>OY728134.1:1038584553-1040984553 GCA_963277665.1 Viscum album | reverse complement strand
GATTTGAGGGTTGAGAATGAACCCTCATAGCTTTCTTTCTAAACAAATGGAGAATCCTTTACTAGGAGAGAACAAAGGGGATGGGATATTGAACTAAAGACCTTGATGAATCTTATATAGAAACCAACATGTCCTAAGAAATACCTCACTTCCTTGATAGTTTTGGGTGATGGAAGGTGACGAATGATGTCAACCATGGCTTTATCAACTTCAATCCCCCTACCTGAGACCAGATGGCCTAGAAATAGTCCCTCTTTAACCATGAAATGGCATTTTTTCCTGTTTAGGGACAAGTTTATTTTCTTCAAATCTTGAAAAGACTCTCTCTACATTCCTCAAACATCCCTCAAATATATCCCCAAACATAGAGAATTCATCCATGAAGACCTATAGAAAATCCCCAACCATGTCTGAGAAGATTCCCATCATGCACTGTTGGAAGGTTCCAGGGGCATTTCATAACCCGGAGGGCATGAGTTTGAAAGAAAAGGTTCCGAATGGACATGTTAATGTAGTCTTCCCTACATCCTCTAGGGAGACCTCAATTTGATTATACCCTGAGTACCCATCTAAGAAATGGTAGAACACATGACATGCCACTCTCTCAAGGACTTGGTCAATGAATGGTAATGGGAAATGGTCCTTCTTGGTGAATGAGTTTAACTTCCTATAGTCAATTCAGACCCGCCACCCACTACTCACCCTTGTTGGAAGAATCTCTCCATCCTCATTGGTTATCACTATGATTCCATCCTTTTTTGGAACCACTTGGATTGGGCTCACCCATTCACTGTCAACTATGGGATATATAATACAATATTTTAACAATTTCAGGAGTTCTTTCCTTACTACCTAAATGAGATTAGGATTGAGTCGCCGTTGAGGTTGACGACATGGCTTTCGATCAGATTCCAGAACAATCCTACGAGTCCCGATAAGTGGGCTAATCCCAGGAATATCAGAAAGGGTACAACCAATGGCTTTCTTATGCTTCCTAAGGACATCTAGAAGCATCCTTTCATGATTGGATTCAAGATAAGAATAACTGACAATAGGATGTGTTTTATTTTCCCCAAGGAAAGAATACTTGAGTGTAGTGGGAAGTTCCTTCAATTCAAGATCATGTTGGTTCAGAATTTCAATAGAAGATTGGGACATTGGATCAATTTCAATTTCTTTTTTTAGAGTTTCAGATAGGATTTATTCCCCACATGTCTTAGTTTCAGCTACTAGATTGGCTTGATCAGATTTAGGGAAGGCATTTTGTGTGGTCTTTATGAAAGTGGTTTCATGAAATGTTTCACTAATTGTTGTACCTAAGACTACATCATAAGAGCAATTTGAAAATGATTCAAGCCAAGGAGTTAAACTTCCTTCATATGAACAAAGGAAATCAATCTCATCCTGACTTAAACATTCATCAAATATTCCTTGATGTTCCATGGATTCCTTATCAATGATTCCTATCTTGTTTACTTCATTAATGTCCTCGTCATCCCCTATTTTTGATCTTTCATTTTAGATGTTCAAGTCTAGACTCATGTTCCCAAAGGTGATGGTCATGTTCCCATTTCAGTCTTAGATAACAGAGTTGATTATTGCAAGGAATGGATGACAAAGGATGATTGGGTTTTGTTACTTATTTCTTAATTTTGGATGGTTTTCAAGGACAAGGAAATCAGCAGGGTAGATGATGTTGTCAACCTTTACCAGAACGTCCTTCAAAATCCCCTTTGGAACCCTAATGCTATGATCAGCAAGCTGAAGTGTGATAGATGTTGGTTGGAGCTCTTCTAGGCCTAAATGGCAGTACACAGCATATGGGATGAGATTGAAACTAGAATCTAGGTCACACAAGGCCTTAACAACTTTTCTCTCTACTTGTTCAACATTGATGTATGGGCAACCCGGGTCTTTCAACTTAGGAGGAATGGTCCCCTCAATGGTGGTACTCAAATTAGCAGCCAAAAGGACTTGGTTTTTATGTGAAAATTTTCTTTTAAAAGTGCACAAGTCCTTAAGGTACTTTTAGTAGGTAGGTATGGTTTGGATTGCATCGAGAAGGGGTATGTTCAATTTGATTTGGGAAAAGATTTCCCTCAATGTTTCACTCAGTTCAGGCTTGTGTTTCCCCCTCATGCTTTGAGGAATTGGTGCAGGTTGTGGGGTTGTTTGTTAAAGAGTTGTTTATTTCACATTGTTATCAGTTTCCTCAGTATGATCATGGGGATCATTTGAATTTTCATCCATGTTTGAATCTTCAGGTGGGTTCTGAATTAGTTTTTTAGGTTTCTCAATTGATTTCCCACTTCTTAAAACAGTCACAACCTTTAGTTATTCATGAGTTGTTTGAGAAAAACTTGAATCTCCCCATGAAGTTGAGGATGGCACCGCCTGAGTAGGCATGGGTGCCTTTCCAGTTTTTATGGTTTGAAGTTCTGGTTTTAGGGAAGAGACTTCTGAGTTCATCCTCTCCATTTGTTTGCAAAGTTTTTCTAGTAGGCTTTGTGGAATAGTTTGGGTTGGTGCTTGAGAAGATTGGTTTATCCAAGGGGGATATTTTGGAGGTGGGATGGTCTATTGAAAATGGACTGGTGGCTGTTGGTATTGGATAGGTTGGGTTTGGAATTGGTTATAGGTTTGGTAGTTCTGATGGGGGTAAGGATTTTGTCCCTGTGGTTGGCTAGGTTGTTGGTTATCTTTCCAGCGGAAGCCTGGCTGGTCATTATACCTTGGGTTGAAGTTTTTTTGGTATTGAGGCTTTTGGAATTTCAAGGCATTTAATTCTGCTGGGGGTCCTCCTAAAAGAACATCCTTGATGGATGGAATGGTTGGGCAGTTGTCTGTCTTATGGTCATGTTTCTCACAAATTGTGCAAACAGGGTCAATAGTTTGGATTTCATGGACTTTCCTAAGGTCTATCTCTTCAACATTCCTAGAGAGTGCTGCGAGTTTAGCCCTAAGGCTTTCCTCTTCTCTAGGTGTATGAATTCCAGTAGTTCTTTGTGGATTTTTTGAATAAGGTGAAGTTCCCCTTGTTTGGTTTTGTTCAGAAAGGATTTCTAGATAATTGTAAGCATCATTTGAGGCTTTGTTTTTAAAGGTTCCATTACACATCATGTCAATTAATTGTTTGTTCCCTGGACCCAACACTTCATAGAAAATTCTCACTTGTTCAGGAATAGAAAAACCATGGTGTGGAACCATGTTTAGAGTGTCTTTGAACCTCTCCCATGTTTCATAGAATGGCTCTCCCTCTTTTTCAAAAATGTTTTGGATACTCTTTTTAAGTGAAATTGTTTTATGGTGGGGAAAGTATTTTTTGTATAATTCTCTTTGTAGTTGGTACCAAGATTTGATGGATGATGGTCTCAATTTTTTTAGGCAATTTCTAGCTCAATCCTTTAAATAAAAAGGAAATATCCTCATCTTATCTGATTCTAGTTGATGTGGGGGACACATGGTTTCTACAATGTCATTGAACTCCTTAATGTGAAGGTAGGGCTTCTCGGACTCCATTCCATGGAATGTGGGAAGATGGTTTAGGAAATGGGGTTTAAAGATGTAGTTAGTATGTCCTAGGGAATTGCGTCTAATGAATGAGGTGGCATTGTTCCATGAATGTGTGAGGTAGTCATTCATGGTTTGATCGATCGCATTCCCCAAGTTTGGGGCTACCTCATTTGGGTTTCCATTTTTGTTTCCACTCGGGTTTATGAGTTGGTTTCTTTGAAGTCCTTCCATTGAAATGGGATCAATTTTAGAATCTAGAGTATTAGGAAGATTAGGATATAATAGAATGAGTTCCAATGGCGTACTTGACTCCCCAACCCCAAGACTATCCACCCTAACTAGACGGTTTGATTGATCGCCGGTATAGGCGGACATGCGCCAAAACAAAAAAAACGAGAAAGGGACAAGATAAGAGAATTTGGATGAGAAAAGAATAAATGGGGGAGAATAAAATGGGAATTTATATGACTTACTTGGGTCCCCAACAACGGCACCAAAATTTGATTCTCACTCAAATTTACCCAAGAGAATAATGTAGGACGGTCCTCGTAGTTTAGCATGGGTTGTCGAATCCTCAGAGACCTAAGAAGTAACCTATAGACACGTAAATTATATGGAATGTTTTTTGCTATGATGTGGCCAAAATGGGTTGATTTTAGATGGTTTTAAAGGAACTCTAAGAGACTTAAGTGAATTCAATTTAAAATAATGAGTTGGTCCTAGGTTATTGCTTGGGGTGGATTGGATGTATTTCCTTTTCAATGATTTCAATTTCTTATATTTGAGATGGGTTCATTAAAGGAGATAAAAAAACAACATCACTTCCTGGTTTAATGATTACACCCTTTAATACGAATCACCTATACCATTTAAGGATCAATGGTTTGAGCACTTCAAGGTAAAGGTTCGTATTATCACTTGAAGTGTGTGGCCTTAAATTCAACAAGGATGATGGAGTTTAAAAATCATCAAATAAAAATCTCAATTAAAGAAGTTATTATACATTAATGGGGTGATAAATAACATCCAATCCATCCCCTTCCTACTCCCTTGGATCAACCTATAAGTGTGTTATCCCTCCATTGATCCCATGGTTTCCATGGAAGCAGAAAGTAGACTCATGAGGGAGGAAATGGGGAAGTAAAGAAAACAACAAAAATAAAATTATCACTCCACCATTGTGTGAAAAATTTCATGAGGTTTGGTGTGAATAAATTCACACCTTGATCCAACTGTATCAAAGTGATATGAAGAAAAATAGAATAAGAGTTGAAGAAGAACCATTATTAAGAAACTAAAGTGAATTTAACAACTTACATGTGAAAGACAAATTTGAGACAATAAAATTGCAGCATAACATTACAATTGAACAAAGCACCAAAGATCCTTCAATCCTCCAACACCACAACATTAAATAAGAATTTTTGAGCACTTGGGTCGAGCTTCAAACAGTCCAAGTCTCCTCAATTAATTGTGGTAGGCCATAGGTGGGTGGAAAGTAAGGGATAGTTGATTTTTCCACCCTTGACCCGAGGTGGTATCCAGCTTTCCTTTACCGAACAAACGCTCTTGGATGACCTTCTATATGGCAGAATCATAGTGGCCCATAGAATAAGAAAATAGAGCTCCGGACGTCTTCTAACTCTATGTAAATTTTGGGCCTATATGGAGTTGTGAATTCCGAGATATGATCATACTAGTGGGATTTTTTTCTAGGCTGCAGAATCTGGCCCAAAATTTTATCTCTAACTTGGGAGCCTAAAAGGACACCATGGAGGCCGAATTAGAATTGGATTATGCAGAGTGATTTGCTACTATACATGTATTCTAGAATCCCAAGAAATGTGGGATTAATTAGGCTTTTAATTTGGGCCCCAAAGTCTCATCAGTGGGCTAGTGTCCAATATGCCTTCTCCAGAATTGCTTCCTTTCATTGCCAAATATCTCAATCATCCTTAATGAATCATTCATTGATCCTTCCAGTGAATATCTAGTTCAAAATAATAACAAATTAAAATATTTATAATTATATTCCTTAAAATTAGATGAATCATTGGGTACTTCAAATGATGTTAAAAAATGTACCACATAATAGTGCATTTTAAGAAGGTATTATAATCATAATGTGAAATGATGTTCAAAGTGTAAAATGCACTAAAATGGCATTTATGAATAATAAAGAACATGAATATTATGTATATTAACAATGAATATTATACTCATTTAGTGGATAATCAAGGACATTTTTAGAAAATTCACCATGAAGTCATTCTTCATGATCTAATTGATCTTGAGATCCCATCTCTTGATGAGACTCTCAAAACCCCACAGTGTGGAAAGAAGATCAAGTAGTGAGTGGATCCTTCCCTTTATAAAACACACCATGGTATAATCCACCACATGATTCCATTCACTATGAAATTTCTATTTATATTAGTGTTTTACATCATCAAGATTATTATCCAATTGAAAATGTAATGATGAGAAAGCCCACCTATTGTGAGGAGCATGAGAAAACAAGTCCAGTCATGTCTGATACTTTGTCAGTGGTATGAGAAATCCTTTCTCAGTCGGAACACAACCAGAGGAAACTTTCATTCTCCAAACCATGTTTGGGCTATTGACCATCAAGAGTAATAGTGGGAACCTATATCAATATTTTTATCCAGGACAAATCAATAGGAGAATGTCAACATTGGTCGGATCAATTATTGATCCCTATAGAAAATAAAAAAGAAGATTTCATTAAACTTACTAAAATGATGGATAAATATGACATACTAGTCATGTTTTGGACGTTTTCCACTGCTCAATACAACATTCAAGAGGCATTTTTTGGATGATTGAAAACATGACATCCATGTCATCATATGAATTAATATTCATCAACTAAAATCTAACACATTTCCTTGTGAAATATACCAAGATCATGTCATATTAATGGAAACGAGGACCCCCATATTGATGCAGCTGACCTCACAGCTGCACAATACCCAAAATAGGCAATGTAAGAAAAATCCCTTCCATGTGGATGTCATAACATGGTAAAAAAACATGACAACTGATCATAGATTCCCCATATGGTGTTCGTATCATAAGATGGAATGTACGTAGAGCACTAAATTTTACCTCACTCCCTAATTAGCAAAGCCTGCTATAGGTGGTGTAATGCAATGTCACTACCCTAGGATTAATTCAAAAAATAAAGCATGTTCATGAGTATGGTTGTGATCCATAAAATTAAACTCTAACTGAATCATAATAATGTCAGGTTATATGTGAGAAGGGTGTTGAGATACTTTTGAATAAATCATATAAAAACATTGAACATGCCTCCCATTTAGAGGATCTCAACAATCAGATAATGCTAATGTTATAAATATCACAATGGTATAAAAAATGGGTGACTAAAGTGGGTGGAGATGATTCATATGGCCCATGTTAAAATAAAACTCCATTAAATCAAATGTGAAGCTATGGTAATATCAACCATAATAGTTTAGGAGTTACCCCATCTCATTGGGCTAGGGTTTTTTAACAAAACCCTGAAGGCAATCATACCATCCCACAATGGTGGTGCAAACAGAATAAGATTATCCCCATCTCTCAAGGGTAAGGTTTTATTCACCTCTACAATCCCCTCCTTAGGAGGAATCATTTTTATTCTGATAAGGGAAGATACCACATAATGAATCATCATTGTTTTTTCCATCCCGTGATCCCATACATTTACTATAGGGATGTTATAATGATCTTTCTAGTGATTCCCTTCGAGATACCGACCACCAAACTACTCATGGAAAATTCAAAAAGATGAGGAAAATGTTTCAAGGAGGACATGAAAGAAGGGGTTCTATTAATATACTACCCACAATGCATTGCACTTTTGTAAATGTCATCAATGATTTCGTTCATGATCCCCCAGAACATTGGGCCACATTAGATGAACCATAAGAGTAAATCACAGTTCATAATTAGGTCCAAAAAGAATCATATGAAGGAGTTGTGCATATTTAGAATTAGATACTCACCCAAAATATGGGAATCCTCTAGACTAATCCACATTTTCCTTCTAAAAAGATGGGAAAAAATGAAAAGGTAAGATTAAACCTCACCTCTCTTTTGGAGAAGGATGATCCATTTCAATAGAGTAGAGATTTTCCCAGTTGGAGGAAGAGATAAATGAGATGACAAACCTCAATGTAGAGTTACATGGAAGTAGTCATCCTATTAGGTATGTCCCACAAGTATATCTTGTAGTAGTTGATCGAGAAATACCACTTTGGTTGAACAACTAGAACTTGGTCAGGAATATCCTCACATGCATTATCCTATCAGTTATCCATGATAGATTCTAGTAGTACCACCACCAGTGGTTCTACCGGTCATTGCACCCATTCAGGCTCGAGCCTCAACACCTATTTAGGTTATGACTAAGTGATATATTCTTCAAATGATTATTAACAACAATTAGTCACTAAAAACCCAATTTAAAGCTATAAAAGTAAGGTGAATCCCAATATAACCAAAAAATAATTCTTACCCCTGGTGGGTAGTTTGAAATCCTCTTACGCCAATCATTGTGTGTCTTATGTTTCCAATTTTCAATGTATCAGGAGATCTAGAGAAACACCTGAAACATACCGTTTCTCATTGTGACCCCATCATGGTAACTCCTCGACAATAGGAAACAGTAAAACTCGGGTGTTTTTTACAATCACTTTAGGGATTGACCTTTTTATGGTACAATAGCCTACATTTTCGGTTAATTACAGGGTTGAAAGAAATCCATCAGAAGTTTCTTCTATAGTTCATTTCAACTTTGCAGTAAATTATAGTCTTTAATCTCACAAACAATAAGAAAAAGGATAATTAAAGGGTCTCATACTAAATTACATTATTGAAATGACTGACATATTGATTAAACATACTACTCCCATATGAATAATTGTTACCCATTTTCATATAAAATCATCATGATGAGTTTCACACACCTTTGATCCCTGTAAAACATATAGGTGTGTTTTTGGACCTTTCCACAATTTCTCAAAAAGTATAATACAACATTTCGGATTCTATGGAAATGTTCTTTGTAATTATATATACACAGGGAATGAGGGAGAGTAAAGTATATGATTATATAGTTACACTAAATAAATCCCATGAACCAGTTTCAATGTAATTATTTTCATCAAACCGTGTGGTTCCACCTCTTGAACAACAACAACAATTCCCACCTCATCAGAATGACTCGACAGATCATATGTGAAAATTATTTGAGGAGATGGAAAGAAGGTTTTATTGTTTTTGAAATAACCATGTCCCTTTCTACATCATCTTGGATCGGGATAAAAACATAGTTATGTTTCAAAAAACTATAAAACCTAGTAAATAATGAGATGAAAATCATCTAAACAATTGTCCCTTCCACCGAAATTTTTGATACGACATCAATGTGTGATTTGTTTTTAATGACCTCCTACAAAAGATAGTGTAATCTAGGCTTGTTGAGCTAAAGAATTCATAGGCTCATGTAATATTTTTTTCTACTACAAAAATAGAGGATGAAAATGAATTGGAAGAGTTCAAGAGTATGAGTACATAGATTTTCTATTATAGATGGTAAGAAAAAAAATCAACCGGACCCATTATATCCTCCATTCATAGTTGAAAATTTTAATTGTTCCCTTGAACACTCCTAAAACTCACCCAACTTCATCGAAATCCCAATCCTCTAAAGACCGACCCTCCAGGATGCTACTTGGCTGGAAGAAAAATAAACAGACATAATATTATGAGAATGTATCAAAATATAAGTTGTCTTTTACTTTGGATGACATCATGCCTATAGTCCCAGAAGTATCGGTTTCTCCCAACCAAATGGTACAGACATAGTTAGTCCTACAGAAGGAATCTATATTAGAAGAATGCATAATTTTGGATCGTTTAATGTCACCAACTTGATGGATTACTTCTCAAGATATGAGTATGACTATGAGGTTGAGGTCCCCACAGTTGACTATGAATCTTGGGGAAGGGTTGATGAGGTTTAGGATACATATAAAATATGGTCATTCCAGTGGTCAACACTCTAAGAACATCCCCACAAGAACTATCTATGCAGCTGAACCCATGGGAAATAACTTTAGCAAGCCAAACAAGAACAATGGAATTCCCCCACATATGGAAGAGCTTGCTATAACAAAATCATCTTAGACAATTGATTAAAAATTATTTCACCATCAGATCAACCTCGACATATAAGAATAATGATTCCACAAAACCCATTGAGGGTAGGGGCATCTCCATCATTTTATCTAGTGGTTGTCACAGCTAAATCAGTTACATCAATTACTTCTACTCCGATGGAACCTACTAGGGTTCATATAAATACTAGAAAGAGTAGTCACATGGACCAAAAATATGAATTTTTTGAAGAAAATATAATTTTTTCTATCCAAGAAAACAATTTTGGATTCCCTGAGTATGTTAAAATAATGCTGTGAGACACTCAGCAATGCTTATTCAAGCCCTCAAGAGTTTGGGGTGGATGTAGTTGCATCTAATACATATCATGCAGAAAGTGATTTTGCATATTGTCATGTGTTCATCTCTTTCACCGAACAAGATTATGATTCCATCATATATGGGATTCTCATACCTCTGTATATAACTAGAATAATCAATGGAATCAATATCAGATAAGCCCTCACTGACCACAGCTTAGAATTTATCCTCATCCTGGCCCGGACACTTTTTTCACTGGGCCTCAATGAATCTCACTTGTACCACTCTATTATAATGTTACAGGGATATAAAATGAATGAGAAAAATAATATTGTAATGATTATGCTCAAATCCCTGTTTAGGGACGTCATTTGTGAGTCAAAATTCATGGTTGTTTAGTAAGACATGATAATCAACATTCTGCCGGGATGACCTTGGCTACACCAGTATGTCGCCATTCCTTCATCATACCATGGGTGCCTCAAGTATGGTATCAATGGTAAATTTGGGATATTGTATTGTGACAAGGCCATATATGAATCTTATGAGATAAAGTAAATTGACTCAAGATTCTATCATAAAGAAGGGAAGTAGTCTATGGCCACTAATGTCACTCACATATATTCCCCAAATGATCATGAAATGATTCCATTCAATATTTTCAGAAAGCGTGGTTATGAGTACATGATGCCTAGAAATAAAATCAGAGAGTTATATCCATACATGAACACACATCATGTTACTTCTATTATTTTATGTTATGATTGAACTTGATAATGCTGAAGAAGTAGTCAGTTCTCAAAACAAAGAGAGAATCCTTGATGAAGGTGTCTTCAATCCACCCCCAGCGCATCAGCCAATCTCTTATTCATCATCCAAAGTGGAAGATAACGTTTCATTAGTTGGATAAAATGAATGTTATCATATTCAAACACTCATCTCCACGTGGGATCTCCAAAAGTTTCTCTCACCAATTATTAAATCCTAGATGGTTTCTTTATCTTCTGAATGCCCACACACCAAATCCTCCAATTACTAAGAAGAGTTTTTTCCATTTTCCACATCCCATAAACTAGTGGAAGTGGTGAATAATGGAGGATAATATTAAGATTAGGACCTTATAGATTCTAATCCATCAATTTAGGAAGGCATCTCTACTACTATTGATGAACTCAAGGAGATAAACTTGGTTACTGATAATGATCTACGACCCACTGTAATCAGTATGGCCCCACATTCTAATGAAACGTATGTGCACACATCCTTCATGAAGAAGTATCATGATGTATTTTACTACAACTACATAGATATTTCAGGTCTTGATATCACAGTGCATTCCCATCATATGGGCCTACCAGAAGAGAATAGAAGATATAAACATTCAGCCAGGCTGACACACCCAAATCAGACCTCTAAAATTGAGGCCGAAGTGGATATGATCAATAAGGATAAAATTATCTGAGAGATAAAATATCCAAGTTTGTTAGACAATATCGTCCCAATAAATAATAACAATGGGAATATTAGGGGTTTTATTCACATGAGAGATCTTAATCTGCATTGTTTCAAAGATGACTTTCCGACTCCAATTACTAACTATTGATTGTTTTGATGGCTAGATATCAAGAACTCTCATTCATGAATTTCTACACCTGGGAAAAAAATTTATATGGCCTCATAAGATGAATAATAGACCACCATAATAGACCATTAGTGATTTATTTTCTATCAGGTAATTCCCTTTGTCTTTAAGAACCTGGGAACCACCAGCCAATGTGCAATGCATCTCATCCTGAAACCCTCTTTGAAAAATTTACTGAATGTGAATGTGATGATTTTGTAGTTAAGTATAAATAGCATTCTAATCATATAGATGATCTAGAAACCATCATCAATAATCCTTGATAGCCTATCATGAAGATGAACCCCCTGAAATGTTCTTTTTGGGTAACCATGAGAAAGCTTCCTAACATTGTTACATGCTGCCGTGGCATCAAAGTCAATACTGCGAAAAAAATTCCACCGTCAACGTATCAACCCCTTGGAAACTACACAAGTGGATATGAAATCAAGAAAATAAGTACTGAATTTTACACTTTATATCTAATCTTGCTATAAAATATCTACCCTTGGCCAGGATAATGAACAAGGGAGTCACATATTAGTTGATCGACAATTTCTAAGAAGGGTTTGAAAGCCTCATGAGATACCTCTTGATCATGATGGTATTAATTCTTCATATTGATGGAATACCCCTTATAATATATGTGATGTCCATTTAATGATCATTGAGTTCCTTCCCTTCCTATAAGAACAATTTTATAAATGAAAATAACATCTTTTATCTCATTCAAATAATTCTTGAAAATGAGCCTCACTACTCTGATATCAGGAAGAGATATCTGGAATTAATCTTTACAGTTCAAAAAATGATTCCCTACCAACAACATCATAATGTATAATTGGTATCCCATAATAATCCACTAAATTTTATCCTTATTCATCCTATATGGGTAGGACATCTGGCATAGTGGATTATTATTCTGTAGCAATTTGACATATATATAGTGCCTCAAAAGGTGATCGAAGGTCAATCCCAAGAGGATTTCCTTACGGAACAGCTGTATCTAGAAGAAACATTACTGAAAAATAAATTTTTATATGAATAAATATTTCTATTCAAAATGGACCCAAGAAATGGGAAATGTATTTCCACGGCGCATCCAGGATCCCGACGAGGAAAATAATGGAAGACACTATGCACAATAGAGCTAGTTTTGAAATTCTATTTATCTCAACTAAAAAGGTCACGATCCTATACTCCTTCCTATTCTCTAAAGGATGTATGAATATTGAGATATAATATCAAGCACTCAATGTAGGTATTCAATTGTCACTCCAGATACCCATAGACCATTTGGAAGTCAAATGTGACTCATCGTTTGTGGTCAAACATGTCAATGGAAATTATACTATGAGGAAAGAAGAGTTGATCCCCCTATTTGATTGAGTTTGAGAGTTAATGGATGAATTCATTTTGTAGATAACATTGAATCATGTCACATGATCATATAACATCTAGCTTGATGCATTGGAAAATATAGCCACAGCTCTAGAAGATCCATATTTGGATGAAACATTAATTAGTATTTCTCCCCACCAAATGGTATTACCTTTTTAAAAATAATAGTTGAAGAGATTAATGAAATTATTCCCATCCCTGATTCACATGGACCTACCAATGAAAGGATGATGCCAATCATGGACTACCTCTATGATAGAGTGCTCCTTCCGAATGGAGTTAGAAAAAATATAGTCCAATGGGGAGTTTCTAACTTCATTCTTTAGGATGTAAAAAATCACTAGAAAGTCCATTAAAAATGGGGCTTTGATGGAGTCCTTTTTATATGAATCGATGGAAAAGAGATTTCTTCCATCATGAAAGAAGTATATGTAGGGGATTGTGGTTCCCACTATACATGATACAACCTTTCCAATAAAATATGATATCTTGGGTACTGTTGAAGCACTATGATAAAGGATTGATTGGATTTCCCTAATATATTACAATCCTATCAGTTTCTTTCTAACTCTATCCACCACCCCTCAGAGATACTGCATACGACCAAGTATTCTTGGCTATTTTCCATATGGGGAATAGATGTTGTGGGACCAAACACTCAATAAACAACCAAGAAATTCAAGTACATATTGACTGATACATATTTTTCCCGAATGGGTAGAGGCAATACCACTTAAACAAATAATATCCAAAATCATTTATAACATTGTATATCCTAATATTATAACCTGATTTGGTATCCCTCATACAATATTGATAGAAAATGGCACCAATTTCTATTCCACTAAAGTCGATAAGTTGTATAATGAATACAATATCAAGTGGATCCATTCATAATGATATCATGCATTGTATATTAGAAATATAGTGTCCATCATCAAGACCATATCAAACATCTTCTAAAAATATTAGATGATGACAAAATGTCATGGGTGAGAAAGATGATGCATGCCTTGTGGGCACACCGGATCACAACTCGTACAGCCAAATAGGCAACCCCGTACTCAATGGTATATGGAACAGACGTGGTCCTACCCATTTTAGTTCAACTTCTATCTATCATTACTATTATTTGCGACCAATTTTATATATATGAAAATTCAAAAAAGGGTCAATGAATTAGAATTACTGGATTAAAAGAGATTTCACACTCTATATCACCTAAATGATTATCAAAATTGGGGTGTCCTGGTCTTTACCAAAAAGGATTATCTTGGATCTTTTATCTAAGAAGAATTGGTTCTTGTCCTTAAGACTCCAATGATACTAGGAATGAATCCTCCAAAACATGATCTTAAGTAGAAGGAACCTTATTCCTTACAAAAGTTACACTAAATCAATAGTTATTTTCTGATCACATTGGATGGATAACTCCTTACAACTCCAAAAAAATGAAATTTTCCTTAAGAAATAATTCATGTACCCCAAAACATGAACGTCCTGATCACATGAATTTGAAAATCATGATAAAATGCCCCCACTAATCAACAAAAACTGCATGGAATTATTTTTATTGACCACAAGACATTAAACTATACAGAAATATTCCTAGTTGTATGATAATAAACTCTATCACAACCATCATCTTAAACGCATTATGTTAAGATACATGGGATTTCACGTACTATGTATGGCATGATTATCCTTCTAATGAGATATTTAGTGATGCTCAGATCTCCCATCTCGGGCCCATCCATAGTGGAAAAATACCCACATTCCATGTGTACGAGTTAGATCTACACGGGGAACATTTTCAAGTCCTTTCTTAAGAACATTAAAATTTCATTTCTAACTTCCCCATGAATAGACAGTAACAAACCCTCTTCACTCCTTGTTTATGAGACCAAACTTGTAAATGGAGTCCTTTTAATGTACTACTTATGGATTCATTATCATCCCTATGAGATAAGAACTGATGTATAATCCTTGTGTTTTTTAGACCCATCAACTATTCCAGGGAATATTAAACCCCTTTTCCTTGCATCAAAACATGACTCATGTAGATAATGGTTCCTCTAAAAACAATGTGTGGATTGATTCTCATCCTTGTGATATATGTAGAGACTCCTAGATTCTATCTCCAAGCCCAGCATCCAAAAAATATAATTTTATTAACATTAACTAGTGTTTCCTTTTTATTGTGAAAGAATAATTTGGTATTCATTGTTTCTTACACGATCATAACTCACGTAGTCTTAGGATTCATATTAAAAGAGTATTTTCACATGGAGTCCATCTTAAGAACTACATATGGCCTAATTATCTCTACTATGAGATGTGTAGTAACACTCAGGTATTCATCCTAGGACCAAACCATAAACAAATTATTCTCTCCCTCTCAATTCATCTTTATCCTTACCGAATGGAATTAAATATCACGGGATATCAATAACTAAGTGTAGCTTGATTCCCATCTTCATGGGATACATAGGAACACCCAAAAAGTTTTCTCAGGGACCAGCCACAAAATTCATCAAAGACTCAGCCCCTTGTCCTCCGTATGAGGCAGTCCCACTTTTTGTCTGCTCATCCCTCTTTTGTTTTTAGTATGGTATGGAACTACCTTTTTGGTCCTCATTCATGTTGGTATTAAAACTGCACAAAATATACCCATATAAAACTTATCCTTTTAATCGCCACCTCCAATGACCATGAGTAAGGATGAATATCCTTAGTGTATGACATTAAACTATGATTTCCCCTATTGGAATTAATCTTCTAGGATTCCATATAAAAAACAATGTGTGGATTGATTCTCATCACTATGAGATATTTAATGACATCTTTATATTCAATATTAGGCCCAACCAGAGGGTAATGAAAAATTACCACTTCCGTGTAATGATAAAACGTATGTAGAAACCTCTTGTTTTGGGGCTCCCTCATTAAGGTCCAATTGTGGAAACAAAAATACCCCATTTTACACATGAGTCATACCTATTTAAGTGAATCTATGACTCATTGAAAATATAATTCCAAACAATTCCTTTGTGCATTGGAAAATATCCATTCCATAACTAATTCTCTGAATATAGATTTTTTTGGATATTTATAATCTTTTTCTAGCTCCCAATGAGAGAATGAGTAATACCTAAAGGATACTTCTCCTAAGTATTCTATAATACACCCCAGTTTACATTGCATAAAATAGCCCACATAATGGTTTTTTAAACCAATGGATACAACTATTTAATAATTCACCACGTACCATAGCTGAATGTGCATAAAATATCCCCCTAATGGGTTCATCAATTGACAAAAACATCTCCCTTGGTAGAATCCTCTTCTGTCCCTATAAGATTTAATGAAAATATGTTGGAACCCATCATTTTAAATAATCTATGATTATCCTGCATATTTATCCCATACCCTTTATCCTAATCTATGAAACCCTAGTACCATGGTATACCAATTCCTACTTCATATGTTCAAATAATATTGGAATGAAATTAGTTTGATAAAGCCTAATATCACATGTTTTTTCTAGGATTATATGGTTATAGTAACATGACCAAAAATTATAGACAATTTTTTTCCTATGTTTGGGAAAGACCTGCATAGAGTACTTGTGTTTTCCCCAATTCATCTAAAATTTCAACATGCAATTATCCTTCTATATTCTATAAATCATTATTCTCACAAGAAAGAAGCAGGGATGAAGACATAAATGATCATAAACAAAATTATTTTAATTTATAAACCAAATCCCCCCATAGAAACATCCACATGATGGAGTCTCTCTATGATTTTATAAAATTCCTTCAATATAACTCTTCATTTGTTAAAAATACTACTAGGACCAATTAGATACTTGTTGGAGCTCCCTTAGGTCTGGAACTCTCCTAGTGATCGATGGAATTTTTCGAGTTCACCCTGATTGGTCTTTAATTCTTGATGAAGTCAATATACTTGAAGTGTCTTTTACTTGATTTCCCATTTCAATTTCATCAGCTTCGAATTATGATCAACCTCCACCTATGATAATAAAGCTTGAAAATCATTGATATCGCGATGACGTTTGGAATTTATGAGGTCATTACAGAGCTTTTAATAATGTTCCCATCAATGAAATATCTCCTTCACAGCAGTATGGATTTGATGGTAATAAAACTCACTGAATCCCAACATGCTAAATAGCACCAAAAGCCATCAGATTCATGAATATAGATCCTCAGTAGGGGTCTTTGAAATAATATTCTAGATATATAGGCATGTCTTGTGATGTACCATGGGGAGAAAATTATTAAAATCTGAATCCAACTCAGAGTCACAGTCATATGGAGAAATTTATTCCAGGATCAATGCACTAAATGAAGTGACATGAACTTTTCCCTCCCAAAAATTGACTAACTCACCTACTGGTACTAGTTGAGATGATATAGATACTTCACCCTCATATCTAGAGTTGGAATATGATATTCCAAAATGATGAATTAGAATCTACATTATCCTGAATGTGTAGTAATAATGGACCAAAATCACAATAGTTGTTGATTATTACATAGTAATAGTTCAGTCGTTTGGGAGGATCCCTCCCCAATGTTCCATGTTTTTTCAGATTTAAGTGGTTCTCCTGGATGAGGGGAACTACCTTGGGTCTGAACAGGATCTGAAAAATGAGGCTCAAGAACCTCTACATCCTGATGAGGGAAACTCCCTTTGATATTTCAATGATCCTCCAATTCGGGCTCACGAAGATTTTCTGTTCCAAGAACCAATGGAGCTACCTACCTCCCACCCTCAGCATGAGAGTAATATTTACCATGAAGACTATTCTATTAAGTGTCATCATAACATTTTTAATAGATGAAGCTGCATATTATGAAAAATCATGACTAGGTAATTGGACATAAAAAGGTTAATTGGATTGAAAATAAAAAATCACATCCATTTGATCTATTATTTAATTCCCCCAATGCGTCAAAAATAGTAAGATTATTAATCTGTTCCAATATTTAATCCAAAGGGAGTATAAGGTTTATCATAGATTCTATTAACATCCCAGTAAACTTATTAATGTCTCTCATGGTAATCCCAGGATAGGTTGGTTCATGACCCTACTATGACGACTTGAGACCTAGAACAACCTCCTCAGTGACAACTATCAGGTCAACATCATTCGTCAAAGGATTCTATATTGCATTAGATGAAAATGAAATTTTATAAAATTGAAAATTATCCATTATCATGTGAAAACATATATAATACTTCTTACATATCTGATTATTCCTCCTTCCTTACAGTGCTACGATTAGTGATAGGAGCAGATGATGCACCTTTCACCCTCACTGCTTCATCAGCTAAAGTAACCAATTCACCTATAGGGATCTATTCATGGAGTGAATCTCCCTCCTCATTTATGGAAGGCTCATTCATGAACCCCTTAAGATAGGAAATTTAAGGAGTTTAAATAGTTCAATAATGTTTATATATTTATTCTAAATAGGGATGAATGTCACTAGGATATCTTACCAAATCTAGCAAGATGTTTAGGCAAGGATTTCACCCTTTGGTGTTTCTTCTTTTGAATCTTTTTCATAGGAGAGATAACATCTATATTTTCAAATAAAGGTATTATTGGGTGGATTTCTCCCACCATCTCATCCTCTATGGCCTTTCAACCTAGAGATACTTCTCATGATTCAAAAGGTGACTCCATAACCCTGATAGGAGTTCCATTAGGGATATATCATGGCGATGAAACATCATCTCACTACAAATTAAGACGAGAAATGATGCTTTTAATGAAATATAAAATAAAATAAAAAAATAGATTATGAAAATGAGAACTCGTGTCTTTGGGATTGATAAGATCATGTCATTATTTAGAAGTTGAACAGTCGATCCCTTCAGCAATGCCATGTTAGATCATGTCATCCACCTACTTTGGGGAAGGAACCCAATCATTGGTGGCATAAATGAGAATACATAGCAATTTAATATGGTTCCTTACCTCAACATGGAAATTTTAAAAAGTCATATCATTAGGGGATCCGATATTTCATTTCCTTGGAATATGCAACCCCACACATAATAGAGACCCCATGATGTCTAAATTTGTAGATAAGTATTGCGATATATGGACTACCTCCAGTTGCACATTTTTTTTGTACATCCAAGTCATTTGTGAAGACGACTCAAAAACCTTGGATTTTAGGGGATTCTAAACCCTTTCCATTACAAGAGACAGGAAGGAATATGGAACCCAACTCACTTTTTGGAGGTGTCGACTAGACCACCTGGGTTCAGCTTTTACCAGTGAACTAGGTGTTCCCC
This sequence comes from Viscum album, assembly GCA_963277665.1. Taxonomy (NCBI): domain Eukaryota; kingdom Viridiplantae; phylum Streptophyta; class Magnoliopsida; order Santalales; family Viscaceae; genus Viscum; species Viscum album. Next base: position 1,040,965,175 of record OY728134.1, on the reverse strand, counting down.
TGTTGTCTATAATTGAATGATTATATCTTTCACAAGATAATTTTAATGAACTAGTAATAACATCATAAAAAATATATGATTCAGAGGGCCTAAACTCTGAAAAAATATGCGACACCTTCTACATGGGGAGTATGTTTCCAGATCCACCTATTTTTCCAACCCGAGGGACAGCCATATCCAGCACCAATTCAGGGTATTATACAATCTTGTACATGACATACCATGGTGATAATTTTATAATCACATAAAATGAAGGAAAATTGGTTACCATATTTGTTAATTACATTGTCGTAATAATACATATTTATAGTGCCACCATCGAATGATGCTATAATTTGTTGTTCAACGGAGTAGATACCATTATTTCTTAATGGAACAGGAACTGGAATGAGAACTCATAGGGAACATAAGAATCACATATTATCTAACCATAAATCATATTTTCTAATAAACCATCCCCGAAGGCTATAATTTATAACCTCCACTCAACATTGGCCTTCCTGTCATAAAAAAACATCCAAAAGGGGATGAAATTTCACTCCTTAAATAGACTTAGCCTCATTTGAATTTCATGAGGTTTTAGGGATAGGGGTGATATGCCGGATAAAACCCAAACATATGGCTAAAATTTTCACCAGATGACCTAGACCCCACTCTTTAAAGAATACTTCCTAAAATTCTCCATGATCCATCCCTACAAGACCTGGAACGACCCAACAATTCTGAAAAGTGCTCTCCCTTCATGAACATGAAACAGAAAACTATGAATCTTTTCCAAAATAGCTGTGGAAAACCCCAAGAAACTATTTCCACCAGCATGTCCACTATTAAGATTATTCATGGCCTTATTCCACCACTTGAATAATAAAAAACTAGTAAATAAATGCTAAACTACATGTTCATAAACTGACCAGATGTTTCTTAGCTTGAACTTCAGGTCGGGCTGAATATACCCACATGTCAAATTCCCCCTTTTCCAGTGTTGGATAAAAGGTTCTAGGTGTACCTATATTTGGCCTCTTGGGATAGAAAATTGGACATTTTCAATTTGGGTATTCTTCATTAGTCCTCATAAACATGGCCATACACATCTTTATATATATAACCACCTTTCAAATGGGGGTCTTCCAATTTGAAATTATGAGATATTTTTAATAACACACATGATAGAGGTGGATTCATGTTAGTATAATTTCATGTCTCCATTGGACAAATGAACCCATCATTCATATATATAAGGATCGGACCCCTAATGATCTTATGAACATACCACAAGCTGATCCTGACTTGTCCATGTGTTAGATTTAAGAATTTTTATGTGGGATTCCCCAGCTCAGAAACACTGGAACGAAATCATTGATTCTGTATATGATGGTATTCCCTACCCTCATATCCTCCTAAATACCCCCATCGTCTAGGTCCTTCTTAAACTCTGAATAGGTTTTGTGCACCGAGATTCCCAAATCCATTCCTTCTTAACACCAACACTTTTGAAAAAGTCCCAAACCCTCTTCCAGACGTTTGACTGATCCATCTGTGAATATCTAAAGATATATGAGTAGTAATGATTCTTAATATAAATTGTGTGTGTTTTGTAATCTAGATTAAAGATGTTATTCAATATAAAGAGGGCTATAGATGATATCCCAACTTTAATGTAGGATTCCTTGCTTGAAATGTTTGAAGTTGAAAAGTTTATATGGTCTTGAAACAAAGAGACTGATATATAGTTATTCGGTGTTTGGGAAAGCACCGCTCGCATATGTCCATGACCCTAAAGTGGAAGATAAGAACTATTGGGAATATTGTGGTGATGTTTATTTATAAAATCTATGAGATTCATAAGAGTGGAATCAAAGATGTTGTAAAAAGCATTTCAAATTATTTTTATCATATCCTCGATCCTTGTACTAGCCAGTTCATCAGTAGTGGAATAATTCATGGAATCTATTAGAGCTACAAATAAGTTTCAAGTTAACATTAGAGTAGTATCAGTTTTAATAAAATCACAAAAATAATTAAATTGGGAAAAGACCAATTTTTGTGAAATTATGTCACAAAAGTTACTTCCATGAATAGGTCTTCAAAAGTCACTCACAGTAGATAGTGCACCACTCTACCTCATACATACTGAAATTGTGCAAAAAAAGCTTTCGGTAAGAAGCAACAATGAAATCAGCATGAATAACATGCAATGGGAGAGCTGAATTTTTGGATTCATTTTGGTCCTTCATGATAATAAAGATCTACTTATAGGACAGGAAGCCTACCTACATGACAGGATTGCATGAGAGACTTGAGAGAACACCCTTTTTTAGAAGCTTGCATGATTAATTTATCCTTTTCATCTTTTTTTACCTAATATTTGGACCATATTCCTTCACATCAGATCCAATCCTAAAGAGGGATTTTGTTGACACATCGTTATATCACATGTATGAAATGGAAAAAAAATATATACCCATAAAAATTAGGATAAATTAAATGAAGATACTCCAAGGATAAAAAATATCTCAATGAGAAATTCATGCAGGTAGCCTAGACACTGTCGGTGCATAGGGTACCTAGGTGTGAGAATTATGCCCCACTCCTATGTGAGATGGACCCTTAACATAAGGTCCAATATATTCCTATAAATAGGACCTCTATGATCTTAGTTTGAGTGAAATATTTTTCCTAATGGCCAATTCATTCTATGATCTCCCAAGTGCTTTTCTAAGTCCCCTAAAACCATCATGGTTGTTTTCTAAAACATAATTAAGAGAGATTTAAGGGGGGGGGGGGGGTAGGGGGGCTTCATTCCTCTCAGTGTTCTAAATAAGTAACACCAATGTTAGTCATTTTTCCAAATACCAATTTAACAATGGAAATATGAAAGTCACCTTTGGGAACACCTATGGAGACCCTTTAAGTCACGAGTAATGTCTCATCCATTTATAGTCTCCCTAATGGTTCATCACCAATGGTGCTTCCTAATTCTCCCTAGCCCATCTACATGGACCAACCATTTGGTGATCCTCCTTGATTTTTCGACAATAAGCCCTGTTAAAATCCAAAAATGGTAGGGCCCCATCTCCCTTGGTTCACTTGTCAAAAAGTGACCAAGTGGAATCCATCACCAAGATATTCTAACATGAAAAACCATGGGGGAAGGCTCATCGGTGTGTCTCTAATTTGGATTTTTTTTCCACAGACAAAGGATTCCCACACGTTTCTTACCAGAGGTTTGGGATTGTTGGGGCATCTATGGGTTTGAATATCCATGGTCATGAGGATTTGGACCACAGATAATGTGTTATGTATTTCCCAATCTTGGATTATAAGGATATGACCATGTCCTCCCCTTCCTTCCTTTAAGACATGCATTCTCTGTTTCAAAGTAGTGAGGGTATAGATCATGCTTGATTTTCTGTTAAACATGGACTGAGGTCCTCCTCTATTGTTTCTGAACAATTTTTAGGGAACCCCTCACTATGTAAGAACCACAAGACGAACCTAGTGAAAATCACCTTTATTACTTCATTGTGATGTCAATCATTGCAAGGTTCATGACTAAACATGACTATGTAAGGTTCATTAATCCATGACCATGTCTACCATCGCCCCTTCCACATCCTCTTCCTCAATATCCTTCAGAACGTTACCAATATAGTAACTAAACATGACTATTTTGGGTAATGAAAACTAGATAAGAGATGGGAAAACTCCACACCTTATCCCTCTCCCACTGGAGATTGTCACCATGGAGACTTCTAGAAGAATGTAGATTGTGCAGTCTCCCCGTCTATTGTTATCTGTTTTTTCTCACAATGACCCTCACTCATGTGGGCTTAGAAATTAGTGATGATCATAACATCTATTCAATCCAAAATCTCCCATGGTAATCCTCCTTAGAAGAAAGCTAGAAGAAAAATATCACATGGTCATCCTCTTAATTAGTATTCTCCAATCATATCATTGAATAATATGGGAATCCTCCTCAACAATAAACCCAAACTTCAATCCAAAAGGGAATTTTCTATAGACGTAATACCTTTTTTTAATCCTAAACCATGGGTATCCTCCTCAAGTGTAATCCCTAACTCAATCCTCTCAAATATCCATACTCCCATGTGAGATAATACTTAAAAGGACCTCTATATTCGAGAATCCTCATTATAGAACTACACGGGTTTTGATTCCCCTCTTAAATGGGATATGTGGGAGGCCTACATGAGGTCCAAACCTAACATCTTAAATAAAACCTATCATCTAGGACACATTCCTAGATTGGTATCAATCAAACTGGGAATCCATACTCTCTCTAGGTTCCCCAGGGCCACCTCGGTATATGTTCTACACCAAACATTGGTGAGGAACCCTGCAATAGATGTCTGTGACACATAATACTAAACTATATGGTGTTTTCCTTATCAAATGAACATAAAATTGATGATGTCCCCCAATTCTGTTGCACCATACTATATAGAATATGGTTCATTTCATAAGGATATGTAGGAAGCCCATTCATGGGTCTGATCCTCACATGAAAACAAATACTATTTCCCTAGATTATGATATTATATGGAGTGAACCCTTTTTTCCAGGATGACGAAATACTCCGGAGTTCCCCACTGAGTGCAATAAAACCTGCATCATCATATTAACAACCAAATAATTATTGACTAGTTTTTAAGAGTATATCATTAATGGGGAAACTTTTATACGTACTGTTGTTCTCTATTGATGGAGAACCTCAGATACATACATATGATTTGGATATCCCACAAAAGAAGATAATTTATTTTTAACTCAAGGGTGATCCATGACAGACTTGGGAATTATTATATGACTCTTTACATATTTTAAATCTATAATACAGTCCCACAGTAGGCAATAATTCCCCTAAAACTGTGTAATTAGCCTCACATACCATCCTCTTGACCAATTCACATTCCTAAGCATCATTAGCCTGAATCCTTGTTGAGTTCAATCCTTTGAAAGCAGTTCCACTTGGATGTAGAACCATTGGGTGTTTCTATTTCCAAAAGCATACCTGTTGGGAATCGTATGAAAATAGAAAATCGTCATGAGGTGTTATAAAAAATGCAGATCCCGATGTAAAAAAATTACACACAAATCACCCCTATAATAAATCATTGGGTGAGCACTATTATTACACTCATCTTGAACGACATGTCGAAATTCCATGTGAAACACTCCAGAAACATAGTATTTTCATCATAGAATGGGTGGCATGAAATTGAATTATGATTATTAAATTAATTCTTTTGGTTTCTTTAGTATGTATTAAAAAATTTACCATGTAACTATGTAATTTAAGAAATAACAACTCTCATAATGTGATCTAACATTAAAATTGTAAAATGTACTAAAATTGTATTTATGATTAATGATCCACATAAAAATTGTATATGATAAAAATAATGTTATCCACTTTTACTTTCTAATCACTCCCCAAAATGATTTTTCAAGTCCCAAGAAAAATATATCTCAAATATATCCAATTTTAATCCATTTTCAAAAATATTTAACATACAATGATCACCAGAAGATCTCTTACCAAAAAATTGTAAAACGATAAAAATAATTTAACATAAGATAGGTTCATTTCCATATCCTATACCTAAGCCCATTCCTTTTTCCAAATTCATCATTAAATTTAATCTAATTTCAATTAATCATGATGAAGTTTTCTGAATCATGATTAAAAGAGAGAAATTTTATTCAAGGGGAAAATATGGAAGAGCTAGGTGGAATCATATTTAAAGTATAAGATGAGTACTCATATTTTTTTATAATTTTATTAGAATAATTTAAATTGAACTCAATGAATTCATCCCCTATAGCAAGATTTTTCTGTTGACTCCCAGTCTCAAAGACTATAGGTCACCATGTGAAGCTCACATAATCATAAATTTTCTTGAGTTTACACAATTATAAACAAATTCAAAATGAAAAAAATATAGATAAAATTACGAACAATTTTCCATCCAACTATGGAGTCATGTTCCCTATGTGTCAAAAGCCCCACACTAGGTGATTTAATTTCTCTATGAATAAATATATTGTTTGTTTATTGGTTTATATGTAAATATTTTTTATTTTTTGAATAATCATGTTAAAATTAAAAAGATCACCAAACCTATGTTATGTATCATGGGACCCCATGAACTCAAACTACTACCCCACAATCCAAAGGAGGTGTGTTGTGATTTTTTTATTAAATTGATGAAAATAAAAATGGTGAAAAATTCCAAAAGATATGCATACTATACTTACTATTTTCTCATAAAAATTTACTTGGATTAAACTTAGAATCAATACATGATAATTTATTTGTTATTTAGTTTAAAATTTTTCAATGTGTATTATCATGATCCAAGATAACGAAATTTTTCCATATATTTATGAAAATAAAATTCTATTTGACATGAATTTGATTCATTCATTTAACCACCAATATAAAATAACATTCTAATCCATGTTTAAATAAATGAAAATTATGAGGGTGTATTAGTAGAGGAGAGGAGTACCAAAATTAATATTTGAAAATGGGAAGTGGAACAATTCCATAATGTGGTATAATGATGAAGGTCATGCCGCATAAAATTGGTCCTTTAATCTTGATATCATTCATAGACTCCCAATAGGGGATGGTAGAATGGTGTCTAATTTCTGGATGTAAGTAATTTTTCTTAAAAAAAATTAACCTCAACATACCCTACTCTCACACACAAACCAAATTAGAAACCATGGTAACCCTGAGAGGTTCCCTTACCTAAAATAAAACAATGGAAAAAATAAAAAGATAAAAAACACACCTCTTTAATTTGAAACTCTAAAACAATAGTCAGTGTATAGGTAAAGGTAGGGGTGCCTCCCAGAGAGATACGTTTTAATGTTGTTAGCCCGATATGGACCATAAATATAACATATATTTTTGCTTCATAGGATTGTACATTTAAATACTTATATGATCAATGTTTACTAATTTATTCATTCAATGGTTTTAACCAATTTTCATTGAATTTTAATAAATGAACACAAGTGGTATCCTGAATCTCTACAACCTCATTATCATACACATGTTTCACTATGCATGGACCAAACCATCTATACCTTAACTTAATTGGGTGCCAATAATATTTAGAACTATACAAGATAATGAATTTTCTAGATTCATATAGTTTTACTTTTATTTTCTTGTATAATTAGAATTAAAGTATAGCTTTATTGACACTTTAATTTTCAGAAACCTCCATTCTAGGTCCCTAAGGTAAATTAACATCGTATTTTATTTTTTGGCTAATCAAATGTCAAAGTTCATTTTTTTATTTCCTAAAAAGAATATATTCAATTTCAATAGGTAAATTCTATCATTTTCTATAAAACAAACTATATGGTTAAATTACTAGGCTGAATTTTATGGTTTTATGATATACCGAAATAGAATACAATAGTCTCTAAGAAGAATTATTCCATGAGGGATTGATAGTTTTTCCATGAATTTTCATAATTTCACAATTCTGAAACTCAACATGACCATTGGTATATGGATGATAGGAAATATAATATTTGAGAGAAATCCCATATATATATGATTTTTATAAAGGTATTTTTTTATAAAAGAGTTCCACAATCATTGATGATATTCATAAGATTTTAAAATATAGGAAATATATTTTCTTTCAGGAAGTAGATCACCAAAATATAGTCATTTGACATGGTTAGAAATTCATCATCCCATTTAGAGACATAATTTACAGCTTTGATGTATATAGAGATATCCATTAGAGTTAGGGAAGGGACACATGAAATCAATTTACCTATAATAATAAAAATTTATGACCAGAATGGGAATAAGGGGAAAGTGATTTTTTATGGATCCTAATTGTTGAAAATGAGAAAAATATTGGTATCATTTTTAGGAATATATAGTGAGATTAAGAAATTAGAAACCACTTTGGAGGGAATTTTCAACGTTCTTAAATGAGAAAAGGTGTCCTCCACAAGCCTCCCCATGAAAATATTTAAAATGGTCTCTTTCTGGGAAATGGGAACAAATATCCTAATGTTTGGATCACAAAGAAACATAAAATGAAATGAGTCACCAACAATATAATATTTAAAATGATAATGGAATTTCATTTTATCTTGTGTCTGGATGAATTTTATAATTACACACACAACCAAGTTTCTCTCTATATCAGGATACTAAGGGAAATCACTCAATGAATAGAGGTACTCATCAGGAAATAAATTAGACACACAAAAGTGATGAGAGTTTTGTTGTAATTTTATCATAGAGAGGTGACCAGATAAAACCTTTTCAACACCATTTTATCCTTAATGCTTCAGTCAAACTCTTTATGAAGAAGATACAACCTATTCAATTTAGGATTAGGAACATGTTTTTGGAAAATGTATTTCTGTGATTAATGATTGATGAAGAAAATGATGGGGGATCTGAAGAGATTGGAAATAAATTTCAGTATAGAAAAGACAACAATAGCTAACTCTTTCTCAGTGTGGGTGTAACTTATTTGGGAATAATTTAGTGATATTCACACAAAAGTAATGAAATACAGAGTTTTCTCACAATGTTGTCCTATGATAGCTCTTGTATCGAAGTCACTCGCATAACACATGTGTTCAAAATAGATTTTTAAATTTGAAATTTGCATGATAGGTGGATAGATAATAGCTAACATGATAGTATACACTACTTCAATATAGATTTCTATCTATAAAAATGGATCATCATTCTCTAAAGTATAACAATGTTTCTGGGAAATGGATTTGAAATTCCTACTAAACCATCTATAAAAACCAGCATAACCTATGAAGGACCTTACTTTCTTGGAATGTTTTCAATATAGAAGTTTACGAATGATATAAATCTTAGCTCTATAAACATCAATGATTATACTATATATCAGATGGATCAGATCAAGTCCTTATTTTACCATAAATTGGAATATTTCCTAGATTTAGATGATATTCTTATCCTCAAATCTAGACAAAAAACATTCAACTTTTAAGACTAATCCCTCAAATATATTCCAAAATGTGGCGAGTTACTCCAAAATGACATCTAAAAATCCCACAACATGTCATCGATGATTCTCATCATTCCCCATTGGAAGGTGCGAGGGGAATTACAATACCCAATTGGAATGTGCTTGAAAGAAGAATTACCAATGGTATGTATGAATATTTTCACCTTGATATTTTAAGGAGACCTAATTTGATTGTACTATATGAATCTATATAATAAGTAGTCTATCTAATAACCTGTAACTCACATGTCGACTTGATAAATTAAGGGAAAGTTGAAATGTTTTATGTTAGTGCATGAGTTTGAAATCCTATAGTCAATGAAAACTCTCCTAACACTACTAGCCATTATTTGGAAATATCTCCATCCTTATTTGTGATCACAAGGATTATATCCTTATTTCGAACAACCTGAACATTCTTACCAACTCACTCTCACTAAAGGGGTATATGATACCCATTTTAAATGAGCTAATTTTTTTTCCTTTCCACATCCATAATATTTCTATTGAGTCTCCACTAAGGTTGTCGACATGGTTTGGAGTCAAAATATATAATTTTTATATCAGTTCCAATGAGTTGGCTAATCCCAGGAATATCAGAAAAGTTCCATCCAATTGATTTCATCTGATTTACTATGTCATCTAGAAGGATCCACTCTTAACTTGATATAAGGGAGGGAGAAATGAAAAAACTAAAGGTTAAATTTTCCTATAACAATTCATTATTTATTGATGATGGTATGACATTAAATCCAACACCAGTTTGGTTAAATCATTCAAATTAAGGATAGAAAATTTTATTTGAATCATGTTTCTCAATGTTTCCAGAAATAATTTTTTCCATTCGAACAAAAGTTTAAGTAAAGATATTATCCATATCATAGTATGGAATTGGTATATATGATATTTTTATTATTTATCAAATGGTATAATTGATTGGTGATACTAAAAATTAATGAAAGTAGTTTTCTGAAATAGATTTATGTCGTGGAAAAAATTTACCTCATATTAACAAAGAAAATCAATATCATATTTACATAAACATCATTCAATAATTATTTAATGTTCTGTTGGTTAACTATAAAAACTACCAATACTATTGACTATATGTATCTCTTCATTATCCCCGTTTTGAAACTGTTAATTATATTTTTTCAGATCGAGGATCGTGTTTTTGAAGGTTATTGTCTTGTTCCAATTCCTAACTCTGATGTATGATTTGATAATTTCTAAGAATGTAAAACCAAGGATTATGGGGGGGGGGGGTTATTCCCTTGGTTCTAAATTTTTTTGATTATCCTGGAAAATGATGTCAACAGGGTAAATGAAATTCTTAGCCTTCACCAAAATATTATTTATGATCCCCTTAGGAACACAAACACTATGATAAGAAAATTTAAGAGTGATAGGTGTGGTCTGGAGTTCCTCGATTCAAAAATAAAAATATTGGCATATGAAGTGATTTTATTACTAGATGATAGATCAGAAAGGTTTTTTACAACTTTTCTATCTCTTAGATTGAAATTTACATATAGAAAATCAAGGTCTTTCCGCTTAAGAGGAATGTTTCCTCGAATAGTGGTACTCACATTGGTAGCCAAAAGGATATTCCTTTTGTGAGAGAACATTTTCTAAAAGTAAAAAAATACGTTACGTACTTGGGGTAGATAGGAATGGATTTAATTTCATCAAGAATATGAATATTCAACTTATCTTAAATGTTGATTTCCCTTGATGTTTCATTCTGTTATGGTTTAGATTTCCCACTCATGCATTGAGGTAAGGGAGAGTGTAGTTGGATTTTTTAGTATGGCTTTTGTTCCTTGATACTCTAAATTGATATCTTTTAATATAATGTTGTTTTATCCTCATTTTTAGGTTATTTTTATTATTTTAAAGGTTCTAGAATGGATTTTTAGGGTTTTCAATAGATTTACCTATTTTTAAGAGAGTCACTAATTTTATTTGTAGATAATATGTTTTTGGGTAACTGGATTCTCCCCTTAGGGTTGGGAAAACCGTACTCATCATGGGGACTTTTTTAGTTTTCAGTCAGGATTTAGTGATAATAATCTAATGTTCATTTTCTCTTACTGATTACACAAATAATCAATTATTGGGAGATGAAAAAATATAAAAGGGACTTGTTTAGTTGGTTTATCCTAGATGGATACATTGATTGTTGGATTATTCATTGAATGGTTTGTTGGTATTGGACAGGGAGATTATGGTATTTTACTTTTTTATGGAACTAGTTATGGTTTTGAAATTTTGTGGATAGTAGGGTTTTTTCTATGTGACTGACAAGTTTTTTATGGGTTGTTTGTTATCATTTCAATGGATTCTTGGATGGTCATTTTACCATGGATTGATAGTGTTCTCATTCTATCATATTTTAATGATTAATTAATTTACCTCTTCCAGTGGTCCTCCTAAAATAAAATCCTTAATGTAAGGTTTTGTTGGTCAGTTATCGATTATATGGTCATGTTTGTAAAAAATTGCAAAACATGCTTAAAATTTTGGAATTTTTATACCTTCCTGAGATAGATCTCCCCAACCATCTTCATGTGTGTATAAGGTTTCCCCTATGGATTCCTATTTTTCTAAGAGTAATAATTTCAATAGATTTGTATGGATTACCATACTAAGGTGATGCTCCCCGTGTTTGGTTTGTTTGGACAATTCTTCTAGACACTTCTAATCAAATGTTTTGGCATTTTTTGAGGTTCCATTACACTTATGAAGAATGAATTGTTTGTTTCCAAAACCCATCCATTTATTTATGATTCAATCTTTTTTGGGAGTGAAAATCAATTGTGAAGTACCATGTTCATTGTGTTTTTTAACTTTTTTAATGATTCATAAAAGGGATACCCATATTTTTCAAAATTATAATGATATTAATTTTAAGTAAAATTATATTTTTTATGGGGGGATTTTTTTTATAGAATTCTCATTTTAATTGGTCCCAATAGTATATTATTGATGGTCTCATATTGTTTTACCATTTTATTGTTCAATCATTTAGTGACAATGTAATGAGCCTCATCATATCAGACTCAAATATATATAGTGTTTACATGGTTACAATAATGTCATTGAATTCCATGACATGAGGCTTCAATATTTCTGAATCCATCCCATGGAAGGTTTTAAGGTGGTTTAATACATTTACTTTTCATAAATAGTGGGAATCCCATACTGAATCATACCTAATGAAAGATGTTTCATTTTTCTAGGTAGGTGTGAGGTAGTGATTCATGTTTTTACTGACAACATTCTCCATGTTTTGAGATGTTTCATTTCGATTTACATTTTGGATCCCAACTAGGTTTATGAGTAGGTTTTTTTGAAGACCCAACTTTGGAATGGACTAAAATCTTAAATCTAGAGTATTAAGAATTATATTATTTAATGGATAGAGTACCCTAGTTTTACTTGACTCTCCTAACATAGTAAAGTCTACACTAACTAGATAGTTTGACTAGTCAAGGGTATAGGTTGAAATAAATCAGGAAAATTGATAAAAAGAAATAGAAATAGAGAAGAGGAAGACAAACGAGAAATGGTGGAAAGTAGAATGATTTTCAAGATGAATTAATTGGGACCTAGAAAACTATTCCAAGATTTGGTCTAACCAAAATTTCCCAATGTTTTTTGGGTTGAAGGGGTTGATTTTAGTGTTGCATGTTTTGAAAAATCCTCAAAGTCCTAATAAGAAACCTACAGACAAGTTCATTCTATGGATTGATTTTTTCTATGAAGTGGCCAAAATTGTGTTTAAATGATGTGGGTTACAAAATGTAATATGATACCTAAGTGAATATAATTAATGGGAATGTTTTGATCCGAGCTTATTTCAAGGGATGAATCGGATGGAATTACTTTTTAACAATTACAATTTTATAAAAACAATTATGATTATTTTAAGAAGATCCAAACAACTTCATCAGATATTGTTATAATAACAACAATATCATCATTCAAATAACCTATAAAATTTGTAGATTATTTTGACATGGAATCCAAGGTAAATGTTCTTATTGGAACTTATACTGTGTTTCCATAAAATTCAATGAGGAAAAAGAAGAATTAAAACAATAAAATGAAATTATCAATTAGAATATGTTATTTCAAATTAATTGTGTGAGATATAAAATCCAATTATGACACTTGATAAATCGTTGGATCAACCCATAAGTTGTTTTATCCCACCATTTATGACATTCTCTCAATTCAAGGAAGGTGTATACTCACAAGGGAGTAATCAAAGAGGTAAAAAAATCAAAATAATGAATACTCCATTATTATTTGAAGGAATGATAACATATTTGTGAGAATAAATTCACAACATAATGAAATAGTATCAAAATGTTAACAAAAATAATAGAATATGAAAAGAATAAGAAGTATTATTAATAGACTAAGGTTATTTGGAAAACATACAATTGAAAGAAGAACGTTACAAAGACACAATGACTACATAACATTACAATGAAACAAAACAAAAATAATTATTGAATCATTAAAAATAACTAAATTAAATATGAATTTTGTATGCCTTGATACAATAATACAATAGTTAATGTTTTCCTATTTAATTCTTTCAAGCCAAGTTTTGTGGAATGTTGATTGAGGGGAAACATTTCCACCCTTGACAATGATCCGATCCAATTTATATTAACCAAACGGATGTTCTAAAATGGTCTTCTATATGGAAGAATTGGGATGGGACACAGATAAAGAAGATAAATATCTTGATGTCCCTTGACATTTTGTAAAATTTCCTTCCAAATAGTTGTATGTTTTTTGAGATATGATTGAAATTTTTGGCCTTTTTTGGGTCATAGAATTTAGCCAAGAATTTCATCTTCAGCATGGGCCACATTGAACTCCAATTAAAAGACACAATTTCATCAAGTCACTAATTATTTCATTATTCCTAATGATGTTATCTATATCCACTTCATTTTATAGGTCTATTTTTTTTGTATATATCTTTTTATAGTATTTTTAATGGGATATTGACTAGTTCTCCTAGCCCTAAATGTTCTTTGTTCAAGGACTACTTTGTACATCTTACTAATTGAATATTCAATTTCTCTAGAAACATAGAATGTTACCCATATCATTGGATACAAAAAATGTAAATATTAAAATTAAACTAATACATTTGGTTGCTTTAGAAGGTTTTAAAAATGTAACGAGTAATAGTGTACATTAAGAAAGAACAACCCCTGTAATGTGAAATAGTGACCAATTGTAAAATGTGAAAAATGGAGTTTATGATTAATGAACTGTATTCATAATATTTATGATAACAATTAATATTAACATCTTTCAGTGGAAAATCAATGTTATTCCTTTTTTTGGATATTCATGGAACATATTATTTTTCATTCTATGTCTATATAAGATCATGTGTTTCACATTAATTTTTTCTGGAAATCATAAAAGGTCATCAACTAGAATAATTTTGTTATAAAGAATAATTCATGATAATATATTTAATGTTAATAGACCATGTGATCTATAAAAATAATGTATTTGTTCATCCTAAAATGGGGTCTAATTTCTTGTCATAGGAAAAACTAGGGAATGTATTTCAGAATCCAAAATTCATGGATTTTATAAGATATTATCCATGTTTCATGAATTAATTATTGAATACTTGTTCACTACTAATATCACACACCCACAAGGGGTAAGGGTCTTGTAATATTTTAATTTTCAAGTATCCATTAATGAAATTAAACAATGTTTTAACTTAGAACTGATTCTTAATCAACTAGAGTATTGGTAGAGAAACATGGTGTATTTTGAAACATCATGTTTTGGATTAAGATTTATTATTATGCAAAGTGATCATGTGATGTATTATATACATAATATCTCTAACCTACTAGGAGGCATTATAACACAGATTATTTGGAACATGAATGATATGTGTGTGAAATTTATATTCTGTATATCTGACTTTTAGGGGAATAAATTACTGTTTTATATGACCAAATATAAAGTCCCGACATGGGTAACATGAACCAGTTTCTTGATTTGGTCGATCATATAACCACTTTCATGCCTCCCAATATTCCAAAGGCTACTGACTAGTAGCAAGGGTCCCACATGTTAGCATTGGGATACTATACGCCCTTTTATCTGATTAATTCTCTTGTTGAAGTAAACAAGAAATTGTAGAAGCATATATATATATATATATATATAAATGATAAAAACAAGTAATTCACGATAAAAAACGAATGAGAATAAAATATCCAAAAAATAATAAAACCTGGTATGCCAATGTATTTGTCAAATGTCTAAAAAGTAACTCAAAAGTAAGATATTAAAAACTCCCAAGGTGGTCCAGAACCAAATATGGATCCTTAAACTAGGATCCATCCCGACATAACCATTTAACATAGGGAAATTATACTTAACCTATCCTGAATCCATGAAATCTAATTGAGTAATGATCAGGTAGGCTGAGAATGGTGTGATTACAACTTATTAGGCAACCATGAATGGTGTTCAAAACAAACCAAGTCAATAACAAGTGTACATAGTTATATAAAGAAGATACTTAGAATGAAAAATTAAACAGTTATCACATTATCAAAAATTAATTATTAAGACACATAGACCATAAAATTTGAACCATGTCACAAACTCAATTCTGAATTTACACATATTTATCATTGGTGTAGAACACAATGTTTTAAACCTAGAGTCATATTTATTTATATTTAGCACTAGTGTAGAATTCCATTTCTAACACCCCAAATCCCAGTCATTGTAGAATTCCATGTCTGGCTCCAAAAATCCTATTCATTTATATTTATCATTGGTGGAGAACACTATGTCTGACACCCCAATTCTCAACAATACTGATAGATGAATCATCGGTGTAGAACCTCATGTTATTAACCAAAAATCCTACAAGATTAGAATAAAACATCAGACACCCAAAATCCAGTTTATTAATTCATTTTATTAGTGTATAAAATCATGTCTAACACTACAAATCCCATCAGTTTATAATTCCCTATCTAACACAAAAAAACAAAATTTTTTATTAGTGTAGAAAATCATGTCTAACACCCTAAATCCCATCGGTGCAGAATTCCATGTCTAGCACCCAAAATCCATTTCATTACTTAATTCCTAAAGTAATTAATCCAAGTCCTATAATTAATTTAACAAGTTATTAATAACATCAATTCACATTAAATAATTCTATAGTCATGTAACCACTCACAACTTCAACATTCAATAAAAAATTTTCCAATTGATTATTCTCAATCACTATTTGACAACTTGATAATTTAATCAACATTTAATTACATGACATTCTTGATAATTTACATCGATAATTAATTCACCAACTCATTATCCATATGTCACATTAAATTATACAACATAACTCTCTCAATATCATCATAATCACCTCTCATGATTAATTTCAATTTCACAATTCCCAATATTTCATAATTAATTCTCACATTTAACTATCTTATTCAACAATCCGTAAATCCTTCAATTTTACAACCATAAAAATTAATTAGTTTACTAAATTAACTAATTCTACTAAGGACTTTGTGGACCTTGCCTATTTTTATAATCTCAATTATGTTTCAATATTCTTTGATAATCATAATTAATGTTTATCTTTATATTAATTATTCTTTCAATCTTTGACATCATATTCCTAAGTTGATAAAATATCAAAATAATCATTGGAATATGTTAATAAATGTTTATATATGTTTATACATGCTCTGAAATAATTCTAACTCAATATGGATATGATTTTCATAGAACAGATAAGTGTAAATCTTGTGAGTCACTGATACAGAGCTATCGATAGAATAAGTCTAAAGGTATGCACAAGTTAACTGATACAAACAGCTACCGATAAGAATATCCACTGATATAGGAAGCTATCTATATTGGCGGGTTACTGATATAAAAGAGTTACTCATACAATTCTACTGATACAGACAAACAACTACCGATATAGGCGGGTTACCGATAGAAGGAGTTATCGATAAAAGGAGATACCGATAGAAGGAGCTACTGACAGAAAGAGCTACCGATACATAGAGATACTATTATAAAGAGTAACAGATACCGACACAAGACCTACTGACTCAAGTCCACCAATACAAGCTCACTGATAATAAGAGCTACCGATGGAAACCAGTCACCATATCTCTAAATCCTAAATATGTTTGTTTTATTTAGCAATGATCATATTTGGTGATTTTAATGAAACTGGTATTAATTAATGACGGTTGTTGGCATGTTGGGGAACCGTACCTCGTACCTATAAAAATGTAATCATTCCCATTGTCGGATCTCAAGGTATATAAGGAGAATCATGCTAATGAAGAAAGTGAGTGGAACATACGTACACTTGTGTGATACCTAAAGTGAGATTCATAAAGAAGAACATTAGAAGAACTCAAAGAACAGTCATACACATCAAGTAGAGATTTCAAAGAAGAAGCACAAGTGTTACAAATAATACTCTCTTACTCAAGCTGAACACCTACACTGGAAGTGAAAGAATAGAACCACGACACTCTGTTTTCCTTCCAACTTCTAAATAAGGACTCAAAGCTTCATGTACATCAATCTGAGGAGTCCAGAGCTTCACTCACAAAACATAGAGCATTCTAAACACATCTCTATTTTTTTAGATCTATTGGGTTTCATTTATCTATATATTGAGTAGGGTGTGTTCTTCATTTTAAGCACACCCTGTCTTATATGATGAACTGGAGGATTTATAAATCCTCACTCAATCTTTCCTCATACTCTTATATCCCACTGTGGATAGTGGTAGAGGTCAAGTGTGACCTGGATAGCCTATGTGCTATTGTTTTTGTTTTCCCACTTAGAACTTTGGTAAAGGTCTTAGTACCTGGACATTCTTTGTACTGTTTTATACCCCGATCCAGGGTGTGGATCACAGTTTTTTATTAACTATTTGATAGGACTAAGTCTCAGTTTGAGACTGAACATCTTGGTTATATCTTCTATGCATCTTATTTTTAGTTTAAGTTATTTTCTATTACGCTTCTAAGTACTTTAAATATAAATCTATTTTAAAGTTACATTGATAGTTAAACTAGAAAGTATTTGTATTTATTATTAATCAGTATGTTAGTTTCAAAAGCTATTCTAATCCTCATATTAGATTAACTGAGAACTAATCAAGCTCTTGAGAACCTAACTAACCCTTTACTGTATTACAAATTCACTACAATTTAGCTTATTATTTAAATTTGGGGATTTTAATAGAACTCCTTTTTAACAAAAATTTTTAATTGGAACTCAATTCAACCCCCTATTGAGTATCCACTCTGACCAAAATTTAGTATCAGAGGGGTTTTTATTAATAAAGGATTTACAAACACTATAGTTTTCAACTGTGATTTTAGTTGTATCTTAAAGATATTAAATTTCTGTTAGTTTTAAATTTTATCTCTTTAAATATATTTTCTAAAATATAATTATGGATAATAGACTAGAAGGTGCTGCTACCGACATGCTACCTTTCTTTAATGGTGAAAATTAGGCCCAATGGAAACTTAAAATAAAAATTCATTTATAATGTATGGGATTTGATATATGGACTACAATAGAGACTCAGTATAAGATTATAGAAACTGAAAGAATGAATTGGGATGAATCTACTAAAGTTGCATACAAAAATAATTGTAAATAAATGAGTGCTCTGTATTGTACTTTAGGAGATAAAGAATTAAATCGAATATCTTCTTGTAAATCTGCTTATGAAATCTGGGATACTTTGGCTATTTCCCATGAGAGAACAACTAATGTTAATAAAATGAGATTGAATAACTACACTATTAAGTATGATAATTTTAATATTTAGCATGATGAACTTATTTCTGACATGTATCTAAGGTTCAATGAAATAGTAAATACAATGAGATCACTGGGAATGGTTGTTCCAACAAAAGAGAAAATCATGATAATACAAAGATGTCTTCCAGAAAGATGGAGAGGCACATCGGTTTCAATAAGAGAATCATGCTACATAAGTTCACTACCTATTAAGGATCTAATTGGTATGTTAATGATGTACGAAGGAGAACTGAAGGTAAACAAGGAAGAAGATGATGAACCAAGAAATAAATCAGTAGCCTTCAAGACCTCTGCTTCAAAAAACAAGGACAAAGGAAAAATTCAATGTGAAAGTGATAGCTCAAGATGTGATGAAAGTGCATCAGACAGCGATGCTGAAAGGGCTTAGATAGACAGACGATTTAAGAAGTTTTATAGAAAGAAGAAGTTTTTTAGAAAATCCAATTTCAAGGGAAAGTATAACAATAATGGTTATTGGAAAAAATATTGTAAATGGACTAATAAAAGTGATGACATAATTTTTTATGAATGCAAGAGGAAAGGACATGCGAAAGCTAACTGTTAAAATTTAAAATACAAGAAGAAATATGACAACAATGACAACAAATATAAGAATGATATGAAAGAAACCAAGAGTGATTCATGAAGATAGTTCAAGTGATTCTGATTCAACTTAGGATCATAAATCTCAAAAAGCTAATATGTGTTTTATGAAAAACCCATCTGAGGTAACATTGGACACTCATGATTTAAATTCTTATTATTCTGGAGGTGATTCTGATTCTGAAAACAAGTCTATTGAAGAGTCATTTGAATAATTTAACATGCTAGAGGAAACTTTTAATGAGCTGAAAGATGAGTATAAAACCATAATGAAACAATGTGCTTTAACTAGCACTGTAAAATCTCCATTAGAAGTAGAAAAGGAAAAGAATTCTAAACTATTAAAGGAAAATACTCAACTTAAATTTTCCAATGAGAAACTTAGAATAGATTTAAAAAAGTTCACTAATGGAAAGAATAATCTAACTCAAATTCTTGGAAAATAAGTTTCACCAAAGTACCCTACCGGTTTGGGATACCAACCTAGACAGAGACAGACTAAAAAGAATAGATTTATTTCATAATCTGGACAGTACGCTGCTAGTTCCAGCTCTGTAGATTCATATACATCAACTAGTTATTCACATAGTTATAGATCAAACAAAGTTTATCTTTCAAAATAATTTGAATCTATTGATTATATGAAACCCATTAGAAAAGGCTGCGTACCAAAATTTTTTCTTGCTAACCTGTCTGGACCCAAGAAAATATGGGTACCAAAATCATTTTCTGTTTAAACCTGTTTTATAGGATAATTTATTGAAGAGTTCCCATAAGAAGATATGGTAATTGGAAAGTGGATATTCAAGGAATATGACTAGATATTACTCATGCTTCAAGAGCTTAATCAAGGTTGATGGAGGGCATGTCACCTTTGGTGATAATTCAAAAGGTAAAATCACCAGCTTAGGCCAGATTGGTAAAACTGATTCAATTTTAATTTCTAAAGTATTATTCGTAGATGGATTAAAATACAATCTCTTTATCATTTATCAATAGTGTGATGATGGATTCAATGTTAAATTTGAAAATGATGCATGCCATTTATTTGATTCTAATTTTTTTAGTATTTTCTTCCTTAAGAAATGAAAATTTTTATGATGTAGATTTAAATTCTTCATCCAAACTAAAGCTTACTTATTTAAATGTTTTTCATAAATAACCATGGCTATGAAACAAAATATTGGTACACTGTAATGTTCATTCAGTTAAGAAACTGACTAGGAATATCTTAGTTAGAGACCTACCTCAACTAAAATTCCCATCAGACAAAGTTTGTACTCCCTGTTAAAAAAGAAAGCAACATAAAGTTTCATTCAAATTAAAGAAAGAAGTTTCAACTTATCAACCTCTCGAGTTGGTTCAAATGGATTGTTTGGACCTTCCATAGTTTCTAGTTTAAATGGGAATCAATATGTCTATGGCTTAGTAGATAACTTTTCAAGATATACTTGGGTATGCTTTCTTTCTCACAAAAGTGAATCTTGTTCTTATTTTATGAAATACTCCATATATGTAGAAAACCTAAGTGGACTAAAAATTAAGACCTTTAGAAGTGACCATGTTCGTGAGTTTTAAAATCATGATTTTGAATCTTATAGCTCACAAAATGGATATAGTCACAAATTTTCTACCCCTAGGACACCTTAACAGAATGGTGTAGTAGAAAGAAGAAATAGAACACTTCAGGAAATTGTAAGAACTATGCTCAATGAATATGATTTACCTATTTATTTTTGGGATGAAGCTGTGAATACAGCTTTTTATATTATAAATAGAGTCTTGATTAGACTAGTTCTTAAGAAGACCCTTTATGAACTATGGAATAATAGGAACCCTAATGTTAGTTACTTCATAGTTTTTGGCTGCAAAGACTTTATTCTAAATACTAATAATAATATTGACAAGTTTGATTATAAAAGTGATATGGGAATCTTTCTAGGATACTCTATAACCAGTAAATCTTATAGAGTCTTTAACAAAAGAACCAAATGTGTGGAAGAATCTGTTCACATCAAATTTGATGAAACTGATCCACATGAATCTAAGTCTTCTCTTGAAAATCAGGAATAAGATCTATCAATTTTGAGCCTTAATGATAAAATCAGTGATCCTATTATAAAGACAACCAGTTCTTGAAATATTTCAGAATCTTCTTCTCATGAACATGAACATATAGAAAAACCTGAAATTTCTTGTCCTACCTTTACCAGATCAACTAGGATTCTAAAGAATCATCTTTTAGATGCTGTTGTAGGTAATCTTGATATAGGGAAACAGACTAGAGATTCTCTAAGAAATAAAGTTGAACATCAAGACTTTCTTTCACGGTTAGAACCGAAAAATATCACTGATGAAATAAATGATGATTTTTTTGGTAATGGATATGAAAGAGGAATTAAATCAATTTGAAAGAAACAAAGTATGGGAATTAGTTTACAAACCTAAGAACACTTTTACCATAGGCACTAAATGCGTTTTTGGAAATAAAGTTGATGAGTCTGGAAATATAGTTATAAATAAGGCAAGACTAGTTTCACAAGGATATAGTCAAGAGGAAGGAATAATCTATGAGGAATCCTTTGCACCTGTAGCTATATTAGAAGCTATTAGAATTCTACTTGCATGTGTTTCTCATATAATTTTCCAGATATATCAAATGGATGTTAAAAATTATTTTCTAAATGGTTTTATAATTTAAGATGTTTTTGTTGAACAACTACCTAGATTTACTAATCCTCATTTTTCAAATTGAGTTTTTACACTTTCTAAAGATTTATATGGTCTAAAATAAGACCCATGAGCTTGGTATGATAGAATTAGTAATTTTCTAATTTCAAAAGGTTTTTCTAAAGGGATTGCTGATCCAACTCTATTTATCAAAAGAATTTATAAAGATGTCTTGATAGTACAAATCTATGTTGATGATATTAATTTTGGATCTTCTAAAAATACATTGTGTATTGATTTTTCAAAGAGTATGAAAAATGAATTTGAAATTAGTTTAATGGGAGAACTCAAATATTTTGTTGGATTTCAAGTTTTTCAAAATGAAAAAGATATTATATTAAATCAATGTAAATATACAAAGGACATTTTAAAACATTTTGGTTTAGATAGTATTATGGAAAGGGATACACCTATGTGTACTATTTGAAAGTTGGATGCTGAGGAAACTGGAAAACTAGTGGATCAATCCAACTATAGAGGTATGATAGGAAGTCTCCTTTATCTTACTACTATTCAACCAGATATTATGTTTAGTGTGTGTATGTGTGCAAGATTTCAAGGTAATCCAAAAGAGGCACACTTTCTTGTTGTTAAAATAATTTTCAATTATCATAAACATACTACTAATTTAGGATTATTTTATCCAAAAAGACAATAATTTTATTTAATAAGTTATTCTGATGCTGACTTTACTGGTTGCAAGTTTGATAGAAAGAGCACTTCTGGAATATGTCAAATTCTAGGTAAGTATTTAGTATCATGGTGTAGTAAAAAGCAGAATTCTGTTGCATTGTCTACTGCTGAAGTAGAATACATTTCAGCTGGTAGTTTTTGTGCACAAATTCTGTGGATGAAACATACTTTACTGGACTACGGATATCAGTTTAGACAAGTATCTATAAACTATGATAACACTAGTGAGATTAACATCTCTATAAATCCTGTGTCTCACTCTAGGACTAAGCACATTGATGTAATGCACTACTTTTAGAGAGACCATTACCAAAAGGGTGATATTAATCTTGAATTTATAGGTACTGAACATCAATTAGATACCATATTCACCAAACCTTTAAGTTCAAATAGATCAAGTTACATTAGACATGAATTAGGATTGATAGACTGTGTACAACCAAATCCTCACAGTTAGCCAAATCCTCACTGTTAGACAAATCCTCACCATTAGTCAAATCCTCACCGTTATCCAAATCCTCACCATTAGAAAAATCCTCACTATTAGCCAAATCCTCACCATTAGACACATCCTCACCATTAGCCAAATGATCACCGTTATCCAAATGCTCACCGTTAGCCAAATCCTCACCGTTCACCAAATCCTCACCGTTATCCAAATCCTAACCATTAGCCAAATCCTCACCATTATCTGAATACTCACCATTATCCAAATCCCCACCATTATCCAAATCCTCATCGTTATCCAAATCCTCACTATTAGCCAAATCCTCACCATTATCCAGAACCTCACTGTTATACCTCAATGGTATGAACCTCACTGTCATACCTCACATGTATGAACCTCACCGATAACAATACCTCACTGTTAGGAATCTTCACCGGTATGTATTACCGTTAGGTTGAGTTGTTTTCAAAATTCTATATCTTTAGCCACCAGAATCTATATTGTTTATATTTTTCTTATTGTACTTTATTTATTTATTTTGTGATTCTTAAATGTTAAAACGTAAGTCTTGAGCTCATCTCAATCCACCTTAAACCCTTTGCCTTTAAGCATTAGCTTACAAATATTCATTTCTTTTGAACACTAATCCTTGAGATTCATATAATGGAAAGAGTGAAGAGACCATCAGTTAGCGAAAATTATAATGAGCCAAATGAAAAGAGACTCCAAGGAGAGTCTAGTGGTGGGAGTGAAGGGAAGAAACCTTCAAATCTGCACCTCGTTCAAAGAGAAATATTAGTTGAGAAAGAGATATGCGCAGACTGGTTGATGACCAGTATGTATTTAGTTCTAGAAGTGCTGGAAGATCAGAAATGGGTAGAGTGCTTCTCGAATAATAATGGTCCTTATTATCCAAAGCTGGTAAAAGAATTCTATGAGTTTGTTCGTTTTGAGAAATCAGAAGTTTAGAATATGATGGTATCAGTAGTAAATGGTCGGACAATATCCTTTTCTTCTATAGAGTGGGATGAGTGCCTGAGAGTTCCATAAGAAGGGGATTTTTGGTATTTCTTGAAATCAGTACCTCCTACTAGTAAAATATTTGAGTATGAATATGCCTTGGAAGAATTAATAGGAGATGGCACACCAAGAATGGTTGTTTCTATAGAAATGGATGGGGAGAACTGGTTACTGTTCAACTTCATCCAACATGTGCTAAGTCTAAGAATAGGGGACTTTGCAAATATGAGATACCAAGATATATATTTGTTTCATTTGTTAAGACATGGTGTCAAGGTAAATTTGGGTAGGCTTCTGATCATTAAAATTTAAGATATGACCGGGCCAAAGTCAAAAAATAATTCTCTATTATTTTCAAAGCTGATTTCTTTGATGATTAAATTAAGAGGTGTGGCAAAGTCTCAGGATGAGACTGTGGTTATAAAGGAAAAATTTTGTATTACAAAAAATGTTTGTAAATACATGAAGATCAATTGGAATCTGTGGAGAAGAGAATGGGTGATGGATGAAGGGATGTTTTATTTTAAGTTTAATCATGTGGATCATTATTCTAGGCGTAAGGTTGTGAGGGATCCAGGTCTAGGACCTGTTGAAGAGGAACCTCAGTATAGTAATGATACTAATGAAGAAGATACCTCTATATCTAATGGAGGGGATCCGGACTTGCCTCCAAGTCTAGTTGTTGAAGTTGTATCATCTGGAAAGGAAACTATTTTGGGAGTAAGCAATGAAGAATCCCCTATTGATGAGGAAGACCAGTTTTCTCCCTAGAATGAAGAAGAAGTCCATAAAAGTAGAGAACATGTCCCTGATAGCTTAGATGAGAGAACCTTGAGTTTGAGTCCATTGATTGGAAGTACTGTTGTGCCTATAAGGGCTGTTCTGGTTGAGATGGCAGAACCTGGACCCATTCCTGATGAGGCTTCTGTTGGTGAAATGGAAATGGTTGTGGAGAATTCTTCTGAGGAAGACCGAGCTACTAAGGGTGCTATTGTTTAACATATACAGGAGGATGCAAAAATTTAGGGGGAGCATCTAAACAGGATTGGAAATGATTCAATAGCTATTGAGATTGAAGACTGGGCAGAAGACCTAGGGATTATAGTTTGTGGGTAGGACTATCCTGATTCTGTAGATGAGACACCCATCAATAGACCACAAGTTAAATATAATATCTCTTCTGAGATTTTACATGAATATGTGGTAAGAAAAGATGATATAGACCAATTGGAGTTTTATCTTAAGACCTTGTTTGTGGAAGAGATAAGAAGAATGGAAACCTGTTTAATATCATCCATTCAATCTGTTATGAATGACACTGTGGCTAGTATTTTTTCAGAAAGAGAACCTGTAGTTGTGCCTGAAAATCTGGTTACTAAGGCTGATCTTGAATCTTTAAATACTGAGTTGAAGGAGAGTTGGAATGAATCTGTTTTAGACTTAAAGAGATATTTTGTTGAGGAGCTGATAAAAATGGAAAAATCATTTGAACTCTCTATTGGTTGTACTGTGTCGACCACTGTGACAAGGATGATGAATGAGATAAGAGTATTTCATACTAAGATTGAGAGCTGTACAGGAGCTGCTGTTGCCTTGAAGCCATCTATTGCTTCTTTAACTACCTTGAGTAGTTCTCAAGCTCAAGTGAATACTGATATCAATTACATTAAATGTGTAGTAAGGAAATTTTTGGATGTCATTGAAGCTTTTAAGAATTCCATGGAACAACATGTCAGTACCCAAGACACTCTTGTGAAAAATCTCATAAGTGGGATGACTAAATACTTTAAGTAAACAGTTTACTTTACTATTTCACCTATGAGTACTACCAGGCCTTCTTTGGATATTGATCAGATTCGAGATGTGATGAGATAATTGATTGGGTAGTCTTCTACTAGTGGCTTTATCGACTCTACTACTTTGACCGAAGTGGTCACTACCACTAGAGATATAGGGAAAATTGTGCAGAATTTTATGAGAGTGTCCACTACATCTAAAAAAGAGTTCAAAGACAAAGTAGATTTCTATTTCCAAAGGATCTACACCATGAATCATCTCAACAACCATTTCATTCTTTTGTTAGAAAACATGAAGCTACCTCCAGTCACTCAAGATTTCAGAGAAGAAGTAAGCAAGATGAGGGAGTTTACTCCTGCTATAGATAAATTTATGGTGAACAAAGATGACTTTATATCTACTATAGAGAGAGGAGGAGGAATAATTATGGTCTTTAGGAATCTGTTACTTCCATTTTTTCATGTAGATAGTACTCCTATCATTGCACCTCTAGCTCTGCCTACCTCTGCTCAGGCTACCTCCATTCCTCAGATGACATCGGCTCAAGATATCAGAATCTTGACACCATTGATTACTCCAAGGAGTACCCACTATAGGCCAGGAATAGTATATGTTTCTCAACCTACGGTGGTTCTTTATGGAGTTCCCAAGCCTCAGTATACCTCAGAAACCAAAGCCAAATCCAAAGTGTACATTTAGGAGGTGGATTGAATAGTTTCTAGGACATTTGATTGGAATCACTTGTACTCGTTTTGTATCAATTTTGTATTTCTATATATCTTTTTTCCCCAAGAAATACATATGATATTATTCTCTTTAACCTTTTTTTACTTCTCTGATCCTTTATTTCCTACTTTTTCTTAATCACAAAGGGGGAGAAATATGAGAAAAATGAGAAAAATGAGCATAAGATAGGGGGAGAAATATGAGACATATGAGAAATATGAGCATCATTTAATTTTACCATAATATAATTATACCTCTGATACATTTTTTAGTTCTCTGATACAGTTTCTTTATACCTCTGGTACATTTATTTTACAATTTCACCTCTGAAACATTTGCATGTAATACTCTATTCTCTGATATATTTGAAAATTTCAAGAGACCCAATGTATTTTACACTGATACATTAGTGTTTATATTGGATTATAATATCATAATTTTTTATTATCAAAAAGGGGGAGATTTTTGACCTCACCTATTTTGATAATCTCAATTATGTTTCAATATGCTTTGATAATCCCAATTAATGTTTATCTTTATATTAATTATTCTTTCAATCTATGACATCGTATTATTAAGTTGATAAAATATCAAAATAATCATTAGAATGTGTTAATAAATGTTTATCTATGTTTATACATTCTTTGAAATAATTCTAACTCAATATGGATATGATTTTCATAGAACAGATAAGTATTAAGCTTGTGAGTCACTGATACAGAGCTACTGATAGAATAATTCTACTGGTATGCACAAGTCGGCTGATACAAACAGCTACCAAGAAGAAGAGACACTGATACAAGCAGCTACCGATATAGGCAGGTTAACGATAGAAAAGATTTACTGATACAAATCTGCTGATACAGACAGACAACTACTGATATATGCGGGTTACCGATAGAAGGAGTCACAGATATAAGGAGCTACCGATAGAAGGAGCTTCCGACAGAAAGAGCTACCGATACATAGTGCTACTATTATAAAGAGTAACAGCTACCGACACAAGACCTGCTGACTCAAGTCCACCAATACAAGCTCACTGATACTAAGAGCTACTGATGGAAACTAGTCGCCATATCTCTAAACCCTACTTATGTTTGTTTTATTTAGCAATGGTCATATTTTATGTTTTTAATGAAACTGCTATTAATTAATGAGGCTTTTGGCATGTCAGGGAACCATACCCTGTACCAGAAAAAGGTAATCATTCCCATTGCCAGAGCTCAAGGTATAAAAGGAAGATCAAGATAATAAATAAAGTGAGTGGAAAATACGTGCACTTGTGTGATACCTGAAGTGAAATTTGATAAAGAACATGAGAAGAACATCAAGAACAGTCATACACATCAAGAAAATATTTCAAAGAAGAAGCTCAAGTGTTATAATGAGTACTCTCTTACTCAAGCTGAACACCTACACTGAAAGTGAAAGAATAGAACCACAACACTCTTTTTTCCTTTAAACTTCTAAAAAAGGACTCAAAGCTTCATCTACATAAATCTGAGGAGTCCAGAGCTTCACTCACAACACATAGAGCATTCTAAACTCATCTCCATTTGTTTATCTCTATTGTGTTTCATTTATCTACATATTGGGAAGTGTGTGTTCTGTATTTTAAGCACACCCTGTCTCTTGTGCTGAACTGGAGGATTTATAAATCCTCACTCAATCTTTCCTTATACTCTTATATCCCACTATGGATAGCGGTAGAGATCATGTGTGAACTGGATAGCCTGTGTTCTATTGTTTTTGTTTTCCCACATAGAACTCTGGTGGAGGTCTTAGTACTTGGACAATCTTTGTACTGTTGTTTACCCCGATCGAGGGTGTGGATCAAAGTTTTATATTAACTATTTGAGAGGACTAAGTCTCGGCTTGAGACTGAACCTCTTGGTTATATCTGTTTTGCATCTTATTTTTAATTTAAGTTATTTTCTATTATGCTGCTAGGTAATTTAAATATAAATCGATTTTAAAGTTACTCTGATAGTTCAACTAGAAAATGTTTGTATTTACTGTAAATCAGTAGGTTAGTTTCAAAAGACAATCTAATCTTCATATTAGATTAAATGAGAAATAATAAATCTCTTGAGAACCGAACAGACCCTTTACTGTATTATAAATTAACTACAATTTAGCTTATTATTTAAATTGGGGGATTTTAATATAACTCCTTTTTAATAGAAATTTTTAATTGGAACTCAATTCACCCCCTCTTGAGTATCCACTCCGACCAACAGATTTCAATTATAGAATTGAACTAAAAATTATACAACATTCATATATGAAATCTAATCATGACTATGGGAATTATAAATTAGAACACCTAACAAAATTTATTGAAGATTAATTTCCCAACAAAAAACCAAATAGTTGGTAATAAAATTATGTAGATATAGCTTCCAACTTCAAATCGCTAATACTTGAAATGATATATCTAAGGATTTGGATCTATATTCACAATACTAGATATAGATTCTCCAAATATATATATAGATCTACAAATACAGTAGTATTCTCCTAGAAAAATATATGAGAATGAAGTAGGATGAATGCACAAGAATCAGGATTAGATCGACTTATTGTGAGAGGATCAAATATTCGATTTGGGCTTTTAATCGCCAATCATGGAGGTTGAATGGACTTGGAATCCCTCAGGGGAGCTCTAAAATCATCCAAACATGTGTTTTTCTGAGTTAGGGTAGAATGGGGGATGTTATGGGGGTCCGATAGTTTTGAATACAAATTTTCAGCCCACATAAAATCTCTCATAGGGTTTCCTAGGAAAAGTCGCATGAGTTTTTGTAACCATGAACCAATCATGTGCAAGTTATAATTGGGGTGAAAATTTTCCTTTTTTAGGGTGAAATGTTATTAATCCATTTCCCAACCATTTAAATTTCCTCTATGTGTTGTGTCATGTTTTTCTGAGCTGGGGGCATAATTTTCTGTAACCGTGTGATGACCTTGCACAACCATTTTTTCTTCCATTTTTCTCAAAATTCTCTGAAAACACCCAATGGTAAAAAAAATTAAATGTAATGAAATATATACTAAAGAGTACCTAAAATAAAATCTTTTTAAACTCTATAATAGTTCATAATATGAAAATATCCCCTGCATATAACAACTCATTATCTAACTGCACTCTTATACATCCCTATGATTTATATCCAAAAAGTTATGGCCACAACGCCCTCATATCTGCTTCCCTTTCCCATGATTCAACCTGTATATACCCATGTTTCTATAATATAAAACTATTGACATAGTAATTCCCCACAACACTTTTACATTCCGATCCAACACACTTATCTAATGATCCTCGATGGACACATCTTTGTCTAGATTTAGATCATCCACATCGATCACAAGAGGAGTGTCAGGTTGATACTATTGTAGTTGTGACACATAGAAAACATCATGCATAAAATGATATTTATATGGAAAATCCAATCAGTATGTCGCTGGCCTAATTGCCTCCACAACCTCAAAATGTCAAAAGAACTAGGATGCCAATATTACATGTCCTTGTAAGCTATTCCCACCCATCCTAGGTGACACCCAAAGGAATAAACAATCAGCCTCTGTAAACTCTATGGGGTTTCTATGTATATAATAATATGAAATTTTTCTACACTGATCCATAGCCATATGTTTTTAAATCAGCTACACAAACTCCAATGTTTCATGCACGAGAGTCATTCCTAATATCACTGACACAGTAGTATCCATCCATCGTAAAGGTGATCTACATGGCCTTCTATAAAGATCATTATATGGTTCATTCTATATCATTGGATGATTACTATTGTTATATGAAAACTCCACAAAATCCACATGTTTCTCCCAATACCCATTGAAGTATAGAACCCATTCACAAAGAATATCCTTAGGCACCTGCATAGTATGATCTTAATGCTAATTTGTTTGTGGTTGGAAATCTGTATTCAATAAAACCAATGTGATATGAGACACCTGTATTCCCTTCCAGAAGTGTGAAGTGAAACGTGGGTCATGATCTGAAACAATTGTTTGAGGCACCACATGAAGATATTCTATCACTTGAACATATATTTTTCCCAACTATTCCATTTATTAGGTGTACCAAATAGGAAATAAATTCTCTACTTATATCATTAGATCAAAAATAACAAAAATAGTTGCATTATTACTTAGGTTCTTTGGATGTCCCGCAAAAAATCCATAGTCACTCTATCCAACTACCATTTTGGAATGGGTAAGGACTGTATCATACCTCCATGTCATTGATGTTCTTTATTCCCCTACTTACAAGGGTATCATCAGGTCACAAAACATTTTATCTCCTTTTTCATGTTATTCCATCATAATATTCATTGTAGGTCATTGTAAATCCTAGTAACACATGGATACACTACCCAATTCGAGGAATAGGCTTCCAGCAAAAGCACCCCTCGCATGTTCATAGGCATAAAAATCTGATTCTTGACATATATGACCACACAGTCATCTCTGTTCCAATATGACGATGACTCTCATCCATCAAGGTTTTATCTCAATGAAAATCATCATAGATCCTCCTAATTTCTTATTTCATCTATCTCAAAGGTGTCAAATATACCAAAACTGATAAGAGAGTAATCTAATTCATGTTCTCCCGAGCCACAACATGCATCTCATCTGGCAAGGTCATCATCTTTCACTCAGCATTATATTTCTATACAATTCGAGAGAGAGTCTTCTATACTAAATAATTAGAAACACTATTTACTTTCTTATGCATAAATACTAACTCAAAATAAAATTACATCATATACTTAACCCATATCCACTACCAAATATTCAATATCTTGATTCATGAAGATATACCATCTGGTCTTGTGATCGGTAAATACCATAAAATTCTCACCCCAAAGATAGTGTCGAAAACACTTGAATTCATAAACAATAATTTCCAAATAAAGTTCATTCACTTGGTATTATTGTTCATGTGGATTCACCTATGGAGACCCATATAATACGACATAATCTTCCCACATCATCAATATTCCATTCCCAATCTCAGAAGCATAACAATACACAATTTACTCCTTACCTAGCATAGGTAGGATCAACATCGTTGTTGATATCATCTTTTTCATCAACTCTTGGATTGAAATCTCACATACTTCCAAGAATCAATTTCTATCCCCCTCTTGTTCAATATAGAAAGTGGTTCTGCCAAATGGGGAATGTATTGACTAAATCTTCTGTAATATCTATATAACCATAGAAAGTTTTAGATATCAGAAACATTCTTGGGCTCCTCCGAAGAAAACACAACATAAACCTTCCATATGACCACTAACACACCTTCCTCTAATATGATGTCTTAAAAAATTGTACATGATCAATAAAAAAATGAATCCTAGATAGCTTAGCATCTAGATAATGCTCCTTTAGTGTACACAAGATGATTTCAAGATATTGGGAATGATCATCGTTAGTCTTGGAGTACACTAAGATGTCATCAATGAAGAACACCACAAACTAATCTAGGTATGGATTGAAGATTATATTCATCAATTATACAAAATCTATAGGTACGTTCATCAACCCAAACAATATTAAAACAAACTAATAATGGAAATAACTACTTCTAAAAGTAGTCTGTAGTATATCAGAAGTCTCAAATCTCATCTGATGGTAACATGATCTCAATTTGATCTTCGATAAAACTCAAAATCACTTCAGTAGGTAAAACTGATAATAGAAACATGGAAGAGGATAACAATTATTCATAGTCATTTGGTAAAACATAAAATAACTACCAAAGAAGTGTTATCTCATGGTATCATTCTTGAAAAAAATGATAGGTGATCCCAAAAGTGATGTACTCAGATTGATAAATCCCTCATCCTCAAATTCTTCCCTTTGAGTCTTGAGAACTTGAAACATGGTCGGTTCCATTCACTGAAGAGTAATTAAAATTGGATCATCCCCCATCATGAGATCAATGGTAAAATCCACATCCCTATTAGGTCTAATCCCTATGAAATCAATAGGAAATACATCATCATGTGTATCCATTACAAGTGGAAGGATGCCAAGATTTTATCCTCTATCATTTGGAAATAAACTAGAGTTATGGGAAACTATAACTCCTAGTTTCTGAGTAGTTGGAACTACCCGACCTTCATGGATAGCCCTTCCTCTACAATGAACGTTCTGGTCACCCATTTCGTACATAAAAATCACTCTCCCATAGTAATAATATATCCGGGTTAGTATTTGACTATCCAATGAATACCCATAATTATTTTAGAGTCTTTCATGTTGAGAATATAGAGATCCCATAGAAAAAAAATTCCCAAAGTTAAAGATAACATCCCTTACACAATAAAATATCCCAAGGCCATACTCCAAATAATGTATCTATAGTCATTTTCACACTTATAGACTCTATCTCTTGACTCAAGCCATTCTCATGTTTTTAAAATATAATGGAATTTGAGGCACCAGTAACAAATAAGTAATAAACTAAATTAGGAGATACTAGAATATAACCTCATACTATAAATGTCTCAACCTCATTATCCACAAGTGTAGGCAACCCTATATGTAACTATACTGCCCCACGTCTTCATGATGTTGTCTGAATCTCTTGAGTTTCACCACTATGAAGATACTAGTTCTCTTTCCTAGAAAAACAATTTCCACATCCTATACTCATAGAACTCCAACTACTAGACCGGTATTGTGTATATGTCCTCCTTCCCAGACCCAGGTTCTATCTAGATCATCCATCACTACCTGTCTATCTCAGGTATCTATATAACCTATGTAGCTGTCCCTTCATTCCACAATATCGAGACTCTATAGGTAGTCATGGAAAATGTTTCTAAAAGTGTCCTGACCTTCCTTGCTGGTGGAAAGGTACATGGGAAATATCCTAAGTAAATGATCCCCAGGATAAGAAACTATGCTTCCTACTGATCTAGATTAAGATCATATAATGATTCTTCCTTCTCTTAGATGTCACACTCGCTGATAATCCAAAAATAACCTCCTATATTCCACTAGAAGACTCATTTAGATTCCATGAAGAAATTATATCATGATTAAGGACTTATAAAAACTTATTAAACATGATAATATTCACCTGAGACTTAATTTCCACTTATGTCCATCCATAAATCGTTTCGGTGGGATATCCTCATTCACAACTAATTTTGGAGAAAAAAACTAAAAATATATAAAGTTTCCAACATAGTCCATCACATACATATTACCAAGAGTCAACCTCATGAACTCAATTTCCCTCTCCTGACTCCTTGTTTCTTTGTAGAATTGTTCAATGATATCCTCCTTAATGTAATTTTATTCCATAATATCTTCCTAACTAGTCCACACCAAAACATACCACCAACATTTCACCTGACCATGCAACATGTATGCTTCAAGCTTGAATACATTCTCAACTTGTGTCTCTATATGGTCAGGTATTGTCTAGATAGAATCTTTTGAGATATCAACTCCCACAAGTCCTTCTTATCTCATGAAATATAGAGGTTCCTATAACTAACATCCCCAAATTAGGAAATAAATGCTTTTCAAAACTTGTTCTAGATTTCTTTTCATAAATTACATGATGTGGGTGATTTTCTCTTATAACAAATCTCTTATTTACTCAAACTTCAATATCAATTACTCTGGTTCCACCACTGGACGATCACGCATTTCCAGGTCCTCTAGTCAGCCTTTCAACAAGCATCACCATGGAGGCATAACTCAAAAATGATAAACAAATGTCTTAGGGATCATAACAAAATCTTATATAATTTGGACAGGAGAGAATTCAAATGAAACTAGAACATTCATTTCCAAAAATCATTCCATCTAGTCAAAACCATTGGGTTATCACTAAAATTTACTACCCTATAAATAAGTCCCATTAAAAAGTGTAAGAACATTTCGACATTCATGTTTCTAATTTATATGCTCTTTATTCACATTAATATAAAATTTAACACATCATTTATCATATTAGGAAGCTTTTTCCAATCTAATTCTTCCGTAAATAAATTTTTATTATTATTGAAAATATACCCAAATACCATTTTCCTATGAATGCATAAAATAATGAATGTCAAAAAATGATCCTAAATACTTAGAATAATGAAATCCAATTCAACACTTCATCCATGCCGGACCACGAGTTGATTTTTAAATGTTTTTAGAAATGTAATTACATAACCCCAAAATTGTGTCACCCAGTTGAAATAAAATTAAAATGTAATAGAAAACAATAATAACATCAATTCAAACCATGTGTACTTCGATCCTCCCCTGTACATGGGATAGCTACTCCCATCCACGAGTTCATAACCAAGAACTGACACTTTCTAGTCTCTTATATACCTTTCCCAAATATATTAAGACAAATTAGAAGAAAAGAAAATTAGGATCTAAGGTCACTTTGTAATTTCCCATCCTGAGTTCCAGGCAGCTATTCCCCAATACTTTCAATCCCATGACCTCAGACATGCCTATTCATGTGCCAGAGGCTGTTAAATAGTAGCAATGATTTGGTTAGATAGTTATGGGGAGACTATACCATATTTTAGCAGATTACTGCACCTGGAGAAGTTATTATGTAATAGTGGGAGCATATATATTACAATGATCAATATAAATGACTCATGATAAACAATGATGGAAAATTAATCATCCAAGTAGGCAGAATACAAGGTATGTCAATGAATGTGTCATGTGTCTTAGATGCAACTAAGATAAAAGAAACTGAAAACTCCCAAAAGGGTCCCTAACCACATAAAATTGCCTCAACTCCTCTATATCACCATATTTTCATATAAAATAGGTCCCTTTCCATTAACCTATCATATATATATATTAAATTTATTCAGGAACCGGTCTGGAAGCCATAATAATGTGTGAGTACAACTCAGTAGCCACCACCAATAGTGTCTAAAACAAATCCAGTCAACAACTAGTGTATGCAGTTATATAAATAAGATAATTACAATGCATAATAAAAAATTTATTTCTTTGTCAATTAATATTCATTATACCACAGAGACAATCAAATTTGAAGAGTTTCAAACATTAAATTCATAATTTAAATATATTTATCATTTTTTGTAGAATTCCATGTGTTTCACCAAAAATAACTTTTATTTATTTTTCTCACTGGCGTAGAGCGCCTTTTCTAACATACAATATCTATTTTAGTGTAGAATTTTATGTATAACATCCAAAATACCATTCATGTATATTTATTATTGGTGTAGAACACCGTGTATAATTGCCCAATTCTCAATAACAATTACTGATCTATCATCTATGTAGAAATCACTAACACGAACCCCAAATCCCATCAGTGTAGAATTTCATGTCTAACAACTAAAATATCATTAATTAATTAATATTATTAGTGTATAATTCCATGTCAAACACCCTAAATCCCATTAGTGTACAACTCCATGTACAACACCCAAAACCCATTCATTAATTTATATTATTGGCGTAGAACACCATGTATAACATCGCAAATCCCATTAGTGTAAAATTCTATTTCTAACACCGGAAATACCATCCATTAATTAATTCACAAATCAATTCATCGGAGAGATTAATTAATATGTAAATTAATTAATCAAAGATATTAACTAATTCAATAAATAATTAAAAACATCAATTCTTGTTAATTAATTATAAAATCAATTTATTATTCATGATTTCATCATTAAATAACTAATTTACCAATTACATATTCTTAGTCACTATTTGAAAACTTGATAATTAATTCAACATTTACCAATCCCAAATTATAGATCATTTAAATTTATAATTAATTCACATATAAATTATCATTATTTTTCATTCCAATACACAACTAAACTCTATCAACATCATCATAATCAATTATCATAATTAATTACAATTTACCAATTCCAA
Source organism: Viscum album (assembly GCA_963277665.1). Taxonomy (NCBI): domain Eukaryota; kingdom Viridiplantae; phylum Streptophyta; class Magnoliopsida; order Santalales; family Viscaceae; genus Viscum; species Viscum album. Next base: position 1,040,928,257 of record OY728134.1, on the reverse strand, counting down.
TGATTTCATAATCAATAATGAAAATTAAATATATTAATAAACAATCCATAAATCCCATGATTTTAGGACTATCATAATTAATTAATTTTCCATATTAATTAATTTTATTAAGGATTTAAATTTCAAAATTGATGTATAAATTCTATAACTTTCATATACAAAATAAAGTCATGACTATGGGATTTAGAATGTAAACTAACTAGCTCAATTTTGTCGATGAATTATTTCCCAGTAGAATTCCTAAAAAGTTGGGAATCACAATGACTTTGATCTAGATTTCAATATAAAATCTCTAAAATCATAATTGATAAACCTTTGGATATGGATATAGATTCAAAATACTAGATATAGATTCACCCAATATAGACATTGACCAAGAAAAATAGAGGTATTCTCTCACCAAAAGAATAAGTGAAGGAAGGAGGATAAATGGAAAAGCATCAGGATGTGATCTAATTATCAAGATTGGAGTGGATCATCGATTCAAGAATCGAATCAAGAACGAAATAGGATAGATATAATGAGAATCCCTTTTAGTAGCTTAAAAATCATCCAAAAACATGTGGGTATGAGTTAGGGTCGAATGATAGATGTTTCGGGATTCTCGAAAATTTTAAAACATATTTTCTACCCATATAAAATTGCACAAATGGCTTCTTAGGGAGGGATGCATATCTTTCCCATACCATGCACAGTTTTGTGCTAGTAATAATTGGGGTATATGATTTCATTTTTCAAGGTGCATGGTCTATAAACTATGTTCCATCCATTAAAAATACCTATGCCCGGTATCACATGGTTTGATGGGTTGGGGCCCATGGTTTTCTCTAATAGTGTGCCAACCATGAACAACTCCCTTTTTATCCATTTTCTCAAAATTCACCCAAATACATCATAAGGTTAAAACCAAACATAATTTAACCAAATATAGACCATTGTGTTACCGAAATAAAGTTTGACTAATCTCTTGAAATGGTCAGGATCTTACACTAAAAATTCATAGGATACATCATTTCTCAAAAATATTTGATCCTTTCATAGTGTTGATGGGCTGAATTACATCACATAATTTACATTTACATTACATACACTCTAGAAAAGGTTAATGTTCCTATTTATTATCTTAGTATTTTCTTCCCATATCCGGATGTAAAAGGTGTGAAGGATTAATATAACTTGATGGTACTCTTTACTCAAATATGCATGGGTCCAGGGAGGAGGATTATGCTACTTCTCTATATACTATTCATATGATATTCTCTCTCTTTGAAATGGTTATCTATTAATATGAAAAAGTTGATGAGTCTAAGAATGTTATTGGATATTTATATGTAAGGGATACCATCAGTGAGTGTCCTCTATCCATGTATGTTATCCTTGTTTTAAATACTGTAATGTTGTCCCATTGACTATTTAGAATCCCATATTAGGATATTTAAACCATTCATTGAGGGTTTTACAATATGAAACAAAAAAATATGTTTTATAAAATGAATAACTAGTTCTATTGAAATGGAAGGAAACATGACATAACTATCATTGTGTCACTATGTTACACATGACAACAGATGAATCCTATTAAATAAAATTATTCATGTTTTCATCATCATATTTTGGTTCAATTGTGGAAATTGAATGGTATTTGTTTTGGATTTAGTCATCAGATTACCTCAGGACCTCTATGGTAAAATTATATTTGGTTAGTAACCAATGGGTAGATAATTTAATATCATTTTTTATTGATTTATGACATCTTATATCTATAAGAATATAGGATGTAAAATACATAATGAATTATAATGTTACATATAATACATATATCTATTGTCTTAGTCAAGGACACTATCATTACCTCATAGTGTTTGAAGGGCCTCTTAGATTAAATTAAGACACATGTCAAGTTGAATGTGACATATTATCTGTAGATAGATGTAAAAAGAAAATTATCCAATATAATTATGAAAGATCTGATCCACTAATATTACCAAAACATTAGAGTTTTTCTTGGAATCCATTTGGGACCAGTTTAGTTTTCTTATAGTAATAGTTTGAATGTTTTTATTGAAATGGATCTGTTCTAGGATTTATATGTCCATATTTACAACTCCCATCTCTATTGATATGAGGATGGATAATATTCGTTTTTTGGGAAAATATTTGCTTAATATACATGAAGAAGATCCAATTTATTCACTAGTATTAAGTGATATATCAAATATCGTAAAATTTTTATATGGATCATCATGATCATCCTTTTTAATTTTTGATTGGTGACAAGGTATTCTTGAAGGTACCACCTCTATCGGGTCATTGATGCATTATAAAAAAATTACAATCACATTACTTGATATGTGGGACTATTTGAAATAATTTAACATTTTGAAAATGCATATTATTTTTTGGTTTTAGAACCTTAGTTTTTCTTTTATCAACACCATTTCCCCAGTTTTCCTACTAAGGAAGTAATATCCAATTTTTTTTTTCAAATTACTAAATTGAAACAACTAAAAATGTAACATGATATGTATATTATAAATAAAAAATATATATTTTTGATACCAAAGTGAATGTTTTATGTTGGAATTCCATATCGATAAATCAAATTCCATATTAACATTTTTTTATTCTCATAAAACATGGGAGAAGGATTTTATGAGGAGGGAGTAGTGGCCTCATATATTTGTGGACTCTAATTCATTAAAAATTATGTCTAGGTGAGGACTAATATATGGTGGTGATAATTTCTAGGTCACTAGGTCACATTATGGTATATACATTCATTTTATTGGAAATTTTAATTTATGTCTTCTATTGGATAATTATGAATAAATTCGGGATGTTTTCTATTTTTATTGGGAATATGAATCATTATGAATAACCTTTAATTTCATTATAAAAAACCATTTACAAATTTCTATGTACCGAATGAGGGAAAATGATTAGAAGCTTAGCTTCTCAAACCAAGAAACCTTCCACTAAAACATTTCAAACCATTATATAACATTTACACATGTTTGGTGTAATATTTTTAAAGTTGTTCACACAATCCTTTTATATTATCTTCTATCATATAAATAGGCACACACATGGTCCATGGTAAAAAACCATGTGGACAAACCATTTAATACAAATCAAATTATTAGTTTTTTTTTATTTTAAGATATTGAAATCATCATCTATTGACTCATCTAACTTATTGTCAAATAAAATCTCAAACAAGTATAGTCAAATTGGAGTTTTTATTTTCATGACATGTTATTCCCATGACATGAACATAGTCATCTAACCCCATGGAAATCCTACAATATCTTCTTTATCTTCCTAACAAACAAAATCCTATTCCCAAATAGGATCACTTATCAGCCTAATGGTTGTCCCCATAGGACAACACATGTTCTTTTGATGTGATTTTTCATCAATTAGACACATAATAAGAAACATACCATGATGCCACCCATTCTTCCACCACTCCAAAAAATTGAATGATTCTATTTATAGTTCTAATCATGTATAAACTTGAAAATAATTGTGAAATTGGTTGACATGGTTAGTAAAATTTTTCATTTTAAGTACCAATTTTCTATTAGTATTACAATATCCCACCCATTAAATAAAAACACCCTCATTGTGGGCCCTATAACTCAAACCCATGTTTCTTATTTATATTTTTGGTTGGGTATTAGCTCTGATTCCATTTTTCTTGACCATATATCCCTAATCTTTAAACATATTCTTCAAACTCCATGTGTCTATTGTATACCATGTTTTCTTATCATCACACCACATGTTATTACCCACTATTTTAATTTTTCATACTAGTTACTAACACCAAACTCCTGTGCATTTTATTTTATTTTTCAGTGATATGACTCACACACACCATGTGATGATAATCATGTGTCAAACTATCCTAATAATTCTCGAGGATAAGGATGATTGATTATATTGTTCTCATCATGTGGGAACACAAAAATGAAGGATCATTTTATTGAAATGGGTAGTATTATTTATCAGTTTAGGAGTAATAGTTAAAGTGTATTTACACTTTTAGTTTTCTTTATTTATAATAATGGAAATCTCTTCTTAGTAATCTAATGGAAAAAACCTCCCCATATTTTCAAATAATCAATTGATAACTTATATGAACTTTTATAATAGATAATTTTAAATTTATTAATTTAAATCTATAGTGTTACAATATATTTCATGAAATAGAAAATTTAAAATTTTTAAGGCTTTATTATCAAAAATGTATTCGTATATAAATCATATATGAATCTATGTTCTAACCAATCCCTCTCAAAATATGATTTGGGTATTTCATTTTCCGTTATATATATAATGATATAGTGTATTGACACACACAATATCATTATCAGCCATAGTTCAACCTTATGTTTAATGAAATGATAAATTATATTGAGGTCTTTTACCCTTATGTTCTGGAAAGATTTTTTCTAGTATTTCTAGCACTGGAGCTACCAATGTTGATTACAGTTTAATATTTCACATTAACCCAGTGAAGTGCATTGTGTTGCATTTGTTGTCAATGAGGCATGAAGTTGTCTTGGAATGAATGGATGTCAAGGAGTCAAGATGTGAATGTCAAAGGATGTGATGGTGATGGTGATGAAGGATAATGGCCATGGTACCAAAATGCATGTCACTTAGGAGATTCACTAAGTGACATAGGAGATGATGGTTTGAAACATTCTCTAAGAATATCAGACGATTGTAGAACTGATCTTAATGTTTCAATACTTGTATCAATATGATACTAAGTTACACCACTTGAAGAATGAATGATGATGGAGCATCATTACATCAGACGATTGTTGAACTGATCTTTAAGTTCCAAGAACTTGTATCAACTGGATACAATGTCACAACAAGCATTAGAAGACCATGCATTGTATTGACAATGCATGAGGAGCTGAAGTGATCCATCCACAACTACTGAGTGGATGAAGTGGTTTAATTAAGTCCATGCACTATCACTTAGTGCATGTGAATTTGAAGAAGTTCCAATTGATCTCTGATTAGATCAATGATGTTTATTGAAGAAATATTTGATTCAGGAGCTCGGTTGATGAAGATCCTTGAGAATTCTCTCCTAAGTAGAAAATGAAATGATGAAGAAGAATTATAAATTGAGGAGTTGTTTCTTATCAAGAAGATTAATGTTTGAATTCTCAAGAAGAAAATAAAGAAGAGGAAGAATGGCTTAGAAGAAGAGTTGTGGCATTTGGAATTTGAACTTGGTCACTTTGTTTTTACACAAAGGACTTGTTCTATACTTGCAAAAAATTGGCCAGCCAAGGCCAGCCTTAAGGGTTCAACCCCCAAGGCACATGTGGGCCTAAGGCGCCACGCCCAAGGGGGGATCCCATGTGGCCAGCCCGGGCGGCAGAGGCAGAGGGGGCCGTGTGTAAGCCCCCGAGGGCACGCGGTGGTGAAACCCGCGCACCCGGAGAGCATAGTGGGCGCCAGAAGCGCGCCCGCAGGGAGCAAGGTGGGCGCAGAGCGCGCCCGCAGAGAGAACCCGGTGCGGGGCGGCACCGGGAGGGAGGAAGTTCAATTGAAGGGAGGCCGGCAGCGCTTGGGTAATAAGCTGCGGAAAATTCGGCCGCCGTTTCGATGTGGGACGCGGAATTTTCACCCGGGAGCGATCCTGGCCGCACGATCAATCGTGCGCCAGATCTCGGCCGCCCATCTAATCCGCCGCGGCCCATCCTGATCGCGACCGTCCAAATCATTGATCCGACGGTCGTGGCTCGTCTTCCACCTCGAGCTCGAGCCGAAGCCACCCGCGAGTGCACCTTCGAACCAGAGGCCTCCCGAAGATGGATTTCGAGTTCCCGGCCACCTCTGAAGGAAGTAAAGCGTCCATTGAGATCGTCTGGCCACACTGAATACATCCATGCCTTAAAATTGGCTTGCATGCAACAAATGAGGAATTTCGGTCGAGGCCGAGGCAAGCAATGCTGCCGAAGGCCGTGGGATGTTTTATGCGTGCATGTTTTGGATCAGAAGAAGGCCGTGCATGCGTTCTAAGTCGCATGCACGTAGAGGAAATTAAAGAGGAAGATCCCGCGTGAAACAGAGGATAAAAATAAATATTTTGAAGATTTTAAAAGATCCGAAATCTTCGGGAGATTAAATGTATCTCCACGCGGATGATCAAAGGCATTCCTCTGCCTATAAAAGGAGAGCCCGAGGCCTTGGAGTGCTTGCTGATGTGCTGAAAAATTGAAGAGAGTCCCGTGAGTGTGCCTCTGTGCCTCACGAAGTTTGGAGCCCCGCACAACCCACTTGCGCGACGAAGCAGCCCGAAGCCACCCTTGGCTTCGTGAGTTCCTTTTGCGCACTCCTTGCACGAAAGAAGAAGAAGGAGTTCCCTGCGCGTCTTTCTTTTGCGCGACAGGAAGTACCCAAGGCCGCAAGCACCTTGCGCGCCCTCGAGGTTTTTTGAGACCTGCGCGCCTTGTCCTTTGTTGAGGCTTGCGCGGCAGTGTTGAGGAAGAGAGGCCGCGACTCATACCTTGTGCAGCTGTTGGAGAAGAAGTTGGCCGCGGCTCAAGCATCCCTTGCGCACCTTCTTTGAAGGCAGTGGTTCGGGCAAATTGAGAACCCACTTGGACAGTGAGCAAAAGAAGTTCGAGGCCTTTGTGGCTTTTGTGCAAAAAGAACAAGAGGAGGCCTTAGCCGTTGGTGGTTGTGAAAAGCAAGAAGACCCGAGGCATAGTGCCTTGTGTGTGCAAGAAGTGGAGTGAAGGCCAAAGACACACCTACGGGTAGTGTATGTGAAAAACAAGAAGACCACACCTAAGTTGTGTGTGTGTGTGTCTAAGTATATGAAGAAGGCCGAGCCTTGTGTGTGCACACTTCGAAGAAAAAACTAAAAGAACACTAAAGTGAGTGTGTGCAACAAGAAGAGGAGAATGGGCCAAGTCTAAAGTGTGTGCAAAGTGAAACAAGTGTGTGCAAAAAGACAACAAGGCCGAACCTTAGTGTGTGTGCAAAACAAAGTGTGTACACACTAAGAAGAAGAGAAGACATACACACTAGTGTATAACACACATTTATGTGTGTAATCAAAAGAGAATAAAGTGTATGATGTTCAAGGAGTTGGTGTGTGCTTAAAGTGTTACACCCTTTGTGGGTCTACTGCACCAAGAAGAGGAAAGGGAAAGTGCATGCATGCATGCATGCACGTGCACACGTGAACAAATCTAAATCTGGCTGTGTGCATTTAAGGAGTCCAAGACCAGAGGTTCTTGAAGATTTGAGAAGGCCATGCACTCAGTGCATGAAGTAGAGTTGAAGTGAGACTGGACCAGACCATAGATAAAGATATCAGTTGTCTGAGCATTCAGTAGTTGAAGAGAGAATCCAGGTCATCCTGAGAAGAAGGAGATAAAGCCTGAGCAAGACGAGAAGACCTGTTCACCACAAGTGATCAGAAGAAGAGCAAGGCCAGCAGTCTTTATCCCAGACTGCTGAAGATACTTGAAGAAGCTTAAAGAGAAGAAGAGCTACTCGTGTGACTCGAGGAGCCAGGAGAAGACCCCGTGGGACTCAGGGAGAAGAAGTCTTCAGTGGGATTCTGGAGCAGGCCAGTGGGACTCTGGTAACACTGTGGGACGCAGTATAAAGACCCTCCTGTGGGACTCAGGAGAGATACGGTGGGAAGCTGTATCGACCATTGTAATTCTAACAAGTTATAATGGGAGAATCCATGCTGGGAGAGCATGGCAAGGATGTAGGCCTTTGGTGCCGAACCTTGTAAATCCTTGTGTCCTGTGCCTTTTCATTACTGCATTATCCGGGAAAGGTTGAGAGATACAAGAAGAGTGGATCGAGGCCTTAACAAGCCATAGAGGTTTAATTGATTAAGAATCAATTAGTAAAAAGTTTTAAAGGATCACTGATTCACCCCCTCCCCCTCTCAGTGATTCACACTGATCTGGGCACTTCAATTGGTATCAAAGGGAGGTTCCCTCTAAAAGATCCAGGAGAGTCTTTATGGAGTGCAGATTTGAGGAAATGAGTGACCAGCCTCAAATGGAGATATCTGCCAAGACTCAGAAAAATAGAAAGAAGAAACAGGCAAAGAAGATGAGGAAGAAGGTTGTTGCAATCGGAGAAACTCCTTCTATGGAAAGAAATGTGAAAGTCACATCAGATGACAATTCCTTTTATCATTCTTCTAATGAAGCCTGTCCTAGCTGTGATGAAGATGGAAGAAACAATGACCTTATAAATGCAATCAAATATCTTCAGAAGACAGTCCCCAAGGAAGTGGCAATGTGTATAGCTACAGGCATCCTTGATCTTCAAGAAGAAAAATCACAGTTAGAAGAAGAAGCCAATGCTATGGAAGATCAGCTGGCTAAAAGGGTTGGCATAACCAACACTCTCAGAAAGCTGGTGAAGGCTAAAGATGAGACATTATCTATTTGCAATGAAAGATATGAAGACACTACTGAAGAATTGCAAAGAAGCCTTTCTGAGAAAGAATTCTTTAAGACTGTGGTCAAAGAAGTTTTCCATGCACTGGAAAACAGGCACAAAGTTTCAGTGAATGTCAGAGATGCTCAACTTGAAGACAAAGTAAACAGGGTGAAGGAGCTTGACAATTCATTACAAGAAATGAAGAAGGTGCATGATGACCAGATGAAGCAGCTGGAAGAGAAATGGGAAGGAAGGCTAAGAACTATTGAGGATGAGAAGAACTCCCTCAATATGAAATTCTTAGAACTGGAGGTGATATTGACAAATCAGCAATCACCCAAAGCCAAAGCCTCCCAGTCAAATGAAAGGAGAAATGTTGCTACTCAAGTATGATTTGAAAAGGATGATTCTAAACGAAAGACATCCTATAATAAAAGGGCAACAACTTCTAAAAAGAAGGTACCATCCATCCCATCTTGTACTCATGTTTCTAATTGTGTTTCCACAAAAAGTGCAGGATGGAAGAATAATTCCAAACAAGTATGGATGAAGACAATGAAGAAAGAAAGCTCTCCTAAAGCAGCACAACAATTCAAGACAAGTACCCTAAAATCAGAAGGACTGAAGAAGTCAAGATTTGTGGGTCAATGTTGGTGTTGTAATAAGTATGGGCACTGTGCAAAGGATTGTTGGTACAATCCACTAAATGTCAAAGCACAAAGGAAGCTCATGCCTAGGGGGAGAAAGCCAGAAGAAAAGAAGCAGCATCCACAGGTCCAGAGACATCTGTTTACTGCTAACAGATTTGGATTGCTTGACAACATCTGGGATGTTTGCAAAAGTGGTCAAAAAGATACATGTCAGTCTCCAACTGTATCCAGAGCTCAAAAGAAGAAAAGATCACAGAACCTGGCTCAAAAAGATTCATTGGGAAGCAAGAAGAAAGTAGAAAATGCTCCCAAGAAGTGCTTGAGAAATAAAGAGAAGTCCTTGGAGTCTGAGTCCAAGAAGGGTGATGCATCCAGTAGGACCACCAAGAAAACATTCTTTTACTGTGGAAAGAAAGGACACATCATGGACCTTTGTAAAGAAGCCATGAAACTAAATAGAAGCAGACTGAACTCCAAAAGACAATCAATCCAGAAGAAGAAGGGATTGATTGAAAATAAGTTGCCTAAGAGAGGTAGCTTAGCAGCATCCAAAGAACCATGTGGAACTTCCAGAACTGGGGCCACTCTTCCAAATGATTTACTTGTCATATGGCCACATCAGTTGCAACTTGCCATAGAACTACAAAGAGTTGAAGATGAAGCTCTGGAAATTGCTAAAGTAAAAGGGAAGAAGAATATTTCACATGAAGATGTATTGAGATCCACACCAGCACAATCATCAATGAAGATCAAATGTGCAAGTGTGAAGACTGGTGAAAATGGGACATCTCGGTTGAGAGAATCTTATCAACCTTGTTGTTCACATTGATTAACCAAGGAGGTTCCATATTATTCCCTTATACATTGGTATTTACATGTGCTAACAATGCAGGGAATTGAAGATGATAATCATTCTCAACTGGAGGATGGTTTGGAAAGAATCTTGTGCACCCCTTGAGGGGGAGCCAATCTGGAGAAGATGATATTTTGGGATTTAACATCATCTTGAGAAAAGTGAAGGTAATCCAATCATACTTTCATCCCTTGTTTCTTAATTGAGTCTATTTTGTCAATTAAGGGGGAGTATGGATTGAAGACAAATGGATGAAAGGGGGAGCTTTATCATTGCACTGAACTTTCTAATGAGTTTTGTGAAGTTGTGCAGGATTTAGCAATTCATTGATATATCTGAAAAATTTCAAACCCCTGAAGCATGATCTCACATGTACAGTGAATTTTGGACAGCTTTGAATTCCTTGGTCATATCACTCTTGTTTTCTACACCGGGTTTGCCCAAGTAGACTTAGAGCTGATTTACTAAAGGTTCTTTGCTAAAGAGAACATGTGACATCATCCTTCTCCTAGTGTTTTTCAAGAAGATACTTTTCAATGGGAGGAAGATATTTCTGGAAGAGAACCACACCACACCTTTGCATTTGATTGCCAATAAGGGGGAGAAAATATTGGCACACATATTGACCCATTCATATGTGCTGAAGTGGTGTATTGACAACAAATACAAAGGGGGAGATTGAAGTGCATTGTGTTGCATTTGTTGTCAATGAGGCATGAAGTTGTCTTGGAATGAATGGATGTCAAGGAGTCAAGATGTGAATGTCAAAGGATGTGATGGTGATGGTGATGAAGGAGAATGGCCATGGTACCAAAATGCATGTCACTTAGGAGATTCACTAAGTGACATAGGAGATGATGGTTTGAAACATTCTCTAAGAATATCAGACGATTGTAGAACTGATCTTAATGTTTCAATACTTGTATCAATATGATACTAAGTTACACCACTTGAAGAATGAATGATGATGGAGCATCATTACATCAGACGATTGTTGAACTGATCTTTAAGTTCCAAGAACTTGTATCAACTGGATACAATGTCACAACAAGCTTTAGAAGACCATGCATTGTATTGACAATGCATGAGGAGCTGAAGTGATCCATCCACAACTACTGAGTGGATGAAGTGGTTTAATGAAGTCCATGCACTATCACTTAGTGCATGTGAATTTGAAGAAGTTCCAATTGATCTCTGATTAGATCAATGAAGTTTATTGAAGAAATATTTGATTCAGGAGCTCGGTTGATGAAGATCCTTGAGAATTCTCTCCTAAGTAGAAAATGAAATGATGAAGAAGAATTATAAATTGAGGAGTTGTTTCTTATCAAGAAGATTAATGTTTGAACTCTCAAGAAGAAAATAAAGAAGAGGAAGAATGGCTTAGAAGAAGAGTTGTGGCATTTGGCATTTGAACTTGGTCACTTTGTTTTTACACAAAGGACTTGTTCTATACTTGCAAAAAATTGGCCAGCCAAGGCCAGCCTTAAGGGTTCAACCCCCAAGGCACATGTGGGCCTAAGGCGCCACGCCCAAGGGGGGATCCCATGTGGCCAGCCCGGGCGGCAGAGGCAGAGGGGGCCGTGTGTAAGCCCCCGAGGGCACGCGGTGGTGAAACCCGCGCACCCGGAGAGCATAGTGGGCGCCAGAAGCGCGCCCGCAGGGAGCAAGGTGGGCGCAGAGCGCGCCCGCAGAGAGAACCCGGTGCGGGGCGGCACCAGGAGGGAGGAAGTTCAATTGAAGGGAGGCCGGCAGCGCTTGGGTAATAAGCTGCGGAAAATTCGGCCGCCGTTTCGATGTGGGACGCAGAATTTTCACCCGGGAGCGATCCTGGCCGCACGATCAATCGCGCGCCAGATCTCGGCCGCCCATCTAATCCGCCGTGGCCCATCCTGATCGCGACCGTCCAAATCATTGATCCGACGGCCGTGGCTCGTCTTCCACCTCGAGCTTGAGCCGAAGCCACCCGCGAGTGCACCTTCGAACCAGAGGCCTCCCGAAGATGGATTTCGAGTTCCCGGCCACCTCTGAAGGAAGTAAAGCGTCCATTGAGATCGTCTGGCCACACTGAATACATCCATGCCTTAAAATTGGCTTGCATGCAACAAATGAAGAATTTCGGTCGAGGCCGAGGCAAGCAAAGCTGCCGAAGGCCGTGGGATGTTTTATGCGTGCATGTTTTGGATCAGAAGAAGGCCGTGCATGCGTTCTAAGTCGCATGCACGTAGAGGAAATTAAAAAGGAAGATCCCGCGTGAAACAGAGGATAAAAATAAATATTTTGAAGATTTTAAAAGATCCGAAATCTTCGGGAGATTAAATGTATCTCCACGCGGATGATCAAAGGCATTCCTCTGCCTATAAATGGAGAGCCCGAGGCCTTGGAGTGCTTGCTGATGTGCTGAAAAATTGAAGAGAGTCCCGTGAGTGTGCCTCTGTGCCTCACAAAGTTTGGAGCCCCGCGCAACCCACTTGCGCGACGAAGCAGCCCGAAGCCACCCTTGGCTTCGTGAGTTCCTTTTGCGCACTCCTTGTGCGAAAGAAGAAGGAGTTCCCTGCGCGTCTTTCTTTTGCGCGACAGGAAGTACCCAAGGCCGCAAGCACCTTGCGCGCCCTGGAGGTTTGTTGAGACCTGCGCGCCTTGTCCTTTGTTGAGGCTTGAGCGGCAGTGTTGAGGAAGAGAGGCCGCGACTCATACCTTGTGCAGCTGTTGGAGAAGAAGTTGGCCGCGGCTCAAGCATCCCTTGCGCACCTTCTTTGAAGGCAGTGGTTCGGGCAAATTGAGAACCCACTTGGACAGTGAGCAAAAGAAGTTCGAGGCCTTTGTGGCTTTTGTGCAAAAAGAACAAGAGGAGGCCTTAGCCGTTGGTAGTTGTGCAAAGCAAGAAGACCCGAGGCATAGTGCCTTGTGTGTGCAAGAAGTGGAGTGAAGGCCAAAGACACACCTACGGGTAGTGTATGTGCAAAACAAGAAGACCACACCTAAGTTGTGTGTGTGTGTCTAAGTATATGAAGAAGGCCGAGCCTTGTGTGTGCACACTTCGAAGAACAAACTAAAAGAACACTAAAGTGAGTGTGTGCAACAAGAATAGGAGAATAGGCCAAGTCTAAAGTGTGTGCAAAGTGAAACAAGTGTGTGCAAAAAGACAACAAGGCCGAACCTTAGTGTGTGTGCAAAACAAAGTGTGTACACACTAAGAAGAAGAGAAGACATCCACACTAGTGTATAACACACATTTATGTGTGTAATCAAAAGAGAATAAAGTGTATGATGTTCAAGGAGTTGGTGTGTGCTTAAAGTGTTACACCCTTTGTGGGTCTACTGCACCAAGAAGAGGAAAGGGAAAGTGCATGCATGCATGCATGCACGTGCACACGTGAACAAAGCTAAATCTGGCTGTGTGCATTTAAGGAGTCCAAGACCAGAGGTTCTTGAAGATTTGAGAAGGCCATGCACTCAGTGCATGAAGTAGAGTTGAAGTGAGACTGGACCAGACCATAGATAAAGATATCAGTTGTCTGAGCATTCAGTAGTTGAAGAGAGAAGCCAGGTCATCCTGAGAAGAAGGAGATAAAGCCTGAGCAAGATGAGAAGACCTGTTCACCACAAGTGATCAGAAGAAGAGCAAGGCCAGCAGTCTTTATCCCAGACTGCTGAAGATACTTGAAGAAGCTTAAAGAGAAGAAGAGCTACTCGTGTGACTCGAGGAGCCAGGAGAAGACCCTGTGGGACTCAGGGAGAAGAAGTCTTCAGTGGGATTCTGGAGCAGGCCAGTGGGACTCTGGTAACACTATGGGACGCAGTATAAAGACCCTCCTGTGGGACTCAGGAGAGATACAGTGGGAAGCTGTATCGACCATTGTAATTCTAACAAGTTATAATGGGAGAATCCATGCTGGGAGAGCATGGCAAGGATGTAGGCCTTTGGTGCCGAACCTTGTAAATCCTTGTGTCCTGTGCCTTTTCATTACTGCATTATCCGGGAAAGGTTGAGAGATACAAGAAGAGTGGATCGAGGCCTTAACAAGCCATAGAGGTTTAATTGATTAAGAATCAATTAGTAAAAAGTTTTAAAGGATCACTGATTCACCCCCTCCCCCTCTCAGTGATTCACACTGATCTGGGCACTTCACCCAGTCATTATAAATATTTTTCATTATCCATAAAAATTCGGTATATAAATGAGTAGAATCCATATAATTAATTTTATAGTTATTATTAAACAATAATACTATTTAATCCACAAAGAAGGAATACCAAACACTATAATATGAAATAAACCACTCAGATCAATTATTTGAACAAAACTATGCTATAACAATTTGCATCCATATATCCCAATAACTCATACTATCATTATTAATTATAAAATAGTTATAAATTAAACAATAAAAAATCATATAAATGGATAAAATTTATTGAAAAAAACTATAATTACATTATAACATCATTCATAATACATATAATGACATGTTATAAATATAGTGTCAACTCATGTAAATATTAGGTGAAATAGACTTCCAATGATTTTACAATAGTCAATTACATCAAAATTAATTTAATAACCAACCCATCAAAAATAAAGGTGGTTATCCATAAATTTTTTTATTTCCCTCAAATACTCTATAACCAAAATATTGTTAATATCATTGATATATTTTGGTTAAAAAATAGTGTCTCGTGATTTACTTAAGAGATTTATAAATAAAAGAAGAAAGATAAATCCATAGTCAAAGAAATCTCAAAAAAATAAAATACAACATTAGTAAAACCATCAGAATTATACTTCATCATATATTTAATAAATAATATTTCCTATATAAATTTACACGAAATAACTTTCATCATTTTTTCTCAAAATTTTGATTATATATGATTCACTAAAATCCACGATTTATGTTGTATTTATAAAATATATTATATGATTGCATTTCTTCATTAATTTTTACAAAAAAATCATTCCTTAATTAAGATACACAAATAAACTATTTAATAATTAGAAAACCATTCAGTTTAATGAGGTACAAAACCCAATCAAGGAATCTGAAAATGAATAATTAATTGAAATCCATTTTAGGCACCATGATCATTCCATAAATTTATAATGAAAAATTAATATTCTAAAATATTCCAAATGATCTAATATGGTAGATGATTTATTATAAAACATCCTTTAAAGTTAAAATATTCCCTTTTTCAGCAACCATAACAGGTTTTAAATCACCATGGAATATTTAATGATTTTCTTAATGAACTCTGATTTTTTTTGGGATTTTTTCTTCTAGAAAATGATATTGTATTAGGTATTATTATTAAAAAATTTATAAAGATATTCATAGTGATTTTTCACACAGTTATTAAATTTCATATCCTCCTCAATAGTTATTTTTTGTGCTTGTTGTAAGAGATTTTGTTTTTGTACATTATGATTACTCTATAATTTTTGTCTAAGAAATATCATAACCGATGGTATTTCATTCATAGATTTAATCCATAATAGTTACCATACTAGAAGGCTTATAATATAAATTGATTTATTTATTATCAATGAATGCTTATGAATATACATTAGATCTATTTTCTTCCACTATAAAACTGGATTTAGCATAACATTTTTATAAAACACCATCGATATTTTTATGTCAAACCAGATTACTAGGAAGACTAATCTTCCCATTTTACAGAATAATATCTTCATTACATACAATAATATTTCTTATACTATTATTAAATATTTTAATTCCTTTATTTGTGGTTATAATCAAAGATATGTACCTTTATTACCATGATCCTCAAGAATTATGGTCATTACTTCATTGTCAATAAACCTATATCTTATGAAAACTACAAATATTTTTTGTTTTGGATTATTCTTGATAAATAAAATATGTTAATCATTTTTGTAATTTTTATATGGAAAATTAATCGTAGAGATTTAAATCTATGTGATTGCTACTTTTATCTATTGTTCTTTAGATATTTTTTCAAAAAATAAATATATGAACAATGATGTTAAATATTTTTTTTCTCAAATTCAATTTTGTTTTTGTTAAGGAGGCCTACCTTCTCAAAAATGTTTCCATATCATGTGATTCTCAATATACTCTCCTAGGTAACTATTTTTTAGAGATATATCATTATCAATGTGGGATTTATAAATTTTCATCTTGATATATTTATCCTCTAAAATATAACAATGATAAATGAAATTGAACACATTAGATTTTTGAGTGATCACCCTCAAAAAATATATTTTACTATAATCATTGATGAATATTACATTATTATTCATTAAATATATTAAACTAGTTGATGTTTTACTGAACATATAAATATAAAAAATCTCAAGGAATCTCATTTATTTCATGTCCTTTTATATCCATGTCTTCTGGTTGACATTCACATTATGATAAGTATCTCATATGTTAGTGTAATCACATAATTACTTTGGGATACGAAATTATAATTTATATATAATCAATTATTATAAGGAATTTTAAGCTATGTTTCTATGAATGGTTTGACATAAGTTTTTCAGTTAAACATTATGGTTAGAAAATGATTATAATATTATCTACCTATAATGTAGGGCCTTAGGACTATGAGCCTTCCATTCATGAAAATTAGTCCATCTCTTTATTTAATAATGCAATAGTTCTTGAAAAAATTGGCATCATGACCTGGTATATATAATTGGATAACCCGTAGAATAATGTGACCAATAGACTCAATATGTAAGCAATATTTGAATTTCAACTATTTTCCTTTAATTTATTCATCATTAGATATATTTATATGCCAAAATTAATAATTTCTATTGTGAAATACACCTTATTTATTATTGTTGATAATTGTGATATGATATTTCCCACATCAAATACCAACATCATCAATTATAATGCATACACATTGAAAATTGCTTTATTTCATTCAAATAAATTTATGAAATATATTCCTTCTCATATTTCACATTCATGATCATTATTCACTTATCTATTTCCTTCAATGGTGAATGATATTTTCTACATCCAAAACGATCAAGTCACCCTCATAATATAAGTATTCAAAATGATTATGAGTTTTTGAATTTATTTATGATTGTTTAATGAATTGTTATCTTCTTTTGAAAGAATCCATTTGTTTAATTTTTTTAAACATTATGTGAAATTAATGTATTATGTCCAAAAACATTAGTAGAATAAATATCTATTGAAATTATCTTATGTAAAAGAACTTATTCTCACGCATTATTTTATCTCTTATAAATTTATATTACATTTATCCGTAGCACAGAAAGATTATGTATAAAAAATATCTGAAAATTTATAAGAAATAATTAAATGTGTGTGATTGCTGCTCAAACCATTCATTTTATGGTCTTCTAATGTATATACAAATCAACCATATTATTATATGTGATTTATTTTAGTTTACAATAATGTATTAATAATATCATTTATATAAATAGAAATAAATATTTTTTTAAATTGATGTAGTTATTGTTAACTACCAATATTTTATAAGGACCATTTCAAACCTCAATAGATTTATAAAATGGGAATTAACTCATATATCTAGATGTAAAATGAGATGTTAGAAGTGACTATTTTTTATATTTCATTCATCACATCTTCAAGAATTCTGTATTGTTCTCCTGATTCACTAATAAATGATATTTAGAAAAAATTGTAATGAAATTGAAATTATTGAGGCAATAATAATATTTATTTTTATAATCTACAACTTTTTAGGATTTTCATGGTTCTTTATATTTGGTTCATTCAATTCCATATATCAATGAATATTTTTATGCATTGTAATTTAAAATATATATTTTTGAATAATATACCACCCAATTAATTATTGTTTCTTAAGACCTCAACAAAAATTATTTCTTCAAGAAAGACATCTAGTTTTTTACTTCCCCCTTGTCTAGATACTACATTGTTTTTATCCTATTATTACTTTTTGTCTCTGATATCCTACTAAACATCATGACTATTTATTTTTCTACATTTAGTTTAACAACATTTTATTTTTTGGTAGCATATTCCCTTGAAAGGAATTTAATCTTAATGGGGATTTTTTTTATTGTCTCATCATTAATTTTGTTTAATAGACGAATTCATCATGGGTTGTTTTATATCGACATTATCTTGAAATTTATTTGGGAACCATGTAGTGAGATGACCAAAATATCTTCATAAAATAGATATTTGGATTTTTCTATAGAAATTTCATTTTCCACATCTCATACTAGAGTAATTTTAAAGAATCCTACAATAAAAATCCTTATAATGAGGACCATCTTTTAATGTGAGTTTCTTCAATTCCCTAAATTCTATATCCTTATAAATTACCATTTACAAGGAATCATTATCCATTTTCTTAATATCGTATTCAAAGAGAGTTACATGAATACTATACAACATCAATGTAATTATGCCTTTTTTAATAATTTGTAGGGTCAACTTCCAAAATGTATATTGATATTCATTTTTTAAACTCTTCTTGATTTTTATATCATTATGTTATTCACTCAGTCCACATATATCTTAAATAATAATGTTTTACTTATTATTTAATCCAACACAAGACCCAATCATGTGCATCATCATATCCTTTTTCATGTCCAACAAAATATTCTACATGGATTTATAAACAATGATATTACTACTATATGTGTTTGGATGTTTCCAGCCATAGCATGTGAGTATTTACAAGATAACACATTATTTCGGATTTTACTGAACCAAGTTTATACTATTTCATTGACTAAATTATAATCAATAATATTTTCTCTAAATAATTTTTGTAATAAATCCATATTTTTATATTTAAATAGATCCCATTCATGGAAATGGTATAGGTATCCATTCCTTAATAGTTCAAATAGTGAAATATCTATTTTTCTATAATTGAAAATTATTATCATTAATATTTATAATTTACATGCGGTTAACAATCTTTTTCATGGATATAAATAGTGAATACACCACCATGATCGTTTTTTATAATTATATATAGTAGAAAAAATTATGTCATGTGCCTTGAGAAGTGTATAAAAATAATCATTATTTTATCAATTCTCATAACCCTTTCCAATAGAATTGTTATGATACTGGTAAAAAATAAATCTATCCCTCTCTAATGATATAATGAGATTAAATAGAGAAACATGGAAAAACGAAATATTAGTGGATTCAAAAATATTAGAATTTCTTAAGGAGAACATGATGCTAATGATGTGATAATATATAAAAAATTAGATAACTGGTTATTTCATTTGATTTGGAGTGCCTGTACTAAATGCATGGGATAACAAGATTCGAAACATTTATAAATCATATATCTAAATCTCATATAAAGCTCACTTATATAGAATTATTTATTTTATTGGCCACCACAAATAAAAAAATGATTATATTAAAAATGGTGTATTTATAAAATCCTATTTTTTAACCTCATGGACTCAAAAATAATCTAGAAATATATCCATTCTTATGAATCTTAATTAAATCTATATTATTTCTATTATTATCATGTATTTCCATTATACAATGAAAAATAATTATGAATGATCTTCCTTCATTGTACCAAGATATCAAAAATAAATTTCGGGAATTCATCTCTCATAAGCAATTATTTTATTCCATACATTTATGAGAAATTTTTTTGAATGAACTTATTATTGGGAGAGATCAAATATATCAACATCATCATATGACCAATAACTAGAAACTCAGAATGAAAAAAAATATTATTATTCATTACATGAACAGATTCATAAATTTTCTATATAATCTTATTTTATATTCCAATGAATATCATGGAAGAATCCATAATTTCTTTATAATCCTCAGACCTATTTCACTATGAGAAAAACCATTTCTGTCAAAATTTAAAAATAGGAATTCTCCTAAAAATGAATATATATTCATCCTAATGTGGTCATTACCTAAAAGAATGACCCATTAACTGTGGTCCAGATTAACAGCCACAATTTTTGACTAATATTTTATATAATAAACCTCTTATAGATGATGAGAAATCAAATATATATATCTCCCTATGTTAATAGAATAATCAATACATACCAATATTTTCTGATGATGGTAACAAAGTATTTATCTATATTTCATGTTAATGAACATTAAATATAACCCATTATCATGTAAATGGAACTATATATCATATGTTACTAAAAAAATATTTAAAAGTGATATCTATCTTATACATTTGGTTATTATCCATGAAATATTATCATATTAATCTTCAGAAATCGTTTCCTTTACCAAATTCCAACAAAAACAATATATTTGACTCTATAGTAACATTTCTTACATCATCCTTGGGATCTTTTGATATGATATTGAAATATTAAACATCTTCATTTTTTAGTGTTATATTTAATAATTATTATTATGAACAAAATTAAAAAATCTTTCTCGGACAATAAACTTCATAACATATAATCGATCTATAATTTTTAAAAAACACCAATTCCATTAATTTAATATGTTCTTCTTAACTAAGATGGATAGTAACGATTTTCCACTTATAACTTTTTCAAAAAAAATCCAATAAATACCTAATGGGAACCTTTTCTACTTTAAAATAAATACACTCCTCATTAAAAATCATAGTATAATATGGTATAACAAAAATAACATCTCAATGAACCGATATAAAATTAAATGGTCCTATAACATATACATTATCACCCAATATTTCTATTTCTTACCCACCCCATGCACATCCATGTACTGTATCAAAATAATATATGTGAATAATGTACCCCATAATAACATTAATAGTGATTTGGTATCTCTCATTAAGAAATTTCATATCTCAAATTATAATCCATTATTTATCAATATAAAAATATCTTTACATTAAATTTCATATCTATTACCATATATCCAAAACTACATAGAATATTACTACAGAATATTGCCTCTAATAATATTAGAATTACATGAACTTGAAGGTCTTAAACTTTATTAAAATCTTCTACCATAAATGTCCTCCACTTTATATTCACACCATAACCACATAACTAGTTAATAATGTATATTTATAATAAAAATAACCTTTTATATTTATTTATATACCTACCATGAGTTGTGATTAACAATATTCTGTATGAGGTAGAATATGGAAGAGGGAGTAGTTAACCATCTTTTCTATAAAATATAATAATAAAATTACATACAATAAATAGAACCAAAATCCTTATATTTGTTGACGCTCCTTTCGTCACAGAATCTAATGATCGGAAAAGGGAATATCTCAGCTGAAAGTGATTCATCCTTTGAAGAAAACATAAAAAATCGACAAAGGCATGAACAAAGGATCAACAGCAAATCCACCGCGCAAGTGATACCACTGCCGCGCAAGTGTACTTGCGCGGCTACCTTGGTCGCGCAAGTGACTTGCGCGACCTAATTGGTAACCGCCCGGTAACCGCCCTGGGTCTTCTTTTGCCTATAAATAGACCCTGTGGGCCCCCCATTCGAGAGAGGATCTTTTTCCAGAAACTCGGATTGAAGCTCCCGATGCCCAAGTCTCTTCTCAAAGCTTCCGGAACACTTCTAAGGTAATTTCTTACCTAGAGCGGAAGATCTAAAGAGAAGAAGGAAGGACTAAGTGTTGAAACTTATCAAACACTTGCGCACCGACTTAATTCCTTCAATATAACTTGCGCGTCCCTTCTCTAGAAGAACCTCAAGAGGATTGTAAAGGGTTTTCTAAAGAGTCGCTCAAGCATTTCTATGCTGGTTGAAAATCGCGCAAGTAACACTCATGTCACGCAAGTATACTTGCGCGAAAAATACTTGCGCGCCGCCGCAAGACTTGCGTGCCTTTAAAGACTTGCGTGCCCCTATCTTTTTGGGTGCCCATATTGCCCATTTTACCCCTCTTAAGCCATTTCACCTTTCCTATTCAAGATTCAGTCTTCAAGATACTCTTCAAAGCCATTTATGGCATGATTTTTGGATTTGACATCCTTGTCTGAAAGGAATTATGTGAAATATCTCTCAAAGTCTAGTGATTTAAATATCTTTATGTCACCAAAGATTGAGAGTTCATTCATTCAACCTCATCCTTTAAAATGAGAGAATCCCTAACCTGGGTCTCCTTTTCAGGAATAATCCCCAGTTATAAAACCTTTGATCTGGGCATCCTCCTCAGGAGTAAGCCCCAAATCTTAATCCTTAACCTGAGTTTCCTTTTTAGGAATAAGACTCAGTCATAACCTTGGGCTTCCTTTTCAGGAATAAGCCCCAAGTCCCCTTAAACTTCTCTTAACCAGTCATAAATTACCTTTGATTTGGGTTTCCTTTTCAGGAATAAAACCCAATCATAAGTCCCCTCCTAACTTGGGCATCCTCCTTAGGAGTAAGCCCCAAGATTAGAGTATTCAAATCTCCATGAAGCACATATAACTTTGTGGACCCTGTTCATGGATTTTCTCCCTAAAAGTAAATCCTAAACCTTCATCTATCTGGGCAGTCATCTATACATAAGCCCCAAAACAAATTCTTATGATTGCATCTTTTATGACACAATTGTCTAAATTTTACCAATACCTCTTGTTTCTCACACCGAGTATGACTCACGTGAGCTTAGAGTGTAAAAGTAATTATGACATTCATCTTTGAGCCATCAATCATAAACATCATACCCCATTCCTCGAACTACGTGGGTTCTGATTCCTTTTCCAAAACAAAGGATACGTAGGTAGCCCATTTATGGGTTCGATCCCAACATTGAAATAACCTATGTCCTTCTGAATGACGATAAACTTCAAGTGCCCCACTGAGTGGCTTTAAAACCAGCCTGGTCATCAAAATGACCAAGAGACTTTTATATAAATGTTTTGAAGGATACCATTGACCAAGAATCTCTAAACAAATATAGATGATTCTATATTGATGATGAACCTTGAATACATATAAAAGATTCTCTAAATTTCTTGCATATTTAATCATTGATTGTTAAAACTAAAGGAAAGCTCATTTTATACTTGGTAATGTAATAAGGATTCACGAACTTAACTTAAATCTATAAAGAGAGTCCCGGAGTAGACAATAATTCCCCTCAAAAAGGTGTGATGAGTCCGACCTCCCATCCTCTCGACCAATGCAAATTCCTAAGCCTCATTAGTCCACAAACTAATGAGCGCCTGCCTTTGGAAAGTAGGTCCAAACGGATGTGGAATCATTGGATGTTTCCGGTTCTACGAACAAACCCGTTAGAAACCGATCGGAACGTTTGAATCTCCCGTCCAGGAGGTCATCCCCGGATTCCGCGCGAGACAAAAATGGTGAACCCGACATGAATCCTTAACCAAGTTAAAGTGATGTTCTTCTTATCTGTTAGGCCCCTTGGGCCAACAAGGCAACCATTGACATATGATCATCCAAAAGATGCAGTAGCCGGATTCATCTTGATTATGTCTGTTACATGGAACAGAAACTCTTTTTTCAAGATCTTCTGCAAAAATGGCTTTCCTTAAGTTCACCCCTGTGAATACTGCTGCTGTGAACACCTCTACTGTGAGGTCTGCTGCTATGAAAACCAATGCTGCTACTCCTGCTGGAACGTCATCCGCTCTGAGGATGACATCACCAACTCAGCGTCTTCAACGCTGTGTTTCTAATGCACTGGTTAAGGAGTACCGTCGCAACGGTACTATCCCAACTCTGGAGGCCGCTCGTCAAGCCCTCCAAGTTAACAATTCTAACTGGTCGTCCGGACAACGGCGACCAGCAATCAAGAAGCAGGCGGTGCTGACTACCGTCTCCAACCGTTTCAGGTCGTTATCCCCGGAACGCAATTTCCATTCACTCCCTTATTCCGAGGAAGTGAATGAGCAGGTCCCTCGGGGCCTTAATTCAAAAAGACAGGAGTCCTTCTCAAGGGCTCCCATCAACAATCGCCGCCAGACTCGTGCGGTAGTGCGCCCTCAACATGATGAGGGTACCGACTCCAGGCATTCAGCTCAGGTTCCTCGAACCCGAGCAGGCAAGATGAACCGCCAGAGATGGAATCCGGTTAAAAATAGGCAGGTTGTCATCCCTTCCATCTCCGGAGAAGTCCACCAACCTAACTTGGTGGAAAACAACGAGCAGGCACACACACCTGCCCGTTTTAATTCAGCTGTCCAGCAGAATCGTCTGACAGCATCAAGCCGATCCCGCCAGGAAATTCCGGCGGAGTACCATATGCAGGAACATACACCTGCTTATACATCATCAGTTAGTCAGCAGGCTCGTCTGACTACATATGGTGGATCTCGTCAACCGCGTTTGGCGAAGTGTAATCAGCAGGCACATACACCTGCTAATACTAATCAGGCCTACCAACAGTCTCGCTTGGTAGCGCACAGAGAAGTCAGTCGGAAAGTTCCGACGACAAACAGGGGGCAGACTAAACTCTCTGCCTCCACACTTGAGTACTTTCAGGATTCACTGACAGGAAAAGGAGGATAGGAGCAGGCACATACACCTACTCCAAGCCCGGAATGGACGTATATCCCTGTTCCGGCGGCTGAAGTCACCAGGCATATTTTTTCAATGGTGAAAGAGAAGAAGCAAATTCCTGCTCATATTCTGGATGCTTGCCAGGATATCATAACATCTTCAGCATCATCTCAGGGACAGACACATAAATCTATCCCTAGCAGTGGAGTGACACATCAACAATTCACTCCGGAACAGACACACACATCTGTTCCAGTCCAAGAGGGTTATGGGGCATACTCCCCCATATCATACGGACAACCAAGTCAGGCACATACACCTGATTTGAGCGATGATCGTCAGCCTAACCTGACCATCTTTCCTGATCAGGCACATACACCTGCTCAGAGCAATCACTTTCGTCATCAAGTGGTTTCTAAAGCGAGTAAGAAGGCATCTAAGAAAAAGATCCGCCCAGCATAGTCAGGAGATCAAAGGCCAATCTGCAACAAGGCCTTGCTCGATGCTGGAGTTCTTGAAGCCCTCAGACATTTATCTGTCGGAATTCAAGATTCTACTCCCTCAGTTCCCAATAACAGGAACATTAATTTTGAAGGTCTTCAACAGACACTTCCTCATGAAGACTTGCTTCATGAAAATTCGGTCAATCTTGAAGTTTCTTCTTCAGATGAGAGCCACAGGAACCCTCTGTGTGGTCAGAAGGCCATGGAGCAAGAGATTTCATCTTTTGCTGTAACCCATCATGACGGTCCTCCTCATGGTGATGAACTTCGCTGCGAAAGTCCTCTCCGCAGTAGTGATTCACGTTGTCTCGAAAATTCTTCAGAAGGCAATGTAGTGACGAGAAAGCCCTCCTATCTCGAGGCATTTGAAAACGTAAAACCAGTCATGTCTGATGCTTTACTATCGGCAGGTGAAACTCTTTCTCCATCAGAAGATAGCCTGGGGTTCAGGTTATTCTCCGAACCTTCCCTGGGTCATTCAACTTCCAGCATGAATAGTGATTCCTCTACCAATCTTGTTGAATCCGATGAAGCAATAAGGAAACACCATCTCTGGTCCAAACAGGTAGAAGAATCTTCATTTAATGATAAAGAGGAAATGCTGAACATGAGGAAAAAACTGGCAAAAGGTGAAGTACCAGTCATGTTTTGGCCTTTGGCTGATTCCCAGTACGACATTCCAAAGATGTTGACGGATGATGGAATCCATGATATTCGTCTCAACATATGGAAAACTCTTTGTCAATTAAAGAAGAAGGTATTATCTTACGATGAATATGAAAATCATCTTAAGATAATAGAAGGGTTGCAACGCCAGATTGATTTGGCATCTCTATCAGTCTCTCGGTATCCAAAGGCTGAAAAGCAACAGAGAACCCTTCAACGTTCATGCCTTGGCGCACTAAGAAGATTGCGTCAGTTAATTTCCAATGCTCCATCTAATGTTCATATCAGAGGATGGGGTGTTCACGGAGCACTACATTTCACAGTGCTTTCTGGTCAGCAAAGCCCGCTGAAAATGGTCTCATGCAATGTTATTGCCCATGGCCGGCCACAGTCAATGGGATTTGTTCATAATCAAAAGCTTGCTCGAGATCAAGCTTCAACTAGTTCCTCTCAAAATCAAGTATATAGAGAACAGGTTGTTTAATTGCTCCTACATCAAGCAGGCGAGAATATTGCACAAGCCACTCGTCTGGAGCAAACACGTCATCAAATGACAGAAGTTTCGGAAATCATCCAACGGTCTGTTGAACCAGGTGATAAAAGTGGATACAGGTTAATGCATCCAGCTAATTTACGAACTAAGATTCGCAAGATCAAGAGAGATTTCAAAAAGATCTCAGACATAGCATGTCAAGAGACACCCCAGCTTGCCAGACTGGGGACTTCTCTAACCCAACCCTTAGAATCAACGAATGGGATTCGAGGAGTTGAGCGGAAGAAACAGGAACACCCCCAGTCCACCGGACTGGGGACTTTTTCAAATCTTCAATCCCTCCCTCAGAGAAAGTCAGTATTCTCTCGATTAGGGAATAAGACTCAAGAGGAACGAAGAGCCAAGATGTCAGGAGATTCTCTCCAAGTGACGGTTCTCCAAGAAATTCCTGAGGTATCAAGTCAACGGAATGCCATGTCTCATCATGGACATAGAAGGAGACAATATCACAGAAATGCTGATAGAAAGGATTCCATGCAATATGCATCCATTAATGTCATCAATGCCGTTGCTGCTGATTCACCAGATGAGGCTCAATCAGAGGGATCAGACGAAGAGGTTCCTGCTCAAGAAGTCACGCACACAGACCTAAATGAAGAAGGTGTGCGCACACGTAATCAAAGGCTTACCCAAAATCTGGGTATTCCTTCAAGTAACCCACTTCCCCCTCTCCGAAAAGGATCCAATAAGGGGAAAGGTAAGAATCAGGTTACTTCTCACCCTTCCTCTGAAGGAGGTCAATCGCTCTCATTAAAGCAAAGGTTTGCACAACAGGAGGAAGAAATGAAAGAATTAAGAAGGTTGAATGCAGAACTACTTCAGAGTAGTCTTCTTCTTAAGAATGCTGAAGTCCGACAGCCGAAGGAATTTGTTTTAACTACTGAGATGGATCAAGAATATCCTCCTTTGTCAGTACACCCACAGAGGTCTAATCCTATGGGTCAAACACAACAACGGTTGGCCCCACTACCATCAGTTGCAGCACCAACCACCACGTCTGTCCAAGCTCCATTCATTGCACCTACCCAAAACCAAGTTCAACCTGACGTTTCTCAAAAGTTAATAACTACTATTGAGTCATTAACAGCTCGGTTAGAAACTATGGAAGGGAAACGGGCGCAAGTTCAACCTGAAAAGAAAGTTTACCCTGAATGGGTAGATTCAATTTCTCCTCCATCCAGTTTTGGAAACCCTATTTTCCCTACTTTTAATGGATCAGGCGACCCTGAACAACATTTGACGCATTACGTATCTTGTTGTGATCCTATGATGGGAACTCCAGAGCAGCAAGAAGCAGTGAAACTCAGATGCTTTGTGCGAACCTTACAAGGACCAGCTTTTGTCTGGTATACAAGCTTGAAATCCCGGTCAGTCATCGGATGGGAGGATCTTCGTCAAAAATTCCTTCTTTAGTTTAGCTCAACTTTGCCAAAAACGACAGTTTTCGATCTTACAAACTGCAAGCAAAGGGAGAATGAAAGAGTCTCTGATTTCATTGCTCGTTGGAAGGGATTAACGTATTCCTTGAGTTTATCACTCCCTCAGGAGGAATTGTTACCAATCTGTGTGGCAAATTTGCGTGACGAATTACGCACACCATTGATCCCTGTGAAATACACAGGAGGGTTTCGAGACCTTACTTCAATCGCTCAACAGATTGAAGATTCCCTTATACAGGCTAAGGTTAAATCTCGTGTAATTCCATCAGCTCCAGGAAGAAGAATGGGTAAAGCAGAAACTGCTACAGTTATGCTTAAACAGGCACCTGTACCTATTTCTACTTCAAAACCTTCATCTTCACGAAGAGCTCCACCTCCTGAACGCCAACAACAAAGGCTATTTCGTCCAAATGATCAAAAAGATCAACGACGAAAACAATTTGAAGATATGAAGAGTAAAACATACTCTTTCCGAAGTGAGCAAGTTCCTGGTTACTTCATTTCAGCTCTGGAAAATAATTTGGTTCAATTACCAGTGCCAAAGAGGCCAAACAAGGAAGGAGATGAAGACCATCCCAATTATTGTCCCTTTCATCAAATGTTGGGACATCTCATCCAGGAGTGTTTTGTCTTTAAAGACCTCCTGCAAAAGATGGTCGACTTGGGACAAGTCAAATTGAAAGGTTCTTCAGCTCATATAGCGTGTATTACCGCTACAGATCCAGAAGAAGGAGGCAAGTGGCAGGAAGTCAAAAGCAAAACTGCGAAAAAATATGATGATTGGATGGTCAGAAAGACAATCAATCGGACCCATTCCATTTTGTGAACACAATTGAAGAAGCCAATTGTGTATCCTACAAAAGCTGTAGTAAAGCCTCCATCAAAGGACAAATCCTCAAAAGGGCAGCACAATTCAAAGAAGAAAGAGGAATCAGGAGAAGATGAGTATGCATCAAAGCCTAAATTGTCTTTGACTCTGGAAGATTTCATGCCATCTACTTCAAAGCCACGGGCACCGTCCCACCAAACGGCACAGCCTAAACAGGCTAACCAGGCAGAGTCTTTATCAGACGAAGAGTTAATCTTTGGTTCTGTTAATATGATTCAATTAACAGATTCATATTCCAGTCTTGATGAGCCTGAATTCCCTATATCAAATAGGGGAACCCGAGGAAGTTCTAGAGGTTCAGGATATAGGGGAAGACGTGGATCTTTCCGAAGCCACTACTCTAATTCTACCCCTCCTAGCACTGTATATGCAGCAGAAACTCGTGGTAGATCCCTTCAGCGAGCTCAAAAAGAACAAGCAAGTTCTTCTGCAAATGGCCAACTCAGCTTCGGCACAGTTATTTTGGAAGACCGATTAAATGTTCCATCTTCTTTATCTCAACAAGTAAATGGATCTAATCAGTCTAATTTTCCAAAACCAAAGATGTTGCCAACTTCAATACAAGATGCATCAGCTTCCAAAGCATCTGCTTCCAAGGTACCTGCTAAACCGCATATTCCTATTGGGAAACGCAGGCCTCTAGATCAAAAGTATGATATATTGAAACACTTGGCCCAAGTACCAGCCAAATTATCAATTTTGGATGCTTTTAATCTATCAAAAGATCTTCGGGAAGCACTAATCGAAGCTTTGTCAAGTCCTCAGGAGTTTGAAGCTGAAATTGCTGCGGCTAAAATTTATCACATAGAGAATAATCCTGCAGAATGTCATGCAGTGATATCTTTTACTGATAAAGATGAAGATGATGTTGTGCATGGTCACATAAAACCTTTGTACTTATCTGGAAAAGTCAATGGTATAGATGTTCGAAGAGCTTTTATTGACAATGGTTCAGGAGTCAACCTCATGCCCATTCGTACACTTCGTCGATTGGGCCTCACGGAATCTGATTTATCTCCTTCTACCATGATGTTTCAAGGATATGATAAAAATGAACAAGAACCACTGGGAGAAGTTACACTCAGAACTCAGTTTGGAGATCTTGTTTCCAATTCGGATTTTATGATTGTTGATCAGGACTCAGCTTTCAATATCTTGCTTGGATGACCCTGGCTACATCAGCATGCAGCTATTCCATCATCATACCATCAAGGTCTCAAATACTGTTTCGATGGTCAAGTTGGAACATTGTATGGTGATAAGGCCCCGTTCAAGACATGTGAGTCTCAATACATTGAGGCGGAATTTTATCACATGAAGGGAAGAGAAAAATCTACAATAAAGGAAATTACCAAAGTTAATGCTCCATATGGTTTGGAAAAAATTCCAATAAATCCATTTTCACATGTGAGTACAGATTATGTGTTACCTATCAGTCAAATTGAAAAAATAGGCCCAAATCAAAATACTCTTATGGAAAGATCCATAATGTCAATTACGACAATCGAGCCAGAAAACATGGGAGAAATTGGTAACTTACCAAGCAGTGATGAAAGCATAAGTGGTGACGTTTTCATTTCGTCTGCTGAAATCCAACAAGTCTATACTTCGCTAATCAGGCCAGAAGAAGTTATAGCAACACCAGAGGTGAATATTGATGTCGATTCTCAATCCATCATCTCCTCTTTATTTCCCAAAGAAGACCCTTTATCATCAATAGGGTCGGAAATGGAAGCTTCTTCTTCAAAATGTGAAAATTTTGACATCTCTTATGATCATGAGAATTTCGTTTTTTCATCTACTTTGCAAGTAGAAACGGAAGAAATAACACATGATGAAGAGGAAGAGGAAGATCTTAGAGATGCTCCTCCAGCATTTGAAGAGGGTATCTCTACCACTGTGGATGAACTCAGAGAAGTAAATCTGGGTACAGAGAAAGATCCACGCCCCACTTTAATTAGTGCGGCCATGACCCTTGAAGAACAAGAGATGTATATTTCTTTTCTAAAGAAAAATAAAGATATTTTTGCTTGGAATTATACAGAGATACCTGGCCTTGATCCTGATGTTGCCACCCATCATTTGGGTTTTCCAAAAGAACATCGAGGATTCAAGCAAGCCGCGAGAAGAACACACCCAACCTATGCTTCCAAAATCGAGGCTGAAGTGGATAAGCTTATCAAAGCTAACTTCGTCAGAGAAGTTCAATATCCCAAGTGGTTGGCTAATATTGTCCCTGTAAAGAAAAAGAACGGACAAATTAGGGTTTTCATCGATTTCAGAGATCTTAATCGGTATTGTCCCAAATATGATTTTCCAGTTCCGATTACAGAACTCTTAATTGATGCGACGGCTGGCTATGAAGTACTTTCTTTCATGGATGGATATTCTGGATATAATCAGATCCGAATGGCCCCAGAAGATGAGGAATACACAGCCTTCAGAGCTCCTCAAGGTGTGTTTTGTTACCGGGTGATGCCCTTTGGTTTAAAGAATGCAGGTGAAACATATCAACGCGCCATGCATCATATCTTCAAACCTTTTCTAGGGAAATTTGTTGAATGCTATGTAGATGATTTGGTGGTTAAATCCAAACAACGTTTTGATCACTTGGCTGATTTGGAAATCATATTCCACAAGCTTCGACAACATAATTTGAAGATGAACCCCTTAAAATGTGCTTTTGGGGTAACCTCAGGAAAATTCCTCGGCTTTGTTGTATGCCATCGTGGTATTGAAGTCGATCCTGAGAAGACCAAATCAATCCTTGGTATGTCACCTCCTCAGAATTTGAAAGAATTAAGAGGACTTCAAGGACACTTAGCCTATATTCGGCGTTTCATCGCCAATTTGGCAGGCAAAAGTTTACCCTTTACCAAATTATTGAAGAAAGGAGTCACTTACCAGTGGACTAAGGAATGTCAAGAAGCATTTGATGTTCTCAAGAAATACCTCTTGAGTCCACCAGTACTCAGGCCACCTGTTGAGGGTAGGCCTCTTATCCTCTATGTGACTGCTTTAGAGCGATCATTGGGTGCCTTTCTCGCTCAAAAGAATGCTGCTGGGAATGAAAATAGTCTCTACTATCTCAGTAGAACTATGCTTGAAGCAGAAACACGGTATTCGAGTATTGAAAAGTGCTGCCTAGCATTAATCTTTGCAGTTCAGAAACTGAGACACTACCTGCAACATCACGAGGTCCAATTGGTATCTCGTAATAATCCACTCAAATTCATCCTTAGTCGTCCAATGCTTACAGGACGTCTGGCAAGGTGGGCGGTTATTCTACAGCAGTTCGACATCCAGTATGTGTCTCAAAAGGCAATTAAGGGCCAAGCTCTGGCTGATTTCCTGGCTGAACACCCTTCAGTGGAAGACACGTATTCAGATATCGAACTCCCTGATGAGGAAGTTTTTTCTATTCAAGAGAGTCCTCAATCATGGGAAATGTATTTTGATGGTGCTTCTAGAAGTCCAACAGGGAAGAAAATGGAAAATCCTAAATTCAACAAAGTTGGTTTAGGAATTGTGCTCATTTCTCCAGATAAGGCAGTGTTACCTTATTCCTTTTTGTTGTGGGAAGGTGGTACCAATAATGAAGCTGAATACCAAGCTCTCATTACAGGCTTGGAGTTAGCGCTTCAAGCAAAAGTGAATCACTTAAAGGTGAAAGGTGATTCAGACCTGGTAATCAAACAAATCAATGGGGATTATGCCATCAGAAAAGAAGAATTAATCCCTTTGTATGATTACGTCAGAGAGTTAATGTCGGAATTCCCTTCAGATCCGACATTTTCTTATGTCCCAAGATCACAAAATGCTCAAGCTGATGCACTGGCTAATATAGCCACAGCTTTAGCAGATCCAAATCGGGACGAGACAACCATCGGTATTGCCCACCGTCGTGCAATTTCACCTTATGTTCAAGTCAGAACAGAGGAAATTAATGAAATTAGTCCCATTCCTGAACTGTATGGTCATACTACAGGATGGATGTCACCTATCAAGGAATACCTTCAAAATGGAACACTTCCACCTGATAGAGCCGAGAAAGAACAAATTCGGCGACGTGTGGTCAATTTTACGCTTTATGATGGTCCAAACCACCTCGAGAAAATTCTCTACAAACGTGGTTTTGATGGAGTTCTCTTCAGATGTATTGATGGTGAAGAGACAATGGCTGTCATAAAAGAAGTGCATGCAGGAGTCTGTGGTGCCCACCAGTCTGGACATAGATGGTCTGATCAAATTCGAAGGCTTGGATACTTCTGGCCTTCAATGATACAAGATTGTGTTAATTTCACAAAGAAGTGTCATTCATGCCAAGTATATGCCAACTTCATTCATCAACCTCCAGAGTTGCTTCATACAGCTAAATACTCATGGCCATTTTCCACATGGGGAATGGATGTGGTGGGACCTTACCCTTCAGCTACGGTCAAGCAGTTTAAGTACATTCTTACTGCTACTGATTTCTTTTCCAAATGGGCAGAGGCAGTACCTCTCAAAGAAGTCAGTTCTAAATGCATTGTTAGCTTCATCAAGTCTAACATCATCACTAGATTTGGTGTCCCTCATACCATATTGACGGACAACGACACCAACTTCTGTTCTTCTGAGGTAAAGAAATTGTATCAAGAATACAACATTAAGTCCAACCATTTATCTCGATATCATGCAGCGACTAATTGCCAGATAGAGGCCTTCAACAAAACTCTTTCAAATATACTGCAAAAGATGGTGGATAAAGATAAGAGGTCATGGCCTAATAAACTCTATCATGCTTTATGGGCTTATCGGACTACCACTCATAATGCAACGCGGTCTACTCCATATTCATTGGTATATGGAACAGAAGCAGTCTTGCCAATTGAAGTTCAATTGCCCTCACTCAGAATAGCCATTTGTGATCAGTTATCAACAAATGAGCAATCCCAAAAGCGGTTGAATGAATTGGAACAGTTAGATGAGAAAAGATTGTGCACTTTGCACCACTTGGAAATCTATCAGAATCGGATAGCATGAGCTTTTAACAAAAAAGTTCGTCTTCGTTCATTCATTCAGGGAGAATTGGTATTAGTTCTCAGAGCACCAATGATACCAGGAAAGAAGCCTCCCAAGCTTGAACCAAAATGGGAAGGACCTTATTCAATACATAAGGTCTACTCCAATGGAGCGTATTCTCTGATTTCAATGGATGGAGAACACATCACGACTCCAACTAATTCCAGATTTCTGAAGAAGTATTTTGTATAAACACAAAATATTGTTCCAAGAACCAAGACTCTTACATTTGGTTCATACATCAATGGTCCAGTATGACCTTAAACTGCAACTTCGTCCAACATGACGTTAAACTGTGTCACCTTCAATGTCGTACATGACATTAAACTGTATAATGTCCTATCTACATGACATTAAACTGTACAGAAGTTCCTTATTTGTCCGAGATGACATTAAACTATATGTCGTCCAACATGACGTTAAACTGTGTCACCTTCAATGTCCGAGATGACATTAAACTATATTTTGTCCGAGATGACATTAAACTATATTGTGTCCTAGCAACATGACATTAAACTGTGTGGCACTTTCATCGTCCAGCATGACGTTAAACTGTAAAA
Source organism: Viscum album (assembly GCA_963277665.1). Taxonomy (NCBI): domain Eukaryota; kingdom Viridiplantae; phylum Streptophyta; class Magnoliopsida; order Santalales; family Viscaceae; genus Viscum; species Viscum album. Next base: position 1,040,894,137 of record OY728134.1, on the reverse strand, counting down.
AGTCCCCAGAACTGATATCCTCATATTGGTTCACATTAGTCCTAGCTACATGACTTTAAACTGTACAGCACCAGTTCGTCCTTGCTATATGACATTAAACTATATAGCAATGGTCCAGTATGACTTTAAACTGCAACTTCGTCCCACACGACATTAAACTGTGAAAAAGTTCCACCGTCCAGTATGACCTTAAACTGCATCATCCCTGGTCCATGTATATGACCATAAACTATTTGCAAATCCCTTATGTCCAGCAAGACGTTAAACTGTGACGTCCTAAATTACATGACGCTAAACTGTATAAAAGTCCCTCACGTCCGGAAAGACGTTAAACTATATAATCATCAAAGGTCCAACATGACATTAAACTGCACCATCCACGGTCCATGCATATGACCTTAAACTATTCGCACTTTCGTCCGACATGACTTTAAAATGGTACACTCTTTTGTCCTTACTGCATGAAATTAAACTGCACAGTCCCCCCTTTCGTCCAATATGACGTTAAACTATTTTATCCCCATCGTCCTAACTACATGACGCTAAACTGTACAGAAAATCCTTGATAGGTCCTACATGACATTAAACTGTATTTTGTCCCTGCTACATGACACTAAACTGTGCAGCACCAGTAGTCCTAACTGCAAGACTTTAAACTGCATAGTCCCCTTTTTTTATGTCCTACATGACATTAAACTGTACATCGTTAAGGTTGTTATTACCTCTTGTTTCTCACACCGAGTATGACTCACGTGAGCTTAGAGCGAACATCAACCATAACACTCCCTTTGGGCCACTAACCATGTGTAAGTCCCAACAATATTTTTTATTAGATCATTGTCCACAAGAACAACTTGATCATTGATTCATTCATTAATTGAACTACATGGACTTTGATCCTTGCCCTCCAGGCTGGGTATGTAGGCAACCTCCCAAGGTTCAAGCCCAAAAACAATCTCTTCACATCGGTTCACCACCATCTCATATGATGATGATTTGTGAAACCGCCCCTGGAATCAATATCTTTACATTGATTCACTTTCGTCCTTGTTATATGACGTTAAACTATACAACACTTTTGTCCAGTACGACAATAAACTACAATATTCTTTGATTTCCTCATTTGAGAAGGAACCGTTATTAACATTGATTCTTTTTCAATCACGGTTTTCATTTTCAAAAGACTACGTACATACATGGTAATGCCTAAACTTTTTATCTTAGGTTAAAACCATCATTGCACTAAAGTCCCCTTTCACCCTTCACATGTACGAACCAAATTTGTACAAAGGGTAGTTCTAGAACTACGTGGACTTGATTCCCATCCTTATGGGATACGTAGGAACATTCGAGTGTCCCTCGAATCCAGTCCCAAGCCTTTTGGGCCTAACCCCAAATTTCACTTTCAGTCTCTTGGCTGAAAAGTCTTCATGAAAACACACACTGTGTATTCATTATTATGGTCCGAATTATATGACCTTAAACTAAGATCACTCATACTTTCATCTTGCACGACGTTAAACTACATTTCAAGAACTACGTATGGCTTGATTCTCATTCTTATGAGATACGTAGTGAAGTCCAAAATTTCAATTTAGGACCCAGCCACAACATGATTATGGTTTTCATTGACCTATGTATCTCTATATACATTGGACAATACCCATATTTATGTATTATAATCCTAACCTTAAATATTTTCAGATCTTCATAACCCTTTTCATGACTTCTAGTCACAAAAATGTCAAACTTCTGAGAATTCTTTTGCCTGACTATGCAGCACGTGCCCATAGGTGGCCTTGCATAAACAGTCCACATAACAGACTTGTCAGCCAAAAGATGCTATTTTATTTAACTATGCAGCCAATGCCCATAGGTGGCCCTGCATATTTCAACCCCCTAACGGGTTTTGTTAAATAATAGTAACTTCATTCTTGGGAAGAATGCCTCTTTTGTCCTTATTTGTCTTAAACGACAGTATGTAGGGATCCGCAAAAATAGCCATCCTTAACATATTTGTCCCATATCCTTTTTCATGATATGAAAGTATTCAAGTCTATGGTTTATTCTTCTTCCCTACGTTTGGGTCAGACCTTCGTAGGAGTGATATTCATCCAGTCTTCGATATTCTTGTTTGGAAATATCTTCTCCATATTCAAGTACCTCTTTCCATACAACAAACTCTATGCTTTAGAAAATTTGAATCTCCATAAACTTTCACTGGCTTTTAGCACTAGGAAAGTAAATTTCTGGGAGTTCTTTTGCCTGACTATGCAGCACGTGCCCATACGTGGCCTTGCATAAACAGTCCACATAACAGACTTGTCAGCCAAAAGATGCTATTTTATTTGACTATGCAGCCAATGCCCATAGGTGGCCCTGCATATTTCAACCCCCTAACGGGTTTTGTTAAATAATAGTAACTTCATTCTTGGAAACTACTTCTTCTAATGCCTTTTAGCTCTTTTTTCATATCATTCCTCAGATTCAAATATTCTTAAGCCATAGTTTACATTTTTTCCCAAATACTTGAGTATGGTAAATATGTATTTAGATAAATTGTCAAGGAATTGAATCCATTTTAATCCATTTTCGGTCAAAGCTATTTCGACCTTAAACATTATCCCCTTTATGTCCGGCGTGCATGACTTTAAACTGCCCACACAGAAGACAAAGGAACTCTGAATAAAAGTCAAGTTCCAGCTCACTAAATATACATTTTTTGTATGATTTAGGTATTATTGAGCAGTTAAAAGGTTCAAAGTTTGTAGGGTTATTTGTAATAATCCTAGTAAAAATCAAACTATGCTTACTAGGCCCATTGGCTTAAGTAAATTTGAAGCAGGTAATGGAAGAATGCAAGTACAAATGATTGAAGGCAAAAGTGTTTTTTTTGATACACAATAGTTAGAAGGACATCCACAGACTGGAATCTCTTCTCTTTTTCAAGAATTACAGAAGATTGCCAACATAAGTCTTCATTTGATGTATAGCATCCTGAGCCTTATCAACAGTTACTTGAAGCTCGTGCACTTGACCAGCTTCACTCTTTTCAGCTTGCTGAAGTGCCTTCTTAGCATCTGCAATGGCTTTCATGCCATTCATATGAGTTTCATCCAATGATTTATTAAGCTGAACAAGTTCCCCAGTAACAGCATCTAACTGTTGTTGGAGTTGCACCTGCTGGACGACCTTTTCTTTGATTTTTTTCTTCAGATCCTTCATCTTGACAGCATAATCAGCTTCAGCCTGGGATATCGCAGCCTCAAATTCTCCTATGTTGACTGACAATTTCACTCTGGTCAAATCTTCGCGACTTAACTGCATTTGCTCCCTCCTGAAAATGATCTGTTTCACCGCAGCATGGATCTTTTCATACCCAAAACCACCAAGTCCCATTATAACAAATTGGGATGACAATCGGGAAATTTTTGATGGTAGCTCTTCTAAAGGAACCCCCGATATGATGTTCCATATGTTATTCCATGCCTTACGTCGTGAAAAGCTGAATGCTTTAAGCATATCTGGATCTGATTCAATATCATCGTCAGAAGGGGGTATGTAATCTGGAATTAACGCACTTAGGGAGGTGCCTTGTCCTGCTCTTTCCCCCCAGACTTGTGCTTCTTCACTTTCAATTCCCGTTGGGACAGAGGCTGAGGCCTCATCTTCGGGTCTAGTCATTGCAGTTGATGGTCCTGCATGATTAATTGAAAGGTTTAGTCAGCTTCAAAAGATAACAAAAGAATGGATTGTCTTGTGAATAAAGTACAATCACAAATATTGTTATCCATTACCCAATGGTGGTTCAGCAACCTGAGAAGACTTCTCCTTATCTTTCCCAGTTTCAACAGGATTTTCAAGATGGGTCTCAGGAGAGTTTATTGGATTTAGCTCTACTTGAGCTAATGTTTGTGCAATGATAGGGTTGAAATCAGTGTCCACACCCTCTTCGGGCATTGGTAGTTCAGCGGCTTCTACGGAAGAAACTGCATATTATTTTACATCATGGTTAGAAGTATATTTTTTAAGAAAAAAATTTGGGCGAAGGGTAACACTCACGCCCAAGGTCTTCTAAATCACATGACAACTCAGCATGATTATAAAATTCTTCAAAAGTCATTCCTTGATTCATCATTTCATCCAATGATACTTCAGAATCTTGATTAGTCTCACCAGTGGGAGCATTTGCCACGTCTTCTTGCCGACTTATGTCCTGCAACCCCTGACCCTGGACAGCATCTTCAGTAATAGGAGGGATACTGGGAATGGATGGTAGCTCTTCTCCAGGAGCAACCAAGTCAGCCTGAGTCTATGATAGTTCTACAGCACCCTCCATGACCTTTGAAGAAGGATCAGTCCCTTCCCTCAAGGGAGAAATTGAAGAAGCCCCTGCAATCCTCGGAAATATGAGTAACCATATGATTATGGGTATAAACTCGTGATTGTTCGAAGGACTTACCACTTCTAATGAAACGTTTAGCTAGGGATTTCCTCCTTCGTTGCCTTGGCTTCTTTTGTTTTTTCGGAGTATCAGTAGTCTCCCTAATTGGCACTTGGATTGGCGAATGAAAGGCTATGTCCAGTGCCTCATTCATGGCCTGCTGGCCTGGAGATATCTCGCCTGGTTCGCGAGGAGAATCAGCAGCAGCCCCGATAGCGGTACCACCAGGGCTATATTGTGGCGAAGGAAGCCCGGTTCCTTTCTTTGCAAGCTGCAAGATGAAGAAAATAACTTCCTTAAGTAACAAAGCTTCAACTAAAATCAAGTTGCAAAGAAAATAAGGAAGGAAAACTTACATCTTCAGGAGCCACGTACTCTTGCCATTCCTCATCTCCAGAACCACCAGCCCCCTCAGTGGTGCCACGATCAATCATTTCCTTCACCCTCCTGGTGATAGGAACCGAATTATTGGTGGCATATATGAGCATTTCCAGCTCTCTGATGTAAGCTCGCACTTCATTGGGGTTATCTCCGTATTGAAGGTCTTTAGAAGCTAGAAGATATCCTATCCCAGGAAGTTTTAGGCCCTCACACAAATCCAGCCAGGCGATCTCAGTATCACAGTATAAGATCTGCCATAGCTGAACAGCCTCTGGTCTTAGATATAAAGGCTGTGAGGAAGGTCCTACAATTTATGATTTTAATTTCTTCCCGACTCCTGAAACTACATATAGAGAATAAGAAAGTGAGACTTATTACTTTATAAAGTAGCAGTGATTGAAGTTATTACAATCAAATAACTCACCAGGAGCTGATGGAGTGGGTATTTTAACTCTGGCCGGAGGATTGTATCGTGCACGAAACCGTTTTGCTGCCGGTTGTGCCTCATCATCCCCATCGTGATAATCTGATGAATCAGTTCTAGAAGATGAGTCTGTTGAACCTATTTCAGGTGGAGAAGCGTCAACTTCATGAGGAAGAGTTTCTTTCTCTACAGTCCTCTTCCTCTTTCCCACTTGATATACTAGGTGATTCAGTATCCCTTTAGGGTATGATGCTATCCAGTGTTCGGCATAAAATGTAGTCAGATAATGTGCCGCTTTTTCAACTGGTAGATCAAATACTGCCCCAGTCTTCTCTCTTGATGTCAGCAACCATAGTTGTCGAGCAACCATCGGATGTTGCTCTAACCTGACATGTACTGGAGGGGATACAACAATCTGTTGCAAACATTTGAATTGGCGTGCAAATATATATGGAGCATAGGCCTCGCATATGATTTCTCCATCAATCCTGGCTACTAACACGCCATCCCTGCAAGCTAGCATGTATGCCCTCAAATCCAAATGGGCTTTCCCATCATCAACAAACCGCCCAGATGGCGGACTTCCATAAGTAAAGAAGTTGAATTCCTTATACATGCTTAGTCTTACTTTCATGTCATAACCATTAACATCTAATGGAGAAATTCCAGAGAATGCTTGCACTGACGGTCTGAAAGAGATTCCAGGAATTTGTAATCCATTCTTTACATTGTAAGTCCTGAAGTGAGTGGCGATCCATCCCCACAAAACCTGGAATGGTCCCACTATTCTTAAAGGAGATTTACCCTGGAAGACGTGAAGTAAACTCCTGTGAATCTTTGCTAAAATGGGGGTAGCTAACCCAACCATTTTTCCCTCAGCCAACTTGGCCGCAATGACGAAGGTCCCTGGCCTAACGCCTCCCTTCGAATCCCTGACCGGCAAGAGATAAACACTGAGCCACATTGCCAAGAAACCCGCCAGACGAGTTTTCTTTGGAATTCTTTGATTCACTTCATAGCCCCATTTTTCAAACTCTCCTACTTCTAGAGTTGGCCAGAATGTGCCAGGAGCTCCTCTCTTCTCAGGTTTTGGACAAGTGGTACGACGTCTGGGCCGGGTAACCTTGGATTTCTTCTTCTTGGATCCTTTTTCTTTTGGTTCCATCCCTTTCTTCTCAGTTAGAAACACATTCATCCATTATTCCGGATGGATATCTTTTCTAAAATGAGTTAATGAGGTCTCTGAACTCTTGAGCCTGTGAAAGATTTTAAATAATTCTCGAGCCAAAGCAGGAGTCTTCTCTGGATCATTCCAAGTCACCTTGGGAGGAATTAATTCATCATACATATCGCCCAAGATTGGAGCTCCTGAAATCTTGTGGACATCCCACAAACTGATACCTACTTCTCCATGAGTCAAATGGAAAGAATTAGTCACTGGGCTCCAATGGCTGAGTATCTCTGGCACGAATTTATCATGTCTGTAAATATATGTTTGCCCAACCCAAACAGCCTCATATATTGCAGCTCTCTTCAGATCCTCAATAAACTCTGTGCAAGTCTGTCGCACCCAGTATACCCACATCCAAGTTGGCTTCACACCTCCCCCAGGACGGAAATCCCAACTTTTCTTCCAGCCTTTGGATTGATCCATCTGAGCATTTCGGAAGATTTAAGGATGACAATGTGGTTGAAGCTCAGGTGTATGTTTTTTCAGATTTGGTGTGCAAGGGCTATGATGCATCACATAAGCCTTCTCCATTGTTCCAGCAGTTTGAAATACTCCTCTGCCTGAGATATTTGCTGAAGCAAAATTGGTATAATTCTGAAACCAAGAAAATGGAAGATAATTCATTACTTCTGGAATAATGACTTCTTGCAGATGACCATGACCATAAAAAGGTAGATAAGTGCAGTGAGGAAAGTCGCGATGATATTTCTTCAGATACTTAGCCAAATCTGGAAGAGTACTGTCTTTGACAGTATAGTAATCAGGGCCAATGATATTCATCATATCATCTATCCGCTTGCTATCCAGTTCATCAATTAATCCAGGTCTAAGATCCATTGAATCTGCACAAGAGTTGAATAAATTAAACTCTTAAGTGGGTTTAGTTTTTCATAAAATTTGTGAAAGAATTTGGGAAAAAATGGCTAAGGCATTAAGGCGCCCAAGTATGCAGATGTCACGCAAGTGGTACATGTGCCGCGCAAGTTTATGTCGCGCAAGTATTACCGCGCAAGCCCTATTACCTTAAGAGTAGCGCGGCAGCGAGGAAACAGTGAAAACAAGAGACTTGCGCGGTGAGGAAGACTTGCGCGGCGAGAGCTCGAGAAATCCGGAAATCCAGATGCATGTAACGGAGATGAGTCCGGTTATTTATAGGCCAGGAAGCCTACCTGCGCGCCGCACCCAGAGCGCTTAAGGCCTGCGCGACGCAAACTTGCGCGCCGCCCTCTGCGTACTGAAGACTTGCGCGCCTCCCTTTTCCTTTGGAAGGATTCGATTTCCTCAGAGTCAAATCCTCATTTTTTCTCCGGATCCAACTCTGAGGGGGGACTTTTGTTGACGCTCCTTTCGTCACAGAATCTAAAGATCGGAAAAGGGAATATCTCAGCTGAAAGTGATTCATCCTTTGAAGAAAACATAAAAAATCGACAAAGGCATGAACAAAGGATCAACAGCAAATCCACCGCGCAAGTGATACCACTGCCGCGCAAGTGTACTTGCGCGGCTACCTTGGTCGCGCAAGTGACTTGCGCGACCTAATTTGTAACCGCCCGGTAACTGCCCTGGGTCTTCTTTTGCCTATAAATAGACCCTGTGGGCCCCCCATTCGAGAGAGGATCTTTTTCCAGAAACTCGGATTGAAGCTCCCGACGCCCAAGTCTCTTCTCAAAGCTTCCGGAACACTTCTAAGGTAATTTCTTAACCCGAAAGAACGGAAGATCTAAAGAGAAGAAGGAAGGCCTAAGTGTTGAAACTTATCAAACACTTGCGCGCCGACTTAATTCCTTCAATATAACTTGCGCGTCCCTTCTCTGGAAGAACCTCAAGAGGATTGTAAAGGGTTTTCTAAAGAGTCGCTCAAGCATTTCAATGCTGGTTGAAAATCGCGCAAGTACCACTCATGTCGCGCAAGTATACTTGCGCGACCAATACTTGCGCGCTGCCGCAGGACTTGCGCGCCTTTAAAGACTTGTGCGCCCCTATCTTTTTGGGTGCCCATCTTGCCCATTTTAACCCTCTTAAGCCATTTCACCTTTCCTATTCAAGATTCAGTCTTCAAGATACTCTTCAAAGCCATTTATGGCATGATTTCTTGATTTGACATCCTTGTCTGAAAGGAATTCTGTGAAATATCTCTCAAAGTCTAGTGATTTAAATATCTTTATGTCACCAAAGATTGAGAGTTCATTCATTCAACCTCATCCTTTAAAATGAGAGAATCCTTAACCTGGGTCTCCTTTTCAGGAATAATCCCCAGTTATAAAACCTTTGATCTGGGCATCCTCCTCAGGAGTAAGCCCCAAATCTTAATCCTTAACCTGGGTTTCCTTTTTAGGAATAAGACTCAGTCATAACCTTGGGCTTCCTTTTCAGTAATAAGCCCCAAGTCCCCTTAAACTTCTCTTAACCAGTCATAAATTACCTTTGATTTGGGTTTCCTTTTCAGGAATAAAACCCAATCATAAGTCCCCTCCTAACTTGGGCATCCTCCTTAGGAGTAAGCCCCAAGATTAGAGTATTCAAATCTCCATGAAGCACATATAACTTTGTGGACACTGTTCATGGATTTTCTCCCTAAAAGTAAATCCTAAACCTTCATCTATCTGGGCAGTCATCTATACATAAGCCCCAAAACAAATTCTAATGATTGCATCTTTTATGACAAAATTGTCTAAATTTTACCAATACCTCTTGTTTCTCACACCGAGCATGACTCACGTGAGCTTAGAGTGTAAAAGTAATTATGACATTCATCTTTGAGCCATCAATCGTAAACATCATACCCCATTCCTCGAACTACGTGGGTTCTGATTCCTTTTCCAAAACAAAGGATACGTAGGTAGCCCATTTATGGGTTCGATCCCAACATTGAAATAATCTATGTCCTTCTGAATGACGATAAACTTCAAGTGCCCCACTGAGTGGCTTTAAAACCAGCCTAGTCATCAAAATGACCAAGAGACTTTTATATAAATGTTTTGAAGGATACCATTGACCACGAATCTCTAAACAAATATAGATGATTCTATATTGATGAAGAACCTCGAATACATATAAAAGATTCTCTAAATTTCTTTCATATTTAATCATTGATTGTTAAAACTAAAGGAAAGCTCATTTTATACTTGGTAATGTAATAAGGATTCACGAACTTAACTTAAATCTATAAATAGAGTCCCGGAGTAGACAATAATTCCCCTCAAAAAGGTGTGATGAGTCCGACCTCCCATCCTCTCGACCAATGAAAATTCCTAAGCCTCATTAGTCCACAAACTAATGAGCGCCTGCCTTTGGAAAGTAGGTCCAGACAGATGTGGAATCATTGGATGTTTCCGGTTCTATGAACAAACCCGTTAGAAACCGATCGGAATGTTTGAATCTCCCGTCCAGGAGGTCATCCCCGGATTCCGCGTGAAACAATAGTTATTATGAATGTTACCTAACATGGGTGGTGCTTCATGGAAGTTAACAAGAAAATATCATCTACATATATAGGTATAGAATCCTAAATAATGGTTTCATTCTAAAACATCTCTATCAACAACTACAATAATGACTACATAATCATTAAAACTATCAAAAAAATATCCATAATAAAATTCTAACCCTAAAATCTATAGCCATAATGAACCACAAAAAATATATATAATTCAAAAGTGTAAATCCTCGAAATTGATTCAACAGTTTTTCTTACCAACCATTTTACATTCATTAAACCATATTTAATGATAAGCCATTAATGAAATATACTTTTTTATATATTTGATTGTTAATTATTTACATATATTTACATTAATAAGTATTCAGAAAAAAAACAATTCAAGTATTCATCCAAATTTATTGGAATCACATCACGTACCGTTAGGAAAAAATATCATACTACCACTTTCCTTACATTTTACCATTTTGATCACATGACCCACTAAAACCCCTCCTTAGTCAGTTGTAAGTTGAGTGTGACACCACAATCTAACCAATAATTGGATAGGGAATCTCAAGTAGTTCTGAGTACTCATATAAATGATATAGGAGGCGTTATCCTAAGAACATTCACATATAAAGATAACAATGTTCAAGAAATAGTGGATAGATAAAATAATTTTCTGAAACATATATAGTATACAAATGTAGAAAACAACATCTTGGAAATTCATAACAGAACTATAATCTAATGTATAAAATAAAATGGGAAAAAATATGCTCAGCCCCAATTGATGTTGAAACCATTAAAAACTGTAAAATGTAAAATGTCAAGAGTTATAGAATCACAATCTCCAATGCTAACCACCATTTATTTTTACATCAATTTTCCACAATACTAAAAAAACAGGGATCACTAATGTGACCATTTATCTAGCAGTTTTATTTATAAAACAAACATGTGTCGGAGAAATCTAAGTATATTTGAGTTTATACATTCTTAGTAGTATCTAAAAAACAATATAAAGGAAGAAAAATGAATAATTAATTTTATAATAAACCCATAAGGAAAGAATGTATTGATAACAAAAAAATTAGATATGTTTAGAATAATTATATGAAATGAGATAAGGGGTCTCCATATTCAGATATATATTAGAATTATGAGCCAACATTCGTATCCTAGGGGCCCATATCTAATTCTAAACATCACTCAAAATGTAAAAAATAATTATGGTAGTGGGCTTGATACTCACAATTATGATACATAGTATATTGAAGTGTATATATAGTTGAGGAACCTCTCACCACCAGAGCCAGAATAATGGCATGTACCACTATATACATAGAGGAAACACTTCCCTATATAGTGTGGGGATTATAAAAAATTATTGTTTAAAGAGTTTGGGGGACCCAATACCATGTGTGGTAGGTCCCCAAAATTTATCTGATGCTCAAAACTGATCTCTAACAATGAATAAGAATCTTTAAAGTATGTGTCCCACACAAAACACCTTTTGTAAGATCTCTAATTCCAAAAAATTATACCACCACATCTTATGTTGAAAACTACTCCTGAGAGGATTCTTAGGAGAATAATATTGACTACTAATGAAAGATATACACAAGTAAATAATTTCTGTGAACCATACATGATGTGTACATACAATCACACAAGTGTGACCTGACATATAGAACATAGAATTTCCTCACCTTCACATGGATTATCCAACCATGTGGCTCTAAATGGAATGTATATGGAGTAATTGCATGTATTGGAATAAAAATTATAGCCATGTACTATAGCTCATGCCCATATATCCTCTCCTATGATCATGTATTTTGGTCATACATAGGTTTCGTGGATTATGATCATGCACTCTGGTTGATCTCTAGTAGTTAGTTTAGCATAAGGCATTGTTCCTAAGGGTCGATGTTAGTCTAAAAACATAATATAAAATTACATGTTGACAAACCAAATTATATCTTATTTTTAAACATATGTAAAATGAGATATTCTATAAGAGGTCACTACATGGAATGTGTTCTCTATAATACATGATTTATATTTGGTTTTTTTTATAATTTTTTTCTTTCCTTCCCATGGATTCCATCACTATGCTATTTGGAAAACTTCTTCATAGTTTTACATATTCGAATCTACATAAAATAAAGTTGAATCCATCAATAACATATTCTATTCCTCAAAGTATTTGAAATCAAAACCTTGATCTCTTGTGGGGAATCCTTAACACCTCATTTCCTTATATAGGATTCAAGACCCACATTTCTATCGCCCACATGACATAAAATTTCATGAGTAGTCTAAAAATACCGATGGGTAAATTGATGAAAAATCTTCCATGAGTTGATGGGTTTGATCATGATCTAATATAGAAAAATAATTTTGAATCTCTATCCCTGTGAACCAATAATGAAGAACACAAAGAAATAAAATTAGTTAGTCACACAAACTAAGTAAAAAAACATAATTGGATGGTGAAATACTATCAAAAAACTTTATAATATGGAAACACGGGTCAAATAATGTCACAATAGTTCAAAAATTATGTTCAAGAACATTAATTAAAATATGGATAATGTGACTTACATAAATTATCAAGACACCATAAGAAGATAATAAATCCATCATCCGGAAAATAATAAATTGTGGAGAAAACTAGCAACAAACTCAAGAAAGGATCGATCACCAGAGATGTATAGGTAATCTAGAGATGATGGTGGATATATCATTGTGTTACTTATCTATCCCATGTTTATCCTTCACCATTGATGAAAATCAACATAGTAGAGTCACAAATACTAATAAATATCATATATTAATTTCTAATCTCCTAGGTAAATGTTACTAACTGAGGGGTTTTTCATAATGACATAAAAATATAGAGGGGTAAAGGTTTTTAACATTTATGAAAATTAAATAAATAAATAATTTAATTACTTAACATACCAAGAAATATTCACCATCAACACATTACCAACATTAACAATATTTAGGTTTCAGATTGGGTAAAACCCAGATTCTAAAACATATACTGGCCTAAGATTTTTTATTTAATGTCCTGATCAATGGGTAAATGATTTAATTAAAAAATGTGGATTCACATTCATTATTATATATATATATATATATATAATATTTTAATTTCTATGATCATAAATACACAAACACATTTTCAGTGTTGAGGAAAAATCTAGAGTTATATATATAATTATTCAAAGGACCAATCAATGTAAATAAGATTATGTAAAATCTAAAATATTTAAGGATTTTGAAATGGAAAATAACAACCTACTCAAAAGGTAGTGGTACTGAAATCATTTCTTACTCCCATTCTCTACGTATCTCACAAAAATGCTCACATCCCTTAAAAGAAATCAGTTGATAGGAAACATTTATTCATAAAGGATCCTCTCATACTAATCCTTTATCTCTATTATGTACTCTTTGATGGTGGAGACATTATTGATGTATATATCACCCTACTTAATGATGTCTGATAGGTTGGGAATAAATCTTCTCTAATGTGATACATGGAAGAAATATTTTACTCAATTAAACCATGAGGGTATGTCTATGTTCCTATGAAAACACATTAAGAAAATATTGGATCTAGAATTTCCTCATTAACCTATAGTATATATTAATTCTCTAAAAAAAATTCCAAAATCCATATCATGGTGAAAATATTGAGAAAGACCAACTTCTTTGCGCTTGAACTCTGAAGCCTTACAGTGTTGATCTATGTAGAATTTTTATTGGGTATAAGAGTTTTCCATGCATTAATAGATGACTTAAACCATATCTACCATTCACTACAGTAGTTTTTTCCCAATAAAAGAAGTGTCTCTAATCTCACTCAATCGTTAGGGTTTTCTACAGGGTTACCTTTATTGTCCCTTGAAGTGTTCCATATCGATAGCATAATAATTACTATTATTTTAATATTCTCAACCATTTTTATGTGATTGTACCATCTATGGAAAAAGTAGCATACAAAGTATATTTTCAAATCCTATAAATCATATATAGTCCATTAATTCGTTCTATATTTGTGGGAGTGAAACGATGTGGTGATGTGAAACATGGTCATAAATTCCACCTTTAAATCTCTACACTACTATTTAGTTAACCTACCCTCACCATTAATGACAATCATCTTGGGTACCCCATGATTCCTAATTTTCTATTGCACATATATCCTTTATATACTCGACACTGAACATTGCTCCCTAATGTTTATGAAGTGTGATGAATTGGTTTTTTTTGAAAATAACACAAATAGAATTATGGACTCTAACTATCCATAGAATTACTATAAACAAATACATTGATTATACTTACCAATTCAATTTTTTCAAATAAATAGTTTGTGTCCTCTATTTTGGAACTTGATGGATAACATTAAACTATTGCGACATGAGACATCAAGAATAAAAATGAAATTGCCTTCCTTGTTCAAGCCTACCAAATCTGCCCCTGAATATCCATGAACATATTTGCTACATCTGGATATACTGTTGATGGGGATGTATTTAAATATTCAAAAACCTCCTTATGTAACATTATTAAAACTACAATCAATAAAGTAAAATTGATAAAATGATCACCTCCTTTATAAAATACATTTAGATCATCCCACAATGATATATTATCGCCCAATAAGTTATAAACTATATCTACTATCTCAGTATCACCCAGAATAAAAATAATCAATCGAGAAAAAACCATTAATAAAGTTAATTTTCACCCCTCTCCTTACCAGGATCAGTAGAAATGATTCCATCTTGTCATATAATCACTCAAGAAAGTGACTATGATATTTCCTTCTAAATTCATATGCCAAATTTTTTTTCCTTCCCCAAAAGGTCAATCATATTGAATTAAAAGTATTATAGGTTCTGTAAAAATTTCCTCGATCATTGGTTTAGATATATCTTGGTGATGATGTACCTAAGAAACCGGTGATATTGGTAAATAATGAAACACTCGCCAAGAAGATAATTCATCGATGTGATCAAGGAGAAGACTACCAGTTTCACCTCTAACTCATGGTTTTAAAAATTTATCAAATGGGGTATTAACCAGATCAACCCATATGTGATAAATGATTTAATATGCCTCAAATCACATCTATTTCCTTTTCCATTGAAATAAACTTTCACCACCTATTGAAAATATAACACCCTGAGTTTCTATGATCTTTTTTTATAATAAACTAATTGTCATTAATTTCATTCATTACATGATAAACCAATGATAATTTTTGTTAAATGATACACCAATATAAAATTTCAATATATAATACATTGAATTTTCTTGCAGTTAAAGCAACACTGAGTTTTCTTGCGATACACACAACACTAAGTTTCTACAAAACACCATTTTACTATTATAATAATTTAAATGATATAATTATAACATAGATGTTAAACATAGTAATTTGAATAATATTAACTCATTTGGAAATATAATTTATAATTGTTTTATATAAATAAAAAATATTGATAATGAAATATATAATTTTGGCGTGGTCTATATTTTTGAAAAATACTATTTTGTCAAAAAAACTATTGTTTAAATTCATATATGAACAATAATAAAATTATTAATAGTAAAAATTTTAAATAATAAATAATAAATAAAAATTATTTTTTAAAGTAGAATAGAAAAATTAACTTAGTTTAAAATTTTGGTTTTTTCTGAAAAACAACATTTTTTGATAAATAATGAAAAATTCAAAATTTTAAATCAAAATTAATTTTTTTTCTAATTTTTTTATATAGTGATATTATATATTAATTTAATTTAAAAGTAAAATTATATCAAATATATATCAATTAATAAAATATATTTCATTGGAACCAATTTCACATTTAAATTGTATATAAAAATATATCAAACCGTTGATGATTTTTTACTTTAAAAGCCCCCATTATCACCCCATCTCTGTGATTGATTTTAAATTATTTTTTTCCACTTACATTATTTTAAATTGTAAAAATGGATTAAATATTTTGAAATTGAAAATTTTAAAATTTTAAAAATGTTAAACTTAGTTTTTCATCAAAAACATTAGTGAGCATGATTAAAATTAATTAGAGAGAATAAGAAAAAAAATTAACTTTTCAAATGACTAAATTATAAACTGAATCCCCAAAATGACCTATACACTTGTCCAAATTCCATATTATGTTATTATATATATCATTTCCAAAATTTTAATTATTTTGGAGAATTATTGGATCCACATGACATGTGTAAATCATTAGTAGAATTCCCTTTTAAAAAATTTACCAGAATGTAAATTCTCCTCCACCAGGAAAAGGCATTAATGCCTACCACTTATTCAAAAAAATAAAGAACATTTTGTCACCGAAAATATTCTAATATATTATATTAAATTCCCTTAAATTATTATAGAATACTGTATTTTTGATTAAATCCAACAAAGGAGGCCCTTTAATTGAAAACCAAAAGGGGTTTCCCAAAAAAGAGGCGACATCCTTCATCAAGATGATTTTTTTTTATTTTTTCATTTTACAAACCATAGTATATTATTATTCCAAGAGTATATAATAAAATTAGTTTCCGTAATATAATTATATGTTTTTATAATGGTTTTACTTATAATTACACAAACATCAATTAAATGGGTAACAAACTTACCATTCGTGTGTACGGAAGATTACCGCCTCACAAAATGATGTTGTTTATTCATCCATTACAACCTATCATGTGTGAAAATTATGATGTAAAATTTGTTTTTATATAAATTATATGATATTTATGACGTTTTCATTATTTTTAATGATAATATAAAACATAACTTGATGAATTCCATTTTGTTTAAATATGATAAATTTGTTTGCGGACGTGTGGACTACTGCCTCTGGAATGCAATGTGATTGGTTCACACTTTTCATCGAATGTATTAAGGAGGGTTTTATTAAAATAACATGATATATATAAAATAATAATTATACTCTAATGATATATATATATATATATATCTAATTTTCTTTATTAAAAATGACAATCAAATGGAAACAACATTCTTGCGTACGTACGACGTACCTTCTCCTTGAACGGTGTTTTCCACATCATATTTCTACATTTTACATAATATTATAATTATTTATGTGGTTAATATATATATATATGAATGTAATATCATAAATTAAATTCTACAAATAAGTAAAGAATGATCTAGGCAAAAGGTTCAAGAAAACTAAGTCAAAACTCATACAAAAAACAAAACAGATATAACATGAAGCATAACATTAACATAGAAATTTTTTAAATTTAAAAATTAAATGTCATATATGTCATTAGATATATGAGATTTTTTATGTGGTATATTTATATTAATCATAAACTTATTATTTATGAGGTTTGAACATGTATGAAGAGATTCCTAAAATATGGAATGGGGATATATAGTATCACTTTTATTTCTACCAGACTTATGCCTTAATCACAACTCATTTTTTTTGCAAAATATTATAACAATAAAATTATTCTATGATTTAAAATATTAAATTTAGGGGTATTTAAAAATAAATTTTATGATCTATATGTTATGGGTCTTTATGGTTCATGGGATACCAAATCTGAAAGATAGTTTTGTATTAATTTGACTTCATTGATAAACATGTATTATTTTTCACAAAAGTTAATATAATATATTTATATAATACCATTAGACATTTAATATCATATATATACCTTTTTTCATGATATTTTATGCTTCATTTAATTTCATCAACATATTTGTGGAGTATGATTCAATGTTACTAAGTGTTAACTTCTTATTGAAACTATCTTATCATTTATTCAAATTGTTTATGATTACTCTTCCACTGAGGATTTTTTTGTTCCACATCTCATGAAGAGTAAGGACACTTCTTATCCTTTAGTTATTCAAGATATCTCTATGAATTAGTACCATTTTTCTAATTTTTGGTATATAAGATAACTAGGAAAACATTTTTAAGAAAATATGTGTTGACTCCTCTGGATATTGAATTGCCAATTGATTATATTGGACCATTTATGTTTTCATAATCACACATAATTTTAAACAAAAAATCATGTATAAACGCATTTTTTAATCTTTATTATTATATCATATTTTAATTATGTTTACCTATGATTAACTACTATTATCCTATTCTATTAATTTTATGTCTAAAGACAGATTTCTAAAAAATACTGTAAGTATGAGAAACATTTAATTATTCTACATGACACCACTCTCAAACTTGACATGGCAGTACTACCTCTACCAGTTTTTGCAAAGGATGTGCTACTTCTTCTAGTCCCATACAGACCATGACCCAATATATTTCAATGCCCGAGAAACCGCTATCGTTCTATAGTCACTGGTTAAAAGACACCACTACCAATTTTACTAAAGGTCATGTCAGAGTCACTGGTCCCATACAGATCGCTCATCCAATATTTCGCAAAGGCAGAGACACCGCTACTGGTCCAATAGTACCTAATGGAACCACTCATTCAATATTTTTGAAAAGTCATAGATGGATTAAAAATTCCAGAGTCACCATTCATGTGACACAGTTCCTGAATCACCATTATTATGACATCGCTCCTACAACTCACTGTGAGACCATTCCATCAATACTTTACCATATTTGCATAAAATTTTCAATCATTTTCTGATGGTCATTTTTGGTATGTTTAATGATTGTGACATTAACTAATGATGAATGTAGGCATTTCAGTAGACAGTACAAGGTAAAATGTTTTTGTGCATGAAAAATTACCATACCACGTGTCGGCCCTCAAAAATTAAGTAGAAGAGAAACTCATACAAGAAGAAGCATCAAGTGTGGAGATAAAATAAGTGCATCTGTAGAATACACGAAGAACACGTATATTCATGTGCTTTTACTTTGAACTCAAGGACTTCATGAAGATCAATTATAAGATCAAAATTAGGATCAACATTGTTGTGCTTCATCGAATACCATTTAAACATAGGTTCAAACATTGTATGTTTCCTAGAAGCCGGAACCTAGAGATCACGATACTCTATTTTGGAGACATCTCCCAAATAAGGACTCGAACATCACTTCCTTCACAAACAAGGATTCCAGAGCTGTATTGATAACACTTCGTGATTTATAAACTCAGTCTCCATAATTTTATCTTGATTTTGTTAATTCCTTTACTTTTTCGATAAGTGAGTGTATCTGTCAGATTGAAATGCACTATATCCTATGAATAATTGGAGGACACTGAATATCATCACTCTCAAATCTTTTTACACATTTTTGTCCCACTGTTAAGGGTGGAAGAGGTCATGTGTGACCTGTTTGTTATTTTTACCATGTAGAATTTTGGTAGAGGTCTTTAAACCTAGAGAACCATATGTGCTATTGTTAACCCCAGTCTAGGGTGTGGATCAAAACTGTTTATTTATAAACTTTTTGGTGGTAGGTGATCACCAACTGAAGAGGACTAGGTCTCACCTTGAGACTGAACCTCATGTATTCATTTCCGATTTGCATTCTTGTTTATATTTCATTCTAAATTCTATATCAAATTTCATATAATCAAATAAATCTATGATTATTAGTTTAGAAAGTGTTTATATCAATTTTAAATGAGTAGGTTTGTTTCAAAAGTTATATTAATCCTTTTATTAATATATCTGAGACCTAATAAATCTCATGAGAAACAAATTGGACATTTAGGAATTTTATAAATTCATTACAAACTAACTTTGTTTTAATTTGTGGAAATTTCAAAGAATATTTTTTAATACAAATTTTTATAGATACACAATTTACCCCCCCCCCCCCCCTCTTAAGTATTCTACCCTGACCAACATTTGGTATTATAGGGAGGTCTACATTTATCTGTTTGGTTATTTGTTTTCATTTATATGTTTTCTTATCTGTTTTAATTTATCTATTTATTTAAGAATATTTTTGTTATCTATTTGGTTATATCATTAATTATAAATTTTTTAGTTTTTCTATTCTCAAATTTTAAATTTTCATTAAAATATTTTCAATTGTGATTAATGTTGTACTTTAAGGATCCATAAATTTCTGTTAATTATAAATTTCTAAAAGTGTTTTTATTATTATTATGTTCAATTGATTGGAAGTCTATTCTTCCAACAGAACTCCATTCTTTAATGGAACCAATTATGCCTAATAGAAGATTAAACTGAAAATTCACTTAGAAAGAATGACATTTGAAATTTAGTCTTCCATAGAAGTTGAGTATAAGATTCCTATTACTGCTAGGAACACTTGGGATGACCCAACTAAAGATGCCTATAACAATAACTGTAATGCAATGAATTATCATTACATATCCTTAGTGGAAGAGGAATTTAATCGCATTTCCACATGCAAAACATCTTTTGAAAATTGGGACACATTAGCTATCTCACATAAAATAAACAACTAATGTTAAAAAATGAGATTAAACACATATAATATTAAATATTGTAACATTAAAATGATGCCTCATGGGTTAATTTCTGGTATGTATCTCAGGTTTAACGAAATTGCCAACACAATCTTCTCATTGGGAAGAGATGTTACTAAAAAGGAACAGATTATGAGGATTCTAATATTTTTACCAGAAAGATGTAGAGGAACATCTGTTTCAATTAGAGAATCGTGTGATATAATTACTCTACCAGTGATGTAATTAATTGGAAAGCTTATGACGTATGAAGAGTAACTGAATGTAGACAGATAGGAGGATGAATAACGAGAAATAAAATCTGTTGCATTCAATTATAATGCCTCTAAACACAAAGATAAATAACAAGTACAAGGTGTTGGAAGCTCCAAAAGTGAGAAATCATCTTCAAACAGTGATGAAGTGATGGATTAAATAGCCAAAAGATTCAAGAAGTTCTACAAAAAGATGAAATTTTTCAGAAAGTCAAATTATAAAGGTATGTATGATCAAAATGGAAACTGTAAAATTGATTGGAAAAGGAATTACAAGGCTAGTGAGATAACTTTCTATGAGTGTAAAAAGAAATAACATTTCAAGGAAAAATGTGAAAATTTAAACTTCAATAATAAGTATAATCATAATGACAAAAGATACAAGAAACCCATGAAGTCTACTTGGAGGGCATCAGAAGATAGCTCCAGTGAATTTTATTCTTCAAACAATGAAAAAGTTGAGAATTTAAACATGTGTTTTTTGAAAAACACATCTAGGGTAACCCTTTACTCTCCTACACACAACTACTATCACTCTGGAGATGGATCTGAATGTGAAAATATGTCAAATGATGAATTATTTGAAGATTGAATCATGTTAGAGGATACTTTTCATGAACTAAAGGACAAGTACAAAGCTTTAAAAACAACATGCTTTAACCTCCCCTATTCTTGTTGTTGAAATGGAGAAAAATGATCAACTATTAATAGAAAATAATGTGATGAAATTTTCAAATGAATATCTAATGAACGATTTAGAAAAGTTTACAAATGGAAGAAACACTCTTACTGAAATTCTTCGTAAATAGATTGTACCAAAATAACTTTCTAGTATTGGTTATCAACATGGACATAGAAATTTATCTAAAACTCATTTTGTAACAAAATATGAAAAATCATTATACTCACCTAAAAGGAAAAACTGTACAACATATTCTAACTCTTGTAGTTCATATGCTTCATCTATTTTCTCATATTCTTCTATACCAAATAACGTTTATTTTTCAAAATCTTTATAATCTTCTTATAGGTAACCCATGAGACATATGTGGGTTCCCAAAGCATTTATCACTAATATTTCTAGACCTAGACAAGTGTGGGTACCAAAAACATTTCTTGTTTTATCTTTCTAATGGAAACATGCTTAATGACCTCCTGTAGGAATCTGTTGTACTTGGACAGTGGGGGTTCAAGAACTATGATAAGAGACTATTCATGTTTCAAAAGTCTGATCAATATTGATGGAGGACAAGTAACATTTTGTGAAAACTCTAATGGAAAGATCATCAGCTTAGGAAAAGTTGGTAACTCTAACTCGATATCAATTTCAAAATTACTATACGTTGATGGATTATAATAAAATTTTCTTCATATATCTGATTTTTTTGATTGTTTTAATGATAAATTTAAAAATGATTCATTCCATACCATTTATGCCAAACACAATTTATTATTTACTGCCCTTATAAATGAAAATGTTTACTCGGTAAATATAGAAACACTAACATCACCGAATGTATCCTGCCTTAGTGCATTTCAAAAATAATCTTGGCACTGGAATAAGAGATTAGAACACTATAATATTCACTCACATAATAAAGTATCTATAAATGGGTTGGTTCAATATCTACCCATAGAGTTTCCATTCATCAAAGTGTGCAATCCTTATCAAAAAGGAAGGCAACACAAGATGTATTTCAAACCAAATAAAGAAGTTAAAACTTCTCAACCTCTTGATTTGTTTTACATGGACTTGTTTAGACAATCTAGAGTCTCAATTCTCAATGGGAAGAACTATTTTCTTGTTCTTGTAGCTGACTTTTCTATGTTCGGATTGACCTATTTCCTAGCGCATTAAAGTAAATTATGTAATTAATTTACTATGTATGTTTGATCTATTGAGAACCTTAGTGGACTTAAAATCAAATATATAAGAAGAGATCATGTCCATGAGTTTGAAAATCAAGACATTGAATCTTTATATACATAAAATGGCTATAGACAATACTTTTCAGCCCCTAGGACACCTAAAGAAATGGTGTAGTGGAAAGGAGTAATATACCCTTACAAGAGATTGCTAGGAAAATGCTCAATGAATATGACGTACCAATTTATTTCTGGGATAATGCTATTAAATACAGCTTGTTACATAATCAATAGAGTCTTAATAAGACCTATCCTTATGAAACCCCCGTATGAATTGTGGAACAATAGGAAAACCAAGGTAAATTATTTCAATGTGTTTGGATGTAATGTTTATATTCTTAACACTAAGTATAATTTAGATAATATTTTCTCCAAGAGTGGTGAAGTAATATTTCTTAGATATTCCATATCTAGTAAATCCTATAGGGTATTTAATAGAAGATCCCAATGTAAGGAAGAATCTTTTCATGTCATGTTTGATAAGGCAGATCCACATGAGCCTATTATTACCCTTGATAGTCTTCAATATGATATGTGAAACTTGTACATAAATGGCAAACCTTCTGACCATCATGTTAATGAATTAGTTAAAACCCCAAGTTCTAGAAATTTCCCAGATTCTAATCATCATGAACCCGAACCTATAAAAGAGACTGAAATACCCAGTCCTACCTATACCAGACAAACATGGAATCTTAAAAACCATCCTTTAGACATTGTAGTAGGAGACCTATATAGATGAACAAAAACTAGATCTTCATTGAGAAATATGGTTGAACATCATGAATTCTTAACACAACTTGAACTTAAAAATGTAAATGATGCAATCAATGATGAATTTTGGGTGACGGATTTGCAAGAAGAGCTAAATCATTTCAATATAAATAAATTCTGGAAGCTTGTTGATAGACCGAATGATACTTTGACCAAAATAACAAAATGGGTATTTAAAAATAAAGTAGATGAAGCTGGAAATATAGTTATAAACAAAGTTAGATTGGTTTCACAAGGTTATAATCAATAATATTGAATTTATTATGAAAATACCTTTGCACTAGTAGCTAGGCTTGAATCTATTAGTATCTTACTTTCCTATGCATCAGATTTGGATTTCAAACTATATCAAATAGATCTCAAAAGTTACTTTTTAAATGGTTATATAGTTGAGGATTTTTTTTGTTGAACAATCCTGCTGGTTTTAAAAATCCTTAATTTCTAAACCAATTTTTTAAATTATAAAAATCCATATATAGTTTAAAAAAATATCCTAGATCTTTGTAGGATAGATTAAGTTGTTTTCTGACTGCAAATTTTTTTACAAAAGGTGTTGTCGATCCTAATTTATTTATAAAATAATTTCTAATGATGTTTTAATTTCTCAAATATATGTTGATGATATTATTTTTGGATCTTCCAAAAATTCCTTATGTAATTATTTTTGAAAAATGATGCAAAGTGAATTTAAAATGAGTTAATTGGGAGAACATAAGTATTTTCTTGGATTTCAAATATTTCAAGACAAATAAGGCATTATATTGAATCAAATTAAGTATGATAAAGATATTTTGAACAGATATTTCATATATAGTGTTAAGAGTAGTGAGACACCTATGAGTTCCATGTGTAAGTTTTATCATGATGAGAATGGAAAATCAATTGGTCAATCCAATTAAATATGAATTATTGGGGGTTTGCTATACCTAACTACTAGTAGGCATGATATCATGTTTAGTGAGTGTATGTGTGATATATTTAAAGAATATCCAAAAGAAAATCATTTAGATTATGTTAAAATAATTGTCAAATACCTCAAGAATACAACCAACTTAGTACTATTCTATCCTAAATGACAACCCTTCAATTTAGTTAGCTATTCAGATGCTAATTTTTGTGGATGTATGTTATATAGAAAGAGAACCTATGGGACATGTCACTTTTTAGGAATGTCCATGATATCATAGTGTAGTAAAAAATAGAACTCTATAGCATTATCTACTGCTAAAGAAGAATACATTACTGCTGCTAGTGGTTGTTCTCAGATTTTTTGGATGAAACATATCTTACTAGACTATGGTTTTCATTTTAGACATATCCCTATAAATTTTAACAACACAGGTTCTATTAAAATTTCTAGGATTCCTATTTCACATTCTAGAACCAAACATATTGATGTAATACATCACTTTTGGGGGACCATTTTCAAAAAAAATTATTTCTCTTGAGTTTATTGGAACTAAACGCCAGCTTGTTGATATCTTTACCAAACCATTAAATTCTGAGATAATGAACTACATCAGACATGAACTAGGCATGATAAAAAAAATTCAGAGTAATGAGGAGATTTTCTCACAAGTTGCCTGAGGTGACTGTCTCACAGGTCGTGTGCTATGACTGTCTTACCGGTTCCACAATTTTTTTCTATTATTAATTTTATTATCATATTAGTTAGACATTGACTACACTAATGTTTTAAATCATTATTTGTTTATTTATATATCTATCATGCACATGAGTGAAGTCACTTATTGTTCCCAAATGATAAAAGTAGTCACTTAACTTTCCTTCTTCGCCAGTTGACATTTTTCCTTCATAAAACTAACTCGAACTGTTGCCCTAAATCCCATTTGATAAACCTGTATTCCTTTAAACGAGCACTCCTCAATCCTTGATATCTCAAATGTGAGCATATATTTCAACTTGAAGTTGCTCAAAATAGTTTCATGGTAAGGATAAAGTTCCCTTCAATTTCAGAGATTGAAAAGAGAAAGTCTTCAAAGAAGCACAAGTGTATTGCTCCAGAAGTGCCGCTAAACCCTAATGTTGTAAACCACATGGTCATACCCAAAAAGTAAATCTACCAAGAATGGTTGTTGTCAAGTAATTCATTAGTTATAAAAGTAATAAAGTACTAAGGTTGGCTTGAATCGTCCACTTGATAGGAAAGACCTATCTATCCGAAATTGGTATCTCAGTTTTATTAGTATGGTCATTTTTATTTGGATAATGATGAAGGTTATGTAGAAAGAAGTTGGATCAATGGTTGTAGAGTGACCTTTTCTGAAAGGTTGTGGGAAGCCTGTTTGTAGCTACCAATTAATGGAGAGGAACTCCACCTCCAAGAGATATGTTTAGTATTGAAGATGATTTGGGAGATCTTACTGGTGATGGAACCTGCAGAAGACCTATTTATTCTGAATTGGATGGTGATACTAGATTGTAGTTTAAATTTATTCAACATATTATCTGCCCAAGGAAAGGTGAATATGAAACCATAAAATATCAGGACTCGTTCCATTTACTATTTATGAAGAATGGCCACAAGAAAATTTATGCAAGTACATTGTACATCATACGAGTGATGTTATCAAAACCAAGTCAAGTTCTATATCCCTGTTTTATTCTCGATTCATTTCAATGATGCAGAAATATAAAAGAGTTTTTGGTACAAATGAAGAGGTATGTAAAGAGGTTGAATTCTGTTTGTCTAAAGATATTTCTAAGAGAATGAAAGTCATTTGGAATCCCTGGAAGAAGTCCTGTATTGTAGACAATGAAAAGTTGTATGAAAACCTCAACACAGTGGATCATCCCTCCATACCAAAAGGTATTGTAGACCCAGTCTTGGATCTTGATGAATTGATAGAGTTTTCTGGGGAAGAAGAGGAAGATATTTAAGATGTTGATGCTGCTATGATGGAAGATGGCCATGCTTATCTTAGTTATCCTGACATGACAAAATAGGAAGTAACATTTCATAAATAAGATCATGATACTGTTGAAAAATATGGAGATCTTATTTTATCAGAGATTATCCCTTCTACCAAAGAAATAATTGAACATGATTTTAAATTATCTAAAAGTGTTGAAGAGGATGAAAAAGATTACAGAAAATACAAAGATACTCCATCTCTAAGTTTTACTGTTCTTTCTCAATCTGAGGGGGAGAAACATCCCAGTAAAGAGAATGTTGATCTTAGTCAAAAGTTGGACACAAATGTAGCTGAAACTACTTTGCTTACAGAATATTCAATTGTTGTAGAAGTTGGTTCCAAAAATAGAGATACTCCTAGAATTTCATGTTTATAATGTATTAAATTAACTGATCTTTCTACATCTTTTTTATGGAAACATGTCTTAGATTCCCTTGTGAATCATAAGGATATTAACTACCTTATGGAAGTACTATCAAAACAGTTGATTTGTAAAATTTGTTTCAGTTATTGTCTATCACTACTTTTGTAATGGTACTTATTGTGGAAGAAATTATGCCTACATGGGAAGAATTGGATCCTTCCATTGCTGATCTAGAACTAGTTTCTAGTAAATATGTCAGTAAAGGTGACCTAGAGATGTTTAAAATAGATATCTTCTCTTCTGTGAAAGAGGAATTATAGAGTACTATAAACCATGCTCTTGACCAAGATAAAATTTAAAATACCAAGTTGAGAGATGATCTTTGTAATATTATATCTGAGATGACTCAATTGAATAAATATTCTAGTCTAGTTGACTTTGTTATAAAATCAGTGGAAAGGGATGTTGTGATGGAGATTCAGTCTAGTGTTATAACTACTACTGAGACCATTGTTACAAATAGTTAAAAAACTGATTCAGAACTATCAATTTAGTTAAATAAATCAACAAAATATTTAATGAGAACAAATCTGATATAGAATCCATGCTGGAATCTATGTCTGAGGTTATCTCTCAGCTCAATCAGATCAATATGTATCAGTTTAAGAAATAAATCAAAGAGCAACATCAAATCCTTTCTCTCCTGGTTCTTCCTATTTCTAGTGAAATTAGTGCAGATGCTCAGGGAACTTTGAGTCATATTATCCAAAATAGTGATTATTTAAAGATCCTAATAACTTATTATTCTCATGATGATACTACTTCCATAAAGGATATTTGTTCAAAAATAGAAAAATATTTCACCAAGGAGTACACCAAGCATGACTTGAGTAACAACATCAAGTATCTCATTGAAAATCTCAATATTCCTCCTATTTCCAAATCTTTCAAGAACCATATTGAGATGATTAAAGATTTTACACATCTATTAGATATGTTTTTGTAAAATAAGGATGAATTTGAGAAGGCAATGACTTATTGTGGTGAAATAATTAATGAGTTTATCAAGATGCTGCAGCCCTATCTTCATATAAAATCCATGCCATTGTTCTACATGCTGCTTCTTCTCTTGGATCTGTTGCTTCTATGCATGCTGATTTGAATCCTATTACTCATGCTTCCACTTTTATTCATCCTATAATTTTATATAAACCAAATTCCAGTACAATACCCTATTTTATTTCAACTATCCATACTGAAATACCTTTATCTACTTCCACATATGGTGATCAAACTACTGATCTAGTTGATTCATACCATACAACAATCAATTAATTGGTGAAGAATAAGGAATAGGTTTTTGATTTTTTATGGGATATTTTGACTTTTTTACATGTATTTTATTTTAATGAATAAATAATTTCTCTTTAAATATTAATATATTTTTTCCAATTCTTTTACTAATCCCAAAAGAGAAAGAAAACACTATGTGCTGGCATGCATAATGTTAGGGGGGCATGAAACAGATCCAATATGTTTTTCATATTGTCAACATATTTCTTTTATTACATAAAACAACGATTATTCATGCCATGATTTTTGATTATCAAAATGGGGAAGATTGTTGACTCCTCTAGATATTGAATTCCCAATTTGAGTCTATTGGACCATTTAAGGTGTGATAATCACACATCATTTTAAGGACTGAATGATGTCTAAGCACATCAGGTAAATCATTATTATTCTATCATATTTTAATTATGTTTATTTTTTCTTAACTACTCTTATCATATTCTATTAAGTTTATGTATTAAGACAAATTTCTCAAAAATATTGTTAGTATGAGAAATAGTCACTTATTCTACATGACATCACTCTCAGACATGATAAGGAAGTACTACCACTACCAGTTTTTGAAAAGGATGTGCTACCGCTACAGGTACCATACAAAAAGTGACCCAATATATTAATCAGCCAGAAAACCATTACCATTCCATAGTCACTAGTTAGAAAACACTGCTACTGATTTTTGCAAAGGACGTGACACATGCATCGGTCCCATACTGATCGCTCATCCAATTTTTCACAAAGGCAGAGACACTCCTACCTGTCCAATATTACCTGATGGTACTACTCATTCAATATTTTTTCAAAGGCATAGAATGAGTAAGTAATCTTAAGTCACCATTCATGTGATATAGTTCCTGACTCAGCATTCTTATGAGACCGCTCCTGCAACTCACTGTGACACTATTCCATATATACTTTACCATATTTTTCATAAAATTTTAGAACATTTTCTAATGGTCGTATTTGGTATGTTTAAGGATTCTAACAATAATTAATGTTGAATATAGGAATTTCCAAAAACAATATGATGTATGAGGTTGCTGTGTAGGAATAATATCCGCACCACCTGTCGGCCCTCAAGAATTAAATAGAAGAGAAGCTTGTACAAAAAGAAGCAGCACATGTGGAGATAAAATACGTGCATTAGTAGAATACATGAAGAACACCTCTATTCCTATTCTTTCACTATAATATCAAGTACTTCATAAAGATAATTTAGAAGATAAAACTTGAGCCCAACTGTGCTATGATTCATCGAATTCCACTTAAACAAAGAGGATGGAACAATGTATGTTTCCTAGAAGCCAGAACCTAGAGTCCAATACACTCTATTTTGGAGACATCTCCCAGAGAAGGACTCTAAAATCACTTTCTACACAAACAAGGAGTCCAGAGATACATTTTTATCACTTAGATATTTCTAAGCTCAGTCTCCAAACTTTTTCCTCTACTGTGTTCATTCATTTACTTTTTCGAGCAGTGTGTGTATCTGTCAGTTTGACACACACTTTCTCTTCTTCATCACTAGATGATAGTTAATATCCTCACTTTCTAATCTTATTACTCATCTTTATACCACTATTATGTGTGGTAGAAGTTGAGTGTGACCAGTTTTCTATTTTTCCCATATAGAATCGTGGTAGAGGACTTTGGACTTAGATTGCCTTGTGTGCTGTTGTTATCCCCGATCCAGGGTGTGGATAAAAATTGTTTATTTATAATCTGCATGGTGGCAGGTGATCTCCTACTAGAGGTGACTATGTCTCAGATTGAGACTAAACATCTTGTATTCATTTCCACTGTTCTTTCTTGTTTATATTTCATACTCTGTTCTATATCAAATTTCATATAAACAATCAATCTGTGATAGTTGGTTTAGAAACTGTTTATATCAGTTTTAAACAAGTAGGTTTGTTTCAAAAGTTATAGTAATCCTATGATTAATATAACTGAGACCTTATCAATATTTTGGGAAAGAACATGAATATTTAGTATGTTTATAAATTCACTACAAACTAATTTTATTTTAAATTTGGGGAAATTTCAAAGAAACTTTTGAACAGATATTTTTATAGATACTCAATTCACCCCCTCTTGAGTATTCTACTCCAACCATAAATATGATTTTATTTATCTCTTTGGTTAGAAATCTACTATTTTTCAAAAACCATTTTATCAAAAATAAATTAAAAATTATTCTTTTTTTCAAATAATATTTGAATATTATTATCAATTAAAAAGGACTTTAAATTTGTTTATTATTTTAAAAGTTTCCTTTCTGTGTTTTCTAATTTATTTTCAAAGGAAAATTTTTACAAAAATGTATTAAGTCTTGAAAAGTGTTTTTCATAGAAGAAAGAATATTTTTCACATGAAATGTTTTTAAAATATATTTCCAAATTTTTTCTATCTATGATGACGTAGGTTTATTTTACTCTTACCATTCATAGAAATGATTCAAAGGTTGAATGAATATTATTTTACTGAATCTTATAAATTTTTATGGTATGATGTTTTTGAAACCTACTTCTTTTTATGGTTTATGATTGGATTAAATATTTATGAAACCTATCTCATATACATAGGTTTTGATATGATTACATATTTATGATACCCATTTAATTTCATAGGTTATGATATTATTGTTTATTATCTTGTGGAATATGTATTTTTTATTTCATAATGAGATGGGTGGGACATATATCTCCCTCAAATGCTTTGGGTATGGATTTATATCTAATTATATAATGATGGGATTCAATTGGATGGGCGTGATCCTCTTTGGGAAGATGGGTAAACCTAATCCAATAATGTAAAATGATGAAACCTCAACTATTTTTGGATGATGGGGAAACATGATCCCTATAAGTAAAGGATTTCAACCGGGGGTATTCGTGTTTCCCTCCAAATAGGTTTATTCCCCTTAAATTTCCCTATTATGTTTTA
This sequence comes from Viscum album, assembly GCA_963277665.1. Taxonomy (NCBI): domain Eukaryota; kingdom Viridiplantae; phylum Streptophyta; class Magnoliopsida; order Santalales; family Viscaceae; genus Viscum; species Viscum album. Next base: position 1,040,863,195 of record OY728134.1, on the reverse strand, counting down.
AAAATTCACTATGGCGTACTACGAATGATATTAAATTTTTATGTGTTTTCCACAATTCGATGTCGTATTCCTATGTTATTATTTCATGGCTTATTCCCTTTATTCACATATGATCCATGTCTTATGAACTTCAAATATTTATTCAACAAATATTTTATAAGATATATTTTATGTAGTGTCTCTAATTTTTTTCTGATGTTCACAAACACTTATTTTCAAGATTATTCTTACATATCTCCCTTTTCTACCCTTAATGAGCATCATATCTCACCCTTTCTTATGTTCCAATTACCAATTTTATGAATATTTTTCTTATAAATTAGTTGTCTATGAATGGTTCTACTCATGAAGAACCTTATAAGAGGTAATGCATATCACTTATGTACCAGTCAATATATATCCTTGATTCCAAAGGCACTAAAGCTATAAAGTATTTGGGAATGTGTTTGAATATTGTATGAATTATTCCGAAAAAATAATATAATGTCAATGTATGAAAATTTAGGTACTTTCTTTTTGGTATCGGATAAAAATATTAGTTAAACATTGGAAACAAAGATATAATAAAACCATAGAGATATCCTTAATGACATGTCTATGAATAAGTCTAACGATGAAGAAATGTTTAAGAAAATGTTCTAGAATTTTGCTAAAATATAGAGGGAGCGGTTTACTAGAAATAAATCCTTCCCTAGATACCACATGTGGATGTGGCACTGGAACATTTGTACATAAAGGTAATAACCTCGAAACCGTATTGAGCTATACTTGATTGGGAACTGCTGCACAAAAACAGTCCTTCCTTTACACCTCCTTTCATACTTATGGGGGATATTCTTTGGAATTTCACAAACTATTTAAAACCATCATGAGGGATTTAAATAGAAGTTGGATATTATTGACCGAGGATAAACCAAAGGTGTAATGGAATAAATAAGGAGTCATAACATAGATATCCTAAATGAGGTTTTTCATGATAATGTGGTTCCTCACTTTGATAACTATTTCTCTATATATGATTTGTAGTTTTATTGAAGGGGTAAATCCCAATAAAAATTCATTAATGTTGGTTGAGATAGAAAATAGAATGATGGTCCACCTATGAATATGAATTTAATGCGAGATGGTATTAAAAATATTGTTTCCATGCTCGCCCAAATTTATCAACCTAAGAACAATGATGGACTTCCAAATGAGAAAAATATTGAAAAAAATTCTATTTAGTCCTTCACGAGAAAACATCCACCTTCATTCAGAGGTCCTTTTCATTCATCTATAACTAAAACTTTAATTGGTACCAATAAAAAGATACTTTCCATCCTTCAGTGTTGGAAACATGAGAATGTTAATCAGGATGTTAATGATTTAGATAGATATACGGACTATTGGTGGGATATTATCAATAATATTAGGAAAAAAATTCAAATTGAATGAATGGATTGGGATGAGTTCATGAACATATTCCTCAATAATCAGATTCCATATGTTCTTTAAATGATTATTGAAAATGAGTTCTTTAGTTCAAGTAAAAGGATGATTAATGAGTTAGTGCCTTCGAGGATAATTTTACACAACTTGTGAGGTACTCATTTGGTATTATCATCATCAAATATGATAATAAATATGATATATTATTCAGTGGCTTGAAGCCTTGTTTACGAAGTGTATTGTCTATAAGTGACCTTAGTAGCTATGAATAGAATTTAAATTTTGAAGTCAATTTTGAAAAGGAGTTTTGAGTTACATATGAATATAATGGTTTTAAAAAGAAAAAGAAGATGGAGTTCAAAAAAAATTATAAAAACCATAGAGAAAATAACATGATCATTCTATTATGCTCTATGTGTGGAAATAAGAATGGAGGAAATTATCATAATGGGTTTAATAAATGATTTAAGTGTTAAATGGAAGGGAAATGTGAAATTTATTTCTTAACTAATGGAAATGTTTTTCCAATGATGTGAGTATAAAGAATACCTATGAGGATACACATTATAGATGTTAGTGATTCAACATTATGGAGGTTGAGAATTATGTTATCTAGTTCCCAGACCTAATGGTTGGTGAGGGTGGTCAACATCAGCAAGCACATAAACTAATGGAAAAGGTGAAATATCACGTGATCGGTATTTCTGATTAGGGTTGAGATAATCATATCGTTAAAGGGATACTTACCAACAACTTTAGAACTGTTGATATCTTATTTAGCCCTGGATCTATCCACTCTTTCATTTATAAATATTTTTAAGTGTATTATGACTCCTACCAAATGATTACATTTTGAATTATCATTGGAAACCCCTAATGATAAGATTATTTCACCTCATGTATAATATCCCTCTCTAGTTGATTAATGAACACATGCGATTCCTCAAAATCTTTTCATTCTTCTGCTGGTTGGTATTGATGACATCTTAGGAATAGATTGGATTTATCTTCACAAATCCCACATCAAATACAAGGATTGGGTGTTACATTTGATGTATCAAACTTACATATGATCATATATCAATGTTATGATAATTATTAACATAATATGGAGATTACATCATGTGTATGGTTCTTAATTCACATTCTGAAGGCATGTTTATCTCAAATGGATTTAGAGAAAATTGACATTGATGGTATGCCTATTATTTAGGAGTTTTTGGATGTATTTATCCAAGAGTTTCCTATCCATTCAAAAAAATATGTTCATTTCTCAATAGAACTCATACCTAGTTCCACATGATTCCCCAAGACTCACTTTAGAATGGCTCCATTTGATTTGTAGGAATTGACGAAGAAACTCCATGAAAACATTGATAAGGAAATAATTCTTCCAAGTCTGTCACATTTTGGTGCACCTGTTATTTTTGTGAAAATTAAAGACAGATCAATGTGACTATAAATTTATTATATGTGGATGAACAAGATCACAATGAAGAAAAATCATCCACTTCTATATAGTGATTATTTGTTTGATAGAGGTCAACACTTATCCAAGATTAACCTTCATTATAGATATCATCATTTGATGTTCAATAAATATGATGTGCCTAGGAATTCATTTCATAAAATGTATGGATACTATGATAATATATCAATTACATTTCATCTTACAAATTCCCCCACTATCATCATGGATTTAACTAATAGAGTCAATAGAGATTACTTCAATTGGTTTATGCTCATAATTGTTATTGATATTCTTATATATTCAAATAGTAATTAATGTAACAAATACTACATGATAATTATACTAACTATCCAATGGAAGGATATATCGTTTATAAAATTTACAATGTGTGAATTTTGGATAAATGGTGTTTCATTTTTTGGTCATAAAATAATGATATGTAATAGTATTAGATCCATAAATGATGGAGGCTATTGATTGATTGATTACACCAACAATGGTGATTGAGATACTTAGTTTTCTTGGATTACCATTATATTATCATCAGATTTTGGATAACTTATCTTGACTATATAATCCCCAGACAATGTTAACATGGAAGGGTGCCAATTTCCTCTTTATAGATGAATGTGAAGAAAATTTCAGCAAACTAAAGAAAAAGTTGATCCATGAAACATCATTACATTACCTTATAGTGGTGAAGCGTTGTTATTGTATAATTATTCATCCAAGAATGTATTGGGATGTATTATTATATAGAATAAATTGTTTATATCATATTTCTCATGATATTTTACGACCATTGAGAAAAATTATCGAAATCCTGATTTGAAGTTAGTTATGGTAATTTCTATATTAAATATATGGACACATTATTATAATAGAGAAATATTTGATATATATACGGATCTTAAAATTATAAAATCTATATTCACAAATAAGATGTAATTCATGCACCCAAAAAGATGGTTTGATCTGATCAATGATTATTAATTATCAATACATTGCCGCACTAGGAAAGCAATCAAGGTGGATGATGCTTTGGGTGGAAAGCATCATGCTAGCATATCCATGATGAGGAGAAAAATATATTAAACACTTCTGGATTTCCAATGGATGGATCTAGAAATCATGAAGAATATTGAGAAATCATATCTTACTAAGTTGAATGATCAATCGTCAATCCATGTAATGAATAAAGAGGCGTAGTATAATGATGTACAGTTCCAAAAGAATGATAGAAATATTTCTAGTTTAAAACTTGATCAGGATGGAATGATAAAGTTCCTATAATGTGTATAAGTTCCATATATACTAGATTTTAATAAGGATCTATTTGGGGAATCTCATAGTTCTTCATTCACTAATCATCCTTGATGTAGGATTATATATAGAGATTTGATCGAATACTTCTTTGGGATGGCGTGAAGTGGGTTGTATTAGAGTTTATATCTCAGTTAATGGTATGCTAGAATGTTTTGGTAGAATGAAAAAAGTACATGGGGATGAATAATCGATTTCTGAAATAGGAAAGGAAGTGGGAGAACATCACTGTGGTTTTTTTGGACTCACTAAAACCTATAAAGGGTTTAGTGATATGTTGATAGTTATTGATTGACTTACTAAGTCATCAAACATTATTACTATAATAGAAGACTTAAATATGGATTATCTTTCTAGGATATCCATTAAATAAGTGTTCAGGTTTCATGGATTATAATATTCTATTGTGCCTAATCGATATCCATGGATTATGTAAATGATATGTCAATGACTTCCAAAATCACTTAATATAGAATTGAGTTCCAAAACCACTTATCAAACTCATATTGATTGTCAATCTGAAAGAAAAATCCTTGCCCTATAGGATATGTTGAGATATTGTTCATTAAATTTCAATACTTATAGGTATCAACACCTTCCACTAGTTGAGTTTTCATATTGGCACATGATATTTCCATGGAAATTGATGAGAAGGTTAGAAAAATTCAACATCATATCAAGGAAGCTCAAAGTTTGAAGAAATATTATATTGATAATCAGTGACATAATCTAAAATTTTAATTTGGTACGATAGTGCTTCTACCAATATGTCCATGGAATAAGCATATGAGATTTTTGATGAAAGGGAAACTATGCCATATATATATTAGTCCCTTTGAAATTCTTGATCCTATCAGGACGATAGCCTTTAAATTTCCACTTCCTCCAATACTCTCTCACGTCTATGACGTGTTCCATTTATCTCTCATGAGGAAGTACTTACCATACCATTCACAACTATGAACAAAGAGGTTTTAGTACTTGAGAAGGATCACAATAACCAGGAAATAACTTGTTGAAATTATGGATCACATAGAGAACGATCTATAAAAAATGGTTAACCATGTTGTCATAACTTTGGGGAGAAACCACCAGTTTTAGGAATCTACGTAAGAACATGAAGATATAACGTGGATGATGTTATAAGGGCCCTACCTTATAATATACATAATCTTGAATTATTCATGAAAAAAATTCATTTTACATTGAGGATATTTTCATATTTAGATCTTTAGATAAATGGGACAATACATTCATAACCTTACATATTATTACAAAGTGGATACCATAAAAATAGTATCCATTTTTTCAAAATATAAAAAATTAAAAGATAAACATGATTCCTTGACAAGTATTAAACATTTAGCATGGCTTCCTTCATTGTATTACACATCCATTAACCTGTGAAAATCATTTAAGAACTTTGGATGATCACAAAATCTCAGTAAGGGATGGAAAAGTAGGAAAAAAGAACTTTAGTATATGAATACTCGTAACGTATGAAAGAATTTTCAAAAGACATGTTTGTCATCCATATATACTTACTTTTTATAACATTATATTGACACAATATCCACACAAAATATGGGTACATACATATAATCATAAAGATATATTAGGTCATTACATACATAACATTGTAACCGTCATGGCTACCTTATAATTTGTAACCCTCACGGCTACCTTACCATTTGTGTAACCATTGCAGTAACACTAGGAGTAACGATATGGCCATCCTCAAACATACACATACCCAATGAACTATAGGGAAATATAGATCGCATAATTCATCATAAAAATTTCCCAAGAACCAAAACATAACCATACAACATGAATAATTCCATAAAAACATTGCTTTGGAATTTTGTAAAACTGAATTTAAAAATGGGATTTAAAAGGAAAAGTCCATAACATAAATCATATATGAAGTGAGACATAATAGAGTGGATGTAATATGATTACACACTATAAATACAAATAAATAAATATAATATAAACCAAACCCGTCACAAATTTTTTTTTAATATCACAAAAATAACGAAGTAGAAGGTTAACCCAAAGAATGAAAAACATGTTAAGAATTCTCTTACCTCAGGTTTTTCTTACTTCAAACTTGTTTAAAATTCCTTTATAATGGGTAAAATAGTGTTATTATTATTTTATAGAAACATTTTTATGTTTATAAAATCTTATATGATCATTTCATAACATAATTTCACCTTTTAATTGTTAGTATTTTTTCCCTCTCACTGTTTTTTGGTGAGGTCTTTACATGATTCAATGATTGGTTCATAGTGGATGTTATTATCAATTGGAATTAAAACTCCATAATTAGAATGGAGTAGTATTTACATATACCCAATAAATAAATTATAACATTTATCATTTTGAATTCTTACATGAGAATGAATCATAAATTAAAACATTAATTATGTTCGTTTAGATCATTTTAGTGGTTCTTTGATAATAACAACCTCATTTTGTTTTTTAAATTAAAACCATGTGTAAAAAAGAATTCCAGAACCATGGATTTGATATAATAGATATATTTAACTTTTCTAGACCATAAAAATGTTTTCATGAACATACTTGAAGGAATTGAAACAAATTGAAATCACATCGTCCACGATGTCGGCAATTCGACACATCACAAACAATGTGTTTAATTCCTTGAACTAGTGGGGGGAAAATAATATTGATGATGAATTTACCATGAACATGAGAAAATCCATAATATACAATATTCTAGAGCTTCCATTCCTCTTTGTTAAGATTAGGTGAGGAAATAAGAAGAAAAGAAAGGAATCTTGAAATAAATGAAATCTTGAGAAATTTCTCACGAAACTTTGGTAGCCTAACGACGTCTCCAAAAAATTTCACAACAATAATTTGATGAGAGAAAGGGGATATATCATCAATATTACATAATATGTATACTCAGTGGGGATATGGAATAAAATATACCATTGTAAACTATAGGAAAAGGAAGAAAATAACATAAAATGAAGGAAAAGAAAGAAAATAATAGAGGATGTTTACCTCTTGATCTCTTCTCCTTGAAATCCTTCTTAAGGGCTTCAGTTTTGGTATTTTGGTGAGACCAGAAGCTCTAGAATGTGGAGAAGAGCCTTGGAAAGAGTATTGGGAAGAACATAGGCATAGAACAAGGATTGAGATGTGTGGGAAGAAGAGGGGAGTGAGGGTGGTATTTATAGTGGAGGAGAGTTGGGTATTCTTAATTATTTTAATCATTATTATAATATTTTTTCCCAATATTATGAATATTCATAGTACATGTGACCTCAAATAGTAATAATGGAATGTGAGTTCGAATCAAGTGGCCTTGCATCACTTATGATGTCATAAATAAAGAACATTATTGATAATCTTCTTATACAGTATTTTATTGTATTTCACTATTCAACGAAAATTAAATAATTTCAGGAAAATATCAAAACATTACCCTTTACATTTTTCAATTTGAAGAATTCAAAAATGAAGTCCATTTTTTGAAAATAATTTTATAAATATTATTAATTTAATTTTTAATTAAAATCATACATAATTCAGAAATTAACAATTCTAATTCTATAACTACTTCTATATCATGATGAAAAATTAACCAAGATGTTATTATCTGAAAGCCTTATGAAATTAAAATAATATTAAAATTTACTATTCATTAGGGTCATACTACTATTCATATTACTATTCATAATGGAATGTTACTATTCATAAAAAAATAAGTTGGTTTCATCAGACTCCAAATAACTTACTGAACATAATTGTAGATGACAGTTTCTTGAAATTCAAAACATAGAAGTGGAAAAATTATTTTTAAAGGATAATTATAAATATATACTTAAAACAAAGTTCCTTGAAGTTATATTTTTTATGAATAATTTGGGGTGTTACATTATCCCCACCTTCTAGAAACTGCATCCTCGCAATTTTATTTACTTACTAAACAACTGAGGGTACTTTTCCCCCATAGCATTTTCAGACCCCCATGTTGCTTATTTAACCGTGTGGTTTCTCCACAAAACCTTTACCTTGTGGATTACCATATTCTACAATACCTATTCCCTCTAGTCGAGAATCTGAACTTGTTTCTCTTCATAAGAAAGGTTCTCTTCCAGCCAAACTGCTTCCGAGCTCAAGACATGTGATGAATCTGGAACATACTTTCTCAACATCGAAACATGAAAAACATTGTGTACCTGAAACAAACTCGGAGGAAAAGCTACGTGGTATGCAACTGTTCAAACTTTATCCAAGATTTAAAAAGGACAAATGAACTACAGAAATATACTATCTTTCTTACTGAAATGCATCACACTTTTCCAGGGAGAGATTTTCAGGAAAACATGGTCACCTACCTCGAAAGAGAAGTCTTTCCTTATATTATATGCATAACATTTATGCCCACTCTGAGCTGTCCTCATGAGCTGATGGATCATCCTCACTTTCACAGCCACTTCTTCTACTAATTCTGGACCCATCAACTTTTGTTCACTGAATTCATCACAAAATGCTAGAGTCCGACACCGCTTCCCATACAAGGACTCAAAATGTGACATTTGTATACTAGACTGAAAATGGTTTTTATAAGAAAACTCAACTGAAGAAAGATGATGATCCCAACTTCCCTGATATAAAATTGAACAATCTCTAAGTATATCTTCCAAAGTTTGAATCATTCGTTCTGACTGAGCATCTGATTGATGATGAAAAGATATACCGAAATTTAACTATGTGCCTAGGGACTTATGGAGTCCCTCCAAAAATTTATAAATGATCCTGGGATCTCGGTTTGACACAATGGAAAGAGGAACTCCATGTAACTGGAAAATCTCTTTGAGGTATAATCGAGAACGATGATCCAAGGTCATTGAATATCGAATAGAAACATAATGTGTATATTTTGTCAGTCGATCAACAATAACCCAAATTTCTTTGTTACCTAGAGATGTCTTATGTAGTCTCACCACAAAGTCCAGGGATACATTTTCTCATTTCCACTCTAGAACTGGAAAAGGATGAAGCATCCACTTCGGTAGCTATCACTCTACTTTAACCTGTTGACATGTCAAACATCTCATGGTAAAATCAGCAATATCTATTTTCATTCCATCCCACCAATAATACCCCTGAAGGTCCCTATACATCTTATTACTTCCAAAATGAACTAAAAATAGAGACCTATGAGCTTCACACAACAAATATTTATTCAACTGAGAATCACTAGGCTCACAAAACCTTTTTCCAAATCTTAAGATACAGTCTTTATCAAGGTTAAATTCTAGAAAAATAACAATTTTAACCAATTCTACCATTTTATGTAGCTCACATTCTTCCTTTTATGCTTGCTTAATTCTATCTAACAATGAAGATTACACTGAAACATGAATCAAAATTGAGGTATTTCCATCACCAAAAATTTCTAAGCCAAAATTCCTCAAATCATTAATCAAGGGATCGTGTTATAAACATAACATGGTTAATGATACATGATGTTTCTGAATCAAGGTATCCACCCCTTTGTTTTCTTTTCTTGGATGGTAATTGATTGTGAAATCATAATCCATTATCATTTCAATCAATCTTCTCTGCCTCATGTTTAATTCCTTCTAAGAGAATACATACTTCAAACTTTTATGGTCATTTTATATTTTACATTTGGTTCCTTATAAATGATGCCTACAAATTTTCAAAGCAGAAACCACAGCTGCCAATTCCAAATCATGTGTGGGATAAATTAGCTCATGAGGTTTAAGTTGTATCCAAGAATAGTCAATTAAATGATCATTCTACATCAAAACACAACCAAGTACCTTCATAGAAGAATCATTGTAGATGAAAAACTCACCATTTCGGGAAGGCAAGGCCAAAAATGGAGCATTCCCCAATCTCTACTTTATTTCCTAAAAACAAAAATCACATTCTTCTATCCAAAAAAAATTTAACCCCTTTCCATGTTAACTTAGTTATCAGGATAGATAACTGATAAAAGTTTTTAACAAAATGTCGGTAATAACTTGCTAATCCAGGAAAACTACGAATATATATATCATTTGTGGGTCTTGGCAATTCATCAACCACTTTTGTTTTTGTAGGGTCAACTGTTATTCCATCCTTATTTACAATGTTCCCAAGAAAAAAAATTTGTTGCAACCAAAAATCATACTTGCTAAATTTTCCATAGAGTTTCTTTTCTTTTATGGTTTTTAAAACAACCTATAGATGTTTTTCATATTCCTCTTTATTTTTATAAAATAACATAATTTCATCAATAAGTAAAACCACAAACTTATCCAAGAACTCATGAAATAATCTATTAATAATATTCATGAATAGAGAATGTGAATTAGTTAATCAAAACAACATAACAACAAATTCATAATGCTCATATCTTATATGAAAGGCTGTTTTCAGGATATCATCTTTCATCACCTTCAGCAGATGGTATCCGGATCTCAAGTCAATCGTGGAAAAGTACTGAGCTCCCTGGAGCTGAACAAACAAGTCATCGATATGAGGCAATGAATAATTTTTTTAACAGTGATGTTATTCAAATCTCTATAATCAATTAAAATTCACATGGAACCATCATTCTTTTTAACAAACAAAACTGGGGCTCCCCATGGTGAAGTGATAGGAAGAATGAAGACTTTTTAAAGAAAATATTGCAACTGATTTTTCAATTCATGAAGTTATATTGGAGCCATATGATATGGTGGTTTTGAAATTTTATTTTCCACAGGAACTAAGTCAATTGTGAGTTTGACTTCCTGATTAGGTATGACACCAGATAACTCATCAGGAAAAACATCAAGGTATTATTTTTCCACTGGTACATCATTAATCTGAATAGTTATTTTTTTCAACAATATGATCAATATAAATTTCATTTTCATCTTTAAATAATTTCTCTACTTCCTGATATGTTATCAATTGTATGGGTTTATTCTTGTATAAAAATTGAAACACATTCTAAAAAAAACTTATTTATCACTATAGTCAATGTTATCATGATAATCAGAAAGCCAATCCATTCCAACAATAACATCAAACTCAACTAAGGGTAAAACAAAAAAGTTTTTCAGGTAAATTCTTTCCACAGACCATAATAGAATGATTCTTATAACTCCTACTTTCTATAACATTTCCCCTTGGTGTTTTAACAACAAGTCCTAGTTTATTTTTTTGAGGTGATATTTCCAATTTACCATAAAATTTCATAGAGATTAAGGAATGTGTAGACCCCGTATGAAACAAAACATTAGAAAAATTTGAGTGAACAAACAAAGTACTTGATACAACTTCATTGGATGTCCTAACATCTGCTGACGTAGTCGCAACAGATCTCACTTCACCTTTCTACTTGTAGTCTGGCTTCATTGCATCATTCAAATCTCTCTTTGGGCATACATTTTCATAATGACCCATTTCAGCACATTTAAAACACTTTACAGTCATCTTATCATGATTATTCTTAGGATCATTTTCCTTTCAATCTGGGTCCATATGTCCAAACATACCACATTTTAAGCACTTCCTAGTTTTGCTAAGACATTCCCTTGGGTGTTTCCTACCACACTTTTCACAAACTAGAAATTAGATTTTCTTACCAACATATTTAATTGGTTGATCCTTACCCATGCCTTTCCATCTAGACCTCTTATTCACTTTATCTACAAAATGCACATGATAATCAGAAAAATCCATCTCTAACCTCTCAGCACATCAGCCACGTTTCTCATAACTTTCTAATTCACAAGAGGCCAACGCCCTACGATACCTTGGCTTCAGTCATGAGTAAAAGAGGTTTATTTTTATATCAAGATCAACAATAATATTTGAATCCTACCTCAGTAGTCGAGTGAAGTTCGGTTCATACACGACCACTGAATCTTCCACCTTATGTTTCAATTCAAGGAATTGATTCTCCATCCTATGTCGCACCACCTTAGGAAAATATTTTTCAAGGAAAAACTTTTAAATTCATCCCACTCTAAGGAATCAAAATCCTCTCTGCCTCTGATATTCATTACCATCGAACACCACAGCTCATCTTCCCATTAAAAACAATAAATGGAAAGAATTACTTCTTGATTGTCTGAATATCCCATAACATCGAATATCTTTTCATGGGATTTGATCCATCCTTCAGCTACTACTGGGTCATAAGATCCATTGAAAGCAGGAGGTTTTTGTCTCATAAAATGTTCCACTATTGTCATTTTACGTTGTGGTGCCTATGGTTGTTCTCTTACATGGATTTCAACACCATTTATTTCTTGCGTTAGCTGATCCATTACTACTAAAAACTACTCGGTTCCAATCCCTACCATTCCTGCCTGTAGATCCGAAAGGATGTCATTATATCAGTGCCTCTCCTCTTCAGTATCCCTATTCCTTCTACGAACAACCATTCTGAACTAACATATCTTAGATGAAGTAACATGGTAATCTTTAAATGCTATAACATTTCAAATTAAACATAGAGTGAAAATCATATTTGGTATTCTATTAACATCGCCCAAACCCCTAAAGTTATCTAAACCATCCTCTGATACCAACTATAAGGGCCCTGCCTTATAAAATACATAATCATGAATTATTCAAGAAAACACTTCCTTTTACATTGACGATATTTTCAATTTTATATCTTTAGAGAATTTGGACAATACATTCACAACCATACACATTATTACAGAGTGGATACCATAAAAAACAATTTCCATTTTTTTTCAAAATATAAAACATTAAAACATATACATGACTCCTTGAAAATTCTTTAACATTTAACATGGATTCATTCTTTGTCTTACAAATCCATTAACCTGTGAAAATCATTTAAAAACTTGGGATGAGCACAAAATCTCAGTAAGGGAAGGAAAATAAGGAAGGAGCACTTTAGTCCATGAGTACTGATAATGTAAGAAAACATTTTAAAAATACAAGCTTGTCACCCATATATAATTACTTTGTGTAAAATGAGATTTACACAAGATACAAAAAAAACTTGAGAACATAAATATAATCATAAAATTATCATAGGTCATTACTTACATAAAATTTCAACCCTCACAGCTACCTTATAATTTGTAACCCTCACGGCTACCTTACCATTTGTGTAACCATCACAGTTACAATTGGAGTAACCATATGGCCGACCTCCAACTTACACATACCCAATGAAATGGAGGTAAATATAGGTCCCACGCTTCATCATAAACAATACCAAAGAACCAAAACATAATCATAAAACAAGAATAATTCCATACAATCATTGCTTTGGAATTTCATAAAACTGAATTTAAAAAGAGGATTTTAAAGGAAAATCCCACTACATAAATCATATAATTGAGGTGAGACATAATAGAGTGGATGGAATGTGATTACACCCTATATATAAACATAATTAAATATAATATAAACAAAACCCATCACAGTAACAATTTTAAAATCACATAAATAGCGATGTAGATGGTTAACCCAAAGAATGAATATCAGGTTAAGAATTCCCTTACCTCAGGTTCGTCTTACTTAAAACTTGTTTAAACATCCTATATAATGATTAAAAGAGTGTTATTAGTATTTTACAGAAACTTTTCATGTTTACAAAATCTTATATTATCATTTCTAACATCATTTCACCCTTTAATTGTTAGTATTTGTTCCCTTGCACTGTATTTGGGTGAGTTCTTTACATGATTTCCATGATTGGTTCATGCTGGATGTTCGTGTCGATTGGAAGTGAAACTACAGAATTGTAATGGAGTAGCATTAAAAAATATCTAATAACATTAACTATACCATTTAGAATTTTGAATTCTTATATTAGGATGATTCATATGTTAAAACATTAATGATTGTTGTTTAGATCATTTTAGTGGTTCTTTGATGATAAAAACCTCATTTTGTATTATAAATTAAAATCATGTGTACAAAAGAATTGCAGAACACTGGAGTTGACATAACACATATATTATAACATGGTTCAACTATAAAAATGGGTTCATGACTATAATTGAAGGAATTAAAACAAATTGAAATCACATCATCCACAATTTTGGTAAATCAACACATCACAGACAATGTTTTTTATTACTTAAACAAGTGGGGGGAAAGAAGAAGATTGATGATGAATTTCCCATAAACATGAAAAAATAAAGAATATACAATATTATGGAGCTTCTATGACTCTTGGTTAAGAGGAGGTGGGTAAGGATGAAGAAAATAAAGGAATCTTGAAATAAATGAAAACTTGAGATATTTCACACGAAAATTCGACAGCCTAACAACATGTCTTAAAATTTCATAAAAACAATTTGATGAGAGAAAAGGTATATATCATCAATATTAAATAATATTTATAGTAATGGAGATATGGAATGAAATATCCCAATATATTCAAAAGGAAATGGAATAAAATAACATAAAATGGAAGAAAAGAAAGAAAATAAAAGAGGATGTTTACTTCCTGATCTCTTCTCCTTGAGATCCTTCTTAAGTGCTTCGGTTTTGGTATTTTGGTGAGACCAGAAACTCTAGGACCTAGAGAAGAGCCTTGGGAAGAGTATTGTACAGAACATAGACATAGAACAAGGCTTGAGAGGTGTGGTAATAAGAGGGGTGTGAGGGTGGTATTTATAGTGAAGGAGAGGGGGGGGGGTATTTTTCATTATTTTAATCATTATTATAATATTGTTTCCCATGATTATGTATACTCTTAGTTCATGTGACCCAAAATAGTAATAATGGAATGTGAGTTCCAAAAAAGTGGCTTTCCATCAGTTATGATGTCATAAATAGTGATGTTTATTGATAATTTGATTATACTGTATTTTATCGTATTTCACTATTCATCGAAAATTAACGAATTTTAGAAAAATCCCAAAAATTTACCCTAACCATTTTTCGATGTGTAGAAATAAAAAATGAATTCATTTTTTCAAAAAAAATTCTAAATGTTATTAATATAATTTTCAAATAAAGTCACTCTTAATTCAAAAATTAACAATTCTAATCTATAACTTCTTCTATATCACAATTAAAAATTAACCAAGATGTTATTATCTTAAAGCCTTATGAAAATAAAATAATACTAACATTTACTATTCATTAGGATCATAATACTATTCATATTAATATTCATAAGGGTATGTTACTATTCACAAAAGAAAAATCAAGTTGGTTTCATCAGACTCCAAATAACTTAATGAACACAATTGTAGATGATAGTTTCTTGAAATTCAAAACATAGAAGTGGAAAAATTATTTTTAAAGGCTGGTTATAAATATATACTTATAACAATGTTCCTTGAATTTATATTTATTTTTAGAAAAACATGGGGTGTTATATAATTATCCTTATTTTTATACTAGAATAATGAATTTGAAGGGAGAAATGTATTTTATGGGGGTAGAATGTCACACCATGAGTATTTATGAATTTTTTTCAATTAAATTAATATTAATTAATTACCTATATTTCATTCTACACTAAGTCTAACTTTTCTATATGATACACCATGATAATCATGAGTACATGTAAAACCAACTTGGATAGCACTACATGCAACACAGACTTGGCTTGCAGTATACAGAACACTGATTTTCTAAAAAACACCATTTTAGTATTATAATTACATAAATGAGATAATTACTACATATATGTTAAAATTATTATTATTAATATAAATAACTAATTATTAAATCTTATTTTATAAAATTTATATAAATAAAACAGATTTATAGTAAAATATATAATTTTTGGTATGGTCAATATGTTTTAAGAATTATTATTTTTTCAAAAGAATGGATTTATAAATTATTCTTGAAAAACAAAAAAAACTATATTAATTTTTTAAAAAATTAAAATTTATAATAATAAAAATCTTTTTTTAATTCAAAAAACGAAAAATAGATATGATAAAAGTTTGTTCTTTTCCTAAAAAGCATCATTTTTTGATAAATAGTGAAAATTAAAGAATTTTAATTCAAAACTAATTTTTCATCTAATATTTTTATATATTAATATTATATTTTAATTTTTTTAAAGAATAATTACTTCATCTATACATGAATCAATCCAATTTAGGACATTGTATACAATTTCATAATGATATTTGATATAAAAATATAGAAAGTATTTTAATAGTTTACTTTCAAAACCTACATTTTCATCATATCTATGTGATTAAATTTAAATTAATTTATATAACTTCAATGATTTTAAATTTTAAAAATTGATTCCATCTTAATAATCCACATAAACTTTTCTTTCTATTTACGTAATCTTGGTTTTTTACCAAAAATAGTAGTGATTGTGATTAAATTTAGTTAAAGTGATTGGGAGATAAATTAGCTTACAAAAGGAATAATCCTTAATATTAAAGCCCAAATTGACCAAGAAACAAGTTCAAAATCCATTTTATATTGATCTTTCTAACCAATACTCTCTTGTATTATCTTGTTTCAAAACATTGAGACACTTTACAAGGTTAAAACTTCGGTGGGATTCCCTTCTAAAAAATTGATATGAATTCCACTCCTCATCCACTATAAAAATTCAATCTTCCCTCCCACTTTTTTAAACCACTAAAGAAAACTGGAATTACAATCATATGATCAAAAAAATTCCTACTTCCCTCCAGTATTTATAAAATCCTTTATTTGCGTAGATATTCAACCAACGTGGCCCTTCGGTGCAATGTAAAAGGAGATAATGATAGAAGAGGTAACATCCTTCTTAAAACTCCATTATTATATATCATTCTCCAACCAATCAACACATAATTCAAAATTATTATTTAATAACATCGATATATTCAATATAATTAGATTTTGTTATTCTATGTATTTTATCTACACTTAGACACACTTCCATAAAATGGGAAATGAACTTACCATTTGTTTGTATTGTACTATCTCATGAAACGATGTTATTTTTCCATCCTTTACCAACTTTCATTTTGGATAATTATGATGTAAATGTTGTTTCCATATGATATATTTATAATTTATGATATATTTATTACTATATAATTAATCTACAAAATATACATTTATGTTTTCTATTTTTTTTAAATTCAATAACTTCATTTGTGGATGTGTGGACTATCGCGTCCTCAAAGCGATGTGATTTGTTCACACATTTCATGGAATTTATTAAGGATAGGATAGGTAAATGTATATGATATATATAAAATAATAATGGTACAAAAATGAAATTATATATATATATATACATATATGTCATTAACTTACTTTCTTTCAATGCGACAATATAACGGAAACAACATTCATATGTACGTATGGTCAATAGTCTCCATGAACAGTGTATTCCATTTCACATTTTATAGATTTTATAGAATAGTATAAATATTTATATGATAATGATATATATATATGATATTTATATCCAATTTTACATTTTTTTGAAAATTAAACCATTGTCTATGTAAGTATACCAAGAATAAGAAGTCAAAACATGAATAAAAAACGAAGTGGATATTTCCGAAAGTGTAATATTAACATGGAATTATTAATAAGTGGGTAATATAATGCATATATGGTATTATATATATGAATATTGTTCTATGTAAAATTTATAATAAAATTATATTTACTATATATGAGGTTTTAATGATTATGATGAGAGTCAACAGAAAAGGTAAGGGGATTTCTATTATCACTTTTACTTATAAAGGGTGTATGCCTTAATCACTAACTATTTATTTACATGGTGTATATACTACCCATGAATGTAATTTCTTATAAATATTCATAGTGTTAACAATATTTAAATATCCATTTTATGATCTATATTTCTTGTGGTTTTACAGTTAAATGGATACCAAATGAGTATGATAGTTTTGTCTCAAGTTGCCTTCATTGAGACACATGTTTTGTTTAGAACCTATATTATTTTATGAGGTGTAGGTACAAAAATTTTAGATGTTAAATCATGAATATATTTATTTTAATGATATATTTAATATTCATTTAATTTCATATTTTTACATGGGGAGTGTGATTAAAAGTTAACGAGTGGTAATAGTTTATTGAAACAATCTAATACTTTATTAGGATTTTTAAAGATTATGATTACATTGGAGAAATCTTATGACCCATCTACCAGGAATAATAATGAATTTTATTCTCATAATTTTATTCATGATATATCCATGTATTAGTTCCAATTAGACACTAATTTTTTATTACAATATTTAAGGTAAAAATTATGAAACGGTAACCATATTTTTCTCTTTCTTCATAAATATATTTTAAATCAAGAGCCATATTTTTTAAAATGACTTGAAAAAATCAATTTTTTCAAATGATATTTGAATATCATATTGAAGGAAAATGGATTTTGATTTTTTTTTAAATTTTAAATGTTTACTTTATATGTTTTCAAATCAATTTTCAAAATACATTTTAAAAAAAATTATATTTTAAAAGACATTTCCAAATAATATATCGTATTTTCCATGAGAATTGTTTTAAAATATCATTCAAAATTTATACATATAAGATGAAATATTTTTATTTTACTCATTCCATTCTTGGAAAAGGGGTAATAGTTGTATTCATATTAATTCATTGAATAAATTATGTTTTGATGGAATGATGTTTATGAAACCCCCTTCATTTTATGAGTTATGCTTTGATGAAATTATTAGGAGACATTACTCTTTCCCATAGGTTACCATATGATGAAATTTTTATGATACCCATTTCATTTCAGAGGATATTATATTTTTTTGTGATATTGTTACACATGCATGTATATTTTCGTTATGAGATGGGTGGGAAATTTTTCTCCCTCCAATGCATTGGGTAATGATTTATATCCCTTGAGATAATTATGGAATTGAAATCAATATGGTTGATCCACTATAAAAATATGGGGAAACCAGATCCGCTAAAGGAAGATGGGGAAACCTATTTTAGTATGGGAATATTGGGAAACCTAATTCACTATGGGAATATTTGGAAACATGACACTATATAAGGAATGAACTATGACTGGGGATGGTAGTGTGTCACGCCTAGTTGATGAAAACCCCATAGATTATTTAATTATGTTTTGGAAATGTTCCATGATTTATAGGGAATGATAATACATATTAATATTTTTTCCACAATACCATGTCTTATTTGTATGTTATTCTTTCATGGATTAATCTCTTGACTCTCTTAGGATTAATAACTTATAAACAACCTATATTTATTATATGAATCATTTATATGATCTGTGATACACGATGTTGGATCTATTTATGTTTTTCTCATATACTCATCCCCATAGGTTCATGATTAGGATTATGTATCTTCCTTGTTTACCCTTACATATAATGCGAGCTAAACCTTTTTTATCATCCACATCCCTATGTTAAAAAGATATGTATTATGTCTGATTTGACTAAAAACATCTCTAGTCATGAAGAACCTAGTGGGAGATAATATAGGTAACTGTTATAGCCATGATTATGTTTCTATGTTTCCTAAGGTAGTAGACTAATATGGTCTTAGAGCATCTATTTTTGTAATTTATTGATTATTATGAAAAATAATATAATATAATTTTATTAAACACTATAGTGTTTATAAAAAGACTATATATAGTAGCATCAACAAAATAGAACTAGTCAACCACTTCTTCTACTCCTCGAAGGTTCAATGAAACTACTCAGTCTTGCTAAATGGATTACATTTCTGTAACAATTCAATGAAAGGTGATTCTAACATGGAAAATACTAATTTGAACCTTTGGTAGTAGTCCACCAAACTAAAAAAAACACTACATAGTTGATGCACTCTTGGGTGAAATCCATGAGATAAATACATGAATTTGTATAGTATCAATATTTATACCATGATTAGAGATGGAATTTAATAGATTGTAAACTTCTCAAATAATTAAATGAAACATAAAGAGAATTCCATATTTTTGTTACTCATATATAATTTCCGGCACAATACCTAGATACATTTAATTCTACTCTACTTGAAAAAGTATACAATAATTTAATTGATAATGAAAATTAATTTTTCTTCCCTGTACTTATAGATGATTCGATAAATAAGGTCTATGAAATCAATGAGGGAATCAGAAACACTAAAAAGACTCACTATGAAATCATTTTTTTAAAGATATCAAAATTCCAAATCTAATATATGATACCCATAAAACCCCTAATGATGGTTTTGATATCCATGATCAGTCATTGTAACAATGTCATAAATTCCAACTAGTAAAAAAGTCATTCAATCTACTAAAAGGGGTATAAGTTTTATTTTGTTACCTAATTTATGAAAAATTAATCAATGAAAGGACTGAGAATATTTTCAACCATATTCACAAACAAAATAATAGCTAGCTATGGGGAAAACATGTTTTAATAAAACCATTATCTTAAAATACATCTAACTACCTCCTCCACTCTCAGAGCACTGAATGGGACATATGATATTTTAGAGAAGATAACAGTGTTTTATCAGGATTAATGTTTTTGAATAAGTTAATCTTTAACCTAATAGTTAGTACTCAGAAAACATTGTAAAAAAATTCCCATATAATCCTCCACTACAACTAGAATTTATACACATGAAGTGTCCTTTGTGCCATGGTAAAATCTTGAAAAATGATCGATGATAAGTTGTACATTCATCCTCATTATGCCCACCTACTTGTCCATATTATCATTCTCTACTATGAAATGGAATTGCATAACATATGTACGAATTAATCTAACACTCATATAATGATATTAAATCATGTAATACACTATGGAAAACTACACCACACATAGTATAACATCATAATGATATATCATAATGGCCTAGTGGTAACATGGAAAAATATCTCAACTAAACATAAATTGGGTATTTATTAACATATGATACATCAATGGATAACTCATTATATGAAACTGTAAAATAATAATATTTAATGAGAAATATTTTTATAATTGAATTTAGTTTCCTCAAAAGCTAATGTCACATGGAACAATTAGTTTATAAGAACCATCATATATATTTAAAATATTATAATCTCCTAGATATTGTATATGATGTTATGAAAAATACAATCTAAATTATGAAAATATATTATTTGTACATTTATACAATGAATATATTTTTTTCAATTAATTATAAGTGAAAATACAAATCAATTGAAAATACGGGAAATGTTTTTATGAAAAACCAGTCTTTGAGACACAATGTATTACTATCCAAATACATTTTATCGAAGAATATTTCTGAACTGTTTTAAATAAAATTATATTCCAGAAAATCAATAAATTTTTTATCATTAAAATAATATTTTTATTATACATAGGATAATAATATACACAATTTTATGATTAATGTTTTTTTCTATAAAGTTGGTTTCTCGTGTCCCTGTAATTCATTTAGAAATTTATTTTTTCAACTTATAGTATTTGAATTTGATAAAATTAATTACATATTTCTATTTCGATGTTCAAATTTTTATGTATACCTCTTTTAATTTTTGTCAATGTGAATAGTAAATGTGGTAAGAAAATA
This sequence comes from Viscum album, assembly GCA_963277665.1. Taxonomy (NCBI): domain Eukaryota; kingdom Viridiplantae; phylum Streptophyta; class Magnoliopsida; order Santalales; family Viscaceae; genus Viscum; species Viscum album. The sequence goes on along the minus strand of OY728134.1, from coordinate 1,040,841,405 downwards.
TCGCATTAGTAAAGGGAAAATCAGTATAATATAGGTTAAAACATAGTAGTAATGACATTATTTTCTAACATAATAGTTATTTTATGAATGTAATTATACCATCATAACCCTATACTAGAAATTAATTAGGTAAATAGAAACTATTATATTAAATTTAACAATATAATATACAAATCAAAGAAATTTTCAAAATGCCTATATAATTGTTTTTAGAAAAACGTTTTTGTTATCATTAAAAAAATAATGTTATCAATGATATTAATTATATATTTTTATATCAATGAGATTATATTCATGAATCATATATATTTTTAATTTACTAAAATTTCATAATATTATTTTTTTTAAATCAAAGCTTAATTTAGTGTTTCCCCATTTTATAATAAAACATAATAAATGATTTTAAAAATATTAAAATTGATATACTTTTAATGTGTTAATGTGTACCAATATTTTTATAGGCCTATATAAAATACTTAGATGGTTTTAAAGAATTATATTTTAATTCCCCATTTTTCTTGATGTATTAAATGATAAAAAAATGAATACATTTAAACAAGACATTAATCATATTTTATAATAAATAATATTTTATTAAATGAGATAAAATTCATAAAAGATTAATATTTAACCCAATGAATTGTATAGGTTTTTAATCCTAAACCACTTTCGACATATGGGTCATTTTTTATTTTATAGTAACATTATTAATCATTAATATTCTGAACATTCTAATATTACGGTAACTGTCAAAAGGGTTAATATAGGAAAAAATCTAAATGATAATTGAAACAAATTTCTCCTAACATGTACATTTTTTACTGGAAGAGATTATTAAAACTCTTACACATATTTTCTTTTTAAATAATCAATTTTTATGAAATTTTACATTGAAAATATTTAATATTTATTAAAAATTAAAGAATGACATGCACTTCAATTATAGAAGGGCTCCCATAATTTATCATATTAACACATATTTGAGCCTTATATATTAATCAGTGTATATTAATTTGAATATATAATTACCTAAAAAAATACACTATGTTTGTTTCTCTAAAAATATAAAACCTTATAGCCCTTCATATGAGATCTAGTGGAGTCTTTATAATGAATAGGTAATCCCCTAAACCGATCACTTTCATTAAAATTTTCCATTCTCAAACTATAAACCAATTATAGTATTCATAAAATAATAAATTAGGTATCATAAGAATTAAAATATGTTATAATTATTAAATCAGTATTATACATCCTCTTTCCACCAAATTATAAGTGAAAATAATACTCAGGAATACATACATCATGTAGTCTCCAAATAGCGATACCGTCCATTTTTGTGAAAAACATTTATGCATAGTTATTATGGTGGTATTAATATATATATATATATATAATATTTATAACAAAATTACCTTAATTGTTTGAAAACATCATGTGTACCCTCATACCATCTAATCCTTTGGGAAATTTATCATCTCTCATGAGTATTGGTGGACTACCACCTCCATGAATCAATGTTGTATTTTCCATTTATATTTTACATAGATTGTAATCTAGTTAAAATTGATGAATATGTCTAATATCTATGATATAATATTTTTATAAATGGGGAATTAATTTTTACCTTTCTTTTATTCTATCTATCAAAAAATTACTACATCATTCATGCATACATACAACATACTGCCTTAATTATTTATGTAATTTATTTTTATGTCACAAATATTAATGGATCAATATATTTATATGTATATATATTGATTATATATGATATTTAGACCATTATTAAAATAATTGAGACACTGAATTAATGATAAATGTACAATGATAAAATATACTAAACTGAAATTGACATGTAAAATGAAGAAATTACAACCGTGAGTAGTGATTTTAATAAAGAATATAAAACAAAGTGATAAACGGTTAAATGTAAATCTAATGAAGATTGATAATTTTTATTATTATTTTATAATATTTATAATAATAGTATATTTAATATAAACGATGTTGGAAAAATCAATAATTGAAGTCAAACCACATGTATGAGTTTTTATATAACAATCACAATGTTTATGGGAAGTGTTTAGATAATGTTATGATGATGAAATCAAATGATATACCTATCAAGATAATAAAACGTTTTCATCTCACATTTTTATTCATTTATAATTCATTATATCCTCTAATTCCTTATTTAATGAAATAAATAGATTAATCTATTTTAATGAAAATTTATATTATATCTATCTTCTATAAAATATCAGTTTTCATCTATATCCACGTATTAGAAATATATTTTAATGAAGGTTTAAACTAGTTTTAAGTTATGTTTTAAATAAACTTTTACACATTTTTTAATTTCAAGAAAATTATTTTAAACTATTCTTTTCTTTTGAACATCACAATTTGGGAAAACTTCAAAAAATTACTATATATGTTTATTCTTTTAACATACATTGAATGAGATAAATTTTATTCCATCATGATTGATAAATTAATTGTAACTTCGATTACATTTATATATAGGTATTTTCAAAAAAAATATTAATTAAATTATATTTTATCAAATTTATGATTTTAATTAATTTATTTCAAATCACAAATGATATTTTTATTAATAATGATTTAGTGATATTTTAATTCAAATTTTACTCATAAATAAAATAAACCCATGATTTCATATTTGATTTACTAGAGAAATGATATTGACATACCCTAATTATTATTTATTTTGATAGTATAGGTTTATGATGGAATAATGTTTATGAAACCCTTTTACATCACATGGGTTATGTTATGATAAAATATTAATAAAACTGATTTATTTTCCATGGGATATGATTTGATTAAATGTTTATGAAATCCATTTATTATCGTGGTTTCTAATCTGATGTATCATTTATGATCATGTGGAAACCATATGTATGATTTTTGTTATGTGATCGATGGGAACTGTATCTCCCTATGATAAATTGGCTAAAGATTAAAATATCAGGAGATAAAAAGTCTATAATAGGGAGTGAACCAAAGTTAATAAGTAAATTTCTCCACTATTATAGTCTTGGGAGTGATCCATAACTACAATGTTGGTTTTTTGAGTGAACCCATTACACTATAATATACATGGAAGTGATCCTTGACTACAAGGAAAATGATTTTATATTCTGGTGTGTATTATACAATTCCATGTGTTGTGCCTATATTATGCTCTCATAGATCATTTTATTTGATTCCATTAGTATTAATTTATTGTAAAATACCAATCATTATTAAATGAATCTAGTATTTGATTTATGATATACATTTTGTTGTTTCCAAATGTAATGATCATGCTCTCGTGTAATGTTTTTCATGTTATACTTACATGATCATTGATTTGTAGATTTTTTACCCTTAATAAGAATAATAATTTACCATTTCTTAGATTTACTCTTCCATGTTATTAATAATTATTTTATATATAATATATCATGAAGGTGTAATACTCATAAAATTCCATTTAGGTTACTATGTAGATCTATTATGAGCACAATCTGTACGAATCTAAATTTCCAAATATACTAAACTTTCATGACTATTGCATAGAGAAATATATTATGTGATTATTAATCATCTATTTAAATGTAATGTGTATGTATAAAAGTTATGGGTTTTTATGGTAGTAATCAGAGTAAGTATTAGCTAACCATACAAAATTTGTATGACAAAACATTAGTGAGAACCTTAAGGATATGTGTATGTCTAGTATAAAATCAAAAATATTTTTTTATGATCAAGAATAACCTAGGATAATAGTAAGGTTCTATAGAGAAAGTCTAATGATATATATATCCTATAAATGATTTTTCCTAATTATGAGGTTACCTACTATAATTATTATACCCCATACTTTTCTTTTTTTATTCATTGGATTAACACAAAAGGAATCATTTTAATGCTTAATGTGAAAGAAAATGTAGTGATTTTACTACTGATAAACAATATAATGTGGGATCTAGAATAAAAAATATCTAAAATATTATCACATACCAATATCATGTTACGTATCATGCTAAGAATCCCAATGATAAAAGGTGGGAACAAGGTTCTATTGAGTCCTTTTCGAGGAAACACCCACATTGTATTGGTGGTTCCACTAATCCACTAGTCTTTGAGAGATGTATTAACATGAAAGAAAATATGTGTTCCATTGTATAGTGTTTTAAACATGAGAATGTTATTATACCTTTTTGTCATTTGAAAGGAGAATAATATCAATGGTGGGAACTTATTAAGAACATGATGGTAACAGATGATATTTACTCTATAAAGTGTGATGATTTTATGAGATAATTTCTTAATAATTAATTTCCTCTTATTAATAATTGGAAAATGGAAAAGGAATTTAATGAGGTGAAACTTAATGATGATGAAATTGTATGTACAATGGGAAAAAAATTTAATAGGATTCTATCGTATTCTTTTGGTGTTATCATCCAACCAGATAGTAAGGTTGGTCGATTCATCAGTGTCATAAACCCAATTCACCAAATTGAGATATTCCTAAGTCAAATTAGTATAAATGAAGAAATAGTTTCTTGTGCTATCAGGGTCTATATTGAGATTGGTGTTACCGATCCATATTAGGGGTTTTACATGAAAATAAAAATATATTTTCAAAGTAAATTTAAAAATAGATGGATATAATAAAATTAGAGCATATTTCTGCTCAATATGTAGAAGGAACTGTAAGAACCCAGTTTTTGCTGTGGAAGACTTTGAAATATTCTTGATGATATTCCAGAGCAGTGTCTTCAGACGGAGTGCGATTCCGAGCCCTAGAGTGACCGGAATTAAACTTTCAGTGCGTTCACACTGGAAACACCAAATAAATTGGATAACACCTAAATGGAGTTCCGGATCAGATATCCAAGTGCAAGGATGGGTCGGTAATGGGTTTTCTACCCTAGGAACGACATAAAACATGTCAGAGCGGAACGTTTGGACCCCTCCCTCGATTTCGGAACATTAAACGGAGAAATTAATTAATTTATTTATTCGTTTAATGTTGAAACGCTAGTATCTCTTAATAGGTGGCTCAGATAGGAAAACTGAGTGCACCGTTGAGTCCAGAACATGCCGTTTACCCTAGGAGGGGTGTATGTTTTGCGGGCGCGGGCCGTCTGTGAAAAATGGCCCCAGGGGTGTTTTCGAAATTTGGCGGCTTTGGGCGTTCATCTTTATAACTTTCAAAAGGAAGCTCGGAATCAAATTCCGAGACCACTGTTGTGCTCAGGAGGTGGTTTTTACCCTGGGGGAGGCTTAACCTCAACCTCGTCGAGAGTTTCGGATGCGGGTTAAAATTAAGGGTTAAATTAATTAAAATTTAATTAATTAAAATTTATTTTTAAACCAAACCCCCATTCACTTCTCCTTTGTAGACCCTGGAAGAAGTAACACATCAAGGAGACCTATTCTCCTCCACCAACTCCGACGAGTCGTGGCAGATCTGGCGAGGCGCGGCGGGAAGCGTCAGGCGAAGCCCAATAGGTAGGAGGTTTTGGTTTACGTTTTTATTTCCGGACCTTCATTTCAATTCAATTATAGAGTTTCATTGCCGTATATTTTTCAATAAAATCCCATAATCTTGAATTATAATTTGTGAGCTACCCGACTCATCTTTCGGATCGAAAATCTGAGTTCGGAGGTGACCGCGGTTGTTCGCCGAAATCTGCGGGTTTTTGGAGTGTTTTCCGGCCGGATTTGGGAACTCCAGCGGCGGCAGCTCCTCTCGGCAGACGGCTGCGGAGCGGGCTACGGAAGCGGAGGCCGCGACTCGCAGGAGGAGGAGGGCCAGGGGTCGGGGTCCTCGGGCGAGCATGACGGCAGGTATCGGGATCGGTCACAGGGCAGCGGCGGTCGGCCGGGGCGCGCGGTCGGCGAGCAGGGCGCCAGCGGGGTCGTCGGCCACAGGCGGCGACTTGAGGGAGCAAGGACCCGCATGCTGCGGGTCCTGTTGGTACGATGTGGAGAATGTCTTCGGCCGGTCTTCTGAGAATAAAACCAGACCCGAGGCGAGTACGGTTCGGTTGGAGTGGGCCGCGACCAGCCGGCCGTGGCGGTTCAGACTGGGCCGACCGTGCTGAACTGGCCCGGTTGGCCCCTTATATTCAGGGGGGGGGGTAACTTCAAAACGACGTGTTTGTTTGACGCGCCGTCTACAGAAGTGGTTCCGTATCGACGATACAAACCTTTTGAGTTGGTTTTGGGAATTTTTAATTCCCGAGACGAGGGGCCTCGCAGGCGCGACACGTCTTTAAGTGGACGAGCGTTTTTCCTGAGATTTTTTGTTTTGGACGGCGCAAACACATATGACGTCCGTTTTGAGCGCCGTCAGTGGAGTTGGGACCCTGGCACCGGGGAGATGCATTCTTGGGTGTTTTCGGGCATTGAAGAAGAAGTTGAGGCATGGGCCCCATGGCCCGTCTTTCGAGCTGCGTGCATCGTTTCACGACTTTTTCATCGGACGTCCGTTCGGGGCCTGCGATAAGTCGATTCTAGGTGTTTTTCCGAGGGGATTGCAATGGTGCAATCCGACCACCCTAATTATGCATGCTTGTTCAGGGCCTGCGAGGGCCGTTTCGGGAGTCGACGGTGATTTTCCATCATTATCACTGGGTGACCATTTTGGACAAATGAATAGTCTATCTTGTGTGATTTTTCAAGAGGATCGCAATGGTGCGATCCGTCCGTTGAGTTTCGGGACAGGGATGCAGGTCCCATGTAGCACCGCTTGTGCGCGGTGCACCGGAATGCACCCTTTTTCTCGGGATATCCGTTTCACTCCTGTGAGTAGTGCTTTTGATGTGTTTTCCCGAGGGAATCGCAATGGTGCGATGCGCCCGACTATTTTTGGGGCCGAGGCTCGGGATCACTGGATGCCATTCGGGCGTGAGGCAGAGTCGGTGACCTTTTCGTTGGATATCCATTTGAGGCGAGTAAGTTGTCTATATCGCGTTCTTTTTCGCAAGGATTACAACGGTATGATCCGTTTGGTTGTGCAGAGCCTCATACGCGATCTTATTAAATGTGAAAAAGTAAAAATACCCCAGCGGCGGTTCTTCTACTATGTTTATAGAGGACCCTTGTCATGTGATCGCATGCACTCCCGTGTGAGTGAAGTAATGCTTGACTAGATGTGGTTGGTTGTTCCCCAATCGTTGAGGCGACAAGTTGTTGATGTTACGTCACACATTTGAGTTGACGTTGGGTGCCATGGGCATGATAGCCTTAGGGATGGAGACGTGGTATACTCTGGGAGTATACGAGAGCACATAGAGGTACATGTGGTTTGTACCTAAGAATGTTTGAGAGCTTGGTTGGGGTTGACGTGGGGCCACACGTCGTGTGGGCCCCATGTGTGTGTCGTGTTCTGCTTTGCGCACTTTTACCCCTCACGACGTAGAGGGTCCCTCGGTTCTTGTTTGTTTGACCAACAGGGTTGACTGGTCTCTCCCTGGTTTCGTTCTCGATGGATCGGCCGGTAGCAGTGCTAGTGACACCCAGTGATGGAACATGCGTTGAACCTCTATTGGGTGAGTTGTTCTAGAGTTGAGTGGCTGCGCGGTATCCACTCAATGCATGGTTGTCCAGTGTTGTACCATCCAGTAGGGATGGCTAGAGTAGTTCTGGGTTTACCCTCCAGTAGGGCTGGGCAGTTGGTCGCCCGTCGTCTTGTTTCAGGTCTACCCTCCAGCAAGGCTGGGCAGTGGGTTGCCTGACGAATTGTTCAGGGTTTACCCTCTACCAGAGACTAGGCAGTGGGTCACCCGACGAATCTTGAGGGTCTACCCTCCAGCAGGGCTAGACAGTGGGTCACCCTTCGTCTTGTTCCGGGTTTACCCTCCAGCAGGGCTGGGCAGTGGGTCAACCGTCGACTTATTCCAGGTCTACCTTCCAGCAAGGCTAGACAACGGGTTGCCTGAGGACTTATTCGAGGTCTACCCTCCAGCAAGGCTGGGCAGTGGGTCACCTGACGAATTTTTCCAGGTTTACCCTCCAGCAAGGCTGGGCAGTGGGTCGCCTGATGATGTATTATGGTAAACCCTCTAGCAGGGTTGGGCAGTGGGTAACCCGATATCATAATATGAATTACCCTCCAGCAGGGCTGGGCAGTGGGTCACCCATTGACATTCCAGACTCAGTTCTTTCTAATATGCTAGTCGGTGGCTTTCCTCCGTGACTACCGAATTGGAACCCTTGGTTGTACAGGTCAGTGATGCGACAACTTGACTTTTAGGAGACCTCTCAACTGTGGGGCAGTGACGAGGTGTGGTCTGACTTAACCCAGAACTCCCAAGTACGAGGGGCATTTCCCCCCACCGAGACGCATCCCTGTGACGCGACCTCTAACTGTGCGGGCGAGTCAGTGCCGCCCAAAGCAGATAGTGTCGAGGTGTGCTAGTTTGAGCCCCTTGACTTGTAGTTCAGGGAAGACGTGTGGGATGCGGGGCATCAGTGGTGTTTACTTCTGGGACTATTGGCGACTCACTTTTCTTGGGCTGAGCTATGGGATGGAGATCCCCTTACAGACTTGTTCGGGCTTCATGACAGAGCATATAAAGATGTATATACCTTGTTTCAGTACCCACTTCTTGGGCTTGGTTACTCTCTCTCCAAAAGAGGTGAAGACGCGCGAGATATTCCACGTGCTTTCCATGTCTAGATTCTCGTGGTGGGATGAGTATACTCTCCTGCTATAGGTAGCGAAGATTCAATGATAATTTCATCTTCTAACCATTTCCAGCTCCTTGTGTCTGGATGAGTGTACCTCCTTTCTTTTTTTGGGTTGAGCTGGACTCTCTACTGGTATTCTACTGCACTCCTTGTTGTACTACTTTACTTTTCCATGTTCACTCTACTGCTCACCCTTCGGTACCTCCTTTGTTTCTCCCTCGAGCCTTCGGGGTATCCTACTGCGTATTTTTATACTCACCCCTTCTTGGGCATGCCCGCACTTGGTGTGCCTTTGCAGACGACGAACAAGTTGGTGGTGACATCAGAGGAGCTTAGGAGCCAGGAGATTGGACCATGTACGATGGTCGTTGTCGGGTTCCAGGTGTGGGACCCTCCCACCTGTTTGATGTTGTTTTACCAATTTCCTGGTTGTGGAATTTTTGGTTGGGCGTGTGTTTTTCCCCTTTTCGTTTCAGTTTACTTTCAGCTTGTACTTTTTACTATTAGAGGTCGATGCACTTGTGGTTTATTTATAGCAGTTCCCCTTTTTCTTTACTTGTCTCCTCTCTTTTACTCTGCACTTTCGCATTGAGTGTGCTGCTTGTGTGTGTGTACAGGTACTTAGGCAAAGGCCTCCCCTAGTTTTTGTGCCTTCGGCACTGGTCGCCAGCCCCTGGCCAATAGAAGCGGGCTTGGGGTAGTAGCGGCTCGAGCCCGGGTAGGGTCGCGTTGTGAAAAAGTGGTATCAGAGGTGGTTCATTCCTTGGGACGCTGTTCGGACGTCCCTAAAATAAAAGGAATTGGTTGGGATATAGGGAAATAGTGTTAATGTGTCTCGAGAGTGGCTCTTAGGCTACGGAGTCCCGTGATGGTGCGACGGCCGACATATCCATTCACCATGACCTTGATAACTCTCTTTTCGACTCGGCATGCTGAGACACTTGTTATAGGGAAAATTGGTTTGTGAATCACATAGGATTGAGTCTTTGACTGTCCTTCTTGTGTCAGTTCCCCATCGTTGTTATTGGTATATACATATATGCTCATCTGACTGAGGTGCTCCTTGATAATATGAAGGATGTCTCTGCGAAGACAGACAGCCAAGATACCAGCTTTGGTTTGTGACGAAGACCTTGTGAGCTACGAGTCCATAGTCTAGGACCCATAATGCGAGCTCTTTCTCCTGGTGGGCCGGTATCAGGACCCCCACCTATTGAGCGTCAGACAGTTTCAGCAGAGCAGGCTGAGCTTGAGCGCAGGTTGAGCATGCTCCATGAGTTCCAGCGGTAGAGACCGCTAATGTTCAGTGGTGAGCCAGACCCTCAGACAGCAGAGGTTTGGCTAGATATAGTTGTTCACCTTTTCAGGCTTGTGTAGACGCCGTCATATCTTATGGTGGCTTTGGCAGCCGACCCTTTTCGTGGAGCATCTCAGCGTTGGTAGAGTCTGGTGACTCGGTTTATTGACGAGTCATCGCTATCGTGGGGCGAATTTATATTTTCGTTTCATGAGGAGTTTTCCCCTCCTGCTTGCGCTCTGTTCGGATTCATGAGCTCCTGCAGTTTTAGTAGGGAGGGATGACGGTGGCAGAGTACGCGGCTAGTTTTGCAGACCGTGCACGCTTTTACCCGGACTTAGTCCATGACGATAACACCCGAGCGTGGAAGTTTGAGAAGGGTCGCTGCTGAGAGATTCGTTCTGTCATATTACCCTAGGCTGTTTCCACATATTCCGGGGTGCTAGAGAAGGCTATGGTGACAGAGAGCTTTCTTCCACATTCTAGAGTTGGTGGTGGCAGCAGGCACGTTGGAGCCGAGACGTCTGCCGTAGCTAGCGGGCGTTGGCAAGAAGAACATCGACGGAGGTGGATTCCTGATGACCAGACTCAAGGGCGTGGTCGTACACCCCAGTGGTGCTGGAGGCCACTAGTGAATCCCAGAGAGAGTCGGTGCTATGCTTGCGATGTGTGAGGTCACCTGGCACGAGACTGCCCACCAGGCATGCCGAGAGCTTCGGGCAGGCAGCAGGTGCACCACCACGACGGAGGCAGCGTCGTGGTCAGAGTAGTACCTAGAGAGGTGGTGCGGGCAGAGGAGCGGGAGGAGCTGGGAGTGGGGGACGGATTTACGAGGTCTTTCCATCACCACCAGGCAGTCCACATCAGACTCCTGGAGCTGACAGTTGGGACCACGGACAGCCACAATCTTTGGACGTCTACGATCCTGCGGAGCATGAGGTGATAAGAGGTACTCTCAATAGCTCTTCTACTTCTTGAAATATAATTGTTAGACACTGTGTGTGAATACTTTCCTCCCTACTCCTTGCTTGAGGTGTTACCAGGGTGGCGCGAGGCATCAGTGTAACCCTGTGTTGGTATGATAAAAGGTGTGAGACCTTTTCCTTTAGTCGATGGTGTCGACTCCATTGCTTTCCGAGCGTGTAAGAGAGCCTTGGTCGTGGGACATTGACTGTGAAATCTTGCGTGACCAGATATTCTTGGGTGTTTCTCCATATGAATATTTTGAAGGAGGGAATCACCAGGCCTTATTCTAGGTGCGGGCGGTGATTCCAGTCGTGGCGTGCGACGTAAGGGTTCGGTCGGGGAGGTGAGCTACCCACGAGAGCCTTTGTGCCATTTGAAACCGTGCAAAGAAATGGCGAGGTTACCTACCACCTTGCCCTAACCCCAAAGTCTAGAGTGGGTGCACGACATTGGCAAGGTCAAACCTCACGTGAAAAGATCAATCCTTTAGTCTGTGTGCGGTGGCGCAGAGCTGTGCGAGAGTTCTTCTGGGTACAAAAGAGACGGGTCTGGGCTTAGTACCCTATGTTGCTCCCTAGTTTTTCTTTTCAGGGACGAAAATATTGAAGTAGGGAATGATGTAAGAACCCAGTTTTTGCTGCAGAAGACTTCAGAATATTCTTGATGATATTCCAGAGTAGCACCTTCAGACGACGTGTGATTCCGAGCCCCAGAGTGTCTGGAATTAAACATTCAGTGTGTTCACACTAGAAACACCAAATAAATGGTATAACTCCTAAACGGAGTTCCCGATCAGAGATACGAGTGTACGGATGGGTCCGGAATGAGGTGTTTACCCTAGGAACGACATAAAACATGTTGGCACGGGATGTTTGGACCCCTCGCTCGCTTTCGTAATGTTAAACAGATAAATAAATTAATTTATTTATTCATTTAATTTTGAAATGTAGGTATCTATTAAACGGTGGCTCGGATTAGAAACCCGAGGGCACCATTGAGTCCGGAACATGCCTTTTACCCTAGGAGGGGTGTAAGTTTTGCGAGCGCGGGCCCGTCTATGAAAAATGGCCCCAGGGGCATTTTCGTAATTTTGAAGCATTGGGCGTTCATCTTTATAACATTCAAATAGAAGCTCAAGATCAAATTCTGAGACCGCTGTTATGCTAAGGAGGTGGTGTTAACTGTGGGGGAGGCTTAACCTCGACCCCGTCGAGAGTTTCAGATGCAGGTTTAAATTAAGGGTTAAATTAATTAAAATTTAATTAATTAAATTTTCTTTTTAAACCAAACCCCCATTCCCTTATCCTTTGCAGCCCCTAGCGGATGGAACACTTCAAGGAGACCTCCTCTCCTCCACCAACTCTGGTGAGGCGCGGCAGATCCGGCGAGGCGCGACGGGAAGCGTCGGGCGATGCCCAACAGGTAGGAGGTTTTGGTTTACGTTTTTATTTCCAGACCTTCATTTCAATTCAATTATAGCATCGAATTTCCATATATTTTGCAATAAAAGCCCATAATCTTGTAGTATAATTTGTGAGCTACTCGATGCATCTTTCGGACTGAAAATTCGATTTCGGAGGTGACCGCTGTTGTTCGCCAAAATCTGCGGGTTTTTGGAGTGTTTTCCGGCCGGATTTGGGAACTCCAGCGGTAGCGGCTACTCTCGGCAGGCGCCGGCGGAGCGGGGTACGGCGGAGGAGGCCGCGACTCGTAGAAGAGAGACGAATGAGGGTCGGGGGAGTCAAGCGAGCGCGACGGTAGGCAGCGGGTTCGGCCGCAGGGCAGCGGCGGTCGGTCGGGGCTCGCAGACGGCGAGCGGGGCGCCAACGGTGTCGTCAGCCACTGGCGGCGACTCGGGGGAGCAACGACCCGCATGATGCGGGTCCTATTGGTACGATGCGGAGACCGGATTCGGCCAGTCTTTTGGGAATAAAACCGGACCCGAGACGGGTCCAGTTCGGTTGGAGTGGGCCGCGGCGGTTCGGACCTGGCCGACCGGGGTGAACCGGCCCGGTTGGCCCCTCATATTCGGAGGGGGGGGGGCATAACTTCAAAACAGAGCTTTTGTTTGACACTCCATCTATGGAAGTAGATCTATATCGATGAGATGAACATTTTGAGATGGTTTCAAGAATTTTTAATTCCTGAAATAATGGGCCTCGGAGGCACGACGCGTCTTTAAGTAGACGAGTGTTTTTCCCAAGATTTTTTGTTTTGGACGGCACTGACACATCTGACGTCCATTTTGAGCACCGTCAGCGGCGTTGGGACCCTGGCACTAGGGTGAAGATTTCCAGTGTGGTTTCAGGTGTTGAGGTCGATGTTGAGGTGTGGGCCCCACAACCCGTCTTTCGAGCTGTGTGTAGCGTTTCATGACTTTTTCAACGGACGTCCATTTGGGGCGTGCGTGCAGTCGATTCTGGGTGTTTTCCGAGGGGATTGCAATGGTTCAATCCGACCGCCCTAATTCTTCACGCTATTACAGGCCCTGCGAGGGCCGTTTTGGGAGTTGACGGTGATTTTCCATCATTATCACCAGGCGACCGTTTTGGACAAGTGAATAGTCTATCTTGTGTGCTTTTTTGAGAGGATTGCAACGGTGCAATCCATCCGTTGAGTTTCGGGACCAGGATGTAGGTGCCACATAGCACTGCTCGTGTGCGGTGCGCCGGAATGCACCCTTTTTCTCTGGATATCTCTTGCACTTCTGTGAGTAGTGCTTTTGACGTGTTTTACCGAGGGAATCACAATGGTGCGATGCACCCAACTATTTTTGGGGCCGAGGCTTGGGATCACGGGATGCTGTTTGGGCGCGAAGCAGAGTTGGAAACCTTTCCGTCGGATATCCGTTTGAGGTGAGTAAATAGTCTATCTCGCATTTTTTTCCACGAGGATTACAACAGTATGATCTGTTTGGTTGTGAGGAGGGTCATACGTGATCTTATTAAATGTGGAAATGTGAAGGTTCCCTGGGGGAAGATCTTCTACTATGTTTGTTGTAGAACCTTGGCGTGTGATCGCGTGCACACCCATTTGAGGGAAGTAATGCTTGAATAGATGTGTTTGGTCATGCCCCAGTCATTGAGGCGACATGTTGGAGATGGTACGTCATGCCTTCTCATTGACGTTGGGTGTCGTGTGCACGATATACTTAGGTCTGGAGACATGGTATACTCTGGGAGTATACGAGAGTTCATGGAGGTACGTGTGGTTTGTTCCTGAGACTTTTTGCGGGATTGGCTGGGGTTGAAGTGGGGCAACACGTCGTGTGGGCCCCATGTGCGTGTCGTGTTCTGCTTTGCATACTTTGTCCCCTCACGATGAAGAGGGTCCCTCAGTCCTCGTTTGTTTGACCAGCAGGGTTGAGTGGTCTCCCCCTGGTTTCATTCTCGATGGATCAGCTGGTAGTGGTGCTAGTGACACCTAGTGATGGAACAGGCGTTTAACCTCTATTGGGTGAGTTGTTCTGGAGTTTAATGGTTGCGCGGTATCCACTCAGTGCTTGGTTGGCCAGTGTTGTACCATCCAGTAGGGATGGATAGAGCAGTTCTGGGTTTACCGTCCAGCAGGGCTGGGCAGTGGGTCGCCCGTCATATTGTTTCAGGACTACCCTCCAGCAGGGCTGGGCAGTGGGTCGCCTTTCGACTTGTTCAGGGTTTACCCTCTAGCAGAGACTACGCATTGGGTCACCCGATGACTCTTGAGGGTCTACCCTCCAACAGGGTTGGGCAGTGGGTCGCCCGTCGTCTTATTCTAGGTTTACCCTCCAACAGGGCTGGGCAGTGGGTCACCCGTCGACTTATTCCAGGTCTACCCTCCAACAAGGCTGGGCAGTGGGTCTCCTGATGACTTATTCTAGGTCTACCCTCCAGTAAGGCTGGGCAGTGGGTCACCTGACGACTTATTCCAGGTTTACCCTCTAGTAGGGCTGGGCAGTGGGTCGCCTGATGATATATTATGGTTTACCTTCCAGTAGGGCGGGGCAGTGGGTTACCCGATATCATAATATGAATTACCTTCTAGTGGGTAGTGGGTCACTCATTGACATTCTAGACTCATTCCTTTCTACTAGGCTAGTCTGTGTCTTTCTTTCGTGAATACCAGAGTGGGACCCTTGGTTGTAAGGGTCGGTGATGTGACAACTTGACTTTGAAGAGACCTCTCGACTGCGGGGCAGTGACGAGTTGTGGTCTGACTTAACCCAGAACTCTCAAGTACAAGGGGTGTTTTCTCCCACCGAGACGTGTCCTTGTGAGACAACCTAAAACCATGCAGGCGAGTCAGTTCACCCAAAGCGTATAGTGTCAAGGTGTGGTGGTTTGAGCCCCTTGAATTGTAGTTCAGGGTAGACATGCGGGATGCGGGGAATTGATGGTGTTTACTTCTGGGACTGTTGGCGACTCACTTTTTTTGGGCTGAGCTATGGGATGGAGATCCCCTTACGAGCTTGTTCGGGATTCTTGACAGAGCATATGAATATGTATATACCTTGTTTCAGTACCCACTTCTTGGTCTGGGTTACTCTCTCTCTAGGAGAGGGGAAGACGCACGAGGTATGCCACGTGCTTTCCATGTCTTGCTTCTCGTGGTGGAATGAGTCTACTCTCTTGCTATAGGTAGCGAATACTCGACGAGAAGTTCATCTTTTCACCATTTCTATCTCATTGGGTCTAGACGAGTCTACTTCGTTTCTTTTGTTGGGTTGAGCTGGACTCTCTACTGGTATTCTACTGCACTCCTTGTTTTACTCCTTTACTTTTCCATGTTCTCTCTACTGATCACCCTTCGGTACGTACTTTGTTTCTCCCTCGAGCCTTCGGGGTATCCTACTTAGTATTTTTATAGTCACCCCTTCTTGGGCTTTGCCCACACTTGGTGTGACCTTGCAGATGACAGACAGGTTGGTCGTGACGTCAGAGGAACTTTGGAGTCGGGAGCTTAGACCGCGTGCGGTGGTCGTTGTCGAGTTCCAGGTTTGGGACCCTCCCAGATGTTTTATGTTGTTTTACATGTTGCCGGGTTGAGTCATTTTTGGTTGGGAGTGTGTTTTTCCCCTTTTTCTTTTCAGTTTACGTTTAGCTTGTACTTTGTACTATTAGAGGTCGATGCACTTGTGGTTTATTTATAGCAGTTTCCCTTTTTCTTTACTTGTCTCTTCTCTTTTACTCTGCACTTTTGCATTGACTGTGCTGTGTGTGCATGTGTACAGGTACTTAGGCAAAGGCCTCCCTGAGTTTTTGTGCCTTCGGCGCTGTTATCCAGCCCCTGGCCTATGGAGGCGGGCTTGGGGTAGTTGCGGCTCGAGCCCGGGTTGGGTCGGGTTGTGACAGAAACCTTTGCTAAATTATCTTAGCATAACTAGTAAATGTTCAAGGGTGGAAATAAAGGTCATTAGGAAACCGAATACTGATGTGATGGGAAGAAGTAAGATAATTTTTTGAATCGAGTGAGATCACCACAAAAGGCACTACCCACTCACCAAGGATTTAAATGAAAGTATTTATGGTGTTATAATTATTTGTGTAATAATCAAAAGGTTATTTTTGAAGATCCAAACAAAAAGTATCTTAGTCCAAGATAAAAATGGAAATATAATTTTAAAAATATTTTTATTATGTTTAGGATAATGACGTGTTGAAATTTACACATACCTTCCACTCAATATATATTAATGTTTTATTTTATTCTCTTTCTAAAAACGTTTTTATATCTAATTAATTTAACAATGGTACAATACTACAAACTAAAATACTAATCACTTAATTATCAGTAATAAACTCCAATGGAATGATGATCACATCCCAATTCTCTAAATCTTCTCTGGATGATGTTTGGTGTAATATGTTTTCTAATTAATAATCACTCTACTAAAAATTATGTCAATGTTATTTTCCAAATTTTTTAAATTTAATTATGAATGTCCATTTCGAATTTCTATGTAAGTTTATTTATGTTTGATATTTCAAGACAACCTATGATCATTTATTAGTTTTATGAAAAAATAAATATCTTTCAAAAATTACATCTATTATCATGGTCATTATTCCCGATGAAAAACTAATTTTTTTAGATGTTTGAGATGAAAATAGGAAAGGAGGATGCGCCTATTGTGTGAGAGTTTTTAGATTTATTTTTGAATGAATATCATGGTCTTAAAATGATTCATGAAGTTTTTTTATTCAACTCTTACATGGTGCTAAAACATTATTCCCGACTGCACAAATAATGAACCTGATTGAGTTGCAATAATTAAAGATTAAAATCCAGAAGAATATTGACATGGTATTAATTGTTTTATGTTCCTCAACATAGGTGCACCTTTTTTGTTTGTTAATTATAATTATGGACCAATGTAACTTTTCATTGACTATCATAATCATAAGAAGATCACTATCAAGGATAAGTATGCTCTATCACATATTGATGAATTGTTTGATCAACCACATATATTTGAATACTTTTTAATGATTTATCTTTTCTCTTGATATTATAAATTGACGTTAAAGAAAAAGATAAACCTAAGACAAAATTTATTACAAGGTATGGACACTCTAATATTACAGTGTTATCATTTTTTCTTCGTAATTCCCCCTCTATCATCATGTATTTTTAAATAACTCTATCATTTAATGAGTAACTCCACAACCACAGTAACCTAGAGTCCGCGCATTATTACATAACATTGGCATGATACAAGGAAATTATGTCCCGAAAGATAGATCAGTTTAGTAGCCTTCGAAGCACTAGATACAAACATAAGTTTTATATTGCATTATAAAATGAAAAACTACAACAAAATTGTCCCCATATACGACACTCAAATCCCTTAGAAAATCTATGTAGGTCAATCATAATATAATTCCTCACATCCTGCGAAAAATAAAAATATAAAGGGCTGATATCAGATGCTCAGTATGGAAAACAATATAGCGTAAATTTTCATAAATAAGCATAAACATTTAAGGCAATGTATAAGACTAAAACAAAATCCTTTTAAACTTACAAATAATCATAATATGGAAATTATAAATCAATATAATGACATTTACATATTGACATGGATATTCTACTAGTCTAATAATCACATGCAATATTAATAACCAATTTCATAATGATGGAATGCATAATACCGGTCATCATAACCACATAGTCAAGGCCTTGTTCTAAGACTAAAAATAAGATTCTGTCAAGGCCTTGTGCCAAGACACTATTTTGTCTCATGAGACCTACCGATGCATCAAGGACCTATAGCGGGCTCCACCCGTCACTTACTAAGTCCAATGCATTACTCATATTAAAAGGTTTAAACATAACTTAAACATTCGTATTAAAACTAGCATACAACTTTCAATAATTTATCCACAAACCATGAATGGTATAAAAATAACACATACATAGTCAAACATATCAAGAAACCTTCAATACAATATGGAATATTTGTATCATAGTAAATCGACTTCAAACAAGTGTAAAATACATCAAAGGATGTTGACATACATGAAATGAAAAAAATTTAAAGAAATACCTATTTCTATTTTTAAATCATTTAAAAATCAGGTAGTTATAAATGAAAACATTTATTTTTGAAAATATTCTTATAAGCTTGTAAGGGAAGCTTCTATGGTGTTATGACGGCAGAAAATAGCTGCACCTGCCGTAAATGTTAAAAAACAGTATTACCTTAGTTTTTTCAAAAAGGACATAAAGTACCTTGTCTAGAAAATGACGAAAAGATTCCATTAAAAACATATTATAAAAATTAAAACAAGGGTATAAATTACATTAACCAGTTTCCTAGTAAATAGTTAAAGTGAGTGGAAATACATTTTAAGAAACATGGATGTGGATGATAAAGAGGTCCCAGTAGATATTTACGTATAATCAACCTCGGATAATGAAGAGATTTTAAAATTAACCCTTATATTGTAATTTTCCATAGTCTAGGGTAAGTTATCCTTTTTTATAATAGCAAAATCATTGTTTTTTTTTGAAAAAAGGATAGATAACATTAAGGACGAAGATCAGCAGCTGTACATAAGCAGAGCCATGAAGGGAAAGTTTCTAGCCAGATCTGGTTATCATCGAAGGGTCCTAAGTCCACCAGATGATTGGTAGAATTTTTTACTTCGCTTTTGGTAAAGTAGAAGTTCCATCAAGAGAAGACTTGGAAAAGCGAGCGAATTCTCCTGATGATGAAGCCAAAAGACTGGAGTCCGACGTCATTGTGGTTAATAGCATCGATTTCGGTAAGCCAGTCAGACTCAATGATGATATCAACCCATCCACATTCGATAGTGAGAATCATACCTGCATGGATGGCAGAGGCCTCAACAACTGAAGGTTCCCAAAAGGCATGATGTGATTCATATTTTTCTACAATGATTTTCCCCAGATGATTTCGATCCAGGAGACCGAGAGCAACAAGCCCATCTTTTGGGAGAGACGTGTCCACGTTAAGCTTAAGAATCCCTTTGGTTGGGGGGTTCCAATGAGGGGGACAGGAGGGGGTCACACCTAGCATAAAGTGTCTTTTATGGTCCTTCCAGCCCTTAATCCATGAAATGACCCATTCAATCCAGAATTTGGTAGGTTTCTGAATGTGGTGAAAAACTGAATCGTTACACCGAACACAAATGATCCAGGCCAGGGTGAAAAGGGAACCTGCATTAATTGATGAAAGAGAGTAATACTAATGCATCAGAAGGTCGGGTAGGTCAGAGGCAATGTCTAGTGAAACATCTGAAGTCGGGCCCCATTTATTCCAAATTTCCTTAGCTCCCAGGCAGTGAATGATGGCATGCCAAGGAGTTTATAGAATATTCGGGCAGAAAGGGCAGGACTCAACACTAGCCACATGTCGGTAAATGATAAGGCTCACAGTAGGGAGGGTGCCCGTTCACACCTGCCACCAAAACTGGTGTATTTTTTTGGGGGATGTTGAGCTTCCAAAGTGCTTTCCAGGGTCGCTCATCACGGTCGACAGAGTGGATACCAAGAGACAGTCTGTACCCAGATCTCACTGTGTAATCGCTTGAAATATCATTGGTCCTGAAAACATGGTCGGGGCCTGCATCTAGGACCCAAGGGATGCTCAATAAATTCTTTGGTCTCTTTCATTAAACCATTCATGGATCTTTTCCACACACCACCCTGGGCCCTGGTCTGAAAAGAGGCAGTTGACAGTGGCGTCTTCAAGAACTGGTTGGTAGGGGGATGTGGACTGCATACCATCCTTATCGACAAGCTAGGGATCGGTCAAGATGGTGACAGATGAACCATTCCCAATCCTCCAGCCCAACCAATTTTCCAATAGTTTCGGGCCCCCCAAATGCTTCTCCAGAGGAAGCTAGGTTGGGGGACAAAAGAGGAAACATGGCAGTCCATGTGGGGAAAGTACTTGGATCACAGTACCTGCGCACAGAGAGATGATGTACGGTTAATAAGTATTCATCCATTCTTGGACAACAGCATGTCATTGAATAGAAGAAGATTCTGGAATCCCATACCTCCCTCTGACTTGGGATTGCAGAGTTTCTCCTAGGCCATCTAGTGGGGTCTATTCCTTCCATCAATTTTTCCCTACCAGAAGTTAGCAGTATGTGAATGGATCAGACTGATGATGGCCTCCAGGAGAATAAACAGTGACATAAAGTAGTTGGGGATAGACTGAATGATGGCTTTAATGAGGGTTCCTTTTCAATCTTCGGAGATGCTTTTTGGGGTCCATCCTTGAAATTTTTTCTCAATCCTATCCACCAGATATGCAAAGATTTATTTTTTGGACCGACCAATAACCGTGGGAGCCCGAGATACTTCTGGTGTTTATCAACCATATGGATGCTTGAAGATGCACAAATTTCATATCTCTTGGCAAGAGGCACCCCTGCGCTGAAGGAGATTTCTGATTTTAAGCAATTGATAGACTGTCTAGACTCCCACACATATTGCTGGATCGTATGGCTGATCACCCGAAATTCTTTTAATGTTTCTCTGGAGAAAAGGAGGCAGTTGTCTGCAAAGAAGAGATGTGACACATGTGGGATTTCATGGCAGACCTTTACCCCATGAATAGACTTAAGGGATGCAGCCCTGGAAATAAGGTTAGAAATAACATCAACCACCATGATGAAGAGAAATGGGGAGAGGGGATCTCCCTTGCATAGGCCTTGGGTTGGGGAGAATCCTTTGGTGAGCTCCCCATTGACCTTGATGCTGAAGGAGATGGTCGAGATGATGTATGTGACAAAATATGTCCATTTAGTACAAAATCTTGTTCTCAGCATCATAGATCTTAGGAACTTCCATTCAACTTTATCATAGGCTTTTATCATATCCAATTTCTAGTCCATGGTTCCTCTTTTCACAGTGGAGCGCGTTTTCATAAAGTGGAACACTTCATAGGACACAATTTCATTGTCAGTAACCAGTCTCTTGGCCATGAAGGTGCTCTGGTTTTCAGAGATATTATTAGGAAGCCAAGGGAGTAGTCGATTGATAAGGATTTTTGAGAAGATCTTATAAGAGACATTATAGAGGATGATAGGAAAAAAATCAGGGATCACCTGAGGTTTCTTGATTTTCTTAATGAGGACGAGGTCTGTTTCGTTGATGGAAGAAATGACTGTATTACTCTACCCAGATATTTTTTATCATTTTACAGATGTTGGGACAGATGATGTGCTAGTATTTTTTTAAAAAAAGGTGTGGAATCCATCCGGTCTCGAGGCCTTAGTGGAGTGGATATGTTTCAAAGCCAAGTGTATTTTATAATTCGTCACATCTTTTTTAAGCTGCCAATTGATCACTTATGTGATCACAGGTCAGATGCATTCTTCCACTTCATCAGACATGAAAGGAGTTCCTATAGAGAAGAGGTTCTGGAAATAGCATATCAAAGCTTAGTGAATACCGCCGGTGTCAGAAACATTGCTTCCTTCAGGTTGTGATATACACATTATTGAATTTTTCCGATGCCTAGCAAACACTTTCAGATGTAATTAACTTGTATTAGCATCTCCCTATTTAATGTGGATGTCCCTCGCCTGCATAGCCCAGAATCTTTCCTTAACGCGCAGGGCCCAATCCATCTCTCTTTAAGTGGTACCAATCTTGGATAGGTTTCCATTGGATGGGGGTTGCCTGAGTAAGTTGTGAGACTTCTTTTCAAGGACATCACAATGCATATCGGGGTGGTGGAATTTCTTTTTTCTCTAATATCTCAGACTGAATTCAACCTGTTTTAGATTGAGGCCGACATCATCATGAGAACTCTTCCAACTTGATCGGACCACCTCTTTGGATTCCTGGTCTTTTGACCAGAAGCTCTCAAATATGAAGGGTCTGCTGAGTTTTTTATTTCATTCGCCTTGCGTACAATCAATGAGAATTGGGAAGTGTTCTGAATATTTAAGGGCCATGTGGACTATATGAAACATGTTGAACAGATTAATCCAATCTGTAGAACCCAAAAATCATTCAAGACGCGCAGTGATTCGGGTACCTTCAGTATTGTCACGGAACCATGTAAATGGATTACATGTGTACCTCATATCGACTAGATTCACCATAGTGACTGTGTCCTTAACGTTTGACATCATAGGGGAGTGTCAGATGATTCTTCCTCTCTTTTCCTTATGGAACATAATCTCATTGAAATCACCTCTGAAGAGAATAGGGCTCGGTAAGTCATGTTGCAGCTTGCATAGAAGATCCCATGACTTCACCTTATCATTATGGGATGGCGAGGCATAGAATCCCACAAAAGTCCAGCGTGGGTGCTTGTCAGTTTGAATAGTCTCTACCACATGGTGCATGGGGAAGGAAAAAAATTTTAACGTCAATATTGTCCTTACAAAGGAGGAAGAGCCCCCCCAGAATGTCCTTGTCTGGGCACCGAAAAAAATCCTTGGAATCCGCACTTCATAGAAATACCATCGGTGTTCCTATTTTCTAGTATGGTTTCAGACAGGAAAACCATATCAGGGAAACATTGAGTGTAATTTCACTGAATCATAAAAACAGTTTGTGGGTTTCCAAACCCACGACAGTTCCATAAAAACACGATCATTGCTCTAGGCGAGGTTGGGTCTCACCCGCCACCGCCTTTTGTTCCTCCGGACTTGTTTCTCCACTTGTCGTTTTCCATCTTTTGGCGTGGTTCCTCCCTAATTGGCATGATTCATTTTGTCTTTTCCTCACCCCGGGGTTAGGGTCTTCCGTTTGACCATCACTTTCTCTTTACTTCACCCTTTTCCAAGTTCGATGAGTGATTGGGCCCAGCATTGGAGATCACGTTATTCCATCGGCCTCCATTGTTTTAATGCATATTGCGGATGATTTTGGGTCAGGTTCCGGATCTGGTGGTTCGATGTGCATCGGCATTGTCTTTGAGCATTGTCTTGGTGGTTCTTTTTGCTTCGTCGCCGACCTTATGGATGTTTGAGTATTTCCCTTCAGGGGGTAAGGATGAACTACGACTTCTCTCTGAGTGGGATATTCAACATTGGGAAATCCAATGGTCCAAGCATAAGGTATTTTCCATGTCTGGGCCCCGCCTGATTGGTATGTGCCAACATGAGATAGTCACGGTCCTTTTGTTTTTTTGTCTCAAGTATGAATGAATATTTATTCGTTTTGGCATGGAGCCAAGGGCCATATTGGAGGATGATGTTACATGATCCTCTCTTATGTTTTGTGGTGTGTATTCTTTCCAGATGGCCAAGGCGACCACAAGAAAAAGCATAAGATTAGGAGTTCCTCGAACTCAAATGATATCCAAGTGTTGGAATATTTCATTTTCATGAACATTCCCATAATTAGGGGCTCTGACACCTCAATTTCCGCCTTGATCCGAACCTCGGGGCACCATTGTATTGGGCCTAAGCAATCCCAGTCAAGAAAGTGGCCTAGACTATCCCCAATTTCCCTCATGATGCATTCCATTCTTGCATGAAAGGGGATTTCTTTAATTCGTATCTAGATGGGGGAGTGGGTTAAATTCACTCACTGGATATCATCTCCCCCTTTGAATTATTCCATGAGGAGGAGTTGATTATCGAAGGACCATGGTCTGGAACACAAGTTTTTGTCCCCATATCTCTCGTTAAAGAACTCAAAGATGATGTGATTAATCCCAGCTTCCTGAATAGCCACTCCTTCATCAAGTTTCTAGATGTTATGTAGAGTGTTTCTGAGAGACCCTTGATTTACTGAAATGTTTTTTACAAACTTTCCCACTACGAGCATAGACATACGTTTTTTCAAGAGTGGGTATTCGTTTCTCCGTGCCTCGATCAACACATTTTCATAGTCCGTCAGGGACAGACTCTTCCCTTGAATTACTAAGTCAGCATACATATTACAAATCCAATGTTGAATTTTCTATCCTCCTTAAGGTCTGGTGCCCTGGAAATCCCCAGTCCACCTTCACTTCAAACCAGGCCCGGTCCAACAAGAAGGTCCCTGGACCAGATACCTTTTCTCGGCCCCCTTACGTGGTATACCCAACTGAGACAGGCACCATAGCCTTTGCGATCATCTCTGCCTCTTAATTGGTTGCACCCAAGAATCCCACGTCGCGCACCCCCAGTCTTTGCGGAGAAACACCCCACAATAGGACCTTCGCGGCTTCACAACACGACTGATGCTTTTTGAAACCACATCCAGAACTAGAATCTTTGTGATCACACAATTTCTGAGACCTTCACGGTAGGTTCTTTGCAAATCAACCACTTTGCGATCTCACAACTCCTCAAACCTTCACTATAGGTGTTTCGCGAGTCAACCACTTCACGATCTCACATCGCCCGCAGAGTTATTGCAGGGCAACACCCCTCAGTAGAAACATCGCAGCTACGCAGCATGGTTAAGGATTCGTGCCGGTACCACGTGGATCAGACACTTCGTGGAAGCCACAACGCAAACACTCAAACTCGGTGTAACTTCATGGAAGGTGCTACACGAATCAAACCACTATGCGACGGAAACTTTTCACAAACGTGGAAACGGAAACCCACCCCCAATCCATCGCATGTCTTCTTGAAGCAGATACGAAAGGAAATTAGGGTAAGGTATTCCTCGAACTCATGTGAAGGACTCGAGAAAATGAGCGATCAAGTCAAAATGCTGAAAGGGATTTGTGATAAGGGTTATGAATTCCTGAGAAACTGGTGAAGGTATCGAGAATAAGAACTCTCAGATCAGTATTATTGGTGTAGCTTGAGATGTTTGTGATCTGGAACCGCCCTCCCTATCATAGATCTGGAACTGACGAAGGATGACGGCAACAGGAAGGATTGAAAGACCCCGTGGGAAGCAGGAGCTGTGCCAGAAGGAGAAATCGAGCAGGGGATAAAGCCTGACTCCCTCCGGGACACAAGAAATGGGGTCAGGGAACATTCAGAGAATCATAGGAGGCAAACGGAACATAGTTTCTTCACCATAGAGGGTTTGTGGAGAATCATATAAAAGGGAAAAACGAGTCGCTTACACATATTCTAAAGCAAAAACGGCATCCCGCAGAACTGAAGTGGGGGAACCGAGGGAGAGGAGCCACCGTAAACCGAACAGATAGGAATACTCAAAACCTAGGAAACCCTAGGAGAGAATGCTCTCAAGAGGGAGAGACGATAATCCGTAGGTACTCATGAGCGACAATATCATTATATTGAGGCAGATATCGTTTTTAATTGGATGCTATATCATATATATAGAGTCAGTAACATTTTATATTTATTATTTACATCAATTATACTCATTATGATAACTATACAAACAAGGAAGTGTTGAATGGCAAACTACACCACGACGTGGAGACGGTAAGCCGTACGTATGCATATATGGTGAATGTTTCATTATATGATTGATAGAATAATGAATATGGTTGTACCATTTTCACAATAACATCAATTTATATAAAAGATACTTTATTGATTATTTTATAATGGAACCAACAAAGAAAGAGTATTTGGAAGAAGAAAAGAACTTGAAAGCGGTGATGAAATATTTACCTCTTCTTCGGGTTCTTCCTTTTGATTTGCTCAAAAGGGATACTTAGGTTGGCTTTATGACCAAAGGAAGGCCTCAATGATGAAGTTAGTATAGTTGATAGGATATTTTTTCAGGGTTTGTATGAGAAAAATATCTTTGAAGGTGTGAATTTGAGATAAGGGGAAGTGCCCTTTTATAAGATGGGTGAGGGGCACCTTAGGAAAAGATTGAAATATTATTTTACAAAAAAATAATTTTCTGGTTCCAATGGCTCAAAAATGATTTTTTTTATAGAATAAGGTGGATATGGGTATAATACCTCTCAACCAATAGGTTTTAGATAGGTTTATGTCACCATATTAACCTTATATTTTAGATTTAACTCTTAGTTAAAGTGTTTCACATTTACCATGTCTCTTTGTATTATTATATTATATGGTTAATAAACATACTATAAACCTCCATGAGTACCCCAAAGGTTTATTTATTGATATATATAACCTTATATATGTCATTTTCCCTAAAATTATATTTTTATTAATATAATATTCATTAATAATATAGTATCTATTTTAAAAACTTATTTATGTCAATTTTGACACTATTTAGTAATTGATTTTTGTTATAGTTCTAAAAACTTTATTACTTAGAAATAAATTCATTGAATCAACACTAAAATGTCATATTAACCTATAATATTCTTAGAATTCATAAAAAGTCTCAATTTACTTTTATTTGGGTATTTATAATATCAATTACTTTAATAATTCATTAATAAGGCAATTACTACATCATCATTGGGTCATAAATAAATTAAACTATTTAATGTCAAAAAATTATAAATAAAATACCATTATATAGGAAATATTATTATCTTTATAATGAATATTTATAGTTGAATTTATCTTATGTATAAAATTATATAAAAAATGTTTTAGTTATTAAACATTGAATTTAACACTTTTAACTCTTCATTAAATTAAATAATAATAAATGTCCTAATCTAATACATATTGATGTAAAGGATCATATTTTATTCATAAGGTTTTTTCGGTCGAATTAAACGTATCCAATAGAATTAGGACATGTGTTTGGGTAAAAATAATATCATTTTTACCATTATTTACCCTCTTTACTTTAAACCGTTGTAAATAAAAGTCAAAAGTTACAATTCACCAAAATTTATTTTCATCTTATTGAACCAAATTTTTCTAATTAATATCAACTGTTTCTCTTGTAATTTTTAAATTAAACTCATATAAGCCGTAAAATTATGTGTTATGCAAATTTGCAAATGCTTCTAGGAGGTGGGTAAAAGACTGTAAAAAGTTCCAAATTTTTTTATATATCGAAACATATTATAAAATATTTCTAATGAGTTACATTGAAAATATACAAGTATTATGTATTTATTTTGACCTAAAAAAATTTAAATAATATAAATAATTATTTAAATTAAAATTTGGTTTTAAACAATTGTGTAGTGTTTTCACAATTCATCAAAAATTGGATGTTTTCAGAAAAATACCTAAAATTCACCCTATGCTAAGTTCAATATCCCAAATCCAAAAATGAAGTCCATTTTGAAAGCCAAAATTTATAAAATTTTAAAAAAATTAAAAATTGGGTATTAATATTCATAATGGTTAGTTTGATTGGTCGTGGTGTGTTAGAATCTCGAAGTTGCGTACAACGAAAGATATTACATTATTAAAAGGGAAATGTACCGTGGAAGCTTGGGGTGTTACATTCTCCCCACCTTAAAATAATTTCTTCTTCAAAATTTCTAGAATATTACTGCATAAAAAATTCTGGTGGTTCTTTATCATAAGTTCCTCAGGTTCCCACATTGCCTCTTATATCTTATGGTTTCTCCATAGAACTTTTACCAGATGAGTTGTCCAGTTTCTCAGCACTTGTTCTCTTGTGTGAAGAATATTGAAAGACTCTTCACAATAAGATAGATCTGGTTCCAACTCAATTTTCTCATAGTTGAGTACATGCATTGGGTCAGGAATATATTCTCCCAATACTGATACATGGAACACATCATAAACATTGGAGAGACTTAGAGGCATTTCCAAATGATAGGCTACAACCCCAATTCGTTCTAGAATTTCAAAAGGTCTGTTGTACCTGGGACTCAATTCACCCTTATTAACGAATCATATAACTCCCTTCCATGGAGATACCTTTAAGAAAACATGATCTCCAACATGAAATTCCCAATCCTTCCTTTGGTTACCATCATATCTAGTTTTCCTACATTTAGTTTCTTTGATGTGGGTTTGGATAACCTTCACCTTTTCTATCGTTTCCTCAACATGTTCTGGGCTTACAAGTTTTATTTCACCAACATCATCCCAACAAGTTGGTGGGTGACATATCTTTCCATATAACACTTTATATGGTGCCATATGAATACTTGAATGGAAGCTTTTGTTATAGGAATATTCAACCAAAGGTAAATATTGATCCCACATACCTTTAAAGTCAAGTGAGCAATATATCAACATGTCTTCTAAGGTTTTAATGGTCCGTTATTAATTTCTATCAGTTTGAGGGTGGTAGGTAGTTATCAAAAGAAGTTCAGTATCCAAGGATTTCTGAAGACGTTTCTAGAATCCTGATGTAAAACGAGGATCATGATAATAAACAATCGATAATGGTACTCCATGAAGTCATACAACTTCATTAATATATAGTCTTGCTAAATGTTCAAGTGTTAAATCTTCAAGCAAGAAAATGTACTAACTTGGTAAGACGATCAACAATGACCCATATTGCCTCCTTCCTTCTAGGATTGTTTTGTAGACCCATGACATAGACCATCGTAATATCATCCCATCTCCACTCAGGTATGGGAAGAGGTTTCATGACTCCTCTAGGATGTTGTCTTCTAGCTTTCACTTCTTCGAAAACTATACATCTTGACACATAATCATCAATCTTTCTCTTCTTGTTGTCCCACCAAAAATGTTCCTTCAAATCTCTATACATATTGGTGCTACCAGGGTGTATAGAGAAATTGGAGCTATGTGAATCATCCCACAATTCCTTTTTTATATCAGGTATATTGGAAACACAATGTCTCTTCCCAAATTTCAAAATACCATCTTCATATACGAAGTCACTCAATCGCCTGTCATTTATAGCACTAATCTTTTTTTGAAACTCTTCGTCATCTGTCTGATAACTATTTATCCTTTATAGTAATGATTTTTTGGAAACCATTTGAAAAAGGATTAATGTTCTACCTTCCATGGTTATTCCCATATCCATCATTACTAGATCCATGAAAATTGGATCTCTTTCAACTCTCATGTTGTTCAAAACTCCATGATCCTTTCTTCTCAAAGCATCTTACACCTTATTTTTCTTCCCTGGGTGGTAGTGTATAGTGAAATCATAATCTTTGAGTAGTTTAAGCCATCTTCCTTTCCTCATATTCAGTTATTTCTGTGAGAAAATATACTCCAAAATCTTGTGATCAGTATATATCTCACATTTTTTACCATAGAGATAGTGTCTTTAAATCCTTATAGAAAATATTACAGATTCTAACTCAAGATCATGTGTGGGATAGTTTTGTTCGTGAAGATTTAACTATTGTGATGCATAAGAAATAACTCTATCATTCTACATTAGGACACATCTTTGTCCTTTCATTGAGGCATAACTATAAATAACAAACCCATATTTCGATGATGGTAGATTCAAGATAGATGCATTGAATAATATCATATTTATTTTTTCAAAACATTCTTCGCACTCTTTTTTACAAACAAATTTATCCCCTTTACGCGTGAGCTTGGATAATGTGTTAGCCAATTAGGAAAAATTCTGGAAGAAACGTCGATAATAACTTGCTAAACCAATAAAACTATGTACCTCATTTATACTTGTCGGTACTGGCCGTTCTTGGATTTCTCCTGTCTTATATGGATCAACGGAGATTCCATCCTTAGAGAAAATATGACCATGATATGAACTCTTCTAAAGCTAGAAATCACACTTACTAAACTTCCTGTATAATTCATTTCTTCTAAGAGTCATTAGGATAATGGGAAAATGATTTTCATGATTTTCAATGATTTTGGAGTATACCAAGATATCATCAATAAATACCACTACAAATTCATCAAGATATTCCTTGAATACTCTTTTCATTAGATTGATGAAAACAGAGGGTGCATTAGTCCTCCCAAAAGTCATTACTGTATACTCGTAATGCCTATACCTGGTTCGAAATGATTTCTTATTAATGTCATCCTTATTTACACACTATTGATGATATCCATATCAAAGGTCAATCTTTGAAAAATATTGAGCTCCATGAAGTTGATCGAATAAATCATCAATGTGAGGTAGTGGATACTTATTCATTATTATTTTAGCATTGATCTCTGTAGAGACCCAAATCTTGATGTACATGGACATTACATTACTTTTGCAGAATACTTAATACATAACAAAAAACCAACACTCAAGGATCGTAATAGTTTAGTGTCTTCGAAAACTCGGAACATAATCTTCTAATCATGGTGAAAGATCGTCAACATGTCCCATAAATATCTTCCCCTATTGTTTTCTTACCTAAAACCTTTCTTTATATCCTGGGGAAAATAAAACATATAAAGGGTGATATAAAATGCTCAGTAAGGGTAATCATGGATAAAATAAAACAAACCATATACATTTGAACTTAAAAAAATGAACATAATGTTTAAACATCAAAATCTTGAGCAGTGACATAAAACATGGCAGTACATAAAGCATAGATTATAATGTAACATCAATCATTATAAAATAGAATGGGAATAAAACATGTAATTTTGGAATCAATTAAGCACTTGATATGATTTCCATAGTAGCCAAGGAATTTCTACCAAGACCATCTTAGTGGACAAAGTCCCTTACTGAATCTAGTTCACTTCTCGTTCCAGTCCTGTATCACTGAACCATATTAACTTTCCATTCCATCCATTTCTATCTCATGAGATATAAATCTTAACCCAATGCATTGGATTAAGATATAGGTCCCACCCATATCATAATGAAATCATTCTTACTTGTGACACAAAATAAACATAAATCATTCATCATAACCCAAAGAATAAAATGGGTTTCATAAACATCATCCAATCATAACATAATCCATATGAAACAAATGGATATCATTTAATCATAAGAATAGTGAAACCATGTAAATCATAGAGACATTATACTTGAACCATACACATATGAAATAATTTCATCTTATATGGAAATTGGTTTTGATAAAACACTTGAAATGAATTCTTAAGGAAAATATCCTTTCTTCTTCAAAATCATTTTCTTTTCACAAAATGCCATGAAATTTTAAAAGAAAAGGATTTTGTTGAAAATAGTCATGAACTATTTTAGAGTAAGATTTATAAAAATAAGGCATTATAAAACCATAAAAATCAGTTCATTCCATATAATTTAAAAAACATTATCCTTGTACTTTTAAGGGAAAAGTCAAAAAGTACCACGTATGGTAAACAAAAGAAAGATTCATTCCATATCCTAAAGTAAAAGTCAAAGAGGGGTAAAAATGACTTTAAAAATACATGTAAGAATATTAAACACTTTATGAAAACCCTTTTTATGGACATGGATGCAAAATATAACCCTAGTAAATACTTACATATATGCAATCCCGGATAAAAATAAGATTGCAAAATTATCCCTTACATTATGTGCGATATGCATCGTATGTATCTGAACCTCCTGTATAATGATTTAAATAATGTCATTGACTTATTACATAATCATATTCATTGTTATAATATCATATATGGTTCACTTATGACTTTATATTACCCGTTATTTTGTAAATTCCATGTTAAAGCAATGTTTTAGGTAAAATCTTTTCATTTATCGTACGTGTTTCGATTTGTTGTTCATGATATTATTAATTATATCCTGATTTACTTAATTCCATAATTTAAAACATAATTTATATATAATATGTATTCATCATATAAATATATGTGATAGATCAATAAATGGAATGAAATACATCGTTCATGGAGACGGTAGGCCGTACATACGCATGAACGCTATTTTCATTTCCTTATTGAATTGAATGGAATTAAGTAAATGAAACATATATGTAAATAAATCCAATATAATTATTATATAATATATTTCATGATTATTTATTATATATACTTTATAATCATAGTTGAATAGTTAATCATGGAAAATGAATCTCATCGCGTTCGTGGAGACGGTAACCCGTATGTACGCACGAGCGATGATATCTTTGCCATAATTATTGAATAGAATTAGAGTGGATTATATAATATATCAGAATCATTATGATGTTATAATAACTATATATAGTTAATATTTACACCATTATAACCATCCAATTAAGGTGGTGGTGAAAAATCTGATTACACCAGGGCGTGGAGACGGTATTCCGTACGTACGCACGCGCGATGATTTCGTTTTCCGTAGGATGGATAGAAGGTGAAATGGGGTTGTTTCATATTTATAATATCATAAATTTTTTTAGTGATACTTATTGTATTACTTTAAAATTAAACAAATAAATAATAGGATGTTGAATAAGAAAGAAACATGAAAGAATCGGTAGAAGAGATTACCTCTTTTTCGACGCACCTCGTTTAAGCATCCTCTTAAGGGATTAGAGTTGGTATTTTGAGAAGACAAGAACCACCAAAATGTTTCCAGGGACTGGAGAAGATAAATTTGAAGGGTTTGGCCGAGCTTGAAGGCTCAATGTGTTGTGAAGAGGATAGAGAGGAGGTGCCCTTTTATAAGGGAGGAGAGGGGCACCTTTAGAAACCTAAAAAATATTAATTTATAATAAATAAAACCCCACTTAAGAACCTCCAAAAATGACTCATTTTCAAAAATTAGATGATATAGGGTTTTAATATCATCATCAAATAAAATTTAGACATGTTGGGAAATTTTTTTAAACCTTATCAATTTAATTTATCCTTATTTAAATTATTTAATCCTATTGGTGGTAATAATATTCTAAATTTTAAATTGTTATAAATAATTACTTATGTGTTGTGAATTATACATAATTGAGTAATTTATGAAATTTTATACCATATAAAATTCAATTTATAATTTTTAAATATTTATGTGATTTTTAAACAATTTAATAATTTGTTATTTTTGTATAATAACAAAATTGTTAATTTTGAAACTATTCATTTATTTGAATTTAAATAAAATACACAATGTGGATATATTCGAAACAAAATGTTTAATATATTCCTAAAATGTCATATGCGTCTATAAAAGTTTTGTAGAACATTAATTAGTTCATATAATGTTTATTTTAATATTTATAATACCATTTATTCGATATTTCTCTTAATAAAACAATTACTACATCATTTGTGTATAATTATTTAATATACTTATTAGTTGCATAATAATTAAAAATAAAATCCTATGATGAATATAAATATAATTCCTTTCATAATAATATTTTTATTCGAATTTATCATCTAAAACTCACAACATTTAAATTGTTATATTTATTAAATTATGAAGGTGACATCTTTGATATCATTTATAATAAAATAATATAAATGTCTTAATCGGTTTTATAAGGCTCCAAATTGTCCACAAATCGTCCCTTGTATGATTAGGGTATATATATACCCGAAAAATAATTTTTGGTCAAGTTTTTGGTCCTTTTGATAGGTATTGTTATTTTAATAAAAACTATATTATTTATTTTTCACTAAATAAATAATTTCTACATCATTAATGTATAAGCTCTTAAGGTAATTAAATATTTCTTAAAAATTAAAAATAAATTACCAAGATAAAGAAAAACCTTTTATATTTCAAATTAGTATTTATAATAGAATTTATATTCTGTATAACCTTATATTAAAAATAATATAATTATTAAAGTTTGAGTGAGACATATTTCACTTTCATTAAAATAAATTAAATTAAAGGTCATAATCACATCGAAGTGGGTTCCAATGGATTCCATTTCTACCCAAACATGCCTTAGGAAGAAATATAATCATCCAATTATATTAATACATGTTTTAGGATAATTTTAAAATATTATTTGTACCCTTAATTACTTAATTTACCTTTAACTGTGGTAAATAAAATTTACCGTAGTTGCTATTCATAATGCCCAAAAATAAAATGTAGCCTATTAAAAAAATTTGGAACTACTGATTCAAAATATGGAATCCGTTTTTACAAATTCAAAACACATAAGTTGCAGTAATTAATATAAAATTAATCCCATTGTCGAACAAAAATGAGTTTTTGTTTAAAAACATTGTAAAATATTGAATCGATTCAACCAATGATTTCAATGTAAAATCAATGATAATAAAATAAATTATATTAAATGTTAAAATATATTATATTTATACTTGAAAACAATTTACTTTTATAATTTAACCATATAAATTATCTCGATGAAAAAAGTTGTTTTTAAGTAAAATTTAGCGTGTTTTTACTATTCATCAAAATAAGAATGTTGTCAGAAAAATATCAAAACATTATCCAATGTAAATTTTTATATCCTGATTCGAAAGAAGAAATTTATTTTTTAAAATTAAAATTATAAACTTGTCAAAAATTATATTGAAAATGGGTGTTCCATCAAAAGGCGGCAAAACTGAATTTTTTGAAAAATACTTATCTTACCCGAAAAAATTTATTTTTTTCTCATACCATGTTCCAGAAAATGTGTAACATGAATAATAATGTTATAAAATTAAAAATTTATTTAATAATATTCATAACGGCTAGTTCATTATAATATTATAATAATATATCGTTGTTTAGTGAAACCTTGTATTGCATACTACACACACTATCGAGGAAGGTTGTGATTGCGTGTAATGCAAGACAAGTCAGGGATGCATGTAGTGGAAGCTCACATTGGTGTTGCATATAACATAATCAAAACTTATTTAATTTATTAATTAAAAAAATATATACTTAATGTTGCGTAGAATAATTTTTTCAAAACGAACTTGAAATTGTGTGTAACACGAGCCAAGAATAGTGTTGCGTATACTGCAAGCTAATAAGGTGTTGCATATAGTACAATATAATCTTAGTGTACAATATAAGACATCAAAGAAATTAAAAAGAATATATCTCATAAAATCTCAGGGTGTTACAATCTCCCTGTAGTCAATGCACAACCTCATAGATCCATCATTCTTCTTAACAAAATGAACAGGGGCTCCCCATGGAGAAACATTAGGGAGAATATATCCGTTGTTACTC
Source organism: Viscum album (assembly GCA_963277665.1). Classification (NCBI taxonomy): domain Eukaryota; kingdom Viridiplantae; phylum Streptophyta; class Magnoliopsida; order Santalales; family Viscaceae; genus Viscum; species Viscum album. The sequence continues at coordinate 1,040,806,145 of OY728134.1, read as the reverse complement.
AATTAATCTAGTTGTTTTTTTTAATTCCACTAATTCCACAGTGTCCATTCTATAAGGGGTCTTCGATACAGGCCTTGAACAAGGAATTAAGTCATTGGAAAACTCAATTTCTCATTGTAACACCCCAAGATTTTATGAGATACATTTTTTTAATTTCTTTCATATCATCTATTGTACGTTACACCAAAATTATCTTGCACTATACGCAACATCGTATTAGCTTGCAATATACGCAACACTATTTTTGAATCGTGTTACACACAATTTCAAGTTCTTCTGATAGTAGTTATTCTAGTCAATATTGAGCATATATATATATATATATTCAATCTATAAATGAAATATAGTTGGATTTTATTATACACAACAACAAAGGAGTCTTTCACTACTTGCAACCATGACTTGGCTTTCATTATACGCAATCGTGACCTTCCTCGATAGTGTGTGTTGTACGCAATACCGAATTTCACTAAACAACGATATGTTATTAAAATATTATATAAACAAGCCGTTAGGAATAGTAATGACCAATTTTTGAAATTTTATAAATTTTATCTTTCAAAATGTGCTTCATTTTTAGATTTTGAATATCTAAATTAGCCTAGGGTGAAATTATGGTATTTTTCTGAAAACATTCAATTTTTTATGAATAGTGAAAACACTGAGTTATTGGTTAAAACCCAAGTTTTTATTTAAATAATCATTTATTTTATTTAATTTTTTTAGGTTAAAATAGATACATAATACTTATATAATTTCAATGTAATTCATTGGAGTCGTTTTATAATAATTTTAGATATATAAAAATTTTATTGAACTTTTCACGGTCTTTTACCAACCTCCTATGAGCATTTGAAATTGTACATAAAACATAATTTTTCCGCTTCTATGAGTTAAAATTTGAGAAACCGAGAGGCACCGTTAATATCAAGGAGTAAAATTTGGTTCAATAAGATAAATATAATTTTTATTGAATAGTAACTTTTAAATTTTATTTACCACGGTTAAAAGTAAATAGGGTAATTAAATGTAAAAATGATATTATTATTACCCTAAAACATATCCTAAGACTATTGTATAAGTGTAATTCGACCAAAAACAACATTATGAATAATATATTACACTTTAGGTTCACTTGGATTATATTAGGACACTTATTTTTATTTTATTTAAAGAAGAGTTAAAAGAGTTAAAATCAATGTTTAATAACGAAAACATTTTTAATATTTGGTTATACATAAGATAAATTCTACTATAAATGTTCATTATAAATATTAAAATATTTCCTACATAATGGTATTTTATTTATAATTTTTATACATTTAATAATTTAATTTATATATGACATAATGATGATGCAGTAATTACCTTATTAATGAAATATTAACATAATTGATGTTGTAAATACCCAAATAAATGTAATTAGATACTTTTTATGAATTCCACTAATTTTATACGTTAATATGACATGTTAGTATTTATTTAATTAATATTTTTTGAACTAATCATTCTATAATTATTTTCAAAAAAATCAATTACCAAAGATTGTCAAAATTGACATAAAATAGTGTTTAAAACAAATAATATATTATTAATTGTTATTCAATTCCTAAAAATCTAAGGTTAGTCCAAATGACATATATAAGGTTATATATATTAATAATGAACCACTTTTGGTTCTTTTGGCTTTTTATAGTATGTTTATTAACCATATAGTGTAACAAAACAAGAAGACACGGTAAAAGTTAAATTATTTAACTTCGAGTTAAATCTAAATGATAAGGTTAAAATAGTAACCTAAACTTGTCTGAAACCTATTGGTTGAGATTATTGAGACCCATAACCACTTTATCTTAGAAATAAATCAATTTGGATCTATTATAAACCGAATAATACTTTATTAAAAAAATAATATTTTATGTTTTTCCTAAGGTGCCCCTCTCCTCCCATGTAAAAGGGAACCTCCTCCCTCTTCTCTTTACACAATTTTGAGATTTAATGCTCGAAAAAACCCCGAAAATTTCCTTTATAAACTTATATAGAAACATTATAGAGGTTCTGGTGTCCTCAAAAGACTAACTCTAGTGCCTTAAGAGGAAGCTTAAAAGAGGTGTGTTGAAGAAGAGGTAATCTCTTCTACCGATTCCTTCAAGTTTCTTTCTTCTTAAACTTATTATTATTTAGTTGTTTCATTATAAAGTTATAACATCAGTATCACTAATATACTGATATGTTATTATAAATATTAAACAACCCCATTTCACCTTCTATCCATCCTACGGAAAAAGAAATCACCGTGCGTGCATACGTACGGAATACCGTCTCCACACCGTGGTGTAATCTTTTTTTCCACCACTACCTTACTCGGATGGGTATAATGTTGTAAAGAATAACTATATATAGTTATTATAATATCATACTGATTCTGTGATATTATATCATCCACTCCATTTCAATTCAATCATTATGGGAACGATATCATCGCTCGTGCGTACGTACAGATTACCGTCACCACGACACGATGAGATTCATTCTCCATGTTAACCTTTCAAGAATGATTATAAAGTATATATAATGAATAATAATGAAATATATGACATTATAAATCTACTGGATTTATTTATATATAAATTTCATGTACTTACTTCCATTCAAGTCAATAAGGCATGGAAAACAGCGTTCTTGCGTACGTACGGACTGTCGTCTCCATGAACGGTGTATTTCATTTCATTTATCTATATATTATATATATATACTGAATATATATGATATATAAATCATGATTTAAATTCTTGAAGTAAGTAAATCATGATATAAGTAATAATAATATCAAGTACAACAAGTCCAAACACGTATGATAAATAAAACAATTTTACCCAAAACGTTGCTTTAACATGGAATTTACAAAATAACGGGTAATATAAAGTCATAAGTGAACCATATATGATATCATAACTATTAATATGATTCTATAATAAGTAAATGACATTATACTAATCATTATATAGGAGTTTTGGATATGTACAAAGCATATCAGACCTAAGGTAAGGGATAACTATTCCAATCTCGTTCTTATCCGAGATTGTTTATTCGTATGTATTTACTGGGGTTATATTTTTCATCCATGTCCATAAAAAATGTTTTTCATAATGTTTTTAATATTCTTACATGAATTTTTAAAGTCATGTTTACCCCTTTTTTACTTTTACTTTGTGTAATGGAAGGAATCTTTCTTTTGTTTACCATATGTGGTAATTTTTGACTTTTCTGACAAAAGTACAAGGAGAATTTTTTTAACTTATATGGCATGAATGGATTTCTACGGTTTCATAACTACTTATTTTCATGAATATTACTCTACAGGATTTCATGAATATTTATATAAAAATCCCTTTCTTTTAAAATTTCATTTCATTTTGTGAAAAGAAAATGATTTTGAATAAGAAAGGATACTCTCCTCAAGAATTTATTTCAAGTGTTTTATCAAAAACATTTTCCATATAAGATGACATTATTTCATATGTGTATGTTTCAAGTATAATTTCTATATGATTTACATTGTTTCACTTCTCTGATGATGAAATGATATTCATTTGTTTTATATGGATTATGTTATAATGGGATGATGTTTACGAAACCCATTTTATTCTTTCGGTTATGATAAATGATTTACGTTCATGTTTTGGCACACATAATACTGATTTCATTATGATATGGGTGGTACCTATATCTCCCTCTAATGCATTGGGTAAAGATTTATTTCTCATGAGATAGACATGGCTGGAATGGTATGTTAATCTGGTTCAGTGATACAGGACTGGAACGAGGAGTGAACTCGATTCAGAAAGGGACTTTGTCCACTAAGATGGTCTTGGAAGCAATTCCTTGGCTACAATGGAAATAATATCTTGTTATTAATGGTTTTACACAATTACATGTTTTATTCCCATTCTATTTTATCATGATTGATGTTCCATTATGATATATGCCTTACGTACTTCAATGATTTATGTCTTTGCTTATGATTTTGATGTTTAGACTTTATGTTCAAGTTTTTGCATTCAAATGTTTATGGTTTGTTTTATGTTCTCTATGTTTACCCTTACTGAGAATTTGAGCTCACCCTTTTTATGTTTTCTTTTCTCCGGGATATAAATAATTCTTTTATGTAAGAAAACAAAAGGGGAAGATCTTTATGGGAGATTTTGAAGATCTTTCACTGTGATTAGATGTTTTTTTCTGAGTTTCCAAAGACACTAAACTGTTATGGTACTTCTGTGTTTATTGTTTTATGTGTTAAGTATTCAACAAAAGTAATTTAATGTCTATGTATGTCAGGCTATGGGTCTCTATAGTTGGTATCAGAGGAAAGGTTTAGTTAATCTTTGGAAAACAGGATGCGAAAACTTTAGTGAGATCCATAGAGATATTTTTAAGGTATGTCTAGGGATGTCCCTAAGGTAAAGTATAAGTATAGGTTATAGTGCTAGAATTACAGTAACGATATTAGAATTAAACCTAATATGTTATATATTGAACGTAAAACCCCTTTATTATGTTGTTTTCTTATCATGATTTTTTCCTCACATTATTTTTTTTGGGTTTTAGACGATGGTTGGAACCCGAAGGAACCGTGTTGATCAATGTAATTGGAAATGCAATGATTGTCCTCCTAAAAAATGATGTTGTGGGAGACGGAGTTGAAAATATTATTGTTATACTTACAAAATATATGAATCATTCTGGATTTCCAAATGAGCAGAGAAAGGAACAATATTCTACTGAGTCCTTCATGAGGAAACGTCCATCTTCTTTCAGTGGGTCTTCTTATCCACTTGTTGCTGAACAATGGATTAGTACAATTGTAAATCTATTTTTGATACTTTGTTGTTCAGAGCATGAAAAAGTCATTTTGGTTGTATATTAGTTAGATGGTGAAGCAGACTAGTGGTTGACTCTAGTTAAAAATACAAGGCCCCAAGAGGAAATTGAATCCATGGAGTGGAACGAGTTCAAGAACTTGTTTTTCAATAAGTACTTACCTCATATTCATCAAAAAAAGATGGAGAAGGAGTTCCTTGAGCTTAAGAAAAAGGATGATTAATCTTTTAGTATATACAAAGTGAATTTTACAAGGCTTTTAAGGTATTCATCTGGATTTATCATCCAACCTAAAAGTAAAGTTGATCAATTCTTCAGTGGCTTAAAACAAAGTCTTAGAAGGGCATTAGCTATAAGAGACTTCAGTAGCTATAAAGAAAATTTTCATTGTGCTATCAAGTTAGAACAGGAAGTTGGTGTTACATATCCATCTCATGGTTTTGACAAGAAATGAAAGATGGAGTTCAAGGAAAAATCTCAGAACATTGGTGAAAAGAATGTGAATGTTTCTTTATGCTCAAAGTGTGGAAAGAATCATGGTGGAGATTGTATAAAAGGTACTATAAAATCTTTCAAGTGTGGAAAAGAAGTTCATCAACCATTTGAGGGTCGAAGTAATGGGAAAAATCTTTCTAATGATGTGAATTGAGAAAAGACTATAGAGAATGCTCCACCAACACTTCAATTCTTAAAGTGCAAGGAAATGGGTCATTATGCTAATCAATGCCCTAATCCAAGGGTTAATGATGATCGATGTGAGCAACCTCTTAAGGAAAAGGAAAAAATTCAAGTCACATGCTATCACTATTTGTGATGTTGAGTATGGAAATGATGTTGTGGAATGATTAAGTGTTTATGTAATGGGATTTCAAAATAGTATCATGGAATCTCATTTATAGTATCATGGAATTTTAAAATATATATGTATTGGTTCTCAATAAATGTATGGTACCGGTAACCAATAAAATTGATTGAAAAATATTTATAAATCGGATGATATGTGCATAATGAAGGGATAAGGAGAAAATGAAATGTTTGATAGTATTCATGAGCTCGTGACTGATATAAGGACAAAGTGATATCATGGTTTGAGTATATAGAAATGTTAGGATTTTGGTATGTGGAAAGAGTTAACTTTTGACAGCATCCATGTTTTCATTAAGGTTCTATGGTAATTCATGTTTCAAAAGAATACATGATTAAGGTATTCACATGTTTGGAATGTGACCAACAAGATATATCTTATCATATATGGGGGATAAATAATGGCATTCACGTGCTTGTTACGTGACCATTCAAGTAATCGTTTTATTTACAATATGAGATTGGACAGATGTATTTTGGAGAAGCCTAAAGATTGGAATGGATTATGTTGGACATCAGATAGTATTATTTAAGTATATAAATTTTTTTTTATATTATTTCTGGAATGTTATAATAGTATAATTTTAAAAAAAGGACAACCCATAGGACGAGCGACAACCCATAGCGTCGGACAAGGCTGTGGGAATCGAACCCACAACTGAAGTGTAACATGCCTTTATCACATAACACTAGCCAAAAGAAAGTCCCTAGTTAGTAAAAATTAGTTTCAATTTATTATGTGGTATGATATACGAAGTATACGTACATTTTAGGAACCATATACCACTAAATCTCACTATAGATAGACTTATGTATATTTAATAACTTTTGCAAACCTTTTGTTTGAGACAGATGGAATGTCCTATCATTATATCGCATGACCTGCTAACACTTCATGAATGAATAATTCAACTTTATTTATTTAAGAGATGAAGTGGAAAATGTTCATGGAACGACTAACGGTGAGATTATACAAAAATCAAGAACGTATTTCTTCTAATTACTATTTTTTCAACTTTAGGGAAATGATCTTGAAAACCAAAAATGTTTTCCTATTTCCCTCATATCGGATGAATCAGATGGTACCTTAGATCATAACAAATTTATGGCTTTTTGATTGTTGGATTTTTCATAGCCATGTTCTCTACCACTCTCCATCAGAACTTGATGGTTATATTTATCTTCCATATACATATTTTCACCTATTTTCTCATATATGGAAACCTAATGATTAGTTAATTTGGGTAACCATTACGTTTCATAATTTAGTTTTCAAATTTATGTTTTGGTAGTCCTTTTTATGATGTGGGTTTCTATTAAAGAAACTTTCAAGTAGTAAACCATTTATAACCCCGATGAATTTTAAGGGCGAAAGTCATTTTAAGGGGGTTAGAATGTTACACCTTGAGATTTTATAAGATATATTCCTTTTAATTTCTTTCACATCTTCTGTTTTACTCTACACCAAGATTATATTGTGCTATACGCAACACCATATTTTCTTTCAATATACGCAACACTATTCTTGGATCCTATTACAAACAATTTCAAGTTCGTTTGATAGTAGTTATTATACATAACATTGAGTGTGTATATATATATTCAATGTATAAATGAAATATGTTTGGATTCTGTTATACGCAACAACAAAAGAGTCTTGCACTAAACGCAACCCTGACTTGGCTTGCATTACACGTAATCGTGACCTTCCTCGATAGCGTGTGTTGTATGCAATACCAAATCTCACTAAACAATGATATGTTATTAAAATATTATATAAACTACTCATTAGGAATATTAATAACCACTTTTTTGAAATTTTATAAATTTTATCATTCAAAATGGACTTCATTTTTGAATTCATAATATCGAAATTATCCTATGGTGAAATTTTGGTATTTTTCTGAAAACATTCAATTTTTGATGTATAGTGAAAACACTGAGTTATTGGTTAAAAACCGACTTTTTATTTAAATAATCATTTATTTTATTTAAATTTATTTTAGGTCAAAATATATACATAATACTTATATAATTTCAATGTAATTCATTGGAGTCATTTTATAATAAGTTTAGATATATAAAAATTTTATTGAACTTTTCACTGTCTTTTACCCACCTCCTAGGAGCATTTGCAATTGAACATAAAACATAATTTTACTACATCTGTGAGTTGAATTTCGAAAATATGAGAGAAACCGTTAATATCAAGGAGTAAATTTTTTTTCAATAAGATAAAAATAATTTGTGGTGAATAGTAACTTTTTTACTTTTATTTAACACAGTTAAAAGTAAATAGGGTCATTAAGGGTAAAAATGATATTATTATTACACTAAAACATGTCCTATTTATATTGGATAAGTGTAATTAGAAAATAAACAACATTAGGAATAAAATATTACCCTTTAGGTCCACTTGTATTAGATTAGGACACTTATTATTATTGTATTTAAAGAAGAGTTAAAAGAGTTAAAATCAATGTCTAATAAACAAAATTTAATATAGGGTTATACATAAGATAAATTAGACTATAAATATTTTTTAGAAAAATAAAAAAATTTCCTACATAATGGTATATTATTTATAGTATTTATACATTAAATAATTTAATTTATTTATGACACAATAATGATGCAGTAATTACCTTATTAATGAAATATTAACATAATTGATGTTATAAATACCCAAATAAATGTAATTTGAGACTTTTTATGAATTCCAATAATTTTATAGTTAATATAAAATGTTATTCTTGATTTAATTAATTTTGTTCGAATTAATCATGCTTTTATGAGTTTCAAAAAAATCAATTACCAAATAGTGTCAAAATTGACATAAAATGGTTTTTAGAACAAATAATATATTATTAATTGTTATTATATACCTAATAATATAATTTTCGTAATATTGACATAGATTAGGTTATATATATTAATAATTAACCACTTAAGGTTTTTTTGGCTTGTTATAGTAAGTTTATTAACCATATAGTGTAAGAAAACAAGAAGACACGGTAAAAGTTAATTTATTTAACTTAGAGTTAAATCTAAATGATAAGGTTAAAATAGTAACATAAACATGTCAAAAACCTATTGGTTGAGAGGATTTAGACCCATACCCACTTTATTTTATAAATAATTCAATTTGGAGCTATTATAAACCGAATATTACTTTATTATAAAATAATATTTCATATTTTTCCTAAGGTGCCCCTCTCCTCCCTTATAAAAGGGCACCTCATCCTTCTTCTCTTTACACAATTCCGAGCTTTCAAGATCATAAAAACCCTGCCAATTTCCCTTATCAAATCCAATATAAACATAATAGAGGTTCTGGTCTCCTCAAAAGACCAACTCTAGTCCTTAAGAGGAAGCTTAAAAGAGGTGTGTCGAAGAAGAGGTAATCTCTTCTACCGATTCATTCAAGTTTCTTTCTTCTTCAACTTCTTCTTATTTAGTTGTTTCATTATAAAGTTATAACATAAGTATCACTAATATATTTATATGATATTATAAATATGAAACGACCCCATTTAACCTTCTATCCATCCTATGAAAAACAAAATCACCACGCGTCCGTACGTACGGAATACCGTCTCCACGCCGTGGTGTAATATGTTTTTCCACCACCACCATACTTGGATGGGTATAATGGTGTAAAGAATAACTATATATAGTTATTATAACATCATACTGATTATGTGATATTATATCATCCACTCCAATTCAATTCAATAATTATGGGAATGATATCATCGCTCGTGCGTACGTACGGATTACCGTCTCCACGACGCGATGAGATTCATTCTCCATGTTAACCTTTCAAAAATGATTATAAAGTATATATAATGAATAAAAATGAAATATATGAAATGATAAAGCTACTGGATTTATATATATATATATATGTCATCTACTTACTTCCATTCAATTCAATAAGGAATGGAAAACAACGTTCATGCGTACGTAAGGCCTACCGTCTCCAGGAATGGTGTATTTCATTTCATTTATCTATCTATTATATATATATATATATACTGAATATATATGATATATAAATCATGATTTAAATTCTTGAAGTAAGTAAATCATGATATATGTAATAATAATATCAAGTACAACAAGTCCAAACACATACGATAAATAAAACGATTTTACCCAAAACACTGCTTTAACATGGAATTTACAAAAGAACGGGTAATATAAAGTCATAAGTGAAACATATATGATATCACAACAATGAATATGATTCTGTAATAAGTCAATGAAATTATTTAAATCATTATACAGGAGTTTTGGATACGTACGAAGCATATCATACCTAAGGTAAGGGATAACTATTCCAATCTTGTTCTTATCCTAGATTGTTTATTCGTAAGTATTTACTGGGGTTATATTTTTCATCCATTTCCATAAAAAATGTTTTTCATAAAATGTTTAATATTCTTAAATGTATGTTTAAATTCATGGTTACCCCTATTTGAGTTTTACTTTGTGTTATGGAAGGAATCTTTCTTTTGTTTACCATATGTGTTAATTTTTGACTTTTCCGACAAAAGTACGAGGAGAATGTTTTTTTAACTTTTACAGAATGAACGGGTTTTTACGGTTTCATAACACCTTATTTTCATGAAGCTTACTCTACAGTATTTCATGAATATTTTCAACAAAATTCTTTTCTTTTAAAATTGAATTTCATTTTGTGAAAAGAAAATTATTTTGAATAAGAAAGGATACTTTCCTCAAGATTTTATTTAAAGTGTTTTATCAAAACCATTTTCCATATAAGATGAAATTATTTCATATGTGTATGTTTCAAGAATAATGTCTCTATGATTTACATGGTTTCACTTCTCTTATGATGAAATGATATTCATTTGTTTTATATGGATTATGTTATGATGGGATGATGTTTATGAAACCCATTTTATTCTTTGGTTTATGAGGAATGATTTATGTTCATGTTTTGTCACACATAAGAATGATTTCATTATGAGATGGGTGGGAGATATATCTCCCTCAAATGTATTGGGTAAAGATTTATATCTCATGAGATATAAATGGATAGAATGATAAGTTAATCTGGTTTAGTGATACAGGACTGGAATGAGGAGTGAACTCGATTCAGAAAGAAACTTTGTCCACTAAGATGGTCTTGGCAGCAATGCCTTGGCTACTATGGAAATCATATCATGTGCTTAATGGTTTTTCACAATTACATTTTTTCCCATGATATTTTTTCATGATTGATGTTCCATTATGATATATTCCTTACGTACTTCCAATATTTTTTTCTTTGCTCAATATTTTGATGTTTAGATTTTATGTTCAAGTTTTTTCATTCAAATGTTTATGGATTGTTTTCTGTTATCTACGTTTACCCTTACTGAGAATTTGAGCTCACCCTTTTTATGTTTTCTTTTCCACAGGATATAAATAATGGTTTTAGGTAAGAAAACAAAAGGGGAATCTCTTTATGGGAGATTTTGAAGATCTTTCACCGTGATTAGAAGATTTTTTTTTGAGTTTCCAAAGACACTAAACTATTACAGTCCTTGTGTGTTTGTTTTTTATTATGTATTAGGTATTCAGCAAAAGTAATGTAATGTCTATGTATGCCAGGATATGGGTCTCTACACTGATTCTATAGGATGTCCAGGTAAATCATCTAGAAACACATTAACATATTCTTGCAAAATACTTACATCCTCTATTTTAACATTCCTTTCCTCGCCCACAGCTATTTCATTCTCTTCCTCCCCAATAATTGAATTTAGTTGAGCTACTGGGGGTGGATCTAGATATGAATCAGGTGGTGATGTTTCTTCTCTAAAGATAAGGTACTCTATATCATCATCGAAAATTGAAACCTCTTTCTTCTTATAATAAATTTTTTCATCATGGTCTGAAATCCAATCCATACTAAGGAGTATATCAAATTCAATCACGGCTATGACAATGAGACCAGCAGATAAAGAACATTTATATGCCCTAAGGAAAAATGATTCAAAAAATGTTGTTGCAAGGATACATCCCATATAAGTTTTGACCAACAAATCCCTTGTTAAATCAAATTGGAAATATCTAATTTACTTAGAAAAATGGAAAGATATGAAACAATGCAGTGATCTAGAATCCAATAAAGCATTTTCTAAACTTTAGGAAACAAATAAATTACCTACCACCATGTCTTTCAGAGCTTCAACCTCAGTAGCAGTGATTGCATAAGACTTTTCTTTCTCCCTTATCATTTTTTGAGGTATGTTTTCTTGGAACATAAGAAATTCATATGCATAATGCTCCCATTCTCTACAATTTTAGCATTCAACATTGACAACTTCTTTCTTCCCCTTACAATCACGATCTTGGTGGCCTTTTTCACCACACTTGTAACAGACTCCCAATCCCTTATGGAAAGTACCAAGGTGTTTCTTCCCATATTTACTACAGAATGGATATTAATCTTTTCCCTTCTCCCCTTTATTTCCATTTCCAAAGTGTTTAACAGATCTCTTCTTCTCTTTCTTTTCTTTAAAGTCGTAAGACTTATAGAATTTATTTTTTGTCTTGATAGCACATGATACAATATCTTAGTACGATGAGAAGGATTGGGAGACTAATGCTCAACGAAGAAATGGTTTTAACACATCAAAGAATCTATCAATATTACTCCTTGGGTTACGTATATAATCTGTAGCATGCCTTACCAACCTTTTAAAGTTAGCTTCTTACTTTGCGACATTCTCATCCTCCTTTTGCCATATACTCGGAAATTGCCCTTCCATATCCTCTAAATGGTCACGATGAATGTATTTTTCTAATAAAATATTTTTTAACTACCTACATTCTATGTTTTATACTTATTCATCTTCCTTTATGTTTTGAATCAATGACCACCATTGATCTGCACTTCCGTTGATGCGATAAACTTCCATGAAAACTTTTTCCATTTCGTTACTCCCTAAATGAAATATTTTCTCTACAGAACTTATCCATTTCTTAGATACCAATGTATATGTAATCCCATTGAATTTTGGTGGTATTTTCCTTATGAAGAGGTCTAACATTGATCCTCCGCATCACGGATCAGGGTTCTCCATACGGGTAAGGTAATTATTCATAACCAGAGTGAGTTGTCCCAGTGTGGTGATGAGATGATCAACACCAATTTCATCACCATATCCACAATAATTATATTTTGTTGAAGGGAAATCCCTAATTGGATTATGTGAATTGATACAGTTTCCATTCCTTCCACTGGGATCCATTTCTAAACAATTCCCAACACTAGATTAGTCTATGAATCAGAAAAACATAATCCCAAACTTGTAAAACACTTAACATAAATTGAACAGCTTATGAATATAATCCATAATCATAAAAATGTTTTCTTTAAGTAAGTATATACTCATAAATCCTTTACAATGGTTTGTAAAGAAAATGGGAATTATCCTAAGCATATCCCTTGGTTGGGTCGAAACCAAGAGTGCAACAAGGCTCGTGTTCGTGCACCAGTTCTCGTTCGAGTCTAGCTCAAAGTGGTTTTCTGGGTTTTACCACTAGGTACATCTATGCCAGAGCCACCTCTACCTAATTATATCCATATAGGGATGTATTTCTTGAAAAACTCACAAAATCTCTACATTACCAAAATTCTAGTAAGTTCTTCTATATTAATCCTCAAATTCTATCTTAGGGTAATGTGCTATAATCTGAGTTTATCTAAATCTAGTTTCCAAGGTTTTTACTAAAATTTTCTGATACCAACTATAACGCCCTGACCCCATTTACCCAGAGTTGGTGCATTATTAAATAAAATTGGCATGATAAAAGGAAATCATGTCCCAAAAGACCAATCAGTTTAGTAGCCTTGGAAGCACTAGATACATTCATAAGTTTTACATTACATTATAAAATGAAAAAATACAACAACATTGTATCAATATACCAAAATCAAATCCCTTATATTATCCCTATAGGTCAGTCATAATATACTTCTTTACATCCTAGGAAAAATAAATTATAGAAAGGGGTGAGATCAGATACTCCGTAAGGATAACAATATAGTAGAAACATTCATAAATAAGAATATACATTTAAGGAAATGTATAAGACTATAGAAAAAGCTTTTTAAACATAAAATTCATCGTAATATTGAAAATATAAATCAAAATAATTTCATTAACTTATTCACATGGATATTCTACGAGTCGAATACTCACATGCAATATCAATAGCCAACTTCATAATGATGTAATTCATAATGCTGGACATCATAACCACATAGTCAAGGCTTTATTCCAAGACTGGAAATAAGATTTTGTCAAGGCCTTGTTCCAAGACACTATTTTGTCTCGTGAGACCTACCGATCCATCGAGGAGCTATAGCGGGCACCACCTATCACTAACTAATTTCAATGCATTCCTCAAGTGAAAAGGTTTAAACAAAACATAAACATTCGTATTAAAACTAGCATATGCAATTTCAATAATTTTTCCATAAACCATGAATGGTCTAAAAATAACACATCCACAATCAATCATATCACAAAACCTTCAATAAAATATGGACAATTTGTGTCATAGTAAATCAAATTCATACAAGCGTAAAATCCATCAAAGGATGTTGACTTAGATGAAATGAAAACTATTTTAAAGAAATACCTCTTTCCATTTTGAAATCATTTAAATGTCATGTAATTATAAAATAAAACATTTATTTTTTGAAAATATTCTTATAATCTTGTAAGGTAATCTTAAAAGGTGTTTTGATGATGGAAAATAGTCGTACCCACCATATAAGTTAAAAAACATTATTACCTTAATTTTGTCAAAATGGTCATAAAGTACCTTGTTTGGAAAACGACATAATGATTCCTTAAAAAACATCTTATAAAAAGTAAAACAAGGGTATAAATGATATTGAATAATATCCTAGGAAATAGTAAAAATGTTTTGAAATACATTTTAAGAAACATGGATGTGGATGATAAAGAGGTCCCATTAGATAATTTTGTATAAACAACCTCAGATAATGAAGAGATTGTAGAATTAACCCTTACCTTGTACTTTTACTTAGTCAAAGGTACGTTAACCTCCTATATAATGGTTAAATAATTTTTATTAAATTATAAAATAACTATATACATAAATATGATATCATATATGATCTTCTAATATTGCATTGTTAATAATATTTTAGTATTATCGTCATTTTGGGTGTTAACTGAATTGGTTTCCTTTATGTGATTTGTTACATAATCCATGTGTTTTATGGATAGAATGTATCTTTTTCATATCTAGACTAATATTATGTTATTAAACATTATTTTTAAACATCAAATGAAAATTATTCTTGAATGGTTACGATGGGGAATCTCATCACGTTCGTGGAGACGGTAATCTGTACGTATTCACAAGGGACAATATCGTTATATTGATGGTGAGATAATATGTAATGGGATGATATATAATATATACAGAGTCAATAACATGTTATATTTATTATTTACATTAATTAATCTCATTATTATATCGATCCAAACAGTGAAGCGTTGAATGACAAACTACACCACGACATGGAGATGGTAAGCCGTACATACGCATGTATGGCGACTTTTTAATTATATGATTGATAGATTTATTAATATGGTTTACCATTTTTATAATAACATAATTTTATATATAAGATACTGGAGTTATTATTTTATAATGGAAACAAAAAAGAAAAATGAAGTGGAAGAAGAAAAGAACTTGAAAGAGGTGATGAAATATTTACATCTTCTTCGGGTTCTTCCTTTTGATTTGATGAAAAGGTCTCATTAGGATGTATTCAGATGAAATTAAGGCCTCTAGGATTATGGGAGGATAGATGAGAGGATATTTGGTCATGGATTGGTCGAGAGAAATGGCTTTGAATGTGTGAATTTGAGATAAGGGGAAGTTCCCTTTTATAAGAGGGGTGAGGGGAACCTTTGGAAAAGATTAAAATATTATTTTATAATAAAATAATCTTCGGTTTCTAATGGTTAAAAAATAATTTATTTCGAGGAAAAGGTGTATATGGTTCGAAACCCTCTCAAACAATATGTTTTAGATATGTTTAGGTCACCATATTAACCTTATATTTTAGATTTAACTCTTAGTTAAATAGTTTGACATTTACAATGTCTCTTTGTATTTTTATATTATATGGTTAATAAAAATACTATAAACTTACAATAATACCCAAATTGGTTCATTATTGATATATATAACCTTATATATGTCCTTTGGATGAACCTTAGATTTTTAGGAATATAATATCCATTAATAATATAGTATTTGTTTTAAAAACTTATCTATGTCAATTTTGACACTATTTAGTAATTGATTTTTGTTAAAGTTATTAAAACATTATTACTTCTAAATAAATTCATTTAATCATCCCTAAAATTTCATATTAACCTATAAAATTAGTGGAATTAATCAAAAGTCTCAATTAATATTTATTTGGGTATTTATAATATCAATTATTTTAATATTTCATTAATAAGGTAATTACTACATCATCATTGTGTCATAAATAAATTAAATTATTTAATATCTAAAAAATATCAATAAAAGAAAATTATGTAGAAATTTTATTACCTTTATAATGAATATTTATAGTCAAATTTATCTTATTTATAACCCTATATTAAAAACGTTTTAGTTATTAAACTTTGAATTTAACACTTTTACCTCTTCATCAAATTAAATAATAATAAATGTACTAATCTAATCCAAGTGGACCTAAAGGATCATATTTTATTCCTGAAGTTTTTTTGGTCAAATTACACTTATCTAGTAGAATTAAGACATGTTTTATGGAAATAATTATATAATTTGTACCTTTAATTACCCTATTTACGTTTAACCGTGGTAAATAAAAGTCAAAAGTTATTATTCACCAAAAATTATTTTCATCTTATTGAACCATGTTTTACTTATTTATATGAACCAAGTCTCTCAGATTTTTTTAAATTCAACTCACAAAAGTGGTAAAATTATGTTTTATTCAAATTTGCAAATGCTCCTAGGAGGTGGGTAAAAGACGGTAAAAAGTTCAATTTTTTTATATATATAAACATATTATAAAATGAATCCAATGAATTAAATTGAACTTATATAGGTATTATGTTATTATTTTGACCTAAAATAAATTTAGATAAATTAAATAATTATTTAAATAAAAAGTCGGTTTTAAACAATTACGTAGTGATTTTCACTATTCATCAAAAATTGAAAGCTTTCAGAAAAATACCAAAAATTCACCCTAAATTAATTTCATTATTATGAATCCAAAAATGAATTCCATTTTTAAATAAAAAATTTATAAAATTTTAAAAATTGTGTATTACTATTCATAATAGCTAGTTTGATTTGTCGCGATGTGTTAGAATCTCGAAGTTGCGCACAATGCAAACTATTACATTATTCAAAGTGAAACCTACCGTGGAAGCTTGGGGTGTTACATTATGTTTCTTTTTATAGATTATATTCTTATATAAAAATCTATAAGAAGAAGTTCCACGAGAACACTCAAGGATTTTGTTGAAGACCATTAGGAAAGAGGAGCATTAAAACACATTCAGCAAATGTTTGTTTTTAGTTGGGATGGATTCATTATTGGGTCATATAATATCATGTGAGGGTATATCAGTGGAATCTTCGATGATATATGTTATTGGAAATTAGTCCAGATCAACCACTATGACTATGATCTATTTTTTCTGGGTTTTGATGTTTTTTATCATTGTAGAGAATTATTATTGTCTCTTCAATCCACTCACCACATTATCAAAGAATAAATCAAATTACATTGGGTTATAAGAATGTGATAAATGATTTTTGGAACAGAAGAGAAGTATTTTAATTCCACCTATGATTACACTTCTCTAGAATAGATAATAGATTATAATCAATAATGATTCATAAATTATGGGACTAGGATGATTCATCTTGAAGGAAAATATGGCCATAGATTCTTCCATATGATAAATAATATCCATTAGTGAAATTACCCATCTCATGATCTGGGGATAGCCATGGTAATTTTTTCATTAAATGTATCCAGGAATTATTTATATTGATATATGTGCGACATATATAATGATAAAAAAATCTTAAAAAATATTTTCACTCAAATAGATTTAAACATGTGATGAAGAATATTATTGGAGTTGATTAAAGCTTATGATTTATCAACACATTACCTCCTTATGAATGTGAAAAATTGTGGCAGATTCTCTCCATCAAAATGACTATACTATTATATATATGATGCTAAAAAAAATTTGTCTATTCTTAAAAATCATAGATCTTGATATCTTGATAAAATAGGTGAAATCTTGTCTTTATCAAAACTATTTTCACCTGTCAATAAAAGATATGATTCAATAGGAATAAAATGAATATGTAGTGATGTGAGTGATGGTGATAAATTTTCCTAAGATATACCTTTATTATGATATAATTATTATGTTTGACAGATTTATATGTGTACCTTTTAAAATAAACATGAATAATTTGTTATTGGTTAATTATCGAAATCAATTTTTTCTATTCATAATGGTTATATGAATATGTTTTGTGAATTATAAGATTATACTAGTTGAGATGGAATGAAGTGAGATATTTCTGATTATGTTTCTCAGTTATAGGTTTTTCAACAGGTTATAATTATGTAATAGAATTCTATTGGGATGTGAAAACCATTTCTAATATAAAAATGGAGAAGGTAAATCATCACAATGAATTTTTTCATTTGAATCACCAATGAATAAAAAGGGAATAATGCTCTTTGGGTGCTTCCAACACTTTTTCTAGGGAGTGAGACACCATCATGATGCACTAGTTTGTTTCCTAGCATTCCCACTTTCCAAAGGTGGGTGACATTCATCACTTTTTAGAGCTATCCACTCCTTGATCAAGACGGGGTGATGAGATGTCATTTTCTCCTTTCATGGATCCTCCTCAAAATTCATCTCCTTGACTGGGTCTCCTGAAAAGATTAGGATATTGTTTTTGAAACCCTTCCCAGTGTCTTCTCTTTATGGATTATGGTTAATTACACTTCTTCTTTCATGAAATTCCATTAGGTCATATCAAGGATACAACCTTTGGTTAGGAGGGTAGTCTCCTTAGGAATCATTGGCAGACCTGGACACTGATACATTGGAACACATGTGTTTACCTTATTATAGGGATTCTCAAAGGTGCCGAAGACCAAGGTATCCCACGTCTAATGTGGGGAACCGTATTCCGGAGGCATGTCTCTGAGGTTTTCCTCATATTCCCATGTTAAACATGGGGTGTGAAGTGAGTTTAATGCCTACCAGAGATATATTGAAACACTGACAAGAGAGGATTAGAGGGTGGTTCCATCTTTTAAATGGATCTACAGGAAGGATTACATTGTGGATTGGTCGATATGCTAGATGATGATGGACCTAGGAAGGAGTTTCCTAAAAAGGAATGATTTCTCACCGTGAATATTGATCTGGACACTATAAAGTGTGGATCAAAGAATGGTGGGTCCTCATATAGGGGAGACCATGGATTTCCATTAGCATGGATCAAGCCTCAAAGAGGCTTTCTACATACCCAAATAGAGAATAGAACCCATGCAGATCAAATGGATGAGGCATAGAATCAAGGTGTGTGCAAAGGATAGCGACTAGAGATCATACTAGGGATTATGTATGGTTAGTTTCCCATTGCAAGTGGGACACTCTTGGATGGATTATGTGACCATTCCAGACAGTGGGGAAATGTTATGGGGAAACTGGTTGGGGATTATTCATGGTTGGATGCCCCTATGGATGGTATGATTTCACTGTGATGTGGTTGCCCGGTTAAAATCTTGATGGATATAGAGGAAGTGTTGGGATATGGAATGGATGGATGTGAGACCAATGTGAGGGAAATAGTGTTGGGATGACGGTATTGGATTTAAACCTTGGTGGGATTCATATGTACCTTGATTGAAGGGGGAAAGTATTAAGTTCCATGTAGTTTGGATGGGGCGGTGAGTTACCTGTGGAGGTGGATTGTGAGAATGGAAGCGTGGACAAGACCTGAAGGATGTAGAACCGCATGGTAAGCCATGGTGTACCCAAAACACAATGTCTCAAAGGGAAGACCAGGACGAGACATGATTAATGGGATTAAACCTTAGAGAGGCTTCCTACATATCCCCGTTGTAGGGAATCAAGGTCCATATTGTTCAATATGGGGCATAGAATCAGGGTGTGTGGAAAGATTAAGGACTCAATGACATTCTAGTGCTTATGCATGGTTAGAATCCCATCACAACAGGATCGTTATTGGTTGGTGGAGTATGATATGTGCATGGTCTTATCTATGGTTATCTACCCGATAACAAGTTGAGTTGTACAACGGAAGGACCATGGATGTAGTCGGTCCTCACATAGGGGACACCATGGTTTACCAGTGGTTGTGGTTGAACCTCAAAGATGCTTCATATATACCCTAAATATAATACAAGGATCAAAACCCACATAGTTGGATATATCATATAGTTTATCTTATTAAAGGATGAGGGATACATAAAGTTTAACATCTTGTGGGATGTACAGTGAACTGACCAGAAGATGAACAGAACAATGGAGGATTTTGGGCTAGAACATCATAGAGGCTGCCTATGAACCATGTATAGTAGACAAGGATCACAGTTTGGGTAGTTCATTTAAAGGGGAATGGGGGTTATGTGTGGAGTGGGAAAAATAGTATTTTATTGTCGATGCTTACTCTAAGCTCACGTAAGTCATGATCGGTGTGAGAATCAAGAGGCAACAACAGACCTGACAATCTTGTTGAAAAGGTGAGACCATGAGGAATGGAGTGAGGTTTATTTTTTTTATAGGCCCAGGGAGAGAGATATTGGGACTTACTATAGTACAACATCCCAAGAATAGAAGAGGGTGTCCAAATTTTTGAGGAATATGTGGCCTTTATACTCAGAGAATTCTATAAAGCTGGGTTGGTTCTTAGGAATGGATCTACCTGAAGTGCAGATGAAAAAAAGCATAGCGGGAGAGGGAATGTGGATTGGAAAGACAGGATGCAAGAGTGCCCCAAGTTCCATCCCCTTCCCAATTTCCTCAGACTTAGAAGGCATGTGGCAATACATAGTTTAATGTCTTGTGTTGGGGAAGAGGGTTCCTAGATGTTTAACATCTTGCAGCTTGGATGATGAGGATATACTCCTCACCCCTATGAATTACAAAACTCATGCCAATGTGTTCTTGGGGGATGGAAGGAAAAAGGAATTCCGACAATGAATGGGGTTCTAGAATGATCCATTTGGGGGCTCATGTTATCATCTCTATGAAAAAAAAGAAATATCCAATTGTGTTCCTATGAGAAGAATCATATGGAAGGGAAATGTGTCATGAAGCACCACATGGGGAACCATGAAATCAATTCATACAAGCCTGGAGGGCGATACATGAGAGGGTTTCATAAATCATAGGGCCTCAAAGAGAGTAGATTTGGGAAGCACTGGTTCTCCTTGAGGTGGAGGGTCTTTTCAAAGGAGTGTGCATCACAATGCATAGTGGTCCAATATATCCATGGAGTCCTCATGAATTTGGACGGTGCTTCGCAAAGATTGGGTACTTTGTGAAGACCTGAGTTCTGAAAAGGGTTTCCTACCTTCCCGATGGCCAACGGGATTTTCAAAAGGAATCCCCACTTTATTAAGAGGAACAATGGACCAAGGGGAAAGTAATTTGACAATTCACAATTACTATGGATGAATCTTTTTCTTGTAGATTCGCATAGATAAAGGTGCTTCGCGATTTGAGATCTTAGAAGGCTAAAGGATTGGGTGTCAATCCTTTGGGGTGGGGTTGAGATTGGTATTTATAGGGAGTGGTAGGCACAAATATTTAAGGGCACAATGCGGATAAATTGTTCTTTTTAATTGGAGGATAAAACATCAAGTTCATCAGACTCACAGAGCCTCCGGTAATTTTCTTTATGGTGTCGCAAAGGATGGCGTCAATTTCATCGGATTCACAGAGCCATCCATAAATAGAATTGCTGCAGCAAAGAGGATAGGTTCATGTATCTCAAAGTTACAGAGGAGTCCACTAGCTTCTCTATGATGGCGCAAAGCACTGTATTAAGTTCCTCAGACTCGCAGAAGTGTCCATCACTTTCTCTGAAAACGGTGAAAAGGCTTCCCTCTAGCTCTTTTGAGGCCATGATTTTGGAAGCACTATGTCGTTTCTTTTCATAGTATCCTATTTGGAAACTATTTTTTCGCCTTTTGGTGGTTCATTTTAAGTCAAGGATTTTGGGGCCAATAAATTCCTCCCTCATAATGGGAGATGAAGAGAAGTTGATGGTTGGATTCTAATTTTATATCACTAAAACCATAGAGATTGTGATGCTGGTTCTTGAGGAAGGCACACAGAGCACAGTTATAAAGAGCCACGGATCTTTCTATCATAGAGGGTGACATGATTCTCTAAAATTCATTGCCTATAAATAGGGTGTGAGGAACCTTCTTTTGTATGAATCCTTCTATGAATTTACATGTTTTATCTCTCATATTGTGAAGTGTTCTCTATGATCCCAATTTTAAAAATCCCTACCTCATAAACAATTTTTAACAAGATAGAGAATTGAGATTTCATGGTGCTTCGTGATGCATGACAAGTATTTCAATGCTTTTTGATTGTGTGCTCCATGAGTCAGGCCTTTGCTTATGCACATTGCTAGATAACTCTGTTTCCTAACTCTGAAAACTATCTCTCAGATCTAAGACTTTCTATCAAGCTCCATGGATAATGAAAAAGAAAACTAAAGTATTTGAATAGGATGGTCGACCAAGAAGTTGATTGGGAATTCCATGAAAATGTTGCTCAAAGAGAAGAGTTGGGAATCAATGATGTTCTCAGAGAATGCGTGCTGAGCCACTAAAATAATGAATCACTAACTGTACTACTATTAGAAAGGGAAAAGGAATTATTCACTCTCCAAGAGGTTGTTTCTACATGGTTTTGGTCAGAGGGATGAAGTATTCATCCAAGGAGTAGCTAGGAATGAACCAGTCTAGTTGTCTAGGAGTACCCCATGTTAGTACCAATGGTTCAGGTCCAATAATGGACATACTGGGAAGGACTTAACATCTTTCACCACTAACTATATGTATAACAAGATGAATAATGTTTTGGGAAATAGCTTCAGTGGGAAGTGTCCCCCCCCCCCACACAATACCACACCATTCTTAAGATGGCTTTAGATATTCTAGGGAAAGGGTGGACTGAAGATTGATATCTTCTACAGGGTGAAAAGTTCAAGTATTATTAGGCTAGGGGTTACTGGGTGGGTACATCCTATGAATAATTTGGGGCAGAGTTGAGGTGGGTAAGCCTGTATGAGGCTGGATGGGCTTCCCAATTCCATATCTACCAACCGAAGCACATATTGCTAGAATTATTGAGTTGATGGTTGTCAAGAAACAATACATTTCACTTCAATCACAGAGAGGTAGGAATAATCATATGGGGTCTCCAAAAGATATATGTCATTCCCATCATGGGGGTGATATTTGATGAATTCATTTCCACTAAGAACAAATGGGAAGATCTAGAGTATATGTCATGGTCAGTGAAAAAACCGATCGACCTAGTGCCATGTAAGGTTATAAAACATGATAAGGTATGTGCACTTTATGTTGTCCATAAGTAATTTTATCAACTTCCCATTAGATATGTAATTTCTAGTGAGGCCCCCAATTTCCCATAGGGAGCCCAGTGTAGTAAGGAAAATTCTTATTGGCGAATCCTGGAGGACAACTAGTGGAAGTTTAGGGGGTAAAATCTTATCACTGAGTAGCAACTAGTGGTCAGGTTAGATAGGATCATCATTGCACTTCTCTTTGGCCAGATGTTCTCGGTTAGGGACACAAAGATGGGATTATGACCAAGCACATTAAGCATTGTGCTTATGATGGAAATGGGGGAGTGTCTCAACCATGGGATTCTGTTGTTGGCCAAGATGTACAAAATTTTGTGGCACAACAGTGAGGGGAAGAAGCCACAATGAATATGAGGACCATTTAATTTTCTATATAGCTCCATATGGGCGCATATTAGGATCTATGAATACCAAAACCTGATTTCTCCTCCAAGTTCAAACATCTGACCAGTGGTCCCGGATGTGGTGTGGAGATTCCTGGCCATGTTTCTCCCACAGGTTTCACTAATCATCCTTTCGAATGCAAATGAATTCTTATCCAATCCATTTCCACTAACAATGTTGGTATTTACTAATGACTGCAATGATACTGATGAGCGTCACTCATATTTTTTGGTATTCTATAGTGGAGTTATGGTGGCTCAAGTAGACCCTTAGGCCATCTGGAAGCCGTAAAACCCATACAACATTGCGAGGCAGCTCCAATATATGTGAATGCTAACCCTGCAAGACTATCTGGTTACCTCATCAGGATCACCCATGTGTGCTGAGAAAAATGTAACTCATGTTCAATATGAAAGACAAGAAAAATTAGAATGTTCTTCCTTAAGTCACTTTTGTGTATGGTTTAGTCCAAGATTATGCACAGAGCTGGGAAATAGATTACTTGGGAGAGATGTTGAAGTGATGAACTATTATGGTTGATGATAGGGTGCTTCCTCCACCTCGAGGTTTGGGTAAAAAAGTGACATGGACACATTGCGATGGTGCAGATATGGAAGATGAGAGGAAAATAACAACAGATCCTACATTGAGAAAAAGGAAAGAGGCTACAGTGGAATCAATGGACCTAGTTGAGCAGAACCAGTTAGGGATGAGGCTGGCCAAAGGGTTTTTTTGGACTCTCACTCAAGCTCTTGGGAAACGATTGCGCCATATTGACATTCCTTTCGATGTTATCTTCCCAAAGTCTTGGGATACCAGGGAGGTCAAGAGACAATATTTTAGCCCTTATGAGATATGGGACCACCTCAACCATCTTTGGATTGATCTATCAGCTTTTGTCTATGTGAAAGGAGACTTCCTTATTTCTAGGGAAGAGGGGGGCCGTATGTAGTTGAGCTGGAAGACTTTTTGCATTCCCAATGAACCCTGTATCAAATGATAGATTGGGTGAAAGCACAAATAGATCATACATCCCCACCTCAACCATCTTCTTCTGAGTTGAGGGAGTGTTTCTCTTTACCTAAGGACTTGAATTGCTCTTCCATAGATGAAGCTAATAAGGGTATCCCCTAGAAGAATGTGAGGTGGAGGAAATAGAGCTGGAAGAATTTTATGAACCCATCAAGTTAAATTCCAATCCATTCCAATGTTCCATTATTTTATTTTTATTTTACTACACAGTCCATTCCATTAACATTTTTCATGTGCAGGAGAGCCTTATATGGGGCATCCCTTCCTGTGTCCATACACAAGTGGGTATAAATTCTTCATCTTCACTTGGGACAATGGTTGGTGTAGAGTCTAGAAAGTATGCGACAACCTGGGAGGACATCTCTAAATATTAAGAGCTCCAAACCATATATGAGGGGGCACGTCTTGGGATTCCGACAGAAAAAACTCAAGGGAAGGATCCACTATTTGATCTATGTAAGTTCTCTCCATCACAAATTTAATAAGTTTTTTCTATCAAACCAGGCCAACAAACATTTGTATTTTTTTCTAAATTGTTCTTCAAATTGCATGAGCCATTATTGCGATGATGGTTGGGGCTCCCAACACTCCTTCCCCAAGGGGAATTCTAGTTTTTTCAGAAGAAAACACCCAATCTTATTAGACTATTGCAATCACAGCTACAAGAAAGGCCCCTTAGTATGTTGAAACCATAAATCATTGAGGGGGATCTCAGTGATGAAGATCAACCACACGCTGCCAAGCCCATTCCTTCTAACAAGACACATGCGGAAGATCCCATTGTTGAACTTCTAGTGGAATTCAAAAAATGCATACCTGTAGATCCATATGAGTGGGATGAGACTGCTTCTGATGAAGAGGACATCAAGGTTTTCCAACACCATTCATGGAAGCTAATTAAACTTTTCATTGAAGACACCCCACAAGAAGATTGGATAATCCAGATGGGAAATCATCTTTCTTGACTGTGTAACCTATGTGTCATAGGAGTATATGTATAACTCCATCATATGCTGATTAGGCATTATATTGATGGAAGGTGTAGGAGAACAAGTGTGTCATCAACATCGATTGGCAGTGGATAAAAGCTGTCAATATTCATAAGATTTAGGAGGCTAATCAAGACATCTAAAATTTGAGGGCATAGGTGATTAAGCACTCAACTTTAATCGATAACAAAATTAGACTTATATCATCGCTACTAGCCCAGTTGAAAAAAGCAGAGGAGAAACCGAGGTGAGACTATCATGATATGATAACATTGATGAGGATTGAGCATAGGCCCGGGCTAATGAACTATGCACTATAGCCAATGATGAAGAGAGGGAAATTATCTAGCTACAATGGATCTTGGAGGACACCAGCCCGAGAGTGGGGGAGTTAAGACATTCCATTGAAGAGGTCACCACATATATCAAATGAGAAAATTTATAGGGAATTCCTTTTCTGAAATCAAATCACATTTTCATGTTTTTTTATTTAAACTTATTTTCTGAAAATATCTCTATGTTCGTTGATTACTACATCTTGATCACACTCATGAAATAACCCGTGTTCAAATCTCTAAACTCACATGGGTAATACCTCATGTGAGAAAAAAGACATGTCCATGTAATTTCTCGCTCCATGTATGAGAGTGCCAACCAATCAACAAATAATCAAGGTCTTTATGACCACCCATAGTTTTTGGGATGAGAGAGGGGCCCATAACTAGAAAATAGAGTTACCAGAATCGGAAAAATTCTCTTTACGGATGTGCTCAACTGCATGTTCAGGATAATGTCAAGTTCATTTTAATTGATCTGAATAGTGGGGGATGGATAGTGTGAATCATGATACCCAATATTAAAAGCACAGATATGATTGAATGAAAATGGAGAATAACTGTTGACCAAATTTGACACATATTATTCACATTACATTAGCCTAAAACGGGGGATACAAACAAGGGCTAACCATTTACTGATTCTAAAACAATGTTCTAACTCGAAATTTCATTTTTATTCTGCAATAAAACTGGCCCTTGACTGTAGTCAAGTCATGAGGCCAAGCATTTATACTGCTAGGGGGTTATTTTGGATTTGAAAGAGGATGCGGGTCTGAATAAAGTGTACGAAAAGCATGATTTGGTGTGGTGGGTTGTTTGAACGGATTCCAACAGTCTTAAAATTTTTCTATCATAAAGAAAGAACATTATGTGAGCATATTCATCTGAATAGTGATAATACCTATTCCCTTAAGGGGCCTTTATGGCGAGAACCATGAGATTAAATTCCATTTTACAACCTAAAAATGAGGACGATGGACACATAGAATAACGTTGTAGTGTGTGGATGCTACATGGAATAGTTTAATTTCATATGACTAGGATGTTTCACATAGTTCGAGGTCATACTGATTGGACCTTGTCTAATAGTTTGATGTCGGGTTATATGGACTTGAGATTTCTAGTTTATGGTCAGAGAAATTGGACCATGATTCAGGGAAAAATATCCATGATGGTTAATGGTCCTAGGGATGGGCATGATGAAAAATTTCCTAGTATTTCTATGTATCCCATAAGGATGGGAATCAAGCCAAATATATTTCTATGAAGCACAACATGGTGAGAAATAAACACTGTCAATGGAAAACCTCTCTGTTGAGGGAGATGAAGCATCCCATAATTAACATGGGAAATCCTGAACTTATCCAGGGTAGGATCACAGTTTAAGGTCATGTGTTGGGGAAAGCGTTTCCTAAAGAGGGAATGCATGGTGCTTTATACATCCTAGTGTGAATTAGTACAATAGGAGTCCATATCACACCATGTCTTCCTAAAAAAGGAATGTCCCCAAAAAATGTTGTAAAAGGGTGTTTATAGGCTATGGAAGGATCTAGGAATAGAATATTCTGGTGTCTCTATGTTCTCAACTTGAGAAGGAATCAATTAATATGTATTTATGAAGGTTCTTCTATGTCGGTTTGAACGACGCATGAAAAGAAGTGACATTTGATATATCTTGTTTGTTATTTTGTCTAGTTGAATTATTTTTTGAGTGACCAGACATGGAATGAAAATATAGGGGATACTATAATAATTAAATCATGTGTTGGTATTGAAAAATCACATAATGGATAACCAGTTCCCTAGGTGGTATCCTCCCAAGTGAGAACATAAAAATATTGTACCTTTTTTCGTCAGGCGGCCTGGATGATGATATCATAGTTTTTTGTCTTATGACATGACCAATCCATGAATTTTAATTTCATATGGTAAGGATGAAATATATCCCTATTTTAGGTCATATAACTTGGACCATGTGATCACACGACCTCATATGCGGGTACTATCCTAGAAGAATCCCTTAAGTCTGTGTGAGAAATGTTCGGTGTAGGAAATAAGGGGCAATGTCAGCCTTACCCATTACAAGATAGTGTGAAATATCCTGGGAGAAATATTGGGCATAGAGGATCCCAAGCACACTTATATTCTTACTCAATGGGCAAAAATGCACATAGTGACAACACCAAGGGTGTTGAAGATCAATAAAATTGAATGGGGCATTGAAAATGAAAATTAGTACATATAATACATTGGATATAGTGAGGGTTGTATGGAAATATAGAATGATTATTGACGTATGTTTGGAACATAGTTTCAATATCATGTTATCTTGGGGTGGTAACAAACAAATGTGGGTCAGTCGCTACCCACATTCGCAATGTGGAACCTATGTCAAAATTCCATTCAAAATTTTTTCAGGGTGTTAGCCCAGGATGATAGGCGAGCACTAAAGGAAAAACATCCATGCCATGAGGGGGGGGGGGGTCCCTTGTTACGTGAAAGATGATGGAGACCCAAGAAAAGGGTTCATGATGTGTAACATACCTATGAAGTTTAATTTCATGTGAGAAAATGATAAGAGGTTGTGAACTCTCTAAAGAAGTACATGATTTGGCTATTGTAACCCAATGTGAGTGAGAACTGGGAGATGTCAACACCACTCAACCTACATCTAGGAGGACCCAAGGCCAAAAGGGACAGGAACGGTGAATGGGATTACTGTTTGACCAAGTAAAAAAATTCTCTGGTGTCACTACCTAACGTACTATGGTGAGAATAAAGCCCAACATAGTTATAAAATGAGCTCATGTAAGGGGCCAATGCAAAAAGGGATGACATTATTTCATGCGAAAACATCATATGGATTTGTGGTTTATCATCATGCAGTTGAGATGAAGGAGATATTAGTTTATGTTCATAGAGCTTGGACCCAAAGGGGGAAGGTCCCTAACAATGAGAACATGGTATGCGATGCCATAAAGAAACCTAACATGAATGAGGTCTAGGAGAATTCCACACTGTATCACATGTTTCTAATGCAATGCACACAATTTAGAGTAGTGATTCCAGGACATTATCACCTAGTTTAATGTTATATCCTTGGGGTGTGATCCACTAGTTTGGGGTAATTGGGTTCCAACCTTGGGGTATTGTGATTTTTCCCTGCGGGTATGGGTTTTATCTAAACCCCTAAGCCCAAGTGAGCCATGATCAGTGTGGGAAACAAGGGGTGGTTTAGATATTTATAAAATATAGGAATGCATGATAGGAAAGTGGTGGTGTGGGTCAATGATGACCAGATGATGTTGGTCTATTTTCTCAACATAAAAGGGAGTGTAGAGGAATAACACTGAGGGTGCTGATGTTCCGCCATGACATAAGTGGGCAGAAAATGATGTGAATCATAAGAATAGTATTTTAGGCATAGTGGGGTTGGTGATAACGATGGAGGATCACTATTGACCTATGTTCGAAATACAGTATCCATATCATGTTACCGGGAATGAGAACAAAAAAATGAGAGTCAATCACTATCCATGTTTTCAATGCAATACTTGTCTCAAAATGATATCAAAAAATCATCCAGAATGTTAGCCTAGAATAGTAGATGAGCAGTAAAGGTTGAGCATCCATACCATTAGGGGGTTCCTTCAGATACGGAAGGTGATGGGGACCCATATAAAGGGACACATGAAGCATGTAAGTGGAATGAAATCATGTCCATGTGGAATCCAACATCCCAAGTATGAAATCACGGCTCCTCTAAATGTGTTGATGAGGTTGGACATAGGTTGTAGGATTTAGTCATGGGTGGTGACCTAAAAGGATGAGGTTTTGGAAAACATGATTATTCCATTCAGTTTAACATCATCCGGTAAGGATGAATGTATGAGGAGATCTCTTATGACATGTACACGAGGTCGTAATCATAAATCCAATGTGAATGAGGACAATAGAAGTCCACACCACACCACATACTTCTAATAGATACTTCATCCCAATAGTCCATAATGAAGGAAAATCTTGGGGATTGACCAGAAGGCTGAATATCTAGGAATTACTATGTATCCTATAACGATGGGAATCAAGGCATACATATTTCTATAAGTAAAATAAAGTTTATTTTTATGTAGTGAGGGTGAACAAGGGAGAATTGGGTTCTGATGGGAATAACATAGTGCGATAAGCAGTCCCGATGTGAATGAGGATCGAAGGATTCCACATCACACCATGCATCCCTTATAGGGAATCCTCAGTCCAAATTGCCGGAATGATGGATAGAGTTGGGTTTGGACCCCTGAAAATGTGTTTGGGTATTCCTATGTGTCCCATGAATATTGTAATCAATCCATACATAATTATAAAATTTCATGTAGTTTAATTCCATGTTGTAAAGTTGAACTGGAGGATAAGTAGGTAATCTTTTCTGAGGCACATGGTGTGGCTGTTGCAAACCCGACATGAATGAGGAAAATAGAAGTCCACACCACACCACATACTCATAGAAGGATTCTCAAGTCCAAAGACCGAAAATAGTTAGCTTAGGGTGAACTCGAGATGAAGTGATATGGTGTTCCAATATATCCCATGAAGATGGGAATCAATCCAGATGTATTTATGAAATGACATGCAGTTTAATGTCATGTAGTTATGATGAAGGTGGTGACAAGTTTAATGTCATGCGGGATGATGATGACTGCATTTCTCAACCATATCAGTACTTAACCCACCAAAACTACTAATCCCACATGAGTTGTACTTGTTGTGAGAATTAAGGAACAGTTATGGGGGTTTCTTTATGCAAGGGAACATAATCAATGGACATGGATGGATGGGTGAATAACATCCCAATAACATTGGTATGCCTATTCAACGTACATAGACGTGCATAAGGTCAATAACAATGGTTTTGGAATTCCTAATATCTGGATCACAATGGGGTTGGCATGATAATGATGTGTAACTTTTCAATGTGTTCAAAACACAACAATCATATCATTTTAGCCTAAAATGGGTACAAAAAATGAGTGTAGATCATTAACCGTGTTCAAAACAAAGGACCTATCTCAAAATGTCATTCAAGGTATTCCAGGGCATTGGCCCCAATTGGTAGGTGAGACAAGGTGACATCAGAGCAGAACGTTAGGGGGTCCCTTCTGACGTGGAGGGGATGAAGATCTATAAAAGGACCCAAAAAGTGTGGACATGGGTTATGGGATGCATGGGTGGAGTCCAACACTTTAGGGTTTATGCCATAGCGCATTTGAGCATGTCAATGAGACGAGCCAAATTGAGGGAATCAAAACCCTTCTCGATGACAATGGAACTAAGGGTGTAAATTTATAAACTATTGTCATATAGTGGAACAATAAATCTTAGTTTAGGGTTATGGAGTTTTTACCATTGTTCCTAGTTTAATATCATGTGAAAGGGATGGGGAATGGTCGAGGGTCTTGAGGCCGAACCCAAGAAAAAATTCCTTGGTGTTTCTATGTATCCTATGAGGATGGGAACCAAGCCACATGTAGTTCTAGAATGTTGTTCTATTTAACATCATGTGTTAAGGAGGAAAGTGGGAAGGGTAAATTATCCAAAAAGGATTCATATGGTGTAGTTATTGCAAAACCCGACATGAATGAGGACCGAAGGATTCCACACCAGACTATGTTCTCCCAAGGGAACCTTTTTGGCCAAAAGTCCGAAGGATGGATGGAGTTGGGGCTGGACCTGAGGAAAAATGCATTGGATTTCCTATGTATCCCATAAGGATACGAATCAAGATGTACATAGTTCTAGAAGTACAGTGCATTTTAACATCATGTGGTAAGGGGAAATGGGGAAGGAAGGGGAGATCTCTGAAGGAGATATGTGGTGTGGTAATCATAAATCTAACATTAATGGGGACTAAGAGAGGTCCCCACCACACCATGCACCTCTGACATAGTTTTCATTGAAGGTTCTGAGCGCAGCAGAAGCGCATGGGTGGATGTGCCCACTTGGTTTTTTGTCATTAGAAATGATCAATCAGGGATCAATACGACGATAAATGCCAGTCTCCACGGATCGAATCACAGAAATAGACAAAGAAGATGGTTTGTCCCGGAACCACAAACAAGGATCGTTACAGGTTGATCATAATTAATTTAATTAATTATAAAGAAATACATTTTGGGTGTTCTTTATTCATTGAGGTTCTTGATCACGTTGTCGATGTGATCCGTCGTTGCGTTGCAGAAGCCAAGTGTAGTCTCCCTCTAGCGGTGATCAACACGTGTACCTCATATATCTGGACGTCGCCAAAGGATTCTTCGGGTGCTAGCGTGGAGAAGCCTTTTCTTGCATTGTCTTCCATAGATTGTCTTGATCCGATGGAAGAGGATCTCTCTCAGTCTTGAGAGCGTTCTTGGAGGAAGAGGTTCTTTCGGCCTTGAAATAATTATCCATATATGTTGTGCACAACATTTATATTGTGTAGGAAAAGAGTTGGGGCTATGAGGATTTTATAATTGAGTTTCAGTTTGTAGAGTTATGACAATAAATATTTGCGTTATGCGTTTCATTTATTTCATTAACTCCTATTGAAAACCCCGATGTCGAATAATTAATTCCTTGACATGCGCTCACGCTGATTATAATAAATATCATTTAATAAAACAATATTATATCCTCAAAATCCTGACTGGAAAAACTACACGGCGTGTACTTGTTTATTATTGAAAACTATACGGTGTGTACATTAAATGTACACGGAATGTATATCTTGTTTTCATTTATTCATTTCCTTTCCAAAATAAAACTACACGGCGTGTACATTTAATAATACATAGCGTGTACTTGTTTTATTTTATTTTTTCTCAATCATTTAAAACAACTTAGGCTTCCTTGAATAATTATTAAACCACGTACGAGAATAATCTTTATTCAACTTGAGATACTTGGATACACTTAGTGTGTGAACCTCTGGTCCACTTTGTTGTTGGCATTAGGCGGGCCTGCCTAAATTCCAAGAATACTGTCTAGCAATGGGTCAAGGCACCCAAGAGAAAGAAGTTGACGCCGCATTGACGTATCACCTCATACAAACGCTTACTATGTAATTTAATCCCTTTGTCTCAATATCTCATCAAGAAGGTTTCATGGAAGTGTCATAAACCTGTATGCTTGATCCATCATTCTTAGAATACCTGAAATAAACTCATCGTTTACACCATGGCCATGGAATTTAATGCGATAGTTCTATTTTAATCAAAGGGCCGAGATATCAACTTCCATAAATAGAAGGGACAAATCCTTCATCGACTTATCCATTAACAACATGTCACTCATGACGCACCCAACGTACCCTACTTTACCCCAATTGTCTGCGTGACGGTTTTCGTCAGTATATCTAAGTGAGCGAGTCATGACATGAGTTAATGATAATCTTCCAGTCTAAGGACCATTACACACGCTCACAGATAGCAATATCCGATGACACCAAGACATGCAGAATTACTACTGGCGGGTCTGTTCTCATAATCTCCCATCTTGGAGATTACCAAGTGCGAACTCCATGAGAGAGAGTCTCGTCTTCTTACGAGTACTCTCACATGACGGTCTGTATACTATGTGTCCTATCATAGTATGTCATTCAACCGTAGAACTTTATTTAAGAATATTGTTATAGCATTTCAAGGTTCTCATCATAGTGGGGATCTACTATGACCTTATTAATGTAACAAATATTCCAGGACATTATTATATTATAGTCATGGAGAACAATGAACAATATATAATAAGTGAACATTCATGTAATCAAAGTACAAAACAGTTGGTTCTGACGAAACCAAACCTTACAAATTCCCACTTGGACTAGACCCAACTTCATATGACTTTTAGTCCACTAGACCTCACATGTTGATCATGTTTCTGCTGAGTTAAGGCTTTAGTAAATGGGTCCTCCACGTTGTCTTCCATGGAAATACTGCTCACTGCAACTTCACCTCTCAGAGAAAAATCCCTCAAGAGATGATACTTCTGAAGTATGTGCTTTGTCCGCTGATTTGACCTTGGCTCTTTTGAAAGTTCCACCGCTGTAGTATTATCACAATAGAGTGTGATAGGATCTTTACTGCTTGGTACAACATCCAGCTCTTGGACAATGCTTCACATCCATACTGCTTCTTTAGCTGCCTCAGAAGCTGCGATATACTCGGAATCCACTGTAGAATCTTCCACCACACTTTGTTTTGAGCTCTTCCAGCTCACTGGACCTCCATTCAAACTGAAGATGTATCCAGTCTGTGACTTCATGTCATCTTGATCAGTCTGGAAATTAGCATCTACATGTCCTCTGATGACTAGTTCCTCATCTCCTCCATAAACCAGGAACATATCCTTAGTACTCCTCAGATACTTAAGGATAGTCTTGACGACCATCCAATGGCGGTCTCCTAGATTAGCTTGATATCTACCAACCACACTTAATGCGTAAGAAACATCTAGCCTTGTACATAGCATAACATACATGACTGACCCAATCATGGATGCGTAAGGGATACTTTTTATCCTCTTTCATTCCTCATGTGTCTGAGGACAGATTTTCTTGGAAATATGAATGCCATGTGACACTGGCAACAATCCCCTCTTAGACAGTTCCATACTGAATCTCTTCAGTATCTTGTCAATGTATGTACTTTGACTCAAGCCCAGTATTCTCTTGAATCTATCACGATGGATCTTGATCCCAAGAATATATACCACCTCGCCCAAGTCTTTCATGGAGAAGCATTTATGCAACCATGCCGTAACTTACTGTAAGATAGGTACTTCGTTTCCAATTAGCAATATGTCATCAACATATACTATTAGGAAAATTAATCCACTTGCACTAAACCTTTTGTAGACACAAGGCTCACATTCATTCTTAACAAAGCCAAATTTCGTAATAGCTTCATCAAAATGAATGTTCCATGACCTTGATGCTTGATTTAATCCATAAATGGATTTCTGCAACTTGCATACCTTTTTGGAATCCTATGGAGTCACAAACCCTTCAGGTTGTGTCATGTAGACATCTTCCTCGAGGTTTCCGTTATGGAAAGCTGTTTTGACATCCATTTTCCAAATTTCATAGTCATGGTAAGAAGCAATGGCCAATAGGATTTTGATGGATTTCAGCATCACAACTGGTAAAAAGGTTTCATCATAGTCAATTCCTTGACATTGTATAAAACCTTTTGCAACTAGTCATGCCTTATAGGTGCTGACTTTCCCTCCATGTCCAGTTTCTTCTAGAATACCCATTTATTACCAATAGGCTTTACATAAACTGGAGGATCTACCAAAATACAAACATGGTTTTGGTACATGGAATCCATTTCATAATTCATGGCTTCATTCCACTTGGCAACGTCTATTCCTTCAACTACTTCCTTGTAGGTAAGATGATCATTATTGTCAACCAATAATGAGTCACCATCCTCGGTGACAAGAAAACCATATCATTCTTATTCTCTCACCTCTCTCATGCTCCTCCGCAGTTCTTCTATCTCTGGAACAGATTGTTCTTCCACGGGGCTTTGTGGAATTTGTTCTTGTACAAACTCATGTGTATCTTGAGCCTCGACTTCATTGATGTCTATCTCGCTCCCACTATCTCTTTTGGACATGTGCTCCCTCCCAAGGAATATGGCGTGTCTTTCCAGTGTAACCTTTTTGTCTGAGGGGTTGTATAGGTAATATCCCCTTGTTTCCTTGGGATATCCTATAAATATACACATTGTACCTCGAGGAACGGGTTTGTTACCTAAAGAGGCCTTAACAAATGCTTCGCTGCCACACACATGTAAATTCGATAACATGGCTTTTCATCAACTCCATAACTCGTATGGAATACCATTTATCGATTTAGTTGGTACTTGGTTTAGTATATGCGCTGCTGTTTGTAATTCATATCCCCAAAAGGATAATGGAAGGCTCGAATGAATCATCATTGATCTCACCATGTCCAACAGGGTGCGGTTCCTCCTTTCACTTACACCATTCCACTGCGGTGTGTAAAGGGGAGTGAGTTGAGATAGAATCCCAAACTCCTGTAAGAAATCAATGAAGTCCTGATTAAGATATTCTCCTCCTCTGTCTGGGCGGAGTTTCATAATCTTCTTACCAATATAGTTCTCAAATTCAATCTGGTATTCTTTGAACCGATCAAAATAATCTGACTTATACCTCATTAAATAGATATATCCATATCTACTAAAATAATCAGTAAAAATTATGAAGTACGAGAACCCACCCCTTGCTTCAAATGGAAATGGTCCATACACATCTGTGTGAACTAATTCTAGAATCTCATTAGCTCTTTCACCTTTCCCACTAAGTGGGGATTTGGTCATTTTTCCTTGTAGACACGCATGACAAACACCAAGTGGTTTTAGTTCGAAAGAATATAAATACCCATCTTGATGTAATTTTTTCAAATGTTTCTCATTGACATGACCTAGCCGGTGATGCCAAAGTTGGGTGTGGTATGATTAATGTGAATTAACTTTTTTATCGATTACCATTACTTGGTTTGTGTATTCTAACACATAAAGGCCGTTATATAAATGTGCCCTACCAAAACAAATGCTATCTTTATAAAAATAGAAACATCCACATCCAAACATGAAGATGAATCCATCGGTATCTAATCTGGATACTGAAATAATGTTTTTGGTTATAGAGGGTACATAATTACATCCTTTAAAAACCAAGACCATCTCCATAGGCAATGCGAGGTGGTAGTCCCCGATAGCTACAGCAGCATGTCTGGCTCCGTTGGATGCTCGTAGATCTACCTCCCTTCGATCAATCTTCCTGAATATACATGGTTCCTATATTTGGATACATATTTGAGCACCACAAGCAGTATATAATACCCAATTTCTATAAATAGATAGATTACATTCGATAACAAATGCACCTGAAGCATACCCTTGCTTCCTTGGCTGGGTGCAGTTTTTCTTCCAGTAGCCCTTCTTGCCACATGCAAAACAAACAACATCCTGTTCCATTGCCTCCCCTTTGATCTTCCTTTTCTTGGAAGTCCTTGAAGAATATTTGGGCTTAAATATCTTTGCCTTCCCTTTCCTTTTATTCATCATGAGGACAGAAGGCTTTTCACGCTTCATGTCAGTGTCCACTTGGCGAATGAGGATGAAAAGATCAGACAGAGACCTCTCAATGTCGTTCATATTGAAGTTCACAACAAAGTTTGAGAAGCTCTGGGGGAGTGATGCAAGAATGAGGTCGTTACCCAGTTCTTTGGGGAGTTTAATCCCTAGAAAATCCAAGCGCTCAATGTAGCTAATGAGCTTGACTACATGAGGCATAGCTGGGGCACCCTCTCCAATCTTGCTCTAAAATAGAGCCTTGGAGATCTCAAACATTTCCTATTTTTGTTTCTCCTGGTATAGACCACAGAGGTGCTCGAGCATGCTATAGTCATCCATGTCTTCATGAGACTTCATGAGATCACTAGACATCGATGATAGCATCAAACATTGAACGTCGAGAGCATCGTTCAAATGTTGATCATAGACCAGAAAATCTTCATCACTCGCCCCTGGGGTAGGAGAATCAGGAAGTGAGGACTCCAGCACGTAAAACTTTCGTTCATGGCGTAGGATAACCCGAAGGCGCCTAAACCATTCCTGAAAGTTACTGCCGATGAGGTTGTTGTCTTTATCCAGTAGTGATCGCATAGAAAATGTGGTTGATGAGTTTTTCATTTCGATTCTACAAATTAAAAGATCATATTTATCATTACCTTTTTTATTACATTTTTATGAGAAATAATAATTAATTAATTCTCCCACTATTTTATGAAGTCCTAATGGCCCTCACCATTGAACTCGGAATGTCCAGTTTCTTTGACATTCTAGTGGCAAGGATCTATATTTCCCATCATATAACCCCAACAAGGGTTGGTCAAGATATTTGAAGGTATTTAGGTAGGCAGGTCTTTTCAAACTATGAGCTTATAGTTCCTTGATCTGTTGAGTGGACTTCCCCATCCTGAAATCCTAACTTGGATATCCTCAACTCTTTCCTCCAATATTACACCAAGTCTTGAAAGGGATACTTCTCTTGATGTAACGTGGTTAAGTCAACCCGAAACCTTTCATAACAGATTTCTTTATAAAAGTAAGTTTCCTAACAAGGGTTGTTCAAACACATAGTTTTATTGAGTCTTTACCTTAATCAGGTAATGGAAGGCATGGTCTGGCTTAATATGGTATAGAGTGATTTTATTCCTTTATGCATAGTTTCGCATTATCACATGCTTGTAAATATTAAGTGATGATTTCTTAAGTGATTAACCATGTTCTGATAATGTTTACGCATAGTCCGGTTTTTAATTTATTCCATCTTTTCATGCTTGTTAATTTTATAAATTATGTGATCACGACAACACATACATAATAAATAAACCATGCAATCAAACAGAAATAAAATAATATGTCATGATCATGAGATTCTATTGGTTAGCTTATCTAGTGGTTTTGATAAGCTAACCCTGAACTAGGGAAAACACATTGAACCTGTTTGTTCATGTTTTGCAGCTACCAACTGTCCACCTTTGTATCTTCTTGTGTCGGTTTGGCCTTGGCTTTAGGATTTGAACCATCTCCTCTGTCTTGGGAGATCCTCCATTACATGGGTTTACATTAAAGAAACCATGGGCACGCATTCCCTACATTTTATTGGAAGAAGCCTCACTGGCCAACAAATTTTAAATTAAATAAATTTAAATGAAACCATACACATAAAAAGGGTCTTTGGTCGAGCTCATGATCATCCACAGCATGCAACGACATTTACGCATATTTAGAATTCAAATTCTTTTAATCGCTCTTTCATTTAAGATAAGTCTCGCTCTAATTCAATTAATTATGATCTTATAATTAATCAATTATTTATCTTAAATTCATTTTTGAATTTCCTTGAGATTCTTCTCATCCATATTCCTTGTACGAGTCTTTTTACATTGGAGGAAACCTGGTGAAATTACATTTCTGGAAAGTACACGGCATGTAGTTTATATTTACACAACATGTATTTCTTTTCACCTTGTTTCCAAAGTACACGTCGGGGCTTTGGCGTGTTTTCTCTACTTTGGAAATTTTGGAGTACACGACATGTAGATGAATCATACACGACGTGTACTTCCTTGTTACGCGGTAACTGGATTGGCAATCCCGTGTAAGCAGAACACAAATTCTCCTTGTACACGGTTTCACCTGGACCAGATCGGACTACACGGCGTGTTGTTCCAACATACACGCCGTGTATTCCAGTTCCCACGCATCATTCAATTCTGGTCAACACGGAGTGATTAATACTTAGGGATAATCAATTCACACGGCGTGGTTTGGCAGACTAGTGCCGGTTCATTGAACCTAAGTACACGGCGTGTAGTTTCAATTACACGCTGTGTAATCCCGTGTTGTACAGACAGAAAGAGCGACTCCTTTGGATTAATTCCTCGTTTTTATTTTAATCAAAATAAAAATAAAAAATTCGTTTATGTGATATGAATTGAGAAATGAATGAGGAAGAATAGATCTCGTTTATTCAGATTAATAGAACGATATATTTCGAATTGAATCAAATATAAATGCGTAAATTATCAACGAAAATTAAATAACTATAATCAACATTGTAACCTCCCTCTGATACCATTTGAAGGTTTCGGGCGCAGCGGAAGTGCGTGGGTGGATGTGCCCACTTGGCGTTTTGTCATTAGCAATGATCAATCCCGGATCAATACGATGATAAATTCTAGTCTCTATGGATCGAATCATAGAAAAAGACAAAGAATATGGTTTTTCCCAGAACCACAAACAAGGATTATTACAGGTTGATCATAATTAATTTAATTAATTATAAAGAAATACCTTTTGGGTTTTTTTCTTCGTTTATGTTCTTGATCACGTTGTCGATGTGATCCTTCGTTGCGTCGTAGAAGCCAAGTGTAGACTCCCTCTAGCGGTGATCCACACGTGTACCTCGTATCTCTAGATATTGCCAAAGGATTCTCTGCGTGCTATCATGGAGAAGCCTTTTCTTGCGTTGTCCGACTTAGTTCGTCTTGATCCGATGGAAGAGGATCTATCTCGGTCTTGAGAGAATTCTTGGAGGAAGAGTTTCTTTCGGCCTTGAAAGAATTCTCCAGAGATGTTGTGCACAACAATTCTCTTGTGTAGGAAAAGAGTTGGGTTTGTGAGGATATTTATAATCGAGTTTGAGGTTGTAGAGTTATGAAAATAAATATACGCATTACGTGTTTCATTTATTTCATTAACTCTTATTGAAAACCCCCAAGTCGAATAATTAATTCCTTGACATGCGCTCACGCTGATTATAATAAATATCATTTAATAAAACGATATTATATCCTCAAAATCCCGACTGGAAAAAATAAACGGCGTGTAATAATAAATACATGGAGTGTACTTGTTTTTCATTGAAAACTACATGGAGTATACATTAAATGTACACATAGTGTATATTTTGCATTCATTTATTCATTTCCTTTCCAAAATAAAACTACACGGCGTGTACATTTAATAATACACGGCGTGTACTTGTTTTATTTTCTTTTTCCTCCATCATTTAATACAACTTAGGCTTCCTTGAATAATTAGTAAACCACATATGGGAATAATCTTTATTCAACATGAGATACTTGGATACACTTAGTGTGTGACTCTCTAGGCCTCTTTCTTGTTGGCATTAGGCGGGTTTGCCTAAATTCCAAGATTACTGTCTATCAATGGGTCAAGGCACCCAAGAGAAAGAAGTTGATGCCACATTTACGTATCACCTCATAAAAATGATTACTTTGTAATTTAATCCCTTTGTCTCAAAATCTCATCAAGTAGGTTTCATGGAAGTGTCTTAAACCTATATGCTTGATTCGTCATTCTTTGACTACCTGAAATAAACTCATCGTTTACACCATGGCCATGGAATTTAATGCGACAGTTCTATTTC
The DNA here is from genome assembly GCA_963277665.1 of Viscum album. Taxonomy (NCBI): domain Eukaryota; kingdom Viridiplantae; phylum Streptophyta; class Magnoliopsida; order Santalales; family Viscaceae; genus Viscum; species Viscum album. The sequence continues at coordinate 1,040,764,882 of OY728134.1, read as the reverse complement.
AATCAAAGGGCCGAGATATCAACTTCCATAAATATAAGGGACAAATCCTTCATCGACTTATCCATTAACAACATGTCACTCGTGACGCACCCAATGTACCCTACTTTCCTCCAACTGTCTGCGTGACGGTTTTCATCAGTAAATCTAAGTGCGCGAGTCATGAAATTAGTTAATGATAATCTTCCAGTCTAAGGACAATTACACACTCTCATAGATAGAAGTATCTGATGACACCAAGACATGCAGAATTACTACTGGAGGGTCTATTCTCATAACCTCCCATCATGGAGATTACCAAGTGCGAACTCCATGAGGGAGAGTCTCGTCTTCTCATGAGTACTCGTACATGACGGTTTGTATACTATGTTCCCTATAATAGTATGTCATCTAACTGCAGAACTTTATTTAAGAATATTGTTATAGAATTTCAAGGTTCTCATCATAGAAGGGATCTGCTATGACCTTATTAATGCAACAAATATTCCAGGACATTATTATATTATAGTCATGCAGAACAATGAACAATATATAATAAGTGAACATTCATGTAATCAAAGTAAAAAATAGTTGGTTATGAGGACACCAACCCTTACATTCATGCCATGATGAAAAAAGATAAGGATGGAATTTGGTCTAGACCTGAGGTGAAGTACACGATTGTTCCTACATATCCCATAAATATAGGAATCAAGACACATGTTTTTCTATAGACACCTTATATTTTATTTTCATGCGGTATGAACGAATGTCCTAATGAGAGAATAAGGCTTTCATTTTAACTTCTTATATGAAAAAGGGAATAAATAATGTAGATATTAGTTTATGGTCATAGATCATAGACCAATAATATGAGACTTCACAAGATAAAATGTATAGTGTGGCACTATAATGAAACCCACCATGAATGAGGATCAAAAAGATCCACACCACACCACACAGTCCAAGGACCTAAAATCCATGTTTATGGTCATTGAGTATGGACCGTAGGTTTCACTCAAGATAAGTAGTACATGAGAAATTTAACAATGGTGGGAGGAGTAATCCTCTCACCATCCATGTTGACCAGGGAGTATGCACCATTGGTGTAAACCTTGTGGATGACATAAGTTCCCTCCCATTTGGGCTCCAATTTTGGTGGTATCCTATAAGTTAACATCGGTGTCCTCAAATACAATATTGTGTCACCCTAAATGAATGAGCAGAGATGGACATTATTATCGAAAGCCCTAACTATCTTGTTTGATTCCGTTCCAGGTTGTGCGAGGCCTAGAGCCTATTCTCATCAAGGGCTTCCAACACTTCCAAATAGAATTCTACTACTCTTTCTATTGTCTTCTGATCGTAGATGGATATGCTAAGTGAGGGAAACTAGATCTCAATGGGTAGGGATGCCTCTTTTCCAAAGGTCAGGGAATATGGGGTCACCTAGGTGGAATTATGTGTCATTATCCAGTAATCTCATAGAGCATTAGAAAGCTTGTCTAGGAAACCTTTCATGTCTCAGACGACAGCCTTTTGAAAATTTTTAGATACTTCTTTGTTAGATGCCTCAATCTACCCATTTTAATGTGCATGGAAATAATAAGTATGGTTGCATTGGACATTGTACCAAGAATACAATTTATTTAGCTTAGTGGCTTGGAAATTGGTGTAGTTATCGGTGGGGATAGCTTATGGGACCCCAAATCACAGGGTGGTGTTGGAGTTCAAAAATTAGACAATAGAATGGGCCATGACTTCCTTGAGTAGGATTTCCTCTTCTAGCATATATAAGATGTCTTTAGTGGTCATGATAAATCAGCACTGAAGAGCTGTTTCTGGTGGGTGTTGTGCCAGGAAATCAAGTCCCCATACCATAAAGGGCCAAGAGTACATGGTAGTTTGGATGGGATTCAGTGGTCGATTCATGAAATTATCATGCATCTGACATGCATGGATCCTCTTAGATAACTCGATGATCTCATGAATCCTGGTGGTCCAAAATTATCCCAATCTTCTGAATTTATGGGGGAGTTTTGGCCTTGTATAATGAGTTTTATAGGAACAGACATGGAATTCCCCTATTAACTAGGAGATCTCAAATATTTGAATGTATCATAAGAGAACACCATCAGACCCACATTTTTAGAGGATCTTCTCACGGTTTGGACTTATCTTGACGGGGAAATGCATTGTGGGCTGAAAGATTCACTCTTGTTCGTCTCTGTTAGCAGGGAGATTATCATGATAGAGATACTTGATAAATTGATAGTCCAATCAGGGGTCTATCCTTCTTTGGAATAAGGATCTGGACGACTCGATGTGTATGAACCAGTGGTATAATGGATCATCTTCTAACTATCATCATCATCTGAGGTGATGAGAGAGATTATTCGCCGATGTTCCATGTTGATAATAAATTATTCCCAGTTAGGCTCTGTGAGGGAAGAAGAAAGGCTGGACAAGGAATTATATTATCCACTCTATAATCAAGGAACATTATTAACCTCTGGTAGAGAAGTAAACTAAGCCATCAGTTGGAAGGTGTGTTCTAACAAGGGAACGAACTCTATCTTCCTAATTAATTAGTCATTTTTGATCTACTTGATGACATGCTTGGAGTCCCCCTTCACATGTAAGTGGGGAACATCAATCTCGAGGGGCAGATCAAGACAATTGATGAGTGACTGATAATATACCTCATTGTTGGTGAAACCACTTGACAAGAAGAATGAATAAGGCAAGATAGACTAATTACGGGTGATGAAGTCAATTCCTAGGCCCAATCTGTTGAGTTTGGGATTTTTGAGATTTCTACAAGTTGGGATCTATATGGATCCATAAAGTTCCTCTACCAATACATTGTTTCTTGATCCACTGATAGGATGACCTCGTCTAGAAATTCATGATCCAAATAATGTTATGTGAGAGTTGGATGGGAACCAAGGAAGTCTTCCAGTGCCCAGAAATTAACATCTTTCTATAGAACAAACCTGATGTCAAACTGAAAAAGAATCACTCTCAACCGAACATGAAGGAATGTCAACATGGTACTATTCAGAATATACTTTAGCGAGTTGATGTGGGATACCAACTGTATCTCATGGTGATATAAATATTGTAGTAGCTTCTATACCGTAAGTGATAATTCCAGGAAACTATTATCGATAGGGGAATATCAGGTCTATGTATCGAGGATCAATCAGTTCTGATAGCACAAACTCTTATCTATCCCTTCATTGTTCGTCTTGATGAGAAGGGCACCAAGGGACCATTCCAGAGCAGTCATGTAATGAATCAACAGTTTCATAGGGATAGGTTGCATCAGTATCATAGGATGTAGTACATACTACTTTATCTCCTCAAATCTAGTCTCTCACTCTTCGTCACACTGACAGATGGAACCTTTCATTAGTTTCAAGAAAAGGGTGTACACTATTCTTCCATATTCACGATGAATCAATGTAAATAGGGAAAGTGGTTTTAGAAGCCCTGGATTTTCTATTGATTTTTGGATATTACATCTAGCTGATAGATTTAATCTTTTCTTGGTCGATCTCGATGCCTATGTATCTGAAAATGATGTTGTGGAACTTACCAGAAGTAATCCATAAGACACACTTCAAAGGTTTCATATTTTCGTGGATGCAATAGGGGAAACTAAAAACTTTCTCATGTTATTTGAGATGACATCACTACAGGTGGGACTTGACCACAAAATCAACCACATATAATTCCAATAACATTTTGAGGATCGGCTTGAATATGTGTTTCATGGAACGTTTATATGTGGCTCCTATATTCTTCAAACTGAAAGGCATTACCTGGTAATATAAAATATTGTGTGGTGTTATGAGGGATGTGGATTCTTCATCCACGTGGGCCATTTAGATTTTATTGTATTCATATTACCCATTCATGAAGGAGATATCTTAGAATCCATTGGAAATGTTAATCAAAAACTCTGTCAAGGGATGGGGAAAATCATCCTTCTGACTATGGAGGATGAGATCCCCGAAGACAATGTAGATAGTGATATGTCCATTCCTCTTCCAAATAGGAATAATTTTGGCTAAACACTTAGGTTTATGGACTTCCAGGACAAAGATGGCCTTTAGGATCTCATCAACTTTAGCCTCGACCATGGAACTGTGAGAAGGGTGCATCTTCTTGTGAAGTTGTTTGAACCGAAGGTGGTTTAATGGGAGACCAAGTTAGAGGATGAAGACCAGAGGATATATCTACAACATCTCTTAATATCTATAGGTGAACAAATTGATATTCAACTTCAAGAAATACACATAATGTAGTTTCGCTTCCGCAGACATTGTTGCACTGATTGGCATTAGTCTCAAGTCTGCCTCGGTACAGAGATTCACCTATACCAACTCATAAACGGTGGTGGATACACATAATTAAATGGTGGGAGGGGTGTCCACCAAATCCTCTTCATCATCCATGATAAAAGGATCATTGGTAGGAGGCACTTCCTCTAAGTTAGCCGGATCTGAGAGGACACTGGTTCCTTCTTGAGCGATAATATCAATGTGAGACTCCTAAATCACTAAATCCACGACAACGAAAGATGTCCACTTGATCCCATCCAGCCTCTGGCCCAAGGGGCCATGTTTTATGATGTCAAAGAAGTAATGTATTGTCTTTTTGAGTTAGTTCAACCATGCTTAATGGAATAGGAATGTGTGACGTATTTTCACTGCCATGGGGTGACCAACATGATACCTGATGGGGATAAGGGGCTCCAGAATAATCTGGTCCTGGTTTGTATAAGAGTAATAGGTATGATTTGGTGATCCTTATTTCTGGGACTACACCTTCCACTTTTCCCAGATACAACAAAACAATACTCCATATCTGGGGTAGTGGGATTCAACTGATGGAAATGAAGATTGTATGCATCATTTAGGTTTGTCCATGGGTCGGGAGTACCTGAAGCATGATCGATATCATTGGAATACTCTTGTTATTCCTTTCTCTTATAGGATTTGGAATCCATGTTTTTGGTTTCAAAAGATGCAAAGGGATATGTGTCACCTTGAACTATGCACACTTGATCGTTAAGAGAGTATATGAGGCATTGCATATATGAGGAGGAACTCCCGCATGTAAGTGGGGGCAAGGACTGCTCATCAGTAAATTGTTGGTTGTGTCTTATTAGACAACCATGAAATCAATAATGGATACCAAGTCACCAAATTTAGTCTCTCAGTGTATTTTTACAACCAGTGCCTATTCTGTCCTATTGTAACCTTGTATCTTCATGTCAAAGGGGACTAGGTCCACATTGTGTAGTCTGATTTTACGGAGTGTCCATGATGGGATGAAATTAATCCTGGAACATGTGTCAACATGTTAGTGACATACTTCCATGACATGGAACTAGCATGTGACGTACAACGGGCGTATGTTCCCCTATAAATGAGAATCTTCATCTTTTCCTAAGAATGAAATATTGGCCTGACACCCTTCATGATTTCTCGTCCTATCATGGAATGCATCTATGGTCATGACCTATATTTCAAACTGGAGGGGGATTCTTAAAGCCTCACCATAGGTTTCCCACATATCTGCTAATAGAGGAAGGTCAATGAGGATCAAAATCCTCGTGGGAATAATGGAATGGTTCTTGAGCACAATATAATTCCATGCCAGACACACATTTCTATTAACAGTAGGTCTCTCTATGATAAGAGCTATAATAGGTTATTTTGTTTAATCATGCAGATTATAGATGGTATTTGTCATATCTCGATGCTAACTATTAAAAATATGCAACAAGAATTTCAATCGATAGATGGATGCCTAAGGTGGTGCTACATCTATCTGCGACTAGCCAAGTGTTGGATGCGCTGGCACTGCCTGATCGAGGAGTACAAAAAAAAGTGGGAGTGAATCTGATGAGATGGGAAGAGTGGGCTGCACATGATAAGCTCATGCTGGGCCTACTTTCTAGTCTGAGTAGCATGCACATATTTGTTGGAATCACTGGATAATTCATTTTGGTAGTTCAAACATCAACTTTTTCATCGATGCTGGCATCCACAAAGGAAATTTGGAAGATATATCTGGAATTATTCATATTTAGAAACCATGTAGGAATCCACCATCTTGGAAGTGTTCACCAAGACATTCTATCGATCGTCACTCTTGGATTCCTCCATTAATGGGAGGATTCTGGGGGTGAATCCCATTTCTAGAGGCATAAAATCACCAAGAGTGAAAGACAGATTCAGCACCAAGGGTGAGCTTTGTTTTCCCTTTGACGTTAGCTCTTGATCTCCTGATAAGAAGAGGTTTGAGATGTTTATGCTGTAACAATGTTCAGAGATAACATGGTGGTTTCAGTAGGCTCAGATCTATTGAGACGACCAAGTATAAAATCGAGGTCATGACCATCTTATTTCTAGGCCATCCAGTCATCATATTTCTAAGATACATGGCTAGAGACTTTTTGAAATTAACATTCAGTAGCGTCGCCTTAGATATATTTATTAGGACCTACGAATGCAGAAGCTTCCTCTACTAGAGAATGACCCAACCTGATAATGTTGTTGACAACAAGGTCTTGGAGCAACTCCTTTAACACAAAGAACTATTTGATTGTGTTCTCTAAGAACTGGTGATTGGGGAAGTGGTTGGGGCGATTGGTGAGATCTTCCTCCTTATATCTCTTTCATTTTGGTAGTCACTAGATCCCCAGTTCCAAGGAACTTCAGAAGTAACCATTGACTCGAGCCTTTTTTAATGAGTAGATGTGATTTCTCATGCCCATGGATAGGGATCTTTGAGCCTGGCCCTATCTGGGAGGTAAACCCTAATGAGGATGAGGAACCATACTATCTCACATGGGTGATGTTGGTGTATTATGCAGTGGTGTTAGCTGATTCTGAGGTAGATGAGGCTACATCAGAGTTTGAGCCTGAGGCGGCGACACTCATCAAGATAGTGGAGGTGGTTGCATCAGTAAAAATTCTAGTTGCATGGGGGATTCTATCTGTGCGATAGTACTAGACTTGGCCTTGGCATCCCTTCTTGTGGGAGCCTAGGAGGGAGCAAGTGTGCCTTCTTTTCTTGTTGTACAGCTTCCATTAGGCACTCGGCCTTGTTATAAAAATCTTGAAATCCACCCAAGAATTTCATAGTGATAAAATAGGGGACTAGTTTGGGTTTAACATTCCCTATGTGCATAGTTAGCAACAACTCCAAAGACTCTGACATGTTGAGTGAATAGGTGAGACCCTTCCACCTGGTGATTAAGTTTTCAACACACTCATTCGGTCATTTCTTGCACTAGAATACTTTAGAAATACTCGTCTTTTGAGTGGTGGAGCTGAACTAGTACATAAACTGCCAAAAAGACCCTCCCAGCCAGCTATAGACTAAATTGGTAACTAGTCGTACCAGACGGATTCAGGTCCTTTTAGTGTTTGTATGAAACATCAGTTCTTTCCATCCTCCTACTAGGATAGAGTTACTATAATGGGTCCAAAACATGAGATGAAGTGATCCAGAGGTTGCAGTGGGTCACATGTCCCATTAAAAGGGGAGAATTTAGAATTCTTGAAGCCTGAGGGTGCTGGCATATCATCTACACATTTCTGGTGTGGCTTTCCATCAAGATGGATTTCCAATTGTCGGGTCTCAAGAGCCTTGAGGCATGTAATAATATTGGATATAAGATCTTATTGGTGAGGATTCCATTCATGGAGAGCATACTAGACCACTAGTGCATTGGAAGGTTCTTCAACACAGTAATCTTGCTCAAGATCTCATGGAGTGGTTGGTGAAATGAACTGAAGGGATACTAGAGGATTGTCCCATGAAATAGCTGGAGAAATATATTTAAGAAGAACATGAGGGGCTTCCATGTCTGGAGGAAGGTTCTCACACAGTTCAGGCGAGTTTAATGATACATACCACAACCACTCGCCATAAACTCCTTCTTCTACTCTATCGAGATGAGAAGGGTTATTTGGATCACCTGAAAGCCACTCACCACAGGGAATCTATACCTGCCCCTACTACCTTGGCTAAGGATTAAGATAATCTGGTCATAGTTCCATTGTAGTTTCGACAAGGAGCACGTCAACCAATATCTTATGCTCTGTGAGTTATTGAAACAACAAATCCTTCATTGGGCCATCTTCCTCCTTTGGTACTAAGCCAGAAGGATCTGAGTGATTGATGGATTCGACATTCCATTTTCCCTTTCTAAGGTCCCAACTGAGAGGCAAGGACTCAGAAGGTGTGGGAAGGCCAATACAATTTATTTGTTGGGGAGTAACCCAACATATAGGATCCAACAGATGTGGAACTATCCCCAGGGGTAGGTTCTCCACATTGATTTCCAACTCGGTTTCTCTCTCTACCAGGTCATCCAAGTATACTGTGATGGTGCATAGAGGCATATCCTTGATGTCACCCATCAGGATTTGTCGACACTAGATAGTATCTAAATAGAGGGAATAATAATTCCCCCAATTGTGAACCCGGACATGGGGGGTGGCCTCCCTGATCACCTTTCGGAGCACCATGAAGCTCTGAATGCACCATTACAAGAGATCCTGATGATGAGTTGGTTGTTAAGGGTGCTGATAAAAAGTTATTTGAGCCAAATTGACCATTATAAATTGTTTTCAAATGTTGTTGTTGTGTTCCTAGACTTTGGGATAGTCCAATCACTGACCTGTATGGTGGAGATGTGTTTCCTAGAGATTTTGGTGACAACACCTGACCTTATCCTGGGTAAGGGTTTCCAGTATATTGATGTATGGAATGGAAATCATCGAGAACATATCAGGGAGATAATCTGCTACCATAAGAACCAATAAACTTCTCCATTCAGACATGGGATCCGGCCCTAGGTTAACCCAATCATCAACTGGGGTTGGATGTGGTACTAGTAGTGGCACTTACTCGGACAGTTGTGGACATAAGCTTGTCATTGAAGTGTATGGTGCAGAATCTAATAGAACACTTCATCTTGGGATATCACTCAAAGATCTCTTTGCATACATCCCCATATCCATGTAAGATGAGGTACTGGACACTGATTCTTGTGTAAATGTGGAAGACGTTGGCCGTGGATCTGGCTAGTGCCCGCCATCTATCAGCCACTAGAATAACTCTGGGTGATATCATGTCAAGGTAGATAACCAATACAGTTATGGTAGAGAAGGTCGTACGACGAGACCCCGAAAAGGATACATATCAACATCCTCTTCTATAAATATGCAGATGTATTTAGGGATTTGTTTCATCTTTATTTGAGGAACTATGAGGCTGACACGTTGGGTCGTTAGCCTAGACCTTGATATTGAGGATCGGGGTGAGGGATCCATCAGTTTGTCACTTTGCCTCAGATTCGGAAAAGCAAAAGGGTTTAATTGCGATCTAACACTTCCCCAAAATGTTTATTTTGTGGTGGAAACCTGATATACTACTCGGTATGGTTCTTCATGGAAATGTTATCTTTGACACTAGGTGGACTTCTGGTTGGATAAGCATCAGATTAGAGAGGATCCCTGATTGGATGCACTGGGGTGTGAGGAGCACTCTTTCATATATCGAATAAAACATGAGTTGGGCCTTTGCATCTATTGGCTTGGATGTGAGGAGGACCTTCATAGTAGGGGTGCTAGAGCGGGAAGGACCTCTACTGGAGTCCATATTTACATGGAGATCACCCCCATGGAATCCAACTATGACAGAGATGGGATGATGAGGGCCTTCTTATTGATCAAACAGGATGTGAGGAAGACCTCCACGTTGAATGCTGATGAAGTGGGGAAGTCTTCCACTTTGATAATTTTTAGGACCGGGAGTACCTTCATACAAATGGGTAACCAAGTGAGGGGGACCTTTGTAATATACGATGCTTCCATTAGGAGGGCCACATGTCATTCTAGTGATGACGTGAGTTGGACCTTCGCATTGATGTCATGAAATATGGGGTGAACTTCCATACCTGGGATTATGGGATTAAGGAGGAACTCTGTGCTGGATTTCAACAAGTTGGGAAGGACAGATGATAGGACTAATGATGGTGGAATGTAGATGACCTTCATACTGACCAAGAGAGTGGTAGTGTCTTCATTTCTAATTGTTTACGGTACGTGTAGGACCTCTGTAATTGGAATCATCACCGCAGGTCAGGTTGAGATGAGTGCTTCTTGTACTGGATCTTAGGAGGGTCAAACCAAATTTCTAGTGGGGTGACTGGGGCCTTGATCCTGACTGTATGTAGAGGTTCTCTGGATTAGTAGTAGCAGTGAGTAGGTATTTCACATTGGGGGTGGCATGGGCCATTAGAGATGTTAATGATGACACCCGCTGATAGGAATCCCCACAACCTTTGCCCGCCATTGGCGTCTGGTCAACTGAATCTGGGATGGAGGCGTAGGGATATATGTCACCTATTATATGGCATGCGAGAGTGGTTGGTGGCACTGACATGGCCTGGTGGGATCCCTCTTGGAAATTTCTCATGTTGAAGTCACATCTGGGGTAACTTGGGCACTGCTTACCTCATTTTCATAGGGCATGTAGTCATCAGAGAGTTAATGTGAGAGACTCCTGAAACAATTATAGGTTAGAGTAGAGATGAGTTTCTCCATGCATATCCCTTGTGGGAATCCTTTGAAATGTGGAATAGAATCCTCCAGGCCTTAGTGATCCAGGTCCCCGGTCGGGATGACCCTTCCTGCTTATATCACCGAATGGGGGTGTTAATCAGACTCATTTGTATGAGCTCTGATGGTGAGATAAGTAATAGGAACCTAGAAGCCAGGGTCATGAGGGTTATCACAAAAGAGATGAATCCATGTGGGATTGCCACATTAGCACTGCCCCTACCCCTATATCCGTGGGTAGGTGGTTATCTATTTCCTATAGTAGTAGCTTAGGTCCTGCAAAGTATGAATATTTATCCATAAATATAGGTAGCATGAATGTGATTCCCAATTCCCCCACACCATTCAATCTTCCATGGATTTAGAGAAAGATCTACGAAGGCAATGTAATTGATTATAATACCAAATGATTAGCTACCCCAACTCATGGAGAGTTTCATGATAGGCCCACTATTTACTTTGCGGGACCTAGCAGTAGATATATTGATCCATTAACATGCTCAACTAAAGATTCCTCTAATGCTACTAATCCCCATGTTGAGGAGAATAATTTCACGTCAGGTTCACCAATTTTTTATTCTTTCTCCAAGGCATGCTATGTCATGAGGATGTGCTTATTTTTTACTCCACATTCCCTATTTCCAAAGGTGGGATTCACTCATCACTTCTTTAGAGATGTATTATCCTTCTTCGAAATAGGATGACAAGATGTTAGTTTCTCCTTCCGTGGATTTCTCAATGGAATTAGTTTCCTAGTCAGGGTATCCCATAAAGATTAACATGTTGTTCATGAAACCATTATTGGTGTTATCTCTTCCCATATGCTGGTTAATTACACTGCCTCTATCAGGACATTCAAAAGGGTCATGTTTGGGAAAATACCTTCGATTAGGATTATAATAATGTTGGTCATCACTGACATGTCTTGACACTCACACACTGGAACACCTATATTTCCCTTATGATAGGTCTTCTCGATGCCATGGAAGCCTGTGGTATCCCACACAGAATGCGGAGAACCGTATGCTATAGGTATGTCTATAAGGTTTTCCTGGGTTTCCCATGTCTAACATGGGGTATTCCACAAGTTTAACATCTTCTAGAGATGGATCAGACTGATTGGAACTATGGTGATTGTGGATCAGATGGTTGGTGCATCCTTTGGAGGGATCACCTAGAATGTTTACATTTTTATGGGTTAGGACACCTAATGAGGATGGAACTAGTATTTTTTGTTCCAAAAAGGGAATATTTCACCCTACGAAGATTGATGTGGACACCATAATGGATGGATCAAAAAATGGTGGGTCCTTGTTGAGGGGACACCTATTTTAACGTTGGATTGAATTGAACCTAAAAATGGCTTCCTACATACCAATAAATGGATCATAACCCACATAGTTTCAATGTATGAGTCATGGAATCAGGGTTTTCACAAAGGAAAATGACCCAAGATCATATTGGGGATTACATATGGTTATCTTACAATCACAAGAGAGACACTCTTGGATGGAGGATGTGACCATGTCTTGCAGAGGGGAAAAGTGATGGACCAACTAGCTAGGGCTTATGAATGGTTAGCTACCCATAAGGATGAAATTATTTCACCAAGATGTGGAAGACTGGGTAAAATCAGGGTGTATATAGATGAAGGGTTGAGATATGGAATGGATGGAAGTGAGAACAGTGTGAGGGAAACAGTTTTGGGATGACAGTGTTGGATTTGAACCACAAGAATGCTTCTTACATACCATTATTTTAGGGAGAATGGATCACAATCAATGCAATTTGGATGGGGTGGTGAGTCACCAGAGGAGGTGGCTAGAGAGAATGGATATGTGGATTGGACCCGACAAAAGTAGAACCTCCTGGTAAGGCATGGTCTACCCAAAACACAAAGGCTCAATGGAAATACTAGTATGGGACACGAGTAATGGGGTTGAACCTCAGAGAGGCTTCCTATATATCCCTGTGGAAGGGAATCAAAGTCCATGTAGTTTAGGATGGGTCATAGAATCAGGGTGTGTGTAAAGGAAAATGACATGAAGGCATGTTGGGGATTACACATGGTTATCATCTCATCACAAGAGGATCACTCTTGGTTGGAGGAGTATGATAAGTGCACAGGTTTCTGTGTGGTTATCTTTTTGAGAACTGGTCGAACACCACAAAGGAAAGACCGTGGATTCTCACCGAGGGGACACAAAGATTTACTAGTGATTGGGGTTGTACAACAAAGAGGCTTCCTTCATACCAGGAATATGATACATGGATCATAACCCATGTTGTTCGAGATATCATACAGTTTAATGTCTTACAGGATGAGGGGGATATATAGTTTTATGTCTTATAGGACATGTAGAGAACTGACGTGAAGATGAATGGAACAAAGGAAGATGTTGGCCTTATCCTTAGGGATGCTGCCTACATACCCTATTCAAAGGAAACCAATCAAAGTCTACATAAATCGACTGAAAGGGGCATGGGGAATACGTGTGAAAAAAATCAACATTATTTATCTATTCAGTAAAAACCCTTTTTATTCCATTTCCTTAATTTCTAAAAATGTTTAAATGAATTTTTTTACTATTATATAATTAATTTTTAATGAAATTAGTACCCATATTATATTTTTTTAAAAATGGTTTAAATGGAATTATCTTGTCATTTTCAAATCAAGGAAATTTTTTACCAAAAAAGTGAAATGAAGCGTTCTTTTTACATGTATAACACGAACGATAATTCCCAAAGTCATGACCACTCAATGATTTAAAGATTACATTACTAATTTCTTGTGTTATTTTCTTATATATAATTTTATGTAACTCTTGAGAAATTTTTAGATTTTAAATAAGTGATTTCAAAATTGAAAGGTAATTTTCGTCAATAAATTTACAAATTGATCTTTCAAAAATATTTTCCCTCATAGATGAAATTCATTGAAGTTACTTGAGATTTTATGGTGAAATTATCCAATGATAAAATCATTAGTATTCCTCTATATGTTATACTATTTTGTTAAAAATATTATTTTGAAGATCATTCCTCTCCCATGGGTTATGTGTTGTTTCAATATTAATGATAGCAGATCCTTTTCCATGGTTTATGTTTTGATAAAATGTCTATGAGACCCATTTCCATTTCATGGGTTGTGATGTTATAAATTTATTATGATCTTATGGAACACATAAGTTTTATTTTCATTATTTTACATGTTGTTCAGTTATAAACCAATAATGGTGATGATGTTATAAATAAGGATGGTGGTTACGTTATAACCAAGGACTTGTGATTATGTTATGGACCAAGATGGGTGGAACTATATCTCTGTTCAATGTATTGGGATATTATATATAAATCATGAGTTAATTATTTCATCCATGAACCCAATTACATGTTTAAAATGTTATGTGGGGACCTAGTTTCATGTCCTTATGGTTATCTATGGACCTACATTAATGTATATAAGGCTATTCATGGACCTACTTTCATGTTCATAATGTTGTGAAGGGACATGGATTCATGTATGTAGGTTTATTTCAAGGAGGTATTTCATGTTATTAACATTATTAGTGGACATGTTTCTTTTTACGAATGTTCATAATATGATAAGGATACATTTTTGGTACATTAATTTGTCTATGTTATGCTCTCTTAGAATGTGTTCATTGATTTCTTTCATGATTTATATATTATGAAAAGTAAATATTTATTCCATCAATCAACATTATTATATTTTATATAAATTTTATGGTTTTCAAATAATATTCTCATGTTCTAATATCCTTATCCTAATGTTATGTTGATATCTACCTTGTTTAACCTTAATGAACATCTAAGATCAGCCATTATTATATTTTCATTACCTAGGTTTTGGAGAATGGTATAATGTATGACATGTCAAAGAAGGGTGACTATTTCGAAGAATATAATAGGAAATGATTTATCTCACCAATGAACCAGCTGTGTATATATCTATATTTCCAAAGGAATTTGAAAAAAATGATTTTGGAATCAAACATCCTGTCATGATATGTAATGAATAATAATACATTAATAATTAATATCTATGAATTTGGATTTTTGTTCTTTATAGTTTGTTTCATAGAAATGTTTAGTTATCCATAGAAAAATAGTATGGGAAAACATGATTGAGATCCCTTCGGAAATGTAGAAGGATAATTATATGGATATGTCAAAGTATAATAAAACTTATTAGAATGATTATGAAGGATATGAAGTGTGCTTTCAAAACTGTTACATCCATTTCAGGATACAATAAGTGGTTGTTGATCTGGCACAACTGTACCAATGGGAAATATATCCAAGAAGTGTGAATTGGTATTTCACTCGATCATCACCTGGTGCATGACAACATGCCTTGCTGTGCACATTGTTTTTGACACATATGATGATTTTTTTTAAATTAACAAACTCTTTACAAACCATCATAAAGTATTTGAATAAATTAAAACCATGAATAACTTAGGTAAAACATAAGGATTCATTGATGGAAAATAATGTGTCATTATTATGACATCCAATAAATGATTTTTCATGAATGATAACTTTTATCAATGATTCATGATAGTAAAAAACCATTTTTATTTTACTAATGGAATCAAAATAGAATGATAAATTTGTGGTGGTTATCATTATTCCCAAATATTGAAGTATGTTTCTTGAATTTAGAAATATGAATTCCTTTTTGTATTAAATAGTCCCTAGGAATGTTAATTAATTACATCAATGATTAAATGTTTAATTATTACATAAATCCACTAATTTTATGGTGACTGAATTTTATGTCTATGATTACTTTCCAGTTGAATTTTGTGGGAATATGCTTCTTGAAAATATCAATATCCTCTATATTTTTTAGTATTATTTTATATTAGTCATGTATTTTCATTCTCTACATATATCCCACCTCAATTTAAAAGGTTGTGAAGTCATGTTCCATATTCCAAACCAACCTATGATCATCTATCAATGTAATGGTAAATATGAAATTTTAATGGAGCTCACATCTTATTTCTAGGTCTTGATACCCATTCAAAAAGTGTGTTTATCTCATATGGTTGGTGAGAAACACAACATTGATAATATGCCAATTTTCAAGAAGTTTTTTGATATATTTTTAGAAGATTTTAACAGTCTTCCACCAAAACCAAAAGTTTAGTTATCAATAAAAATCATGCCTATTTTTATTACTTTTTCAGTGCTTCCTGTAGAATTTCCATGATTGAGTTATCGGAATTGAAGAAGTAACTAATGGATAATATTGAAAATGTATTTATTCAAACAACCGTGTAAGAATGGAATGAGCTTATAATTTTGGGTAGTAATAATGATTTATTGATGTAGCTTTTCATTGTTTACAAGAAAATAAACACAGTCAAAATAAAAAAAAATTATATCTATCATGTATTGATGGATTTCATGATCATCTTTAAACAAAAAATAATTTTTCATTATTGATCTTCATTTTTTATATCATTCATTGAGGGCCATTAAGGAGGGTATACCCAAAAAAATATTCTATAAAAGGTATGGACACTATGAGTATAAATTGATGCTATTTTGGATTACTAATGCCCCTTTTATCTTGATGGATTTGATGAATAGAGTCTTTATAGATTACCTTAATCAGTTTTTATAGTCTTTATATTTTATATTCTTATATATTCATATAGAATGGTACATCATAAAATTCCTTTTATGATTCTACTAAACACCATAAGGAAGGGGTATCAATATAAAAATGTACTAAATATAAAATTTGGATAAAAATACACATTTTGGGGAATATATTTTCAAGAAAGGGTATATCGGTGGATCCATCCAAGATGGAGGCTATTGGGAATTGGTAGAGGCTAACCACTATAATTTAGACATGATGTTTTCTTTGACTAAATAGTCATTTTCAATGTTTTGTGTAAAATTTCTCATCACATTCTAATCCACGCAAAATGTTAACTCAGAAAAGGATCCAAGTTATTATGGAAGGATGAAAGCAAGAAATAGTTCAAGGAACTAATGCGATGGTTATTCAGTGAACCTACGATAAAATTTCACTAATGTGTATAATATTTTTTATTCTATAGGGACACATCAATGAATGGAATGAAACTCATCCACATTCTTAATGTTATGGTGATACATATGGGTCAAACAAATTGATGATTCATGATAAAAATTACCCAACTCATTATATGGTGTATGCTATGGTAATTTTTCAAATTAATGATATAGAGGTATTATCTCTATAGATAATGGTGGTGATATATATACTAATAACAAAATATTATAATATACATCTACAAATAAATAATATGACATGCGCTAAAGAACTCAGTTTGTGTTGTTTAAAAATTACGACAACTCAATACACTACCACTCTATGAGAGTGAACATGTTGGCCAATGGTTAGAGCCAAATTGTTCATGATAGATTTTCTATAATTAGAATAAAAAAAGTAATATTATTTTTTGATTTTTTACATGATCAGTCTAGAAATCATCAAGGAAGTGTGAAAATATTTTCTTACTCAAATAAGTGTTCAACCATAAATCCATGTAAAGAATAATGCAGCTTAGAAAGAAGATGTTGAACTTTAAAGGAAGGTAAAAAATGTTCTTGATTTTGACCCTAATTATGATGGAATAACAAGGTTCATTCACTCTTTATAGATACTATCCAAACCAGATATAATGGAGTTGTACGATTGATCTCATAGTTCTTTATTATCCATTCATCCTAGATGTACGATGATATGTATATATTAGAAAGAGTTTTTCTTGTGGGACGACATGAATAATGAAATTATTGATTATGTACCTCGGTGATAGGTATGTCAACAATCTATGATTAATAAAAAAAATTGAGGGTATGTTACAACCATTACCTATACTATAATGGAAATGGGAAAACATCACCATAGATTTTATGATTGGACTCCCAATAAATTTTAAAGGGCTTAATGCAATATTTTTTGTATATTATCTCCTTATAAAGTGAGAATACATCATCACTATGAGAAAATATTTCTCTTTGGACCTCCTTTATAGAATATACATTATGAAATTGGAAAGGTTTGATGGAGTATTATATTTTATTTTATCTGATACGAATCCAATATTACCTAGAATTTATGGAAAACTCTTCATCAATATCTTTGTTAGAATTGTGTTTCTAATCTATGTGTAATCCAATGATAGAGGTTATGTATAAGAGAACAATAAAAACCCAAGAATATATGTCGAAATATTTTTA
Source organism: Viscum album (assembly GCA_963277665.1). Lineage (NCBI taxonomy): Eukaryota > Viridiplantae > Streptophyta > Magnoliopsida > Santalales > Viscaceae > Viscum > Viscum album. The sequence continues at coordinate 1,040,746,979 of OY728134.1, read as the reverse complement.
TATGGATTTCAAAGAATTATGGGACCAACACCTTCCTCTAGATGATATTTAATACAATAACAGGTTTCACTGAAGAATTCATATGGATACTTAGGAATCAATTGATTGAAAGTAGTGTAGAAAACCAACATATTTTGAGGATGTAGAAGTATGAGAGAAATTGGGACCTGATCTTATTGATAAAATAGTAGAGAAAATTTTATCAATTCAACAACATATCCAGGCATATCATAGTTGATAGAAAGGATATATGGGAAATTGTCAATGTGATATTGAGTTTGAAGGTAGAGATAAGACTTTTCTATGAATTTTTATATGGAACAAGGTAGATTTACTTTGGAAGAAAAGAAAGATGAGCCCTAGGTATATTTTTTCCATCATGATTCATGATTAATTAGAGATAGTGGTATATTGGTTGGAACTTCCACATAGCCACCTCGAGCTTAAGATTTGTTCCTTGTATCTCTCTAGTGGAAGTACATACTTGACCCACCACATGTAATAAAATCAAAGGTCATAACTATGGGGAATGATATTTCTTATCATATGAATATATAAAAGTTAATAATAAATATAAAAATTATAATTTAATGAAAAATAAATTATTTTCATTATATAAATATATTATAATTTTTCAGTGACGATATACTTACATTAAACAAATTTACATCTCTCTTACATTACATGATAAAATAAAAGAAAAATAAATGTAAATGATTCTAGAAACGATAAAATATATACATTTTGAGGGAATTATGGTGTTTGATGAATATTTTAATTAATAATAATGTATAATATGTGTTAAAATATTTTACAATAAAAATAAATTGTTATTTTTATATCATTATTATGAAATTTAATATATAGTCCAAAAATTATATTTAATGATATTTCATGTAAAAAAATTATTAAATATATTATAAATAAAAAATCTGGAAAAGGAAAATTATGATGGTAGATGGTATGAAATTTCATTCATGTATCATTTGTGAGTTTCTTTACTCCTTTATAATGAAATATTTTATCCTTTTATATTAAAAAAGTTTTTAGCACGACTAAATTTAAAAAGGCTAAATGATGGGCCAAATTAAAAATGAATAGTTATAAAATGCCACCAAATATTATCCAAAATTTACTGGATGAAGAAATTTTGGTAATTTCCTATCCAATATTCTAAATTATATCCATTTGGTTCCACATGGAATGATTATGACATATATTAAAGGAAAATCATATATGTTATTCCAAGTGTTTCATTTCTTTCACTTATATAACAAAGCCTTATATTCTCATTTAATTCAAAATATTGAGATCTATTGATCAGATAAATACAACCATAATACCTGACTATATTCATTCCATTCATTTTTCTGATTTTATTTATATCATAATACCACCCTTGGAAGGATTAATTTGTTGGAAAATGAGGTCTCCCAAAGAAAAGGTAATCATATTACCCAACTCTTTCAAAGATTATTTCTTCCTATACATCTTTGAAAACAATTTTATCCATTTCAAAATAATGTTAATATTATAATAAATATACTAATATGTTATTATGAATATGGGGTAACCATTTTTCACCTCTATTCAATCAAATGGAAATTGAATGTATCACTCGTGTGTCTGTATGAACTATCGCCTGCTCATAGAAATGCGATTAAATTTCAATCACCCCCTCCCATTGACGGTTAATATGTTAGATTTAATGTTTATATATAATATTAATTACTTAAATATACTTATGAAAATATAATATAGTATCTACCTTATTAACTTCTGAACCATTGTAAAATGACAACATTGCTCATTTAAACATGTACACTACCACCTCTATTATGAAATGTGGTCCGTTTTTTATTTTTATGTTACATGTATTGTAAAAAGGTGATATTTAATGATTTAATATTATATATTTGATATAATAATGATCCTTTGAAGGTGAAATATTATTTATCTTTTTTTAATTCCATCCATCGGAAAGTGGAAACATTAGTCACACATATGTAATCACAACTTTCTCCATGAAGTGATGTACTTTATTTTCCTAAAAAAACATATATAGAATTTTATAAAAATTAATATAATGAGTGAATATGATAATGATGATATAATTATGATTTTATAGGTGATGAAACAATTATCAAGGTGAAATGACTAAAATTTTCAAACTGAAACCCGCATGAAAAACAAAATTGTTAACACCCAGGTTGATGTTGTTAATAAAGTATTTCTAAAAAACAGGGTGATATAATACTATTAGTGAATCATATAATTTTTAAATAAAATTAAATATGGATATTTTATTTATATATAATAATTCTAACATTATTATACTTGTGTTTAATAGTGCATACAATGAAATTTGGACATGAGGTCATGGTTTCACTACTCACATTGCTTTCTAGGAGACATGGTTTATACAAACCACTTATATAATTTACATGGCATATATACTACCCATAAATGTATTTTCTGATTTATTTTATGATAAATTTTTGGACATATAAATCCATCTATGGTTATCTTTTTTATTGTATTTTTATTCATATATTACCAAATCTATAAGGGATTTTTCACTAAAACCTTATTTTAACGTATTCCTTTTGAATATTTATCCTCCATATATATATATTCCTATAAATGATTAAAAATGTTCTTATTTATGCTCAAATGATTATGAAATATAATTCTCAAGTACTATTGACATTCTTAACCGTCTTTTAAAAATGAATAATATCATAATTTCCCATGTGTTTAATTTTGAATTTTACAAAAATGAAAAATAATATATTTTTCAATACTTACCAAATAACTGCCTATTATCAGCATCACAAAATTGATTAATTATTCATATTTCCCTAAAATTATTGATTGTTCTTCAAAAAAAAATTCAATGAATTATTATTTTAAAATAAAAATATTCTATTATATTAATGGGATGAAATGAATTTTAATTGTGAATTGTAACATCATTATTAAAAAATTACAAGGAGTATATTTTAAATTCCATGAATCCTTTTTTTAAATGATTATATTTACTAGAAACATACATTTATATTGAATTAATTTTCTTCATTCGTTCTTTTAAATATTCTGTATTTATTGATCATTTATTTTATTATGATCATTTTCCCTATCACTCTATTTTATTCATCTGGAAATACATTTCTCCTTCTTGTCCATATTTTCACAATCCTGGACATATTTGGTTTCCATACCAATAATTTGATGTTATTGTAAATGCATACCATTTCTATATTTAGTATAATTTTGATAAATATTATTATGAAATTTATTTCAATTACTATTATATATTTAGTATTCTTGATTAAATATAGATAATTGTAATTTTTTAAGTCATTATGTGAATGAATGATATTTCTCATTAAAAATATGAGGAATAAAACGGTTGTGTATGTGATGGGTGTAAAGCAGTTATAAAATATCCACTTGATGCATCACTTAGTATCAGGATAAAAAATAGGTGTCCATATTGGTTTTGAAATTATGGTATGCATACCCCTAAAATTAAAGTATATTGTCCAAGACCGTGAATATAAGATTCATTATGTCATAAGAGATGCCTTTATGGTATGATCATTAATGTATATATTTATATTTTTCCTCTATAGATAATTTTGGTTGCAATGTACAAGTTAATAATATATTGATATTATCAATGAATCTAATTTATACTCAAGTAGTTGATTGAATGGAATGTGTTATGATTATACATTCAGTCATATTAAATATGACTTTCCTACCCATGATAGGTTGTACAATATACAATTCTTATTGAGAATCTAATCTCACCCTTTATTTGTTTTTAATTAACTACTATGAGAAAAAGTAAAATTTCAATTATTTTCAAGGATGAATGAATGTAATTCATAATATGTTCTTAATTTCAAACCTAATATGAAATTAATATTGTTGGACTCACCTGTTTTAATAATCACAAATCATGTTTAAATACTGATCATAATATATTAAGTCAATATTTAATCCTTTTAATCTATATATAATCTTATCTTATTCTCAACAATGTACATTCTTAAGACTCATGACTTTGCTGCATCAACTTACAGTCCATATTTATCTAAATATAAGCTCACTGTTAAAGGGTACTGGTAAGAGCCTTCTGCTCAAATTCACCGTTATAACTTACTATCACCTCAAGTCACTGATGCTAGAAGATCACTGTTGAAGATTTACAGTCACTGCTGGAAGCTACCGGTACAAGGTTACTATCACAAGTCTACCGATGATCTGCTTATCAATTCTCACAGAAAAAGATTTACTATCACAAGTTGGAAAGGTTACTATTGAAGTAGTCTGATGTTACAGAACTACCGATTAGAAGCTTACTGTTAAAGGTCTACTGTTGAGACTACCGATGTAGTTCACTGATGAGGATCCACTGTTACAAAGAATAAACAACTATCATTAAAAGTCTATAGTTCAAGTCTGCAGTTGGAATGACTATAGTTGAAGTCCATAGTCGGAAAGACCATAGTTGAATCCCTCAGTTGAATAGTCTACCGATGAAGTCCACAGTTCTAGAGATTGAAGTCTACCGTGTGACATGCTTCTTCTACCAGTATAATGATATTCTACTTTTTTCTTTAACCATTTTATTAATACTATTACAATGGTCATGTCTGGACAAATTAATGCACCTGAAATTATTTAATGTTATTCGCAGGGATATAAGGAGACAATATGATGTACGAGGAAGACCACACTTGGGTAAAGCATCTTTCTTGTCGGCCCCTGCTGAACCAAGTCAAAAAGGCTGAACTGGAAGAGGGCACACACATATATATATGAGAAAGACATTCAGAGTGAAGGGACCAACATATGCATAAAAAAAATAGAAGTGTCATAGAGATATTGAATATACATAGAACACTCATAAGATATAATCAAACACAATCAGAAGAAGAATCCTCAAGCTCTCATTCAGAATAACATTGAGCTTCAAGAAGATCAATGGAAATAATCTTTTTTAAGCTATCGTGGTGTGATGCAAAGAGATTAAAATCTAAGAAGCTGATCATCTATATATCTGGAAGTCATAACCTGAAAGTTGTGACACTCTGTTTTGGAGTCAACTTACAGAAAATGACCAAAACTTCATCTCATTCATTCCAACGAGTCCAGAGATGATCTTCCAACACAATAGAGCATTCTAAACTCATCCCAACCATCTTTAGCTCTACTGTGTATAATTACTTTACATTTGTGAGCTGTGTGTATGTTACACACACTGACTCTTGTACTTGAACTGAGGGATACTAAAAATCCCCATTCTAAACCCTCTTTATTTTTGTTTCCCACATATAACTGTGGTAGAAACCTGGTGTGGATTGGATGTTTATTTTCCCACATAGAACTGTGGTAGAGGTTGCAAAACCTAGACAGTTTGTGAAATCTGTTGTAAAGCCCGATACAGGATGTGTATCACTTTTAATATAAATTCTTGGTGGCAAGTGATCACCAAGTGGAGAGGAATAGGTCTTGTCTTAAGACTAAACCTCTTGTTTAAATTTATTGTGTTTACCTTTGCTTTACACTGTTTAACATCTATCCACTATGCTTATATTTTCAAAGACATAAATCTGTTTTTACATTCACTCTGATAGTTAGTTATGGATAGTGTGTATATCTGAGTTTTTTAAAAAACTTGTTTTAAAATTTGAATTAGTTCACATACTGATTCCACTGAGGAGTAATCAACCTTTGAGAAAGCTGTTGAACAATAACTCACTTATGTCTCTACTACCTTAATTGACTGGGCTGTTCTAATTTGGGGGATTTTAATACTAAATGTTTTTAACATAAATTTTTAATTGGAACTCAATTCACCCCCTCATGAGTATCCACTCCGACCAAAATTTGGTATCATAGGATTCATTCTTATTTATATATAAAAGGTTTTCAAACCCTCTATTTTGAAAACTGGGATTTTAGTTTTACTTAAAGATCATAAATTTTTGTTAGTTCTAAATTTTCTCTCTTTAATATATTTTCTAAAATATATTTATGGATAATAGACTAGAAGGTGATGCTACTAACATGCCACATTTTTTTAATGGTGTGAATTATTCTAAATGGAAAATCAAAATGAAAATTCATTTGGAATGTATTGGTTTTGATATTTGGTCTGCTATAGAATCAGAATATGAAATTCCCAAAACTGCTAGATCTACCTGGGATGATGCTACAAAGTTTTACTACAACAATAACTGTAAAGATATGGATGCCCTTTACTTCTCTTTAGGAGATGAGGAATTTAACTGAATTTCTGCATGTAAAACAACTCATGAAATCTGGGACACCATGGCGGTTTCTCATGAATGAACAACCAATGTGAAGGAAATGAGATTAAATACTTATACTATTAAATATGATAATTTTAATATGATACCTGATGAAACCATTTCTAATATGTATCTTAGGTTTAATGAGATTGTCAACACCATGAGTTCACTGGGAAAAGCTGTTCCAGAAAAGGAGCAGATCACGAGAATATTGAGATGTTTGCCTCATAGATGGAGAAGCACTTCTGTATCTATCTATGAGTCATGTGACATCAGAAAGCTACCAGTTAAGGAATTTATTGGTAAACTAATGATGTATAAAGAGGAATTGAAGGTGAACAAAGAAGAAGATGATGAACCCAAAACAAAATCGGTAGCCTTCAAGTCTACTGCTTTAAAGAGAAAAGACAAGTAGAAAATACATATACCTACTGAAAGTTCAGCTAGTGAAAATTCAGACTCAGACAGTGATGAAGAAATGGATCAAATATCCAGGAGATTTAAGAAGTTCTATAGGAAGAAAAAGTTTTTCAGAAAACCAAACTACAAGGGTAAGTATGATCAATAAGGTAAGTGGAAGAAAGATTGTAAGAAATTTGACAAGGAAGATGACATAGTCTTCTATGAATGAAAGGGGAAAGGACACATCAAGGCTGACTGTCCAAAGTTAAAATTCAAAAAGAAATATGACTATAAGGACAAAAATTATAAGAAATACATGAAAGAAACCTGGAGTGCTTCGGAAGATAGCACAAGTGAATCAGAAGCTACTGACTCTGAAAAGATTCTTGCCAACATGTGATTCATGACTAACATATCTGGGGTACCTATTTCCCCTCTTCTAAGTTGTTATTATTATGAAAATAACTGTTACTTAGATAATTATGCAAATATGTCTAAGGATGAACTGTTTGAATATTGCAATGTATTGGAAGATACCTGCAATGAACTAAAAGATAAATACAAATCTTTGAAGAAACAACATTCCTTGATTAGTAATATCGAAACAGATCTAAGTATAGAAAAATAAAAAAAATGCTCAATTGTTGAAAGAGAATACTCAGCTCAAATTATCTAATGAACAATTGAAAACAGATATTGAAAAGTTCACTGCTGGTCGGGATACCTTGACACAGTTTCTAGGAAAACTTATTGCTCCAAAATATACAATTAGTCTAGGATATCATCTCGAATAGAGACCAATTAGAAAAACCAAATTTGTTCCATAATCTGGACAGTTCACTACTAATTCTGGAAAATCTTTTGAGAAACAATTTTCTAAAGGACCGAACAAACTATTTATGTCTCAAAATATTTTTGTTGATTTTAGAAAACCTATAAAGAAAATATGGGTTCCCAAAGTTTTATTGGCTAACCTTCTGGACCCAAGAAGATCTGGGTACCAAAATTATCCTATGTTTAATCTATTTTGCAGCGAAGTTTCTTAAGGATTTCCTATAAGACCCTATGGTACTTGGATAGTGGATGTTAAGGACATATTATAGGAGACTATTCTTGTTTTAAGAGTCTAATTAAAGTTTATGGTGGGAATGTCCCCTTTGGTGACAATGCATAAGGAAAAATCATTGGCTTAGGCTAGATTGGTAACCTTGATACAATATTAATTAATAAAGTACTTTTTGTTGATGGATTAATGTATAATTTACAAAGAATATCTCAGTTATGTGATTATGGAGTTAATGTTAAATTTGAAAATGATTCATGCAATGTTTTTAATTCAAAGAATGACATAGTTTTCATTGCATGTAGAAATGAGAATGTATATACTGTTGATTTTAACTCCTTATCCAAACAAAATGTTTCTTGTTTAAATGCTTTTCATAAAGAATCTTGGTTGTGGCATAGAAGATTAGGACATTGTAATGTGCACTCACTTAGGAAGATATCTAAGAAATGTTTAGTTAGAGACTTACCTAGATTGGAATTCCAAAATGATAAAGTGTGTAATACTTGTCAAAAGGGAAAACAACAAAATGTTTCATTCAAACCAAACAAATAAGTTTCAACTTCTCAACCACTTTAGTTGGTTCACATGGATTTGATTGGACCATCAAGAGTTTGATGTTTAAATGGGAAGCACTATGTTTATGTTCTTGTAGATGACTTTTCTAGGTATACTTGGGTATACTTTCTAGATCACAAAAGTGAAGCTTGTTCCTACTTTTTCAAATATTCTAAGTCTGTAGAAATCCTTAGTGGACTTAATATTAAAACCCTAAGAAGTGATCATGGTCGTGAGTTTGAGAATCATGAGTTTGAATCCTACTACTCACATAATGGCTATAGTCACAACTTTTCTGCCCCTAGAACACCCTAAAAAAATGGAGTTGTAGAAAGAAGAAATATGACCCTTCAAGAAATTGCAAGAACAATGCTTAATGAGTATGAATTACCTATTTATTTTTGGGTTGAAGCTGTAAATACAGCTTGTTACATTATCAATAGAGTTTTAATTAAGCCTATTCTGAAAAGGACCCCTTATGAACATTGGAATAATAGGACGCCTAAGGTTAATTACTTTAGAGTTTTTGGTTGAAAAGTCATTATTCTTAATACTAAAGATAATCTTGACAAATTTTCTCCCAAAAGTGATGAAGGAATTTTCTTGGGTTATTCTATTTCAAGTAAAGCCTATAGAGTGTTAAATAAGAAAACCAAATGTGTGGAAGAATCAGTTCATATCAAATTCCATGAGACTGTTCCACATGAGCCTAAAGCTTCTTTTGAAAATCTTGAGGAAGATTTATCAAATTTGAACCTTAATGATAAGGATAGTGAATCCCTTGTAAAATTTTCCAGTTCTGGAAATTGTCCAGAATCTACATCTGCTGATTTTGAACCAACTAAAAACTATGAAGAATCTAGTTCAACCCTTCCTAGAGGTACTATGACTCTTAAAAATCATCCTCTAGATGTTGTTGTAGGCGATTTGAATAGAGGAACACCAACTAGAGCTTCTCTAAGAAACCAGGTTGAACATCAAGATTTTCTTTCACAGCTTAAACCCAAAAATATTAATGATTCTATCAATGATGAATTCTGGGTAATAGCTATTCAAGAAGAGCTAAATCATTTTGAAAGAAACAAGGTTTCTGAATTAGTGGAAAGACCCAAGGAAACCCTAACCATTGGCACTAAATGGGTGTTTAGAAACAAAGTAGATGAGTCTGGGAATATAGTTAGAAATAAGGTTAGGCTAGTTGCACAAGGATATAGCTAAGAAGAAGGAATAGACTTTGAGGAGACCTTTGCACCTGTAGCTAGACTAGAATCCATTAGGATAGTACTTGCCTATACAACTCATCTGAATTTCAAACTTTATCAAATGGATGTTAAAAGTTCTTTTCTAAATGGATATATAATTGAGGATGTGTTTGTTGAACAACCCCCTGGTTTTACAAATCCCCAATTTTCCAATCATTTTTTCAAACTGCCTAAAGCTTTGTATGGCTTAAAACAAGCTCCAAGATCATGGTATGATAGGCTCAACTCCTTTCTTATTTCAAAAGGTTTTACCAAAGGGATATCTAATCCTAATATTTTTATTAAATGGATTTCTAAAGATGTTTTTATAGTAAAAATTTATGTGGATGATATTATTTTTGGATCATCTAAAAGGTCATTATGTGTTGATTTTTAAAAAATGATGAAAAATGAGTTTGAAATGAGCTTAATGGGAGAAATCAAATTCTCCCTCGGATTTCAGATCTTTCAAAATAAAAATGGCATTGTTTTGAATCAAAGAAAATATATTAAGGACCTTTTAAAACATTTTTCTTTGCATGATAGTAAAGGTAGTGACACACCTATGAGTACCACCTGTAAGTTAGAAACAGATAAAGCTGGAGAAACAGTGGATCAAACCAACTACAGAGGTATGATAGGGAGTCTACTCTATCTTACAACTAGTAGACCTGACACCATGTTTAGTGTATGAATGTGTGATCACTTTCAAGCCAATCCAAAAGATTCTCATTTAACTACTGTGAAAAGAATTTTTAAATATCTCAAACATACTCCCAACTTAGGATTATTTTATCCAAAAGGACAATCTTTTGATTTGTTGAGTTATTCTGATGCTGATTTTTCCGATTGCAAGTTAGATAGAAAAAGAACCTCTGGGACATGTCACTTTTTAGGAAAGTCACTAGTATCTTGGTGTAGTAAGAAGCAGAATTCTATTTCATTATCTACTTCTGAAGCTGAGTACATAGCTTCTTGTAGTTGTTGTGATCAAATTCTGTGGATGAAACATACTTTATTGGACTATGGATTTCTATTCAAACATGTCTCTATAAAGTGTGACAACACAAGTGCTATTAATATTTCCAATAATACAGTATCTCATGCTAGGACAACGCATATTGATTTGAGACATCACTTTTTGCGGGATCATTATCAAAAGGGTGATATCATTCTTGAATTCATTGGAACTGAACAACAATTGGATGATATATTCACAATGCCTTTGAATTCTGAGAGGTTAAATTAAATCAAACACGAGTTAGGTATGATTAATTTCAGCATAGTTAAAACCTCACAGTTTGACCTCACAGTCGAACCTCACAGTTAGACCTCACAGTCGAACCTCACAGTTATATCTCACAGTTAAACCTCACAGTTAGACCTCACAGTTAAACCTCACAGTTAGACCTCACAGTTAAACCTCACAGTTAAATCGCACAGTTAAACCTCACATTTAAACCTCACAGTTAGATCACACAGTTAAACCTCACAGTTAAACCTCACAGTTAGACCTCACAATTGGACCTTACTGTTATACGTCAATGTTGCACCTCACCGGTGTACCTCACTAGTACATCTCACTGTTGAATACCTCACTGTTCATTTTTATTTTTGAGGGAATTCAAACCGTTTTATTTCTTTTTATAATTTCTATTTTATTTTGTTTTAATCCCTAAATGATAAAATCAAAGGCAACGAACACATTTCAATCCACCTTGCTCTCCCAATCTTAAACCTTGCTCTCGAAATTCCTAAACCCAAACCCTTCACCTAGGCCCTCGAACCTCTCTCAATCTCTATGGCCAGAACCAAGAAACCCTCGAATGTCAATGAGGATGCACCAAGGCCTAAGAGAACTCATGTCGAATCCAGTGGCACTGGTGACACCCCGTCAGGACCTGTAAACCCATATCTGACCAAGAGACAAATCTTTGCTGAGAACGAATTATGTGATGAATGGCTGCTATCGAGCAAGTCATTAGTACTGAGAGTACTAGATTCCCCAGGATGGACCGAATTATTTTCCAACAATAATGGACTTTACTACCCGAATCTTGTGAAAGAATTATATGAATATCTTATGTTCGAAGAGGAAGAGGATGTGCATAAGCTAATGTCCAGAGTCAATGGAAATGAAGTTATTTTCTCATCTACTGAGTGGGATGCATGTTTGAGAGTTCCTCATGAAGGTATATTTGATTACTACTCTGGAGTAGCTCCTCCAGGAAGTGATGTTTTTGAGTATGAAAAAGCTCTGGATGAACTGACAGGAGATGGAAAATCAAGAAGGATCATTGTAGCCAAGATGAATAGAGAAGACATGCTCTTATTTAAATTCATTCATCATGTACTTAGTCCAAGGAGAGGGGAATTTGTAGTACTGAAGTACCAGGACATATTCATGATGTACTTACTGAAGCATGGGAAGAATATTAACCTATGTAGGTTACTAATGGTACAATTGGAGGATATGACCAAGGGAAGCTCAAAGTCCAATGCCTTATTCCATTCCAAGCTTATTTCGGTTATGCTAAAGGTAAAGGGTGTGGCCGGAAATCATGAAGAAATGATATTAGCCAAGAACAATGTCTGTATCTCAAAGGTAATTTGCAAGTTCATGAAAATTAGTTGGAATCCCTGGAAGAAGGCATGGGTTAATGATGAAGGAAAGATGTATGAAAAGTTTGAACCTAATACTCATCTAACTAGGCCAAAAGACAAAATAGATCCAGGCCTGAAGCCTGATGAGTCAGAACCTGTTTATTCTGATGAGGAGGAGGCTGAAGGAGTTGTGGAACCTCAAAGATAGAACACCCCCATTGATGATGGGAGTGATCCTGATTTACCTCATAGCCCTGTAAGGACAGTAGCTTTTGGAGAAGCTAGCCCTCCAAAAGAACTACCAAGGAGAAAGACAGTTCTAAAGGACAGTGATACTGAGACCATAGAAGAAGAAGAAGAGGCATATCAGAATGTTGTCAAGGACACCTCTGAAGAGGATGAGGCTACCGAGTCTGATCATTTTACTCATGAAGAAAAGGAGGCTGATGCTGAAGCTGATGATGAGGATAATGAAGAAGAAGAGATTAGTTTGAGCCCTATGATAGATAGTATAGTCAAGATAATTCCTGATCAGGAAGAAGGAGTGGCATCTACTACCATTGATAAGGGAGTCATTGATGACTCAGAAAAGGATAGGACTCACCCTACTGTTGAACTATCAGAGCAAATGGTTGTTGTATCTGCTGAAGTTACAGAGGAGGTTGTAGAGTTACCTCGAGCAGAACAGTTAGAGGAGATTCCTCAGGAGAATGCTCTAAGTGAGGGGGAGCATCTTGGTTCAGTTTCTGTGTTGTATGACATCGAAGGTTGGTCTTAAGATCCAAGATATATGGTACTTGGACTCAATTATGGAGATTCGGATGAGGAAGACCATCCCCAAAAAGATTCTATTATCCTTCCTATTGTGGCTTACAATTTAGAAACCAAGGAGGACCTTGAGTCCTTAAAGGATGAAATGAAAGCACTGAGAAAATCAGTGGTAGATTTGAAGAAAAGTTTGGTTGAAGAGATGAGGTGTGTGGAGAAATCCCTGGAGCTATCTCTAGGATGTGTTGTGTCTAGTCCAGTGAAGTAAATGATGGATGAAGTTAAATTATGCCATATTGAAATTGAGAGTTGGACAGGATCTGTGGTTTCTCTAAAACAATCGATTGCTTCATTGACTACCATGAACTGTTCTCAAACCCAAGTGAATGCTGATATTAGATATATCAAAGAAGTAGTCAAGTAGTTTTTGGAAGTATTTTATGATTTTAAGACATCAGTCAAAGAACATTTGAACAGTCAATATGTACTTGTTCAGAAGGTGGTTAGTAATTTGACACAGTCTTTCAAAGAGAGAGTAGCATTCTCGGTAAAACCCCTCCCCTCATCCAGCTCCACTGTGAACATTGACCAGATCAGAACTGTGATCTAGGATGATTTGGCTAAGGCCAATACCATTGGAACCTCTGATACTCAGATACTTTCTACCACTAGGTAAGTCAGCAATTTTGTTCATGACCACCTGCGGGCAGCTACTGCTTCTCAAGAGGCCATTAAGAATAAGGTGGATTCCTACTTTGAGAAGGTCTATACCAAGAATCAAATGACCAACCACTTCAACATCTTGATAGATAATATAATGCTGCCTCCAGTGACTCAGGCATTCAGGGAGCAGGTCAGCAAGCTGAGATAATTGGATCCTACTTTGGATAAGCTTTAGGAAAATAAAGATGATTTTTTATCTGCTATGGAAAGAGGAGGAAGCATTATCATGGATTTACTCAACCTTCTTCTACCCTTTCTCCATGTGGACTGCACCCCTGTCATTATCCCTCCTGCCTTACCTTCATCTCGACCTAGTGGTTCTTCTTCAATCATGACTCCTACTGATGCTATTAGAAGTCTTACTCCACTGATCCCTCAGAAATCTACCCACTACAGACCCACAAGATCTTCTGTTGCTACCCCTCCAGTCATTCCTACAGCCATTCCTAAACCAGCTGATCCACCAGCTTCTTCTCCATCTTCTTCTTCCAAAGGGAAAGAACCCTTACCTACGGATGTTGTAGATTGAGTCTATTACTGTCTTTTGATAGGGACTTTGTATTCTTTTTGGTCATGCCATGTACTATGTTATTAATATAAGCCTTATCAATTTTTCTATCATTTGTATTTCTTTTTGCTAATCACAAATGGGGATAAATATTGTGCTAATTTGATAAATACTGTGCTAATTCTAGAATTATCATATGATTGGGGATACCTATGATACTATGATACTATGATACTGTGTTGAATCTTATCTATATTTCTCTCTGATACCATGTACTAATACTTTCTGGTTTTCCACTCTTATTAATCTCTGGTACTTATATTTAATATATTCTGACATAATTTGTGATTATCAAAAAGGGGGAGATTGTTGGACTCACCTGTTTTAATAATCACAAATCATGTTTAAATACTGATCATAATATATTATGTCAATCTTTAATCCTTTTAATCTACATATACTCTTATCTTATTCTCCAAAATGTACATTCTTAAGGCTCATGACTTTGTTGCATCAACTTACAGTCCATATTTATCTAAATATAAGATCACTATTAAAGGCTACTAGTAAGAGCCTTCTTCTCCAAGTCACCGTTATAACTTACTATAACCTTAATTGACTGATGCTAGAAGATCACTGTTGAAGATTTACAGTCACTACTGGAAGCTACCAGTACAAGGTTACTGTCACAAGTCTACCGATGATCTGCTTATCAATGCTCACAGACAAAGAGTTACTATCACAAGTTGGAAAGGTTACTGTTTAAGTAGACTAATGTTATAGAACTACCGATTAGAAGCTTACTGTTAAAGGTCTAGTATTGAGCCTACCAATGGAGTTCACTGATGAGGATCCACTGTTACAAAGAATAAACAACTACCGTTAAAAGACTACATTTCAAGTCCGTAGTTGGAAAGACTATAGTTGAAGTCCACAGTTGGAAAGACTACAGTTGAAGCCCTCAGTTGAATAGTCTACCGATGAAGTCCACAGTTCTAGAGATTGAAGTCTACCGTGTGACATAATTCTGCTACCAGTCTAATGATATTCCACTTTTTTCATTACCTATTTTATTAATACTATTATAACGGTCATGTCTGGACAAATTAATGCACCTGACATTATTCAATGTTATTTACAGGGATATCATGAGATATTACGATGTACGATGAAGACCACACATTGGTAAAGCATCTTTCCTGTCAGCCCCTTTCGAACCAAGTCAAGAAGGATGAACTTGAAGAGAGCACACACACATATATAAATATATATGAGAAACAAATTCAGAGTGAAGGGACGAACATATGCATACAAAAACAAGAGAAGTGGTGTGGAGATATTGAATATACATAGAACACTCATAAGATATAATCATACACAATCAGAAGAAGAATCCTCAAGCTCTAATTCAGAATAACATCGAGCTTCAAGAGGATCAATTGAAAGATTCGTTTTGAAGATGTTGTGGTGTGCTGCAAAGAGCTTAACATCCAAGAAGCTGGTTATCTCTACAACTGGAAGACATAACCTGAAAGTTGCGACTCTGTTTTGGAGTCAACTTGCAGAAAAGGATCAAAACTTCATCTCATTCATTCCAATGAGTCCAGAGCTGATCTTCCAACAAAACAGAGCATTATAAACTCATCCCTACAATATTTAGCTTTACTGTGTTTAATTAATTTACATTTGTGAGCAGTGTGTCTGTTACACACACTGACTCTTGTACTTGAACTGAGGCATACTGAAAATCCCCATTCTAAACTCTCTTTATTTTTGTTTCCCACGTATAACTGTGGAAGAAGCCTAGTGTGGCTTGGAAGTTTATTTTCCCACATAGATCTTTGGTAGAGGTTGCAAAACATGGAAAATTTGTGAATGTTGTTGTAAAGCCCGATACAGGCTATGTATCACTTTTAATATAAATTCTTGGTGGCAGGTGATCACCAAGTGGAGAGGACTAGGTCTTGTCTTAAGACTAAACCTCTTGTTTAAATTTGTTGTGTTCATCTTTGCTTTACTCTGTTTAACATCTATCCACTGTGATAATATTTTCAAAGACATAAATTTGTTTTTACATTCTCTCTAATAGTTAGTTCTGGTTAGTGTGTATATCTGAGTTGTTTAGTAAACTTGTTTAAAAAGTCGAATTAGTTCTCATACTGATTCAACTGAGGAGTAATCAACCATTGAGAAACCTATTGAACAATAACTCACTTATATCTCTACTACCTTAATTGACTGGGCTGTTCTAATTTGGGGGATTTTAATACTAAAAGTTTTTAACAGAAATTTTTAATTGGAACTCAATTCACCCCCCTCTTAAGTCTCCACTCTGACCAATAAATATTTTGGTCTAGATTTCTAGGACAATGAAATTGATCGATCTTAGGTGGTGTAATCTCTTGTATATTTTACATATTTAATAAGTATGCACGAACTATAGTTTTTTGGGTTTGGGATTTATCATGTGAATTAAATTTCCCAAAAAAATACTACAATTTTATAACTATTTTATGTGGTATAAAATATCCTCCATGTGTAAGTGAATGTCAAAATTTCAGCAAGGAGCTATCATCCTCCTCAAGAAGACACCTTCTAATAAAATGATAACTATATATTTTTGACAATTATAGATCCTCCTTAAATTATTATTTCATATTATATTTACACTTAATTAAATTATTTTGGGAAAATATTGATGGTACATTTTATGTAAAAAATATTTTAAAATGTCTGTAAACCCAGGATCCTTATTAGTGATTCCATACAATAGTTCTCTAAGAAGAGAATCATCGAGGGATGTTTCAATGGGTTTATCAACTTTAACAATGTATGTAAATATTCTCTTTTGTTTTTAAAATTGATTCAATTATCCATTATTTTCTTTGATATCAATATTAAATTCATGGTGGAACATATCCCACCTTACAAACCTTTCTTCTATATCAACATTATTTATTATGTTTATGGGAGATTCAAGATCAAAATATATTTTTACTATACACCCAAAAAATAGTAATGAAATTTTTTCAATCGAAATACTATAGAAAAAACTCATTCTATGTAGTTGTATAATGGATTTGGTCCTAGAACAGGGCCAATAAAGAAAAATTTATAAAATTGGAGTGTCTATTGATTTTTTTAGAAAACGCTACACTCCTATGATGATTAGACGAATCACAAAACACATCAAATTGTTCAACCCATGATAGTGGTCTAATTACCATGATTTTCCTCAATCTCTCTTTGAGTGTGTAAATAGTTTTATAAACACTATTTATCATAAATCAAACTAGTATATTTCAAAATTAGTTCAGTCATAGGTAATGAAATTTTGTTAAAATATCTAATAAACCTTAGATAAAACCCAGAAAGTCCTAAGAATGATTTAACATGATTTATAGTGGTTAGGGTATGGTATTATAAAAATAATTCCAACCATTTCCTCACTAAAATTATTTACTAACTTATAAATGTTGAGGCCATGTGAATTTCTTTTCTCTACCATAATGTGACATCTTTTATATTGTAAAAACATGTTATTTTAAATTCATAACTTTAAAATATTTTCTAGATGACCAATTGAGAAATTGATTCAATATGTGTTAACTTCATCAGTTAAATCATGTAAAAATATTTTATATATAGATGAAAATATTTTTACTATCAAGAATTATTGAGTAACTAGTGAATTGAATAATAAAAAATGCATCTTTTTTATATTAAAACATAACAATGGGATATTTTAATATAGTTTTTCTTAAGGTTGATTTTAGGGACCTTAAAATAATAATAAAATAAATGAATATAAAAATATCAACCATTCCAACCTAGTTTATTTTACATTTCATATATTAAAGAAATGTGAATTTTGTCTATCTGGGATGAATGGTTCCATTTTCTATAATAAATACAAACTCTCCAACCATTTTGTATCCAAGAGGGAAGTTGTATATTTTTTCATTATATATAGTTGTGAATCCAGTTCTTTTATGTACAATTTGAATGGTACTCACCCACCAGGAGTCCAAAATGGGATATATGATACCATCTATTAATAGTCATTGAGGTTATCTTTTCATTACATCCATTAATGTCAGGTGGACCCTTTGTATTTTCTCATAGTTTTTACAAATTTTCTATGAGGATCTGGTGCTCAAGTGTGGGATAATTCTAGTAATGTATCATAATGACCAACCTATATACTGGATATTCTTTACCAAAATGTTAAAGTATATTTTCTAAATTATCTCCCAATATATTTCAAATAAGGATATGAAGTTATTCATCTTCCATAATAAATGAATATTCTAAATTAATAGGTATTAGTTTCAATTCTAGTTCATCCGGGTGCACTAGGGATAGTGGGGAATCATTATAAATTGTATTTTCATAATTTATATGAATATTAGAAGTCATAGTAATATATTTATATAAAAAAATAAAATAATATTTATTTGGATTTTTCAAATTCATTTCCAAACATGTTATGTTTTTAATTTTGTTAATTTTCAAAAATTGACTCATCAGACTCGTTTGGTGATTTTAGAGTTACATCTAGTTTTATTATTTCATCCAAAAATTAAAATTTAACTTCTCATAAAATATGAATTTCATAAAGAAATAATGTGAAATCAACATGTTCTTTTTAAGGATATCTCATTTAATCCAAAATACATAAACTAATAGTTTCTTCTCTAAAACAAATTAATAAGGTTCCTTCATTATGATTTATATTTTTTTTAAAAAATTTAAGAAATTTAATGGCTAAATTTAAAGATAAATGAGTTGTGCCTCTTTCTTCATCCAAGAACAAGATGAAGAAAACTCTATGAAAAAAAATCATTACACTCTTACTAGTACATCCTCCAAGATTCCTACTATATAGGTCTTGGATTGGATGGATAATTGAATAACCACTCTCATTAACTTATGTTCTCCTATATATATAATAAGGCATAATATTTTTCAAATATTTTAAATAAAATAATTAATTAGTAATATTAATCTCTATTATAGTGCATGGGAAGGTAAATTTACTAGGGTCATGGAATTTTATATGAAATTTTGGAGTTATTTGTGTAATAAAATTTCTACACATTAATAACTTTTTCCTATCCTTTCATTTTTATTTTCAATGTATACATTACCATGAGAAACATTTTATACCTTGTGATATGATTTATTATATCCAACAAAGGGTTATTTTCTTCAACATTCATGAAGATATGTAATAGTTATTAATTTTTATTTTTGTATTTATTTATTTTATTTGTGATCGTATTTTATGGGATTGGATTCTTGGGACAAGGTAGATCATTTATCTTATACATTTCATTATCCTTCATAAATGGTTTTTCTATAAGGTAACCTTATCCTCATAATCCTTCATAGATTCCTCTTATTCCTAATGATATCCACTTATAGAATTGATTTTAAATAGTTATTCTTCATTACTATCAACATACTTTTAATATAATAAATAAATTAAATGGCCCATAAGGTTATGAATTTATTTGGAAATAAGATTAAATATTCCCTAATCTAAAATTTTATTTTAGAGTATAAATGACATGTCCAAACCGGCCATTTAGCTCCATAATCTTTGATCTATTAGTTCTAATATAGAATTATTGGTAACATTGATTCTCAAATTGTTCATTTTTTAAAAAATGAGCTATTAAAAAATTTATGAACCATTAGAATAGGGTTGAAAATATTATTTTTATTATATACCAATGGTTTACCAATCCATTTGTATTTATGTTCTGGTATAGACCTAAAAATGGTTATGAATATACTGTTGGTATTGGTCACCTAAATTTATACAACACCAATGGTTTTAGTAAACCATCATTATAATGTTACAAAAAGGTTTACAAAAAGTTTTTATAGCCTTCCCTATTATTACACCACACATACCAATCACTTAATTAATCCATTTTAGGTAGATTCATATGTTTTATCAAAACCTTTGGTATAAAATCCCCTTACCTTTGTAGTTAGGAACCCACTATTATGGATAGAGAGTTATATACACCCAAAAAACATACACCTTCCAACACAAAAAATGCAACAAAAAAACCACTACCATATACTATGTATAATTAAATAAACTAATTAAGTCACTCATACAATTATAAAACACATTTAAAACAATACATAAAATCATTCCCATCCAATCAACAAACATCACTAGTCCTAAATATTAGTCAAAAAATTTAATGATTAATATCTTTATCATCATAACCAAATTTTTCATCATAATCACTATTTTCATCATCATTATCCCCACCATAAATATTTAAACAATAAGTTGTCTATTTTTTTGTAAATAAATGTTATGATAGTATCTATATCATGGTTGTGTATTTAATGCAACATGGTTTCTTTGATTACCTAGGGTTTTTAGATTTTAGTGATGCGTGATGTCATGTTTGGAAGATAAAAGGTTTTGTTGTGACTGTATTTCATAAAGAGTAAAACTGTGTCCACTTTAAGTGTCTATGAATTTGGTTTTTTAATGGGTTAATTGATCATGTCATTGTTAGATGTTTTAGTTTTTTGATTCAATTTATAAAGTTGGAAAAAACATTTTCGTGGAAGATTTTCCAGGTTAGAGAAATGATAGGGTTGACTGGAAATCATTTTAGTTTCATCACCTAGATTTAATGAAATTAAATAATACTAGGTCTTGTTTAATTCATCAATGACATGGTTTTTATCAAAATATTTCAAGAAAAATAAACTTGAAAATCCTAAGGTATGGATATTTACCGATCATGGTTTTACAAATTTCCTTGAATAGACTAAACCACAATATGGTTTTGGTCACCATATCATGGTATTGTTTTCCATCATTTAATCATTAATTTTAAATTCCCTCTATATTTTATTTGGATGGTTCAGATAGTTTCATTTTTGATGTTTTTATGTTTATTTGGGGTTTAATTTCATTACTAGGAATGAACTTTGTTTTTTCATACATGTATCATTTTATATTCCCAATTTGTGATGGTCATCGAGGGTAAAAATTATATTCAATACATACACTAGAGTAATTCCCACATAATAATATAATGAATGTTTTAGAAATTAAATTTCCATAGTCTTTTAATTGTTATTATCCTCATTAATACATTAAAATTAAATTATGTCACGTTAAATTCATTGATTCTAAAAAAATTCATTCTCAATTTGAACCCTTTAAAAACATAGTTATTTACTTAATATGAATCCTCTCATATATATTTATAGTGTAGCATGAATTAATTATTTATCACATGAAACATCATTGAATAAATTAAACAGAACAATATATAAATTAAAGATATTATTGGTTAAGTTATTATATTTTTATTTCTTGAAAATAGTTATTTCATAAAAAACATTTCTTAATGATTAGAAATAAGAATATATTATTTTTATATATAAAAACAATTATATGAAAATATATTGTTGAACATTAGGTTAATATGAAAATTGAGTGTGGTTGTATACCAAAAATATTTAAATTAAATAAATTTTAAGGGTCATTTTATAATTAAACTATTGAATTGAGGGTTACTAGTCACGTTTCTGATGAAGTAAGTTTTTATAAATCAAAATATTGTATATGATTATAAAATAAAATCTTAGGATATGATAATTTTTTAATTATTCTCATAAAAAGTACATTTTTTTGGATAATTTATCTCTAGCGAACAAGGTTATTGTATTATTTTTATTGAAAAAAATTTCTTGAAAGTTTGGTGAGTTTAAGAAGGTTTTTTTCATTGAGATGGATTTAATATACATGTTGGACAACAAATATTCTTTATATTTAATTAAATATATTGTAAAGGTTTCATATCCCATTATCATGGGTTAAAAAATGTTGAACTATTCTATATTTTGATGAAATTTAACTTCTATTTAAAGGGTAATTCAATTATCAAGGATAAAAAAGGTGAAAAATAGTACTTTCTTAAAGTGGTATAATAAAGGTTCATCTCAAAGGAAAAAAGATGGTAAAAATATAATATTATAGATAATGAGACACTACAACCCTATATTTCATCATATTACACAATACAAGTGAGCATGAACCTTTATGGAACATATAGATGCTAAATATATTGGATTACCTGATTATTTTGAGGTCATATAGAATCCTATAAAATTTTGAATAATAAAAAACTTTTTGAGATAAAAGATGTTAGTAGGTATAAGTATATTTTGGATGAATACTCTATGGAAGGCTAGTTTTTTAGAATTCTCAGAAATACATCTCATAAAAACTAAATTCCATGTCACGGAAAAATATTTTAATAAAATAGAGACCTGGATGATGATTTTTTCAAAACATATATAAGTGGAAAAAAGGATAAAATTTTTGGAAAGAATAAACCTAAATAGAGATACATATAGGACAAGAATCAAGATATCCTCCCTTGCTAGGCAAAGTAGCAATGAGATTCCCGAAGTCGATTGGAAATCAGAAGAATTCAGAGGGGAGATCATTAGGAAATGAGGAATATTATTGATAGATGATATCAATTGATGATAAAAATATAAATGATGATACCCTCAAAATATTGTCTACAAATTATCAGTGAAAATTAAAGAATATTATTATCGATAATAACCCATTATCAGAATTTGATATAGAATAAGTGTAATATGACTTGAATGCTTAGAGTGAATCAACATTGTTTAATATGAATGAATTATTAAATAGGTCTATAGAAACACAAAGTAAGTATGAAGGTGAAATTTATGTTAACAAAACATTCTAGATATACCAATTTAAAAAAATATTTTAAATGCTCTTACCAGGACAACCAAAAAATTTCTAAAAGGGCATCAATTTGATATTGCCAATTTTTTAATTAATTTTTAAATGTTATGTTCATTTTTTTGGTTTATTTTTTTTTAATTTCATATCATCAACATACATCCAATTCTCACTTTTTTCTCTTATAGATGAAGGTTCCCCTCAGTATATTCCCAAAGAGACAATGTTATATTTATTCATATCCAGAATACAGTTAATTGGCACTTATTTAGTAGTTATCCTTATTACATTATTTGGTGACTTCAAGATCATATGTAATTGAAAAAAAATAATGTCCTTAAAATAAATCACACTAATAACATACAACCTTTTTTAAATTCATTTATAACCATTCAAATAGTGTTGGTATAATGGGTGACCTTTTTGATATCTTGAGATGTGTAGAAAATTAGGTTATTATTAAGATACTTTTATAATAAATTAAATTTATTTATGATCAAGGGAAATAGATAAAATGAAATAGAAAAAGACCCAAAAGAGTTCCATGTATAACTAAATTTCATTAAAAAATATAATATCAGCATGTCAAATAGGTAAAATCTTATTAAACTAAATACACAATGTTAATTAGCGATGAGACGATTTCATATATTTTATAATATATTTAACATAATGGTAAATTATAGACAAAACATAAAAGTTAATTTAGAACTCAAATATAAAAATCTATAGATCATTCCTTGTAATAATTATTATTAACAGGTTCAGTCATAAGTTTTATTTTTTATATGTGTTACTAGGAATGGTAAATCTTATTGGTACTAATATTTATAAATATAGGTAACTCATTCAAATATTCATTTTTGTTAAAATTAATTTTTTTGGTTTTATGTTGTATATTATTAATTTTATTCTGTATTTTTGAGTATATATATAAAACATGGAAAATTATCAATAATTATACATGATAATAACTCATTATTTATATAATCCAAAAAATGAACGGACATATCAATACTCGACTATACGATATTATAATTTTTTTCTCAAATAGATATTTATAATAATAACTAAACTCAATATTATTCAAAATTACTATGTCAATATATCAATGAAAAGTGATTTACTCTATCCATTTTAAATGAAAAATCTAGAAATATAGATTTAAAATTATAAATTATGTAGATGATTTCACTACATAATTTATGTCTACATGGTAAAAAATGCATTAATTTTTTTTCCATTAATATATTTTAATTTCATATATCTACATATAAATAAATATATTTTTCATGAAAAAAGTATAACTAATCTACTTATTTTAAAAATAAATAAATTCTATTTCCATTATTTATTTAATTATAGATATTATATGTATGAGAAATCATAAATCTCTATGCATAAAAAATTATCATGGAAAAATTCATTAAGATAGACTATATGGTTAAAATAAAAACCAATGGTATATTAATGTAACCAAATACTAATAAAATGAGATACCACCATTTCAATTCATACATAAAAATACTGAAACATTAATTTTATTTTTTTCTATCCTATATTTATTTTCTAGATTATGAGTTCTTTTGTTATTTGGTGATATCATGTTCTACATAAGTAATATTAATGTTTTTATTGATCCATTGGAAATTTTATGAAAGTACCTAAATTTATGTCAACATATCCAAAATATTAATCTTCTTATTAGGGAGTCTAAAAATTCATTGACACTTATAATGAAAAGAAATGTGAATCTTTAGAATTTATAAAAAATTAAACACAAATGTTGATGATAATTACCTTCTTCATCTATTGTTCTTCCATAATAGTTTTCTTAAATGTGTGCAGGTATTTCATAAGAAATTTTGTTATTTCATTATCACTGATCTTAAAAATTTATTTTCAATATTCAATAACATATTTTTAATGTAAATCATCATAATTTTAATTCACATATCAATTTTTTTTAATAATATTATCTTTTTACTCTTTAAATGAGAAATTATTTTCATATATTGTGTTATTGGACACTCATTCATGATAGTTATGGCCTCTGAAATTATTATCACACTACCAAACCATAAATTATATAACTCATTCTTCTATGATCTCCATAGCTCAACTAATTAAATTACTCATGTGGTCCACTTATCCTCACCATTAGGAAAATTATAATGAAGTTGATACCAATATATTAATTCATATAAAAATACAAATAATATAACCAAAAATCTAATGAATTTTCCTACCCATATTTTAACCCAACCATTATACTTTATATCATTTTGAAGGTGTCTCATAGAGAGTGGTTTTATGGGAATGATGTTAGAGTATTTGGAAATCCTCTCCATAAACTTATACATTCTCAACATGTTTTACAAATAATTTTATTATCCTCATTATACTCAACTTTAAACTATGTGTGGTGGTTATACACTTCATGCATGCATGTATGGACATGCCCAATAGGGTAATATCCATCTATGTAAGAAAAAAATAAAAATTTTATATCAATACACCTTATAATGAAAATACATTATTATAAAAAAATATTGGGGTTCTATACACATACCTAGGAAAGGATGATCAGTGGTTGCTTCTAGATCCCTAGGATCTGATGGTTCCTCGACCTATATAATATAAGTGGGGCATATAGTGCTCTAGTGAGGTTCAGAATGTGTTCGAGTCATAGTATAAAGATCATGAAATAAATTACTTGATAGAATTTAGTAGAATTAAGATATTTTGGCTTAAATATCTGTGGAAACTATAATATGGATGGGGAGTGGGATTCATCATTGGACAAGGAAAAGAAATATGAGGATTAAATTTAAATGGTGTGGATAATATTGGAGGTTCAAATATCCATGGAGCTTCCAATAACCCTATGGGATAAGAAACTGTGATATATAGTTTAACTAATAAAGTTATGTGGTTTGATTATTTATGATGGGTGGGTCGAGTAACTTGTGTACACCCTCCCACATCATCTAGATGAGCACTACTTCCACTAGGTTGGTTTGCGAATAATTATCTTTTTGGTGGGGTTTCCCGATTAAAATAAAAAAACAAAAATAATGACATTATAGTATATGAAATTGGTATATATATATTAAATATATCACTCACAAATGAAACTAGAGGAGGAACACCAATCTCTACAATATGGTTATTATTGTATGAAATCCACTTCATTTGTAAAACTTCATTGATTTATTTTAATTCATTTGAAAGCAAATATACATTTAAATAAATAATCTTATGTAATTTTTAAGTCAAACAAGAAAAATGTTTTTAAATGAATTAATTAATAAATATCAATTGTCAAGCCAAATAAAAGATACATAGTGAGGTAACATAATTAAATTATATTTTTTGATAATAATATCAAAATATTAATGGAATTTCCCAGAAAAATTAACATGTTCTAATTTTCGTGAAAGGAATATTAAAACATAAATTATATAACTAATATTAAAGTATAATACAAAATATATTTCAGGAAATGATAATTATTCACTTTATATAAAACATTCAGAAATAAAATATTCTATATTATAATTATATTGTTATAAACATAAAAATAATATATATAAAAAACCATCATATTGAATTAAATTATACTAGTTTTGTTTCTTTAAAATGTTTTGTTTTAATATTCTTATATTTATTTTTGATGTTTTACCAATATATAAATAATGAATCTTTATAATATACATTGGAAAATTCTATGTGGGTGTAGGATTCAAGATATTTATGGAAAAACAAAATATTAGTGTAAGTGTGCGACTAGATGAGTGAATGTGTGATAATGGTGATAAATTAGATGAAAAGTAAAAAAATGGAAAAGATAAATAAAAACATTGTGTAAAAAAATATATTGAAGTAATGGATATGTGTGAAAATGGGTATATGAGATATAATAGTGACCAAATGAAATCATTAATGAATACATGATTAAAATAAATAAAAATTATCCAAAGGGATTAAATTTTATTTGGGTTGCTTGAAATTTTTTTCCTGAAACAAAATTTTGTAATTGAATAACCTAGAATCTTAGGAAGTGTTTTTGATTTCTATCAACATATTAAAATAATTAAAAAATTGAAAAATCTATTTTCTAAAAAAATACGAAATAGTATTTAGAATTTAATTTATTTGATAATCATAACATAAAACTATACTATCATAGGAAATTAGTGTAGTTGTACTAAATAGTTCACTATTTATTAAAAATGCGAATTTATTACTCATGAATTTTTTTTTATTGTTTGGAAGATCTATTTTCTCATTTTAATATTTTCAATGCAATGTTTAAATCAAAAAATAATGACTGTAAAAACCCCCAAGATAATGAAATTAGGTTCCTCAAATAAAGAATGAAAATATAGTAATTTGAGTAAGCAAACCATCACCAAAGAAGTACCCTAGAGGTATTGAGATAATAAAATATTCCACTATAAATGAAAATTAAAAAGATAGTTTTATTTCAGTAGAAAACATGAGAAATAAGAAAGAGTGAAAATATTAAAATTAAAAAGTTCTCCTATAAAAGAAGTATGGACCTTCCTTGTTCAAATATCCCACTAGAAAAAAGATATTTCCAAAATCACAGTTGATATAACCATAAAACTAGACCCATTCTAGAAATTTAAACAAACCAATATAGAAAGATAACATTAGATAAATAAAAAATCCACCATCCCCCACATCATTAATAAATGAAAAATACCAAACCACATCCACCAAAAAATGTCATAAATATTATTCTAAAAATTATTAAATTTATCCCTAAAAATTACCATTATTGGATAACCAGAACAAAGATATATAATAAAAAATTAATTACTACAATCCATGATTTCCAGTACTAACCCATATTCAAAAAATCATGAAGAATACTTCATTAGAAAATGTACCTTAATTTCTTATACAAAGAAAAAAATAATGATTTTTTATGGAGATATATTATATTGGGAACTCACTAATTTGATTTTTATGAAAAACCAAATGAGAAAAAAAATCGTGGATGAATCACTCTCTTTAGGTAGAAAATATAATTCATTCATAGGGATAAATCATTATGGGGGTCAAATGTGAAAAGGTGGATTCTTCATGACTATAATTTTTGTGTAATTATATACCAATGATTGACTATAATGGTTGGTACAATATTAATTTGTATAGTTTTTACCAATGGATATAAATTATCATTGCTATAGATGATGTTCTACCTATAATGACCTGAAATTTTTAATAATATTTTTTCCCTTGAAAATGTATTGTTTTACTTTTTCACATTAATTAAAATTATATAAGTATAAATTGAAATGTAATTATTAGTTTTCGACCATTATATAACTGTTGGTATATTATGACCGATGATCAATATATCGGTTGGAAACAATTATAATTTAAATTTTATCATTGTTGTTTATAAATAGAAATGGAAATGGAAAAATTAACTCAGAAAGAAGAGTTGATGGCCTCAACCAATATAATTGTGGAATTCAAAGCCCAGTTTTTGGATCTCAAGATGATGGTACCATTATAGCGCATCACACTGGACTAAGCCTATGTTATGCTTAAACATGTTATTCTTGAAGGTAATCACCTATAAGAGAAGATCAAGTTAATTGAGATTACCTCTCAGGAAATATTATCCGAGCCACCCAAAGAGTCTATCACCATTCCACACCCAACCCTTATGTCATATTGTGGGTGTTATAAGGGGTTATGTATCTAGGGATTAGTAACTTTTTTTGTAGTCCATTTTTATAAATACAATTCTTCTTCCATCATTTCCATTATGAGGATAGTCTTTCATAAAAATAAAAAGAATATGATAAATTGATTTTTAGGTAAAAATGGTACTTTTTAGAATTATATAAATAAATGTTTTATTAATACTTTTATTATTAAAACACTCTATTTTAATAATAAATGATGATTAGTTTTTTACTCTATAAATGATTATGTAATCGGTTTGATAAGAATTGTATTTTATATGATAAAAAATAAATTTTATTTTATAATTTAAGAATTATATTATGAATTAATGAATTTTTTGAATAAATAATATTTTATTAAAATATTTTGATTTAATTTTATCATCCATAAATGATCATAAACTTTTTATGAAGTCAAATGAAATTTTTATTGAGGTTTAAAATTGTTTTTATTAAACCCCGTCAATTTATAATAAATGTCTATTTATATTTTCAAAGAAAAAATTAAAATATTTATAAAATTATTTAAATAAAATTAATATCATTTTTGGAATCAGGATGTTGAAATTTTCCAGTCGTGAATTTTTCATAATTTTCTGAGACGGTGAAATTTTTGGGTAAAAATTAAATAAAATATAAATAAATAGTGTGTTTTAAGACATCATAAAGACCCAATAGTGATGTAAAAAATAATATAAATGGGTATCTTTGACCAATATATGTTTAAATTTTTAAAAATTATATTTTATATTTGTCTGGTTAATTTTATAATGCATTAGTGGATCCTCAAAGACTTATAAAACTTTCTAATATTTTTAAATAATTTCGTTAAAAGTGTGACTCACCTCCACAAAAAATGGAAATATTATATTATATTCTTCCCATTACCTTATCAAATGATATAAACCAATTCATTTTGGCAGAAACCATGGGTAAAAACCATCAGATGGTCTGTGTTTTCAAATATTTTATTATGTGGTGCCAAAAAAAAAATAATAAATAATTAACCCTCATTTCCTATGGAAACCCACCCGAGATACCATTACTCTTCACTATAACCTTTTTACGCTCACCCTAAAGCTTCTTATATACAATCTAGTGTCCAACCAAGGATCCCCCAGACTCTAAAAAATCCTCTCCCAATTCATTGGGATCACAAATCCAAGTAAGGGGTCCTCACCTTCCTCTTTCCATTCAATTCAAGAACATTATTTAAAATTAGTCATTTTAATTTTAATTTATTATATTTTCATATCTTTAATAATAATTTCCATACTCTCCCTTTTATTATTTTTGAATTATTTATCATTTATCTTCCTTCATTTGGAACATTACCTAAGCTGTTACTATGCTAGAATTCCATAAGAGATTTCTCTCTTTTATTTCCCATTCAAGAAGTTCATTTATGATATGCCTTTTAATTTCCATTTTATTATGTTGGGAAACATGAAAAACTGTCATAAATATTTTCCATTTATGTGTAAATTATTATATTACCCTTTTAATAAAATTTATCCCTCTCATGAACCCTTATGTACTGTTGATACTATGCTGAAATTTCGTAATAGATCTTCCACTCTCCTCATTTATCAATCATTACATTCGAGTTGTGTCTTTTATTTTCCTTTTTGTTTATATTAGGATATAATTTTCCATGAAACCCATAATTTCAATTTTATTTATAAATTATGAGATCTTCCTTTCACTCTCATTAATCCCCCTATCATCATTTATGTACACCTCTTACTATGCCGAAATTCCATAAGGGTTCCTTCATTTCTCATTTTTATCCAAGATTCCTTATATTGTTACACCCTTTAATTTTCAATTAAAATTAATGGTTTATGGTTTTATACATCCCCCATAAATCCATTATTATATTTTAATGATTATATACCACTTTAACTCTCATTAATCACTCCCTTGTACACCCCGTTACCATACTGAAATTTCATATTGGATTTCTCACTCCTCATTTCCTTTCAAGATTTTATTTTATATTATTCATCTCAAATTCCATTTCATATGTTGTAATATTAGGATCCATGATCCCCCAAATGAATGTCTCATTTATATATTTTTACAGACCCATTTTTCTCCCATCAACCCATTTTAAGAATTTTCATATGATGTTGTTATGTTGCTGAATTTGCATCGCAATTTTCTGTGCCAAAAACATTATGTGGTGAATACAATGAACATTTATCTCTATTGTATATTCACCTTTATAAACATATAATTATTTTTTTTAGATTTAAATGTATCAATTTCACATTTATTTTTCATGGAAGAAATGGTGATGTTAAATAAATCCATGATATATGATCTATGTGGCACACTTAGGCATGAGATTGTAATGATTATGAAGGGTTCACCCTGATAGCGCTCCAATGCATTTGTTAATGTTTAGTATCATGATACTCTATGTGAAAGTAGGTTTTAATCATGATAATTACTGTAAAATAAGGGTTTAATCATGGAAATTCATGTGAAATCAGGGTTTACTCACGCTAATACATGTTCAATGTGCCTTGTTTCATGCTAATATCATGTTGAATATTGTTGCAACATTTCGATGTTATGAATATCATGCAATATCATTCTTTAGGAATCATATTACTTTAATCCTAATTAATATTCTTTTCCTAACATGTATTATTTTCTTTAGTTTAAGGCCTTTTTACTCCCATACTGTTCTTTATAGCTCACTCCTTTATTGTGCACATCCTTAGGTTATCTCATACAGAATTGGGTACAAAGGAGTATTATGAACATGTTAAGGAGGTTTTAAAAAAATATGTTTATTTTATGTATCAAGATGTAATGTAATATTTATAATTTCCCATTACAC
Source organism: Viscum album (assembly GCA_963277665.1). NCBI lineage: Eukaryota > Viridiplantae > Streptophyta > Magnoliopsida > Santalales > Viscaceae > Viscum > Viscum album. The sequence continues at coordinate 1,040,715,430 of OY728134.1, read as the reverse complement.
TAGACCTATAGATATTTTGAGTTGTATTAAATTCTAATTTATGTAACAAATCATGTTTAATTATGTAATAAAGAGAAGGGTTGTTATAGGTGGTATTAAATGATATGTTTAGTTATTTTTGGGATTTGTCTTAAAAAGATCTAGTTAAATCCATAGGTATTAGACTAAGTATAAGAAAAACATCCCTAAATTTTTGTGAGTATAGATTAAGTAGTTTAACATGAAAATACATCCCTATATTATTACAAACAAGTCGAGGTGGGTTTGGCACAGATTTTCCTATTGGTAAAACCTGAAAACATCCCTTTGAGCTTGACTCGAATGGGAACTAGGGAACGACAACCGGCCTTGCTGCACTCTTGGTTCGACACTCCCTGGGGATATGATTTCATAAATTTATAATCTTCATACAAAATATTATCAAGGGAAATAAACAAAATACCCATCAAAATATATGTTGTGAAATAGATAATGGATAACATATATTGCAACATAGGGTATCGCAAGCTAGGATATAATCTTCATATACATTTTTATCCTTATAAATGAAATGTTTTCTTTTTTACATTAATATTATCTAAGTATTCAAACCCCTAATTATATTTTCTTTTTCAAATATAAAATATGGATAGAGGAAGATCATGAACAAATCTTTTCTCTCTTCCTGATGAACTACTTAGAATGATTGTCCTGAAGTCATGCTCAGGTGACATTAAAACTTTTTCAAATAACCATGTTTCATGCATATAACTTTATGACGAATCAAATACCTCTATCATTGCAACATTCATTCAAGGATAAAATGTCGTCTATTTGATAATCATACACTCTCGAATTTCTTACCATGATAATCATGGTAAGTACCATCATGGTATTTCCAAATTCTTCTATTTATTTCAAAATGGTGAAACACTAAATGATTTTTGTGATGATACAAAAGAGGGAGACCTCCGAGGAGCCTATATGTTTAAAATTATTGATTTTTTACTTTGGGTAAATACCAAAACCGATATACCAAAACCCTATTTCGAACTATTTTAATATTAATCAGTAATTTTTTTATATAAAATTATTTCAAGAAGATATTTCAAAATTATATATAAGAAGTACTATTTTAATGACTTATTAGTGCTTCCATAAATATAATGTAACTCGTATGATGTGTTTTTGGTTACTGGAAGTAGATGATTTATAAAATATCCTAATGTACAACTATGATGCATGAACCCCTTATACTTATAGGAAATGCTAGCATGAATGATTAAAGACCTCATTGAAAAGATGAAGGAGAAGTAACCTCCCCTGTTTTTTTCTTTAGTATGAGAAATGTAATTTCATATATGAAGTTTCTTGAGGGGGAAGAATGTAATAACCTAAAATTTTGATTAATTTTTTTTATGAAAATTTATTATTTTACTATTTTACATTAATTAATACTATATATGAATAAATTGAAATGGATATATCTGTTTTTGATCGTTATATGAACGTTGGTCAATAATTAACGATGATCAATATGGATGTGGGAATCATTAATAATTTTATTGTTCTAATTATTGTTTATAAAAATAAATTCAAATTGAAAAACTAATTTAGAATGAAGATCTGATAACCTCTACTAGTATAATTGTGCTATACAAAGCACATTTGTTGGATATTTTGAAAGACATAGCATCACTGGGCTTCTCTCTAGACCACTCCCAAGATGATCTTCAACATGTTAAGCTTGAATGGAATCTCCTAAGGGGGGAGTTCAATTTAATTGATATTACCAATCAGGCGATGTTATCCATGATGACCCAAGAGTCTATCTCCATCGCACACATTACCCTTAGGGCATATTGTGGGTGTTATAAGGAATTATGTAACTAGGTATTAGTAAATTTTAGTGTAATCCCTTTGTATAAATAAAATTCTTATTCCATCAATTCCTTTCTGAGAGTAGTCTTTCTAAAAAATATTATGAATTTTATAAATTTATTTTTCAGGTAAAAATTATACTTTTCCAAAATATAGAAATTATATTTTTTTTAATAATTTTATAATAAAAACACTCAATTTTAATAATAAATAATCATTATTGTTTTACTCTACAAATTATTAAGTAACCTATTTGATAAGACTTATATTATTATATGATAAAAAATACATTGTATTATTTAATTAATGAATTTATTTTGATTAATTAATGAATTTTTGAATAAATAATATTATAATAAGATATTATTATTTACTTTTATCAATCATAAATGATCATATACTTTTTATGAAGTCAAATGTAATTTTTATTAAGGTTTAAAAAATGTTTTTTTTCAAAACCCGTCAAATTTCAATAATTATATGTTTTTATTTTAAATGAAAAAATTCACATATTTGGGAAATTATTTAATTAAAATGAATATCCTTTTTATAATTAGGATGTCAAAATTATCTGATGGTGAATTTTTCATAATTTTCTGAGATTTCTAAAATTTTGGGTAAAAATTAAATATCGTATAAATAAATATTGTGTTTTATAAAATTATAATGAACCAATAGTGATGTAATAAATACTATAGAAGTTTATATTCGTCAAATATATGTTTTAATTTTAAAAAATGATATTTTACATATTTTTGATTACTTTTATAATTCCTTAATGGAACCTCCATGATTTATAAAAAATTTTAATATTTTAAAAACATTTCATTGAAAGTCTGACTATCCTCCAAATAATCAAGGAAAATATTTTATTATGTTCTTAACTTTCACTTATATAATAATATAAACTAATTCCATTTGGAAGAAACTATGTTAAAAAAACACGGTATGGTTTCTGGTTTTGAATATTTTATTGTGTAGTATCCAAAAAAAAATAATAAAGAATTCCCCCTCTATTCCTATATAATCCCACCCACTATCCCATTAGAATTCAATAAAACCATTTGAATCCATACCAAACTCTTCTATATACTAAATAGAGTCGTCTAAAAGCACCCCAAGCTACCAAGAAGTCTCTCTCAAGCCTTTGGGATAACACACTTAAGTAAGGGATCCTCACCTCCCTCTCTTTCATTCAATTCAAGAACCATGTTTGAAAATTGACTTTTTAATATAAATTTTTTATATAATCATATCATTTAAAGTAATTTATATACTATCCATTTTATTATATCTTAATTCATGGTCATTTATCCTCCCTTACTTGGACCCTTACCTAAGCCATTACTATGCCGGAATTCTGTAGGGGATTTCTCTCTTCTATTTTCCATTCAAGAACTTCATTTATGATATGCCTTTTATTTTACATTTACTTATGTTGGTATATATAAATAACTATCCTACTTAATGTACAAAGATTTATAAATGATTATACCCCCCCTTTCACTCTCATTTATCCCTTTCATTATCCCTTATGTACTCCCATTACTATGCCAAAATTTTGTAAGGGATTTTCCACTATCCTCTTTTATAAAGCATTCTTTTTATTTTATGTCTTTTAATTTACTTTTTTGTCTATGTTGGGATACAATTTTCCATGACCTCCTTACGTTAAATTTGATTTAAAAATGATGAGATCTTACTTTAACTCTAATTAGCACCCCATATGATCCTCTATGCACACCCATTAATAAGCCAAAATTTCATAAGGATTCTTCCTTTCTCATTTTTATCCAATTTTCCTTATATTGATACACCCTTTTATATTAAATTAAAAATAATGGGGTATTTTTCAACACCCCCCACAATACTACTCATATTATGTTTTAATAATGAGATACCCCATTCACTCTCATTAATCCCTCTCATATACACTCGTTACCATGCCAAAAGTTTGTATGGGATTTCCCTCTCTTCATTTCCATTCAAGAATTTATTTTATATTATGAATATCAATTATCATTTTATATATTTGGATATTATGATAAATGATCTCCTAAATTCCCATTTCATTTCTAAATTATGAGAGACCCAATTCTCTCTCATAAACAAACATTATAAATCTCAATATGACGTCATTATGCTGCTGAAATTGCGTAGTAATTTTCCATGTCAAAATCATCATGTAGTGATTCCCAATTCTCTATAAAGGGTATTAAACATAATGAAAATATAATTAATTATTGTAGACATACATGTATTTCATCCACATTTCTTGATCATGGAATAAATGATGATGTTAAATTAATCCATGTTATATGATCTATGTGGCATACTTAGGCATGAGATTTAAATGATTATAAAGGGTGTGCTCTGATAGCACTCCAATGCATTGGGTAATGTCTAGTATCCTAATAATCCATGTAAAATGAGGGTTTACTCATGGTAATTCATGTAAAATTTGGGTTTACTATTGTTAATTCAAGTGCAATGAGGGTTTACTCATACTAATTTAAGTGAAATGAAGATTTACTCATGATAATCCATGTGCAATGATCCTTGGATCATGCTAATATCATCTTGAATTTTGATTATTCCTTTCCATGTTATGAATATCATGTTATATCATTATTTATGAGTCATGTTCATTGATTCCACATTTATATGCCTCTCCTAACATGTATTATTATCTTCAAGTTATGAATCCTTTACTCACTTACTAGGCTTTATACCTCACCCATTTATTATTAATATCCTCATGCTATCCCATATAGAATTATGAATGAATGAGTATTATTAACATGTTAAGGATGATTTCAATACAGATGTTGTATTTCAGGTTTTAATTTGTTATATAATTTCTAATTTCCCACGAACCTAGACTTCTTGATCTTCCGAGAAGTATTATGTTAAAATTTATTTAATAAATCATTTTTAAATGTGTGAAAAGAGAAGGGTTGTTATTATCCCAATGGGTTTTCTAATATTTTTTGTGAATTATTCATATATATTTAAAGTATTTTCTAATTTTTAACTATAAATATTGTAATACCTATTAATAAACCACCGAATACCAATGGTTTATTAAAATTGTTTGTATAAACATTACACAAAAAGGTATTAAAATGTTTGGTTATTTGTTTGTTTAACTATGTGATCCAACACTGCATGGTAGGTTTTGAGGTCGTGGATCAACCATGGTTAGGACACTATTTTTCAAAACGTGCAACTTAACCATTTACCCTGTAATATTAGATCCGTAAATCATTGATCTAATTTAACGTACCTCTAAAACCAACCATTTCCCCTAAAAATATATTAAAATGAATTATATTACTTTTAAAGCATTAAGAGATGATTTATTAAGATATGGGAGTGATCCACCAGATAATAAAGTGCATTAGTGATCTTGTTTCATTGGTATGTTATTGTTCTTCTTAATTTTCATTAGATATCTTTTCCTTCCCTATCATAGAATCATGGACCTATTCCATTTGGGATAGATTCACATTTCATGTTGTCAAAATTAGTGAGATACAATTGTTTTGGATCAGGGTATCAATATCTAAGGATGACCTTCTAAATTCTAATCCAGATTGTTGTAGTGGTCGAAACATTGTTCACTTTCTCCATAGTTTGAGTGGTAGGAGGCTTCTCTCTCAACTCTTATTTTTTAGAACTAAATGTATTTCATTCAAATTAGTAAAATTGTATAAAATTGTTTTGAGTTCATTTTATGATTTGATGGAAACCTCTTTAGAGTTTTTTTTATTATAAATAGAAGAAATATTTTGGTTTTGTGGAAGTTTATTTTGGTTCATGATTTTAAAATGGAGATTTTAGAATAATGGTTCTTTATGCATGTAAAGGCGTTCTTATAATTTATTTCAATAAATGTAATGTTTTATTGAAATGGATTGGAATGGACATCAGAGAAAATGATAGTTTTGTGTTCATGTGAACTTGGGATAGATAAGGGTGTGAAAATTCCCTAGTCAAAATGGGATGGAAAAGGGAATAAAGATTCCATCATCAAAATTGGTAACCTTGTGACAACATAGTGAATTAATGAATAACCACTCATGAGTATAAGGAGTTTTATGTTTAAAATGCTTATGTTGATATGTGGAAGTATGGAAATGGAATTTTGCAGGAAAATAGATTTTTAGAAATTATTTTAATTTTTTTTTGATACATTCCATGGAAAAATGTTTTGGTTTATAAGATGGTTGGTTTTAATATAAACCATTGAGATGGTTTGAATTGTTTTATATAAATTTTTTTATATAATTTTTCTAAAAATAAATATTTTTATTGAGTGATTTATGATGTCATTGTGTAAATCCTATTGAGTTTTATATTCACCACCTACTTGGGAACTATGGTGAGTTTGCAGATATCATCTTTCAATACAAAGTGAAATGAAATTTATTTTGTTATTTAATGATACATCATGATACTGTGGTAATTTAATTTGTCATCGGATCTTAGATAAGGTTGGTAGTTTCATAGTTCATGTCTTTTGGGACTTCGAGAATTATTGAGCTTCTAGTTCCCACAATACATTGATTTTTGTTTGCTCATGGTTTCTACATATACTCTGAAATATTTTGGTTTTTTTGGATTTGTTTGAGTTATACATATTTCCCAGGAAATATTTAGATTTTTTTATATTTTTATCTTATTTTGGGTGTTTTTTGTTCAAAGAAAATATCACCCCCAATGGTTTATGAAAACCTTTTCATTTATTGTGAGCCTCTCATGTCTTGGGGATGTCACCTAAAGCCTATTAGCAACACTATTCACTAATCGAGCCAAAAATAAGGGTTATGATGTATAAATTGTATAAATATTTTTATACCATTACTTTGAAATCATATTTTTCTACCCCTTGCGATGGTATAAATGAGTAATATTATCAAAACATTAAATATAAACCTTATAAGGAAAGGTGAAGCTACTTATGTTGAACTTCATGTTGGGAGTTTGGGTACATGTGTGTTTTAAGGCACTTCTCAAATTTGAAACCTCTCCATCATGGATTTATCCAATAAAAAAATGATGAAATTAATTTATATTAATTAAATATCACTAAGAGTTCATAATTTTTTGCGTAATGATTTATTATTTTTTGAAAAAAAATTAATTTTTGAGAATACTTGAAATTTCATTAATTTTCAAAAATTTCATGGAATTTTCAAAAATGGATTAAAAGTAAAATTATTTAACATTTTTAATTCTTTTTTTGATATAGTTTATGTGATAAATTTGAAATTTATATTCATAGTATTTCTAGATAGCTAGATTATATAGAATATTCCTTCGGTTATAGAAAATGGCACTCGAAAGGAACTGCATAAAACTATTGAAAGACGATTTTGAGAATGTTGTTATACATGATTTATTGTTGAACTAATAGTTTGTTTAGATTATTTTACAGGATAATTAGGCCATGGATAGATGTTATATAAGGGATAAAACAAGGTGAGTGGATCATTCTATTCAGTTACTAAAGAAAAATCTACCCATTTTAATATTGATTCTGAACAAGAAAAAGAAGAAGTGTGGAAAATTTAGAAAAATATAATATTTTATTTCTTGGAAAAAATGGTAGATTGGAATATGAAGTTGGAAACCAATATGCTAGATGATCTATCATGCCTGTGGTGGGATTTAGTAGTTCATAGTAAATCTTACAAAGGAATTGAATTTGAGGAATTTGTTGAATTTGTAAACAAAAAATATATCCTCACACATTTAATATTGCTATATAAATGTAATTCTTCAGTTTAAAGATGGATAATCTCTTGTTGGCTAGACATGTGGATACATTTATGAATTTACTATTATTTTCACTATATATTGTTGCATGTGTATCCTTAAAGGCACACATTATCAAATAGGGATTGAGACTATATATTTAGTTGATGATTTTTAGGATTCGTATAACTATTTAAATAGAGATTTTCAAATCGGTGATGGTGGATGAAATATAAATCTTTGGAAACATAGTGGTATGAATCATATAGATTAATATTGGGAACTGGTGGGAACTACAATGATGAAAAAATGTTAAGGTGGGGCACCTATTTCCAAGGTATTTTTATAGAAAATAATAAGAATATGAGATTATTCAACATTCCTCCTTGATAAAAATTGATCCTGTATTCTTTCAATGTGGGTATTTTAACTATATAAAGGGATTTTGTTTGAATCCACCTATAGCATATCAAAATTTCCATGTTATTAGAGACCTTTAATGTAATTATCATCGTTCAATAAGGCCGGGTGCTAGAGACACATCTCATACTTCTCAAGCATCGCATTCTTTGACAGGATGAGTGCAGCAGAATAAATCTCATTAGATTAACTAATAAAACAATGTGGATTCTAGTAATACCATTACATCTTAGCTAGTTCAATATTAATATATTAATATAGATAAAAGTGTAGTGAAAAAATTATTAAATAGAGTATCAAAAGTGATCATGGACTATGAATCAGGACCATTGTTAGTGAAATGAATGATTCATTCGAATTATACCCTTATACATGCTTTATTGATATTTGTTCATGCCATTCATTTCTTTCATTTCATGTTTTTGTCTTATGGGTATATATATTTAGGTGATTCCTTCTATTTTTAAACTCAAAAAATACATTGGAAAAATGAAAATGGTGAACTATTGAAAGTGTAGTGTGTTCGATAACAATAAATGAGACTATGTGAGTATGAGATCTCATTGTGGGGGCGATAGATGTCTATAAATTTATTCTAGGAATATATTGGATAATTAACATTGAGTACCATTTAAATTATTATGAATGATACAATGTTTCAAATATTCTAGTTGTGTTAAGAATCACTTTAAAAGAGATTGGATAGTGGATGTAATCAGAGAATAACCCTTAGTACCAGTGGTTGGAACTATATCTACTCAGTTGACATTAGTGTATTTGGAATAATTAGTTGATATTATGAGTAGAGATTTACCAACCATAGTGGACTCGTTCCTTTTTGTCTTCTCGTAAGATCCCAGATTTCACTTAAGTTATTTTTTGTTTATGTATCTGTTAAAAACAATTCTTTAAATTAAATATGTTTTTTCCAAATATCTCATGGAGGCATGGGAGGTGTTCTAGATGTTTGGAACACAAAATAGGATGAAAATGGGATTTCTAGGCATGTTTCATGATTTTCACAAGGTTAGGGAAAACCGTGTGGATATCCCAGGTAACCATGCAAAATGGGTGTCTTTGGACATCAACGTCTACATTGTTTGCGCACCGTTTGGAAAAATGTGTGGGTAAATCGTGCATCCAATAATAATTTGACTAAATTACAAAAAATAAATTATGTGGTTTATGTGTTCTCTCAGTATTTTCCTTCTTTACTATCCTTTGAACAATAGTGATGCCCCAAAGCTCCCAAGAGCTCCAAAGAATCAATCTACCTTATCTTAGGTAAGTTTAGAGTGATTTTGGTTATGGTTTGACGATTCTAGTTTGGCTAATCCCCTCCTTGTTTCTTTTTCTCGATTTGAGTTTGTATCTTTTCCCCATTTCCTTATAAACCAATAAATATACAATTTTTCAATGAGATTTAGGTTGAGGGTTAAAGTTGTCTTGAATCGGGATATAAGTCCTTGATTAAGGGTGTGTTCGCCAACGAATCCAAGGTAGGTGGTCTATATGTTGTATCCCTTTGGTTTTAAGTGGATATTTTCAAGTAGGGTTGTGTTCCTAATTTTCCATTATTGTGTTCTTAGTTTCCTTTTATATATTTTACATAGTGGGTGTCCATATTGTTAATTGAAATCTTCATGATCCCTACTAGAGGCATGGAGGATGGCCATATGAAATTTGGTGCACTGATGGGCTATGCCGATATTCCCCAAACTTATAATATATCTAAGTTAGTGTAAGGAAGTTGTTAGAGAACATAGGTCACATAATAAATATTTTAATATTCCTGAAGGATGTGAAAATTGAGTATTGGTAATACATTTGGATTGGCCAATGGCTGAAGGGGTTTTTTGGTTGGCATGTAAATGGGTTAAATGGGATTAATGGGAATATGTAAAAAGAATATATTTATACTTGAATATGCTTGTAAAGATAGGCATAAAACAATAGAAATGGTGCTAAATGGTTTTAGGTTATAGATGATGAATGTGTTATTGGATTGTGGCATACTACTAATTTCCCATCTATTTGATTTGTTGTGTTGTTTCTAATGATATTGTTTATGTTTGGTTGTAATGTGGTTATTATGGAATTTGATAAATAATCATGTTCACTTGGCTTGGTAGAGTGGGGTATAGAATGAGGTTCTGTTCCGATGGGACGAGTTTTTACTGAGGTTATAAGCTCCACCATCTAAATTCAAGGGTTAGGTAATGGGAGAGAGTTTTGGTCCCCTAACTGTTGCATTCCACCCGGACTGAGGCTTCAAGTTGAGGATATTGGGAATTGATGTGATATGATGTCTCAAGAGATAGGACTTTTCCAATTACCATATGTTTGATATCCTTGATCTTGCCTAATCCATTGAACACATTAAAATGGTGAGTTGATACATGAAATTTCTTAGCAATGAACATGTTTTATCTGGTAGGCTAGCTTCGAAGAACATAATCTAGAATGACTTGTTGAACTGACTTCTATACTTACATTTATCTTCTATTTTCATTCACTATATATTGACTGGATATTTTTTAGACACTATTGGTGGTGGCCTACTGAGATATACACACACCTACTCTGGCCGGCATTTGGTACCTAAGAAGATTTTATGGTTACATACCATGATTAGGATAAGGCCACAGTGATGGAATTTGAGTTTGGTTCGGTATGAGCACGGTTGAGGTTAATAATTTAGTTCTTGGGCCATTTTTTGGGATTCAACTATTGTCTTTATTTTTAGATCTTTTCATCTAGCACTTTAGTATGACATGGAATAGTTACTATTTTTGTGGTAGTACCTAGTTTGGGAAATGGTTATTTATGCATGTCCATTGTTTTTTATATATTTTCCACTATTTTGAATATTACCTACTACATATCACTTTATGAAAGGAGGGAATAGTCACCCCACATGACTCATAGACACTTGCTGCTAGTCAGTGTCCTCTGTTTTATGGGAAGGCACGCTTAAGGTCATGTCGTGACTCATCTTGGAGCACTGTTTACTAACTCCCAGTTTGTGGATGTTACAAAGTGATATCAAAGTAGTTTATTATGTGGTCTTGTTATTTGGGATTGTAGATGGAGGTTAGGATGTGTCAATCCTTTTAACGAGCTCTTGATTTGGAGTAGCTAACCCATGTATGAATTAAAAACCATGTCACTCTTACTAGGAATTGTTGTTCTTGTTTTGTGTTGTTACATTTGATGTTATTTCACCATTAGGTGATCCACATGATGTTTGATGTGATTTTTTATGATATTTTTCATGGAAAAAATGGAACGAGGTTTTACATTCATGCATCATTCAAGGCACTTAAGTGACATGTATCATGGTAGGCACACACATGGAATGGGTTTGCAGGATATTAAGGATAGGATGTATTTTTTTCTTAAAAGTAATGAAATTGTGCCTAATGAAATGATACAAATGGGAATAAGGGAATGTGAAAATGTTTCATAGTAATTAAATAGTGGTGTCTGATAAAGAAGGATTAGTGGGTTGATGTGTTGTGGGAATAAATGGGGGTATAGATATTATTTGAAATAATGTGATGATTGGGCTTGTAACCATGTGAGTTAGGTACCTTGTGTTAGGCATAACCATAGGAAGGTTGACAGTAGTGTTCCGAATGTGATAAGATTTTTGGGTGGTGAATATAATGTTTTTGTTTATAGATAGTGATGAGGATTTCATTATGCCTTATGAAATCCTCATGGTTCTGTTCTAAAGTTTGTGTTTGGTAGTTTAGAGAAATGACGCCCTAAAGACGTATACCGATTGGTCGTTGGGAGGATGTTTCCAAGAATGCTCCTCCAGTAGTGGAGCAGTGGAATCTCGTGGTCCAAGATGTTAGGGATGAAACTTATGGGATAAATTTTCTCATTTCATACATATGATGGAATGGGACCCAGGGTAGGTGAGGTCAAGCATGTTTGAGATGAAAAGAGTGTTTCATCTATAGTACCCTCCACCCAATACTATAGAGGGTGGTCCAGAAGTAGAAGAGTTTTGGATTGAGTCCATCCAGACCATCCATGACCATCTTGAGACACCTATCGATAATTGAGTCATGTTTTTGGATTATATGTTGAAAAGTCAAGTGAAGCATTAGTGGGATAGTATGGTTCAAATGGAACAGGATGAAGGAATGTGGTGGAAGGAATTCCAGGAGATTATTCATGAACACTTCTACCCATAGACCTTTAGAAACTAATAGGTGACAAATTTTATGATCTTGACTCAAGGGGATATGTCGGTGATGGACAATGCTAGTTGTTTCACTGACATGAGACACATCATTCCAACTTTGACCGGAGACGATGCAGTTGTGTTGAAACATTTCTAGGATGGTATGAGACACGATATCAGGTGTTAGGTGAATATATTTCATCTGAAGAGTTATGTTTAAGTTGTGGAAAAAGCCCTCATTTTAGAAGGAATCCTGAAGGGAAATTCGGGAAGTGAACATGTGGCACTATCTTGGCTTGCAAGTGCGGTGACATATGATAGTAGCAAGCGTCATTAAGGAAACTTCCATCAGGGTGGGAGTTTACAGATTAGATAGAAGATGGGACCACCCTCTCAAAGTGGTGAACAAATATTTTTTATCATTGTGGCCGGCCGGGTCACATGCATTGAAAATGTCCCCTACTACCAGTTGAGTGATGAGAATGCAACATGTTTGTATATGTGCATATGTTCTACAGGAACCAACAATAGGTGGGAAATAAAGGGAGTCAGTGGAAGATTCCAAGTGAATGTAGGGGATTGGTTTCATCATATCAAGCTAGAAGATGGATCTCCAAAGGTTGTACTGGTAGAGGTGGTGGATGTGGATCTCTATGACAAGGCCATTCACACCATCAGGGTAGTGAAGTACAATGTACTCAGGTTGGTGGCTAGGGTAAAGTGTCAGGTCATCTCCATGTAGTTTAGAATTCAACTGAAGGTGGTGAGGTAGGACCATATACTATAAGAGGTATGATTGTTGTAGATTCTATGATTTCTAGTGCTTTTTTTGATACGGGTTCCATGCATTCTTTATTTCTGAGAAGTTCATAGTTGGGTTGGTTTTGATTGTGGAGAGTATGTGTGGAGTAATATCCCTTGATACACCATTGGGTGTATGAATAAAGAATATAAGTTAGTGTAAGAGATATTCAATAATTGTTTGTGGGTAATGCTTCCTCTGGGATCTGTTTGTTCTAGAAATGTCAAGTTTTGACTTGATCTTGGTCATGGACTGGTCAGTGTTGTATCAAGACCATATCAACTATTACTGATGTCGAGTAATGTTTACATATCTTGATGGATACAAATATATTCATAGTGGGAAGTGGGATACTCGATCGGGCCATGTAGGGCCACTGATCCAATAGATGGGAGAACTCATAGCCCAGGTGGGATACCTTAGGTAAGATGATGGGGATTAAGAGCAACCAGTCTTCCCACCTATGGTGGAATAGTTTTGGGCCGTGTTTCCTAAGTATTTGATTGGTTTACCACCCAAGAGAGAGATATTTCGATTTTACGATTGATTTGTTTCTGGGATTTGATCCAGTCTCAATTCTGGTATATCAGATGACACCAAAAGATATCCAATAACTAAAGGTTCAGTTAGAGGAGATGGAGCACAAGGGTTTGATTTTTCATAGAACACAACCTTGAGGATATTGTGTATTGTTTGATAATAAATTTGATGCATCACTGATGATATGTTTTGATAATAGGAAGCTTGACCAGTAGACAATTAAGAATTGGTACCTTCTTCCTTTAATTGACAACCTATTTTACCATCTTAGAGGCGGGTTGCTATTTTCTATGATTGAATTGAGATTGGGATACGAACTGTTGATGGTGAGAACTTCTAATGTACGATAAATATATTTCTAATGTAGATACATGTTGTTTGAATTCTTAGCAATGTCGTTTAGTTTGATTGATGCAATTGATGTTTCTATGGCCTTGATGAACTGAATCTTCAACCCAAATCTAGATCAGTTCATTGTTGTCTTGGTTGATGACATCTTAGTGTACTCAAATACTTTTTATAATCATGCCCAACATCTTGACATCCTCTTGAGTATTCTAAGAGGGCATAGTCATTATTCCATGATATCAATGTTTTTGTTTTGGATTGATGAGGTTCACTTTTTGGGGCACATCAATTCTGATTCCTGTGTGTCAGTAGACCCAGAGAAGGTTCATGCTTCGGTGTCTTGGGGACAACCCAAGAACGTTTTTGATGTCCTGAGTTTTCTAGGTCAGGCCGGTTATTATCAAAGGTTCATTGGATATTTTTATCATTTAGAAACACCAATTATCGGCTTTACCAAGAGGGGAGTTAAGTTTGAATGGTCATAAATTAGGGATAATTTCTTCAAATAGCTGAAGAATCAGTTGACTACCACACCGATTCTAATCTTATCCAAACCTGATAAGAGGTGCACTGTGTTTGGGGATGTGTCTCGTGTCATACTTGGGGTAGTTTTGATGAAATATGAATAGGTTGTTGCTTATGGGTCAAGGAAGTTTAGAAAACATGAGAAAAATTATCCTTCCCATGACCTTGTGATTTTTGATAAGGTTCATGCATTGAAGTGGTGGAGGCATTACTTTCTTGTAGAACCCTTCACATTGTATACCACCCATAAAAGAATAAAAAACATTTTATCTTAGTGGAATTCGAATCTTCGGAGGTAGAGGTTGGTTGATTACAGTCAATCCATCAAATTTGAGTTGGTCTACACCTCGTGGAAAGAGGAAAATGTTGCAAATTCTATGATCCAGAAGACTCAGAATCAGATGGTTCATGAATCCACTTCTGAGTAGAGGTTGATGGACTTGTTTGCTAAGATGCACCAAGGGGTTCATGATGGGAACTAGAAGATGACTCTGGAATCTAAAGCAGTTGAATTAGTTCTCTTGATTTGGGTCAAGGAGATTCAACTAGTGTATCTAGAATTTTTGTCTGTGAAGTATTGTTTTAAATGTGGGGGGTCACATTCTAGCTAGACTTTTGATGTGGATAGAGCTTATTGTGTTCATGGCCATGTAGTTGTACTGACTGGTGTTTGGGGAGAGTTGATACACGAGTCTAACACATTAAAATGGTAATTGGATCATTTCATGACCAAGATATACTGTGATATTTGTCATTAATATTGGTGGTTGGGTATGAAGAAAGAGGTTTCAGGATTTGTGGAGTGATACCTTACCTGGAAGCAGGTGAAGGCTGAAAATCATCATCTAAATGAGGTGTTGCATTCATTTTATATTCTAGAGTGGAAGTGGAATGACGTAAATATGGAAATCATAGTTTTTCTTCCATGGAAACATTGTAAAAATGATACAATTTGGGTAGTTGTGGATTGATTGACTAATGTTGAAAATTTCTTGTTGATCTAAGAGACTTATACAGTTGATCAGTTGGTAGTGTTTCACATTCATGAGATTGTATAGTTTCACGGTGTGACGAAGACTATAGTTTGGGATCAAGATCCTCATTTCACCTCATGCTTAAGTTAGTGATTAGAGAAGGAACTTGGTACCCAGATGTTTTTGAGTGCGTCTTATCAACTGCAGATAGACTGGAAGTCAGAATGAATGATTCAGGAATTGGAGGACATGTTGAGAGCATGTGTCCTAAATTTTGGTGGCTCTTGGTAAAATCCCTTTTTGTTCATAGAGTTTTCTTATAAAAAATATTTCCAGGCGACAATTCGGATGGTTCCTTTTGAGTCACTCTATGGGAGACCATGTAGATCTTTGTTGTGTTGGTTACAGGTTGGGGAGCTTGATCTTTTAGGGTCAAGTCTCATGCAGGATACATCAGAGAAGGTTCATTTGATTCAATATCATATGGGAACAGTACATAGTAGATATAATTCATATGAAGATCATCGGTTTAGATCTATTGAGTTTAGGGTGGGTGATAATGTGTTTCATTGGGTGTCTCCGTGGTTGGGTCATCATCGAATTCAGAACCAAGGAAAGTTGACACCTCAGTATGTGGGGCCATTCTATATTATGGATAGAATTGGACTAGTGGTTTACTGATTATATATTCCACAATGATATAGGCGGATGCATGAATTTTTTCATGATTCAAAATTTCAATAGTATCACACTTACCCGTCTTATGTGATAAACATTGACGATTTTGAGCTTATCATCGATGCATCATTTGAGGAGATTTGAGTTCATGTTTTGGATCATAGAGAGATATTATGGCGAGGCGTGGTTGTGCCTTTGGATCATGCTATATGGAAGCATGTGGATTCTTAATAAGAGACATCAGAATGAGAATTAGATAAGTGGTCCCAGTGTCCCGATCTCTTTTCATCTGAGGCTCATTGATTCTCAGAAAGAGCAGGTCAAGGAAAAACCATCCTAAGTTTGGTAGGTTATAAGATCCTAGATTCCAATTAAAGTTGATTTTGTTTATGTTTCAGTTTAAAACCCTTATTTTAATTAAATAAGTATCTTCACATGTTCTTGTGGAGGATTGAGAGGTGTTCTAGGGGTTCAAAACACGAAATATGATGAAAATGGGTTTTCATGGTATGTTGCAAAGTTTTTGCATGGTTAGGGTGAAACTTGTGAAAATCTCCGGTTACCATGAATAATTTGTGTTTCCAGAGAGTGGAATCCCCATGGTTTGTGCACGGTTTGGAAAACCATGCAGCAAAGAAACATTAAAAAAACATACAAAAAAAATCCATTATGGGATTTATATGATCACATAGGATTTTTATCCCTCAATCTCCTTCGAATCCTAGTGACACCACAAAGACCCCAAGAGCTCCCAAGGACCAATCTCTCAAAAATTAGGTCCATTTGGAGTGATGTTGGTCGTAGGTTGAAGATCAATGTGTGTCAATCCCCTACTTACTTCTTTTTCTTTATTCGGGTTTTTATATTTTCCCCATGCCCTTCTAAATCACTTAAACACCCCTTTTTTGTGATATTTATGTTTAGGCTTTAGAGGTGTGTTGAATCTGGATCTAAGGCCTTGATTAAGGGTGTGTTCGCCAACGAATCCAATGTAGGTGGTCTACAAGTTTTATCCCTTGGATTTTAAGTCAATTTTTCATGTAGGGTTATGTTCTTAATTTTCCATTGTTGTGTTCTTGTTTACCTTTGATAGATTGGACATAATGGGTGTCTAAATATCTAATTAAACTCTTCATGATCCCCGTGGGAGGCACGGAGGAAGACCAAATGTAATTGGGGCCACCCATGGGGTGTGCTAATAATCCATGGACTTAGAATTTATCAAATAATGTTTATGGCCTTTACGCAAGATCATAGATCCCATAATGAAGATGATAATATTCTTGAAGGATGTGAAAATGGAGTATTGGTAAGACATTTAGATTGGTTAATGGACTAATAGGTTGTTTGGCTGGCATGTAAATGGGTTAAATGGGATTAATGTGAATATGTTAAGAGATTATATTTATACTTGAATATTTATAGCGAGATAAGCATGGAAAATGGGAAATGGGGATAAATGTTTATGGGTTATAAATGGTGAATGTGTTAATGGATTATGGCATAATGTCAGTTTCCCATCTATATTATTTGTTATGTTGTTTCCAATAATATTGGCTATGATTGGTTGTAATGTGTTTGTTGTGAAATTTAATAAATAAGCCTGTGGATTGGAAGAGTGGGGTATATACATGAGGTTATACGCCCATAGGTCGAGTTTTTACTGAAGTTTCTACCTCCACCCTTTAAATTCACAGGTTAGGGAAGGGGAGGGAGTTCTATTCCCCTAATCATTTCATTCCACCCAGACTTAGGCTTCAAGGTGATGATATTAGGAATTGTTGTGATATGATTCTCAGAGAGATAAAGATTTTCTAATTCCCATATTATTGAGAACATTGATCATGGATAATCCATTGAACATTTGAAATGGTGAGTTGATACATGAAATGTCTTAGCCATGAACATGAGTTATTTGATAGGATAATGTAAAAGAACATAATCTAGAATGGATTGTTGAACTGATTTCCATTCATTCATTTATTTTCATTTTCATCCACTATCTATTGACTAAATATTTTGTAGAAACCGTTGATGGTGTTCTACTGATATATACTCACACCGTACTCGGGCCACCATTGGATACCTGAGACGATTTCATGGTTTCGGTTCAGGAAAAGGGTAAGGGTCCGGTGATGGTATTTGTGTGGAGTTTAGGATGAGCATGATTGAGGATGGGGAAATAGTGCTATGATAATTTTGGGGATCCCTCTACTGTATTTTT
This sequence comes from Viscum album, assembly GCA_963277665.1. Taxonomy (NCBI): domain Eukaryota; kingdom Viridiplantae; phylum Streptophyta; class Magnoliopsida; order Santalales; family Viscaceae; genus Viscum; species Viscum album. The sequence continues at coordinate 1,040,697,101 of OY728134.1, read as the reverse complement.
TTTGAGTTCTTTTCATTTGGAACTTTAGTTTGGCATGGATTATTTACTATTTGTTGTGGTTGTATGTAGTATGGGAAATGGTTATTTACGCTTGTACATCATTTTTTATATGTTTCCCGCTATTATGCATGTTACCTGTTGCATATCACTTGAAAAAAGAGGGTATATTCTCCCAACATGACTCCTAGAACCTCACCTATAGTTTGAAACCTCTGGCGTACAGGGTGGCATGCTTGAGCTCATGTGGCGACTCGTCTCGGGGAATTGTTTAGTGTCTCTCGCGTCATGGATGTTACACTTCCGTAATAATTTCTAAGGGTTACCACCCAAATGAGAATTAGAGTTTTTGATTCATCTTCTAACAGTACCAGTCCTATTTACCTTCCATATTACTAGTTTTAAATAAAAAATTTGACCGAATTTAAAGATCAATTAGAATAGTTCAAAGGTGGAGGGTTCATCAAATAGGGTACTTCTCAATAAAAAGCATTGACTATTTCTATGAATAAAGAAGTCCAAATTCATAAATTATTTGTACATTATCCTAAGATAAACGTTGTTATAATAAATAATTGGTATCTTATTCCATGACATGATGATCATTTCAATTAATTGGTGGATGGGTTAGCCCAATGGTTCTATAAAATTCATTAGAATTCCGGATATCACAAATTATGACTTTGGAAGGAAGATATTTCAATGACTTGTTTCAAATTCAGAAATGTATATATTGAGTATTTATAATTCCTTTTGGTCTTACTAATGATCCAACCACCTTATTAAAACTGATTAATTAGATATTTCAAAAATGTATTTTTATTCTTTTATGGTGGTATTTGTGGATGATACACTGGTGTGTTCAAGGAAAAAGGAATATCATGAGAAACACTTGGCTATAGTATTTGTTAATATGTAGATGCATCTTATTTACTCCTACATATCAATGATTTATTTTTGTATACAACAGTAATATTTCCTTGGCGATGTAATTTCTAAAAATGGACTTTTTTAGACCCAAGAAGGTAGATTCCATTATTTATAGGAAAACACAAAGGAATGTCTTCAAGATATGTATTTTCCCAAATGTGATGGGATATTGTAGATGTTTGGTCCATGAATATTCATGTTTGGAATCACTGATGGAAACTTTGACAGGGAAATGCATTCCTTTATAGTGGAATAAGGGATATGAAAAATCCTTTCAAGATATTATTGCTTGTCTTAAATTAGAAATTATTATCATGTTTTCAGAATTTGGATAGGGCTATGTAGCCTATTATGATTCATCAGAATTGTGGTTTGGATGTTTTCTCATGTAGGAAGATCATTTAGGTTATTATGGATGATGGAGATAATAGTTTCATGAGTGAAACTACCCAAAACATGATTTTGAATTAGCTTTTTTAGTCAATGTTTTAAAAACATTGTGTAATTATTTTTTTTAGTTGGATATCTGTGGTGGATATGGATTATACAATATTTAAATACATTTTCTCATATAGATAATTGAAATTGGGGTAGATGTGGTGGATGAAATACATTCAAATATTTGAATCTAACTTGATGTATACATCAAGTAAACGAAATTAGGTGGAGGATTCATTAAAAATGAATTTTTATAATAATTTTTCAAAATAAGAATCATATCCATGGAATATAATGTTGGTTATTGGAGACATGAACCTAGAATGTACCGACCATGGTGATGTTGTAGTTTTCTTCCCAGTTTCATTTTTTCCTGATACGTTACATCATGTGAAAGAGGTTCAGATATCATATCCCATGAGGTCAAAAATCAAGGTTTGGGAGACCATTAAGGTATAGAAGCTAGTTAGGAGTTGAGTTTTGTGACTTAGAAATCCGATTATAGTACCTTTGTTCTAGTAATGGACACAATGATGTATAAACATTTCCAAAATCCAATGGATACCCATAATTTGACCATATCCCATCTTTTTTATAATATTTTTAGTTACTTGGTGACATTTTCATCAATGCTACCCATATAATATGTTAATTAAGGGAAAAGACAAAGAAGGACTATTCCTTACCATTAAAATTTATAAATCTTTAGAGTATGGAAGAAACAATATATTTTCAATTATAAACATTATTTTGAAAGGTAAATAAATTTTTTATCACAATAATAAAACATTAATATTTAGAAATTATATAATTATAGTAAATGTTTAACAAATGTTAACACGTAGATTATTTAGTTAATAATTTAAAAAAAATGAAGCTAAAAAAAATAAATTTAATGTAAATATAATGGAATTCTATGTTAAATTATTTTTTATGTGAATATATAAGGTTACATATATTTTACCTTAATATATTTTAATAAAAAAAATTCTTTGATATTTTAAAATTACAAATAAAAAAATAATGTCAAAATTGAAATCAATGTTATTTTCAGTAATTGAAATTTTTTAAAGGAATTAAAAGTAATAAAAATACAATATTATACCTATTGATTTATAATTTTCAATAAATATCTTTTATCTTGCAATTATGGGAATTTTTTTTAATAAACCAATTTACTATTAATTAGAAAAAAATATTGTTAGCATGGTTTGGGATAAAGTAGTGTTTCTACACGTTAAGTACACTTGTTTTAAAATTAATTTCAAACACACATGATATTGAATTTATGAAAATTAGATATAATATTTTGAATTAATATTCATTATATTGACTAATAAATCAAACTTTAATTTATTATTAAGGGTTGAATTACATAGGTTCAAAAACTAGTTTCATTAATAAAAACCAAATTGATAAAAGTTGGGAAACATAGAATTTAAGGAATAAAACTACACAGATACACTTATTTTTTTTGTCAAGGTTTGGATCAATGAAATATCCAATTTAACGTATTATTTTTATTTTCTGGAAGCACATTAGGTAAGAGAGACCTCCCAATAGTGTTCACCATTTGGTATTTACAAGAATTCCACTCATCTTCCTCTATAAAAAGGCATTCAATATTCACCATCCCTATACCTCTCGAGAGACATTTGATCATCCAAACCCTTCCCAAGTCTCCTAAAAAAATATCTACCTTCATCAAAGAAGACTTCCTTTTATATAAAATCCATCCAAAGGATCCCTTTGATGAAAACCAATTGGAATTACTAAAATAATGGGTAATATTTTTCATCAAGATCGTTTGTTTTATTTTCATTATCCACCCCATATAATATTATTATTATATGATCATATAATATCCTTATTATCCCCAATATAATAATATTATTTTAGTCTATGGATTTTACAGACACGTATTCACACTTCTATCAACGGGGTAATGAACTAACAGTTCTTATGTACGATAGAATACCACCTCACAAAACGTTGTTGTTCATTATAATCATTACCACCTATCATATGTGGGTATTGTGATGGAAAATATGTTTTACTTTGATATATGTTATATTAATTATTTCATTGTTATTTTGGAATTAATATATAAAATATAAATTAATTAATTTCATTTTGTGTAAATAGGATATCTTTGTTTGTGGGTGTGTGGACTACCGCCTACTCAAAGCGATGTAATTCATTCACACTTTACAAGGAATGAATTAAGGATTTTTTTTTTAAATTATAAGATATATATATGAAATAAAAATTCTAATGGTATGAAAATAAATATATGTATATACATATATGTTATTTACATTATTTCTTTCAACCAAACAATAAAACAAAAACAACATTCCAGCATACGTAGGGCCGGCTGTCTTAATGAATGGTGTCTTGCATTTCATATTATTATCGTTTATGGATTTTTATAAATGTTTATATAATGAAAATATATTATATTTATATCATGTTTTACATTCCTTAAATAAGTAATTCCTTCTCTAAATAAGAGTATCTTTAAAAATAATTCAAAACATGAATGATAAACAAAGAGGTTATTACCCAAAATGTTGCATTAACATGGAACTGTTTATAATAGGGTAATATAAATTAAAATGTGGATTTTATATGGTATAATTTATATGAATATGTTTCTTTGGTATATTTATAATAAACATACATTTATTATACTGGATGTTTGAATGTGTATAAATAATTTCAAGACATAATGTATATATGGATCGAGCCTTAAAACATTTCATAATAATAAATTTTAATCAATAACATACTTTCATTTAAATTTATGATCTTTTATGGTTTAGAGTTTTATAAATAAGTACATAATACATACATAAAATTCCACATTTATATAGAGTGGATACTACTGAAACAATATTAATTTCGTCCGAAACATAAATTTTTTAAAATAAAACATAATTTTTTTGAAAATTCTTCATAAAATTAAACTTGTATCCCTTTTTTCTATTAAAAATAATTATAACCTATGAAAAACATTTTGAAATACGTGATGAGCCCCAAAATCTCATTAAGGGATAGAAATAAATCATTATTCAAGAGATAATATAGAAAGCAATAAAACCCATTTCATAAAAAATCAATTGCATGTAGAGAAACATCATATAGTTTCCATGGGACATATTTACCATATCACTCCTAAATTCACCCTTATACATTGAATAACCATTTGGTCGACGTCCATCTCCACAGTAACCAATACATTGTGGAGCTATAATAGGGCTCGTCTGTCATATCGTGAGCTATAATGGGCTCAACTAAACATATATTGAGCTATAAGGGGGCCTAGACTTTCATATATTTAGTTATAATGGAATCAACACAACATAAATATTTCCAAGGAACATATCATTAATTAAACACTCGATTCCTTATTTAAACCTCTAATGAAATCTCGTTCATGTTTTCCAAATACCATTTTTTCGTAAAACAAATCACTTTAAATATCTAAAAACCTTGTACAAAATTATGAAATCATATTAATAAAAAATAAAAATTTAGAGATATAATTGATACATAAGAGTAATATGTCTTCATGAAATCTGATGAAACCACTTATTCCATATATAAAAAATAATCCTTTTGAATTTCATGAAAGAGGCTATTAAAATGATATTAAAAGGAAAGCCCCATAGAAATATGATTGGAATGAGAATTAATAAAATGGAAGGGATATGTGTATATACTATAAATACACATAATAAAACATAATATAAATGAAATTAATCACACAAATAATCTTATTATCACATAATGAAAAAATTAGAAGGCTAACCCAAAGAAAGGAAATTTGGTTGAGAATTCCATTACCTCGGGTTCTTATTAAATGAAACATGTTTAAAACTCATGTATAACTATCAAAAGAGTGGTATTAATAATTTATAGAATCATAATAATTTTTATAACACCTTATATGATCATTTTATAACATCATTCCACACATTTATTAATAAACTTTTGTTATTTACATTTTTTCTGGTGTGTTCTTTACATGGTTTCAATGGTCAAATCATAAAGAATTTTCTTATCTAACATAAGAGAAACTCCTACGGTTTAATGATTTGTTATTAATATTTTTCAGAAATATATAATTATTTAATAAATAATTTTTTATCATATATTATGAGGAATTATTTGATATAACCTTAATGATGTTCAGATAATATTGGTGGTTCATAGATAATCATGAATTTGATTCATTATATAACATTAATATTATGCATATAAGTTAATTATTGATCTTAATAGAGGTCATATAATACACATTACAATATTTTTAAACCATTTAAATGGTGTTATAACAATATTTTAAGGAATTAAAGGAAATTGAAAACACATCCTCCATGATGTCTGTAAATCGACACATCACGGATGATGTTTTTATTTTTACAATAATAATGATATGAGAAGAAGTATGATGATGAATTTTTCCATAAACATGACATAAATCCAGAATATATAGGATAGTATATCATTCAAGTATCTTAATTAAGGGGAGGTGAAGAGAGTATAAGAAAATAATTAATTGAAAATAAAATACAATAAAATGCAAGTGGATTTTTACCTCTTGATCTCTTCTCCTTGAGATCCTCCTTAAGGCATTTGGTTTTGGATTTTTGGTAAGACAAGAAGGTCTTGGATGTGGGGAAGATCCTTGGGGGGATATTGGGTCGAATTTTGGCAATTATAAAAGCTTTAGTGGTGTGAGAAGAATAGGGGGTGAGGGTGGCATATATAGTGGAGGAGAGGAGGGGTTTTATATTATTTTAATCATTAGTTTAATATTTTTTCTCAGGATTCTGAATATTATTGATTCATGTGACAAAAATCCGAAAATAGAGAATGTGAGTTCAAAAAAAGCATTATTAATTAAGCCATTATGCAAGGAATTGTGTATTTAACATATAATTTATATAAATTATATTTTATCGTATTCCACTATTCATCAAAGATTCAAAAATATATTAAATTCCCAAAAATTTACCCAAACCATTTTTCTATGTGTATAATTAAAAAATGAACTCAATTTTATCAGGATAAATTTTAAAAGATATTTGAAATTTAGTTTTAAAATAAAATAACAATTTATTAAAAAAATAACAATTTTAAAACAATTACTCATTTTATAAGACCATGATAAATTAATCAAGGTCTCATAATTTTATCTCATAAACAAAAGTCAATAAAATAATAATTTATTATTACACTTTATGAAAATATATTTTCATTTTTGTTATTAAATTATTCACAAAAGTGTAATAAAATATTTATGACTTACAAAAAAATAGCAATCAGTATACTATGTTCATATTTTCACCTATAACATTCCTTATTATTATACATTCATTGTTGAGGTTACTATTAATTTTGAAGATTTACTATTTATAAGGGTAATATTAATATTCATAAGGGTAGGTTACTATTAAAAAAATTATGTTTATCCTATCAGACTCCAAATAACCTAGTGATGCATGCATTTCATTTAATTTTTTAGTAAATCATTGGGTTGTTACATTCTACCCACCTTCTTGAAATGGTGTCCCCGTAAAATTTATTTACTTATTAAAAAAATGAGGGTACCTTTAACTCATATCATTTTCATATTCCAATGTTCCTTCTTCAACCATGTGGTTCCTCTGCAAAACCTTTACCTTGTGGATTACCTTATTTTGTAATACTTTTTCTCTTCGGTCAAGAATCCGAACATGTTTCACTTCATAAGAAATTTTCTCTTCCAGCTGAACTACATATGGGCTCAAAAAACGAGATGCATCTAGAATATACTTTCTCAAAATCGAAACATGAAACAAAATTTGTACCTGAGCTAAAATCAGAGGAAACTCTACTTAGTAGGAAACTAGTCCAACATTATCCAGGATTTTATAAGGTCCAATGAACCATGGACATAGCTCTCCATTCTTACCAAGGTATATAAAAAATTTTCCATGGTGAGGTTATTAAAATATCATGATCACAAACCTCAAAAGAAAAGTCTGTACTCATCTTATCTACATAGGTTTTCCGCCTTCTCTGAGTTATTCTCATGTGTTGCTGGATCATCATCACTGTATCTTCCACTTCCTATACTAATTCAGGCGCCATCAACTTCCTATCACTGAAATTATTCCAAAAATATAGATTTTGACACCACTTACCATAAAACACATCATAAGGTTCCATATTTATACTTGAATTAATACCGTTATCATAAGAAAACTCAACTAAAGAGAGAGATATTGATCCCAACTTCCCGGGTAGTCCACTGAATAAGTTCTAAGAATATCATTCAATTTCTAAATTTTTATCTTGGTATGTCCATCAGATTGAGGATAAAAAGTGGTGCTGAATTTTAATTCTGTTCCCAATTACTTATAAAGGCCTTTTAAAAAGGTAGAAGTGATGTTGGGATCACGATTTGATACAATGGGGATAGGATCACCATGTAACCTAACAATATCTTTGAGGTACAATCGAGATATATGATACTAAGACTTTGTATTTCCAATAAGAAGGAAATGATCAGATTTAGTTAGTCGGTCACCAATCCCCAAAATTATAGTGTTTCCTCTAGAACACTTTGGTATTCCCAACATGAAGTTGATGGATTCATTTTCCCATTTCCACTCTGGCACTAGGAAATGATAAAGAATACCCTTTGGTGATTGTTACTGTGATTTAAATTATTGACATGTAAAAAATTTCATTGTAAAATTAGAAATATCTCTTTTAATTACAAAATACTAGTAATACTCCCAATGGTATTTGTATATATTAGTACTTATATGATGAACTGAAAATAGAGAACCATAAGATTCACACAAATAAGAATCCCAAGACACACACAATCGTTTTCCAAATCTCAAAACACAATATTTATCAATGTTAATTTATGGATTCTTACCCATTTTAACCAATTATAATTTTTTCTATAACTCATGGTCTTTCTTCTATGCTTTCTTAATTTTGTTCTATGGAGATGAATTCAATGAAACCTAAAACAAAACTGATATATTTCTTGCACCAACGAATTCCAATCCAAAATTCATCTAACTGTTAAGGAAAGGGTCACTCATTAAATGTATCATGGTTAATATATCATTAATATTTTGACTCAATACATTAGCCACTCTATTTTATTTTCTAGGATGGTATTGAATAAAAAAAATCATAAAATGTTATCAATTCAGGAAATATTATCTATCTCTTTTTCAATTTCATTTGAGTAATTATATACATTAAATTTTTGTGGTCAATTTATATTTTACATTTTACTCCCTATATATGGTTCCCCATAATGTTTAATGAAAAAAAATACAACCATAGTTAATTAAAAACCATGTTCAGGTTAATTTAAATCACGAGGTTTCAACTGATGTGAACCAATAGCGATTACTTGGTCATTCTGCATCAGAACACAACCATGTCCCTTCAATGAAGCATCATTGTAGATAATAAATTTACCAATTTTGGAAGGCAATGATAAAACTATATCATTTACCAATATCTTCTTCAGTTCTTGAAATCAAATATCATATTCTTATATCTAAAAAAATTTAATTCCTTTTCATGTTAACTTAATTAGTGGGCTAGATAACCATGAAATTTGTCTAACAAACTATCGGCAATAACCTAATAATCAAAAAAACTACAAATTTCATTATCATTTGTAGGTTTGGCCATTCATGAACCACTATTTTGGAAGGAAATACTATTATTTCATCCTTATTTACAATGTTCCAATGAAAATAAATATATTTTAACCAAAAAACACACTTTCTGAATTTTCCATACAGTTTCATTTCCTTTAATGTATGAAAAACAACTCTTTGATGTTTTTCATGCTCCTATTTACTTTTAAAAAACAGAAACATTTCATCAATAAACACCACCATAAAATTTTCCAACATCTCATGAAATACTCTTTTCATAAGTTTCATGAATAAAAAAGTTTAATTAGTTATCCTAAACGACATTACTACAAATTCATAATGCCCATATCAAGTATGGAATGCAGTCTATGGGTTTTCAGCTTCCTTTATTTCCAACTAATGGTTCCTTAACCTCATTTCAACCTTTGATCAATACTATGATTCCTAGAGCTGATCAAATAAATCATCAATATGAGGTGAATGATAAATTTTTTAACAATGATGTTATTCAAGGCTCTATAATCAATGAAAAGTCTCATTGAACAATAATTATTTTTTAAAAACAAGATAAGAGCACCCCATGATGAAGTGCTAGGTCAGATTAAGCCTTTATTTAATAATTCTAGAAAATTCATTTTCAATTTGAAAAGTTCCATTTGAACCATTTGAAAAGGTGGTTTAGAAAATGAATTATCATAAAGAATTAAGTCAATGGTAAACTCAACATATCTATTTTAAATAATACCAGGAAAAGCATTAGAAAATACATCATGACACTCATTACCCACTGTCACATCCTTAATATTAAAGGTTCCATTATTTTCAACTATATGAGAAAATAAATTTCATTTCAATCTTTTATCTATTTCTTATCTTATTGATATGTTATCAACAGTATGTATTCCTTCTTGTGCGAAAAATGAAACTCTTTCTGAAAAAAAACTCTTTTTTCTCTACAATCTATCTTAGCATGATAAAAAGAAAGTCAGTCCATACCTAGAATAATTTCAAACTACACTAGAGTAGTTACAAAGAGGTTTCCAGGTAAACTCTTTCCAAATACAAAGATAGGTAGATTCTTATAATATATTTTTTTCCAAAATATTTCTTCTAGCTATTTTTACCATGAGTTCTACCTGCATTTCATGAGGTTGAATTCCCAATTTTGTGGAAAATTTCTAAAAAGGAATGTGTAGACATAGAATTAAACAAAAAAATTTAAAAATATGTAGAAATAAGTAATGTACTTGATACCACCTCATTATATGGCTCAACATCTTCTGAACTGGTTTCCATGGATTTTTCCACACACTTATTCTTCCAATTTTGATGATTCCCTGCTTGAGAGACTAGATTTAGACAAACATTAGCATAATGACCCAATTCCTTATAGTTAAAGAATATCACTATCATATTCTCAATATGTTTTGTATCATTTTTATTCCAATCTTGGGATATGTGACCAAAATTTCCACATCATTAGAATTTCACAGAATTTAAAAGACATTCACCAAGTTTCTTTTTACAACACTTTTCATAGGATAGTAAATTGATTATTTTACCACCACATTTAATTGATGAATTCTTCTCCAATTCCTTCTCACCTGAATTCTTCTTATTCTTGTAATCATGAAGAATATACCTCTCAGGGAACTCTATGTGAACTTTTTCAGTAAAAAGAACAAGTTTCTCATAGTTTTTAAACTCTCATGAAGTAAAATATCTTCATAAAAATTGTTACCAACCTAAGTGAAATCTATTAATTTTACTATGAAAATACCATGTGAAATCTGGTACATACCTGGATAGTCTTTTAAAATTGTGTTCATATGCTTCAATAGAATCATTATCTTTCCACTTCAATTCCATGAATTTTTTTCCATTCTATGTCGAACAGTTTTAGGAAAATATTTTTCTACAAAAATTCTCTTAATATCATCCCATTCTGGACTGTCAAGATCATATATTTATATCATATTATTAACTTAATACCACCATTTATCATATTTGAATTCAAAATGATAAATGGATAGTATTACCTTTTATTGTTCTAAATATACAATGACATCTAATAACTTTTCAAGAGCATTGATCCATCCTTCCATTATCACTGGATATGTGGTTCAAATGAATTCTATATGAAGTTGCCTCATAAAATTCTCCACCAAAGACATGTTTCTTCATGGTAGGTCTGGTTCCTCTCTAGCATGGATACCACCACCATTTATCACCTGATTCAACTTAGGCATTATTGTCACAAACTACTTTTATCTTACTCCCACTATTCCCGGAGATAGATATAGATAGTTATCAGTCGCTTGGAACCTTCGTACTTTATCCTCCTAGTTTCTTCTATGAAAAAATTTTTGAATAGAAAAATCTTAGATGATGAAACAAGAAAATATTTAAATTCAATATCCTTTCAAAATAAAAATAAGTTAAAATTAATTTATGTTATTCTATTAACATCATCCTAACCCTTAATGTTATCTAAACCATCCATTGATATCAATTATAAGGACATAGTCTTAAAAATTTACATAATCTTGAATTTTAATCAAGTAGTTACTTTTATTTAAACTGATGATATTTTAATGTTTAATGTTTTTGAAAATTAGAACATAATATATATATATAACATTCTACATTTATACAGAGTGGATACTATTAAAAAAATTCATTTCTTACAAAACATAAAACATTATAAAAATATTTCTTTGAAAAACATTCATAACATTTAACATGTCTTCCATCCTTCTCTTATATATCCATCTAACATATTAAAAAACAGTACAAACTTCTTATGAGCAAAAAAATATTAGTAAGGTATAGAAATAAATCATTAGTCAAGTGATAATATAAAAACCAATAAAACCTATTTCATAAAAAATCATTTCCATGCATAGAAACATAATATATTTACCTTGGGACATATTTAGTATATCACTCTTACAATCACCATTGCACATGGAATAACCAATTGGTCAAATTCCATCTCTAGAGTATGCAATGCATTGGGGAGCTATAATGGGGATCACCCATCATATGTTGAGCTATAATGGGCTCAACATAATATATATTGATCTATAATAGTGACCATACCCACATATAATGAGCTATAATGTTCTAAACCCAACATTAACATGTCCAAAGAACATATCATGAATAAAACACTTGATACCTTATTTAACACCATGATCAAAACAGATTCATGTTTTCCAAATACCCTTTATCATAAAATAAATCACATTAAATATACAAAAACAATGTACATAAAAATGAAATCATATTCCCCAAAAAATACTACTTAAACATATAATGGAGATATCATAGTAATAAAGCTTCATGAAATAACAGAAACCAACTATTTCGATATATTAAAAAACAATCTTTTTTAATTTCATGAAAGAGACGTTTAAAAAGATTTTAAAAGAAATGTCCCTTACAAATATGATTGGAGTGAGAATTAATATAATTGAAGTAATATGTGTTTAAACTATAAATAAAAATAATAAAAAATAATATAATCGACATTAAACATAGAATAATCATATTACATTACTATAAAAAAGGTATAAGGCTAACCAAAATAATGGAAATTGGGTAATGAATTCCCTTACCTCGATTTTGTATTACTTAAAACATGTTTAAACCTCATGTATAATGGTTCAAAGAGTGTTATTAATACTTTAAATAATAATAATCAGATTTATAACACCTTATATTGTACATTTATAACATTATTCCACACATTTATTAACAACATTTTGTTATTTACATTGTTTTGGGTGTGTTCTTTACGTCGTTTCCAAGGTCGGGTTGTAAAAGATTTCTTTGTTAAATGCAAGAAAAACTCCAAAAGTTGAATGAGTGGTTAATATTATGTTTCTATAATATTAAATGACACAATAATTCCTTTCCTATACTATATGGTGATAAATTATTATATAAAACCATAACGATGTTTTGTTTATTTTGGGGGTTATTTGATAATCATGAACCTGTTTCATTATATACCTTTAATATTATACATATAAGATAATTACAGAATATAAGAGTGTAATATCATACACTTTATAATTTTTTACACCCATTAAAATGTTTTTATTTCCATATATGGAGGAAGTAAAGGATATTGAAAACACATCATCCACGATATTGGTAAATCGACACGTCACATACAATGTTTTTATTTTTATAATAAGAAAAAGATTAGAAGAAGTATGATGATAAATTTTTAGATAAACCTGATAGAAATATAAAATATAAAGGGTATTGAAGCTTTCATTCCTCTAGGATAAAGGTTTGTTAAGAGATTATAAGAAGAGAAAGAATTGAAAATAAAATACAAGAAAATGAAAGAGGGTTTTTACCTCATGATCTATTCTCCTTAAGATCCTCCTTAAGGACTTTAGTTTTGGCCTTTTGGTTAGACTAGTAGGTCCAAGTCGTGGGTAAGATCCTTGGGATGGATATTGGGCATAATGTAACCAATTCTCAAATCTTGACTGTTGTGAGAAGAATAGTGGGGTGGGGGTGGTATTTATAGTGGTGGAGAGGAGGGGTTTTACATTATTTTAATCATTAGTTTAATATTTATTCTAATTACTATTAATATACTTTATTTGTTTGACCAAAAATATTAAATAGATCATGTAATTTTGAACTAAGTGTGCTTACATTACCCATGATTCTAGGAATAGTGTATCTATCATGTAATGTATATATAAAGTATTGTACCCTATTTGAATATTAATAAAAAATTCAAGTATTTCAGAAAAATCCTAAAATGTGTCCCTACAATTTATTTGAATTATAGAATTTAAAAATGAAATACATTTTATTAGTATCATTTTCTAAATATGTGAAATTTAGTTTTTAAATAAAATAATAATTTATCCTAAAAATAACAATTTTAAAAATATAACTCATTTTATAACACCTTCGAAAATCAATAAAGGTATCCTAAAATTATCTTATAACCTTAACTAAAAATAATAATTTATGATTACACTTTATTAAAATAAATTTTCATTTAAATTAAGAAATTATTAACAAAAGTAAAATTAAATCATTATGACTTACAAAAAAATAAAAACACTAATACTATTGTCATATTATCACCTATAAGATTCCTTCTTATTTTGCCTTCAATGGTGAGTTTACTATTCATTTTTCCAATTTACTCTTCATAATGGTCATATTACTATTCATAAGGATAGATTACTATTCATAGGGGTAGGTTACTATTCAACAAACAAATAATTTTGTCCTATCATACACCAAATAACATACTGATCGCAACGGTGTATGCCCTTTTTTCAAAATTCAAATCATTGAAGCAGAAAAATTATGTTTAATGGCTAGGTTATAACTATCATCTTAAAAAAATTCATAGAGACAATGTGTTTCATGAATTTAAATAAATTTATTAGTAAATCCTTAGAGTGTTACAATGTAGGGTTTTCACATCTAACTTTTACTTCTGGGAGACCTACGCTTTATTCACCAAGTATTTTTGTTCTATAGTGTATGTATTTCCCATGAATGTTTTCTAGTAATCTTATACATACATTTGTTGGTATATACCAATCCCTTTTATGATCATTCATTCATAGATTTTATGGTTCCAATTTTACAAAACTAATAATGTAATTTTTGTAAAAAAATTCCTTCATTGAGACAAATGCCATTTTATACACCTATATTTTTCTATAAGGTGTATATACATCCCTTGGAGATGTTATATCATGAATATCACGGTTTAAATGATATTTCAAGATTCAAAAAATTTTATTCTTTCTATTATATATAGATTCAATGTTACCAAAGTGGTAACTATTTATTGTTATAATCTCATCATTTATTGAGATCATTTATAATTATGCTTCAATTGATGAAATATTATGATCCATATTTGAAGAAAAATTATTGAATTCATTATCTTATGGTTATACATTATATCTCCATGTATTGATAACATTTTCCAACTCTTTTCTACCTAAGAAAATTGATATAATGTCTTTTTATGAAAATCCTACTTTATTTTTCACTTCGGTTGCAAATTCATTTTATTCACACAACCATGTTTTCTTGAAACAGAATTACAATTTTTTTTAACTATTATGTGTTAATGAAATTTTTAACTATGTATTACCTTTTTAATAAAAAGGATTTAAGATGAATATCCAAGTTGTTTTCCAATCAAGTAACTTTTCTAAGATATTTATGCTGAAAAAATAATTTTCATCAATCATAGACATACCAGTCATTATTATTGTCATTCCCTTGAAAATTATTTTATGCAATTATAAGGTAATTTTTAATGAAAATTGTTTTATAATATTTTGAAAACTAATTTTTTAATGTAGATTACAACAGAAATTTTTTTCAAAATTGTTTTATGTTTAAAAGTAGTTTTAAAATTATTTCAAGAGTACTTTATAAGTTTTGTAAGTAATTTCAAAAAATATTTTTTGTAATTTTTTTAATATTCCTTTAAATTTTTTTTATGTAATTGTTTTATTCAAAATTTATTCAAGGTTATTTTAAATGAAAAAGGTTTTTAAATGGTTTTATGTTTGAAAAAATAATTATTCCAAGGTAAATATATATTTTCCTAAATAAGTTTTTTAGATGATTTTAAAGAATATTTGATATGTTTTTTATGTTTTTTTAAGGAAAATGATTTTGAATATGTTATATGTTTTAAAATGATAATTTAAATGTAATGTTTATTTTAATTAACAAATTCTCCAAATGATCTTTCAATATCCTTATCCATAAAAAATTGTATCCTTTGATATAGTTTAAGATTTATTGGGGACATGAACCAAGAATACAATTCATATTCATTCATGAATTTTTTATGTTTTGATGGGATTATTCTTAAGAAAATAATTTCTATTAAATGGGTTATATTATTTTTAAATTAACTTCATTTAACGGTTTATGCTTTGTTGAAATGATTGTGAGACCAATCTATTTTTTCATCAGTAATTATATGATAAAATTAATGTGATACCCATTTCATTTCATGTGATATTATTTGATGTTTATGATCCATATCTATCTTTATGTGTCAAGATATGATGAAAATTTTATTATCTTGTGGAACATGTACGTATGATTTTATTTTGTGATGTGTGGGGCTATTATCTCCCTCCAACGCATTTGGTTAATATTTATATCCCATGAGATAAATATGGGAGAAATATGAAGGGGCTCATTCATAAGGGGAAACATGTGTGTTCTGATCCAAAATGGCAAATATTTTTCTTCTGATGAAGAATGGGAGAAAGGTGTGTCATGATCAATTATGGGAAATAGGTATATCTTGAATAACTATTAGAAACTTGTGTGCCCTGATCAAAAATGGGGAAACATTTGTGTCATAATCCATTATGTTGATGGTATTGGTAGTTAACCAAGATACATGAAATAGTTTCAATAGTAATAATGGTACCACACTTATATGACATGATCTCATGGTTCATTATTGATTTATAATGATTTATCACCCTTATGGTTCATATCTTATGAACTACCAATATTTATTCTAAAATTCTTTTTAATGATATTTTTTATGCATGGAATGATCTTCCAATGTAATTATCACATTCCCACAACCTTATGATCATTATTATGATTTCACATATGAATTTTTTACCCTTACTGAGCATCATAGATAACCCCATATTTTTTCCTTTCCCTAGGTTATAAAGATATGTATTATCTATGATGTGACTAAGATGGGCGCCACTCATTATGAACGTAGTTGGACATAGTGTACCTCACTTATATACTAGTGATTATGATTCCATGTCTCTAATGGAACTAAACTAATATGGTCTTTGGGAATATTTTTTTATAATGTTATAAGTATTTCAAAAAATGATTTAAATTCTATGTACGTTAATTTTTGGTGGTTATAGTAGGTATCAAATAAAGGGTTTAGTTAACCATTGGTAACTAGGATGAGAGAACCTTAGTGATATCCCAAGAGATATTTGTAAGGTTATGTATAGGGATTTATATTAGTAAAATCCTTATGTGTCATAAATTCAAATTAATGTGTTATAATTTAGACATCCTATACCTGATTTGTCATGATTATTTGGGTTTTAACCAAGATAAGTATTTCTCACACTATTATTTATTTTTTTAGTATATAGAAGATTCTATAAGGAATTTCTTTAACATTTAATGTTTCAGATATCTAAATTATGGTTTTTATGAAATTCTACATCTTGTGTGGAAATTCCATGAGTAGAATCTAGAGGGTGGTATGAGTTTTGGTTATAATACTAAATATAAATATAATTCGAATTACATGTGAATGGTATGGGTTGTTCTTCAAATATTTTCTATATTAAATGTAAGATGGTTGATGAAATTGAGTTTGAGGAACCGTAATACATGATTCATTTTTCATTTTCTAGTAAAGAGGTATTAATGAATAAGTTTATGAATCATAAATAACGGTTTAGGAATAAAATTTGATGATTAAATTGTATATGTTTAGGAATTCAAATTTTATGTTATAGGAATCATGAATAATTTGATGACTTATTTTAGTATTTTTTATTTATATATTTTCAATAATTTGCTAAATGATATTGATGACCTAGAAAATTAATTTAATGTCAGGGTTACATTAAGGGAAGAAAACCCTTTACAAGTTCATGAGGTTGAGAAAATGATATTTTATAAGGAAAAAAGATGATGATATTAATAAAGTAAATTGGATAGTATTCATCACCTCAGAACTAATAATGGATTTTTTTTGAAAATTTTGTATATGTTATAATGGATTATGTTCATAAACTTTTGGATTTAAGGAATACATCTCGTAATATTTGTAATAACAAAGTATGCAGGTCTTCCAAAAGGATATATGGAAACTCAGGTTACTAACATGTTTCATTTGAATATATTATGAGGGTATTAATATGTTTAGAATTGGGAAATGAAGTGCTAATTTATGATATTTAGTGGATCAATGTGAAGCTAATTTAGTGATATTAATTCAAACGTTTTGGATTTTCATCTTTCTGAAGGGTTACAAGGATAAAAATTTATGGAATGGTTTATATTAATCATTGAATGAGGTTTTGGAGATTAAAGTATTGTCTCTAAATATGATTGTTTATTCATATTACATAACTTGTGTGGACCATTTTGATGTGATGTTAACTATATATAGATGGAATAACTTATCATTCTATTAATGGATCTCAAGATATTTTAGTTCATCAAGAATGAAAAATTCACCTTAATTCCTTTGAGTAAGAGATGAAGTGGGAAATGAATATGGAACAACTAATGGATGGTATTGTGAATATATAATCTAATGGAATCATGTAAGTATATATTATTTAGTAAAAAGGGTCATGAAATAAAATTTAGTCTTATTATCATAATTTTCCATGATATCAATGAAATCATTAACACTTCATTAGTTTATGATTTTGGTATTGTTAACATTCTATGGATCTCCCACTTCCTTGTGATCGATGATCTTTATCAATCCCTATAATTATTTATGCTTTTCTACCATGTTTATGTTTTCACATTACATATATGTTCTCCTATGTATTAGTTACTTTGGGTAACAGTTATGGTTCCAAAAGAATTTTTTTAAAGGATGTTTTATTAATTATTTTTAAAAATCTGGTTTCTATAAAATCAACCTTCAAGTACTGAAACGTTGATAACCTATATTAATTTCATTGACTTAATTAATTTTAAGGGGTTGTAATGTAACACCCTGAGATTTTTTGAATTTTTTATCCAGTTAATTTAATCTTTTTGAGATTTTTCATTTCACACAATACTGAATATTTTTTTTGTTATATGAATGAACAAAATTAGTCTTTATTTCTATTCTATAACATTTTATTTTAATTTTTTATTTTATACACTATGATAAGATTATGAAACACGCAACACCGAGTAAGATTATATTACATACAATATCGTGTTTTACCACCTTTTAATGTTATGACATTTTTAATACTATATTTTGAAACATATATAAATTTTATATTAAAAAATAACCTTCATTTTGGAATTCATAATGTCAAAATTGTCTTATGATAGATTTTTGGTAGTATTTTGAGATGATTCGTTTTTTAATTAATAGTGAAAAATACTACATTTTAGTTAAATACTTCCATTTTGATTAAATAGATTTTAATGTTAAATTATAAATTAAATTTGATTAAAATTCATGATAGATCAATTCCACATATATGAATTCAATTTAGGTCATTGTTATGATTTTAATATTTAATTTAGATATAAATACATAAAGTAATTTTGAACATTTTACATTAAAACCCCATTTTCTCGCCATGTCTGCGTGATTAGCTTTAAGTTTAATTTTTCCACATCTGTGATTTGAATTTAAAAAAATGGTTATAAATGATTTTATTAAATATAATATTCATATTCTAACAAGATCAACTTAATTTTTTGACACAAAATATTGGGGAAAGTGATTTAATGTAGTTATAGGAATTAAGGTATGATTAAGATTGATAAGGGACAAAACCTTAAACTTAATGTCCAAAATGTCATATACACTTGTCTGCAAACAATTTAATACCTATATTATGATCGTATCCCTATTTTTTATAATAGTTTGAGTTATTAGGACACATGTTCATGAAAGTGGACAATATGAAAAGTTAAGGAAAAAGACAAAAAGGAACCTTCCTTACCATTAACATTTTAAAAGCTTTAGAGTATAGAAGATGAAACAATGTTTCATTTATAAAAATTATTTTTAATGGTAAATAACTTTTCTTATCATGTTAATCTAACTGTACTAATTACATATTATGTAATTATATTAAACGCTTAACAAACTCTAGTGCATGGATTATTAAGTTAATAATTAAATAAAATAAATTATAGTGAAAACATTAATAGTGAATTAATTTTAATGAACTATTGTGTTACATTATATTATTAGGTGAATATATAATGTGACATAGATTTTAACATTATCTGTTGGAATTAATATAATGTTTGGATATTTTTAAGTTAAAATTAAATAAATATCTTTCAAATTGATAAAAATGATATTTTCAATTAATGATATATTATTAAAATAAATACAATTACTAAAAATACTATATTTATATAATTGATTTTTAAATGTTAATAAATTTTAATTATGGTCCAATAATGGTAAATTTGGTCTTTTATTATCAACTTATTGCCCTTTAAATAGGAAAACATTGTTAGCATAGTTTGGGTTAAAACAATGTTTTTGTGTGTTTCATGTGTTTATTTTAAAATTGATTTCACACACACAAGGTATTTAATTTTTTTAAATTTAATATAATTTTTAAAATTATGTGGGTTTCTATTTGATAATATATCCAAATTTAATTTATTCTTGATGGTTAAATTATATAGGTTATAAAACAAGTTTCTGAAAATCCAAAATGATAAAAGTGGGGAAACATATATGTTAAAGAATAAAATTTTAAAAATAAACATATTTTTTTGGAGGAGGTATTTATAGACTATAATTACCTTTTAATCCATTATTTGTTTATTTTTTATAACATTAGGTAAGTTATACTTTCCAAAATGTTTCACCTTTTGGTATTTACAAGAATTTCACTCCTCCTCCTCAATAATAGACAATTCAATCTTCACATTATATACACCTATCATGCCACATTAGATCATTGAAACCCTATATAAATCTTTTACCAACATTCCTCACTTATTCCTATAAGCCTCTATTGGAGTATAAATATGAGTGAGGAAATCCTTTTATTTAAAACCAAGATTAGTTTCCAAAAGAAGAGGTAACATCCTTCCAACAACTCCTTTTTTTTATTTTAAACCTCCATCCCTCAAATATTTTAATTCATTGAATATATAATATTAAAATTATCCTCAATATATTGACTTATTTTAATTATAATGGTAATGAAAAACACACTATCTTACATCTAATGAGTAAAAAACATACTATTCTTTTGTATGGAGTACTACCGCCTCACAAAATGATGTTGTCCTTTGTTTCCATTACCACCTCTCATAGTTGAGCACTATGATGAACACTCTAGTTTTAAATTATATATATTATATTTATTATATATTTTTTCTTATGTAATTATTAGATAAAACACACCTTATTTAATTACATTTCACGTAAATATGATAACTTTGTTTGGTGACATATGGACTACTGCCTCCACAAAGTGATATGATTCATTCAGACATTGCATGGAATTTATTAAGGATTTCTTACTAAAATTATATGATATATATGAAATAATAATTATTATATATTGATTATATATATATATATATAAATATATATGTATGTATGTGTGTGTGTGTGTATGTATGTATGTATGTATCTATCTATGTATGTGTGTGTGTGTTGGTATGTATGTATGTATGTATGTATGTATGTATGTATATATGTATTTATTTATTTATTTATTTATGTATGTATATAAATATATGTTATTTAATTTCATTCATTAAATAATATTATAAAATAGAAACAATTTCAATGCATACGTACGACCTACAATCTCTATTAACCGTGTATTCCTTTTCAAATTATCATCCTTAAGTGATTTTTATAAATATATCTACACTGAAAAAATATATGATATTTAAATCTTGTTTTAAATTATGAAAAGTAGAAAATCATGATCTATTTAATAGAATCAAGAATAACAAGTCAAAACAAATATGGTAAACAAAGATGTTATCACCTACAACGTTTTATTAGCATGGAATTGTTAATAAGAGGTTAATATAAATTCATAACTGAATATAATATGGTATGATGTATATGAATACGGTTCGTTTTTATATTTACAGAAATATTATATTTATTGTAAAATATATTTTAACATGTTTAAATAAATTCAAGATATAAGGTTGGGGTTTTCTTGTCTCAATTTTATTTCGTTTATACCTGTGAATTATTCTCAATTTATTCATTATGTGGTGAATATAATGCTGATGAATATATTTTGGGATTTATATAATTAAATTTATGGACATTTAAATATCCCTTTTATGGTATTTCTATCATAGGGATTATTTTTTAAATGTTTCCAAAACGGTAAGGTAATTTTGCCTCAATTTCCCTTCTTTGAGACACATTCCATGTTATGCACCAATATTATTATACGGGGAGTATTTAATACCATTTGACATGATATTTGAGGAATATAATTCCGTTCATGTTATTTTAGGATTCATTTAATGTTATTCATTCCATTTTATTATGAATCAATGTTACCAATGTGGTAATAATTAATTGTTGCAATCCCATAATTTTTCTAGATTTTTTATGATAATGCTTAAATTAACGAAATATTATGATCCATAATCCAAGTACAGAAATGAAATTACATATCCCAGGGTCATACATGATATCTCCATTTATTGGTACTATTTTCCACTATTTTTTATATATGATAATTAATATTGTTTTTCAGAATACCTATCATTATTTCACACTTTGGTTGAAAATTTATTTTATCCACAAATAAATGATATTTTTAAAAAAATGTTTTTAAAAATGTTTTTGTATGATTTCTAAAATAATTTGTTACCCATGATTCACCTTTTAATTGAAAATGTTTTAAATTTAATATCCTTTTAGTTTTCCAATCATTGCACTTTTCTTTACTTATTAAGGTGCAAGGGAATGTTCAACATATAAGGAGTTACCCACTATGAAGACCAAAATTCCTTTGAACCTTTTATTATATGAATACAAGGTTATTTTTAAGGAAATTAATTGCCTAGTATTCTGGAAACTCATTGTTTTAAATTTTTTATCAACGAAAAGGGATTTCAAAAAAATTACTTAAAAATAGTTTTAAAAATTTTTCAGGCCTTCTTCATAGGTTCACAATTTATTTTCACAGAAAAAGGTTTTCAAAATGTTTCAATAACCCATTATTGGTTTTAGAGGAAATTTTTTTTTCAAATTGTATCTTATTGGGAAAAAATCCCTCAAGGTATCATTGAAGCATTTTTGAGGTGATTGTGTTTGTTGACAAAGTGGACATCTGAGTGGTGATTGTTGAAAAAGAAAAACAATGACATAATTTTTTTTTGACAAAGTGGATTTCCTAGTGGAATGTTGAGTTCAAGAGTGGTGGTTAACGATCCATGTTTTATTCAAGAATGCCGACAAAGAGATGGTACAAAAAGAACAGATACAAGGTGGAACCATTTTCTAGTGTTTGCCAAATTTTTTGGCTGAAAATTGACAAATGAAGAAAAGTGGTTTTGGAAAAGGGACTTGTGCACCATGTATTTTAAGGAGATAAAACTTGTGCGCCATATGTTTTTCAAGATCAGATCATCCATTTATGGAAATGGGATAAGTGTCGTGCAAGTATTGGTGGTGTCGCACAAGTGACTTGCGCGCCGTGAAAGAGACTTTCACGCCGATGGCTTCGAAGCTTGAGAAATTGCGCGCCTGTGGTTTTTCAAGATCAGAAGATAAACATATGGAAAAGGAAAGAGGTTCAAGCAAGTTTTTAACTGGGTCGCGCAAGTGACTTGCAGGGGAAGATACCTTCGTGCTGAGACTTGCGCGCTGAGAGGAGACTTTCGCGCTATCGCGCCGGGTGTTCTAAATGCCTATAAATACTGAACCACCCCTCCTCATTCTTGAACAGAGTTCTAGACTTTGAGAAATCATAGATCTCGTCGCGCAGGTGTGGTGGTCACGCAATTGTTGTGTGGTCTCGCAGGTGAAGTTGCGCACTGGTGGTTGAAGTTGTGTGCTTGTGTGAGAAGTTATGAACCTGTGTGAGAAGTTGCGTGCCGGTTGGCAGTTGCACGCCAATATTTGTTTGGGAGTAAAAGTAAGAGAGTCGCGCAAGTTTGGAGTTGGGGAAGCTTGTGTCACACAAGTTTCTGAGGAGGACTTGCGTGCTAGTTGTGACTTGTGTGCCGATACATGCACGCCGAGATAGAATTCCATGCAACTTAAGGTTGAGTCCCCGGCTGTATTTTCGGGCCGAGTGGAAGCTGGATGTTTTCCCCATACCTTCGGTGCAAATAGAGATTTATCTACGGGTGAAATTTGGGCTTCAACAGAGCATCTACATAAAGAGAAAGATGCATTCTTTCATAAAAATGAAGAGACCTACTAGTCTATAAACTATGAGTGGATCCTTTCTGATGCAGTGAGAAAAGTAATAGGAAGAAGGTGATCCTCTCCACCGGCAGTGAGCCATAGAGAGAGAAACAGGGAGTGACCCTTGGGAAAGCAGTGATCTGACCTTAAACCTTGTAAAGGAAGGGATCCTGGATAGATTGATTGTGCCCAAAACTTGTAATCCATAGCTAGTTAATTTTAGTGGCATTTGGTATGACCGGAAAATTGTCGGCGTATGCTCCTTGGACGTAGCCCAGTGAGGGTGAACCATGTAAAAATTGCTGTGTCATGTGCATGCTTTACTTTCTGTTTATATTCTGCAATAGGAAAGAGAGAGAAGAGTGTTTTTCTTAACAGTGAAACAAGATCAGAACAGGCTTTAATTTTCTATTAGTCATACCCTGATTCACCCCACCCCCCCTCTTAGGGTATACAGCCTTGTAGACCAAACATATTCAAGGATATTTTAAAATAAAATTGTTTTTAAATGGTTTTATTTTTCAAAAATAATTTTTAAAATATGGGAGAAAATGTCCCTCAAGAAATGTTTTAAATGATTTTAAATCTTACTTTATATTTTTTCAATGTTTTTTTAAATAAATGATTTTGAATATGTTCTTTGTTTTAAAATTTGGATTTCATAGAATGGTTACTTTCATTAAAAAATTCTAAAAATGATCTTTCAATATCCTTCTTCATCTATGATGGAATCCTTTGATAAATTTTATGCTTGATTGGGTACATGATCTAAGAATATCAGTCATATACTTTCTTGAATGGTTTGTGTTTTTATGGCATGATTTTTATAAAAACTAATTATCATACACGAGTTACATAGTTTTTCTACCCCATCATTTTATGGGTTATGATTTCATGAAATTATTATTTGACTTATCTCTCTTCCATAGGTAATGATATTATGAAATTTTTATGATACCCATTTCATTTCATGGGTTATCTAAATATGTGTACGAAACCTATCTCTTTTTATGGGACATTATATGGTGCATTCTTTATTATATTGTTTCACATGTGTATATAATTTTTTTATGTGATGGGAGGGACATATATCATCCTTCAATGCATCAGGTAACTATTTATATCTATTGATATAATGATGCGAAACATGTTGAAGGACATGATCCACAAGGGGAAACATTTGTGCTACTATCCAAAATGGGAAAGCGGTGTGTCCTAATCCAAAATGGGAAAGAGGTGTGCCCTAATCCAGTATTGGAAATTTGTGTTTCTAGATCAGAAAATGGGTTATTGCCCTAAAGATCCGAGTGAGAGTAATTTTATATTTATTTTCCATTGGTTATGAAGATATGTATTATGTATGATGGGTATAAGATGGGTTATTTATCTGAAGGACCTACTGAGATAAATTTTATCTCTCTTATATACCAACATTTATGTATCCTTGTTTTTAGAGGCACAAAACTAATATGGCTTTTTTTGTCTGTTTTTTGTAATGTTTTACGTATTCAACGAAAATGATGTAATGCCTATTTATGTTAATATTAGGTCATTCTAGGTTTATTTGTAACAAATTATTAATTCATTACTCCATTAGAAATGGGATGTCCATCCCAACATTCTAATGTTGTATAAACCATTGAAAGAACAGTTTTGGTGGGTTAGCATGAAAAGGGTAGTGAGATAGATTGTTTTGATATGGGTCACATGTTAGCATGTATAGGGGCATCACCAGTTACTTCGGATCATGTTGTAGTCTTTAATAATTCTTATATGGATGTTTGATAAGATAGTAATGGATTTTGATACAAGTTTACTAGGAATGGTTATAAAACACTATTCCATATGGTTAATTTTGCATAGACTTTTGAAGAGGGCCCATATTATACTTATTCATGAATCCAATATCATGAAGGACTTGTCAAAATTCTATACCCTATAAGTGGTAGAATGACATGGAATCCTAGTATTGATTGTATTAGACCGAGATCCCAAGTCTATATCTCATTTTTTAGATGTCCTCACAGAAGCCCCTTTGGGCTCAGCTGACTATGAGAATCGATTATCATAATAAAATTGATAAAAAATCCAAAAGAATGATAAAAACATTGTATGAGATGCGTAGGGATTATGTAATTAATTTTTTTCTACCATGGGAGGATCATATACTATTAGTGGTGTTTTCATAAAACAACCATAACCATGCTTGACATATATGTCTTTTTTGAGTAATTTTATGGATTTCCTTTTTGTTATACACCTTGTTGGGTAGAAACAAGAGAGACTTCACTGGTTTGACCAATCCTTCTCCTAGAGACAATATAAAATATTCATTTGATAAAAAAGAGAAAGAAGATGTCTTATAGTCATCAGAAATTGTAATCAGATAATCATCAACGACCCTTTTCATTCAGGGCGAGTGATTTTATATTGTTGGTAATATTACTATAACTTGGGAATCATCATTTTGGTAAACTTGGTTAGTTATGTCCTCATTTCATAAACCATATTGATATAATTGAATGGGTTGGTGAGGTGGAAAATAAGTTAGATTTTACCCCATTGTTTAATTCAACAAATAATTTGTTTCATGTATCTCAACTCAAAATTTATCAACCTAATCCTCAAAATGAAATTTGATGGGATCATGTTGTCATAGAGTTGGATGAAACATTAATTCAGGTGGCAGTACAGATTATGGATAGGCAAGAGAACTTCTCAGTCAGGAAAAGGAACCATATTGTGTAGGTTTTATGGAAACCATATCATATTTAGGAATAAAAACTAGATTATGAAAATGATATAGTGTAAGAATAACTAGAACTCATCAACGCCAACTTGGGTTTTCAAATTTTGGGGGATGGAATGAACAATGGCGGGGAGAATTTTTCATCCCTAGTTTTAGGTAAATGACAAATTATTTATGTTTTTAGTTATTTATTATTACATGGTTATGTTTTAAGAGGTTCAGAGGAGTTTTGGAATGTTTTTTTTATTTTATAGAGGTTCATGTCTTGATGATTTTTTTAGAAACTGTGAAAAAACTCCATAAAACAGTTTTGGAAAAAAAGAGGGCATTCTGTAGGCACAATATTAGGAATATGGTTTGTCCAAACTAAGTGTATTCTTTAGAAAAACTATTCATTGTTGAAAAATGGGTAATATTATGGTTGGGATAATGATTATCTAACTGTTTTATCCAAACATTTGAGTTGGGTTTAGGGGTAATGGCTCGTGTGTGGTCATCACATGGTTTACCTAACCGTTCACCCTAACCAAGCACCATGAAAAAAGTTCATAAAATCAAGGATCTAATCCAAAATACCTTTTAGAACACTTGTTTTTTTTACCAAAATAGACTATATTATAATTTGATTCAATATTAAGGTGGGAAATGTGATTAATTTTGATATGGGAGTCATTTGGAGGCCAAACAAGTGTGTTGGGGATCCATTTTGTCAAGTAAGTGATTTCTCAACTTCTTTTTCCTTATATGCCATCTTCTTCCCTCTCTTGGAATCATGGATCTATTTCGTTGGGATATATCCATGTTTGGTTATGTAAATATTGGTATGATAAAATTGTTTTGGTTTAATGGAATAAGATATAAATATGGAATTAAGGCTTTTAATCATGATTGTTGAAGTTTAAGAACAATTCTTCATTTTTGGAAAGGATTGAGAGGTAGTTTTATTCTCTATCAAATTACCTCATTTAGAACATGCATGTTTGGTTTCAAATTGATTGATTTAATATAATTTTTTGTATGTACCTTGTGTGTTTTTATAAAAAAAATATTTAGGGATGTTTTTATGGATATTTTATTAACTGGTAGGTTTTTCTGGAAAGTGATTTCTATTCATTATTTTAAAAGGGTGATTTCAAAATAATCGGTTTTTTTTATTTATGGAAAATTATTTTTTGAGATATTTTAATTAAATTAATGTTTTATTTAAATTTAATCGAACATATTTTTTGAATATATATTTCATGTCTATTGATGTGCATTTGGGTTGAATAAGGCCATGATGTTTTACCCATCTAAATTGCATGGATAAGGGAATGAATTATCCCCTGTCAAAATGGTTCATCAAGAGAATGCTTAGTGAAAGGATTAATCCCCACTTCTGACTATAGGAAGGACCCTAATTAAGAATTATCTATTGATTTGTGGATGTGTATATGTGAAGAAATTTAATTTTTTATGGGGTTTTAGAAATTATTTTAAAGGCTTGACTTATTTCTTTCCGTCGGATACTATTTCGGTTGGAAAACAAGTTGGTCTTTTATAAATTATTTAACATATTCTAAATTTAATTACAGGATTTAACCTAGTGTAATGAGTTGGTAATTCATAGGGGAAATCCCACTGGGTTTTATACTCACCCCATACTTAGGCACTATAGTTTGTTTGTATATGTTACTATTGTAGACACAGGTAAATGTTGAGTATCATAGTTATTTAGTGATGCATCATGATACAAAGGTTGTGGGTTGTTAATTTAGTTCATGAAGCATGTTGTAATTTATCTAGTTTATGTCTTTGGTGTTTTTAGGCATTATTTTCCTTCTAGTTCCTATTGTACAACAATTGTTGTTGTCACTTGGTTTCTAATTATATGTTTATATAGTTTTGTTTTTTTCCTTTTTGAGTTATAAATAGTTCTCATACATCATTTATAGGTTTGGTTTATATGTTTATCATTTTGTGTTTGTTTTAACTTCAAAGGTAAAGTCTTTGAAAAGTGGTTTATGAAGACTTTCAAGTTTATTTCAACACTTTGGTGACTTCAGGATGTCACCTATGGATTATTAGCACAACCCAACACTTTTAGGTTATTTTTTAAACCTAAAAATATAAATTATACTATTTTATACTAAGAAAAAAATTTACATTATTGTTTTATAGATAGAAAAAAATGAAAATGATTTTGTGAAGAGGATATGAAATATATGTAATTTACTAATTTCATGTTCAAGAATAACCGAATGAAAACACAATCAAAAGGATAGATCCCTATGAATGGGTAAGAAAGTATAAGTTTCCTATAAAATTCAATATAGACAAGAGTAAATTGTGTTGATGAGGTTTCTAGGGGAATGTAATTTATGTGTAATGTTATTCCAATGGTTCACGAAAACGATTATTTTAGAAATAATTTTTTCAATCCATACTAATAGTTGTAAATAACTATTGTCATATATAATTTTCTTCTATTTTTTAAACCATTAGTGCATCCTTCAAATATATTTCAGTGATTTTCTAGTTGTTAACTTTAAAATTAGGTATGTATGACTACATTCCATCGCATACCAATAGTTTTAAAAACCATTGGTATAATTCTATTAGTAAATATTATTTTTCAAATAGTGGATATCTTAGAATGTCCTTTAGGGATGGTTATTATTTTTCTACTTGAGGTTGATAGCTTATAGGGGGTTGAGAATTATTTCAATGGAATGGTGGGGGTTGTTAAGAGATTTGAAAAGTTTTTCATAAGGGTGGTATTGTTGGAAATAGATTTCTTATTCTCTATTAAATTGTAGAGTAGTCCTTTAATCCATGGTTATTTAACTAAAATTTGTGCTATTTATGGTACATGGATTCAAAATTTTCAATCTCTTTAACATGAGGACTTCAATATTTGACATCCTCTAGGGAATGAAATTTAAGAATGACTCTTGGTGGAGTAAAGTTATTTATTCATAATGAATATTTTTTAGTTTTATTTATTTAACAAAAAAAGTTAATTATTCAATTTTAGTTTTAGGTAATGTAGAGTTATAAATTTTTACCTCATGCAAACATCTATATGTAGATCGTATACAAAATTTTATATTTTCTATAAGATTTTATCTATCAATTTTATAGATCTAGTTTGATATTTTTAGTCAGTTTTCCTTTAGAATAAGAATTCAAATGTTTCATAGAAATTTCAAATAATCCACTAAAAACACCAATAAATTACAGAATCTAAATGTTTTTTTGAGAGCATAATGTTTCCATCCTCTTAAATCTATCTTAAAACACATATTAATTCACTCTACACACTTTCAAAATTCCATAATTTTTGTTTCTTGGATGGGTAATTCTTGAACCATGAATGAAATTATATAGAAATTCCCTCTAGAGTTCCTGAAATGTGGTTACTTCCCTATTCTATAGCTTGTACATTTACTACTTAATTTATCCTTGAAAGGAGAATGTTAATGAATTTAATTTTATTTGAGCTTCTTGGATTCCTTTGTGTTTAATTTTTTTTCAAATGGTCCAAAATACCTCCAAAAATAAATTCTGTTTGTTGTACCCTAGGATTTAATAATTTATTTTCATTAAATAATACAATGTTCAATAGTATGTAGTGTATTCCACACCGGGATTAACAAACAAATATACTTTAGAAGTATTAATACTTAAATGTGATCATTATTACCTAGATATATTGTGGTGTGTATGAATAAGAGTAATTAAATTATGAAAAATTAGTTAAATTTTTTTTAATACAAAATATTAACTACTTTCTAGTAAATATTTACTTAAAATTGAATGATAATAATGAAATCATATATGGTTAAAGATAGTTAAAATTAGTTTTATTATATATGTATTTTCATTTAAAATTTAAAATTTAAAATTTTATAATTTATAATTAATAAAATGAAAATCATTTATTTCATCAAAAATACAAAATAAGTTTAATATTATTTTAGTGGATTTTTTTAAATTTGATTCTTTTTAAGAGAATAGTGAAAAATATCATTATTAAAATAATGAAATTTTTAGATGTTATAAAGATATAATAATTAATTAAATTCATAATAAAAAATTATATATAAAAAATATATAGTTAAGAAGTAATATAATTCAATTTAAAATATAATACTACACTTTGAAAACTACATTTCAAATTTTTTAAATATATGTAATAGTTTACCCAAATTAATATTATTTTCTATTCTTTTATTTCATATATGTATTTTATAAGAATCATTCAGTTTTGGTTTGGTTTTAAATTAAAATAATTTTTTATTAATTAAACATGTTCCTATTAATTCTTAATAAATGAACACTCTAAATACATTTGGTAGACCAATATTTTTATTCATAATATGATGATTCTTTTAAAAATTCCTTTTGGTTGTCTTCTGTGAACATATATTAATAGTAATTTATATGAATTATGAAGATATAATCATATAAAATGCATTATATATTTGGAATCACATTTTTCTAATTGATAAAAAAAGTCAATACCATTTTGGTCACATTAAATAGTAATCATAGTAAATGTTTATCACCACAATAATGGATTAAATGGGTTAAACAATGTCAAAAATATAAGATAAGTTCTATAAATTTCTCAAGCACATGAGTTTATTTCATTTTATTTGTTTTATTGATCATATGAATCCTATATTTTAAAATATGGAAATTAGGTGCCCCTTTCCATTGATTATGACATTTTTATAAGAATAGTTACAAAATGTTACTCTCCGTCATTTATTATACCACCAGGATGAAGATATAGATATAAATACTATATAAAATAATATAGATGACAAATTTTAAGATAAATAAATAATATTTATGATATTAATTTATTCTAATATTTATTTTTTTCATAATGACCCATAACACTTATGCATCATGGATTCAACTCTCATTCAAGCTGATAAAAAATTAGGTAAATTTTTTTAAAAACATTACATGTAATATGTTTTATATTAACTCCGATGTTATAATGATTTTATAGATATTTATAATGTATTATTTATAATTAATTTATTTATATTGTAATTAAATTTTTATCTTGATTCATTTAATTTCAAATTATATGAATAATTATGAAAATGGATTTAAATGTGATTTAATGATGAAAAATTATTTTGAAATATTTCTAAAATAATAAAAATACTATATTAATTCAATTGGTTGGTAATTTATTAACAATAATGGACAAGATCAATTTATATTACACATTTAATTTTTAAAATGTCATTTTGAACTGTACTCATTGAAAATTTGTGAAAACACGATCAATCTTCACTTATAAAATGGAATCTCATATCATTTGCTATCGACACTACCTGATCCATTAATCTCTTTCATGAACACAAATATTACATTATAATTACATTTTACTAGATATATAGGTTAATTTCTCCACCAAATACCATTTCGTGTAGGCTTAAGTTGTAATCCAGAGGTTGATTTCAAAGGAATAGACACAAGTCTTAACAGATTTCAATGAAGTTAATTTATTCCTCTATCTACATCAAATTTAAAAAAATTACTAATATGACAAAATAATTATATTTAATATATTTATATGTTGTTATTTTAGTGGTAAAACCACATTACATACCCTTTGAATAAAATATAAAATTTGTGCGTATGTATGAACTACCGTCACCTGATAGAGATATAATACATTTTTCCTCACTTCCTCCCATGTATGATTATAATGATTTAATTAGTGAATTTATATGAAACTAATTACATAATTTTTTATTGTAAAATATTATATTATAAACATTCTTTCATTCCATTTCTATAGAAGCTTATAACAATGCTCATTCATACCAGTGGACTACTGCCTCCATGAAGCAATGTGATTCATTTTTCATTTATTCCATACATGGAAGATTATAAAGAAAAAATTTAATGAATAAGAATGAAATTTATAATATTATTTTGACTCCAAAAAGTCAATACTTATTCTTTTTTATTTTATCTTCGCCAATTAGAAAATTGAAAATTTATCTAATGTGTACGTATGGACCATCATCTCCATGAAACAATGTAATTAATTTTTCATAAAAAAAATTGTTGGTTATAAAATTTTATTAAATGAATAATAATGATAATTTAAATATTTTTAATATTTTTTAGATGAAGTAACAATGTTCCTTTAACCAATTTCAACCTATCAAATCCATTTTGGAAAATAATAATCGACAGAATTCAAAACGACAAAGGTAAACTATACTGATTTAGAAGATAATGAATGAATTTAATGAATAGAGTAAAATGTGTTATATTATAGGATTAAATATAAAAATTATTTTTAATACATTTAATTCATAGTGTTGGAAAATTATTTTTTTTAATATAAAAAATTGTGTTGGTACTCGATGTAGGAATATTTTATATCAATTACACTCCATTGAGATCGTTTTTATATTATGAAAATAATCTATTTTATAAGGTCCATATAAAGACCCATTGAAATATTACATCATTAATACATAAGTAATCATGTTATTTAATTCATAAATTTATGTTTTACTTTTAATTATATTTGATTAAAAGTTTATTAAATATGTAAATGTTATTTTTAAATCTCAATTTTATATATAGTTATTCATATTCAAAATTATCATATAAGAATATAAAATTTCTTTATTAAACCCCTTCCATAACCACTATTTTTTGTCTCATGGCCATTATTTGATATCAATAATACATTAAAATATATCTTGGTTTTTCAAAGATAATCTTATTCCCATTGTTCTTGGATTTTTTAGTATTTTAGAAGTTAGAAAAATAAAATTCTATTTCTTATTGATTTTTAAGGAATATTTATAATAATTTTATGAATGTGAATTTGAACTATGTCAATATCCTTTTTTGTTTCTTATGTTTCTTTAGTTATATTATCTAATGATAGCTAAATCTTTTTTTTTCTATTCAGGTCTTATGATTAATATATTATATTGACTATAAAAAAATATACATTTCATATTCCTTATTCCATATGGATAATTAATAGTTTTTAAGAATTTTTATTTATGTGTTATATTTTTTATTCAATATATGAGGAACATATTCAAACTGTGTTAGTTATATGTGGAAAAAGAGTATAGATATTTGATCGATGTGTCAACAAATCTAATGAAACAAAATTGAATGGGTATTTCTCAATTTATATCAGTCTAACCAATGATAATGTATTTTCACAAAACACTAATAGTATATAAAATGAATTCAAACAATTACCTAATGGTAGAATTCATCATTTCCTAGAATTAGGCCTTGATGGAAATATATATAAGTTCCACATTATTCATTCCATTATTAATCTATCAATTATTATTGTCCAATTTATTATATAGATTATACATTGAAATATTTCATGTTCAAACTATGAATGTGTTTTATGGAAAT
This sequence comes from Viscum album, assembly GCA_963277665.1. Classification (NCBI taxonomy): domain Eukaryota; kingdom Viridiplantae; phylum Streptophyta; class Magnoliopsida; order Santalales; family Viscaceae; genus Viscum; species Viscum album. The sequence continues at coordinate 1,040,662,729 of OY728134.1, read as the reverse complement.
ATCTTGATTTTAAATGTTACTAAAATGAGATTATGATTTAATTGAATTTCATTATCTTCTAGGTATGAAATGATTGTTTTTAAGAAATTATTATAATGTTTTTCAAGGAACCCTTATGAATTATGACATAGCCTTTATGCATACTTGTAAAATATGTTATGAAAAAAATTAAGAAAAAAGTTTTATTTAAAGATAATGTAAGTGTTTATTTTGAGCTCATAGTTTATTATATATAAGGGAAACATTCATATTGGATTTTGAGTTTGTACATTGATAAAAAAACCTCCCTATTTTTATTTCCTATAAATTGTTTTGTTATTCTCATAAGACAATTTGAAATAATTTTAATCATTCCTAGGAATGTTTAAGAATTAAAGAATGATAAATTGGGTTATGTCATTAATTAATTAACAGTTTCAAGAATAAAACATGGTAATAAATAGAAGAACCAATTTTTGTGGAAATAATTTACAGTGTGTAGATGTTTTCACATTATTATGTAATGGGTTCTTAATTTTCTATTACTATAATCAAAAAAATTCTTATATATTTTTTTAGCCATAATATTTTTAATTGATAATGTAGTTATGAATGAAAAAAATTTGGGTTGCTTTAGTTATTATCAAACCAAAATGGTATGATTATTATTTTAGAACAAGGTCTGTGTGTATGGGTGGAGGGTGTTATAGTTTATATTCATTAAAAGGATTATAAAACATTAGACATTTACAAATTTAATTATGAGAAAAGATAAATGGTTAATATGATTTTTTATTATCATATGTTATAAATTTCATTAACCATAGAGGTTAATATGTTCTGAATAATTATAGTTATTTTTAATGAATTTAAAGTGCTGAATAGAGGATGGACTTTTTAATGATATCATAGTATTTTTTTTATATTCATGAAATGGTTTATTATGATTTTATATGATATATTCTTACTAATCATTTTGGTTTCAGAAAGTGTAAAAAACCAGTATGAACCATGTTAACAACAGATGTAAATAAAAAATTTGTAGTTGTTCAACTAGTAATACAAATGTTAAAACATCTATAGTGAAATGTATTATCATTATTCCAATCTAGATATCTTGAGTTATAATTAACAACCTTGAAAAAGGTGAGATTTTTTATGCACCAAATAACAGAAAATTTTACGTTCATGGATGTTCATTTGATAATGATCATGAAGGTAGAATGTTTCAACTCCCTATGTGAAATGAGTGTGGGAAGAATAACCTAGGAAATGTATTATATGATTAAAAAGATGTTTTCCATCTAGTAAATGGGAACAAAAAGAAATAAAACTCTATGTAAAAATGAAATTATTCGTTAACTCTATGGAGTAGAATAAAGTTATTATTAAGGAAACAAAAAAATATTTTTTGTATGGGAATTATGATAAATGATTCCTTAAGAGGAAAACTCGGGGTTGGGTCCAGAAGATCATTGAAATAAAAGTTTAATCGTGACATATTCTATGACATTGAATACAATGGAACAGATAATAATGTATAGATGGTTTGAATTATCTTTACAATATTACATATGTTTGACGTAGGAAGCATTATTATATTGAAATTGATGAATCTTAGGAAACAAATCATTTTTTACGGTGTAATGGATTTATTATAGAATTATATGACAATGCATGGTTAAAGGTTTATGATGGAAATAGAATGATTATATTGTCTATATTTTAGGTTTAAAGATTTATTATATTAATGTTTTGAAAAAATTAAGGAGGCCATAATTTCAAAAGCATTGATACCCTTTTTGACATTGGAATTAATATTATAAGCTAATTAATGATATTTTTAGAAATTTGTGATGACTAGTTTAATTGTATTTTGGGTTGTTGTATGGATTGATGATATATCTAATGTTATTTGGGAAAAATGGTTTTATGGAAATATATTGAATAAAATATATTAATCTTGGGGATTGGAATGTGATTTGGTTATAAATTGATTAATATTTTTTATGGAATTTACTATTTTTTGTTTTAATATTTGATTGAGACCCATTGGTTAAATGTATTATTTTTTGTAAAGGATATTTTGGGAAGAATGATATTATATTTTTGGGGACTTACTCTTAATTTTATAGATATCGTTTAGGGCTAATACGTTTTTTAAAATTTAGGTAATAATGGTTCATTAAGAAAACAATTTATCATATTTTTTTAGTATTATATGAATATGGTTAATGAAGAATTAATCAAAGTATACGAATAATGACTAAGTAATATTTTAGAAGTATATATTATTTTTTCTGTTTTGTTTCATGGAGACCATGGGTTTTTTAGAAAATATTATTTAATTTTTCATTATATATGTCTAATTAATATACATTTTTAGAATATTACTTTATATGGGATGATTTTGGTTTCAAGAAAAATGCAATGCTGATTTTGGAAAAAAATTTATCAAATAATTCTAATATTTATACATCAATTCGGTATGTGATATTTTGAATAATATTGTGGTTATTTATTAAAGAAATGATTTAGTCTGTGCTTTTATTGTTATTATTGATGTTTTTTAGATTTATGTGTAATGGTTTTTATACTGGGTAAAATATTAAATTACATGAGTGAAAAAAAATTAACGTCGGTTTTTTGTTCAATTATAACGTTTGTTTTTTAAACATTTTTAAACGTAACATAAAAGATATGCTCTTAGGCATTGATTTTACAAAAAAATATTCCAAAAAAAATTTCTAAAAATTTTGGTCTTGTTTTTGGCATTTGTTTTTACAAGAAACTGATGTTAAAACCCCACTATTTTTTGAATTTTTGACATCATTTGATAGTAAAAAACGATGCAAGAAATTTATTCCATAGTTGTTTATGGTTTTTTATGGAATTTAACGTCGATACCATTTCATAGTTTTTTTAATGTTTCAGCATCATTTTTGATAAAAATAAATGTTGAAAGAGAATTTTTATTTCGAAACTATAAATATTACACCCCCATAAAATTAGAAACCTTGTAATAGAAAAAAAAATATACAACCATCAAACATAATGTATCATATATTAAAAATATATAAAAAAATATTTTTAACAGATTAATTAATAAAACATTATCTACATGTTTGTATTATAAAATAATATTAAACATACATAACTGATGATTAACAACATAATCAATGATGTTTGTTTTTAAAGATTTCTTTTTTTATCTTTATGTTCGAACACATATTATCACAAAATAATTAGTTTTTGAACACTTGTTATTAGGAAAATGTAATATTAATATAAAAAATTATAATATTCATACCTTAAATCATAACAATACTTAACAAATAGTTTACAAAAGCAGATTAGAGATTGGTAAGTTCATCATTCATATAAGAATTTCTATCATTGAATTTATAAAATAAAATTTAATTTTATATAATTAAAAAAGATAATATTATGAAAAAAATATAAAATAATTAATATAACTACCTTATCAAATTCAGTAGTTAACCCATTTGTGATTATCTCATACATGAATCAGAAAACATAGTAATGCCATTCAAAATATCCTTGTCTGTGCTGACACTATGGTTCTAAAACATTAACTTAATAATAATAACCAATATATATATATATATATATATATATATATCAAAAAACAGTCTAATATATAATATAAAAAATAATAACCATTAGTTTGACATATTGAATATCATTTCTGTTCTTTATCGATAAATGCTTATTGGTAATTTTTTTTCATTACCAATATTTTTATATATATCAACTACTAATATTTGTATATAAAATAAAATTTAAATATAATTAACTTATAAAAATGAAGAAAACATACATGTCTAACAAGGTGGTGATTTTTTATGAACATCACCTAATAAAGAGAAAACCCAATATAATGGACATTCACTTGGGTAAAATAAGCCTAACATCCAATATACATACAATAAAAAAATATCACAATTAATGACATTGAAATGGAAATCGTTTCATAATTATGTTTTTGTTCTTACCCATAAACAAATGGATAAAATCAAAACCCAATCCCCATCTTTTATAATCCCTCATATATATATATATGTATAACTCTATCAGTAGTCTTCATATATTATACAATCGTTGAAATTAAATCTACATATATAAAATCATAAAAGTTTGTGGCCTCAATTTGAATAAGAAGAATGTGTAGACACCTAATTTAATATGTAATATATTTACTCAATTTAAACAATATTTAATAAAAGAAATACAAAAATCAAATTTCAATTTTCTTACACAGAAAAAAAGTACAACATTGGTACGTTAAGAACATTAAAATAAATTAGACCGTTGATATCCTTTCTAAATATTCTGAATGTATAATCTCTTCAACATATATCTAATTTCATCATAACTCATAGATATTATCCAAGGAAGAATAATCCTATTATAATCTTTGTATCCCACAAAAAATATTAGAAGTAACTACAGTTGTTTTTCATAAACCCTTTGTTTCCTTTTTTCTAATTATTTTGATTTTAAATAGTCTTATACATGATAAATTTAAAAAAAAATTAAAAGTAATTTCAATCATATATAATTAATATTTAAAAAAATTCATTCCTCATATAAAAGATAAGAAATAAGTTCATATGGGAAAAGTAAAAAATGACTAATACAATCACCAAATTTGAGACCTCCTAGATATGAAATCGTAGTAGGGGAGTATGATCAATAATATAATCTATTGTTACTCTAAAGTGACTTCTCTACATATTATAGTGATTTATATAATCCTCTTAAAAATTCATGACTCTAAATGCTACAATATGTATAGGAGTATCTCCTGCATAAAACTCATAGTATAAGGTTTCATTTGAGTGAGAAGGTTGAGTATTTATTTGGTAATGGTGGTATTTCTTGGAGGGTTTTATAGGATACAATGATTGATGAAAAGGCTAGAAAGTATAAAAATTCAATGGAGACTATGAATGTAAAATACTGTTTTCTAATATATCATTCATAGTTGATTGAATTTGATCACTTGTGGATTGTTTCATATTTTTTATCTCAGATTTTTTGGATTTGTTTTATGTGTCTCTTGACTGCTTACATTGATGAACAAAAACATTCTGAATACTAACACCTACCTTATATCCTACTATACAGCAAGGGTGTTCCTGATTTCCTAAATCAATGGCTACGATGTCCATTGTACACTTAGGGATAAAATTTCATGATAATTATTTCTCCAAATTTTCATCCTAAAATTAAAAATGAAAATGATATATTAATTTTTTAATATATAAAATAAAAAACATTCATGAAAAATAAAAACTAGTTACTTACAATTTTTTCAGATACCTCCTTTTCTTTATGTGTAAAATACTTTTCATTTTTTATTCTTCTATATATTTTCCATTTTTAAGGTGGGTGGGGGAAGATGGAAGACCTAAGATGACCACATTAGAACCACTAGAAGACTGATCTCTTAATGCGTCAAAATTTTCTTTAATCATTTTTTTCTCCTATAAATGACACCCTCCACTTGATAATGTATGAGGGTATAAATTCTTAGACTATGTGTCTTGAAGGGATTTACTGGAGGCTTGTAATATAAAAAGTAATCTATAAGTAATTAGACATATATTTAATAAATTTTAGCATATAATATAAATATCATACTAGAAAGGATTCAACATTTCAGATGGAAAAAAATTTCTTAAAAGGTCCCTATATCTAAAAAATCATACTTCTGGCAAGAATTTTCAATTTGTATCTTTCCAAAAACATAATTTTTTTCAACATTATTTTGAAATTTCTTTTTCAAATAACTATTAAGGAAATACATCTTTTTTAAATTTCTTGTGTTTCTTCATAATTGAATGTCATCTATAATTGAAAAAAGATACATTAGTCACGTAAACTATATAATATTCAAAAAATGAGATAAAATAACAGAATTGAGATATTATACAATTACAAACTCCCAATGCTTATATATCGCCAAATAGTTGATTGCATTCCAATAAGGATATAAAATTTTAACCCTGCAATGACTATGAATGGTGATATATCTGATGAACTCTGTTTAATTTGGGGAATGTTTCTTTATTATTATAATCAAAATTAATATGTAGTCACTCATCTCCAGCAGCAAGGGATGGTTTTGGAAAATATTTAATGCCACGTTTAATAAATCGAGAAGAATATTTCATAACAATAAATGTAGAAGACTCCTCCATTGAAGCCTTCTCATTAGTCTTGTATTTTTTTGTAAATTAAAAGTTTTATTACAATAAATAATTATAGTACTACATATTGAATAATGTGATAAAGATAAATACATTGGTACATGCTCCTATATGTTTGTATCTGTATCTATATCTGTCATTGAAATAAGAAACTTTAATGAAATTCTTAGGTACATATGTATTATTAGACAATTAAATAATTATAAAACATGAAAATATAAATATATAAGTAAAAAATTGGCACACATGTGTAAGTATAAAATTAAATATTATATTATGATTCTTAACAGTTAAGTAAACAGGGTAAACTATTTAATATAACCATTACTTATAAAATTATAGAAATATTTATAAATTTAAATATAAAAGGTTAATAAATTGTTCTCATATGCAAAACTTTAACCAAAATATAATATTGTATGTCAATTATTTCAATGAAAAATGTTTTACCATAACCATAGAATATCAAAATGTTACACAAAAAAATAATATAAATAATCATATATATGTATAAATAAATATCCCATTGTTATCAAATAATATAATTTTTACACTTCTAAATTAAAAAAATTATAATGTCAATAATTACAATATTAATTAAGAGAGTAATTTAGTTTTTTCTGATAACCCTTTAGCATGATCATTTCATATTTCTTGCACTATGTCAATGTTATATTCATTGTTATCTGGAAATCGTGTAATAGATTATGAAGAATCATATAAATCAAAAAAAAAATCATCATCGCATGCACCATCCAAATGGATTATTTTCCCTTGTAAAATGAAAGACGACTGATCATTAGATGGATCAGTGACATAAAATACTTTCTAATCATATGTGGTCATGACAAATTGTTACTCATTGAAATAATATCTTTTCAAATAAACCATTTTAAACCAATATTCATCATGTTTCACACCACAATTACTTGTAACCAAAGTACACTTAATCCCAGTGGATCAAAATTTAATATATTAAATTTACCGTGTCTCTTCAAGAACTACAAAATATATAATTGATGGAGAAACTATGTTTGTATCTTTTTCAATCGAGAAATATAGTTCATCAGTGATGATTTTTACACCACTATTGTGAACTGTACTCTTATCATCCATATTTTTTGTGAAAAATTTGTAATCATTAATATCGAAACCATACCATGTGATCACATTAAGATATGGCCCCATAAAAAACAATTTCAATGATTCTAATAATGATATATCTATGATGGATTTCTCTTTAAACCATGATTCCAATGTCATTTTATTCTCATCATTAGAAACTTCTCATTTATTTTCGGATACTGTAACATTAATTAAGCAATATGTGATGATATATATTTATTAACATCATCCGTATTGTTCAAAATATATAAATTTTCCTGCACCACTTCATCACGTGGAATGAACATTACCCTTACTCCATGAATTATTCTACCTTCACTATAAACTATCACATGGAAATATATTAAGAGAATAATATTCCAACTTCATACAAATAATCAGTACAGAACTAAATCACCTGTTTTGATAAATATTTTTGAATAATGAAGGCCTCTAGTCAAATATAATTATTAACATATCCCATCAAAAATTTTATATATGTTTCAAAAGGATACATCCATCGTGAAAAAATTGGACTATATATTCATATCTCGTACATCAAATATATCAACAGATCAACCATTAAATCAAAATACATTGGCGATAAATACATTACAATTTGACAAAGAATAATAAAAGCTTCATTCAAAAAAAAAATATATAACATTTGGAGAAAATACATTGCTAAAAATGTATTTAAAAAAATTAATTAACCTGATGATAGTATTACTGATAGTTTTCGACCATATACCACGTAGTTTGACTAGTATAAGTTGTTTTATAAATAAATTAAAATCATGAGATTCTACACCTGTTAATTTAAACTTCTACAATGATACCAAATTATTCAAATTTTAAGAATAACCACTAGGTACATTAAAACCATTAAGATAGTGAAAACAATTCATCATATGAATATTACATAATGGGTGTCAACCAAGAGGTAAATATGTTTAGTTTCCTTTCACAGTGGGAGCTAAATCTGAATGTATTCCCATTGATATATGGTCCAAACTAGTATAAAATCCATCTTTTTTATTTACTTCTATATCCAAAACAGTTAAAATCAAACTGTCACATATGTTTTTCCCAACACGGATAACATCAGTGTTATGTTTTATTTCTAAAAATCATTAATAAGGTAGTCAAAAAAATATGGTTTGTTTCTTCCAGATATTTTTTTAAACACCATAACATCTTTTCTTTATAACAGTTGAATAAATATTTTTCTCCCTATCATAATATTCTTCAACTAAAAATTATCATGGCGGAATATTTTATTGCTTTAATCCATTAAATGATTTTTTTATCTATGATAAGAATGATCAATTTTGAAAAAATATTCGATGTCCCATGTACACTATCTTTCATCCATTCTATAAGTGATAATATGAAATATCTTCTTGACAAATTAAACATGCTTTATGTACCTTAACACAGTATCCAAATAAGCTTCTATACATTGGAAATTCATTTATAGTGAACATTATCACATCACAAAAAGAAAATAATCATTCTTGTATGCATGAAAAACCATTACAACTATCTCCTATAGTAGTTTCTACCATCATTAAATGATGAATGATACAAATTAATATAATTTATTGGATGTTTTGGTCCATAAATCATCAATATCCTCATAACATATTTTTCAGCATACATATATGTGAGGAAAATCTGTAAACTACAAAAAAACTAGACCTAAAAATTATTGGCTAATTAGGCTCTGATATATATTATTTCCTTCAATTCACAATACCATTCTGATATTTCTAACTTCACTTCCAAAATCATGATTTATTTTATCAATTATATTTCAATGTGGTGAATCCTCAGGGTGACATAAATTACCATCATAGATGTGATCATCTGAATATCATCTTATCCTTTTTTACATCAATTTAATTTGCAAATAAATTACTTAAATGAAGAATTATTGGTTGGAACTAAATTTATTTAGCAAGAGAATTGATTATGGTACCTGCTAATGAGTCAAATTTGAATTATTAGAATTATGTAAATTAATTATTGGATGAAATTATTAGAAAGTGTAAAAAAATTGTTTTTCATGATGATATATTTTGGTATATAATAATGAATATTAGTTGACTTTTTCATCCATATTATAGTGTTATATCTAACATTTATGTTAGTTTTATAGATATTAATATTCTATTCTATAAAAAACACAATCATTGGGTAAATCATATACCTTTTTATTCTCCAATATCATTGATAATAATATTTTCTTCACCTCATAATTGAAATATTAAAGCCCATTCTCTTTCGGAAGTATCACTTTTTAAAGATCAAGTAAGTTAGAGAAACATTCATCACACCACCCATTTATTTCTATCAAGTTAACTAATCTCAACACTGCTGATATTACTATATAGTTACTACAACTTGGGGTTAATGTTTTCTCATAATCACCATAAAATCATTCAAGAGTCATTGTTTTTTTTCTCATTTCAACACCTAAATTATGAATAAATTCTTAAATATAATCATATACCTCATTATGAATACTATCATCAACATTAGATGTTTAATTTTTAGTTATTTTACCATACCGAATCCAATTTGTATAATTAATGATAAAACTATAGAAAATGAGAAGATCATTCATTTCTATAGGGTTTAAATTTCTTATATTCAAACACTTCATGGATGGAATGACAATAAAATATATGTTTTGAATATTTCATTTATAAAATTCAATGAAATCATCAACTCTATTGGACTCCACTAGTTTTAATGTTCACAAACCATGTTTAATAATGTTTAATATTTTTTAATTATGATTCATTATGTTTATGTATAACATTAATCTATTATATTAAATTATTACTTCATAATATAGGTTGAAAATATTTCACTATGTGTGAGTCACCGGTCAAAGAACTCATAGTCACCGGTCTGAGAACTCACAGTCACCGACCATTGAACTCAAAGTCACTAGTAACACCATTCAGTTTGAAAATCGAGAATGTATGAGTCACCATTGAAGTGATACCGTTCAGTCTGGAACTCGGTAAAGTATCATACACTATTTTATCGGTCTATCAGTTTAAAATTATCGCAATAGACTAGAGATTGTTCCAAAGAGTCCACAATTCTCACAAATAACTAGACACCATCGCGGAAATTTTTGAAAACTATGGGACACTATTCTTATGACACCAACCTAGAATTTTATCAATGTCTAAGACACCGTTACTTAGAATCCGGTTTATAATTTTCACATTATCTGAGACACCATTCCTAAGACACCATTCAGGGAAAAAGGCTGAGTCAACATTCCTGAGTCACCGCTCCTATGTCACCGCTCCTATGACACTATTCTAAAAATAGTCATTTCATTATTATTTAAATTCAAAATCATTAATGATGGTCATATTTGACCTATTTAATGATACTGATATTATAAATGTTAGTTTTTAGACATGTATGTAGATTGTATATGGTACGAGGTACTTGCATGTGATAGAGATCATGCTCCTCATCGCAATGGAAACACCCAATATTAAATATAACTAGTACTCGCCTGTGCAATAGCACGGTGATATAACAAAATTCTTTGTTTTTGAATATGCACAATGATAAGGTTCAATGTTAATTTTTTAGAAGACAATAATATGTTTCAAAGTTAATAATGAACATGAATATTCAATATATTGAAATCACAAAATAATGATACTTATTATTGGAATAAAATTAGTCATAATAAAGAGATGTCATGACAGAGAGATTTAAATAAAAATAAATTAAGTTAATCAGCATCAATCACATGAAAACACTTCTTTTAAGACTCCAATTTCATAGCGTCTTAATTAAAATAATACTACATGTTTAATGAAGTTCATAGAGACATGTTACAAATTGTGAAGCATTCAAGAGAGTTGATGCTGCAGCGTTTTCCCACACCTGATTGTTGGGTTCACATTATAGTCCACCTATACAGAAAAAATTGAAAAATCAGAAAATGGGAAATGATTTTTACTCAAAATAATGATATGGATGAAAATAAAAAAAAATATCCCTACAGATAATAAAGATGAAATCACCCATGGACTGTTGTACAATATAAATAAATGATAAAATTTTAATTTTAAGAAAATTATGTAAATCATTATGGATTTATTTTAAGAGTATAAATTTTATTTTACGCTATAAACATGGAGAAAAATTCCATAGTAGCCAAAAAAATGTAAATTTTAACTTCAAACATTCTCATATTAATTAGTAAAGGATGTTTTTTTCAGTATCTGGTAGTGCCTAAGCACACACACTAAAACAATTCAATATAAAATAGAAGAAAACCCAGTCAATCGAGTTATGAAACCTACATTCACTTGAACGGGAGATATTGCTGAGCAGATTTGTCCTTTTGTCTAGAAAAAACAGAACACAGTCCATTCAACCGTTTTTTGTATGAAAATTACTTCTGTCAAGCTTTAGTGAAACCTTCTTCCATTGAACATTGAATTTTAAAAATTCATATGCTTATTAAGAGAAATTAATAATGTTAAATGAATAATGTGAAATAAAGTTATAAAATAAATAAATAATGTGAAATGAATAATGTGAAAAGAAGTTACAAATAAATAAAAAATGGAAATATAACCTATAAACAATTGAAGTAATAGAAACATTAAAACATAAAAATGGAAACAAAACTTCCAGATGGAAAGAATATAAAGGTTCATTTTAAGAAAATAAACATACAACATTAATTTACTATAACCATCAAAATATAACTATGGAATGTTTTTACACCATTGTAACATAACTTATATACATTTTCAGTAGCAGAGACAAGTTTCAAAACTGTAACTGGAACCATGATTTTCAGTAGCATCATATTTGTCGTTCTGCATCAAAATCATGCAATAGATAATTAAATCTGAATGTGAGTAAATGATACATAGTAGTATGAAAAAACAACCGGTGAATCCCGTGAACTGTGAAAAAACATGTCACATGCTATTGGGTTTGATGTTCTACAATAACCAAACATGAAAAATATGCTGAAATAATAATTTCACTGAATAATAATGTGTAATCCGGAAATGGAAAATTTGAAACTTACAGATTACAGAACATGTTTCCAGTATCATGGGAATGTATGACAAACATTTAGTCAAGTTTTTTGATGAAGATCATTGAATTTTTTTGATTCTAGCATAGAGTCTCAAGACACTGAGACATTGAGATTGATAGCATCTTCAGTATCAAATTTAGTCAACAAAGTTTCCTACATGAAGATATGAGTATAATTAATGAGCTACAATCAATGATGAAAACTCTAACCATTGAACCAGCAATGTAAAATTTCAAAATTTCCAATTCAGAAGAATAAATTCATTAGTTTTATAATCATAGGTAGAAATGAAATGATATGAAGGAAAGACAGTATTGAAAACATACTTTATAAATACAAATAAAACATTGGTTATGTGTTGTTTTTGGAAAGTGTTTCCAAACAGACCCTTACCTTCTTCATCAATACTTGTAATTTTCATCTTGTTCAAATTCAAAACATTGATATACCAATACCTAGGGATTTATGTACCAAATGATCATAAGGGACAGGGGCCAGTTCCAGCCTTGCTGTAGTATTTAACAATCCTTAGAAGGCCCCAAATGCCTCTCCTCTTACAACATGGCAGGTACTATCTCTGCCATTTATAGACAAATCCTGCAACATAAATCAAACATAAATAATGATGTGATGAAAGTAATAATCATTATTAAGAATAATATAGTTATAAGATGAATGTGAAAAATTCATTATGGGATAAAAAATCTAGAAAACATCATTCAAATTTATTGAAAAATAAACTGTTGTTTGAACAAACATAGGTCATTTATCATTATAAACATGCTTCATTTTTGATAGATCATTATTCATTTGACCATAGAATTCTTGAAGTAGTAACAAAATATATTTTGGGTATGTAACACACCTTCTAAATACAAACATGAATAAGTTCTGTAAGCTGTTTTTGGAAGTTGTTGTCAAAAAGAACCTTAACTTCTTCATCCATAAATGGCATTGTCATATTGTTCAAATTTGAGACATTGATATGACATGCTTTAAAGACCATCTTGAAATAGATCTTGAAATTATGAAAAAAATGTTCTATGACATGCCGACTCTCTTGATGTAATGAAAATAAGAGTAGACCATTGTTCTATTTAATATATGTTAAGAAAGAGGTAACATACCATTACCTATAAAAATAGTGGTGAATAAGAGTAGACCATTTTTCTGTTTAATAAGAAATGAATTGTACATGCAAGAGGTAACATACCATTACCTATAAAAATAGTGGTGAATGAAAATAGAAAACACACACTTAACTGTTTAAATTATTATTTGTTGTTGTAAAATACCCAATCGTATATATGAACCTGAAATAAATATTTCCCAAATTTAAATAAAAAAAACATGATACTGACATCATCAAAAACATATGGACATTTTAGTATACAATTTCACGATTATTTACCATACATAATCTAAACGAAACATTTAAAAATTTAAATAAGGAAGAAGGTGAAACTCACATCCGTCATAAAAAACAAAGACAACTAGTCTTCAAGTTTCTAAATTCAGGATCTCATTCATTCCAAACAGTATTGTTGTGAAGGATACTTTTATACCATTTCACATGGAAACCAACTCTGGGTTTCTGTGTCGTAAACCCAAATGTTTTTATGTTTTTAGTCATGAAACGTTAAGAAAATTATGTTTGATCCATATACTGTAAATAATCTAAGATTTCTATTGTACTTTATGCCTATGAAATTCTATCATGACAGTAAAGTCATCCATAGTTTCATTCAGACACGTTTGTAAACATTTCCATGAACATATTGTTACATAATCAAAAATTAACAGAAATGAAAACAAATTGTTCTGTTTAACACATGATAAGAAAAATATACTAACATCAAAAAATTCCTAAATAATCTAAACAGAATAAAACACGTTTCAAAATATTTTCATAGAAAACTATATTTCAAGTATGTTTTTATGAATAAATAACTAAAGAAAAGATGCGCTTTATAATCTTACAAAGTAAATGGTGAGATGTAGTTTAAGAATGTTTGGGAAACTGATATGAAACAGGAAATATGAATTGTCGGAGTGAACTACATTATTTTCGTGGAATATAAAAGAAAACACCTATATAGGTTAAGTGGTATTGAAATATAATTGTACTGACTTTGTTTTTGGAAGTGATACATAAGCAGTAAATATCCAGCCTTTGTAGAGAAGCCCTTTTGTAATTCACAGATGCTGCATCTCAGCCCATCTTTATTCGTCATCGAGGTGTTATTTCATCTTTTTTAAAAGTCATCAGTGAGTTTTGAGGCAACAATAGGCAACATATTATTTAAGTAAATATTAAAAGATCCATCCATATCCAATTTTTTTTTATTAAAAATAGAAAGCTGGAAAAAAAACCTGACAAATCTCCAGAACCATTGCTTCTCACCCAGCTCAAATAATGGAAAGTCAAACCATGTAAACATCAACTGTCATAATATTACAGATCCACCATTATAAAAAAACAATCCATCATAGAAGATAAGCTAAAAATTGGAATGCAGTTTTGCAGAAATTGAAAGTCAAGGAAGTGAAGAGACACCTAGTATCTGATATTGATCACTTCAATGGGTGAATTTATAGTCCGAGGAACATTGCGACAGAAGGCCCCTGACATCGGGTCATCAAACAAGATCCTTGTACCCATATGAATGTAATGGGGATGCTCCAATCAATGGTGAAAATCACAACTATTTTTCTATGTTTTTTTACAGTTAAACTTTAATCAAATAAGATGATTAAAAATTTGTCTTAATATGAAAGAATATAGGAAAAGATAAAATATATAGTTGAAGTAACATAAATATAAAAACAGATATATTGTGAATGAACAATGAAAGTGTAATATAACAACGTTTCAATGTCAGAAAACAAATAGATAGTATGTCATTTCCTGAAACTGGAAAAAAACCTGAATTACTGTTTTAGTACTACTGAATAGTGTCACAACAGATACACGAAACCAGCTTGGAAGCATCATAAGACAAGTCTTGAAGACAATAGATGTTGTTATGTAAATGTGCAATATTCAGCCTCGACAGACCCAAGGATCAATAGTTAGTTGCTGTAGTCTGTCCCCTTGTTGAATTTTTCCATTGTTGGGACATCGAGGTGAGTACCATGACTTGATGATCCCGGGGTGTCATCACATTTATGTAGATTATTTTGAGTTTGTTCTTCAATTGAAAAATCAGACAGAAGGTTTTTCTACATGAAAAAAGGCACATTAATATGTAGGTAACCACCACGGAGATGTGTCATTCATGAAACAGTTTAAAATAGTGTCTAATAAGAATGATTGTCATTCGATAAATATAGAAAATTTGAAATTGTAATTCCAGGAAAAAAATTTACTTGAGTAGATGAGACATCCGAGACCGATACAGCTAATCATGTGATATCATAAGAAGTAGAACACCCAGCATCATGAATTTTCTTTAAGGGAAAGCAGGAAAAAGTATTAGAGTGAGGTGTTTCATGTTTTGGATTATAGTAATGGAATAAATGTAAATAAAATGCACCATCATATTTTCAATTCGAGTACCCAGCTCTGAAGACCCAGTTCTCTGATCTGTCTGTGCTGTCAGAAAGACAACAAATAAGTTTGATATAAAAATTGGTATAGTAAGTTGAGAGTGATGAAATTTATTACCACTTTTTGGTCTATGGTGTGACTGAATGTACGAACATAAATATCATTATCACAGATATAAATAACTTTTTAGCTATTCTGTTCAAATGAATGATAACGGTTTTGAATTTTAAATGCAGTTACATCAATTGCGAATAAGAAATTCTTTGACTTGAATAATTCCAACTGTTGAGGGAAACCAAACTCATCATCAACCTAATTTAAAAATGTTAAAAAATGTTAGTTGTTATATAGCAGAAATTAGGTTATATTTTATAAAAAGATGCTCATAACTTTATCAGAGAAGTTCTTATATTTTCAGCTGTTTCATGTATGAACTGCATAACTTGTTGGTCGAAGAGAACTACTGAAAATGAGGCTGTCTTATCTGCAACCATGATCTGTACCCTAAATCTGTTCATTGTGTTTATAAGAATTCATAATTAGTGGAAGAAAGTGTATCCTATCGGTAGCACTTATTTGAAATTTCAGAATATTGACAAATTAAAGAGTTACTGACCTCACAGAGGTAGTCGTAGAAGATAACTTGCATTTATGGCACCATAGTTTTCCATCTAATTTGTGAACATTTTTCATGCAAGAGTCACAGGACTCATAAAACCAGTTGTGGGTGCTTTGAATTTTTTGTACTGTTGCAGAAATTAAGCAAATTGTAGGCTACAATAGATTGTGTATATCAAAGTATTTTTAATAAAACAGAAAATAAGTTCAATGTAACAATAACTAAAAATTGACATATGAAAAGTAAGTATATAGTTTTTACCTGTTCAAACTTTTTTACATCAGAAATGTATTTTTTTTGTTATTACAATATAGTACTTCTGTAGAAGGGTCTGGATTAGTTGACGGAGGACTATTTAACAGGGATGGAACTATGAACCCAAATCTAGAGACATCCTATATAGGAAAAAAATTAACAGAATCAAATAATTTATTATAGCAATGAACAATGAATAACAGAGAACTAAATCTACTGACATATTAACAGTACATAGTTATCCTATTTCTAAAACTGTCAACTTCTACAATGTCCAGGTTGTAAAAAAAATTTTGTTGGTTGATTAGTAGTTGTCACAATAACAGTTAATGTAAATTATATTCAAATAATTTTAGTCAACCTAAGGTTGAGGATACATATAAAGAAACTGATTTAAAAACACAGAATTGGTAAGTTGTGGACAGATACCGTACTGCTTAATTTTTTAACCCGAACGAGTTGTAAGATCAAAATGTTAGGTGAGTCATTTTGTTATTCCAAATAAGTTGACATTTCAGTAGCATAATTTCCCCATAAGCGGCAGTGAACTTGCAGACCTCTATAAGGTAGAAAACAACAGTAAGTTATATATAGCCTCATTTTTTTGTCTTCTTTTAAGCATGAGAAGCTTTAAGTTCGGTACATCTTCATGATTAAGGACATCTTTTGCAGATATGAATTGTTGACCTAAAGCATTGACTTCATGTAGAATTTGTTTCAAATTCTCAACAATATTAAAATGAATAATTGAGTGAAGATTTTTTCCATCAAAGCTGGAAGACAATTTGGTATCGGAAATATTTAACGAAAAGTATGAGATTGATATTCATAGAATTGGATTTGATAATTACCTCATACTACTAACTCTATTCTGGCACTCATGCTCTGTGTCAAACACATAAAGTTGGGAAAACTTTTGGGGTTGTTCATCTACCAGAAACAAACTACCTATGCAATGGGAGTTTTGTCCATTTAGTCTGAATATAGATGAGGCTCTACCGTTGTTCAATGACCTATCAACCTTCCCACCCATAGACGTGAAGGCAAACATAGAATTATAAAGAATCATATGTTCTTGGAAAGCTCATGCTTGGGATTAAGTTCTATTAAAAACTAACATCCATAGGTATGAAGGAGGAGAAGGGAGTAAATCTAAAGTAATCTTGCCCATCGAGCAACATAGAGACAATCGTGGGGTTTGTTGGTTGTTTCATTTCCTATTTCGCTCATTATACCACATAGTAGACTTACAATATTGGAATATATAAGTGGGGTCCCCAATATCGGACTAACCTGATAGATGGGAAAAAAAGTATAAAAAGGAAGTACTCATTCTGCAGAGAAGATCAGCGAATAACATTTCATTAATGATATTAATAATGCATGATTATTATAAACAAAAACATGTGTTCTCCGCTTTGTCTAGTTCTATAGAGTTTCCTGGAAGAAGTCAATGAAATGTAAATATGGTGTGTCCTAACCTGTATATTTATTACTAAGTAAAGATCACTTTGTTTGTCAATAAACTTGTGGTGTTTGTAGCTGTGCTGACGAAATCAGTAATGTTTATAGACGATGCTGAAAAATGTTTAGGGAAATATTGTTGAATAGAATATAACGGTCAAGAAAGTGTAAGAATTTATAATAAACAAATGAAGAAATCGATATTAATGTAGAAATAACTAATAACATACCTGTCATTGATGAATTAGTGTACTTTGGTGCATTCATATTTGGATGACAGAAGATGTACATAGAGGACAGAGTAAGAAATGAAATTTAATTCACATGTTTAGTCATATTTTAGGGTATCAATAATGCATACTCTGTCCAGTTGAGTACTACAGATTCAGTGATACTGTTGTCCTAATTATATAGACCTAAAGTAAAAACAGTGACTGAAGTGTTAGATCCTCGCTAGTAAAATGGTTGATCCAATGTATGGTCATAAAAGTTCACAGACATTAGACATACAGTAAGGTACAGGGGAGAGGGTTTGATGTCTTTGCTTCCGTTTTTTTTTCATCAGACAGTGTTGACTCACTACGACTTGCATTTAGTACTACGAACAAATAAGTAATCCATGATTATTAGTTTAAGTTAGATGGAATCAGTAAGAATCGGCTTGAAATTCACACACAAAAATACCATTAACAGATAGAGGTGATAATGGTAATCGTCGGACTGTATTTACAATGTCAGTTGTTGAAACAGGATGACTAATTGGAGTAATGTTGCACACTGTAACAGGCATTGGAGTACCTAGAGTACACGATAGCATTGTTATTATAACAATCGACATGAAAATAATATAATGATAGAAACAGAGTTAGTAGTGAAATTATAAAAAAACTACTCACAATATTGTTGACGTTGTTGCATGAGTAGTATTCTGTGGATCCTTGAGTCTCTAGAGTTTGAGGGGGTATGCGTTGTTGTGTTGGTTTTCATTGTATATAATTGTCAAGGTGGCATGGTAAATATTTTATGAATAGATGATAATTTAATATAAAATGTTTATCAATAGGCAGACAACAAAAATATTGAAGGTAAGGTGGCATGGTAAATATTTTATGAATAGACGATAATTGAATATAAAGTGCTTATCAATAGGCAGACAACAAAAATATTAAAGGTAATGTTTAAAACATTAATATGAACACAGTAGACAGGTAAATTATTCATAGATCACAGATACGTTAAAATACAAATATTCAATATAATTTTTATGTAACGGTAAACATAATGTAAAAAAATGCTTTTAAAGTAAATTTATTAAGAGGTACCTGTGTGACACGATTTGATTCCCTTAAGATGAAAGATGCAAAAGGTTGTTGTCAAATTAGTTGTATATTATCACCGAGAAGACTTGAGCTATATGTGTTCAGTTTCAACGAATGAATGGAGTAAGTAAATATGTCACATATCTGAATGCTTCCTACAGAAAATATCTGTTATGAAACAGTACAGTGAAAGCCAATAAATATGTAATGACTGTAACTTTCAGTGTCTTGTGGAAATGATAATTCAATTTACTTGAAATGAAATAAATTATGCAATTAATGGTGAGTGGATAATAAAATTAGAAAATATTTTAGAGTTGTTTCCATATTAGTGTCAAATTATAAGATGTTGGTATATGCGATTATATATTGCAGAATGTAGAGGCCTGATACTGTATAGGTTGTTAAAATGAGTAAAGTGGGGCAAAAAAAAATAGACCCGATCAAAGCACCTAAATGCCGGAAGTAAAACATGACGTATGATGCAGAGTAGGTATGTGCGGTTATATATTGTAGGAAGAATAGGCCTTATACCTTATTGGTTGATAATCTGTGAAAAGTGGGGATAAAAAACAGAGAGTCAGTCAAAGCACCTAAATGCCAGAAGAAGAACATGACGTATGAGGTAGGGTTGGTACTGAGTTAGCATTAATAAAATTGCAAGAAATATATCATAGATGCAGTGTGAGGTGACAGTGAATACATTACATATATAGTAGTCAATGAATGTGTACTGGTAATTTGTGGAAAACCAATTCCCAAAAGAACTCCCGATTCTACTCCCAATTGAAGTGAAAGGAAAATGCAACGAACATGAAGATGAAGAACGTGTCACACTGCCTGGCCCCGGAAGCAGTAACCTGGCGTTGTTTTCTTCTGAAACAGATACCCTGAATGTTAGAGAGCCATGTTAAAATAAGTGGACATCGAATGAAATATTTGAACCGCATTGAATGGCTGATCGGTATGAAGGACCTCTTAATCACGGGTTTACAGAAACCCTAGTCGTGAGAAAAGATAATCGAAACTGGCGACTTGATCGCATAACCTATGGATTTGTTATACGGAACAACGAAAAAACCTATTTACAAGTTAAGAGCGTAACCTCTGGATTTGTGATACCGAATAATGAGAAATGGTAGCCGCGATTTTGTCGATGAATGTGTCGTCTACTCGTCGGTGGTCTGCTTGGCTAAGCCGGCGGATGTCTTTGAGACTGGAGATGGTAACTCAGATGATGAATCGGGAGGTGAAGTAGCTGAAGAGGAACACATGGAATGGGATGAGCGAATGGAAGTTGAGGAATCCCTGATGTCGGAGGATGAGAAGCAGGAGTGGATGTAATGTTTTGTGTTCGGGTGGAGATAGTTTTGGAGGAGGGTCTCGAGCCGGGAGGGGTACAATTGGGAAAGAAAAAAAAATTAGGAGACATGGTGTATTGTGGAGTGGACACGTCAGCTGGGAGGTACCCAGAATTAGAATGTATAGTAGATGTGGTGTGAAATCAAATAGAGACATACATGGTGTGATACAATAAGACAAAGAAAGAGATAACACAAATTTCAATCCCTGCTAACTATGAACAAGAATGAATTGTTGAGTGAAAAAACTTCCAACATCACTTAACAAAGGATATCATCAAATAACATCTCATCTCACTTGAAACCATAACACTGAGCATAAATGACGCTCTATTTTGGGTGTCTGTTTTAAAAATGTGTACTCAAGTTTCACATATGCTACATCCAAGAAGTCTAAAATAATCAAGCACATAACATAGAGCATCATAAACCATTTCTCATTATTTATGGTTTGGTGTGTACATTTTAATGCTTTTTGAGCAGTGTATGTATCTATATAAGAAAGACAGTATCTTATGATCTAAGCTAGAGGATACAATATATCCTCACTCATTCATATTTTTACACCATTATTCTCCCATGTATAAATGTTGAAGAAGTCTATAAGTGACTTGGTTATTTTTTCCCACAAATAACTATGGTTGAGATCAAGTTTTACCTGGACTAAAATTTATGATATTTTAAACCCATATCTAGTGTGTAGATCATGTTTAATAGAAAAACTACTTAGAGTTATGTGATCACCAAGTGTATGGGACTAGTTCTCTATTTGATACTGAACCTCTTGTTTTTATCAATTTTTTCATGTTTTGTTTTCTTGTATGTCTTTGTTTATTCAAACCAGAAACCATGACATTACTTTTATAATTAAACATATATAGTGTTTGTACTAGAATTTTTCATACTATAATAATTTTAAAAGTAAATGTAATTCCATAAATTGATTCAATTAATAATTAAATACTCATTTATAAATCATTAAAACATTAAAATATTATTAAAATATTCTACTTTTCTTAACCGATATGTTTAAATGTTAATTTTGGGAGTTTTCAAACAAATATTTTAAAACAAAAATTTTTATAGGAACTAAATTCACCCCCTGATAGAGTTTCCTACTCCAACCCACATTTGGTAACATAGGTTGTTTTTAAACTACTATTTTAAAAAAAATCTTAGTTTTTTCAAATGTTTTCACCAGTGATTTTGGTTGTGTTTTAAGGATATCGAAATTTTTGATCGTTCAAAATTTCTAACACTTTAAAAATATATCATTTGTTATTCATTATGGAAAATAAAATGGAATTTTTTGGTACAAACATACCTTCTTACTTTAATTGATCTAATTATGCCCAGTGGAAAATTAAGATGAAAATTCATTTCGAAAGTATGGGTTTTGAGATTTGGTCTTCCATTCTAGACCAATATAAGATTCTTCATACTACTAAAAATACTTGGGATGACCAAACCAAGGTTGCATATAACCATAATTTCAAAGCTATGAATTCCTTAGATAGTATTTAGGATATGAATAATTTAATAGGATTTCTACATGTAAAACATCATTTGAAATTTGGGATACTTTTTTTGTTTCAAATGAAGTAACAAATAATTATAATGAAATTAACCTTAAAATATAGACTATTAAATATGTTAACTTTCAGATGAGGCCTCATGAATCTCTCTCTAACATGAATCTCTGGTTCAATGAGATCAGAAACACTATGATCTCTCTGGGAAATTATGTTATAACCAAGGAACAAATCATGGAAATTCTCAGATGATTAATAGAAAGATGGAGATTAACGTAACTATCAATATGGGAATCTTGTGACATCAACATTTTTCCATTGATGGAGCTAATAGGTAAGATGGTTATTTATAAGGAAAATTTTATGGTCAAAAAAGAAGAGGATGATAAACCCTAGAGAACTTTAGTGGCTTTTAAAACCACTACTTCTAAACACAAAGTAATGTAGAAGGTACATACTCATTCTGACAGTTCAAAAAATGATGAATCTCCATTTGATAGTGATTAGTAAATGGTTCAGATATCCAGATTGTTAAAAAAATCTATATACTGAAGATTTTTTTTAGGAATCCCATCTACAAAGGAAAATACAACAGTAAGGGAAACTAGAAAAGGGTCTAGAAAATATGTGACAACTCTGATGAGATAGTTTGCTATGAATATCATAGAAGAGGACATGTAAAGGTTGAATTTGTTAAGATAATTAATAAAAAAATTTATATGAGGATAAATAAATAGTTACAATAATGTAATGAAGTAAACTTGGAGTGATTTTGAGGACAGCTCTGAGAACTCATAATCATCAAATGAAGAAAAGGCTAATAAATCCAATATGTTTTTTTGACAAACACATATAAGGTTACACTATAATCTCCAATAAAAAATTCTTATTATTATATTGATGAATCTAATTCTGAAAACATGACTAATGAAGAAATGACAGAATAATGTAGATTATTTAGGATAGATGAAATGAATTCAAAGAAAAATATAATGTTCTAATGAAAAATACTCTCTTACTTCTACTGTTAAATTTGAACTTACTATTGAAAAAGAAAATAATGCTCAATTTCTCAAAAAATATAGTGAACTCAAACTATTTAATGAGAAATTTATGAAGGATTTATAAAACATTACTAATGGAAAGAAAAATCTCACTCAAAATCTTGGTAAATAGGTTTCAAAAAAATATACTACTGTTATAGGTTATCAGTGAGGACTAATAATCCATGATAAAAATAACATTGTATCAAAATATGGAAAATTATATTTTTTACCTAGAATTGAAAGTTCTATTGCAAGTTCTAACAGTGTACAATCTTTTATTACCTATATTTTTTCTAGAAAAAATAGTGTTTATTTTTTTGAATACTTTAAAAACTGTTTATAGGAATCCCATGATACAAATGGGGGTTACCATAGATTTTATTACTAACATTACTCGTTCCAAGAAATTATGAGTACGAAAACATTTTCTTGGTTAAATTATGTATATAGGAATCATACGTTAAGAGAACATGTAGAATATCATGGTATTTGGAGATTGGATGTTCAAGACCCATGATAGGGGACTATTTGACCATCAAGAGTCCTATAAAGATTGATGGTTTCCATTTTAGATTTTGTGATTATAGAAAAGTAAAATAATTGGCGTTGGCAGAATTGGTAACTCTAATTCAATTTTAATTTACAATGTACTTTTAGTTGATGGATTAATGAATAATATACATAGTATCACTTTATTATGTGATAATGGTTTCACTGTTAAATATTAAAATGATGCATGTAATTTTTTTATTTCTAAAAATGAGACATTATTTTCTAATCTTAAAAATTAAAATGTTTATGATGTTAACATTCATTCCTTAGCTTCTCAGAATGTTTCTTGCCTAATTTTCTTTCACATAGAATCTTTTCTCTTTCATAAGAGATTAGTTAATAATAATATTCATTCCTTTATAATTCTTAATAGAAAATGGTTAGTCAATGATATACCAAAACATGAGTTTACAAATTATAAAGTCTATAATCAATGTCAAAAAGGAAAGCATCACAAAATAACTTCCAAACCAAAGAATGAAGTCTTAACATCTCAACCACTTGAGATGGTTCACATGGATTTGTTTGGACCATCTAGAGTTTCAAGTCATAGTGGGAATAACTATGTTTATGTTCTAGTATATGACTCTAATAGTTATGATTATACCTTTTTCTTATCTCACAAAAGTGAACCTTCTTCTCATTTTATCAAGAATTCTAGAATAGTAGAAAATCTAATGGTTATGGGATTAAAAACATAATAAGTATTCATGGTTGTGAGTTTGAAATCTATAGTTTGAATCATTTTTCTTAAAAAATGGAAATAGACATAACTTTTATTCTCCTAGGACACCCTAGATGAATGATGTTGTAGAATAAAGAAATAAAAACTTACAAGAAAAAGCCTGAACTATGATTAATGAATATGATTTACCAATTTTATTTTGCGATAAAGTTGCGAATACAGCTTTTTATATGATCAAAAGAGTCTTAATTAGACCAATATTTATGAAAACACTTTATGAGTTACCAAATAATGTGGATCCAATTGTTAAATACTTTAATGTTTTTGGTTTCAAAGTCTATATTCATAAAAATAAGGATAATATTGACAAGTATGACTCCAAAAGTGATAAAGGATAATTAATAGGTTACTCAACCTCTAGAAAGGCCTATATATTTTTTAATAAAAGAACTAAATGTGTAGTAGAATTTGTACATATCAAATTTGATGAAATAGATCCACATGATTCCCGAACCTCCTTAGAAAACCTCGAGGAAACAATTTCCAGTTTAGACTTAAATCATAAACCTTTTGATTATATTGTAAAATATTTAGATAGTTTTGAAAAATCACTAGATTCTGATCATAGTAAACCCGATCCTATAGATAAACATGAAATAACTATTACTAATTTTTCTAGGCATGTATGAACTATAAAGAACCATCCTTTAGATTTTTTAGTTAGAGACTTAGATAAAGGAACACATACTAGAGCTTCTATGAGAAACCTATTTGAACATCCCACCTTCTTATAATAGCTTGAACCCGAAAAAATAAGTGATGAAATCAGAATTGAATTTTGGGTAATGCATATGCAAGAAAAATTAAATCAATTTGAAAGAAATAAAGTTTGGAAACTAGTAGATAGACCTAAAGACACATTGACCACAGGTGCTAAATGGATGTTTATAAACAATATAGATGAATATGTCACTATTTTCTGACAAAAAGAGATACCAGTTGCACAAGGATATAGTCAATAAGAAGCCGTTGAATTTGAAGAAATATTTTCACCTGTAACCAAGAATGAATCCATTAGTATCCTGCTAGACTATATAGAACAATTTAATTTCAAGCTACATCATATGGATGTCAAGAGTGATTTCCTAAATTGGTACATAGTTATGGATTTTATTTTTTAAAAACCCCACAGTTTTACATACCCTCATTTTCAAAATCATGCATTTAAATTATAAAAAAATTTGAATGGTTTACAATAGGATCCAATAGCATGGTAGGATATCCTCAACACCTTTCTTATCTCAAAAGGTTTTACAAGAGGTATAGTTAATTATACACTTTTCATAAAACCAATTTCTAATGATGTTTTAGTTTTCCAATTATATGTTGATGATATTATTTTTGGATCATCTAATAATTTTTTATGTGTTTATTTTTCAGAAATGATGAAAAATGAGTATGAAATCAGTTTAATGTGGAACTAAAAGAATTTATTGGATTTTAAAATTTTCAAAACAAGTTAGGTATTATTTTAAATAATATTAAATATAATAAATACCATTTAAAACATTTTGGTTTGGATTGAACTAAAAGTAGTGATACTCTAATGAGTACCACTGAAAAATTGGATCTTGCTGAAAAATGGAAAATGAATTGATCAAACCAATTACCAAGGTATGAGTGGATGTCTTCTCAACTTGATTTCTAGATATCCCAATGTTATGTTTAGTGTGTGTATGTGTGCGCATTTTAAATCAAATCATAAAGAGTCACATCTTCATGCAGTTAAATGAATTTTCAAATACAAAAAACATACTACAAACATTAAGACTCTTCTATCATAGAGGACAAGAATTTGACTTAATTAGTTATTATGATGCTGATTTTGGTTGTTTCAGTATAGATAGTAGAATCACATCAGGACGATGTCACATTATGGGAAAGTCAGTAGTATCTTGGTGTAGTAAAAAGGAAAAATTTAGTTTAATTATCTACTACTAAAGCTAAATACCTAGCTGTTGGTAGTTTGTGTGCTCAGATTTGTAGATGAAACACACTTGGCCAGATTATAGATATAAATTTAGTCATGTCCCTATAAAATTTGATAACATAACTTCTATTAATGTCTCTAAGAATCTTGTTTCTCACTCATAGAAAAAATATATTAATGTAAGGCATCACTTTTTTGAGATATTATTATTACAGTGGTGATATTACTTTAGAATTCATTGGAACAAAATATTAGCATGCTAACATTTTTAATAAGCCATTAAATTCTGATATAAGGATTTATATCATACAAGAATTGGGTTTGATCAATTTTAAGTAACTATTTATTGTCTCACCAGTTGTTTTTTTCACTGGTTACTATCTCACATGTTGTTGTCTTAGAATTTTCTGTTTCACCAGTTTCTATCTCACTATTCAATGTGACACCATTGTGATGAAACCGTTGATAGCACACCATAATGACTCACCAGTGTGACTCACTATTTTATACTTAGTAATTTTAATTTTCTGATTCCCATTTTTAATAATTTTATTTTATTTTATATAGTTTTATTAATTTACAACATTAAAACCCATAAATGATAAAAATCAATCCATCCAAATAACTCTTCATTTCACTCATGATTTCAACTCTCAAAACCAAACCCTTCACTCTCAAACTCCCTATTTTCCATCAAGCCCTCTCTACATGTCCGAAATTGATAGACTAAAACTTCCATCTTCATCGGCTCTAGAGAAATTCAAGTCATCAAAAATATTGAAGAAGTCTATGATAAAATTTCCTGAGGAACCGCTGAACCCCAGTCATGCAGATCATGTAAACATACCAGAAAAGGAAGTGTGTGAAAAGTAGATTATCATAAGTAAGTCACTATTTAATAGAGTATTATATGATCAAAAATATCTTTAAAGGTTTATCAATGATGAGATACCCTTGTATATGAATCTTGTTTCCTTGATTTATCATTTTGTCGAGTATTCTTTTAATGACAAGGATGACTTTGTAGTCAAAAGTTGGTTAAATGGAAAAATATTTTATTTTCCATTGAGGTTATTGGATGTTTTCTTAAATGTAAATTATGAATGTATCTTTTAGGATCATCATAGAGTTCCTCCACCTAAATGTGATATTTTTATCCTAGAAGATAGTTTGCGTTATTTAACAGGAGATAGAAATAAGAGAAGAACTATTGCCACTGAGTTGGATGGGGAAACCATACTACTTTCCAAGTTCATTCAAAATATTATATATTTCCAAGTAATGGTGATTATTCAACCCTGAAATA
Organism: Viscum album; assembly: GCA_963277665.1. NCBI lineage: Eukaryota > Viridiplantae > Streptophyta > Magnoliopsida > Santalales > Viscaceae > Viscum > Viscum album. The sequence goes on along the minus strand of OY728134.1, from coordinate 1,040,634,627 downwards.
TCAAGTTGTATTATTGTTACATCTATTGAAAAATGGTCGTTAGATAAATTTTTTGAAATAATTTGTCATGTATATGGGTGATATAATTAAAATTACCTATAAATACTCCTCCCTGTTTTATTCACAATTTATCTCTACAATGCTACAAGATAAAGGGATAGTGGGGAAGAATGAAGAATCTATTGGGGATTATACGTTTTGTTTGTATAAGGAAATTTTAAAGAGAATGAATATTAGTTGGACTCCCTGGAAGAAGACATGAGTTGTGGATAACGAGAATAAGTATGAAGATTTTAATACTATTGAACATCCTTCAAGAACCAATATCACTGACTTTGGCTTGGAATCAGATGAGATAGTATAACATTCAAATGATGAATATAAAGGTGATTTTGAAGCAAATAATGAGAGGAATGAAGAATAAAGTGAATATAATGCAGCTTATTGTGTGGTTTCTAACGAGGAAAAATATGATAGCGAAGAAGTTGTTAATATGGAAAAATAGGAAGAAGGATAAGCTTTTATAGATGAAGTTGAAGAATCTAATATAAGTGAGAAGATAAGGAAAAAGAGGTAGGTGTTGAATAAATTGAAATAGAATAACCTTTACCTAGGGGTAAAGTGTTGAAAAAGAAGATCATTTAGAATAAAAAGTGGCTAAGATAGAGATGTATCAATAGATAATAGAAGATATGGAAAGAGTTCAAGTGATGGAGTCACTTAATTCCCCAAGGGAAGTATCACCAAATGGGGAACAAAACCATAGATTATTAAATATGGTAGTTCTAAATCCTGTTGATACTAGTTCAGTTGATACATGGTACAAGTTTTAAAGTTACTTGATTGTTGATATATCTTAGAGATCTTCATTCAGAGAAATAGATCATTCAACTGTGTTTTAACTCCAACCTATCTGATCCAAAAAAGTGGTTTCTATTCAAGAAACAATACTTATTCTTTCACCTACTCAAGAAACCTCAATCTATGTGACTCATGATGATTTAAATGTTTTTGGAGAAAATTTGAAATCTATAATTAGACAGTTTATGGATTCACAGCCTACTCCTATGACTAACCTCTGTGAGAAGGATCTTACAATGCTCTTGGAGAGGTTGATATTGAAAAATAAAACTATAATTCATAATGAAATACCATCAGAAAGGATTGAAAAAAATTATCTGAATGGTAATTATAAAGTCCATAAAATTATTGATTGAGGAGATGAGGAATTATTAACAAGCTGCTTCTACTCCAGTTTTAGTTTCTAGACATTGTGAAGCTGATGGTAATATCCTATCAGAAAAGGATGCATTTTAGATTAAACCTACATTTGACTAAAGTGGTTGATGAAGTTGATAAAGAAAAACACAATATTGGAAATTGAAATGTGTGGGATTATTTCTGCTATCAATCGGCTGATAGATGTGTATAATGGGTCCTTATAGATTGTTCTTAAAAGGCATAATGCTATCACCTCAGCTACATTAGCTCCATCTATTTCTACTCAGACCTGTCAGCATTTGGATAGTGACTCGATCAAATCAGTAATTAGAGAATAGCTTCAAGCATTGGTTGATTCCCTAAATCAGAAAATATTGGTCAATATTGAAAATAACAATGAGAATGTGCATGATATGTTCAGATTCTACTCAAAATATTTCCCCGATGATCTTGCAGAAATTTTAAAGAAAGTGGATTTTTATTTCAAGAGGATATACACGGAGAATCAGCTAGACACTCACTTCAAGTATCTGCTGGGGAATTTGAGGCTACCTCTAGTGACTTGAGAATTAAAGGACCAAGTCAAAAATTTTAAGGATTTATCTATTACACTTGAAAATTTTGTGGAAAACAAGGATAGTTTTGAGAAAGCTATAGAGTATGGTCATGAAGTCATCAAGGGAATCATCAATCTGTTGAATGATTTTTGCATCATCACAACATAGAAATAGTAACTCCAACATCTACTCCTCTATGACATGACCTTCCTCCTTCTACACTAATGGATATATTGACCATAAATCCTACTCAGGCATTGTGCTAGACACGACTAGTCAGTACTGAGAAACCAATACCACGATCTTCCTCTAGACCATGATTTGTACCATCTATTCTTGAAGGAGTTACTCTACCATCCCTTTTTATACCTTCCACTTCCACGCCTTCACCTATTTATCCTCTCTCTCATTTCTCTAACAAGCATAAAGAGAAGGATTCAAATTCAAAGGACATGTTAAGGGTTCATTTTTATAGGGATACGATGTGATTTTTATGATTTTACTGTGTTACTTTATTCAATGAAATGTGCTCAATCATTTATTCACTTGTTGATGATCTTTAATGTTTCTTGTTTGTTTTCATTTTAATATTTCCTATTTGATAATCCAAAAAGTGTGAGAACTTAGAGATGGTATTTTAAATTACTTATCCATCATTATGGTATTCACTATAATAGCATATGTTTATGATCCTTGGTATTTTATATATATGAACTGATATTATTATTTCTATGCTAAATAAAATTTATCATGGGTTATGTCTTAATATGGATGATATGTTAAGAAACAATATTTATCCTTTGCATTGAACGTTATGGATGGATTGTAAGTGCCATGATTTTGGATCATAAAAAAAGGGGATATTTTTGGAATCCACAAGTTTTGATGCTCACAAATCATGTTTAATCATGTTTAATCTTGTTTCATTACGATTAATTATGTTTATGTCTAATAATAATCTATTATATTAATGTATTACTTGATATGATGGGTTTTGAATATTTTAATAAGTGGGAGTAACCCATCCGAGAACTCACAGTCATCGGTCCAAGAACTCACTGTCACCAGTCAGTGAACTCATAGTCACCAGTCTCACTATTTAGTCTGAAAATCAGCAATATATGAGTCATTTTTGTTGTGACACTGTTCAATCTGAACCTCGTTAAAATATTATTCACTATTTTATTGGTATACGAGTTTATAATTCTAAAAAATGACTAGAAACCATTCAAACTAGTTCATAATTCACGCAAAGGACCAGACACTATTTCTGAAATTCTCACAGAGTCTCAGACATCGTTCTTAGGACACCAGTACAAAAGTTTCAAAAAGCATGAGACATCGTTCCTATGACACCAGTCCCAAATTTTAATAAATCCTAAGAGACTATTCCAAAGACACCATTCTGAGAAAAAGTATGATTCACCATTCTTGAGTCACCACTCATGTGTAACCACTCCTATGACACCGATCTAGACTTATTAATTCTGTCATTATTTAAATTCAAAATTACTACTAATGATCATATTTGTGCTATTTAATGATACAGATATTATTAATAATCTTTTTTAGACATATAAGTAGACAGTATGAGGTCTAACGTACCTTCATGTTATGGAGATTATGCTCCTTTTTGGCCATAAAAACACCTGAGATTAGATAAATAGTGGCATGTGAGTAGATAGATACATGCATGGTGTCATATAATATGACCAAGAAATATAGAACACATATTCTAATCCATGATAACTGTGAACAAGAATGAATTACTAAGAAAAAAAATCTCCAACATCCCATAGAAATGGAGGTCTTCAAAGAACATCTCATGTCACTATAATCCAGAACACTATGTATCAATGACACTCTTTTTTATGTCCATTTTCTAGAAGTGGACTCGAGAATCCAACATGCTACATCCAAAAATTCCGTAAGCATCAAGCACATCACATAGAGTATTCTAAAAAAATATTATTTTCCCCCTTTTGTACATTTTAAATAATTTTTTAGTAGTATGTGTACCTGTATCACAAACACACACTGTCTCTTGAGCTAAGCTAGAGGATTCAAGATATCCTCACTCACACACCTTTTTTCCCCAATTCCCCTATGTATAATAGTGGAAGACAACTCCATGTGACCTGGTTATTTTTGATTCCTGTGAATAACTATGGTAGAGGTCCAGTTTGACCTGGATATCTTTTTATGCTATTATAAACCCCGATCTAGGGTGTGGATCAAGTTTGTTAATAGAAACTGCTTGGTAGAAGGTGATCAATGTGTGGAGAGGACTAGGAATCCACTTGAGACTGAACAACTAGATTTAATTAATCGTGTTCAAGTTCTGTTTTCTTATCTATCTTTGATTACTCAAAGAAAAAACATTATATTTCTTCGATAGTTAATCATAGATTGTGTTTGTAATAGAATTGGTTGTAGTAGGCTGATTTAAAAAATTTAAAGTACTTCAATAAATTGATTTAACTAAGAATTAATCAATCATTGAAAATATTTCAAAAATTCAAATATCCTACAAATCTACTAGTTTTGTTAACTGACCTATTTATATTTTAATTTTTGGAATTTTCACAAACTATTTTAAAATTGAAATTTTTATAGGAATTCAATTCAACCCCTCTTGAGTGTTCTACCGAGCAACAAAATCCTTTTTCATATTCACTAGTGGAGCTTCATATATTTATTCAATTACAATCCATTCGATACATTATATAACAATATAATCTATGAATATATGAAAACATATATAAAATTATATATATATATAAGATGAATTGAAAACATAAAGACATTCAATAAAAATGAATTATAATAATATAGGAAATATCAATGATTATTATGAATAAAATAAAAACTAATATACTAAAGGTATTTATTTTGTTTGATGTGTGTCATGATGATCTAATGTACATCACATGTAATGACTCCAGTAGAAATTCTCAGTAGAAGATCATGATTTTGAAAACTACTCTATTTATTGGTTTTAATTTATTTCATTTTATTTCTTTAAATATTTGTGATATTCCTATAATAAAATCATGATTTTGTCAGTATATGTGTGTTTTCCACACCTCAAATTTTGATATTGGGATGTTTATTTAATTTGATACCCTAATGTTTGTGGTTGTGTTTGATTAATGGTTACTTATTTTACTAATTAAAATTATAATATTGGGGGGGCAGTTAACCCATGGTAAATCCTTAGACCCCTATTGCTATCGAAAACCTCTTTTTTGTAAAAACAGTCTTATCATTATTTACATAAAAATAAACTATTTTTTAAAAAATCCAAAAAAGTTATACTATGAGAATATTAATATTTTAAATCAAAAATCTAATTTCATTTTATCTAATTAGATTTATACAATTACTTTTTTTAAATGAAGTATTATATATAATGAAAAGGGATTTTATTTAAATATTGCCACTAGAACATTTATTGTTTTGTAATATTATTTCAAAATAATGTAAAATTTAATTAATTCTAATATATTAGTTCATTTATGGAAATATCATATATTTTTGAAATAATTTAATAGTGGTAAATTTAACTTATTAAGGTCAATTAGACAAAATGTTAACATTTTAAAAAATATAACCAAATGTAATATAAATTATTTATCTTTGGAATTTAAAAATATTAAATTCTTAATTTAAAAATTATACAACTTTTTTTTGATATTATAATTTAATTATTTTCAATCATATAACATGTATTTGTTAATTTTACATAGTTGTTACACTAGTTCAGTGTCATGTATGTCAAGAGGTGTTAAATATTGTATTAATTTAATGGGTGAAAAATATGGAGTCATTGCATTTTATGTACATTATACTGATAATAAATGACACCATATATCATTTTTTATTTCATAATATAACTAAATGATATATAATTTATCTTCATAATTAAAAAGAAATAGAGAATTCCAAGCTCAACAAGGAAAATATATCCTTAATTTTAACTGACTCCTAGAAATTCATTGAACAATAAACACTCTAAGATCAAACATAAATATTTTTTAGAAATTAACAATAAAAAAGAGATAATAAATAAAATTCAATGGTGGTTGATTGTCATTTGAAATATGGTTTCTAAAGACAAAACACATTCATGGATGATGAAATAATGTTATAGGATGAATTATTGAGACCACATATCAATAAATAATGGTAAAAATCGATGAAAGTAAAAAAAATGGTTGTTAATGATTGTTGGGTTTCCTTTAGAGTCGTCGCGATTTGAGAACAATAGTTCCACATATCTAAAAATGATGGTTTCGTGATCCCAAATATTTTATAAAATGTTTTTGGAATCTGTTTTTATAAATACTAACGTCAAAAGATGATTAATGGCCATATTTGTTAAGAAAACCATAGCTAATAATTATTTTTTACGATTTATGGCATTGGTTTTTACAAAAAGTTGACTGCATATTTCCTATCGATGGTCACTTTTTGCGTCATTTTTTATAAAAATGGTTTCAAAAAATTCAATATAAAAAACATTTTGCATCATTTTTTTAAATTCGATGATGAAAATTATGCAAAAAATCATTTTTCATTGGTTTATAAAAAATATACGGCATAGATTCAACGTTGAAGCCACTATTTCTACAAGTCTTATGATAAGAATTTCAGTATTAGTTAATTGATTGAAACATGAGGAATAACTTATCATTATTTTTTTGGATCTTATTGTTCATAGAAATTATATTTTAGTTCATTCGGCATGTGAAATTCATATTATAAAAAATATGATATGAATAAAAGCTTGAGAACTATTCAAAAAACTGAAGAATAATGTTCTTGATATGGAATGTAATATAATAATGTATATTTTATAATTCACTATATTGATGGTAAAATAATTATTATACTCAAGATGGTGGAATAAAAATCTATAAAGTATCGTCACTCAACTATCAAGGTATGATTTTGGAAGACTCGTTCACAAGAATGATTCTTATAATTGTATATGCATGGATTAAGAAACATTTAACTGATAAATACTAATTCTTTGAAGATAAACATATAAATTAATTATAATCAATGTCCTATATCAGTGATTATATCTATTTCATTATTAAAATATTTCAGTAAGAATAGATTAAAATTTTTATGAAATAATTTATTTTAGGATTAAAATGTAAAACCTCAATATTTTGGAATTTGTTTTCAATGAATAATACTATATTTATTTGTGTATGGTACACAACACACTGAGCATAAATAAACAATGTTATACTATATAATATTTATTATTTAAATATGACTATTTTAACCTTTAAGGTTCTATTTATGGGTATGAATAGGTTTAACCATATTATGAAAAATAAGTAGAAATGTTTTCATAATAAATTTTTTTGATTAGTTACTTGGAAATATTTACTCATTTTTGAATTAAATAAATGAAATCATATAAGATTAAGTACAACTAAAACCACCATTGTTTTATATTTTTCTATTTAAAATATTAATTTATTAATGTTTGGAATTAGAAATTATAAAATCGACATCATTTTTGAAATCATCATGTCAAAATGATCCTTATTTTTTCAGGATTTTTTTGAAAATGATAATTCTTTGGTGAATTGTAAAAATACTTATTTTAAAAATAATTTCAATATAATTATAATATATTAATATAATAGTTACTTTCATTTTTATGAATAATATTTAACCTAGAGAATATATATTTAGTATGTAATATAACAAATTTAAAATTTTATTTTTGAACATAGAAATCCATGTTTTACATTTTTAATATCTTAGTAATGTATTTATCAAAATAAAAAAAATTGGATCCTTTTTTTAATTATGAAATATAAGTGTGTAATTCATTTTTTTATTTTAAAGTCAAATAATTCTCCTATTATTAAATATATTATAATTAATTATTTAGAAATGAATATTATAAATGATTTTTGTATATAATAATTTTAGTGATTTAAAATAGGATTCTTCCTAAAAATAGTTTTTCAAGGATTTTTTCAAAAATGTATTAATTTTAATTTTTACCACCTCTGGAAATTGAATCATATAAAATTGATTCAAAATTTTGAATCATAATTCAATATTTTGTAATGATTTTATTTTTATTTTTGGTCATAATGAAAAATTTCCATGGTAAAAGTTTGTCATCACCAAAAATGGTAAAATAGATTATGAGGGTTTGAAACTATGAGATATTCTCTTCAAGTCTCTAAAGAACATTAATTTATTTCATTAGATGAGTTTTTTAGGCAGAATCGTCTTATCCCAGATAATATTTCAATTTAATCCAAATTAATTTGATCTTGACATTTAATTTTTGTTAAGAATAATTAAAAAATTCCATAGTCTCTCAAAGTTATTATATTGTCCTAATAAAGAAATAGATATAAACACAATATGAACTAATATGGAAAACAAAAAAATGATAAATAAGCTAAATTTATGTTAGTGATTTATTTATATTTTTTTATGATGGTATAATTTCCTATATCACTTACACATCACTGATGTAGCCCTCATGTAAACAGGTGAAAATTTTAAATAAAATATTTTAAAAAAATTAATTTCCATATTTTTGGATTAATTATCATATTAAAATAATATATTGGATAATTATAATTTATTTGGGGTGGTGAAGGTTTTAGTATTTAAATCTCAAGGTTATCTTGATTTCCTTTATGATAAATCATGGGAGTATTCTAAAAATGACTTCAAATTTTATTTAATGATTAGTACTTATTTTTAAATCATTATAGAATACTAAAAAAATATATATTCAATTAATTTTATGGGTAATTTTCTAGACTATCAATAATGTTCCATTTATTTTGAGCATATAATTTTCAAAATTTCATTCATGCACCTTAATGATTTGAAATCTATAGAAACAACATTAATTTTTACTTATAATCGGGAACAAAATATCTTCTCTTCTACACAATAAAAGTTTTCATTTAGCTCGACCAAAAGATATGCAAAAAGATTCCAAACACTCATTTTATCTACCTAGAGATCCTAGTCTCACATAAATACCAATCCTATAAGGCTAAAGGTTTAATCCAAATGAGTTTTTCCCAGAAAGTGGTATATGTCTAAATTAAGCTCTTTTAATTCTATTTCATATTCTACCTCCATAAAAATTATTTTAAACCACCAAATATGAAATTATAAGTATATTTAAAATATATATATGTTGTTATTTTAATGTTAATATCATTTTCCTTTAGTTTTGTTATCCAATGAAAATTTAGTGCATTGCTCATGCATACGTAAAAACAATTATTTCCAAATTATAGTAGAATTTAGTTTTCCTCACTGCCTATCATTAATTATTATATATATTTAATTAATGAATATATATAAAATCAATGAAATAAATATGTTTCTATAATCAATATATATTATATAGTTTCATACCCTCCAATTTGTTCGATGATGATAATGTCGCCTTTGCGTGCGTGTGGAATACCACCTCCACAATGAAATCTGATTAATTTTTTCAATTGTTCCTTACCTGGATGGTCTTGATGATAGATTTAATGAATTAGGATTATATTCAAAATATGATTACAATTCTATAAAATTAATAATTTGTCTTTTTTATTTTCATTTCATCTAGTAAAAACATTCAATTATCGCTCGTTCATGTTTAAAGACCAATGTCTCATTGAAATGATGTAATTAATTATTCATTATCACCATACAGATATGGTTATAGAATAATATTATGTGTATAAAAATTATAATTCTAAACTAAATATGATTTTTTAGATTATGTAACCACAACCCTTTGACCACGACCAACCTACCAAATCCTTCTTGGTGTATAATAAAAAAACTACTCCAAATGAACAACATGAAATCTAAAAATTTAGATGATAAATGAAAAAAGATGATCAATTAAATAAATATAATTATACAATGATATTAAGATTTAAAAAAATCATATTAATTAACTAGGTTATTAATGAAAATTTTTTATCTAGTAGGGTAGAAAATATATGCAACTAGTCGGCACTCAATGATAGAGTTTTTCATCTCAATCACAATCCACTGAAGAGTAATTTTATTATGAAACAAAATTATTTTTTAGTCTTTATATTCTAACCCATTGATATATAATATAATGAATCCCTCTTTATTAATGTTATTTAATCATTGAATTATTCTTTTATCTTCTATGGTGTTCTGATTCAAAATTTATTAAAGAGGTAATTTTTATTTTTCAATATCACCTTTATTGGAGATTTTTCTTGTTTAAATTTAAATTAGAATTATTATATTCTTTTATATAATTTTTCCAATAAATTTTATTATCTGCATGTTATTTCATGGGAAAACTATTTTTATTATAACTTCTCCACTCTTCAGTACTCAAAGACTCAAATAATTTTTTTAAATAAAACATACATTATTCCTATATTTAATTATATTTCATTCTCCATAATTTCCATGTAATTAAATATTATTTTATGGTTGAATTTATATATATTTAAATTATTAGTAAGTATATTTTTCTATTATAACATCATGGTTTCAGAATCCACCCTGAGGCGCTCCGTACCCGGTTGGTCACATGGCCTCAAGCGCATTTCCTTGAACTCCAGAGGCTACCAACTAGCAGCGACGTCCTTGGGTGTGATAGTGGGGAAACTATTCCATCATTTCCAGAGTACACAGTAGATGTAAAGTAGATAAGCAATAACAGAAGCAGAAAAATACCATACAAAACTAAACAGCGGAAGACTGAGAATAAGAACAACTGAAGCACATATATAAATATGATTCAAGATATATATGTCTAGGAAAATACCCAAACAAGTCATAATTATGGAACACAAACTAAACCAACTATAAAATAAAACAGATAAAATCAAGTAGCATCACAATCCTCAGCTTGGCCCCTGCTCTCCAGATCCTCAACAATCATGTACCTAAAGTAGAAGGGTTCTTTCCATTATCTATACCTGCTGTAATATAACCTGTTAGGGCCCAAAAGCATGACCCAAATAGGGTTTGAGACTAATCCTAGTAGTCAACCACCTAAAGATATGTTCCTAATAGGAAGTGAGTATATATGGAAGGTAATAAGTCAATGATGTGGTAAAACAAGGAAGTACACAGTAGTAAACATTCCTACAGTTTCAATGAATTCAATTTCATATATCAAGCAACCAGCTAATAAAATTAGGTAACCCTTTGGGAAGTACACAGACAACCGATCCCCTCTGATTCAGCCAAAAAAGTACAAGAAACCCTCTGGGAAGCACACACAGTCTAAACCCTTTGTTTCAGCTTATGTATAGACTCTCTGAGGAAGCACTCACCGTCAATTCCCCCCTATAGTCTCGTATCGATACTAATGGCTCTCTAGGGAAGCACTCAATGTCTATTCCCACTATGGCCCACGTTAAGGAACTATAGTCACTCTGATGAAGCACTTACGTCAATTACCCATATGGTCTCACATTGTAATATTATTAGACACTCTAGAGAATCCCTTATGTCCATTCTCATTATGCTCTACTACACCAGGATCTCACAGCCCTGTGTAAGTCAATCGAGTATAGCAATGTATAGAGTCCAAAGTAAACCATAATAATTACTTGAAAAAACAATATATAGAATAAAATCATGTTAGAAAAAAATCACTCCATCCTACCATAATAGGCATGGGAAAACAAGTAAGTCAACCAAACATACTAAGCTACACCAAACGGTCATAAAAAACATGCTTGGGAAAACACATCCAAATCGTAGCAGTTAACCCTATTCACATTCAATTATCCTCTACTCTAGAATACAAGCATAGTAGGTAATTAACAGGGCTAAAACAGTAAACATGGAATGCCTTGTTCAAGGGTATTCGACGAATTTTCAAATATAACTCAATGACATTGAACAGAAATTCACAAACCACCTACCTCAGTGTTGTGAGATCGATATGCATGAATATCAGGCCTTGAATCGCCTTAGAATGTCATAGATCTACAAAAAAGCACAATATGATCAGCTGAGAAAATCTCACGAGAGAGGATAAATCAAGGGATGGTGTTCTAGGAGAAAAGAGAACTCACCGATGCAATTCCAACGCAACCAACGGTGTTTGATTCAAAGGACGAAGGCTTGGTCAGGGGCTCGACAAAGATTCTTAGTATACAGATTCTCTTGGACGAACTAGGTCGAGAAGGAGGTGTTTCTTTTCATCAGATGTGACCCCATTACATTTAATGAAAAAATAAAGTACATGGTGTGTACATTATAAGTACACGACATGTACTTTCCCTTACCGGGCCCCGCTTTAGGTGGCCTCCAGGTCCCCACACACGGTCGTGTCCACAACCGTTACGTGGGATGCTCCTGGATACCTGTGGTAACCAAGTTCACGACATGTACTCATAAATTACACGTCATTTACTCATAAAGTACATAGCATGTACTTCAAATTTTTTCATAAATTCCTCTTTTAACCAAAAAAAATAAGAAAAGGGAAAACATACCTAAAATAAAGATATGGGTTCTTACAAACTTACCCCCTTAGAAAAAATTGTCCCTGAATTTCCCTAGAAAGGCTTAGAAGAAGAATCCTCAAACAGCTCCAGCCACTGTGATCGTACATCAGCCTCCCTCTCCCAGGTCTCATCATGCACTCGCCCGTGCTGCCATAACACTAGTACCAGAAAAACAGACCAACCAGGGAAAACCTTCGCACTATGATCAACAATATGTATAGGATTCTCCTTGAACAATGCATCCACTTCCAAATCATCCTTCTCAAGTTGAAAAACATGATATGGGTTTTTGAAGTAACATCAAAGCTGAGAAACGTGGAAGACATCGTTCATAGCCTGGTACCTCTAAGGTAACTTCAACCGATAGGTGCTCGGCCCAACTCTCTCCAACACCTCAAACGGCCCGACGTACCTCAGAAAAAGCTTACCCTGTATCCAAATCCTCCGGTGTCCAAACCTCGGTGTGACATGTAAGAAAACCTGATCTCCGACCTCAAACTCCAGAGGTCGTCTCCATTGATCAACATAAGACTTCTGTCGAGACTATGTAGTATCCATCCTCTTCTGAATAAACTCTATCTACTCTAATGTCTCCTGAACTAGATGGGCACCTAGCATAGTTACCTCTCCTGCCCCCAGGAAACATATGGGTGATTGGCATGGCCTACCATACAAAGCCTCATAAGGTGGCATCTGAATAGTTTCTTGAAAACTAATTTTTATGCCAACTCCAAAAGAGATATGTGAATCTCCCAAGAACCTCCAAAATCAAAAATGCTTTCTTGGAGCATGTCCTCATGCACCTTAATTGTATGCTCAGACTGGGCATCGGTCTGGGGGTGGTAAGTTGTACTAAAAAGTACCTGTGTACCCATTTCATTCTGAAGTACCTACCAGACCCGAGAAGTAAAACATGTGTCCCTGTCTAATACAATGGAGAGTGGAACTCCATGTAAACGTACAACCTATCGGATGTACAACCATCCCAAATCATCAACACTGAAAGTATCTCTATTCAGAAAAATGTGAGAAACCTTCGTGAATCTATCGATGGCAACCCAAATTGAATCATTGCCTCAAGGAGATCTCAGAAAACCTATCACGAAATCCAATGTGACATCATTCCAATTCCACTCGGGAATGGGTAACTACTACAAAATCCATACTGGTTGTTGATGCTCTGTCTTCACCTAATGATAGGTGGAACGCCGCATGAAAAAACCATCAATGTGTCTCTTCATATCTAGCCACCAATACAAACGGTATAGATCATGATACATCTTGGAGACACTAGGCTGAACTGCCCAAGCAGAGGAATGAATGTCCAACATAAACTCCTCATGTATGTTTGCCGACACCCATATGCTCCCAGGAAAATGTAGGATCTCATCCTCGCCTATGGTCCATCCAGGAATAAGATCCTCTCCTGACAAGCTTTCTTGTAGGACTAGGCCTTCAGAATATGACATCTGCACCATTTCCACTCGATTAAGAAGAGTAGAGGTAACATCTACATAAGAAAGAAAAGTCTTGCCAAGTCTGTTGTGCACCTATAATTCCTCTAAGAGAACAATGACATAAGATACCACTCACTGCTGGCCTCCTGAACTACTTGTATTTGAGTTCTCCTTCTTAGCACATCAACCACTACATTGCCATTCCCAGTCATGTAAGAAAGAACAAATTAAAAATAATGAAGGTACTCTACCCATCTTCGCTCTTTCAAATTTATAACACGCTATGTGAAGATATACTGGAGACTTTTGTGTTCGGTGAAAACCACAAAATTATCTCCCAGAAGATAATGTCTCCAACAGCGTAAAACATGAAAAAATACTTCCAACTCGAGATCGTGCATTGGGTAGTTCCTCTCATGTGGCCACAACTTCCAAGACCCATACGCAATGACTCCTTCTCCCTACATAAGCACACCTCCCATCCTGATACCTGATGCATCACAGTAAACAGTATATCTTTTTCCCGGCTCTGGAAATACTGGTATCGGTGCAGATGTTAGCCTCCCTTTCTGCTCCTGAAATGCTGACTTACTAGAATCTGACCCCAAGAAATTTTCACCCATCCTGGTCAGGCCCGTCTATGGCGCTACTAAGCATGAAAAGACCTATATGAAACGTCTGTAGTAACCGGCTATCCCTAGAGAACTGTGTACCTCAAAGACGCTCTACGAATTCTCCCAGGAAACTACTTCTCTCACTTTCTTTGGGTCTACTTACACTCATGTATCTGAGATAACATGACCAAATAAGTGAATCTATTCCATCCAAAAGTGGCTTTTTCAGAGCATAGAATAAAACTGATGCTCTATCAGTGTTCTCAGAAAGATCTCAAGATGTTTGGTATGGTCATCTTTAGTGTGAGAGTACACTAGGATATCGTCTACGAAGACCACCACGATGGAATCCAAGTATGGATGGAACACTCGGTTCATCAGTGCCATGAAAACTAAAGGTGTGTTTGTGAGACCGAACGACATAACCACATGCTCGTACATACAATAACTACTCCGAAAGGCTGTAAGAGGTATATCATATCATCTAACGTGCAACTGATTGTAACCGGACATCAAGTAGATATTTGAGAGCCCTCGGGCTCCTAAAAGCTGATCAAAGAGATCATCAATCCTCAGTAATGGATATCAGTTCTTGACCATCAACTGGTTCAACATATGATAATACACATAAATTATGGGGGAATATTCTCCCTTTTTCACAAATAGGACAGGAAAACCCCATGGAAAAGAACTTGTTCAGATGAAATCCTTTTCTTGTAACTCATCCAATTGCTTCTTGAGCTCCTGTAACTCTATTTTAGCCATCCTATAAGGAGGAATGGAAACTGGTGCCTTTCTTGGAACAATATCAATAGAAAAGGACACCTCTCGCTCTATAGGAAAACCTAAAAAGTCCTCCTGAAAGACGTCCCTAAAAGGATCCACTACTGGAGGAAAGTCCATCTATGAAGTCCCCTGGTCATCCAGTTATAGACTAGTAATCTGTGCCATAACTCCTCGCAACCCATGATGCTTGAGTCCCTCTCTATTTTCTTGGACATCCCATTCTCCCTTATGAAGAAACGATCTGCCTTTAGGTGATGTGAAACTCACCTTGCACCAATAGAAATCAAAAATTTTCTGGAAGGGAATTAACTAGTCCATTTCGAGAATGACATCACAGCCTATCATCTCTAAGACATAGAGGTCCAATAAGAAGTGACCCCCACAAACCTCAAGAGGGAACTCTTTGTACTGACATACACTAGTAGTTCTAGTCCCCAACAGAGTGTCTAGGGTCAAGATATAAGCAGAAGAAAAGATACAGATCTCAAGGATCTCCACAACAACAATAGATATAATTTTATGGGAAGACCCTGTATCTAAAATAGCATGAGATAAAATTGAGGAAACTATGATTTTACTTCGAACTATAGAGGGTCAAGGATCTTTCTCCTGCTGGGTCTTCTCCAATACAAAGGCCTGGCATAAACCATGACCACATGACCCTACCAGACCACTCTGAGCTGATCCACCATGTGGTCGCTGAAAGCCTGACGACTGACTGTCGTGGCCGTGACCTCTACCTCGGCCTGAATGGCCAAAAGAACTCCAATTCCTAGACTGGTAAGAAAATGGTGGTGTTGCTCCTAAACCAGGAGTCATAGATGAACCCCTATCACTTATTGCTGGTGAGAAGATATAATAGAAGCATTTAAGATGACTCATCTTGCCGCAAGATCTGCACTCCATTGGGTCTCTTAGGAAATGTGGCCTCGTATGCTCGACCTTCTCACACTGGTATCATATCACCTGGCTACCTGAAGATGAATCCCGCCTACTAATATCTCTACATATAGTCTCCCTACAACACTTCTTGCTATCAGTCAGAGAATCACTAACTATGGATGCTGAACCCCCATGCCCCACCACTCCATAATCACTCAAATTACATTCCGTGATCAGTTCCAGATTGACTATAGAAGTGACGGAAGACAACCGAGAGATGTTCACTGGAGATCCGATATCCTTCCTGAGACCATCATCAAACTTCCTTTCTAGGAACAACACATCTCCACCTAGGAAGGGTGTTAAGCAATGATGCTCGGTGAAGAAAGAAGAATATTCCATAACAGAAAGAGTACCTCCCTCTAGACTCATGAACACTCAGGATCAATCGGCCCTCAAGGTCTCTGGGTATAAGTAGTCATAGAATATACACTAGAACTCTTCCAAATCCATGACCCGCTGGCGTCCATCTTGTGAGATCACATCCTGCTATCTCTTAGTAGAATCCTAAATCATATAAGTAGTGAGATTGAAACTCCTCTCTAGAGGCATCTCAACATGCTCAAAGATCGTAAACATGGCTTATAGCCACGATTCTACATCCTGGGGTCCTCCATCCCCTGAGAAAATGGTAGGATACTGCTGTTGAAGGTCTCGCATCAATTCTACCATCGATGGGGTAGGTGGAAGTTCCCCCTAAAAGGTTTTCATCATCCTCACAAATCCCTCCTTGAACTATGCATCGACACCTGTGTCAGGTATAACTGTTGGTGCCAAGACTTTCACAATTGGAGGATCTGCAGGTAGACCCTGATCTTCCATGTCCGATGTTCGATCACTGCCCTGAAACTGGTGTACAACTTGAGGATGCCTCAGTGGCATGAATATGTAATGTCAAGTGCACACCTTAGATCAAGATTAATAGGGACTAAAACTTAGAAGTGTAAGAAGGGAACAGGATAAAGAAAACATTCTTGTTTTTCAACACAAGAATACAAGGCGTGTATAATGACTACACAACGTGTTCCCTTAAGCCTTCACATGGGCGTGTACTCCTACCACCACTTGTCATGTAACACCCCAAACACACGACATGTTGTCCTAACACACAGAGTTTACTTGAATCATCTTCCCCTGCCTGAATCCCCATACACAGCTAACCCACACGGTTCTTCTAAAACACGATTACATGGCGTGTTTGTGCCAGACACAGCGTTTACTAGACGAGCTTCACCGACCCATTTTGTTAGTGCCAAAGCTGGTAACATGGCTCACACCACATGGCATGTTCCATATAGACACAGTGTGTATAGGTAAGGACTCCACCAACCCATTTTTTTAGCTACATGGTTAGTTGCACATTTTACACTACACGGTGTGTTCAATCTTGACACGGAGGGTATACCATATGTTTCATCCATTCGTGTAATTAGTCACATGGGTGGAAACATGGTCTCTCCACATGGAATGCACGTATGGTACACGTCATGTCCTACCAAGAAATTCCCCACCCCGTGTCTCTTCCCACATAGCTTGTGACACGATTAGGGACTACACGGTGTGTGCATATAGGACACAACATGTACTTAAGAAAATTTGTTCCTTCCCGAACAGAAGGACACACGGTGTGTGTTCATAACTACACGTCATGTAGTCTAGGTTTCATTCCAGATAGTAAGCCTTATACACTTCTCCAGAACCCAAAAAAAACTAAAATTTTCATTAATGTGACAAATTCTGATTCGTTAGGTTCCATACTCCCCCCCCGATTCAAAGCATTGCATCTTATACATGTCATATACAAAGGGACAAAGTCAATGATCCACAAAATTCTGATTCATGAGTCACCATAACACCTCAATAACCAATGTTTATCATTCATTCAAATAAGAAATTACACAAAGCAATACCTTATCAAAAGTAGGTGTTCTATGAAAGCATCTATCACAACATCGTGCATATCTAGAACAACATATATCACAACCACATGGAATCACTAATGCACCCTAAATGGAATGGCAAGAATGCATGACATGTGATCTTTAGAAGGTGCCAATTTGATGCATGATATGGTATACCCTCATCTCATCTGGTTGAAACATAAATAGAACCTCAATTATATCAATGATAATAGCACAAATCATGTGAATCACCCAATGGTGAAAATAAAATCAACTATAAAATTTCAAAACCAAAATAATCACAATAAATGAGGTAAATTGGATTTTCCCTGAACACAGGTTAGCTACTCCCAGGAAAAACTTATTACCAATTACCTATTCCATTCTATCCCTAGCTATAGGCTCCAAACAATAATTAAAGAAGATAGAAACACCTCGGATACCACTTCGTAACATCCTAGTTCTGAAACCCACCCTAAGGCTCCCCGTACCTGGTTGGTCACATGGCCTCAAAGGCATTTCCCCGAATGCCATATGCTGCTGACTAGAAGCGAGGGCCTTGGGTGTGATAGTGGGGAAACTATGCCCACATTGGTAGAGTACACAGTGAAAGTAAAATAGATAAGTAATAGCGGAAGCAGCATAATCAATACTAAAATAAACATCAGAACAATGAGAATAAGAACAACTGAAGCAAATATATAAATATGATGCATGATACATATGTCCAGGAAAAAAGCCAAATAAGTCACAATTATGGAACACAAACTAAACCAAGTACAAAAGAAAATAGATAAAATCTAGCAGCATCACAAGACTTAGCTTGGTCCCATGATATCCGGCTCCTCAACAATCATGTACATGAAGTAGAAGGGCGCTTTCCCTTATCTATACCTGAAACAATATAATCTGTTTGGTCCCAAAAGAATGACCCAAAATGGGTGTGAGATGAATCCTAGTAGGCAGCCAACAAAATATTTGTGCCTAACATTCAGTGAGTATATATGGAAGGTAATAAGTCAAAGTTGCAGTAAAACAAGGAATCACACAGCAGTAAACATTCCTACAGATCCAAATCATTCAATTTCATATATCAAGCAAGCATATATTCAAAGCAGGTAACACTCTAGGAAGTACAAACACAACATATCCCCTATAATTTAACAAAACATGTACAAGAAACCCTCTGGGAATCACACACAGTCTAACCCCTCTGGTTAATCTTAATTATAGACTCTCTGAGGAAGCACTCACCGTCAATTCCCCCTATAGTCTCATATCAGTTCTAAAGGTGCTCTGGGGAAGAAATCAATGTCTTTTCCCCCTGTAGCACTCGACAAGGAAATATAAACACTCTGAGGAATCACTTATGTCAATTCGTCGATAGTCTCGAAACGTAATATTATAAAATACACTTTGGAGAATCCCTTACATCCATTCTCCCTATGGTCTATTACACCAGGTTCTCATGAGCCTGTGGAAGTAAATCAAGCGTTGAAATGCATAGCACCCAAGGTAAACGTTAAGAACTACTTGGATAAACAGTCTATAGCATAATAACATGTGAAAAAAATCATTCCATCCTACCATACTATGAATGGGAAAACAATCAAGGCAGCCTAACAGGCTAAGCAGGACCAAACCGTCATAACTAAACATCCGTGGGAAAACACATCCAAAACATAACAATTAACCCTATTCACATTCAATTAACCTCTACTCAGGCATACAAGCATTGCAGGTAATTAACAGGGCTAAACAGGAAACACACAATACCCTATTCAAGGGTATTGGACAAATTTTCACATATAACTCAAAAACATTATATGGAAAGGCACGAACCACCTACCTCGGAATTTTTAGATCTATATACTTGTATATGAAGACTTTAATCGCCTTAGAACACCATATATCTACAAAAACGCACAAATCGATCAACAGAGAAAATATCACGAGAGAGGATAATTCAAGGTATGGTGTTCTAAGAGATGAGAGAACTCATCGATGAGATTCCAATGCAACCAATAGTGATTGATTAGGAGGATGGAGGATCGGTCAGGGGATCAGCAAAGATTCTCAGTGTACGGATGCTCTCGGACAATCTAGGTCGAGAAGGAGGTGTTTCTGTCCATCAAACGCAACCCCGGTACATTTAATGAAAAAAATAAAGTACATGGAATATACTTTATAAGTACACGTTATGTACTTTCCCTTACCAGACCCTGCTTTAGGCAGCCTCTAGGTCACCACACATGGCCTTGTGCATGGTTGTTACACGACCATCACCTAGATACCTATGGTAACTGAGTACATGTTGTTTACTCATAAAGTACACGGTGTGTACTTCATAAATTTACAGAAATTCCTCTTTTTACCCAAAACACTAGAAAATGTAAAATATAACTGAAAAGAAGATCCGGGTTCTTACATCTATAACCATTTTATTCTGTTAAAATTTTAAAAAAATAATAATTTCATGTGTTTTAAGAATTACTCACTTTATTTTATTTTAAAAAATGTATAAAAACAACGATTTATTAAATTTTAGTACATGGAATCCAGTTCCCAAAATCATAAAATTTCTTATTAATTAAGATTTACCCACATGAATTTATTATTTTACAGAAATCCAATTACCATTAGTTTATCAATTTTATTTTTTTTAAAAAATTCGATCAAAATGGATATTTCACCGTGATTTCCAAATCATATTGTCAATGATCTTATAAAAGTTATTTTCATATTTAATGGTATCATTTACATTTTCTTATGATTAATTTGGGATATTCTCTAATGATACAAGTAACATTATCTCTCTAGATTGGTTTTTATGAAGATATTCAATTGAATCAATAAATATTTCAATTTTGTAATCTTGATTCAATTTAGACATTTATTAAATGTTAAGATATGTTGATTATGTATTATATTGTTGATTCAATATATGAGGAATGAATTGGACACATCTAATTTTAATTTTTGGCTCTATTATATATATACCCTTAATGAACTAACATGTCTTGTGAGAATAATATAATTATAGTTTTTTGCTGTATAAAAAACCATATAATGATAATTTCATTAAACGAAGACTTGAAAATATGTAAATTGAATTGGTATAATGCCTTGATGTTATTGTTAATGATTTCATATCTTGATGCCTTTATGTAAAGATCATAATATTTAACATTATGAATTCTATCACTACAAAATCAGTCATTATTTTCCAAGTTATTATTTAAATAATCATTGGATATATGTCTTGTTAAAAATTTTAATGTGTTTTTATGGAAATCATTGGATTTTATAATGTAAGAAAAATGGAATATGATTTATGTGAAATGTTATGCTCTTATTAGGGGGAGAATTTTTTTGGAAGAAATAGTTCTCATGTTTTTAAAGAAACCCTTATGAATAATTGTTTTTACATTATACATTCTAATAAAAGGATTCATGAAAAAATTTGGGGAAAAGGATTATTTGAATACTATGTAATTTAAAATATGTTCATAGAGTTTATTAATTAAAAAGGGATACTTTCATATATGTTTTTTATGTTTTTAAAATCATTAACTAGTTTCCATTCATTTAATATCTATTATAGTGAATTCTAATCTCCTAACACATTTTTAAATGTTTTTCACAAAGCCTAAAAAAATGTATGAATTAAATAGATGATAATGGTGAGACATCTTCAGAAAAGAAAAAATGACATGGATCAAATATGGGATTAAAAATAGGAACCCTTTTTGAAAATATTGGATACTATGAATAAGTATCCAGTTTTTATGTAATATTTTCCTCAATTCTCTAAAACTCTAGACCAATGTGATCCAATAAATATAATTGACTTTGTATTTATCCTTGAAATTGTACTTATGAACATTAAATTTCAAGGTATCATCAGATGGTATCAATGAAACATGTTAAGAGTCCTATTTCATCACTAGATCTAGGTGGACGATTTTATGGTGTTATAGGGGTCCTCTCCTTTATTTCCATGAAGAATGAGTAGTTGTTGGATTAGCCTGGGATTGAGTGAAAAATCATATTAATTATTTTTTTCTAGAATCCGATCGTAATTATTATTAATGAAATTTCATACACACAATTCTGTATATTTTTTACTCAATTGAGCAATGTTATCTTCATTGTTTTCAAATCCTAAAGTATCCCTCCATGAATATGTAAATGATGATTGAGCGTATGTGAATGGGGTGGTGATAAACACCCTTTATACTTGTTTAATGGTTCTTAAAATTTGAACACTATCTATAAATGATCACCAAACATGTTAATTAGAGCTAAATAGGTGATCCAAACTATTATTAGTAATGTATCGAAAATAAGTTCAAAAAATATAAAAAAAATCACAAAACTAGTGTACCACTCAAGAGATAGTGTATGGTTTATTATATGGATATAAAAATCCTCACATAATGTAATATATTTTCCTAACTGAATGTTAAACCAATAGTTGGACTTATCACCACATGGTGTTAAGCATGTCTCCCAAAACATCAGAGGCTGCCAACTACAAGTGTGGGTCTAAAGTGGTGATAGCAAGAAGTTTATACCCTACTGTAAGAGTAGCACAACCGTTTTTCATATAATAAATAGAAAAAAATAAAGAGTTGAATATAAGGTAATGGTAAATTAGCATAAGGTACGTGTAATATCAACTGAATATAAAATATGTCTAACAAATGTTTATACAAGGCATGAATTTTCAATTGATGATGCAAAATCTAAAGTATTAAACATACAACATGCTTTAAAATACATGACTCAAGTAAATAAAATAACTTAAAATACCAAAGGTGATCTCCATGATAATCCTAGGCTCTAGTTTGGTCCTCTGTTCCTAACCCCTCTATTATATGAAAAATAGCATAAGAAATGGTCCATATCCCCAAAAACCAGAAGGTTCACATGGGCACAAAGCATACCCAAGTAGGGTGAGAGATAAATTCTCAGTAGATCGGAACCCATGGCGTCTAACCCAAACCATGTCATGTAATTATAAATTAATATAGTAAAGATAAGATGTAAATGAAACAATAAATTCCCATTTCATAAAAACTACTAAACTAAACAATGATATAGCCCCGAATGTATTCCTTCATAAATTCTCAAGATCCTGTAAAAATGAAACTCTAAGTAATGAACAAATGAACAACATATCCTTATCACCATCCAAAGAAGTAAAACCACCATGAACTTGTAGCATATCCCATGTACCATATAATCATAGTGTTTACGTACAACCAAAAGATTCAAAATATTCATGTCAAAGACATATAATGACACATTTAAGAACATACCATGTCCAAGAAATACAACCAAATGTGTCATATACCTTATGGTCGTATCGTATGTCAAATATTCAGACCACAAAGGGTTGTATCCAAGTTTTCAATCCAAGTCAACCTCATCGAGTTCCATGAGAATCTCGAGGGGAATTTAGTTAGGAACTAGTTTGATTCCTAGGAGCATCTCATACTGAAATATCCTTTGTGATTCAAAGAAATACCATTCTAAGGGGTATAAAGGCCTAAGGAATCACATTGAATCAAGACCTAATGTGGATAATCAATCCAAGGCGTGCCCTTCCAAATTGAAGATCCATGGAGAGCGTTCAATTGAATCTATAAAATCATTAATTCATTTCATATCAATTAATATTTAACACCATATGAGTCTGCCCACTTATATATAAATAGTTACATTCATTTCATATAATGAGTATACCGACTCATTAATCTGATTTCATAACTGATTACCTATCATCAGTATACCGACTCATGTAAATCAATTCATATTCAAAATAACTATTGATTATACACACTCATTTTTTACAATTCACAAACATGGAGTTTAATTAGTATACCCACTCATTTATCAGAATTTTACATTTAAACAAAACACATGTGTTTACCAACTCATTCCCCCATTTTCCAAATAAACTGTTATGCAATCGATGTTCAATATGAAAATTTAACACAATATCATCAACATGAAAGGGATATAGTACCTCTGCTAAATAATTAAACAAATTACCTTCTAGTTATAAATAATCATCCTCTAACTAGGAAAGAATTTGAGCTTACCTCTTCGGTGGTTCAAGAAAGATAAATTCAAATGAAGAGAGACAAGATGGAACATAGAATGTTCAATGGTTTTATAAACTCTTATAATAGAAAAATCCATTTCCTAATTCCATTATATTTCGTGTCCAAAACATGCCTTATATCAAACTATGTCATCAAGCATATAGAAACATAGAAATAGTTAATCCAATCATTAATAAAACAACTAATCAACACTTTTATGCTTAGATTCGGTCACACCTCCATTAGAGAGGGGTTTTTATAGAATAATGACATTATTTCTCAAAAACATCATTTAACATAATCTAAATTTAATTCAAGAATTCATTACACAATTTACCAAAGAATAGATAATCGGGAAACTAACAACTTCATGAAATTAAAGTGAAACGAATGGGATCCAACCTCTAATGTAGACCAAGACGAACACTTTTAACTTGAACTTTATGATGAGTATTGCTACACACTTGCACTCACATTAATATATATATATATATATATATATTAATCTGATACATATATTCCCTTCTCTAAGTGGTAATATGTACAAGGAATATATATATATTCATACTTATGTATATGAGTGAAAGTATTCATGGAGTCGTCAAAAACTCTACAAACAACACAAGGAACCCTAAAAACCACAACAAGGACCAACACACCTAGGAAAAATTAATAGAACCTCATCAGTTATGAAATACCCAATTATAAATTTAGAAAAAATGAATAGCGATGGAAAAACATTCCCTAAATCGATGGTGGTGATCCAAAATGCCTCAAACCACTTCACCTTCAGCGACAGTTGTTGAATCACGAGAAAGGATTACACAAGAGACCTTTCTCATAACCTAACCATAGACGAAGATACCAAAAATATGGTTATCCTCAACCCTATGGTATGGCTGAACCTCACGCAGTGATAAGAAGAAGAAAAATACCAGAAGAGAGGATGAAGAAGGAGAGAGGCTTACTTAAAAAAGCTAACCAAGAATCCTCAAGAAATCATGGTGCGACTGTGTACAAAGGGAAATCAAAGGAGGGTGGGAAATAATCAATAGAGGAGGAGAGGGGGTCTTGTGTGACACACATGGTGCAGGGAGGAGTATTTTAGTGTTTATGTTATTTTACATTAATTTTAATTCATTTCAATTTCTTTAAAAAGGGGTCATTGTACACAGTTCGGGCCGCAAGGTTTAGAAAAATATGTGCCAACAATGTGACCTAAATTGGGAACCTGAAGCTCCATAGAAGATTTTTCCCACATATTTATCCATACCATGTGAAAAACCTGTGTGAAATACTGTTACGATGCTTCCCATCTTCCGCAAACCATGCAGGATAGGTGCACTATTTGGTAAACCATTTGCATCTCGTGTGATAACGTCTATTCCCCTAAAATATGAGACATAGTTTTCTACTCAGATATTCACTATTTCAAAAAACCTACGTGACCTATGTAGACCCCTTTAAAACAAGGTGTTCTAAGTCTGGTGTTCCCAAATCTCCTTGTGACACCCAAGAAACATTACAGGCATTCACCCAAGTCCAAAAACATCACACTGAAATCCACTAAATCTAGGAATTATGTTATGAATCTCAATTTCATATAATGAATATAGAGAATATTTCATAAGTTCAAATTCACTTAAAAACCCATCTAGTTCAAAAACAAGGGACACTAAAATCTCTGCACCTTAGAACATCTCTTTCTCGAGAATCCTTTGGGAATAGAAAAAACATCACCATACCTTCTAGGGTCTTGGAATTTTTTTCAAATGGTCAGGTCAGGGTTCAAAACACCCAATCCACCTCAAAGTTACACTTAAGTACATGAAACATAAGCCGTTAGTACTTGTTCCAATGCTTAATTTCTAACTAAAACATCAAAATGACACTTACTCGATCCCTTTAAGCCAGATACATGACCAATTTGTTATCCCACTTAACATCTGAAAAAATATGTTTCCCAGCGTCGACTTTATCATTAGAAATGGTCCAATTTTAATCCAAGACACTTCAACTATCATAATTTCTTCTCTATGTATGATCCTAGAATTTTAATGATGATTGTGGTGTGATTTTGAACATACTGAATGTATGATTCCCTATCGAACTGATTTATCAAGATCGTGATGAATTTTAAGGAAAAAATACACGGATGATGCATACTAGACACATATCCACCTGATGAGGTTACAAAAATGATCCTCCATTGATCGCTTCTTTGAAAAAGAATGATAAATGGTCAAGCCACTCCTACCAAGCATTCAAGAAGATGCATGACTAAGATGACCAGCACATGATCAACCGAACTATGATGCCTTCACCCAGGACACTTTGTAGTTACAATGAACATGCTCACTAATGTCCATACCTGACTTAAAATGATGTTACTTTTTTAAAACATCACCATATCATTTATACATTCCTACCACCACACAAAAATAAGTGAAATCCATATGCAGCACACTACCATAATTACTCGCTAAGCATCACCCCCGAGCCCGACAACTAATCTAGGGTATCCTCAGATTCATTAATCATGAGTCCATGGAACTAACCCAGTGTATCCCATACTCCATATTCATAATAGATAATTTCAAAAAATGCTAAAACATCCATATCTTATTGTTGACTAATCCCAAAGGGGAATCCTCTTAGTGGTTGAGTCAAATAGTAATGGCTTGTGTATAAACAAAGTCCATGGAATTCCTACACCGGAAACCAAGAATCACTCTGAGCTAACCATGCATCCCAAGAACCACACATCCAACACACAATAGAGATATAGATCTCAAAATAGACCCTCATATTTTAATAAATCAGCACAGAATTTGAATGACACTTTCTTAGTGAATCCTAGATGATATCAAGATAAGGGAAATTCTCCTATATTTTTATAGAGTACACCTAGGAGAATCCAAAGGTTTCCACTGAGATATGTTGAGCCACTATCAGTCGACATCTTGAGAATAATATCAGCTTCAACTTCCAATGAATCACCCTTAATAGATAACAATACATTACCACCTGAACCACATTCTGGTCCCTTAAGATGAACCACCAAATTTCATCAATGAAAAATGATGTTTACCAAAGGTTTCCTACATAAGCAACAATTTCAACTTCATAATTCTGAATAATCCATGAAATTTTCATGTGAAAATAGCCCCATGGGATTCTAAGAAAAATTAATTATTCCAAAATGTTAATCTTCAGTTGTTATCCTTCTACTTCAAAGGACATATTTTCCAGAACCCGCTTGACACTCCCCACCGTTGGAGTGTCCTATTCATTGAGAGAAGGGAAAGACAAGGATCTCAAAAGAAACCTAGGTTGTATTCACCATTAACGAACATTTTAACCTCTTTTGAGCAACGATCACCAAGTCAATGTATTTGGCACAAAAGCCGAAATCAATCAGACCGGTGTGTTGAAACACCTGATTCCCAGACAGTCCTCCCAATCAGTGGCACAAAACATATTTCCTTAATGCTCAGACCACTCTAATCTATATTTTTCCAGATGAAACACTCAACAGTGAATGAATCAATGATTTCATAATAAACTCAAAGAGTTCATTACAACATTTAACAACTCTATAGGTACTGCATATACCAACACATACTACCACAATATTTCAACAAGCGACAAAACATCCCAAATACTATCCATATGTGTCTTCCCTATGCATTAAAGTATCAAATGTCTCACACAAATGATTTATCCTAGAGTCACATTTCCCATACATCCATGAACTTGGATGACGATGTATTGAGACATCTATCACCGATGAAAAATAAAGGTTCACATGACCTACTATGCAGGGACTATTCCTGGGGAATGTCTAACATGATAAATAGTGTATTCCTCAATTATCATTCACATAACAAGAGGAAAGATGCAATAACCACCCATACAAACAAGGGTTTCAATTTTAAATCAAAATGTTCAACTATGTACAATGACACCCAAACTACACCAAACATCAAATGAATCACGGTATAAAAACACTTTAAAATCTCTAAAGTTTCTACCAACCAGGGGTTAGACCCTTATAAAGCATAACCGTCGACCATATCACTATGTCACTAAAAATTATTTCACTTGGATCGAGATCACATTTCATTTAATCCATTGATAAACAGAATCACCCTACGTATAATCGTTCATGTCTCTGCTCTAGGAATACCTCATGAAACATTTAAACTATGCTAACACAAGGGTTTTAGACAAAGAAAACCACTACATGTTCTGATTCATGATTATTATATGTATTCACATTAAAATAATTATACATCTAAAATATTTAATTCGAAATATCAAGTACCATTTTAAAACAAAACACAAGGTGCTTAATTTTTATCTAGTTCCACAAGGTAAAAAATAGGAAAGTTATATCAAACATCATTTTG
Source organism: Viscum album (assembly GCA_963277665.1). Classification (NCBI taxonomy): domain Eukaryota; kingdom Viridiplantae; phylum Streptophyta; class Magnoliopsida; order Santalales; family Viscaceae; genus Viscum; species Viscum album. The sequence continues at coordinate 1,040,606,101 of OY728134.1, read as the reverse complement.
AATCATTAAATATTTTTTTGACATCCCATCATAAATAGGTAGTGTATCTTATAAATTCCTTTTTAGATAAGGAGACCCACATGGGTCCCATTGAACAAACTTGGGTACTTCAAAAAGAAATCCAATGGAAGTCATTTAACTATAGAGAGCATAAGCACACAAATGGGTCATCCGACAAGAAACATTCCCCACCTAGCTTACGTGAACTCAATTGTGCATTTAAAAGTGAACCAATTAATTTTAGAATATATGTAAACTTTTCACATTAAAAAATTATAATACACCATTCTCATGTATTCTGGTATAGTCATATGGATGGCCATCTAACAATCCACAAACCACCTATACACTATATAGTTGGTATTTAGTTCCCTTTTAATCTTAATCAATTTACATTAACAATTTATTTCTACCAAAATTTTACAAGGGTTTTATACATGGGTTACTTATTCCCAGTTATAAGGAACCCATACACCCTAAAACTAAAACTATCTCTCATTGTAACTATAACCAATCATATATTTCGATATCAAACTAGTATACTATCATAAGAAATGAACCCAGAGAAACATGCTAAAAAGAACATAATCATGCAATATAATCACATAATCATGTTAAACTATAGGCGAGATATCCTAAACAAGAATTCATTCTAAAAGTTACCAAAAATGGTATAGGTAGGCATGGTATAACACTCAAGTACAAAAACAAAATTTTTAGGAAACCAATTAATGTAACTACATGGCATCGAATATTCATGGCATGTGAGTTTATATTTGAAAAATATGATGCATGAAATGCCTCACACTTTACAAACTATGACAAGGGAAAAAATTCTATAAATCTCCTGAACCAATAAGTAGTGGAAAATACAACATTCACTTGATGTGAAATAATAACCAACTATAATAGTACACAACATGAACGAAAATCCCAACCCTAGCCACATGGTCATTTTCCATATCTATAGTGATCAGTCCCAGGAACATATATTTACAAATATCTAAGGCATTCCATATATTATTTCTACCTTCCCAAAATATTAAGAAAATGTAAAAGTAAGGTTCTAATACCATTTTGTAATGTCTCGGCCTTATTGACCACAGACATGTAGTCGAAATGGTCTCCACATGTCCTCAAGTGTGTCTCCTTAGACGCTAGAGGATTCCAACTAGTAGTGAGGGTATAAAGAGGTGATAATGGGGATACTATACCATTATGTGAAAATAGCATAATAGTTTGTTAGATAATAAATAGCACGCAGCAATAAATGCAGTATAATGTAAGGATATAGTAGGGAATGGTAAATGTAATATCAACTAAATATAAAAACTGTAAAAATATTGTTTATACAATGCATGGATAACCAAAATATTATGAATAAAATAAATCAATAAGCATTCATAATTATTGAAAATATAATAATCATTTAACGAAAAGAACTAAAAAGTAAAAATGCAATTTCCACAAACATCTTGAGCTCCAACTCATCCCTGTTCTCCTAACTTATCAGAAACAATAAAAACAACACAAGCAATGAGCCATAACCCTGCAAACAAGAAGGTATACTTAGGTACCAATGGTTCCAGGGAAGGGTGTGGGACAAAATCCCAGTTTTCCATCACCTATAGTGTCTATATAAATCCATTTCATGCAATTATAAATTAAGGTATTGTAAAGGTAATCAAATAAGAAGCAATTGAAAATTAAACATGCCCATTACATATAAACTAGTGAAACAAAAACTAATATAACCCCTCAATGATCCCTACATTAATGGTCAAGATCCTATAACAAGGAAGTAAAAAATAATGCACAAATAAATCACATTCCATTTCCTTCATCAAAACATGTCAAACCACTAAAATCTTTCCATATATCCCAAGTACCATATAACCATGGAGTTGTCGTATTATCAGATGAGTCAAAAACATCAACATCCAAGCCATATAACCACACATGCCACAATTTACCCTGGAAAATTCATATAACTAAATATATTATATACCTCATGGTAATTCCCTATGACAAAGTGTAAGAACATGAAGGTCGGAATCCATGTTTTCGATGACCATGAAATCATCATTGATTCCCATGATCATATCTAGGTAAACTCAGTTAGGCACATGAGGGATTACTGGGATCATTTCATAGATAAAATTTCCTATTTGAGTACAAGAAACACATATCCAATTGTTAGCAAGGCGTAAGGAATCTCATAGAATCATTACCTAAGGAGCATAGTCAATCCAAGGAATCTACTACCATGTTTATGATCCATGGAGATCTGTACATGGAACCTATAAAATCATTCATCCATTTAAAATAATTTAATGTCCAAAACCATATGATTCTCTTAACTCATATATATACATTCACATTTAGTTAATATAATGAGTATACCAATTCTATAATCTCAGTTCAAAACTGATTACCTCTCATGAGTATACCCACCCATGTTTTTCAATTCATATTCAAAATATACAATGAGTATACCAACTCATTATTCAAAATTTATAAATATTATTTTAATGAGTATACCCACTCAGTAATCAAAACCTCAAAATTAAACATAACCTATGAGTTCATTCACTCATTCCCACATTTTCAAAATAAACCATTATGCAAATTCAAGTTCAATATACCCATTTATCCCAAGATAATCAACAGGAAAGGTATAATTTACATCTCTTAAATAAGTAAAACAATTCCCATTAGTAATAAATAATCTTATTCTAACTAGGAAGAGTTAGAAACACGCCCCTAGGAGGGTTCATGCAATGGAAATCCAACTGAAAATGTAAAATATGGATCCCAAAAGGTAAAATGGTTCCATAACCTCTTATAAAGGAAAAATAAATTTCTTAATTGTATTAGAGTACATATCCTCAACATGACTTATATCACACTGTGATAACAAGAATATTAATAACCACAATGAAATAAACCAGGAATGTTAGTAACAACTAATCAACACTTTTTAACATAGAAGTCAGTGATACTCTTTTGAGAATTTTTATTAAAAAATCATGAAATAATTCCTTAAAATATTCATTTAACATCGTAAGAGTTTCATACAAGAATTCATAATTAAAATTACCAATTAAGCATTGATCAGGAAACAAATTCATTTAAGAAATTAAAGGAAAACTAAAGGGATCCTACATCAAAAGTAGACCAAGCTGAATGCTATGTACTTGATGTTTTTGATGAGGATATCGTCACATTTGAATGCACATACAATCCGATATATATCCATTAAAACAATAAACACATTCCCATCTACATGAGATAATATGTACAAATAATATATCTATATATATATATATCTTTATAAATACCAATAAATATGAGTAAAAATCATTATAGGGTCGTCAAACACTCTACAAGAAACACTTGGAACCCTATAACACCATGACAAGGAAAAAATCACCCAAGAAGAATTACAAGAACCTATAAAAATATGAAATAATCAGTTAAACATTTATATAAAATAAATAGAGATTATAAACCTTTCCCTAAATCGAGGGTCTAAAACCAAAATTCTCCCAACCACATTGCCTTTTGTAGTAATTACTGAAACATGATAAAGGTTTACCTGAGAGACCTTTTTCATAACCTAAATTCTGAGAATGCCACGGAAAATAAGGTTAGCCTCAACCTATGGATTGTCCAAACCCAACTAGGTGATAGGGAGAGGGAAAATGTTGGAAGAGAGAATGGTAAAGTAGAGAGGTTACCATTAATAAGCCAACCAAGAATCCTAAAGAAATTATGGTGAAATAGTGTTCAAAGGGAGCTTGATAGAGGGATGAGCACAAGGCTATGGAGGAGAGGATGGGGTATCATGTGACACAAATGGAGATGAGAGGATTAGGTTATTATGTATGTCATTTTATTTTTAATATAATTAATTTCAATTTATTTTTGAAAAATATACACCATTCACAGTTTAGGCTGGAAGATTTTTCAAACCATGCACCGACCGCGTTCCTCCCAGTGGGAACCTAGAACACCCTACCCAGTTCATCCCATGTGATTTTTTATCCATTGAAAACCCATGCTATGAATAGTGTTGAGGTACTACCCATTTTCCACAAACTATGTAGGCTAGGTGTATGGTTTCGTAAACTGTGTGTAGCCCATGGGATACATTCCATTCCACTGAATCATGATGCATAGTTTCTTTCTAGGGTCCAGACAATTTCGAGTAAACAATATTCCCTGTATAGACCACATAAAAGCATGGTTTTCTATGTCACATGATCCTGAAAATCCTAGAGACACTAGGGAAGCATATCAAGCATTAAAACAAGTCCAAAAACATCATATTGTGATGTACCAACTCTCAGAATTACATTCTGAATCACAATTTTTAAAACAACCCATCCTGTAAATTCAAAAAGATAAAATTATATTAAAAAACCATCTAGTCAAAAAACTAGAGACTATACACATGAATTGTTTTTGAACCCATATAAATTTAGGTAAAGGTGGACTTTAGTTTTCCCTAGAGAGGATGCACTTCTAAATGTGCCTTAATTTTTTTGGATGGGTTTAGTTTGTGTTGAAATATAATATGTTTCTCAAAGTATATAATTAAAAGGGAGTTTAAATTAAACATTAATGTTATTTTCACAATTTTTTATATTCCCACACATTCCAATAAAATAATAATTCATTCGATTTAGACTACCAATATGTCCCACTAATCAGAAGTCATCTTAACAGATTTCTATATCTTAGCATCTTCATCATAAAAATGGATGTGTATTGATCCATGAACTCCCTAATCTTACCTATCCATTAAAATAGTGACTTATAGGATAAATATACATCCATTCATTATATAGGAAATGTGAAAAAAATAAAAGGGGGGTATATGTGTACAACTTGGTTAGAAAATATAGAATTGGTGAAAATTTAAAAAAAGTTGTAACCACCTAAAATATATATTTACCAACATCCATTAATATAAAATTGTTTCTAATTAATATATTAATATTGTAATTCATTAATTTTGGGGTGGAAAGTCTCCTTGGATCGACCAAAATGGGTATATTACTCTATTAGTGGTGAAGAGTTACTAAAATGAATGATGAAAAATATAGATAAAATATCATGTAGTAGTAGTTAGACAACCGTAGTTTGATCGACATACTCAAGGGACCCTATTCATAATAAGCATTGATCCCTCTTTCTTGAATTAATATAATAATATGGATCCTTTACATTAAGGATTATTGATTATTACTTTTGTAGGAAAAATACATCCTCGTCATCCTTGAATGATCACAATGATACCTTTATGCCTTTTTAATAATCCCATGATTTAGTTCCAAGATCCAATATTCTTCTATAGATTCCATATCTACAACAAGAGGGTCATAATTATTTAGTAAATAGTATTATGGAAGACAATCAACTTCAAAATTCCTTCATATTATCATCATCTTCCCCCATCTTATTGAATGATAAATGTATAGAATCTTAAAAGATTTTTAGTTTCTTTTGGTAAACCAAAGGAACGATAATTTGTTATGTAATTATATAATTATTTCAAGAAATTTGGATCATTTGTTTCTATCATAACATGAATGAATATCCCATGGTGTAGCATCTAGGTCCTCACATTCTGTAAAGTCCAATATCTTACATATTAATTCTCCTTTGAAAAATCATCTAACATATTAGTTTCTCAAATTTTTTTAAAAAAATCTACTTACATTTGTTCTTCCTTAGGGATAATCATCTTATGTGTTTACTAATTTAAATTTCACCAACCCCTTATATATGAAATTCATGTGTGGAAACATATTATATATGTTTCTTCATCAGAATTGAAAATATGTGGACTTTCAACAATCACCTCAACCGTAAGAGAAAAATTAGTATACATGAAGTACTTTAGATTTTTTCAAATAAGATCATATTAACATGTAATCTTTTCATAAAAAATATTCTATGAGTAATAATTTCCTCTAAACATATCATCTTATATAAAATATGACTTCAAAATTTGAAACAATTTGGCGGTTAAAAATCTCTCCCATGCTAAGAAACAATTTGCCTGACAACTTCACGTGGAGAGTAAAACATAGAAATCCTTCACATAGAAAAATTTATAGTCTTTGCTACTCTAATTTGTTATGTATTACAAGATCATTATATTTTCATAGTAATTAGTAGTCTAAATACTACAAGACTGTAAATTTAAATAATTCAATAATTCTTTGAGGAAGTTACATTAGAAAGTTATGGATCCAAAAAATTAATTAAAGGTATTCTCTTTAGGAATTAAAAATGATTTAATCAATTCAAAGCATGAATTTATGTATTTTAGTTTATCTCCATATCCATTATTATTACACATTTATGTAATTTATTCCCAATCAATGTAAAATTAAGTAAATGATCCTATAAAATTTCTTAAAAGGAATTTGAAAATTTGTCACTCTATATCATGATAACCCAAAATCAATCCGTATCAGAAATAACATCAAATATTACTATTTTTATCATAATATTATTTATTCTAAAAAAATTTCCACCTATAATTATAGGAATATTCCTATAAATCCTTGTTTCTTTAATACCCCCACTATGAGTTTTTTGAAAAATTTTAATCTCTATTTCTTGATAAGGTATGTCAATATTAATATAAGTTTTCCTTGAATTAAAAGAATTTGTAGATCAAGGACAAATCAATAAATTAACATATTTTAAATAAAAAATATGATATGTGTTTCTACATAAATTATTTTAAAAATATCTTATGTATTTTAAAAAAATTACTATACCACTCCTTTTAACTTGTGATCCTGATAATTAATACATTGACTAATTATAAATGGGAACATATTTATCTAATGATCCTTCTCCTTGGAATTAAAACATGTCACTAAAAAACCACTTAATTTCCCTCAATTGGCCTAATTATTATTCCTATCTTCATAAGCATGATCCACATGTCAAAACTTACCGAATTAATAACTATTCCCTAAACAATTAACACAATACCAAACGTGTATTTTTACCATATTTTTGAAATGTAGGAGGACTACCTCTGTATTTATTTATTGGTTATTTCCCCATTTTATTCCACCATTACCATATTTTATATTTGTTGATAAGAGACATATAATAATTAACAAACTCCATCTCATCCTTCTAAACAAATCTAACAGTTTCCTCATAACTCATAAATTCATGAGTAACCAATTTATTATAAATAATATCATTGATACGGGAGTTAAAATTATCAAATTATCCTTCATTGTATAATATATAATTCATACCATACCATTCTTACCCAGTAAAAGTTTCTTTATAAGCAATAATCACCTCCTCTTTCTTTTTCTTAAAATCCATAAATTTCATTTATATTCTTTGTCAAAGAAAATTAAGAACATGTTTTTCATGAAAATAATATTTATGTACATTTAAATATATCGTATTAATCTCATTATTATGAATATAATTCCAAATTAAATACAACCACCAATTATTTTCACCTTCAAGGTGAAAACTTTCTAGAGTTTCCTTCAGGTTCTAGGAAAAAACCTATAACCACTAATATGTTATCCAATGTATTTATTATTCCTTCATTTATAAATATTACAAATGTTTCACCAGATATTTGTGTATTTTTATGCCTGAGATTCTCCACTATTGACGTATTACATTATAATGGAATTGGAAACTCCCTTATATTGGGGCCTCTGCTTATGTCATGTGATAATTGAGTTACTGTAACCCCAAATTTTCCATCTTCAAATAAATGAATATAAAATTGTTAACTTGAATGTGTATTTTCATTTTTGTTCCTTAATATATGTAATCCCCTAAACATAATAGACCACTTATGTGTTTGGGGGGGGGGGTGAATCATGGGTATCTATTATTGAAAATTTATTTTTAATTTATCCCTTATAACTTGTTAATGTTTCAAATCCACTCAGTAAAAAAATCACACTCACCACAATTTTTAAAAATATTATGATATAGAATTCCATAAGTAATTATAGGGTTTTTCTATATTCCTTGTCATTTAAATATTGACAATCACCCCCTATTTGGATTATCTATTTTATCAAACAATAGTCTCATAACTAGTGATAATACAGTCCCCTCAACATAGTGTCCATTGTGTTATTTCCACTTCAAGAGGTAATTAAAATATAATAAACAATTCTAAAATAATTACCTAAAATAATGATCATCTTATCATTTATTTCTCTTAAACCACATGAAAATATAATCTTTCTCCATCAATATATGGTTAAGAGGATCTAAAAATTTACAACTTCGTGTTTTGAACACCATAGGCTTCTTTAAGATATGGATATCCATCTCTATCAGCACTGTAATTTTTTTATGAATGTGTTATTTTCTATAAATTGAGTGCTTTGGCATAGAAAACTTCTCATTCTAGAATGGATCACAACATCAAACTCTATCTCTATCCATGATACATTAATTTAAAGTTCTATTTTAAATTTATAATAAACATATAGATCTTGAGATATCTTGATATTATATTATCAATAATTATTTTTTAAAACATATATTTATATATTCACATGAATATATCATGTATATTAAACCGCACTGATTTAATTTATCCTTTTTTTTATTTTAATTCAGACCAAGGGTTCCAAATTATTACTCCTACTAAACTCATTTAAAAAAAATATTTAAACTGAGTTTTCATCTATATTTAACCTTCCTCACGTGTTCTATAAAAGAGAACAATCATTATTATAAATGGATTATTTATCAATATCACTAGAATTAAACTTATGGAATACTTAAACCATTGAAGGTTCTTAGCATTAATATCAAAAATTATTTTTTTTTCTTCCCACATAATTCATGGGTGATAAAAAAACATAAGAACTAGATGCTAAGATTTACTATTTATCACTTGATCTGCATACATTAAACTGAATCTTCAAGTAGGTATTAGTATCGCAATATCATTAATACAATAAATATTATTTAATTACATATAAACTATCATGAATGAATGATAAATTTATATATACTCATCATTTTTGATCAGGAACAACTAGAATTGAGGACCATTTTTTTGAAATAGATAATCTAACTTAAATTAGGTAATTTCTTATGTAGTCAGTTGGCACCTCTCACTATTGACCACTTCCATGCCTTATAGTTGTTCAAAAGAATCAACGCATTTTATTTCATGGAAGGTCATGAGAAACACATATGGACAGTTGAACTTAGTTGTTGTAGTTACTTGGAAACACTCATGGTATGTTCTAATTGCTTCAAACACTGCGTTGGGACACATGAAATAGCATGACCTCATTTTGACCTTGAATCTTCTTTGTCATTATATCCCAATATTTTTGTGTGAAAAATAAAAATCTCATGGTAGCTCCATATATTGTTTTGTGGTAGGTCAGGTGGATAGCGATGATTCCACCTACTATGTGAATAATAACAATCTATACTTGATTTTTGTATGATGTTTTCATATCCTCTTGTTGTAAAACATTTTCATTGCTCCAAACCTACGGCACCCCACATTTGTTCATGAGGTTGGTTAAGAATATCACATTAATTACTTATACCATGTGAATCTATGCTGTCATTCCTACAATTTTTATAAGGCATTCATTTATATTCTTATAGTAAAAAATGGTTATTCCATAAACACCTCAACTACATGTCATAATCAAATAATAAAAATAATAGAAATTAAAAAATATAAATTCTTCATTTTCTTGGATGAAGCAATGATATATTTTTTTCTACTATCCTCAAAGTTTTATTTTCATGAAACATCGTATAAGCTCAATCATCATATATGCGTTAATAAATTCTTTATTAAACAATACATCCAAAAACTTCTCATGAATCCATAAAAACCCTCCAAGAAAAATCATCACTATCATTCCCAAAAAACATATTGAAACATTAAAAAAATAAAAAAATATTATCTAGGAACATCAAAATCCCTTTTTATTTTTATTGCATTTCCAAAAATTATTCATAAAAAATGTGTTCTCAAATGGATTAATTCATACCCATTATTTAAAATAAATTCAATGGTAAATATAATAGACTTACTAATATCTTATTATCCCTTTTTAAGAAATATAACTTCTTATCCCCCATTTTAATATCTTATAGAATGATGATACAACATTTTCATCTTATAAATGATCCTTTAATTGGAAATACTCAAGGTCTGCATGGGGTAACTAAAGGAAAAAATAATAGTGATACAACCTTTTTATCTATACTCTATATAAATTACCATTCATGTTATATCAGGTTCAAAAAAATTCTCAAAAGGGGGGTATGAAATATATTTGTCAAAAAAGTGATTGTCTAATAGATATCTCAACAAGACCATTAAATGGATCCTGTACAAGGAATATAACTTGGTGACTTCCTCATAATTTTAACAACTAACACCACCCCTTAATTTGTTTTTTTAATAATAACATAACAAGGATTAGAAGTGTTATTTTTATAACACATTCCTCATATAGTCCAAGATTTATATAAATTGCATATTAGCTACAACATTTATGTTACTAATTTATCTCATACAATGTCCCCCTCATGAAATTATTCATATTTATCTTCATCATATATGACTTATAATAATTGATCTCGAAGAAAAAAGAATCTTTTATGCTTTCAAGATCTACAATTCTCAACATGTTTTCATCAATTTCATGTAAGTTAACACAAATAACATAAAATAATTTTGACATAGAAAATTCCTATTTGTTTATTAGAAGTAAAACTAAGGGTGTGATATTATTCTAAACCGAAGAAATTCATTCCTTCATATCTAGACACATTTCCTATCAACAACTCTGGTATATTTCCATCACATATTATTCTCTTCATCTTTTTTTCCACATCAGTTTTCTTCTTCATCTCAAATGATAATGAAAATTTTAGTTACTTTATTACAAATAATTTTCTATATATATTCCTTTTAGGATTGTGGGATATTCATATAATCCTTTGGAATTTTCCCAAAATTCTCCCAAACCACATACTTCTTATGGTTTTTTATGTAATAAATTATTATTAACCACTTAAGAATGTTTTATTTCCATTTTTAAAGAGAAATGTTTTTTTCTTCCACTAAAGATTTATCAAATTTTAATTGATCTAGTAAAAAACCAAGTAATTTTTCCCTAACATTCTTAACCTTATTATAATTTCCACTTAAATTATTTTAGTCTTAGTAGGAAATAACGTTATACATCTTTCTTTCTGAACTTTGTTACTCTAAATTTCCATTAAATCTTATCCTAGAAGCCATTTCATAAAAAAATAATATTTGTTACAATATTGACCATATATTCCATAAATTTATTCAATAACCCAAATTTGGTATTGTGTAGATAGATTTTTTATATAACTAGTCATGAGTTTTATCCTCTAATAATTTTTTCTAATTTTCAATCTAAAACTCCACATTGGTTCGTTACTCATTCATAGAAATGAAATGTTGAAGAAAAATGAATATGATTTTTTATCTATACATCCCACTGCACTTTAAGTACCCTTGAAATTTAAAAATTAATGTATGCAACCATATATTTCCCAAATTTTTTTTTCATTGTTTTATTTTGGTATAAGACTTATTTTTTTTTCTAGGGTAATTTTTTTTTTCATTTCTCATATATTTCTTCCATTGATGTGGGTGATATCAAATAATTATATATGTTTTTAGCCTAATCACTTTTTATTTTTCACCTACATGTTTAGAAATAGAATATTAATTTAAAAAAATATAGTAGAAAACACAAATTATTCATTTGAATCACATTTATGAAAATTATATTATTTTATGTTGACTATTTTTTTGAAACATTATTTTGATTTTTTAAACTCAAGGTGAACTCTAGGAAATATAAAATGTGTTTCAAATAGTTATTACTCCTTATTGGTAAAATTTTCCTCAAGATAAGATATTATCTTCTAATTGTTTTGATATTTGACTAAAAAGTTTTAATCAATTATTTTTATATTACTTACTCTATGATATGCTACTTCTTTAATTCTGTTACCAAATCGTCCAACTTCAATAACATATTCTTTTATTTATATAGGTTTTTAGTTTATTAAAGAAAATATTACAAGTTTACTTTAAATTCCCACTAATGTTATGTCCTCTCTTTTCAATCACAACTACATCTTGATTAAACAAACTATTTAACTACATTTGTAAATAAAATGACTTCATCATCCAAATAACAACTTGGTAAAGAATCATGATAATAATTTCACATGAAATTATACTTAATTTTTCTAAATTAATTATTATTTTTTATACTTATTCAGTTTTTCATACATCTCACCTTCCTCATCTAATTCAGAATGTTCAACCAACTTCTTTGAAAAAAAAATAAGAACTATACCAACCCCGGGTAATAATCTCATTATTTTCATAACTATAACCATTAATTTTTACTATTTTAATAACGTTGATAAAATAAAAAAATATGGTTGTATTATTCTTCATCATCATCATAATTCAGGTCACATGGTTCAAAACCCTTATTTTCTTCGAATTTTTATTTTATCATGGTTCAAAATCTCTATCATCTATTTGAATATTATTAATGGTTGATTCCATTATAATATCATATTCAATGAGTATGTTATGGAACTTTTCTATTGTCTATCCTCAATTTCATATAGTGATAATAATTTTGAATCAAATTTACTTTAATAATTCCACATAAAGTTTATAAAAATGAGGGAATCTTCAATCTTCTCACCAAATCCTAGTATGTCACTAACAACATAATTGAACCCTGAAAATTATCCATCTTTATTCATCTCATTATATATCTTTATATATATGAACTTTATTTTATAGATGTACATTTTTTCTTATATAACATTTATAATACATTTATAAAAAATAAATTATTATTTCTTAGATTTTATTTGAAGTTTGAAGACCTATGAACATGGTAAGTAAATTTTTTATATAGGAATAAGGATTACATTTTGATCCTTTATATCTATGTCTATATTTCTCTAATTATTCTAAGTCATAGAAGCACTATCGGTAATGAGTAAAAACCCAAATTCCACTTCATCTCTCATATCACTGAATTGTGAAATGATTTTTTTGTAACAATATATTCCTCTAGATGCGATAATTCATCCCATCTAATGTTAGAACACCATGGTTGTTTAATGATTGATGATTTTCCTTTTATCATAATTCTTCATGGATGTTTAGTGGTGGCCCATCCCTAATACCACATGTTAACCCCTATTCCTAATGAAACACTATAGGATAGGGAACAATTAATGTTACCTTTTTATGAATTCATCTCTTTAATTCAGGATCATGAACATGTTAAGATTCTCAACCCACTAAAAAGCACTGTGCCTCACCTCCTTTATAGAATGTACATAGAAATATCAGCACACATGGATTTATAGGGTTAATTTCCAAAGCATAATCATTTACATGTTGGTTATTCCCCAAACATGTATTCACAACTATATTCAATATAAATCTTATAATTTGGTAATATCCAATCTCTTCAATAATAATTCCATTAGGTTTTCTAGAATTCTAGAGTCTATTATGAGATATCACTGAATTATAACATAATTACCTAATAAAAAAATTATCTCATTCTCCTTGGTTTCTATTGCACCAATTAGATATATATCCTTCCTACACTAGAACATTTAATAGTAGATGTACATGTCTAATGCTTCATGTTTTGTACACATATGGCTTCTTTTGGATGTGAATATCCCACTATCAAAACACTCCAGTTCTTTTCTGGAACTAGTTATTCAAAACACTTTGAATACTCTAAAACAAAATACTCTCCTTACATAATGGATCACGACAGTAAACTAATTCTCTATCCATGATACATTCTTATATTGAACATGCAAAAGTCTCAAATACATAAATAGTTGTTTTTATATAACACTATTATAATATATATTATTATTCTATAATTCCTATATGAATATATGAACAAAAATATATATTGTGTATTAATCCTAATTGATTGATTGTAAATATTATTATTTGGTTTTATTAGGTCCTTGGATTCTAAATTATATATCCCCATGTTAAACTCGTTTTAAAACCAATTTAAAGATAGTTTATATTGTGTATTAAATCCTTCATCACATAGGTTTTAAAAATACAAATTATTCATTACACGTATATTCTTTATCAATATCCCCATAATTAAATAATATGTATTTCATAAATAATAAACTATATTTTTCATGAGTATCATAAAAGATTCATTTTTCATATCACTTATTTAATGGAAGTTCAAGAGATTGAAAACTAGATTTCACGGCATCTCATTTATCAATCAATATATATTCATGCATGTGAAACTATATTAATTTATTAATATATCAATCTCACTAACAAAAAATATCTTATGTAATTACATATAACATCACTTTGATGAATAAAATCATTTCAAACAAAATTATTCATTCTTTTATATCTCATATGAAGGAATGAATTTTCTAATAGACAATCCACCTTTTGGTAGCTCATGACTCATTAGTTAAGTTTGTATCTCTATGGTCATTCATATTCATTTATAATGGTAGTTCAAAATCATCATGGTAGGACTGTTCATGGTTATTCATGATAAACTCAAATGGTTGGTCACACTCAATTATTTTTTTCACATGAAAACAAACACATTCGGTTTTGTTTCTTAATTTTGCGATGTTAGGACACTTTTGGGTGCTTGGAATCAGTTTTTTGTGTCATTACCATGTCGGTGGGTCCTAGAATATGTGTACAATAAGTTTAAATTCCATATTAGATTCACATTTTTTCATGTGGTATGATACAAGGATGATAGTTAGTCCATCTACCTTGTGAATACTTATCCATGGTCCAACCCTTTTGAATTTTCATTGTATATCTTCTTATTATGAATATTGTTCATTCCTTAAACATTTTTATCAAACTGAATTTTCTCATACCATAGTTCAAGAGTATAATGGCTGGATAATCTACTTTTTATATCCTTATTATCAGTCCCACCTATTGACATAGCCTTCACACATCTCCATGTTCTAAATAATACACGTTTCTAAAACACCATTAGCAAATGACATCATATCTTATCGAACATAATAACAATATAGATATATAAATTTCTCATTATAATGGTGATATCCTTAGAATATATCCTTTAATTACATACTTATTATAAAAAATCATATGAAATTATTCAAAACAAGAGGGTACTCTTACTTTCTCATAAGTAGCATTGAGCATAAGAGACTTATCTCAGCCTTAGCAACTATTTCCATCCTACTCATGAAATCTTATTATCAATATATTTGATAATTTTATTTCTCTACTTATTCAACTAAAAATATGCCTTATGCAAAACAACCTAGTTCACCATCTCATATGATAATGAAAATTGATTACCCTGCACCTAATTTATTCTCATAATGCTTTCCTTTTTTTTCCATTAGTTGATTCATACGGTCATTTAGAAAATTTCCATCTTTCCCACATCTCACAAACCTCTTCATGATTTTTATTTCACCAATTATGGATTCTTCCTCATCAAACACTTTGATTACTTTTCCATTATCACATTTTCAACGTCCTCCAATATTTTATCTAATATTGATATCTACCCAAACAAAGTAGGCACTCTTTCTTAACATATACTATTTAAAATTTCCAAGTAACTACCTTCTAGTTTATTCAAGAGATGAATTTATATCTATTTATACATGAGTTTGTTTAATATTCTTGTTATAAGAATCTTATCTATGAATCCTAGTCATGAAAACATCATCCATGAGACCATATTGGCCAGATCATCCACATATTCTTTCTATAACATTAAATATATTTCATGTAAATAGTTATGTAATAGATCATGTCATATGTTATATTCTATGATACATTATCCTCATTTTATCAGTGATAGTCACCATTGGTTCTTTCATCTTTCCATGAAATGAAATATTGAACCAACCCGAATTGTCTTTGTGCCTATACTTTCCGCAACACTAGCAGTACCCTGGATATTTTGATTTTTCATGTTACTCCCCAATATTTCTAGTTTTTTGTTTTTGTTTGACTATTTAAGAATAGGAAATCTATTTCATAATGTAATGTGGCTATCTTTCCTCATGTTTTATATCCTTTTTTGGTAATATTTCTTGTCATTCACCCATGTCCAAAAAACCTCAATTTTGATTTTCTCACCATCACTATTAGAGATAAAAAAATCTATTTTCAAAAGGATTATGCAATTTAACATGTTGTGCATGTATATTCCCTAGATTGTTTCCACTCATGATAAACCATTAGACATATGTAATTTACTTAAAATAGTTCTTTATCCTTAGGAGTTATCTTTTCTTCAAGAATAGCTATTATCCTCTTAGGTTCATCCATATTCGAATATTTATTTCTAATCTATTGTATATATTTCTTACATCATAGTCATTTCCTTATTTTATTCAGTCATAATATTTTTCATCTCTAAACCTATATACATTTAAGTCTTTCATTATGTATTCTATTTAATAAAAGATTTAAATTTTCCTCTTAGTTCTGACTCGTATTCTTTTACCTCCTCTTCATTATCACTATGACTTGATTAACCATAATATGTATTCACATGATCATAGATACACACTTATTCATGTGAATAAAAACAAGATTATGTATCACAATCAATATTTCTCATTAAATTTCTCTTATTAAAATTGAATTTATTTTTATTAATATTATCCTTTTACAATATTTGAGCCTTCACAGCTTTCCCATCTGATTCGTACTCTTTAACATACTCCTTTGGTAAATATTCATCAATATGAATAATACCATCAATATAAAAATATCCCAATAATTTCGTACCCTGTCCTTTCCATTTCCATTTTATGAATTTATATGATAAAATAGAAACAATATGTTGGAATTATTATTCATCCTCTTCATCATCTAGGCCACTTTCTTCAACAACCTCTTTTTCATTGAAAATTCCTTTTCCCATGGTTCCAAAATCAATCTCATATTTTTAATTCATATTTAATGTAGGTTACTTTCACATATCATATGAATTGATTATTTTATTTAACTCATATATTATAAAATCATCTCCATCTTCTATGGCCGATACTTTTGAATTAATGCATTGTAGAGAATTATTCATTCATTCTTAATCAATGATTGAACCTCCTAGCTTTTTACTAAAACCCAAATTGGTTCTTAGTTTCTCATTAACCCTTAAGATATTATAATTGAAAAGATTATCACTAACCGTATTTATATTATTTTAATATATTCACCAAACTTTTAGATTTACTTCTTAAACGTTTATATTACCTTTATAACCACTCTTTATTTTTTTCACAAATTCCTTTTTTATTTTGAAGAGCCATAACCTTGGTTAATACATTTTATAATTGAGAAAATAATATTTTGTTTGCTATTTTTCATTTCAAATACTTATTTCAATTATTAGAACGAGTCATAGAATAAATATTAGCAATGGCTGGAAACCTAAATGTCAATACATCTCTTACCACCAGGATAAGTGAAAGGAAGTAGGGTGAAATATAATTCTTCCGACTAAGCTAATTCATTTCATGGAATGTGGGAGACCCGTGACAATTTACTGTGTTACGGTTTTCAATTTCTTGGAATCATTCATATATCATTAAAGGTTACCCATCTATGATACCATTCATAAATCCACATGTTTGATATACAACTATTAGAGGGGATTTTGTGGTGTATTTTTATGAATTCTTATATTTAATTTTACCTCATTCACTTGTTAAGTCTCTTGATACACTATGTAAAAAACTTTTAGCCTCACATAATATACAAAAAATATAATTAATGCACATTAAATAATGATTTACAATGTTTGGTAACATGGCCTACTCCTTTCCATGTTTTATTTTCCCAAAAAATAGGGATTTACATTAAACTCCAACAAATTTCATATAACCAAGGATAATATGATACCATCACTACAGAGTCCATTATATTATATCAACTTATAGAGCCCACTATAATATATATCTCTCTTATATAATTATGATACAACAAATAAGGATATCATTCTATTTTTTTCTGCATTATAAAGAGATATAATCTTCCACCTTGAGAAAATGGTTAAAAATATCTATATGTATACAACATCATTTTTTACACATTGGTCATATTCTTGATTTTGAGATTAAAAATTCCAAAAACAATATTTATTTTCATGAAATTGTTCTTCTCAACACATTGAATACTCTAAGATAATATGATTCTCCTTCTTGAATGGATCATGAATCAAATTCATTATCAATGCATTATATATTCAAGTATTAGGCTCCAAAAGGTTCATATGAATTAAATAGTTCCTATTATCAATTAATATTATATAATATATAATTATCATTTTATAAATGTGTGAATATATATTCATAATGATGTATTTTATAATATTCATCATTGATTGGAATGATGTTTTATTCTGTGTTTTAATTTAATCCTTGGATTCTGAATAATAGCTCCCCATATTAATCTCATTTAATCCATTTAAAAAAAAGTTATCAACTTCATTTAAACCTTAAAAAACTATTTTATGGATAATTTCAATCATCATAAAATATGTATTCTTCATTAATATCCATTTAATTCCAAAATATAGAATGAATAAACCCAAAGATTAAATTTATATTCCAATTTTACACACATAATTCCTTGTAGATCAAGAAGTCGACAACAATATTCTAAGTCATCATGGTTGTCACTCAATCTATATATATGCTTGTAAAAATACATTCATGATTCATTAACTCAATCTCACTGAACTTTTGCAACCCATTATATTCCATGGAGCTTATCATTCATTCATAAGATCATTGGATACTCTGTGTTTTTTCTTGGACAAATAATTTGAAGGCATGAAATTTTCTTAAATACAATACAACTTATGGTATATCCAACCTCAGGTTTTCAGTTGGTGTCTCTCACAATTAATAACATCTTGAAAATATCATAGGTTTGAATCAACATGGAAGGTCAGTTCATGTTAGATCAACAGAAACAAATATGGTCAATCGAACACTGTTCTTATAGTTACATGAAAAAACTCACGGTAGGTTCGAATTCCAAATTATGGTAATCCGAGAAATGTGAGGTGTCATAGAATAAATTAGTTGTTATTTCTACCATGTTGGTAGGTCTAGTTTTTTGTTATTTCTAAGACATGATCTTAGAATATCTTTTCTTTTGTTCATGGGTTGGGTTAGGATGATCAAATTCATTCCATCAACTATGTGATACCTTATGGTCAGTCCATGCTTCTTATATTTCATTCTAACATAATCATGTTTTAAAAAATGTGTATTCCTAAAAAACCATTTTAAATTGACATTTTTCCTTTCTATGGTTAGTAGGATCATTATTAGTCTTCCTACCTTGTGAAGCCATGTGTTTTGTGCTTCATTTTTAGGATTTCCTTTTTATATCATGTTATTGTTAAAAAATTTATTTCCTTAAAGACTATTAGAAGATGACCTCATCACTTATATAATATAATTTCAATATATATATATATGTATTACACTTTGTCTTAGATCATGTAATGTGTAAATGAAGGTAATAGCTTGAAATTTATTTTATTGTAGTGCATGATAAGGCACAATCACTTTATGGACATACAAGGATTATTTATCATGAATGAAATTAAATTCCATATCATGAATCCATAATAACCCTCTATAAGGAATCATTAGTTCCATTCTACAAACACATATTGAATCATTAAAAATTAATAAAATTAAATAATGGGAACTTAACTACAAAATTCACTCACTTCCATTCGTGTAAAACCATTATAAAATAGAATTATATTAGATTCCAAAACTGGGAAGACCATAAAATAATAAAACACTGTCTCACTCTAATATGAAAATAAATTAATTTTTTAAATCCATAAAAACCACTTTGGTTTCCCAAAATTTTATTTCCTTTATTTCCTCACCTGCATCACGACCACTAAACTTATATAAACCAAAATATGATACCATATACTATAACTTGAATATAACCACTATATAATTACATGGGTTAGACTAAAAAATTAATTCCATACATTCACATTACCATTTATTGTTAGAGTGTTAGAGTATTACAGAACCCATTACAATATAATGTTAATACTTCCACCTTTTGTACATGTTTTCAACAAAAAAGTTCTTAATATTATAAAATTATTTTCTTCAAGGAAAATAATATGTACTTCAACATTTTATTTATTTTATTAACACTAAACCCATCGTAATTATATAAAAGCATGGTATTTTAATATAAATATAAATACCCCATCTTCAGTATCCTTGAGTTGGTGGTCACTTTATTACATTGGTTGTAGGTAAAATAAATAACATCCCAATGGAGTAATTAGTTTAGTGGATATGGAAAATATATACAAACATATGTATTACATTACAACATGATTGAAATAAAACATAGTAACTCAATCAGAAACACCCCTAAAGAACCTAGATTATCCCATTGTGTCAATCATAATATATATCATTCCATGTTGGGGAAAATAATACATAAAAAAGTGGTGACATAAAATTTCCAGTAAGTGTAAGCAAATAATGGAAGCTATAATAAAAAAAATAGTAAAGCATTACGATTAATGAAAAACACATTCCATTGAAACATACTCTTGATAATAATATATAAAAAATAAATGATGATCAAATAATTCCATATAAATAATCACATAATAATGAAAAATAACTGTGGATACTCAACTAGATGAGAATCACATGTAATATAAATAAATAATAACATAATGAGGGAATGAATCATACATGACATCATAAATATACCATCGAGGCTTTGGCCAAGTAACCATACATAACTCAGAAAAACACCATTCAACACCCAAACTAGTATTTATCATGAGACCTACGTATGCATTGAGTGGATATAGATGGATATACCCATCACATATTAATTCAAATACGTTCCATATATGTAAGTGGATAAACATAATAAACATATAAATTCATAGCTAACTAGAATATGAAATAAATTTCCCCAAACAATAATCATAATAATAAACAATCTAGTGTCATATGATAAATGGTCTCAAAATAGCACATCCATAGTTAAAGTAATAAAAAATTAAATAAAATATGGTAAATGGTATCATAAGAGATCAAAATAAAGTAATAATAAGATCTAATAATGTATTTTTACATATAAAAAAAATATTGTAATAAAATCATCAAGAAATTCTTGAGAGAAATAACACATTACATTGAAATACATTATTTTAAAAGCTATGGAATTATTAAAGAAAAATTATCTTTGAAAATAACATTTTAAAATTTCAAAGGACTCAACAATACATCAATTTTTCATGAATTCATGAAAATAAAGTCATGTCATATAAGATAAAAAAATTTCATTTTAAATTTTAAAAAAGAAACATTTAAATGGTTTTTTAAAAAAAAAGTCAGATCATTAACCAAATCAATATATTATGTGTTTGAATTTTGAATCCACACAAAAATGGAAATAAAATTTGAGAAAATAAAAAATCATTTCACACATAATCATAGATTTAAATAATCAATGGTGTAGATGTTTAAAACAATGAATTAAAATTGGGTTAAGAATTGCCTTACCACATCGCAATCAGTCGAACAGTATGCCCCATAAAATTAATTATAGTGAAATGAAACAATCAATTACTTAATGATATGATATAGTAAGGTGTAGTGAGTAAAATATAATAAATAAATATGGTTTGATTAATGAATATAACCCAAAATAGTATAAGTGAGATGAGAAATCCTTACCTTGTGTTTTAATGTGTTCTGCACTTGTACTTAATTTCCAGGATAATAAAATTAGATTTATTTTTTTATTAATTTAGAACCTATTAAAAATATATATGATTAATTTTAATTTTATTTATTTTATTTATTACCATTCTGTAGAGTTATAATTCTTAATTTATTTATTCTAAGAGCATTTGTTTTATGGTTTTACGGTGGGTTCCCTTGAGTATAAATATTGGAGTTTATTTCAAATGGGAATAATTTATCCAGAAGTGAAATTGTTTTTTATTAATGAAATTAAAGAAGATTAAATGAACTCATTTATTTTTGTTTTATATAGTATGAGGATGATTCATTTGATAAATGTTTTTTTGAAAATTTATTAGTTTTTTTTTCAGTTTTTACACTCATCCTGAATTTATGTCATTTTATTAAATATTCATTTTATATATATCGGTTAAATAAAATTTTATAACTTATAATATTAATATTAAAATATTATTTAAAAATAATAATGGTTTTATGACTATCCCTGAAGGTGGTAATCGAAAATGAAAACTCCTCATCTAGGAAGGCGGTGAATCGACACATCATAGACGATGTTTTCATTTTTAAAATAAATAGAGAGTATATGGGATTATATGGTGGAATATACAATATCACAACTAAATTTAATAATATATATGATACTGGATATACCCTTCCACTTTAGATAAGGGATGTGACGAAATTATAAGAAAATAGAAGAAATTAAAAGGGAATGAAGGAGTAATTCACCTCTTGAAAATCGTCGCCTTGGAGACCTCCATCAGAAGAATATATTTTTTATTTTGATAGGACATGAAGGTCTAGGACATGGGGAAGAGTCTTGTAAAAGTAATCGAGTAGAATTTAGATAATCATCAAGGGTAAGAATTTGTGAGAAGAAGCGGTGGTATTTATAGGTGGGGAGAGGGGTGTTTTTGATCATTTTATTTATTTATTTGTTATTTTGGATCAATAACAACAATAGTGATGATTATTTTGAATAAGTATAGTAAATAGTGCAAGTCATTAAGAAAAAAAATACATGCTTACATTAAACATTTCTAAAAAATTCATGTATTTAAAATAAAATGTAAAATACTTATTATATTTCACTATTCCTAAAAAATTCAACTATCTTAGAAAAACCACATGAATTAACCCTTAATGTTTATATACATATATATATCCAAAATTTTCTCCATTATAAGAAATAAATTTTCTAAATAATGTAAATAAAAATTTTAAAGAGAATTTTCAATTATTAAAGAAAATTGCTTTTAATATTATAACTGATTTTACGACACATGGAAAATTTTATTATAGCCTCATAAAATTATCTTATAATTATAATTCCACAAAATAGTAGTTTATGAATAGATTTTATGAAAATAAATTTTATTTTAAATCATTATATTAATTATAATATTTTAAATAAATATTTACATCTCGAAAAAATACTAACACCTAAATTATCATTTTTAAAACATTTCATTTATTATTCCATGTTATAAATGTATCATATTTTCATTAATGAGATACCTAAATATTATTTATAATTTCTTACGTGAGGTTATTATTATAATTTGTATATTACCATTCCTAACAGCCAAATTGCTATTCTAATGACCATGATAGAAATTAATATAATATCACATCTTATTTTAGCTTAGTATTCCATGCAACATAATCAATCAAATAAATTTATTTTAACTAATAATATACATAAATTTATATATTATGGGTGTGATATTCTTATACTATTCAAAAAAATTCATTCTAAAAATTTTCATGAGTTTTTCATTCTAAACAAATGTGGGTGGTTCTTCAAGGCATCCTCAAGTGACCACATTTCTTGTTACATTATATGGTTTATCCAGAAACTACTACGAGTTGAGTCATCAACTTCAACAATTTCTTCTCTCTTGTTTGAACAATCATGAAATAGTATTCATAGAAAGTAAAATCAGGTTCAAGTTATATTTATTCATAGGTGATTACATGTGTTGGGTCTGGAATGTGATTTGTCAACAATGGTATGTAGAACACATCATCTACCATAGAAAATCTAGATGACATCACCAAATGATAATCCGTAGCTCCAATTATTTCTATAATTTCAAATGGTTTGATGTACTTGGGGATTCGTTTCAATTTATTACCAATCCTTGTGACACTATTCTATGGGGATACATTAAGAGGGACATGATCTCCCACATGATACTACCAATCCTTTCTCCAATTGTCAACATAAAACATTTCCCTCTCATAGTTACTTATATAATCCCGAATAGACTATAGAATTATAATCTTCTCTTCAATATTATATTAGGCTATATGTTTCCTTTCTTCAAGTTGATCCCAACAAGTTGGTGTATGATATCCCTTGCAATATAATGCTTTATATGACATTATTGGAACACTATAATGGAAACTATTATTATTGGAACACTCTAACAAAGGTAAATAATGATCCCATGTACCTTTAAATTAAAGTTAGAATGATCTAAATATGAATTCTAATGTTTGAATATACCCTTCAGACCATCATTATGTTTTAGTGTGACAAGAATTCTCAAATGAATCTTAGTATCCAAATCATTTTGAAGACTGTACGATTATTTTAATGGAAAATGGGGATCTCGATCAGAAATTATTGACAGAGGTGTAACATGAATTCTCAAAATATCATTAATATAGAGTCGTTCATGGTCCTCTAGTGGAAAATCATCTCTTATAGTATGTAAATGTATATGTTTGAAAGTCAATCAACAATTACACATATTATATCATTATTTTTTGGAGTCTTCGGTACTCCAGTGACAAAATCCATAGTAATTTCTTCCTAAATATATATAGGAATAGGTAGAGTTTTCATGACTCCTCTATGAGTTATTACTTAATTTTTCACCTACTGAAACTATAAAAATCATGATAAATAATAAGTAATTTTTGACTTCATATTATCGCAAAAATATTATTACTTCAAATATCTAAACATATTTTTGATACCAGGGTGTATAAGGGAATACTAGCAATGAGAGTCATCCAATTATTCTAATTTTAGATTGGGTATAGATGGAACACAAATCCTCTTCCCAAATTATAAAATGCTATCTTTATATATAATGTCTACTAATTTCCCATCATTCACCGCTTTAATTTTCTTTTGAAATTATCATCTTCAAAATGATAAATTTTTATCTTTTCTGATAAATATGGATTGAAATACATTTGGAAAAGTAGTCATGTTTAAACTTCCTTGATAATACCCATGTCCATATTTACTTAATCTGTGTACACATGATCCTTATCAATCCTCATTTTATTCAGAACTCCATTGTCCTTCCTTCCCAATGCATCTGCAAAATTATTTTAGTTCCTTGGGTGGTAGTGTATTGAACAATAATAATCATTGAGTAGATAAGGCATCACCTTAACCTCATGTTTAGTTCTTTATGTGATAAGATATATTTTAAACTACTTTGATCGGTATATATCAAACATATTTCACAGTAAAGATAGTTTCTTAATATCTTCAAAGAAAACATAACAGCTTCTAACTGGATATCATGTGTCATATAGCTCTATTCATGAGTTATTAAGTCATTGTTTCATAGAATATAACTCCATCATTATGCTTGAGGAAAAAACCAAGTCCTTTCTTTGTTTCATCCATAGAAATCACTAATCCACCATTTCCTAATGACAGATTCAGTTTCGTTGAACTCACTAATATCCAATTAATTTGATCAATGCATTATTCACATTCCCTTATCAATGTATTTGATAAGTTTCTTTATCTAATTATTCTATTAAAAATATGTATTATGCATAACAAATTAGTTCTCCAACTGATATGATTAGGAAAATTGATTACCCACAAACTTCTTCATTATCATCATGCTTTACTTCTTTTCCATTAGGTGATTGATAGAGTCATTTAGACAACGTACATCTTTCCATCATCTCAAAAACCTATTCATTATTTTTATTTAACCAATTATGGATTATTCCTCATGAAACTCATTGATTATTTTTCCAGTATCATGTTTTTAAATTTCTTTAATATTTTATCTAGTATTTATATCTAGCCAAACAAGTACGCACTCTTTCTTATAATATCATACTTAAAATTTCTAAGTAATTTTTTTAGTCTAATCAATATATGAATTTATACTTTTTTATTCATTTTTTTGTTTAATATTCTTGTTATAATAATTTTATCTAGGAATCATAGTCAAGAAATCATCATCCATGATACCATCTTGACCAAATCATCCATATATTTCTTCTATAACATGAAATCTATTTCATGTTTCTGGTTTTGTAATAGATCTTGTCATCTGTTATATTCTATGATAAAGTTTCCTCATTTTATCAATAATAGTCGGCATTGGTTCTTTCCTCTTTCCATGAAATGAATTACTGAACCAACATGAATTGACTTTATACCTATACTTTCCACAACACCAGAAGTACCCTAGAAATTATGATTTTTTATGCTAATCCACGATCTTTCTAGATTTTGGTATTGTTTTACTATTTAAGAATAAGACATTTGTTGCATTAGGTGCTGTGGATATCTTGTCTCATATATTCCATCCTTTTTTGGGGAATATTTCCTCCTATTCTCTGAGGTCCAAAAAAACCTCAATTTTTATTTTTTCACCAGAATTATTACAGATAAAAATAATTTTTCAAAATTAGTATGTGATTTAACATGTTGTTCAGGGATATTCCTGATATATTTTCAACTCATGATAAACTATGAAACATATAAAATGTGTTTAAAATATTTCTTCCCCTTTATGAGTTATATTTTTTTGAATATTATCTATAATATTCACTAGTTCACCCATATTTGAATAATAAATTTTAATCTATCATATATATTTCTCACATCATGGTCATTTCGTTATTTTCTTCAGTCATACTATTTTTCACCTCCAAAACCTTATACTTTTAATTTATGCACTGGGTAATCTGTTCAGGAAAAGAATTAAATTTTCCATTTAGTTTTTTTACCTTCTATTCATTATTACTATGACATGATTAAATATAAAATGTATTCAAATGATAATATAAATAAACTTCTTAATGTGAAGAAAAACTAGATGATAGATCACACAAAAACAGAATATTTTTTTATATTTTTAGATAAAATACCTTTGTGGATACTTGAGAACCAAACAAGGACGAAAGCAAACAAAGTCATGTGCAAGGGGATCCACCATTTAAGGCATGATAGAGACTAAATCACAAACCAAGAAATAACCCGAGTACAAAATCAAACAAGATCTTCCTAGAACCAAAAAAATCTAGATGACAGAAGATGATGTAGCATTACCAAGGGGATCCACCATTCAAGACGTGTAAGTCCAACCCAAATAACAAACCACAGAAAGAGAACCTGAAATGTCATACCTTCACCAAAGCCACCAACACTATCCAAAAAAACATGGAATCCATAAAACACATCAAATTGGGTTGTGTGAAGGAGCCTGACTAAATATAATTCTTCTAACTATGCTAATTCCTTTCATGGAATGTGGGAGAACCATGGCTATTTACTGTGTTAGGATTTTCAATTTCATGGAATTATTCTAAGATATTTAGAGGTCCCCCATATAAGATTCCATTCATAAATCCCAACGTTTGATATACCATTATGGGGGGAGGGGTTCTATAGAGTATTTTTATGAATTATTCAATTTAATTTCAACTCTATTACTTTTTAAGTATCTTGATCCATTAAGTAAAAACATCTAGCCTCACATAATATGAAATAAGTATAGTTAAAGTTCATTACATAATGATTTAAAATGTTTGGTAACATAGCCTACTTCTTTCCATGTTTGATTTTCCCAAAAAACCCAGATTTTTATCAAACTCCAACAAATTTCATATAACCAAGAATAATTCGATACCTTTATAATAGAGTCCAATATATTATTTCAAATTATATAGCCCACTGTAAGATATCACTCTCTTCTACAATTATGATACAAAAATTAAGGATCTCATTCTATTTATTTCTTCACTATATGGATATATAATCATCCACCATGAGAAAATGGTTAAGAATATCTATATGTATACAACATCCTGTTTTACACTTTGTTCATATTCTTGATTTTGATAATAAACATTCCAAAAACTAAATCTATTTTCATGAAATTATTCTTCTCATCACATTCAATAATATGATAGAATATGATTCCCATACATGAATGAATCATGAATCAAATTCATTATCTACCCACGATCAATTCATGTATTAGGCTCCAAAAATTTAATATAAATTAAATAGTTTCTGTTATCACTTAATATTATATTATATATAATTAACCTTTAAAACATGTATGAATATATACTCCCAAGGATATAATTAATATTATTCCTCATTGATTAGAATGATGTTTTATTCTATTTTTTAATTTAATCCATGGATTCAGAATTATAACTCCCCATATTAATCTCATTTAAAAACATATTGAATCCATGCTATCATCATCACTTAAACCTTACTCAACTGGTTTGAAGATAACAACAATCATTATTTCTCATGGATTCTTCATTAATATCAAAATAATTAAAAAATAAATAATGAATAAACCCAAAGATTAAATTTATATTCTTGTTTTCCTCACATAATTCCTGGTAGATCAAGAGACCAAAAATGAGATTCCAAGTCATCCTAGTTATCAATCAATCTATATATATGCTTGTAAAACTACATTCATGACTCTTTTCCTTAATCTAACTAATATTTAGAAACCCATTATACTCCATGAAGATTATTATTCATCATAAGATAATTTTGGATACTCTATTTTTTGTTCATGGACATATAATTTCAAGGATTTAATTTTTTGTAAATACAATACACTTTATGGTAGGCCAAAACTCATGTTTTTAGTTGATGTCGCTTACAAGTAATCGCATCTAGAAAATATAGTAGTTTTGAAGCTTCATGTTAGGTTTGTTCATGGTAGATCATGAGAATCCAATGTGGTCAGTCGAACTCATTTCATGCAGTTACATGAAAAATCTCATGGTAGGTTTCAATTTCTAATTTTGGTAACCTAAGAAATGTAAGTTATCATAGAATAAATGATTTGTTTTTTCTACCCTGTTGGTATTTCCACTTTTTTTGTGATTTCTGAGACACAATCATAGAATATCTTCTCTTTTGTTCATGGTGTAGGTTAGGAGGATCATTATGAGTCTGTCTACCATGTGAATCCATGTGGTTATTTCATCCTTTTTAGGATTTCCTTTTTATATCTTCTTGTTCTGAAAAATAATTATTTTCTTAACTACCAACATTAAATGAACTCATCACTTATATAATATAATGTCAATTTATATATATAAATTTCACTTTGTCTTGGATCATGCAATGAGATCATAAAGGTAATAGCTTGACATTTATTTTATTTTAGTTCATGATAATGTACAATCATTTTATTGACATACATGGAAGATTTCTCATGAATGAAATTCATTGACTTATCATGAATCCATAACAACCCTCTAAGCATATTAATTAGATTCTTTCAACAAACACATATTGAATCATTAACAATAAATAAAATTATATCATGGGAAATTCACAACTTGATTCACTCTTTTACCTTCGTGAAAACCCATTCTAAAATAGAATTAGATTAGATTCCACAACTAGGAAAACCCTAAAATAATTTAACACTATCTCTCTATGATATGAAAATAAATTAATTTTTTAACACCATAAAAATAAATTTAGTTTTAAGAAATTTTATTTCCTTTATTTCCTTACCTGCATCATAACCACTAAACTTATATAAGACAAACTATGATACCATATAATATAATTTCAATATAACCAATCTATAATTACATGGGTTGTAATAAAAATTTCATTACATACATTCCCATTACATTTTTTATATCATAGTTTTAGAGGATTAGAGAACCCATTAAAATAAAAAAGTTCAAACTTCCACTTTTTGTACACATTTTCCACAAAAACAATTCTTAATATGATAAAATTATTTTCTAAGAGGAAAATATTATGTAATTAAAAATTATATTTATTATTTTTTTTTCTTAAAATTAAACCCTATTAAATTATTAGAAAACATGGGATTTTAATATAAATATAAAGTCCCCATCCCATGTATCCTTGTGTTAGTTGTCACATTATTACGTTGGAAGAAATAAAGGAAATCACATACCAATAGGGTAATTAGTTTAGCAGATTTTGAAAACAAGATACAAACATATGAATTAAATTACAACATGAATAAGATAAAATATAGTAACTCCATCAGAAACACCCAAATCACCTAGATTATCCCTTCATGTCTGCCAAAATATACATCTTTCCATCCTGGGGAAGAATAAAACATAAAAATATGCCGATATAAAATGTCTAGTAAGTGTAAAAATATTATGGAAGCTATAATAAATAATAATAATAATAAATAATTATGATTTTCTAAAAACACATTCCAATTAAATATACTCTTGAGAATAATATGGAAGAAATAAAAGATAATCAAATAATTCCATATAAATAAACATATATGAATAAAATATAACCATGGATACTCAACTAGATGAAAATCACATGGACTATCAATAAATAATAACATAATGAGGGAATGCCTCAAAAGTGAAATCATAAATATACCATCAAGGCTTTGGCTAAGTCACTATACCTAACTAGGTAAGATATCATCCAATAGCCAAACTAGTTTTTATAATGAGACATGCCGATGCATTGAGTTGAAATAGTAGGCTCTACCCATCAAATATTAAGTCAAAATCATTCTTAATATGTAAGGGTAAAAACATAATAAATATATACATATATATATATATACTAGAATATGAAAAAATATCCCCAAAACAATAAATATAAAAATTAACCATCTTGTGTCATATGATGAATAGTCTCAAAATAGAACATCCATAGTGAAAGTGATAAAAAAATATTAAATAAAATATTTTAAATGGTGTCATAATATGTTAAATTAAAGTAATAATAATATCTATTAAAGGATTTTGATATAGATGCAAATATTATAATAAAATCATTGATAAATTCTTGAGAGAAATAACACATTACATTGAAATACATTATTTAAAAAGCAATGAAGTTATAAAAGAAAACATTTTATTTTAAAATAACATTTTAATATTTTAAAGGACTCAAAAATACATTAATTTTTCAAGAATTCATGGAAATAAAACGATGTTATTTAAGATAAAAACATTCAATTTAAATTTTCAAAAAAGAAAAATTTAAAATGTTATTTTTAAAAGAAAGTCTGATCATTAAACAAATCAATAGATTATGTGTATCAATTATGAAGCCATAGAAATAAATAAATAAATAATGATAAAATAAAATTCAATTCACACATAATAATAGCTTGAAATAATCAATGGAGTAGATGTTTAAACCAAAAAATTTAAATTGGGTTATTAATTCCCTTACCACATTGCAATCAGTCGACCAGTATGCCCCATCAAATTAATGATCATGGAATGATAAAATTGGTTACATGATGATAAGATATATAAAATTGTAGTAAGTGAACCATAAAGAAGAAATATTGATTGATTAAAAATATAACCAACTAATGTATAAATGAGATGAAAAATCTTTACCATTTTTCTGAAAGTGTTCTACACTTGTACTTAATTTCCTGGATAATGAAATTATATTTATTTATTTATTAATTCAGAACCTAACAAACATATATCTGATTAGTTTTAAATTTAATTGGTTTATTTATGGCCATTCTATGTAGTTATAATGCTTAATTTCATTATTCTTGGAGCGTTTATTTCACGGTTTTATGGTCGGTTCCCTTGAGTATAAATATTGGAGTTCATTTCAAATGGGAATAATCTATCCAGAAGTTATTTTTTATTAATTAACTTAAAGAAGATTAAATATAATTATTTATTTTTGTTTTATATGGTATGATGATGATTCATTTGATAAATGTTTGTTTAAAATGTCATAAAATTTTTTGGCGGTTTTTAACATCATCCCGAATTTATGTCATTTTATTTCGTATTATTTTTATATATATTTGTTCAAGAAAAAGTAAATACATATAATTTTTATATTAAAATATTATTTTCCCATAATAATGGTTTTATGACTATCCATGAATGTGATAATCGAAAATGAATACTCTTTATCTAGGAAGGCTTTGAATTGACACATCATTGACGATGTTTTCATTTTTAAAACAAATGGAGATTAGATGGTTTTTGATGATGGAAAATACATTATGACAAGAAAATTAAGAAATATATATGATACTCGATATACCCTTCCATTTGAGATAAGGGAGGTGATGATAGAATGTGAAAATAAATGAAATTAAAAGATAATGAAGAGGGGTTTCAACTCTTGAAAATCATCTCCTTGGGGACCTCCTTTAGACAAATAGATTTTTTATTTTGGTAATACCATAAGGACTATGACAAGGGGAATAGGTTTTTAAAAGTAATCTAGTAGAATTTAGGTAATCATTAAGGAAAATAATGTGTGATGAGAGGGGGTGGTATTTATATGCGTGGAGAGGGGTGTTTGTTGATCATTTTATTTATTTATATGTTATTTTTTCTCAATAACAACAGTAATGATTATTATATTGATGAAGTATAGTAAATAGTAAATGTGAGTATGAAAAAATATGTTCTTACATCCACCCTTTCTAAAAAAATCATGTATTTAAAAAAAATCTAAACAATGAAAAATATTGTATTTCACTATTCATAAATATTCAACTATTTTAGAAAAACCCCAAGAATTAACTGTAAACAATTATCTACATATATATTTCAAAAATGGAATCAATTATATTAAATAAATTTTCAAATTATTATAAATAAAATTTTCAATTATTCAAAAAAACTGATTTTAATATTATAACTAATTTTACGACACATAGAGAAATTAAGTATGACCTCAAAAAATTATCTTATAATTATAATGAAACAAGATATTAGATTATGAATAGATTTTATGAAAAATAACTTTTCTTTTAAATCATTATATTAATTATAAAATTCTAAATAAACATTTACATCTCTAAAAAATACCAACACCTAAATTATAATTATTAAAAAAATTCTTTTCTTATTCCATTTTACAAATATATCATATTTTCATTAATGAGATACCTAAATATTATTTATAATTTCATAGTTGAGGTTATAGTTATAATTTCCCGATTTCCACTTCTAATAGTCACATTACTTTTCTAAATACTTTGTTAGAAATTAATATAATATCACTATTTATTTTAGCTTGGTATTATATGCAACGTATTCGATCAAATAAATTTATTTTAACTAAGAATATGAATAACAAAAAGTATTAGGCGTGTTGCATTATTATACTACTCAAAAAATTTCATTCTCAAAATATTCATGAGTATTAATTTTTTAAAAAAATTGGGTTATTCTTCATAGCATCCTCAGGTGCCCACATTTCATGTTACATTGTATAGTCTCTACAAATAACTATTACCAGTTATGTCTTACAATTCCATAATACATTCTCTCTAGTTTCAATAGTCATGAAAGTATATTCATAGAAAGTAAAATCAGGTTCATGATATATTTATTCAAAATCTATTACATGTGTTGGGTCTAGCGTGTACTTCCTCAAAAAAGGTATGCAGAACCCATCATGTACATTAGAAAGGCTTGGTGGGATCACGAAATGATAATCCATAGCTCCAATTCATTCAATAAATTCAAATGGTTATATGTACTTGGGGATTAGTTTCACTTTATTACCAATCCTTACGACACCATTCTATGGATATACATTCAGAGACACATGATATCCAACATGAAACTGCAAATACTGTCTCCAATTGTCCGTATAACACATTTCCCACTCTTAGTTACTTATATGACCCCAAGAGTCTATACAATTTCCATTTACTCTTTAATATTATATGGGACTTTATGTTTCCTTTCTCCAAGTTCATCCCATCATGTTTTAGTATGAAAAACCATTCCATATAATGCTTCATATGACATCATTGGAACACTATAATGGATACTATTAACAAACAAGTTTAGGGTTTAGGAAAAACCCATCCCTATCAAATTAATACAAAACAGAAAGAGTAGAAGAACATGAGGGCTTACCAGGATGTGAATAAGACACACCACACATATCCGAATCAACAAAATGAGAGGAAAAATATACATTATTAAAGGACCATCTCTAGGATACCTAAGTGATAACCCTCTTGGAAAGAGTGTCTACAGCTTGATTTGCCTTCCTGTAGACATGAGTGACATCCAAATCCAAGTGTTAAAGAGCACTAATACATGGGCTCTATTATGGAATCACTTTCCAAGGAACATTTCGTGAACGCATCTTCAAGATTTTCACCACTATTGTTGATTCAGATTCCACCAAGATATGTATCCAACCATGTGGAATTGCCTAGTTGATGGCCCTGATCATTTCCCAGATCTCGACTTCAATTTTAGATCCAATCCGAATGTAGTGTTAAAATAGGCCTTTAACGAAGCACTTATGGGTGCGTAAGATGCCACCACAGCCTGACGATGCTGGCACAACATGATTCTTAGAATCCAAATCATTCTAAAGACAGTTTGATAATTTTAATGGAAAATGGGGATCTCGATCAGACATGATTGATAGAGGTGCAACATGAAGTCTTAAAATATAATTAATATAGAGTCATGCAAGGTCCTCTAGTGGAAAAGCATCCCTTATAGTGAAGAAATGTGTATTTTTGAAAGCAAATCAATAATTACACATATTATATCATTATTTTTTAGAATCTTTGGTACACTAGGGACAAAATATTTAGTAATTTATTCCCAAATATATATTGGAATAGGTAGAGTATTAATAACTAATCTATGATTTGGTATTTAATCTTTCACTTATTGACAAACTAAATATCTTGATACATAATTAGTAATTTCTTACTTCGTATTATCCCACAAAAATCATTCCTTCAGATATATATACATCATTTTGTTACCATGGTTTATAGAGAACTCCTAGTAATGAGAATCATCCAATAATTATAATTTTAGATTGGGTATATAGGGCACACCAATACTCTTATTAAATTTGATAATTCCATCTTCATATACTATGTCTACTAATTTCCCATCATTCAACGCTTTAATTTTCTTTTGAAAATACTCATCTTCAAAATAAGAACATTTTATCTTTTCTGATAAATATAGTTTGACATAATTTTGGAAAAGTTGTTATGCTTCACCTTTATTGATAATACCCATGTCCATATTTACTTAATCTATGTACACATGATCCCTGCCAATCCTAATTTTATTCAGAACCCCATTGTACTTCTTTCCCAATACATCTACTTTATTATTTACCTTCCTTGGGAGGTTGTGTATTGAACAATAATAATCCTTGAGTACCTAAAGAATCACCTTATCCTCATGTTTAGTTCTATATGTGATAAGATATATTTCAATCTATTATGATCTGTTTATATCAAACATGTTTCACTGTAGAGATAGTGTCTTCATATCTTCAGAGAAAACATAATAGGTGCTAACTCCAGATCATGAGTCAGATAGCTCTATTCATGAGTTTTTAACTCATTGTTTCATAGAGAATAACTACATCATTATCCTTTAGGATAAAACCAAGTCCATTCTTCGTTTCATCCCTATAAATCACTAATCCCCAATTTCTCAATGACATGTTCACAATAGAATAATTCACCAATATCCTATTAATTTATTTAATGCATTATTCACATCCCCTTATCAAAATAATCTTATCCCCATTACGAGTAAGTTTGGATAACAAGTTAGCTAATGAGGCAAAATTCTGAACAAAATGTTGACAATGTCCTTCTATACCAATGAAACTATATACCTTAGTAATGTTTTTTGGTGTACTCCATTCCAGGACTGTAGTCAACTTCACAGAATGAATTGAGATTCCATCCATTGATATAATATTTCTAGGAAATAAAACAATTTGAAGCCATAATGAACACATTCTATACATTGCATAATAATATTTCCTTCTAAGAGTCTCCAAAACAACCCATATGAAGTTCTCATGGTCCTCATGGATTTTATAATACCCCAAGATATTATTAATAAATACCAAATAATTTCAAGATATTACTTGAATAATGTACTCATTAGATCCCAAAACATAGATGGTTTATTAGTCAGTAAAAATTGAATTACCCTCAACATTCCTAAAATGTTGTCTTTAGAATATCATCCTTTATTACAAGCAGTTGATGATATTTAGAACAAAGATCAATATTTTATATATAACTAGTACTTTGCCCGTGCATTTGCACGGCACTATAAAAAATTATGTTATCAATAAGGGAATACCAATTTTGAAACATAATAAATCATATTATAATTGGAAATGTTTAAAACAAAAATTGATTGGTACATATTCTGGAAAAGAAGGAACAATATGGAGTCATTTATTGAGATATAATTCTGAATGTAACAAATAACATGCGATTTGAAAAACTCAAAATTTTTCTAGAAAAAAACTCAAAAGTCACTGGAATGCCGCATAAACAAAACACATTCTACGAATTTGTAGAGGATAGAAATATCTCACATGACAAGAAATGTGATAGTTGTTCTGGAGTTACATCATCCCAAAACCCATGACCACTGTTCATGTTTCAAACCTATAATATTTTAAAAAAATAGTTTCATTGATTGATTATTATGAAAAGAAGAGAAAAATAATAACATGTAACATAATTTATATATGAAATGGATTGAAAGGGAAGAAAGTTGATTCAATAAGAAACTGTAATATATGTGGTAATAGGGTACTAGAATATCTTTGTCGATGTTGTTGTGGATCCCAATAACTTTAATTTTTAGACCGCTCCTGATTTCTTATACGTTAAGAGTTGAAACACAATGAACTCACAGAACAAAATTTCCTATAACTTATAAAATGTTACAGATCTAAAAGTGAAATACCAATAAAATCACAGAATATCCTCTATAACCATAGATCTGCTGCAATTATGTAAAACTAGAATACAACAATCTTGTTAGAGCCCAAAACTAGAATAAATGTTACAGAAATGCTGCAATCTAAAATATGTAGCAATTACATATTGAAGAAATAAATGTTATAGAACTGGTAGAAATAAATGTTACATAAATACTGAAATAAATGTTACAGAAATTATGAAATATTGAAGAAATATATGTTACAGAAATACAGAATAACTGGAACAGAAATATTGAATAACTGAAACAGAAATGCAGAAATAGATGTTACAGAAATGGAATAATATAATGATCATCCTTATATATCAATTAAAAATTGAAGAAATAAATGTTACAAAAATGCTGAAATCTGGAAACAAAAGTATAGAAAATGAGTACAGAAGTTTACATATTGAGAAGTTTCTATTATAATAAGATGTTGGAGAGCTCAAAACTGGAATGTGTATCAACTGTACAGAAAAACATGGTGCCTATGAACAACAATATTCTTATCTTCCTCCACCAGGACCATCATAAAGTTCATAATGATGACATATATGTAATATAATTACTGAATAAATAGAACAGATGTTATGAAATTAAGCATTGAAAGTTTCATCTTCAACAGTTTCTACTATTTTTAGATGTTACAGATCCAAAAACTGGTTTTGGTATCTAGTATACAGATATCCAAGGTTCCTTGGAACATCTATAGGACTCTGTTCCTTTTTTAGAACCATCATTCCATGCATGAAAACAGATTATAACAGAAAACATACCATGTTTATTCCTTGATGGTATGTTTTTTTACCCCATCAAGGGTGATCTGAGAAGCCATCTTTGTCAAAACACAAATGAATTATTCATACTGTAGAAATAAGAACAGAAAGTCAGGCCTATTTTCCGAGCACCGCCCTTCTTCCTGCCACTATCCTCTTCTCCTCGTTCATTCCCTCCATCCTACCCGGCCCTTCCCATCCCCTCTACTCCTTTCTCATCCAACTTGCCCAGCCCTTGGCCCTCCCCTCCCCTCCCTCCCTTCCAAACCTTTTCCCCCAGTATCCCCCTCCCCCTCGTTATCACCCTCCCCTCTCCTTCCATTGTTTCCAAGCTGTCCAGCCCCTGGAATCAGTTATGTTTCAGTAATATTAAAGCAATTAAATATGTTTTATATGTTGTCATATTAATGTAAGTGCACCAAACTATTATCTGAAATAAATTCATTGACATGGTCTGTTTCTGCAAGAGAAGACCCAGCATGAAAAGACACGTTGATCCCCAGTACCACCATACCATAGCTATCCTACCACCATTAAAAGGAAAATATTATGACGTCATTGATATTATTTTTATCATAGTAGAGAAGCTAAACATTGGAATGTAGTTTTTTGAAAATTGAAATTCATGGAAATGTAGTCTTACCTTGATTTTGATATTCATCGCATTTGTGGGTGAAGTTTCAGTTCTAGAAATTATGCCAGAAAAGGTTCTAGACATCGCATCATCAAACATGATCCATGTACACATATCCAAGTATTGGGGAATCTCTGATCTACTCGGTAAAGCGCTACTATTTTCCTCTGTCTTTATTCCATAAAAAGGTAAACTACACATGCTGAATTTAAAATTCTTTTACAATGAAATATAGAAATAGAAAATATGAATAGATGAAGTAAAAGAAACATTCACTCAGAGATATGCTAACAAAACAATATAAGGGTTACATAAAATATATTCAATTTCATCAAATGAACGGAAAGTCTGACATCTATAGAAAGATGGCAGGATAACTGAAATACTGTTTTAGTGATACATAATTGTTTGAAAACAGCTACAGGGAACCAGATTGGAAAGATCTACAGATAAGTCATGCACACTACAAATGGTGTTAGGAAAATTCCCAATCAACCACCTCGATAGACCCCAGTATCAGCACTTAAATGCTGCAGTCAGTCCCCTTTTGGTCACTTTTTTGTCTATGGCATGTCGAGGGGAGTACCACAACTTCATGATCCCGGGTTGTCTTCACATCTCTTCAGATTATGTTGAATCTTTTATTCATTTTCAAAATCAGACAGAATGTTTTTCTAAATGTAATTGGCCATTAATATGTAGGTAACATTTCATGAGATGTGTAATTGGTGAAACAGATGGAAAAAGTGTCTAATAAGAATTATTTTCAGTAAATAATTCTTGAAATATTATCATAAATAGTCTGGGTAAGATTATTTTACTTGAGTAGATAACATATCTGACCCCGATACAACTATTCCCGGACTACCGTACGAAGTAGAACACCCATCATCATGATGTTTCTATAATTTGAAGTAGAAAAGAGTATTAGAGGATGTTGTTTCATGTTTTGGTTCATATAAATTGAATAAATATAAATGAAAAGCACCATGCTATTTTCAATCCCACTACCCAACTCTGTAGATCCACTACTCTAATGTGTCTGTGTTGTCACAAATAGATAAAATCAGTTGTATATAATCAGTGGTATAGTATGTTGAGAGTGCTGTAAAATTTTACCTCTTTTTTCTCAAAGGTGTCACTAAAGCTATGAATTCACATCTCATTATCACTGATAGAAATTAATTTTTAGCTATTCTATTCAAACTAACGATAACCGTTTTTAATATTAAAAGTAGTTACATCAATTGAGAATAAATAATTCTTTGACTTGAATACTTCCAACTGTTGAGGGAAACCGCACTCATCATTATCCTAATTTAAAAAAGACAACGAATGTCAGTTATCAGATAGCAGAAATAAGATTAGATGTTATAATAAGATTCTGCTACCTGTATTAGAGCAGCTCTTAAATTTGAAGTTGTTTCATGTATGAACTGCATAACTTGTTTGTCGAACATAACAACTGAAAATG
Organism: Viscum album; assembly: GCA_963277665.1. NCBI lineage: Eukaryota > Viridiplantae > Streptophyta > Magnoliopsida > Santalales > Viscaceae > Viscum > Viscum album. The sequence goes on along the minus strand of OY728134.1, from coordinate 1,040,566,284 downwards.
ATCCTGTCTTATCTGAAACCATGAGTTTTACCCTAAATCTATTCAATATATTATTTAGATTGCATAATGAGTGGATGAAAGTGTATCCCAGCAGCAGCACCGAGTTGTAATGTTAGAATATTTAAAAATCAAAGAGTTTCTAACCTGGAATTGGTAGTATTTGGAGATAATTTGCATTTGTGGCACCACAATGTTCCATTTAAACTGTGAAACTTTTTCATGAAAGACTCACAGGACTCATAAAACCAGCTGTGAGTGCTTTGAATTTTTAGTATTGTTGCTGAAATTAATCATCTTGTAGGCTACAATAGATTTGGTACATTAAACAATATTTAATGAACGAAATAAAAAGTTGAAGGTAAAAGTAAATGAAGATTTACATATGATAAGAACATAGTACTTACATTTTCAAAGTTTTTTACATCAGCAATGTACTTTTTGTTACTCCAATATTGTACTTCTGTAGAGGGGTTTGGATTCTTTGATGGTAGACTGTGTAACTGGGATGACAATATGAACCCAACCCTACATACATCCTTAACTAGAAAAAAATAAACATGCATCATATAAATTATTATAGCAATGGAGAAAAAATAACAGAGAACTAAATATACTGAAATATTTACAATACATACTAAACCTGTTTCTAAAATTTTCAACTTCTGCAATGTCCAGGTTGTATAAAATGTTTGATGCTTGAATAGTAGTTTTCACAATAACATCTCCTTTAAATTATATGAAAACAATTTTAGTGAACCATTGGTTGAAGATTCCAAAAAAAAGATTTACATACAAAAAATAGGTTAAATGTGGACAGATACTATACTGCTTAATTTTTTAACCCATACGAGTTGTATGATCAGAATGTTAGGTGAGTCCTTATGTTGATCCAGATAAGCTGACATTTCAGTAGCATAATTGTCCCATAAGTTGCAGTGAACTTTCAAACCTCTGTAATCAAAAAAATTTCCTTATTTTTAAATTTCATATGAATATTCCTTGTCACAGTAATACAATTTTTAAATCACTTTTCATCCTCAAGAATAATTTGAATCCTAATTCTCAAATTTCCCATTTATTGCACTGGCTGGGAGTATTGCAGAAGCCCAATGATTTCTAAATCATAAAACACAGAAAGAAAAATAATTAAGGGGAGTTAGACTATTTTGGAAAAGCCTATCTTGTTGAATATTAAAACATTGAATACAGAACTATATCAATACACTACAATGGAAGTATATCTATTAGATTATCTTTTGGTACAATCCTTTGAGAAATGTCGTTAAATGAAGTGAAATTAAAACTAAACAGAGGGAGTTGTGCATCAGAAGGATGAAGAAACTTTGTTGACGTGAATAGAAATCGGCATGCATGTCGAGTTGCCAAGAAACATCCCTGATTTAGATAAATTTAAAAGTTATGAATGTAATAGCAGAATCCCTCATGCACGAGATCTTTGAACTTACAGAAAAGCTGACAGTTAGTAATTGAACATTGTACCTTCGTTCCCTGAAAACAGTAAATATAATGGTGGTTGTAATTGAGATATAATATTTGACAGAAGTCATGTATATTAATGAAATTATTGTACTGCAGTAAGATAACAGAAATAAGCTGTAACGATTTGAAACATGGACCTTTGTATCTCCAAGTACAAAATCGATAACAAAAACATTGTTGGAGTTTTTAGATGAATAATTACACTAGATGTTCAACAAACGTACACGTATCTTTAGAGTTTCATTTGACTCTGGTGAAATCTCACACAATAGGATTATTGATATGGACATCATTTTGTTATTCTGTACATTCACAATTAGTATAGAATGATAACTAAATCATAAGATAAGGAAGAAACAAAGTTACAGTGATCACATTATATAGAAAAATTAAATGATGAAAATATAAATTTAAATGATACCAAAGACAGGATATCAATGATTTCTTTATAGAAAATATTGTGTGTGCAATCAGAAGCTATGTTATACCTATCTGCAACTATTGTTTTCAAACCACTCGATGAGGTGACCCTAGAAACAGCCACATATAATTGACCATGTAAGAACACAGGCCTGTGTAAAAGTAACACAACTGAAGAGAAAGATTGTCCTTGACTCTTATTAATAGTCATAGCATAAAAAACTATCAAAGGATACTGTCTTATTTATAATTTGAATGTGCATCTAACATCAGATTATTTCATAGTTAGTCTTGGAATTACCCCGAATGACAACCAGTTAAAATTTTTACACCAATGACATGGTCTCCCAAGTGTGTAACAATCATGCGAGTGCCATTACATAGACCAACAGATTGATAAAAATTTCTTAAAAACATGATAGGAACACCAATCTTCAGACTAATTTTATGTGTTGCTAATCCAGAGATATTAATTCCATTTAAAAACTCAGATGTGTATATATTTTCAGGCCTATCTGGATCAAAACTAGCAATGAAAACACTGTCAGAGCTGATGTAGTCTCTGATGTCTGCATTTGTGAGAGATAGCATGTAGTCATTTATTTCTTGAACATCATCACATGTTAGATCTAGAATCACTTTTCCCTTTACATAGAATACATTATTGTAATGGTCTGTGAAATCAAGATATGTGAAGTCAAAAATTTATGCCAATGAGTTATTGGTTGATTTCAAAAGATATTTTTCTGGTATATGAATTACCGATTCACCATCATCAGGTTTTCCTGTGTTACCATCACCAATATCTAACACCCACTTTGAAAAGGTTTGTAAGTCATCGGAATCAGTATTGGCAGTACCAGATTGTTGTCGAATGTTTTTTGTTAGATTTGAGACTCTACATTGCTGTGAAAGATACGATGATTTAATACTGGCAAGAATAATGTCTTTTCTGTTGCCACCTGGAAAAACTGGTAGAATTTGATGGAAATATCCACCCAATACAACTTTGATTCCTCCAAATGGTAAAGATGTAGTATTGAGATTTTTTGTTGTCATTATATCTCTTAGAGTACAGTCCAGAGCCTCAAAACAGTACTTTTGAACCATGGATGCCTCATTGTAACATGTAATAGCTTGGCTAAGTCACTCCCTTACTAAATATTGCAAAAAGATTGCTCATTAACAGAGATTGGAATATGAAATTTATAATTCACCGTCCTTCAACCAGGAAGTAGTAATGATGCTATTCCACTTGAAGCTACTGCCAGAACAATACTTCCCTTTGATCGCCACAAATATGTGAGTACTCTCTAAATAAATGTTTTAAAGGTATCTCCGTATCCATGCAAGAAGAAGAAACCCCCACACGCTGATGATATTTAAGACAAAATTACATCTATCACCTTTTTTGTTCACTGGTATGAATACCCTCTAAATTAATGTAATCATTTCGAATACCCTCTATGTTGTAGTTTAGTTCCTCCACAATTGAACGATTTTTAATAGTGTCAATTACAAAATTTGGAACATGCATAGGGGGGAAAACTCTGAAGAGACCTACCGTTTCATCATAAAATGTCGTCTATTTCTTGTAGATAAAACATGTTCCTCTATTCATCAGTGAGAGTGAGATCTATAGAAAATTTGAAACATTTAAAGTGATGTCTGAATAAAATAGTAAAAACTGAATTACAAATTGTTCTGGGAACAAATACCTTTACTGAATAGAGAAAAGTATAAATAAAAAAGCAAAAGAACCCTTCGGTTGTAACATAGAAATGCACAGAATCATTGATAGTACATGACATGGACTACAAAAAATGCATGATAGACATGCAGTTTTTTCATATTAATATGCATAAACATGTACAGAACTTAACATGAATTAAAGAAAAATTTATATAAGTGTGCAGAAAAATGCATGCAGAACCATGTCATTTACAGTTCTGCAAATAAATGTAGTTCTTTAATGTATAATAATGTCCTTTTCATACTGTATTGATATCTTTTCAGTATCCATATGTAAACGGTAGAGTATGAGTAAATATCAAAGGATTCCAAATACTAGATACAATTAACTAATTAAAAAATGGCAGATACTACATAGAACACTTGAGTGTATGTATATAATCCAGCTATAAACATGTCAAATAAAAGTATATAAAAGTGTATACCATTTGATATTTTTTCACCTTGGACAGATTTTTTCAGAGATAGTCGTAGTTAAGAGTATAAATATTATTACAGCAATAGCTACATGTATTATTTAAACTAACAGATCGCATATTCATTAATAGCGTTAGTGATGTTAATAGCTTACTAGAAGAGTAAATATAATTGTATAAAATACCGAAACAAAAAACTAAAGTATTGATGTAGTTGGAAAATGTGGCTGATAATTTGAAGAATCCCTTGCATTTGATGCCTTTTTCTTGCAAAAATATATGATATCTTCAGAGAGAATATTGCAAGTTTCATTTCGAACTATATCTGGATGAGAAATGTTATTTGAGATTAGCAAGCTTGAAAATAGTCTGCATAGACAGTGGCCCATTCCCCATGCTGAGACCTCTTTAATAGCATCGATGAATTCTCGGTCATCCTCTAGTAGACCCATAACAGAACATTCCTCCCTAACAGTGCCATAAATAATTCCATTGATAGTTTTCAAATCATCATATGATGTGGCACCTCTGATTTTTGTTATAAGGATCCGGAGGTAGTATAGCTCTCCAGTGGTAGGAGGCACATAGTAGAGTCGACCAATACTGAAACCTGGTTTTCAGGGATTCCAATTCTTGTCTTGACTACAGAAGATAATCCTAGTCGGGTATTCTGCAAAATTTAAACATCTACCTTCTGGGAATGCCAAATTTGATTTAAACCAAGAAGTGAACATTGTTTTAGAAAAATTTATGCCAGTTATGACATCTTCAATTCTATCATCGTCTCTATATATCACAACATATTTCCCCGATAAATGATAATGCAGCCTGTCGAAAGGTGTATATCTGTAATGTATATCATAAGAGAATATCCGCCAGGACGCCTCACAAGGTGATATGTAGCGACAGTCATAATACATATTTATTTCATCAATAGTGTTGTCTACGCCAGTTTTGATGTTGTTTTCATAAAGTGCTACCATAACACGATCATTTCCCTTGGTTATATATTTAAAGAGATACTTGATAGAAGATGACTGGTTGTAGACCTCAATATTTAGATGTGCTTGATATCTGAGTAGAAAAACGTGATTGTATGGTACCACAAAATGATTATCCAACTGAACACCATTTTTATCTATTTATCTGTTGTTATCCCTTCTATAATATATCACATGACCATCGTCATCTATTGTTGTTTCACCAAAAAAAATTGGAAAGAACATAGAGCATTTTCCATTTTTCTGACAAGGAGAATATTGTCTGGCATCTCCACAAGGGTCAGGGAGCATATAGTTTTTAACAGCTTCATGTAGTGTTGGGTAGGAAATTTTTTCTAGAATCTCAGCAAGCAGAACTCTATTAACATCTGATGGAGTGATAAGTTTGTTTTCATTACAAAGAAATAATAAAATGTGGACATGCGACAAAACTCATTTTTGGAATTCAATGGTTTGAATAACTGTAATGGAAATACAGAAATAGGTTTTTTCTGGTTAATATTAGGTGATGTAACAAGAAATAAAAAGCTGAAAGTAATAAACACTAATAAAATATCTTATCAGTTAAACAAAATGAATTGTCAGAGACTATCTTAACTGCCCTTGATTTTCCGAATATACAATGTTCTCTTAAATATTTTAGAAGATGATCGAATTTTATATTGAATAATCGAGATAGTAATTATGGATTGTCATCTGGATGAAGATTCTTTTTTTTAACAAATCAACTGATTTCTATCCACATTGGGTTACATGTAAACTGAAGGACCAAATCTAGATACCCTGTCCAATTACAAATTAGCATTGTGTCCTGATAATTTTGAATCATATATCTTGGACCACCAGTAAAAGAAGAGGGAGAAATGATTCGCTTCCCGCAAGAGGACCCTTCTCGGTCACCTCTAGGGAATGCCTCTTGCAATCCATTGTATAGGTCGACCTGCATCCACTTCTCTTTGAAACGAATATACGATAGTCTCTGAGACTCAATCATTGTGTAAGCATCGATGAAAAATTATTGCAGTAGTCTTATGGAATGTAGAAAAGTGGATGGTTCAATGTCACAGAATTATATATAAAAAGAGAAATATTCTCCCATTGTAACCTTTCTTAGCTTAGCACTAGTAGTGAACGTAGTAGCATGATGCATTACGTTGTCAACATATCCATCCTAGGCACTAGGGAAAATCAATGGATATTGTAATGGAATATACAAAGGGTGAAGCTCATCAATTCATTTCAATGTACCACATTTGGTTTGAATAATGATGTCACGTTCTTGTTTTAGATCTTCAACATATTCGACAATAAACATGGAAATTTCATATGTTGTCGGTAAGTTATGTGTTGCCTCATGTGTATGTCTTTTTTTAAGCAGGTATAACTTTATGTTTGGAACATCTTCATGATTCGTGACATCCTTTGCTGATACGAATTATTGAGCTAAAGCATTGATCTCATGTATCATATGTTGCAACTTCTTAATAATATCAAATTTAATAACTGATTGAAGATTTCTGCCATTAGAGATGGGAGAGATATTTGTGTCAGACAAATACAATAAAATGCAACAGATTTTTATTCATTGAAATGAATTTCAAAAATACCTCATACTACTAACTATATTCTGGCACTCATGTTCTGTGTCAAATGCATATAGTTGGGAAAACCTTTGGGGTTGTCCTTCTACCGGACACAAACTACCTATGCGATGGTAGTTCTGTCCATTTAGTCTCAATATTGTTGGGGCTCTACCGTTGTTCAACGAATTATCAACCTTCCCACCCATAGACGTGAATGCAAACATAGAATTATAAATATTTATATGTTCTTGGAAAGCTCATGCTTGTGAAGAAGATCGATTGAAAACCAACATCTGTAGGTATGGAGGAGGTGATGGGAGAAAATCCAAATAATTCTTTCCCATAGAGAAGCATATAGAAAATCGTGAGGTTTGTTGGTTGCTGAATTTTCTTTTTCTCTCGCCATACCACATATTTGAGTGACAATATTGGCATACATATGTGGGTTATCCGATATATGAGATTCCTAAACATTGGGGAAAAGTTTATTTAAAACAATATTAAATTTTCAGAAACTGTACTCGAATAGTATTTGATTTATGATATTAATAATGCTGGAGTACTAAAATCAATAACCTGTGTTCTTCGCAATGTCTATTTCTAATGAGTTTCCTGCAGAAGTCGATGAAATGTAAATACAATGTGTGATATCCTGTATAGAATGTAATAATATTTTAAGATCAATTGGTTAGTCAACAAACCTAAGGATTGTGCAGTTGTGATAACGAAATCTGTATTATTTGAAGACGTTGTTGAAATATGTGAAGGTAAATATTGTGGATTAGAATATCAAGTTACAGAAACATTAAGTAGTTACGATAAACAAATGAATAAATCTATAATAATGCATAAAAAAATTATTAAATACCTATCAATGATGCAGTAGTGTATTGTGGTACATCAACATTTGGAAGACTTAATCTGTACACATAGGATAGAGTAAGAACTGAAATTTAATTGACATGTCATATTTAATGTATTAGTCATGCGTACTCTATCAAGTAGAGTACTGAAGATTCAGTGAGATTGTTGTCCTCATTCAGCAAACCTAATGAAAAAATTGACAGAAGTATTTGATGTTCCCTAATTAAAGGTTTGACCCATATTATGGTCATAAAAGTTCACAGACAACAGACTTGCTAAAGGGCACAGGAGAGAGGGTGTGATGTATATGTTTTGGTTTTTTTAGAAATCATTGTCGACCTCGTACGACTTGCACTTGGTACTATGAAAAAATAAGTAACAAATGATGATTAGTCTTCCACCATTGGAAACAATAAGCTTTGCATATCATTTGTAAAATGAACATACCATTAACACATATAGGTGACAATGGTAATCTTCGGTCTGTATGTCCGATGCCATTTGCTGATAGTGGCTGAATAATTGGACTGCCGGTGGACACGGTATAAATAATTGGAGAACCTACAGTACACAACAGTATTGTTACTAAATTGATTGTCATGAAACTCATTTAATGATATTAGTATAGTTAGTAATTAAGTTATTCTAAAACTAAGACAATACTCACGATTTTCTTGACGTTGCTGCATGAGTAGTCTTTTGTGGATCCTTGATTATCTAGATTGGGAAGGCATATGCATGGTTCTGTTGTATTTCATTGTACATAACTGTCTATGTGGAATTAAAAAATATACTATGACAAGTTGATAATTGAATATAAAATGCTTATAAATAGGCAGACAATAATGTTACTATTTAAATTTGAAGATCAATTTAAATGTTTAATATTAACCCAATAGACATGAAAATATTTACTGGAGCTACTATACATTAAAATAAAAGTTTTAAATATAATGACCAAGTAACGGTAAACATAATGCACAAAAATTGGTTTTCAACCACATTTCTGAAGCGATACCTGTGTGAAAAAATTTGATGCCCCTCAGATGAAAGACACAAAAGGCTGTTGTCAAAGCAGTCATATATTATCACCGACAAGACTGCAGCTATATGTGTTAAGTATCAACGATGGAATGGAGCAATAAAATATCTCACATATCCAAAAATTGTATACGTGGAAGGAATATTAATTAATGGTTATGCAAAAAAAACAAATATCTATCTAAGAAATTTGACATTCAATGTCACGTGGGATTGGTATTTTTATATACTTGATAAGAAAATAAGTACGCCAACAATGGTGGGAGCATAATAAATAAGGAACTATATCACAGTAGCTTCCATACAAGTGTCAAAATGTTAGACGTTGGTATGTGTTGTTATATATTCCAGAATGCAGAGTCCATGTACTGATTAGGTTGCAGATATCCAAAACCTGGCTAAAAAACAGAGACCCAATGATATTTTAAAACGATATACTCTTATTATAATCGCAATAAACATGTTAAATATGTAGTGTAGAGTGATAGAGGATACCTTAGATTGTTAGTAGACAATGAATCCATATGTAATAAACAGAAACCCTAATCGCGAGGTCGGCGATGAAATAGAGCTTTGGGATGTCTGTGATGGTATGCCCAAGGTCGTTTTCTAGGACGGTAATGGCAACAACGATGCTTCCAGGGATGGTATGCGGGAGGAGATTACCAGAATCATCTAGTGGAGTATTGAATAGTGCTTATGTGAAACCCTATTCTTTCCCTGAAAAGCCGGTATAGACAGCGATCCGCTAAGAATGCCTCGAGCGGGTAGAAGTGATTATTGGATACCGTAATCGCCACTGGAAATTTGAGGAATCAAACAGAGGACGAAATACTGGGGGAGATTGGAGGAATTGAACAGCGGTGAATGAAATGTGGGTACAAGAAATGAGGGGGGAGATTAAAGGAAGGCTAAGAGCTCGTGTACATGAATTAGAATGAAGTCTGCGAATGATCATCACTGAGTTGAAACCCTAAGCCCGGACAGAGGAGTAGAAAATCCGAGCGATGGGGGAGGTCGACATGGAGCTCGGAGAAAAGACGTCTCAAGATAAGCCTGATAGAGGAATCGAACAGCAGCGAACGAAATGCATGTATAGGAATTGTGAGGGGAGTTAAGAGAAAGGTGTTGATATCGGATTTGTGGTTTAGGATGAAGTCCGTGAATAACAACGGTGAGTGGAAACCCTAATCCCAGACGGAGGAGGAGGTAATCTGAGCGACGCGGGAGGTCGGAGAAAAATCATCATAGGAAGAGCCCCGATAGGATAGGGCTATTTTTGGAAGAAATTTATTAATTAGGAGGCATGGCTTCATGAGGTGTCGACATATCAGCTAGGAATAACCCAGCTTTATTGTATATAGTGGATGAGCTCCATGATGTTGATCAAATATGTCATCAATTTTTGGAAGATGATACTTGTTATTTATCATAATTGAATTTTTCCACATATAGTCAATGTAAAACCTCACATATTAATATTTCTTGTTAATGAAAACATTATGAGCTCTCCAAGGTGAAACACTATGTCATATGAATCCCTTTCCACTCAATTCCACTAGTTATTTCTTTAATTATTTTAACTCCACTCTGGATATTATACAGGGAGTCTTAGATATTGTTCTTTCATTAGGGATTAAATCAATATAAATCACAAATTCCCTCTCTGGTGGGTTTCCAGTTAATTCCTATGAAGATACATCAATGTATTCCATTACAATTGGTACATCTACAATTTGAATATCACCATTTTCTTCAAAATGTTTTATCTACTATTTTTCTCTAAGATATAAATTAAAATTGCTACCCAGGGTGGATCTATATATGGATCAGATGATGATCTACCCACTTTAAAGATAGAATGTTCCATATCTTCATCATGAATAATAATTTATATCTCTTTATATAGAAAATTCAATATATTTTTAAATACATTCAACACTGAGGATTAAATAAAAATCATCCATAAAAATGATAATAAAATTAGAAATTAGAGCATGTTTATGTACCAAAATTGGAACTTATTGGAACATAATTATTGTAATAAGGATTCCACTATGATTTTTGATTAGTTACTCCCTTTTATGATGAATTTCAAATAAATAAATTTCATTGGAAACTGGGAAGGTATAAAATAATTCAATGATTCAGAATGAAGTAGAGAATTTTCTATATTTGAGGAGATGATTAAAGTACATATCACTAAATCATTCTATACTACAACCCCAGTTGTATTGACTACATAAGCATGAAATTTTTTCCTGTTCATCACCTATGTAAATATTTCTTAAAGGATATGAAAATCATGTTCATTGTATAACATTTCCTTACAGCTGAATCATTTCATATCATTAAATTCTTTCAATCCCATTAAATCATGGGCATGGAGGCCTTTTTATCCCCACATGTAAAAAACTACCATTCACAATATTCATGTTCCATGATGTTTCTTTCATCATTTATTTAATGTTGAAAATTATAATATTCCATTCTTCCCATTTTCCTTATTTCCTTTTTGATATTACTCAGTATCGCTCTTCTAACCTTTCATCCCTTTAAAGCCACATGTCATGGAAAATTATTTCTCTATATTAGTGGAACATGATACTATATCCTTGTATAATGAGAATGATTGGGAGACAAGTTACCTTCCTAGAATTGGAATTATATCAACAATTATAAAGATCAACCATGCTCTTTATATTATGTATATAGTCGGTGGCATCCCTTGGTAACCTTGTAATGTTGGATTCAAACATAGAAATTTTTTCATCCACTTTTTTTATAGAATCAATAATTGTCTATCCATATCCACTTATAGTTCCTGAGGGGAATGTTATTCAAATAAAATTTCATTAAAATCATTCCATTTCATAATTTTAATTTCATCCACATCCTTTGTGTTATGAATTAATGATAACCATTGATCTTCATCTCCCAAGAGACGATAAACAAACGTGATCATCTTATATCATTTGTTACTTCGCAAATATAGAAACATATTCCCTATGGAACTTATCCATTACTCATTAACAAATGGGTTTGTAGTCCCAGTAAATTTTGTGGTCATTGTCATATGATGTGATCTAAAATTATTAAACCTCATTGTGGATTAGTCTTCTCCATGAAGGTCAGTTTATTACTGATAACCTCAGACAGTTGTCATAGTATATTTATATGTTGTTCATATTTAGTTCATGATCCATCCAAAAAATCATTATTTTGAATATATGTTCAATCCCAACATGTAATACACATGTTGATCTTTTTTTGCATTCAATCCACTATGCACTATTTAAAAATATTTTAATACGTTAGATTAAATTATGATATTTTAAAACTAGTGAAATAATAAGAAATATATTAATATGTAATCTCAAAATCATTATCTTGGATTCCTTGGGAACATTCTCAAAGTATGTAATATTGTTAAATGTCCCTAATCTATGTTTCTTAAATGTACTTTCATATTTTCTCCTCAATTTTCTCAGATACAAACTTTAAAGTCTCAATCCCATGTAGCCTAGATTTAGTGGTTACATTATTACACCGATAGAATGAAAAGTGATCATATACCAAAGGAACAAATAGTTTAGTATCATTGGAAAACTAGATAAAAATATTAGTATTGAATTACTACGTGAAATTAAATATGACATAGTAATTCTACTGGAAACTCCCCTAATATCAAAGATTATGTATTCATGTCAATCATAATATATAGCTTAGAAACCTAGATAAAAATAAAACATATGAAAGGGGTGACTTCATATGCTTAGAAATGATATTTATACAATAGAATATATCATAAATATGAATAATAAATAACACATAGTGAATAAATAAATGCATGTTCCATTAAAACATAATCTTCAACATAATATGGTTGGAATAAAAATGATAAAATATTACCATATAAACAATCACATGAGCATGTAATATTACCATTGGATATTCTTCTTTATGAATAATCACATAGATTATCAATAACTAATAATATAATTAGGGAATTGATAATATAGGGCATTATAAATATACATTTTAGGATTTTTCCAAGACCCCATAAATAATATGGAAAGACAACAGCCAAAACCCAAACTAGTTTGTCTCGTGAGACTGGAAGATGCATTAAAGAGATGTTATGTGACCTTCCCATCACAAACCAAGTACAAATCATTCCTTATATGAAAGGGTACAAACATAATAAACATATAAAATCATATATAAATTTACATATGAAATAATATCCTATAAAAAATAAACATAATAAAAAACCATCCAGTGTAATATGATGAATGGTATCAAAATAGAATATCCATAGTCAAAAGTGTCATAAAAAATTCCAAAAAATAATTTAGATATAATTAAAATAGATCATCCTAAATTAATGATAACATCAAACAAAGGGATTCTCTAATAAAACCATTGATAAATTCTTTAGACAAATACAACATTACTTTGAATCATTTATTTAAAATCTTATGAAAATATAAAAGAAAAAATATAATTTGAAAATAACCTTATAAACATGTAAATTATTCATCAATACATTAAGGCACAATTAAATCTGAAAAAATACACTCATTCCATATAAGTCAAAAATATTTATTTTCAATTTAATAGAACATTTAAAAGATTTTTTTTATCATAAATTGCGAGCATTAAATAAATAAATAGTTTATGTGTAAGAGAAATAAATCCAAATAAAATAATAATAAATAAAACATAAGATACTAAAAATTAATTTCACACATAATCATAGCATGACATAATCAACAATAAAAATTCAACAAAAAATGGAAATTTAGTTATGAATTCCCTTACCACATTTCAATTAGTCAAATCGTATACCCCATAATGTTAATGATCATCCAATAAAAAACTGAATTATATTAATAAATAGATTAATGATATGATATGTTAATGGTAATTTTGTACACCAAAACATAAGAAATGAGGGTTAATTGAGGAATATATCTCACAAATTTAATTATGAGATGAGAATTCCTTACCTTAGATTCAAAAGTGTTCTACATTTGTACTTACTGTCCCAGTTAATGAAATTAGTTTAATTAATTACATAATTTATTACATCATGAAGATATATTTTATTTATTATAATTTCATTATGTTCATTTATGGTAATTTCAATGAGTTATAATTTTTAATTTCATTCTTGCAGAAGCGTTTGTTAAATGGTTTTGTGTTTGGTTCCCTTGAGTTAAAATATGGGAGTTTATTGCAAATCAGAATAACTTCCACAGAAGTGAAGTTATTCAGTATTAATTATATTATAGATGTTAAAATGGCATCATATATCATTTTTTATAAAAATGAGGATAATTCAATAGATAAAATGTTGATGAAAATGTATTAATTTATTTTTACGGTTTTCACCACCATCACAAACTTCTGTCATCTTATTTAATATTATATTTATATATATTGGTTAAAAATCCTGATATAACATGTAATATATATATATATATATATATATAATTCATTTTAATATATATTATTTTTTTAGGACCATCCTTGAAGGAAGTAATGGAAATTAAAACTCGCCATCCAAGAAGGAGGCGCATCGACACATCACAAACAACATTTTCATTTATTAAATAATAGGAGAGGAGAAGGTTTTTTATGATGGATAATAAAAAATAATTATATTATTATATATTATATATATATATATGATATTGTAGTTACAATTCAACTTTGCATAGGGGAGGGTAGGAGAGGATATGAAAAAAATAAAAATAAAGGAGAAAGAAAGAGGATTTTACCTCTTGAATATCGTCTCCTTTGGAACCACCATAAGACACATGGATTGGGTCATTTTGTAAGAATAGAAAGTATTGGACATATTAAAGAGGATTAGTAATGTAATGTTTTAGTATTTTGACAATATTCTAGTATTAGATGGTGAGACAAGAAGAGGTGGTGATGAGTGATATTAATAGAAAATGGGAGGGGTATTTTTTATTATTTGATTCATTTAATTATTATTTTAGCTCAAGAATAAAAATATTGAAGATTATTGTGACTAATTATAGAACGTAATAAATTTTAGTTCTAACTAATGGGTTATTATATAAAGAATTTACAAAAAAAATCATGTATTTTACTTATTATGTTAAATAACATTTATTACCGTATTTTACAATTCATTAAAAATTCCATTGTATTAAAAAAATCCCAAAACGTCACCCTAAATATTTTTTAACATTTATATTTCAAGAATAGACTCTATTATATGAAAATAATATTATAAATATAAGAAATTAAAATTTAAAATAACATCATATTTTATTTGATAAATAACGACTTTAATATTAAAACTGATTTTACGAAACATTGAAATAATAATTTTGGTCTCATAAAATTTTCTTATAATTATAATGAAATAAAACATTAATTTATCAATATATTTTGTGAGAATAAATTTTATTTTAAATGCTAGTGATAGTTCAAAAAATAAAGAAACATTTACATTTCATAAAAATAAAAACACTTAATTCGTCGTTCTCAAAACATCCATTTACATATTCTATGATTTAAATATAAAATATTTTCATTTATGAGGTACAAAAATTGATTATTTATTTAATAGGTGACTTTATTTTTCTAATGGATACATTTTTATTCCTAATAGTCACATTACTATTCTAATAATCATGTCAATATTTAATAGTATATCACGGATTGTTTATACTCAGTGTTGTGTGCAATATAAGACATTATATAAATTGATTTTATTTAAGAAGATTCATACCATAAGATATTGGGGTTTTATAATAAAAAAATGGGTAATAAAAAAGAGTAAACTTATTAGGTCATTGAAATACATCAAAACCCTTAAAAGTGATTCTCTTGTACATAACAAACATTTAGATCATAAAAAATAAAAATGAAAAACTGAAATAAAAATCAAAATTAATTTTAAAAAATAGAACATGATATGAATTTATAATTAATCCATTATATAATATTGGGATAACATATTCATCATAATTACAAACGAATATTTCAATTGGAAAAAATATTTTGTTACTTCCAAAATATAATATCTGGAAACTAAATCATTACCCAATTCATCGGGGGTCTATATCATGGGCCCACGCATCATCTTATAATCGTTTTGAGTACCATAACATGATATAAACATATATTCTATTTCATTTAACCATATAATTTATAAAACAAATTAATGAATAGTTTTTAATTTTTAATAAATATATTTTATGTTGACCCATAAGAAAATTACTTTTAATTGAAGGGTTTACCAATTCCCTACTGAGTCGGAAATGAAATTGAAACATATAGTAATTATAGTAATCATACATAATATGGGGAGATAATTCATTGAAAAAATTATATAAATAATTGGGATATTTTCTATAAAATAGTTATATTATTTTTTTAAAAGCAAACCCCCATACTTCGAGTTTTGACTCACCTCGTATTTCCTCTAAAATGATGAATAATAAAATTATATTAATTATTTACATGATTAAAAATAATTTTTATGTTAATTTAATTATCAGTTTTAATTTATTTCTTATTATCATGGTTTAACAATATACCAAATTGATATTGTTTACATCAGTCATACTGTGATTCTTCAGTTCATAACACATGCAACAACTAGAGTTGAGGGGAAATGGTAAAATATATTTTTTCATGTATTCATTAATCTTTATAAGATTAAATATATCGTTTTCATATAATTATAGATTCAATGAAGTTTAATATTATATCATGTCATATCAATTTTGAATGTCTTCTTTGAAAATATTTCTTTTATTGGTTACAAATGACTATGATTGTTTAAGTTTAATTTCATTGTTTGATGGATAATTAACCATTATAGAATTATGAATAATAAATTAAATAAATTTTAATTTTATATTTAAATATGAAATAAATTATCAATAATATATATGAAATACATTATCTTATTAGAGTTACATTGTTCACTTAGATAACATAAAACCACCATGGAGAGGAATGTTTTCAGAAACAGAATATAAAAGGGGAAAATAAAAATTTATTTTTATAAAAACATTATTTTATAACTATGAATGATTTTTATTTTTAATTCAAAATATTTATTATGTTATTTTATATAGTATAAAGAGACTTCAAATGAATGATCAAAGTGTTAAAAAAACCCCACATTTTGACTTAGTGGTGACTTTTAAAAAGGGTTCTGTGAGTTGTAATAGATAATCTATCAACATTTACAGATAAAAAAATATTTCAATAATATGGGAATATAATTATTTTAGATAAAAAATATATTTTTAAACAAATTTTCAAGAGACAACAACATAAATTACATTATTGAAAGAGTAATCAAATCACTTATTTTAAACCATGAACCACATCCTTCATTTTGGTTCTATAACCTCCTGAGAAAGGACATTGGGAAAGTATAAAGACGTATTAATATGAATATAAAACATTAAAGTTGTAATTAGGAGGAACATGGAGGGAAAATATAACTATATATGTGTTATATAATGGTTATAAGGAGTCCCCTTTTTTATATCCAATTCAATAATAATTTCACAAATATTTAAACATTAAGGGTCAATAATGTAAGTTTTTAATGGAAATGTTCCCATAAATGGATAATAGATGATAATCCTATACCTATTTCACTCAATATAATGTTTTATTATTATTTTAGTCATTTTATTAATCATTTTTAACATAAAATTCAATTTAACATCATATTTAGTGTTATTCTCGTATCTTTAATTTGAAAACATCTAGATAACTACATGATTATGATTAAAATATTTAAATAACTTATAAGATATCATTTTAATCCAAAAAATCATAAAAATTCATAATTCCTCCCAAAATTATCATTTTAAATAATTTTAAAATCAATTATTTTTACTTTTCTCTTTCTTCCATAATTGTTTCATCAATGCTGGTTAAGAATTTTGGATAATTATCCAATTTTTTATGTGAAAAATAAATTACTAACATAAATATATTTTAGTATTAATAAAATTATTAAAATAAATATTTCAATATATTATTTATTCATATTTATATCATGATAAATATATATATATATATGATTTTTGACTTTTTATACCTTGTGCAAACATTGCGTAAAAAATTAGATAACTATCTTGTAATATAAATGTACAATTCACAATTTGTTTCCAAAAATAATTGATTATGAATTATATATATAATTAAAATTTCTCATGTAATTTCCCCTTCTATGATATAATATCCAAAATTAAAATTTTGTCTTTCCAATGCTTTGAACACACTACTTCAGCAATGATACTGATTTCATATTCATCTAATAATAATAATCAGTTTTTTAATTGAATAATAATTATAAAATATTTTTAGTATTTTATAATGTAATATATGTTCTGCTAATTTTATAACTTTTTATGTAACATTTATACCATGATTATGTCATAAAATATACAGTATTGATAAGAAACTATATTTTATTATTGTTTAGTAAAAATGAACTTGTTAATAAAAATTAAAAAAAGTCACCCAATACTAGTATAAAAATGATTACACGAAAAATGAGCTCATCTTTATAAAATTATAATTCTAAAATTTATGAAAATAACTATTAAAGAAAAAAATATATAAATAGAAAATAAATTTATTTATAAAAAAAATTCTCAAATAAAAAACAACTTTCTTGATTCAATCCATGTTAAACTTATTTCTATGAAAATAATAATACTAAATATCCATATGAAATGATATAATTAACATAATTAAAAGATATAAAACATAAATTTTAAAAATTTCATTAGTTTTATAAAAATAAAAATCATATAAATGTAAATTCATTAAAATTTAAATAAAACATCTATTATGTGATGATGTAAACATAACAATTTTAAATTTATAAAGTTCACATAATTTATTTTCATAAATCTCTTTATATATGGTGTATGAATATATATATGTTTAATGTATATATAAAAACTCATAATCATGACATTTAATGAACCATAAAAGTTATATTTTATAGAAATTCCCTAAGTTTTCACACATCTTGATATAATTGTTTGTTCTTTTAGTGTAAAGACTCATCTTATAAACAATTATTTTCTGTTTCAATTTTTTTTATGAATTAGATCCCCAAGAAACTTTTTTCTTCTTGTGAATAAATTTCAATCTCTTTTATTTTATTTTTAAATTTCTTTAACAAATCATCTTTGAAATTCATAAATTGTTTTTTTAGTTCATACATGCATGGTTATTCTCCTCCTTGATTTTATTAATCTCAACATTCTCACCATAGTAATTCATCTCCTATTGATTCATGGAATACATTTAATGATAAAGTGATAAGATTATTTATTGTCCTTATCATGTTTCTTGAGAGTTTTAAATATTTGAATCTTCTTATTCAATGAATTCTCTATATCTACATCTTCACATTATGAATTTTTTAATAATGAATTCCCTTTAAAAACTATGTTATATAAATGAAAGCATCAATGGGAACTCTCTTCAAATATCCTTTAGCTTCATAGTATAGTTTTTGAAATTTTTTAGTAGGCTCATTCTCCCAATATAATGTATAACCTAGACAATATTTTGCTTGATGATTATAAAAAATAAATTTAACAAATGAATAACTTCTTTGATTACCATTATATATTTTTTAATATACATTATTCTTTGAACCCTTATTAGGCATATTTTCAACATTCTTTTGTCTATTATTTAGGTTTTGTATGAAACCTATCTTATTTTTTATATGATATTAGAACTATATTTTCCTTCTAAGAATATTTTTAATATTATAAAAAAAATTACACAATATATATAACTATAAATTTAAAATGATATACATCCACTCATAGGTGAAATAGATAAGCTTCAATACAACTAGATATACCCTAACATGATCATTCAGTAATCTAAGAGAGGGTAGAGGTGAATTTGGGTGACCACTATACTGAATATTTCATCTCTTTAAGTTCCCCTATAAATATTCATAACACTATTACCATTTTTGATAATATATGGATTTTCTTATGATTTCCCTCAATGCACTAACATATTATCAATGGTAAAACTATGAAAGAAAAAAAGAGTATTTTTACAATGATCAACCCTAACATGGAATTTACTCATTGCAACATTTCGTTTCATTTTGAGACACAAATATCAAATATATTACAAATGTGAATACAATGAGATATGTCCAGAATGAAATTATTATATCTTGATAGGTTCTTTATACCGGTTCTCTCTAGTTTTTTGTCTCTCGAATGGTTCTATATATTGAGTCCCGCTTGTTTATGGTCTTGTAATTTATATAGCTTGAAATATACTATATCATACAAATTTTCAAAGGTTCTTCTCAAGGAACTCTTAAAGAATATACCCATACTTCTATGGATGTCACTATATCACAATAGTTTGATCTTCTTCCTCAATGATATTTATTTCATATCCTAGTGAAAATATTCTACAACACCGTGAATATATTTCCCCATGTTTTTTGGAAGATAGTTATTTTTATAAACAATATAATTACAACTCAAACTGATTCTTTCAATTTATTTATTAGAATGGATAATGATTATAAAATATCTTACATATCATAAGAATTAAACTAAAAAAACTATTCATTCATAAGTGAAAAAATATTTAAAAAAATAACATAAATTAGAATATTAAACACCATGAATTATTACATAAAATAGAATATAACTTCCTTTAAGAGTGAAAAATTAAATTTAGACAAAAAATAAAAAATAATAAAATCACAAATACTATGAAATATCTTAAATAATATTTCCCCATGGGTGTTACAAAATATCCAAATAAACCCTATTTTAAAGAAGATCACCATCAAAGGAGAAATCATTTTGAAAAATATATAATATGAAATAAAAATGGTTCCCTGTATATAAAGAATATAATAAATAAATTATTTAATATGTTTTTATATAGGAATTAAATATGTTTACTGGAAATTTGATAATAGGAAATTTTTTTGGATTATATGGATATTTTTTATACATTTATCCAGTAGGTATATTGAAAGTAAAATAAAAAGACATTCCGAAGACCGCGTTTCATACTAGATATGGCCATTATGAATTTGTAGTTATGCATTTTGGGATAACCAATTCACCTACTGTATTAATGAATCTTATGAATAGAATTTTTCATGAGTTCTTGGATAAGTTTGTGGTTGTGTTCATTGATAATAGTTTGGTTTTTTCTAAAAGTAAAGAGGTACATGAAGGTAATTTAAGGGTTGTCTTGAAAACATTAAAGAAAAGAAGCAGTTTTTAAAATTTATCAAGTGTGAGTTTTGGTTACAACAAATTTATTTCCTTGGTCACATGGTTTAAAAAAATGGAAGAACTGTTGATCCTTATAAAATTAAATTTGTTGATGAATAGCCAAGAACCACAAATATAACTAAGATCCATAGTTTTCTTGGTTTGGTAGGTCATTACACGAGGTTTTTTGAAATTTTACATGGTTATCTATTCCAATGAATAAGTTAACTCGAAAAGGTGTTAAGTCCATATGGAAAAAATAATTTGATGAAAGTTTTCAGGATTTGAAAAGAATATTGGTGAATTCACTAGTTTTGGAACTACCTTCCAGAAATGGTGAGTTTGTTATTTACAGTGACACTTTGTTGAAAGGACTTGGTTGTGTCCTTATGCAGAATGATCAGGTAATTGGTTATGCTTCACGTCAGTTGAAACCTCATGAATTAAATTATCCTACTCGTGATTTGGAATTAGTTGTTGTAGTTTTTTATTTAAAAATTGTGAGGCATCATTTGTATAGAGTAATGTGTGAAATATATACCGATCAAAAAAGTTTGAAATATATATTCACTCAGAATGATTTGAACATGATATAGATGAGATGGTGGGAATTAATCAAGGATTATGATTTCACGATCTTCTACCATTTCGGAAAAGAAAATAAAGTGGATGATGCTTTGAGTCGAAAAAGTAATGTTTCATTAACCATGATACGTTTGGAACGAGATCCTTCGGTTTTTGATTTGATGAAATTTGGCATAGAAGTTGTTGGTTCAAGAGATTCCTCTATTTTGTTTTAGGTGTTAGTGAAATCATCTCTATCATATAAAATCAATCAATCGTAGAAGGATGACAGTGAGTTTCAAAAAAAGGTAGAGTTGGTTCATAAGGGTAAGTTTCATGATTTTAGCATTGATAACTACTGTGTTTTGTGTTTTGTTAAGATATTATGCGTGCTTTTTGATTCATAGTTGAAGAATGAGTTGTTATGTAAAGCTCATAGTTCCTCATTTTTAGTTCATCCAGGTAGTACTAAGATGTAAAAAGATCTTCGAGAGTATTAATGGTGGGATTGAATGAAAAGAGATATTGCTGATTTTACTGTGAAGTGTTTGACTTGTCAACAGGTTAAAGTAGAGTGGTAGTAACCAAAAGGAATTCTTCAGTCTTTACCGGGGCCATAGTAGAAATAGGGAAAAATATATCCATGGAAGTTTTTGTTGGATTACCAATTACATCATGAGGTAGTAATGAAATATGGGTTATTGTTGATCGGTTGAATAAATCAGCTCATTTCTTTCTAATTCGAAATACTTTGTCTCTAGATCAACTTCCTCGGTTGTATGTCAAGGATATAGTCCGGTTGCATGGAGTTCCCCTTTCCATTGTATTTGATCATGATACCATGTATACTTATAACTTTTTGAAAGGCCTTCAGTAGTCGTTGGCTACAGAATTAAATTTTAGTACATCTTCTCATCCTCAATCGGATGGGAAGACAGAGAAAAAAAATTCAGATATTGGAATATATTTTACGTTCTTGTTTGATTGATTACTAGGGATGTTTGGAGCAATATCTTTCTTTGGTTGAATTTTCTTATAATAATAGTTTTTATTACAATATACAGATGGCTATGTTTGAGGTATTATATGTAAAATGGTTTTGAACTCCAGCTTTTTGGGATGAAGTAGGGGAAAGGAAACTGATGGGACCTGAATTAGTAGAAGAGATGGTAGAAAAAGATCTGTTGATTCAGAATCACATTAGAACATCTCATAGTAGGCAAAAAAGATATGCAGATAACTGGAGAAAGGGTCATTATTTTGAGGTAGGTGATCATGTCTTTCTCAAAGTTTCTCCACGGAAAAGTGTGATGCGTTTTTAATAAGGGAATGTTGTGTCTGTGGTTCATTGGACCAAATGAAATCCTAGAGAAAGTTGGATCCATTGCATACAGAGTGGATTTAACTCCATGTTTTTCCCATGTACACATTGTTTTTCATGTCTCAATGTTCAGAAAGTATATTCCAGATCCATCTCATGTTTTAAGTCCATAGTTAGTTCAATTGGAAAACAATATCTCTTATTAAGAACAACCATTATAGATTCTTGATCATAGAGACAAAGTGTTGCAGAATAAGGTAATTGATCAGGTTAAGGTTTTGTGGAAAAACCATATGGTTGAAGAGGTAACGTGGGAATTTGAAAATTCCATGAGGGATAAATACCCCCACTTATTTGATAAGTGAATAAAAATATTGAGGACGGAATTCCCAAAATGGGTGAAGGATATAACATCCTAGGTAAATAAAGAATAAGATTTTATTCATATTTATTAATTTTTGTGCAATAAATATTAATTTTTCTATAAAGGGGTTTCTGAATTTGATGGCGTGTCTGATAAGCAACAACGGATTTCTTTGAAATCTTAATCTGCACACTAGTAATATAATAATATTATTTTAAATGGTTGTTAATTACTATCAATTATATTGGCGATAATGAATATAAATAACTAAAAATTAATTATATATGTTTTTTAAATGTTTTTATAGTTATCCAATAAGTGTTAGAGGCTTAAAATGAGAATGAATCCAATTTTAAGCATAAATATTCTAATATTCTTTAAAAGGTTGTTTAACCTCCTTTTGATGGAGAACCATTTTTAAATCTAATTTTTGTCACTATTATATGTTTTATTTTGAAAAATAAAATCCTTCTTTAGAAATGGGACATAAAAATTTACTTTGGGTAAATATTTGGTATTTTTCTAATAAAGTTCATTTTTAATGACTAAAAAGTCATTTTTTATTATCCAAAAACTTTTGAGGAAAAAGAGATAAAATAAAAAACACTTTTGAGGAAAAGTGGTATATCCACCATGACTTCCCGACTTAAAACGTTCAAACATCAAAAAACAAGTTAACTCATTACACATACCAAATAAAACCACATAGTCATTCAAATCATGAACCTAGTGCATGAATATCAGAAGAGCTTGAACAAACCTCAAAACTGGACTCCTTGAATGCTGCTGATTCGACCATCGACATCATCCCCAAAACAACCAACCCTACGGTGAACTCCGATCAGACTTCACCCAAACCTTCCAGCAACGTGAGGTGGTCCAAGAACACATCCACAAAAGGAAAAGAAAAATTCAGATCAAGGTAGTCCAGGTAGTGCTGACACCACACCCAACTCTGTAGAATCCAGTCACACCAGTCTCACCACACCAGTCTCACCAACAACAACACTAGAATCAAATTCTGATTCATTTTTAATATATATTGAATATGATGTATTTTAATTCAAACCCGCCTTTTAATCTAATTAATTTATATGGTTAGATTATATTTTTAATTTGTTTTAAAGTGTAAATATATTATATTTTTACCATTTAATCCAATTTTGTTCATTGGAAGTAATTTTACTTTGAAATTGGACATAAACAAGTGTCAATATTTTAATTGTTAATATTTTTAAAAAACAAACTTTTTTTTGAAAATCGAAATTAATTATATAATTAATTAATGCAACTAATATATTTTGAATTTTGTAAAATAGACATCATTTTTTATTTCAGAATATAAAATTTATCTTAGGGTGATTTTTTGGAATTTTTCTAAAAACCCATCAATTTTTTATTAATAGTGAAACCACTAAGTTGTAGATAAAAAACTATGTTTTTTATTTTAATAAAATTTTACCACTTCTGTGAATTGAAATTAAAATATCCTAGATACAATTTGATCATTAGTAAGTAAAATGTGTTCAACAGGATGAGAATAATTTTTGGTGAATAGTAACTTTTGACTTTTATTAACCACTATTAAAGGTGATTAGTGAAATTTTTGGTAAAAATAATATTATAATAATATAAAATTACCTTGACACTTGTTCTAACCTTATTCAATGAGTCATGTCCAAACAAGAAAATCCATGGGTCAATTTTGGTACTCCATGGAGCCACATTGGTATGATAATCACATTAATAACTTTTTATTTAAAGTAAAAATAAAAATAACATAATCATTTATTGTTTTACAAAAACAATTTTATTATGGGGGTACATAATTGATATATTTGACTATAAATACTAAAAAGATAACCTACTTCATGGTAATTTTTTTATAATTTTTAGACATCATATAAATAAAATTATTTATGAAACAATGATGATGTAGTGTTTACGTCATTAATGAATGATTTAAATAAATAAGAAGATAAAAATTAAAACAATATAAAAAACTTATCAAATTTTTATTGGTTGATTTTATTTCGAATATGGGACACTTTATCTTAGAATTTAATGATTTTTGGACTTTTAGAAACCGAAAATCATTATATAATATAATAATATTTTCAAACTTTCCAAAAGAGACCCTCCTCTTGTTTATAAAAATACCTCACTTCATACCCATTTATCACACTTCTAAAGCCTTTTAGATCGTCCAAACTCTACCACAATAAGCTACCAAGATCCCTATATTCATCCTAGAAGCCATACCTTAGGCAGAAACCACTCCACGATACCCTTTTGGTTCAATCTAAAGGGGGTTACTCGATTTAAAGGTAAAGTCTTTTCTTATGTTATTTTATTTTATTTTACTTCTCCAAACCCCTAAAATATTTTTATTCCATTCCTATATAATAATGCCATCATCATCAATATACTAGGATTTTTTCATGATAAGGATTCTAGCTACACTTACACGCACCTCCATCTAATGGGGAAATAACATACTATTTCTGTTGACGGCGAACTACTGCCTCACAAAACGATGATTGTTCAATTATCTCCTACAACCTCTAATGACTGCTATTATGAAGGAACTTTATTTATATGTGATATATATTATATTTTATTATTTCTAGCCTTATGTATTTTCCATTTATATCATACCTTAATGTTTTCCATTATGGGTAAACGTGATAATTTCATTTTAGTAAGTGCGGACTAACGCCCCCTGAAAGTGATATGACTAGTTCATGCCATATGTGGAACATGTAAAGGATATAATTTATGAACATATGTAACATATATATTATACTATAATTATAATAAACCTATTTATAATTATTTTTTCGTTCCATTAAAATATTAAATAGAAATGAAAGTATCGTTCATGTGTACGTACGACTTACCGTCACCATGAATGGTGCATTTCATTTATTATCTCCAAATGTTATGTAATATTATAAATACATATATATACTGTATATATATGATATATAAATGATATATACATCTTGAATATCATTCTAAAGATAATGAAACTTTGACAATATGAACAACTTGTAATTATAAGAAGTTTATTTTTTGACTCAAGTACCAAATATCGACAAAACGACCATTATTAACATCAATGATTATATAACTTTTATAACATGGTAATAATTGATATAAAAGGAAAAATAAACATGAAAAGGTTCTTAATAAAGTTTAAATTAACTTTATGTTATTATTCAAGAGATTAAAGAATGAACGGGTCAAGTAGGACACGAGGTAAGGGACTCCGTCTCAATCTCCTTTCATTAAGGCATATTTTTTTCTACATGAATTTATTTTTTATGGTGTATAAACCCATTTGAATTTTAATTTCATTCAAAGGGAATCTTTTCTCTACCAATATTTTTACTAAAAGATAAAAAATTAATCTTTTAACATAAGCGATGACAATGAACTTTTCCGCCGCTGCGAGTATTATTTGATCTTTGTCTTTCTTAACAAGACGTAATGTATTTTAAAAGAAAATAAATACCATATAATCTTATGTATTTTGGTATTGAAAATGGTTTTGATAATGGATTTTCTATTTCAGTATATTTAAGTGATATATTGTGATTAAAATATGAAAATATTTTCTTTACTTTATATTTGTTGTATGTGTTATGATTTTATAATGGTACTTGGACATTTTACAGGTGGTTATGTGATAAACCAAATGATGGGTGGTTTCATGATAAACCAAGATGGTTGGTTACATTATAACTTCCAATGCATTGGTTACGGGAGTCACCAGTATGGTTATTCCCTTTAGTGATATGTGTGGAAGTCGACCGTATGGCTATTCAATTTAAGTATGTTTATGTCCCATGTTACCTTTACATGTTATGTTTTTTATATTGGTTTTATGGTAATAGTTTGGTTACAAAAGGTTAATTAATGATATTTTATTTAGTGATGAGTATTTACTACTTCATAAAGGTTAAATGTATTACTTATGATAATGTATTCATGGTTTACGAGTTGTATTGAAAAACAAAAAAAATTCCTTCTTTGTGTATACCTTACTTATCTTTTTATGCTCATCCCATGTTTTGAAATGTTTTTTCACAAGACATAAATATGAATAGGGTCAAGGATGGGATCAAGGGAAAGTCATTTTATCTAAAACATGGAAATAGACGTGACCCTTTTTTTCAAGAGTTTTTATTTTTATGAAAAAAATTGGAACTTTGTAGAAGTGTCTAATTTGTAATCTTTTGAGATGTAATATTATGTCCTGATTCTCTAAAAATCTAAACCTGAAAAGATCCTAAATGTTAATTATTCACTTAATTCAATATTATGTAATTTTTTAAGTCTAGTTCCTTATACTAAGTGTTTTATAACACAATTTACATTTGTTGGGTTATCAGTATTATTTATCGACATTGTAATTTTACATTTATGTATGAATTTATCAATAATTACATTATAAAATATCTCAACTTGATTTTTTGTGGATATAAATTTATTTCACATATCCAATCCAATGGTTAATTCTCAATTCAATGATAAGGTCATAGTAAGGGTTTCTAATCACATGTTTTACTTTTGTCATACATATTCTGTATTCACCACTTGTTTTTATTTTTTTATGTATATACTTATAATTTTATATGTAATAATAATAATCATTCATAAATTAGAAATTTTTTTGTGTATAATTAAATTATATCATTCATTGTGAATTGACTTGAAATTTCCTAACTGTTAAATATTTAATTACACAATTTCTTTTCATTGGGTGATATAACTCTTTAATTTAAACTATTATGCATTCATAATGGGTTTAATGACTTTTAATTATCATATTATGTATTTTTTTACATCAATTATATTGTTTTAAATTGTATACAAATAATTGATAAATTGGTTAGATAAAAAATTTATTAGGGTGTTATTTTCATGGTTATTCATCTAAAAAAATTCTTCGAGATATACTTTTATTATATGAACAATTATTCATTTGAGATAAATATATACAAACATTTGGAATGTAATATCATAAATACCTTATGTTCTTGATATTAATTTATCATTTTATGTTATTATTTAATGGGGATTTTGATTGCAGAGTTAGAAAATTGGAAAAGGCACTATGCTATAATCTCCTTTCATTTGGGTATTTTTATGTTCACGGTTATTTTGTAGGAAATAATGTTATTTTATTTTAATGAACAACCTATACTTTATTCTCCTATTTTTATGAATGTGGTTCACATTTTTAATTTTAATTTATACACTTATTGATTTTTTAAACATCAATAAAGATAGTTGTAAGTGATTCCAATATTGAATTTTCTTTCAGATTATGAATATTTCACATCCATATCCATATTTTCTCAAAAAACTGCATAATGTTTTATAATTATCTTTTCTATGAATTTTTAAAGTAATTTTTATGCATAATTGGTTTTTAAAAAAAATTAAAAGTAATCAACCTATCCATATCCAAACATTGGACTTTTTAAAATTTCTTAGAAAAATGTAAATGGAGTCCATATTCTAAACGTATTAAGAATAAATGCACCTTTTTACCATCAAAACCTCGGATTATTCTAAATATTCCTTTTTTGTTTCAAAGTTTATTTTTAAATACATTTTATTCCATATTTTTTAAAAGTTTTTTATATTTTAAAAAACTATTTTTAAAATAGATAAGATATTTCACTCAAATAAATATCAATGTGATATTTCAAAATCATTTTGTATATAAGATGTATTCCTTTGATGTTACTCAAGTTAAATGGTTATTTTCATCAATTTTTTTCTTAATGAAATTTTAATTGTATTTCTACTCATCATAGACTAAACCACTTGATGTTACTTTCACTCTATTGGGGATATGTGGTATAGATACCATCCTTATTCACTCTATGTATTGATTATGATATTTTCATTGATTCTATTTCTTTTCTATGAGTGAATGAAGAAGTGAAAGTACAATAACTGTTATTAAGTAAAAAAGTGAAGGATTCAAAATTTTTTATTGATTAATTGTGGTTATACGTTATTGATGTCAAATTGGTGAGACCTATGCACATTATATGACAGATGTACCCAAATAGTGCTAGGTGAGCCATGTATACCTTATATGATGGGTGTTCCTAGATAGTGCTCCTATTTATTGGGTAATTCCCCTTTTAAATAGTCTAAAGAAAGAGGGTGTTTCCAGAGGCTTTCTCTTATTTATTTAATTAGCCTCCAATAATATCTAACAAGGGTTTAAAATTAGTTATGTTTATTGTGTTCTATGATACCAATACATTCTAGTTATGCTTATTATGGGTTATAAATGATTCCATCAATCGATATTGATATCACATGACTCATTATTTTTAATTCTTATGATTATTATGTCTAATAAAACATTATTTTGAAGAATATTTTTATTAAACTATCTTGATTTGTATGACTTATCCTACATTATTCTCATACAAATTGATTATGTCACCATACCTTTATACTCATCTTAGTTTCACTAATGAAATTCATTAATTATTGTGTATTTTTACCCTTACTGAGAATTTGATATCACACTTCTTCTATTTCCTTTTCCCCATGTGAACAATAATGATATTAAGTGAATTTTTTCTTGAAGGATTTCATATGGATTATGACAAAGACTAAATGTGGAATGTATAATGCTGGGTTTAGTGGGAGACAATTTTTACCTTTTTGAACCAGTTGTTTATGAATCCATAGAGTTTAAGGTAACTTCTACATCTCTAAGACATTGTACATAAAAGTTTTTCTAGAATGTAATTGATCCAATATTTACTTTTCATGTTGTTATTTGTCGGATGGAGAAAATTGGGTCACCTAAATCAGTATTAAAGACAAAAATGTAATGTTTATGATTTTAACACCATATCTAGGAGTTCATGTTCGGGGATCATAAATTTTGTATTGGAGGTGGTATTATATAACAATATAAAAATTGATATTTTTATTTTAGTTTATATAAAAATTTATTTATTACATCATGGGTTTTAAAAGTTAATGTTTATCCAATGTTCAATTCATAGACACCCCTTTTGAGGTTTTACAAAATGATTTTTTGTGGTGACTAAATAATTTATAGGAAACGTTATATTATGATGAAGTATATGAAAAGACTCATTTTTATTTCAATTATTAAATTAAAGTATATATACTTAAGATTAAGGTATTGATATATTTTATGGTTTATATGGTCTTGTATGATGACAAAATAATAGGAAACCAAAAGTTTTATCATATACATAACATGGGATTGAAAAATTATTTAGTGAGTAGGTGATTAATTTTATTTCAAAAGAAGAGAGATTCTATCTTTGGGATATAATATGAATGGTATGTGACTATATTTGAGGATAAAAAACTCTTGAATTTTGATTTTATTGAGGTTATTTTGGATTTAGGGTTATTTTTATTCACGATGATTTTTTTAACAAGGCTATTACAGCTAAATTTTAGTGATTAGTCTATTATTTTTTTACATGAAGGTGTATTCATTTTGGGCACCATATAAACAGGTTCTAACCAATTTTTTTTGGTTAATATATAAATATAGGTGGAATATCATGATTTTACCTTTAATGGATTTGTGGTCTTTTAAAGTTATATTTTCCCTCTTTAAGCATGGTATTTAAAAAACCTATATAATCCTCTTATTGAGAAAAAGATGACACTATTGTTGAAATTGATAAAATGGTGAAATGATACTCATTAAGTAAGTATATTTACATTTTATCATAGTTCATATGGTAATGTAATTCCTCAACTCTAGTAAATAGATATTGGAAAAACAACATTATCCTATTACAATAATTTATGATGATATCAATGACCTTTTTCATACCTCTTGGTTTATAGTTTTGTGGATGTCAATTTTACCTTTATCATTCAATTTCTTATGATCGAATATCTTTTTCACTCTTTATAATTATTTTGTATGTTATGATTTTCTTCTATTTCCAAATATTCACATCCCACCATTGTTTTCCAATTTTAAAACCAAGTATGTTTGTTTCTAGATGTCCCTTATACTTCCATTTCTCTCTTATCAAGAGGATGTTTTATTAACCCTTTGGACAATATAGGTTTACAATAATTTTTTTTTCATTTTTATACCATAAATTACCTATAAAATATTCCAATTATGTGGAAACAATTTAATAATGTTTACGGGGTATATAACACCCAGATAATTTAAAAGACAAACATTATGTGTGATAGCATATTCAACAGACAAAACTATGCTTAAATGACCCACAGAATTTATAACCATTATAACCTACATATTATATTGGAGGGTATGAATATTATTAACTATATTATGAGAGAGAGATATATATATATATATATATATTTCTATAAAAATATAAATTATTAACAATATTCCTACTGAATAATCAATCAATATTTAGTGAATTAATTTTATTCTCCAAACATGAGTTTTCATCTAAAATGATTCTTATTGCTTATTGATAAAAATATTATTATTAATTTTTGGATTGATTATAATGTTTTTTTGATAAAATAATATTTTTTAAATCGTAAAATCATAATTTACTTTGGTTTGAATTTATGGTTTGTTCGGAAAATATTGATTTTTTAGTATAGTGAAAAATATTTTTTTTAACATTCGTTTATTTTAAAAATTATATTAATTTCTAAGTCCAAATATTTTTTAAATATTATTTCATTTAAAATATTTTAGTTATATTTAATATAATTAGTTAAATTGAAATCATATTTATGTTGGATTTCAGAAGAAATAAATTTTTGGGTTGGAAAATAGATTTTACTGAAAACCATTGGAATGTGTATCATAATTCTAAATTTTAATTAATTAAAATAATCCCTAATGAATAATTTTTTTAATGGAATTTATACATAATAAAAAAATAAATTTTAATATCTATTAATAATTTTATTACTATTATTCTTTATGTTAGTATAAAATAACCTTCTACTTAAAAAATACAATTATTGAAACCAACTTTTTCATCGCAAAAGTGTGATTTTTTTAAAATTAATGTTTTCGAATTATGTGAATTAAATTTTTTACAATGGATTCCATACTTTGAGTTGGAATAATTTATATTATCTAATATATTCAACATATGTTTTTTTTTCTATAATGAATAGTAAAAACAATAAAAATTAATTTCAGTAGTGAAGGTGAAAACAAGATTATCGTGGGTTAAACTAAGAGTGTTAGGGATAAAATGAACTAAAAAATTATCTAAACTATATTCTATGGACTTATATAGGACATTATATTTCTATTTCTTTATAATTGACCACTTTGGAACTTTATTTAAATAATTAACTAGGATAGACCATTTTTTCAATAATTACAAGTGTGTCACTCACCTCACTTATAAAAGGACACCCCCTCTCTTGTCCACTTCATACCATAAATTACATTTCTCTCAAACGAACCCCAACAAAATATCTTAAAACACTCTATATGTATGTCCTAGATCACTTATTTTGATTATAAATACATCCTAATAAGACTTTTGATTCTTACCTAAGGAGGTTCTCCAAAGAAGAATTATCATGTTTAACCATGTATTTTTATTTCATTTCTAGTTCCACCTCCATTAAATATAATTAATTTATTCTAAAATTATGACAACAGTTTCTACCATATACATCAATATTTTATTATTTATGTATTAACCTAATGTATATCCTCTTCCATAAAATGTCGTTTAAAATCATCATTTAATTTTATGGAAGAATACTGCCTCACCAACTGTTGTCATTCTATTTCAATCACCGCCTCTCATAAATTGAAATAATAATGGATTTAATTTATAAATATGATATTTTAATATATTTATACTTATAGGGTTATTATATTGTATATAATTTCTTATCATTTATTTTGTTGGGGAGATGATAATGTCACATGTGTATTCAGTGTACTACAATCTCATAAATCGATTTGATTAATTTTTCAATAATGATTTTCATAGATGGTTAGGATGATAATATTAATGAAAATATGTGATATAAATAAGAAATTTATTATACTAATGACATATTAATCATTATGAAATAATAATATATCATTTTCATTCTCAAGATGAAAATTTATAAGATCATTTGTGGCTATTTGCTGACTATCGCCTCCATGAAGCAATGTAATTTTAGTCATCACCAAAACATAGAAATTATATATATGTGTGTGTTTATTTACGGAAATTACATAATATTTATGATATTATTATTATTATTTAAAGAAAATATATTACATACCTTCTTTTAAAAATGATCGTAGAAAACTTTAATTGTTACCCAAGACTACGTACAACATATTGTCCTCATGATTCTAAGGTAGTTAGTTTTTTCATAACCTTATTTCATGATTGGTTTTAAAAATATAATTTAAATATAAATATAATTAAAATTTCTGATTATTATTCTTATGATTTTTAAATAATTACATCTTTGACCATGGACAATACATTAAATCCATTTTTTTATAATGAACAAAACATCCACAAAACACCTGATGTGGACTTAAGTTATTAAGTATTTAAATATGAAAATATAAATAATTAAAGAAATATTTTTGTATAAGGAATTAATCATGGAATTTATTGATAATAAATCAAATATTTTATATAATAAAAAAATAAATGAGATAAAGGATACACATGGAATGTATGGACTTGAGGTAAGGGTCTCTTAACTCAATTTACTATCATTCATTTATAACTCTTCTACATTGACTTTGTTATGCTATTATTTTCTGTTAACTGATCAATATATTGTAATATTCTATATTTAGAATTTTTTCTATTGAATTTTATTTTCTACGAAAAATAACCGCATTAACTAATCCTCAATTAAACAATGTGATCATCGTAATGGTTTCTCGTCTCACTTTTTCTTTTTGTGAGACATATTCCATATTTAACACTTGTTTTTATTCTATGATGTATAAACATACCCATTAATATTTATATCGGGTTTCCTTTATAAATCTTGTTATTTTATTATTCTATATTAATTAACTCATTAAAGGGGAGTTGACATGAAATTTACCATGCAGTAAAGAATTTATAACTCAATTTTTTATTGGGTTATATTATTTATTCATTAACATTATTATGTCATGATTATATCTGTAATTAATTTTTATTACCATATATTGTACATCCAATTCATTTATTTAGTTTTATATTTGATACACATAATATATTGTATGATTAATTCTAAAATTTGATGGTATGATTTTTTTAAGGTTTATTCATATAAAATTCTCTCTCCTTGAGACATACATTAATGATATGAACCTACATACAATTGTGAGGTATATATATTACCATTTATTAGTTATATCATGAATCAACTTCAGTTCATTAAATTTTATATAACATTTTATTACATTATTTTATTGGGATTGTGATTTAATTGTTTTCAAAGTTGAAAAGGCTTTATGTTACAATCACCTCTCATTTGAGAATATTTATGTTCAACGTTATTCTAGAGGATATAATGTGATACTATTTTATTTATTCAAATATTTTTTTAATCTCTAGTTATGAATATCAATTAAATATTTATTCCCTATTTACACCATTATATATTATATAATTATCATGAATAACATTTGTAAGTGATATTGATGGTGTGTTTTATTTTAGATTGGGAATCTTTATATTACATATCCATATTTTATAAAATGTTTTCAGATATTTTTACTATGAATGTAAAATTAATTTTTACCCTTAATCGTGTTTTCAAAAAATGTTTTAAAAGGAATCCCCATATCTTCTTCCTAACAAGGTATATTATTATATTACCTATAATAAAGTAAAATGAGTTATTATTTTTAACTTATTCGGTATAAAATGAACCTTATGAAATCATGAACACTCAATGTTTCAATGATCTATATTTATGCTTCACAGGTTCTTTTAAGTGATATTTTATTCTTTATTTATTAAATATTATTTAAATTTTAAATATTAATTTTCAAAATGGAAAGGATTTTTTAATTTAAAAAAATTTTAAGTCATATTTCAAAATCATTTACCATATATGATATCATCCTTTGATGGTACACAAGTGAAAAGGATATTATCCACAATAATATTTTAATGACATTTTAATGGTATTTCCATTCATAAACAACATCCTTTATTGTTTCTTACAATGCACTGGGGATATGTTTTATTGATAACATCCTTATTCTTTCTTTGGATAGATTATGATATTTACCCAGACCAGTTTTCATTTCCACAAGTGAATCAATAAATAAAAGTGAAATGATTATTGTTATTTTGAAAATATTATGATTCTAAATGTTAAATTCATGAATGGTAATTAGAAATTATTTATTATGAATAGTTGATCCAAATATAGCTTATAAAATAGGTTCTACTAGATAGAACCATGTGAGATCAATATAGATTATATGATGGGTGATCCTATATAGAACTCCAATGATTTGGGTATTGATCCATATCCTTATGGGAAATAAGGTGGGAATTAATAAAGTGATTGTCCTTTGGATTTAACTAGGATCCATTTATTTAAAACATGAGAGTAAAATGGGTTATGAAGACTATTTTCCAAGATACCAACACATTATTGTTATGATTTTTATGGGTTATAAATTTTTACTTTGATTAATATTTTTATCACAAGGCTCGTGATTAATGATTCTGATGACTCTTTTATTTGGTAAATATTTATTTCATGCCACATATTTAATGATATAGTTTTATGGGCATGATTTCTCTTATGGTATTTTCATTAATTTTGATATTTTCATCATATCCTTATTATCATCTTATTTTCACAGAGTAAATTCAACTATTAATGTTTATGTTTACCTTTATATAGAATTTAATCTCTCCATTATTATGTTTCCTTTTCCCCAGGTTATCAAGAATTATGATGAATGAATTTTTTCTATAATGGATTCATATGGATTTTTATGAAGAATTAATTTGGAATATAAAATGTAGGGTATACTTAGAGATGTTTTTTATCATTATAAACATTTTAATTATGAATTAATGATGTAATGAGTTTATCTTAATTCTAGAAAAAATATAATCATATAAGTTCCTTTAGAATGTAGGTGATCCAATATTTCTTGGTCATGTTATAAGTCTTTTATAGCAATAACTGGGTTACCTTCATTGGGATCAAAGAACAAAATTTAATTTATATGATTTTAGCATCAGATATGGGGTTCTTATACTATGAAATTTTAATGTACACAATTAGTATATATGATAATTCCAAATTACAATGTAATGGAAATATGTGTTGAAAAATAATGATAGATATTGGGAAACATTTCCCGTTGAAGTACTCTTTAGGAATGGATCTACTAGTTCTAAAAATTTGAAGGCTTATAAATTTTAAGATACAAGTTGCTATAGACATTGTCATTATATGGCCATGGTCTTAAACATTACGTAAATATGAGTTTTAGTCAAGATTATTACATTATTTATCATTGGAGATATTTTTAGGTTTAGAGTTTTAGAAAATTAGACTATAAATATTATATAAAATCAAAAATATTAAAATGTTGACACTTCATTGAAATATCAATTTTTAAAAAATATATCTTTTTAAAAGAAAACATGATTTATTTTTCATGAAATTTTTTTATAACATTCATCTTGACTTCCTCCATTCTCTTACCAATCCTTATAACCTATGAAAAAGATTTTAAAACATTCAACGAGCACAAAATGATCATTTGGGGAAATAAAATAAAGAAATAAAGAGTTATTCATAGAATACTATAAACCCATGACAACATTTTCACAAAGAGATAATTTTCACCAATAAAACATGGGCATAACTCGTGAAATAATAGTATTCAAATAATTCTCCATAGAAAACATAATTCCTAATTGTAACATATTAAAAATATGACATATCCCTATTATAGTATATTTCATGGCTATATTGTGAGTAAACTTCATGGCTACATTTGGAATACCCACCACATAATGTTCACTTAATCTCATTGGAGAAACCATACTGGTTAACTCTGTCTCATTACCCAATGCATTGGAGATCTATCACTGGCTAACCCCCCTCAATTTATAATGGAACAACTCATACTCATATTGTATTCCCAATAACTGTAACCTAATAATAAAAAATAAACAAGCATAATTGAAAAAATAGTATTTCTATTTTGAAATCACATTTCATATTTTTTTGAAATAATTAATCCATTGTCAATTCCAAAATACCTAGAAAAAGGAGAGAGGGGTTTCTTTTTATTAAAAAATGAAGACTTTTAAAGGATTCCAAATATGAAATAATGTTAATGGTAGTAGGGAAATTTTTATCACTGAATTCATTTAATATTTCATTCCTTTTATTGTTCTGTAAAAATAGTTGAACGAGAAACTTTAAAAGTGGTTTTTAAAATAATGTCTCTTACCATGAGTCTGACTTGTCACATATAGACTTTAACATCCTAAATTATAAACATACATTAATTATTTAATATTTTGAGAACCATTTTAATTTTTATTATTCTTTTTATATCACTTAGTTTCAAGTTATTACAATTACATAATTATATAATTTCATATCAGGTGTTTTGTCGGTATTTGGTAGATGAGACCAAAATGAATTTTGTATGATCTAAAAAGGAAAACATTTCAAAGGTCCATCATCCCCATAATAATATTAATGACATAATAATCAATTATGTAAATTAATTATAATTTTAAATCAAACCATTTAGGCATGGTTATGAAAAATGAAAAACGTTATAACCAAGGAGACAGCAGGTCTTACATACGCATGAGTCACATTTCTATTATTCAATAGTCATTATGGAAATAAGGTAAGTATTATATTATATTTAAATAATGATCATTATATCATTAATATTAATTTAATAATTTAAATATTCTTATAAATATTGTTCATGAGAAGTGGTGATTAAAAATGATTCACATCGCTTCGTGGAGGTGATAGTTTGCACGTACGCATTAACGATGTTTTCATTTTTATGTGCATGGAAATGTAAGAACATAAATGGAATATTATTATTTAATAATGATAAATATTTAATGAATATCATATATAAATAATCATTCCATAAATATAAACAATCTAGAGACATATTGATGTAAAGTAAATTATATCAGTTCACAATGTGGTTTCCCGCCCAACTCATAAACAAATAATTCATTTCACATTTTATGGAAGTAGAGATGATTTTAGGTGAATATATTAACATAAAACAATATCAGTATATTGAGGATATTGGATTTATTAGTTCATCATTTTTGGATAATATTTGAAGGATTTAGAAGAAGAAATAAAATAGAAACACTTAATTAAAATGATACCTCTCATCCGAGCGATCTCCTTGGACTAACAATTTAGCACCACTAAGGAGACTGTTTTTCCTAAAATAAGGGCTCTATAGTTTGGTAGGGATTATATGAAGGTATTTGGGAAGATAAAATATGATCCAAAATTGTTTTTAAGTGTGAATAAATGATAGGAAGTGGTTTCATTTTATAAG
Source organism: Viscum album (assembly GCA_963277665.1). Taxonomy (NCBI): domain Eukaryota; kingdom Viridiplantae; phylum Streptophyta; class Magnoliopsida; order Santalales; family Viscaceae; genus Viscum; species Viscum album. The sequence goes on along the minus strand of OY728134.1, from coordinate 1,040,527,594 downwards.
AGTGGGGAGGGGCACTATTGGAATTCTAAAAGGTAATAAATTAATGTAAATTATTTTTAAATTACAAATCACTCAAAATTGATTTATTTATAATATAGGATAATATTTGTAGGAATAATATTATACCATAAAAATTAGATAGGTTTTGAAGATTTTTTTAATCCTTATCATTTTTTAACCATTACATGACACTTTTAACTCTTACCCTCTTATAATGTAATTTACACTTGGAGGGTACCTAAAATTATAATAACATGATTAAGGAAAAATAAATGAGGAATTTTTTACATTTTTTGACTTATCAATATCATTTTTATAGATCTTGGATTTTTAGAAACATTATATTATATAATAAAATATTTTTTTTAATATCAATAATGACAATTTTGACGCTATTCATTACATGACTTTTTAGAAATATCATAACAAAATAATTTCAAACAAATACATATAAAACATCAAAAACATGTAGAATTAAAATAAAAAAATATTGTATGACATTAAATGTTTCATATTATATTTATTTTTTTAATATTTAATATCTATTACTTGATAATTAATTAAACAAATTACAACATGACCATTTTAAAGTCCATTAATTAATTAATTAATTTAGTAAAAATTAAAAATAAATTCTCATGATAAATATAAAAAAACAATTTTTTTCATAATAATGTTTTTAGTCGATGATAACCCCTATATAACCACGTAATAAAAATATTTTACTTATTAAAAACAAAATTGTGACAGAATCAACTTTTAATTAAATATAATAATATAAATGTCATTATCACAAAAAAGGTAGCTTCAAAAGGTTATAATATATGACCACCTATTCTTATGGATGAACCGACCTAAAAATTTTAAATTAGGACAAGTCTAAGGGTGATTTTATATTAGTAATTCTATAATTTATACCATAAATTACAAGATTTAATCTTAAAAGTTGAAATAAAAATATTACTAAAGTTACTATTTGTAATTTCCAGACAATAAAATGGACCAATTTTACAAATTTGGACCTTTTCATTCAAAATATGGAATCTATTTATTGAAATTCAAAAGATAGAATTCGACGAAATTTTTTGAAAACTAATATTATTTATGGAATGAGAAAATGGGTTTTTAAAGTAAAAACATTCAAAATTTGACAATGTTTTTTTACAATTTTCAATGTAAAATTGGTTCTAATGTCCTGAACTATATTAAATGATAAAAAATTTAATAAATTAAAATTTTAACAAAACTAAAAAATAATTTAGCTATAAAAATAAATTGTAATAAAATATGTCTTGAACTAATATTATGTATTATTCAGTATTCATCAAAATATGAAATTATCTTAGAAAAATTCCAAAAATCACCCAAAGTAAATTGTTATAAATTTATTTAAAAAATGAGGAATGATTTTACATATAATAATTTTAAACATGTCAAAAATTTTATTTTATATGGGTTCTTCATCAAAATGTGGTAAAACGACATTTTTAAAATTTTAGAATTTTTACTCATAAAATTGGATTTATTATTATTTTATCTTATAAAATGTACTGGATGAATGTAAAAAGATTTACTAATATGTGTAATCATAATATAGTATTTTCTATCCATTCCCATTGATACAATGTCTTGGCGATAACTACGACTTAACATGATAATGTTATCAATATATTATTTTTCAATATAACTCATTCTTATGTGCAATATAAGATTTTAGAGAAACTCATTGTAGTATTTTGGGTATGTACTCAGGAAAATAATCCCCTTTAAAATAAAATTAATAAAAAATTAATAAATATTTATAAATATTTATAAATATTAAAAATAATTATTCTATAATTACCTCGAATGTCACTTCCTTCCCCCTTTTAGAAATTTTGTCCTTGCAATTTTATTCACTTATCAAATAAGTGGGGGTATTTTACCGTCAATGAATTTATAGATAATGATGCTTCCTCTTCAACCATATGGGTTTTCCACAAAGCCTTAACTCAATGAATAAACTTATTCCACAAAACTTTCTCTCTATGATCATGAACCAGAATGGGTTGTTCCTTATAAGAAAAATTCTCTTCCAACTGCACTATTTTCAGATCAAAACATGAGATCGATCTAGTTTGAATTTTCATAACATTGTACCATGAAAAAAATTGTGTTCCTGAGATAAAATTTGAGGTAAATCCACTTGTTAGGCAAATGATACAACTTTCTCAAGGATTTCATAGGGTTCAATGAACTGTGGAATCAGCTTCCCCATATTACAAAAATGCATAACACCATTCCATAAATAAACTTTAAAAAATACATGATCTCATTCCTTGAAAGAAAGATCATTCTTCTGGTTATAAACATAACATTTATTCCTGCTATGATTTATACTAAGGTGTTGTATAATGTAACACCCCAAGCTTCTATGGTACGTTTCCCTTCGAATAATGCGATAGCGTGTGTGGTACGCAACCTCGAGTTCTAACACACACCACAACTAATTAAACTAGCCGTTGTAAATAGTAATACCTGATTTTTGAAATCATATATATTTTATATTTCAAAATGGACTTCATTTTTGGATTCGGAATATCGAAATTATCCTAGGGTGAAATTTTGGTACTTTTCGGATAACTTTTATATTTTGATGAATAGTGAAAATTACTAAATTTTAATTAAAAACAACTTTTTTAATCAAAATAATTAATAGTGATAAATTATGAATTTGAGTGGTTTTAAAGTATATTTAGAATATATTTTTACCATTCAATTTAATGTTTATCATTGGACATATTTTTACAATTAAACCGAACATAAACAAGTGTCAATCTTTTGATAGTTATTATCTCTTAAAAACACGCTTTTTGTTTTGACAGCGGGATTTAATTTTAAATTAATTTCTTCCACTTCTGTGTTTTGAATTTAGGAAAATGGATTCCATATTTGGAATCAGGTTGTTCAAATTGTGTAAATAGGTAACTTTTATTTTTAGACATTTTGAATAGTTACTGTGGTAAATATTTTATTTACCATGGTTAAAGGGTAAATCCGGTAAATAAGGGTTAAAAAAAATATTATAATAATACAAAATTACCCTAAAACGTGTCCTAACCTTATTGGTGGACACATACCCGACCATGGGCATCCTTGGGTCAATTTGGGGACCCCTTGGAGCCACTTGTATGTGGTAGGGACACATTATATTAATAAAGTTAAAATAAAAATAAAAATGGCATAAGCTTACATCTTTTATAAGAACAATTTTTACATAGGGTTATACATGTTGGATTTTCGATTATAAATATTCATTAGAAAGCTAAAAAGATTTCCTACATAATAATATTTTATTTATAATTTTTAGACATTAAATAATTTACTTTATTTATGACACAATGATGATGCAGTAATTACTATAATAGTGAAACATTAAAATAATTGATATTATAAATACCCAAATAAATATAATATGAAACTTTTAATGAATTAAACTAATTTTCTAGGCTAATATGATATATTAGGATTGATTTAATGGACTTTGTTCGAAGTAATCAATCTGTTATGAGTTTCACAAAAATCAACTATTGAATAGTGTCAAAATTGACATAAAAGAGTTCTTAAAACAAATATTATATTATTAATTGATATTAAATTCCTAAAAATCTACGGTTCGGCCAAGAGACTTATATTATGATAGGTTAATCATTAATGGACCACTTGGGGGTCGCTTGGATGTATATAGTAAGTTTATTAACCATATTATATAAAAATACAAAGAGACATTGTAAAAGTGAAACTAATTAACTTAGAGTTAATACTTAAAGATAAGCTTAATATAAGTACCCAAACCTGTCTAAATTCTATTGGATGAGTTGTTTTCGACCTATCCCCACCTCATCCTTTGAATAGTCAACTTTGGAGCCTTTGGAAACCGAATATGAATTTATTATAAATTAATATTTCTAGCTTTTCCAAAGGTGCCCCTCACCCCTCTTATAAAAGGGAACTCCTCCTTCTCATTTCTTCACACCTTCAAAGCCTTTTGGTTCGGCCAAACTCTGCCCAAATACTCTCCCAACATCCCTCACTACAACCTAGAGGCCTTAGTTTGATCAGAAAACCAACCTAAGGATCCCTTTTGATCAAATCAAAAGGAAGAACCCGAAGAAGAGGTAATGATTTCACCACCCTTTTCTAAGTTCATTTCTTCTTCCACTTCTTCTTCCTTTGTTCTTACCATTCTAAAATAATAACTCCAGTATCTCACATATACTGTGATTTTATTATAAGTATGGTACAACCATATTCAGTATTATATCCACCCTTTGAATAACATGTCACCATACGTGCGTACGTACGGCTTACCGTCTCCACGTCGTGGTGTAATTGTTATTCAATATAATATTATTTGGATGGGTATAATAATGATGTGTAACTCATGTAAATAATAAATATAACATGTTAATGATTCTGTATATATGATATACCATTCATTTATATATTATTTTAATATCAAAAGAATGATATTGTCGCTCGTGCGTACGTACGGACTACCGTCTCCACGAACGCGATGAGATTCATTCTCCATCGTATCCATTCAAGTATAATTATCATTTTATGATTTAAAAATGATGTTTAAGGACTTGATATCATTCTGGATATGAATAAGATACAACAAACATGGCTTATGTAACAAAACATATAAAAGAAAATGAGTAAGTTAACACCCGAAACGATGATAATTCTAAGATATTATTAATAAATCAATGTTAAAAGATCATATATGATATCATATTAATATATATGATTCTTGTATAATTTAATAACAATTATTTCACCATTATACAGGAGGTTAACCTACCCCAACCAAGGAAAAGTACAAGGTAAGGGTTATTTCACAATCTCTTCATTATCCGAGGTTGTATTATACGTAATAATCTACTGGGATCTCTTTGTCATCCACATCCATGTTTCTTCGAAATGTATTTCAAAACATTTTTACTATTTACAAGAATATGAGTTAAAGTCATTTATACCCTTTTTGACTTTTATAAGTGGTTTATAAAGGAATCTTTCGATCGTTTTCAAAACAAGGTCCTTTTTAACCTTTTCGACAGAATTGAGGTAAGAATGTTTTTTTTAACTTATACGGCGGGTGCGGTTATTTTCCGCCGTTATAAAATCGTCGAAGCTTTCCATACAAGCTTATAAAAATATTTTCAAAGAAAATGTTTTATTTTATATGGATCTTAAATGATTTCAAAATAAAAGGAGATACTTCTTTAAAAAGAATTTTGATTTCATCTATGTCAACATCCTTTGATGGATTTTAAGATTATTTGAAGTTGATTTATTATGATACAAAACTTCTATATTGTATTGAAGGTTTTGTGATATGTTTGACTGTGGATGTGCTATTTTTATACCATTCATAGTTTATAGTGAAATTGTTGACATTTCGTATGCTAGTTTTAATACGAATGTTTATGTTAGGTTTAAACCTTTTCATATGGGAATGCATTGGACTTAATAAGTGACGGGTGGAGCCCGCTATAGCTCCTCGATGCATCGGTAGGTCTCATGAGACAAACTAGTGTCTTGGCACAAGGCCTTGACAAAATCTTATTTGTAGTCTTGGCACGAGGCCTTGGCTATGTGGTTATGATAGTCTGGCATTATGCATTCCAACATTATGAAAGTGGTTATTGATATTGCATGTGATTATTCGATTAGTAGAATATCCATGTGAACAAGTAAATGGCATTATTTCATTTTACTTTTGCCATACCATGTTGAAGTTCAATTTTAAAAGGCTTTTGTTTTAGTAATTCATTGCCTTAAATGTTTATGCTTATTTTGAATATTCCGCTATATTGTTATCCTTACTGGGCATTTGAGCTCACCCCTTTTCTATGTTTTATTTTTACCAGGTAGTGAAGAAGTAAATTATGATTGACTTGCAGGGATATTATGAGGGGATTATAGTGTGGACGTTGGAAACGTTATGTTGTTGTAGTAGTTTTTCATTTTATGATGTAATGTAAAACTTATGAATATATCTAGTGTTTCCAAGGCTACTAAACTAATCGGTCTTTCGGGATTTGATCTTTCTTGTGATCATGCCAATGTTACGAAGTAATGCACCGACTCTGGGTAGCTGGGGTCGGGGCGTTACAGTTGGTATCAGAGGAAGTTTAGTACAAACCTTGGAAGCTAGATTTAGATAAACTCTGATTAGAGCACGTAGACCTAAGATGAACTTTGAGGATTAGTATAGAATAACTTCCTAGAATTTTGGTATTGTAGAGATTTTGTGAGTTTTCCGAGCAATACATCCCTGTCTGGATACGAGCAGGTAGAGGCGGCTCTGGCACAGATGTACCTAGGGGTAAAACCCGAAAACACCGCTTTGAGCTAGACTCGAACGGGAACTGGTGCACGACAACGGGCCTTGCTGCACTCTTGGTTACGACACTCCCGGGGGATATGCTTAGGATAACTCTCATTTTCTTTACAAATCATTTTGAAGGGATTATGAGTATATACTTTCTCAAAGAAAACATTTTTATGATTATGGATTATATCCATAAATAGTTCAATTTATGTTAAGTGTTTTATAAGTATGGGATTATGTATTTTGATTCATAAACTGATCTAGTTTATGCCATTGTTTAGAAATGGCGCCTAGTGGAAGAAATGGAAACCGTATCAATGCACGCACTCCATGTAGGGATTGCCCTCCTGCTCAAGATAATTATAGTGGGGCTGGTGATGCAACTGGTGCTGATCAGCTAATCACCGTACTGGGACAACTTACTCAGGTTATGAATAATAACCTTACCCGTATGGAGCACCCTGATCCGCAGCATGGAGGATCAATGTTAGATCGATTCATGAGACAACAACCACCAACGTTCAATGGGAGTACAAATCCCTTAGTAGCTGAGCAATGGATATTTTCCCTAGAGAAAATATTTCAGGCTTTGGGGTGTAGTGAAAGGGAAAAAGTTACCATGGCAGTTTACCGCCTCACTGGAGATGCTGATCAATGGTGGTCATTGATTCAAAACATGAAGGAAGATGATGAAGTATCAAACATGGAATGGATGGAGTTCAAAGATCTGTTTTTAGAAAAATACTTCCCTCGCGACCATCGAGCAGATATGGAAAGGTAATTTCTGAGTCTGAGACAAAAGGAGGATGAGAATGTCACAAAGTATGAGGCTAACTTTACAAGGTTAGCGAGGTATGCTGGAGATTATATTCGCAGCCCATGAAGTAAGATTGATCGTTTCTTTGATGGGTTAAAACCATTTCTCCGTCGAGCATTAGTCTCACAATCCTTTTCATCGTACGAAGACATTGTCTCATGTGCTATAAAGACCGAAAAGGAATTCTCTAAGTCTTATGACTTTAAAACAAAGCAAAAGAAGAAGAGACCTGCTGATCAATCTGGGAATGAAAATAAGGGGAAGAAGGGAAAGGTTGAATATCCATCTTTTGGTAAATGCGGGAAGAAACATCCTGGTACTTTCTTGAAGGGAATGGGAGTCTGTTACAAGTGTGGTGAAAAAGGCCACCAAGCTCATGATTGCAAGGGGAAGAAGGAAGATACCAATGTTCAGTGCTACAATTGCAGGGAGATGGGGCATTATGCAAATGCATGTCCTAAGCGTCAGGAGAACTTACCTCAGAAAAGGCCAAGGGATCAAGGCCAGGCTTATGCTATCACTACTGCTGAGGTAGAAGCTCCGAAAGACGTGGTGGCAGGTAATTTAATGGTTTCCTCAAGTTTAGCAAATGCATTATTTGATTCTAGATCATCGCATTGTTTCATATCTTCCCAGTTTGCTAAGAAAATTAGATATTTCCAATTTGATTTAATAAGGGAGTTGTCAGTTAAAACTCCTAAGGGAAGTATCGTTGCAACAAAGTTTTGTGAATCAGTCCCCATTAGAGCACATAAATTTTCTTTATCTGCTGATTTCATCGTCATACCTATGATTGAGTTTGATATAATCCTCGGTATGGACTGGCTTTCGGACTATGATGCGAAGATTTATTGTAAGAAGAAAGAGGTTACGATTCTTGATGATAATGATAAGGAGCACCTTATTTTTAGAGCAGAATCGTCACCACCTAATTCTTATTTAGACCCACCCCCAGTAGCTCAACTTAATTCAATTATTGGGGAGGAAGAGAATGAAGTAACTATCGGTGAGGAAAGGAATGTTCAAATAGAGGATGTACCTGTTGTGAAAGAATTTGTAGATGTATTTCCGGAAGATTTACCTGGACATCCTCCAGAACGAGAAGTTGAGTTTTCCATTGATTTGATTCCTGGATCAAGGCCTATATCGAAGACCCCTTATAGAATGGCCACTGTAGAGTTAGTCGAACTAAAGAAACAACTAGAGGAATTGAGTAATAAGGGATTTATTCTCCCTAGTGTTTCTCCATGGGGAGCCCCTGTTCTTTTTGTTAAAAAGAAAGATGGATCTATGAGGTTATGTATCGACTACAGGGAGATCAATGCTATAACGATAAAGAACAAGTATCCCCTATCTCGTATTGATGATTTATTTGACCAACTGCATGGAGCTCAATACTTTTCAAAGATTGACCTTCGATCTGGATACCATCAGTTGTGTGTAAAGAAGGAAGACATTCCGAAGACAGCATTTCGAACCAGGTACGGGCATTACGAGTTTACTGTAATGCCGTTTGGATTGACTAATGCACCCTCTGTATTCATGGATCTAATGAATAGAGTTTTCAAGGAGTATCTGGATGAATTTGTGGTGGTATTTATTGATGATATCTTGGTATACTCCAAAACCTATGAAGATCATGAAAATCACTTGCGCATTATCTTGAAGACTCTGAGGAGGCATGAATTATATGGAAAGTTTAGCAAGTGTGAATTCTGGCTTCAGGAGATTTCTTTTCTTGGCCATATTGTCTCTAAAGATGGAATCTCTGTTGATCCTTCTAAGACCAAGGCAATCCAAGAATGGCCAGCACCTACGAGTATAACTGAGGTACGTAGTTTTATTGGTTTGGCAGGTTATTATCGACGTTTCGTCCAGAATTTTGCCCGATTGGCTAACCCATTAACGAAGCTCACACGTAAAGGGGTTAAATTTGTTTGGACAAAAGAGTGTGAAGAATGTTTCGAAGAACTGAAGAGAAGATTAGTCAATGCTCCTATATTGACTCTACCATCAGGGAACGATGGGTTCGTTATTTATAGTGATGCATCAAAGAAAGGACTTGGCTGTGTCCTTATGCAGAATGATAGAGTTATTGCCTATGCATCACGACAGTTGAAAATTCATGAACAAAACTATCCTACTCATGATCTTGAGTTAGCAGCTGTGATCTTTGCTTTGAAGATATGGAGGCACTACCTCTATGGTGAAAAATGTGAGATTTATACTGATCACAAGAGTTTGAAGTATATTTTCTCACAAAAAGAACTCAACATGAGGCAAAGGAGATGGCTTGAATTACTCAAGGATTATGATTGTACGATACACTACCACCCAGGGAAGGCAAACAAGGTGGCAGATGCTTTGAGTAGAAAAGACCATGGAGTTTTGAACAATATGAGAATTGAAAGGGATCCAATTTTCATGGATCTAGTGAAGATGGACATGGGAATAACCAGGGAAGGTGAAACATCAATGCTTTTTCAAATGGTTGCCAAACCATATTTACTAGAAAGGATTAAGAGTTCTCAGACTGATGATGATGAATTCCAAAAGAAGATTAAAGCTGTGAATGATGGGAGATTGAGAGACTTTGCGTATGAAGGTGGAATTTTGAAATTCGGGAAGAGACTTTGTGTTCCCAATATACCTGATCTAAAAAGGGAATTGCTGGATGATGCTCATATTTCCAATTTCTCTATACACCCTGGGAGCACCAAAATGTATAGAGATTTGAAAGAACATTTTTGGTGGGACAATATGAAGAGGGAGATTGCTGATTTTGTGTCAAGATGTATGGTTTGTCAACAAGTGAAAGCTGGAAGGCAACAGCCTGGAGGAGTCATGCAACCTCTTCCCATACCGGAGTGGAAATGGGACAATATTACGATGGACTTTGTCATGGGGCTACCAAAGACTCCTAGAAGGAACGATGCAATATGGGTTATTGTTGATCGTCTTACCAAGTCAGCACATTTTCTTGCTATAAGAGAAGATCTACCCCTGGAACGTCTAGCAAGACTATACATTAATGAAGTTGTGAGACTTCATGGAGTACCCCTATCGATTGTTTCTGATCGTGATCCCCGTTTTACTTCAAGATTTTGGAAAAGTCTTCAGAAATCCCTGGATACTGAACTTCATTTGAGCACTGCTTACCACCCTCAGACAGACGGACAATCAGAACGGACTATTCAGACCTTAGAAGACATGTTGAGATCTTGCTCACTTGATTTTCAGGGTACGTGGGATCAATATTTACCACTAGTAGAATTTTCCTATAACAATAGCTTCCATTCGAGTATTCAGATGGCACCATATGAAGCGTTATACGGAAAGAGATGTCGTACACCAACCTGTTGGGATGACGTTGGTGAAAGAAAACTTGTAGGCCCAGAACTGGTGGAGGAAACGGTGGAAAAGGTGAAAGTAATCCAAAATCACATCAAAGCAGCTCAAAGTAGGCAGAAGAGCTATGCCGATAATCAAAGGAAGGATTTGGAATTTCAAGTCGGTGATCATGTTTTCCTGAAGGTATCTCCGTGGAAGGGAGTCATACGTTTTGGTAAGAAAGGAAAATTGAGTCCCAGGTACATCGGACCTTTCGAAATTCTAGAACGAATTGGGGTTGTAGCTTACCGATTGGCAATGCCGCCAAGTCTCTCCAAAGTTCACGATGTGTTCCACGTATCTCTGTTGAGAAAATACATGCCTGACCCAACGCATGTACTCACCTATGAGGAATTAGAACTGGAACCCGATCTTTCCTATTGTGAAGAGCCCGTCAGGATTCTTGATACAAGAGAACAAGTACTGAGAAACCGGACGACGCGTCTGGTAAAAGTTTTGTGGAGAAATCATAAGATGGAAGAGGCAACGTGGGAACCCGAGGAACTTATGATGAAGAACCACCCGAGTCTTTTTATGCAGTAATACCCTAGAAATTGCGAGGACGCAATTATTTGAAGGAGGGGAGAATTTAACACCCCAAGCTTCTATGGTACGTTTCCCTTCGAATAATGCGATAGCGTGTGTGGTACGCAACCTCGAGTTCTAACACACACCACAACTAATTAAACTAGCCGTTGTAAATAGTAATACCTACTTTTTGAAATCATATATATTTTATATTTCAAAATGGACTTCATTTTTGGATTCGGAATATCGAAATTATCCTAGGGTGAAATTTTGGTACTTTTCGGATAACTTTTATATTTTGATGAATAGTGAAAATTACTAAATTTTAATTAAAAACAACTTTTTTAATCAAAATAATTAATAGTGATAAATTATGAATTTGAGTGGTTTTAAAGTATATTTAGAATATATTTTTACCATTCAATTTAATGTTTATCATTGGACATAATTTTACAATTAAACCGAACATAAACAAGTGTCAATCTTTTGATAGTTATTATCTCTTAAAAACACGCTTTTTGTTTTGACAGCGGGATTTAATTTTAAATTAATTTCTGCCACTTCTGTGTTTTGAATTTAGGAAAATGGATTCCATATTTGGAATCAGGTTGTTCAAATTGTGTAAATAGGTAACTTTTATTTTTAGACATTTTGAATAGTTACTGTGGTAAATATTTTATTTACCATGGTTAAAGGGTAAATCCGGTAAATAAGGGTTAAAAAAAATATTATAATAATACAAAATTACCCTAAAACGTGTCCTAACCTTATTGGTGGACACATTCCCGACCATGGGCATCCTTGGGTCAATTTGGGGACCCCTTGGAGCCACTTGTATGTGGTAGGGACACATTATATTAATAAAGTTAAAATAAAAATAAAAATGGAATAAGCTTACATCTTTTATAGAAACAATTTTTACATAGGGTTATACATGTTGGATTTTCGATTATAAATATTCATTAGAAAGCTAAAAAGATTTCCTACATAATAATATTTTATTTATAATTTTTAGACATTAAATAATTTACATTATTTATGACACAATGATGATGCAGTAATTACTATAATAGTGAAAAATTAAAATAATTGATATTATAAATACCCAATTAAATATAATATGAAACTTTTAATGAATTAAACTAATTTTCTAGGATAATATGATATATTAGGATTGATTTAATGGACTTTGTTCGAAGTAATCAATCTGTTATGAGTTTCACAAAAATCAACTATTGAATAGTGTCAAAATTGACATAAAAGAGTTCTTAAAACAAATATTATATTATTAATTGATATTAAATTCCTAAAAATCTAAGGTTCGGCCAAGAGACTAATATTATGATAGATTAATCATTAATGGACCACTTGGGGGTCTCTTGGATGTATATAGTAAGTTTATTAACCATATTATATAAAACTACAAAGAGACATTGTAAAAGTGAAACTAATTAACTTAGAGTTAATACTTAAAGATAAGGTTAATATAAGTACCCAAACCTGTCTAAATTCTATTGGATGAGTTGTTTTCGACCTATCCCCACCTCATCCTTTGAATAGTCAACTTTGGAGCCTTTGGAAACCGAATATGAATTTATTATAAATTAATATTTCTAGCTTTTCCAAAGGTGCCCCTCACCCCTCTTATAAAAGGGCACTCCTCCTTCTCATTTCTTCACACCTTCAAAGCCTTTTGGTTCGGCCAAACTCTGCCCAAATACTCTCCCAACATCCCTCAATACAACCTAGAGGCCTTAGTTTGATCAGAAAGCCAACCTAAGGATCCCTTTTGATCAAATCAAAAGGAAGAACCCGAAGAAGAGGTAATGATTTCACCACCCTTTTCTAAGTTCATTTCTTCTTCCACTTCTTCTTCCTTTGTACTTACCATTCTAAAATAATAACTCCAGTATCTCACATATACTGTGATGTTATTATAATTATGGTACAACCATATTCAGTATTATATCCACCCTTTGAATAACATGTCACCATACGTGCGTACGTACGGCTTACCGTCTCCACGTCGTGGTGTAATTGTTATTCAATATAATATTATTTGGATGGGTATAATAATGATGTGTAACTCATGTAAATAATAAATATAACATGTTAATGATTCTGTATATATGATATACCATTCATTTATATATTATTTTAATATCAAAAGAATGATATTGTCGCTCGTGCGTACGTACGGACTACCGTCTCCACGAACGCGATGAGATTCATTCTCCATCGTATCCATTAAAGTATAATTATCATTTTATGATTTAAAAATGATGTTTAAGGACTTGATATCATTCTGGATATGAATAAGATACAACAAACATGGCTTATGTAACAAAACATATAAAAGAAAATGAGTAAGTTAACACCCGAAACGATGATAATTCTAAGATATTATTAATAAATCAATGTTAAAAGATCATATATGATATCATATTAATATATATGATTCTTGTATAATTTAATAACAATTATTTCACCATTATACAGGAGGTTAACCTACCCCAACCAAGGAAAAGTACAAGGTAAGGGTTATTTCACAATCTCTTCATTATCCGAGGTTGTATTATACGTAATAATCTACTGGGATCTCTTTATCATCCACATCCATGTTTCTTCGAAATGTATTTCAAAACATTTTTACTATTTACAAGAATATGAGTTAAAGTCATTTATACCCTTTTTGACTTTTATAAGTGGTTTATAAAGGAATCTTTCGATCGTTTTCAAAACAAGGTCCTTTTTAACCTTTTCGACAGAATTGAGGTAAGAATGTTTTTTTAACTTATACGGCGGGTGCGGTTATTTTCCGCCGTTATAAAATCGTCGAAGCTTTCCATACAAGCTTATAAAAATATTTTCAAAGAAAATGTTTTATTTTATATGGATCTTAAATGATTTCAAAATAAAAGGAGATACTTCTTTAAAAAGAATTTTGATTTCATCTATGTCAACATCCTTTGATGGATTTTAAGATTATTTGAAGTTGATTTATTATGATACAAAACTTCTATATTGTATTGAAGGTTTTGTGATATGTTTGACTGTGGATGTGCTATTTTTATAACATTCATAGTTTATGGTGAAATTATTGACATTTCGTATGCTAGTTTTAATACGAATGTTTATGTTAGGTTTAAACATTTTCATATGGGAATGCATTGGACTTAATAAGTGACGGGTGGAGCCCGCTATAGCTCCTCGATGCATCGGTAGGTATCATGAGACAAACTAGTGTCTTGGCACAAGGCCTTGACAAAATCTTATTTGTAGTCTTGGAACGAGGCCTTGGCTATGTGGTTATGATAGTCTGGCATTATGCATTCCAACATTATGAAAGTGGTTATTGATATTGCATGTGATTATTCGATTAGTAGAATATCCATGTGAACAAGTAAATGGCATTATTTCATTTTACTTTTGCCATACCATGTTGAAGTTCAATTTTAAAAGGCTTTTGTTTTAGTAATTCATTGCCTTAAATGTTTATGCTTATTTTGAATGTTCCGCTATATTGTTATCCTTACTGGGCATTTGAGCTCACCCCTTTTCTATGTTTTATTTTTCCCAGGTAGTGAAGAAGTAAATTATGATTGACTTGCAGGGATATTATGAGGGGATTATAGTGTGGACGTTGGAAACATTATGTTGTTGTAGTAGTTTTTCATTTTATGATGTAATGTAAAACTTATGAATATATCTATTGTTTCCAAGGCTACTAAACTAATCGGTCTTTCGGGATTTGATCTTTCTTGTGATCATGCCAATGTTACGAAGTAATTCACCGACTCTGGGTAGCTGGGGTCGGGGCGTTACATATAATCAACTAAACTCTCTCTTCCATTCCCCCAAACCAATATGGTTCCATTTACTTCATCCATAAATGATGGAGTCTGATAATCCTTTCAATATATTTCCTTAAATGGTGTCAACTTTAAAGTTGAATTAAAACTATTATTATAGAAAAAATGAACCCAAGAAATATGTTTATCCCAACTTCATTTATAATCCACTGAAGAAGAACACATATATCCTCCAATGTCTGAATTGTTCATTCTGATTGCTCATCTGATTGAGGATAAAAACCTTTATTAAAATTTAATTCAATACACAATGACTATTAATGGTCATTCAAAAATTTAGAAGTTAACTTGGGATTGTGATTTCATAATATCGAGAGAGAAACTCCATGTAACCAAATTATATCATTATGATACAACCATTAAATTTTATCGATTGATATAGTTTCTTGAATAGGAAGAAAATGTGAATATTTAGTTAGTCAATCACCAATAACCTATATCACATTTTTACCTTGATAGGTATTCGGTAATCCCACTAGGATATACATAGATATATTTTTCCATTTTCTCTATGGAACTGGAAAAGGCCAAAGTATCTTATTTTGTAACTGTTGTTCTATATTAACCAATTGACAAGTCAAACATCTTAGGCTAAAGTGAGAAATATCTATTTTCATTCCAGCCCACCAATAATACTCATAATGATATATGTACATCATAGTGTGACCTGGATGAACTGAAAATGGAGAAATATGAACTACACATAACTACACTCTATTCAAATTTGAATAACAAGTTATACATAATCTACTCTCAATTCTCAAAACACGATCTTTATCAATGTTACATTAAGTTTACATAGCCTCTTGAACAAATTATATCTTTTTCTATAACTCAATATATTCCTTTTGTTAACACTTCATTCTATCTAATATAGATTATTTCACTAAAAACTTTAAAAACAAAATTATTTCCTCCACCAACAACTTCTAAGACAAAATTCATTAAATTAATAACTAAATGATCAAATTAAAAATGTATCATGATTAATGTAAAAATAATTTTAGAACACAATTAACCATCCACCTTTATGATTTTCTAGGATAGTAATGAATCATGAAATCATATTCCTTCATTAGTTCTATCCATCTTCTCTGTCTCATGTTCAATTCTTTCTAAGTGAACACATACTTTAATATATATTTTTCGGTGTATATTTCACATTTCATTCCATATATTTCTTGATACAAATTTTTTATGGGAACAGACAACATCTAATTCCAAAACATGTATATGATAGTTTAACTCATGAAGATTCAACAGACCTCAAGCATAATAAATTACCTACTCATTATACATTAGGACACGACCATGTCCTTTTAATGAAGCATCACTATAAACGAAAACATCACCACTTCTAGAAGGAAGGTCCAGAACTAGAAAATTAATTAATATTATTTTCAATTCATGAAAAAATAAACACATTAATTTTTTCCACCTGAAATTCATAACATTTCAAGTTAAATTAGTTTGTGTACTAAATAACCTATTCAAATTCATCAAAAAACCACATGTAATATCCTTATAAACCAAGAAAACTATGCGTATTCGTTATTTTTTTGGGTCTTGGACATTTTTTAACAACTATCGTTATATAAGGATCAACAATTATGCCATCATTAGAAAAATGTGTCCAAGGAGAGAAATTTTTTGAAACCCAAATTCAATCTTTTTGAATTTACCATAGAGTTTCTATTATTTAATGGTTTTGAAAACAACCTTTAGATGTCTTTCATGTTATTTTTTAGTTTAAGAATATATGAAAAGGTCATTAATAAACACAACCAAAAAAATAATGAAGAAATCTTGAAATATTCACTCCATAGGGTTGATGAATACAACAGGTGCATTTGATAACCCAAATGGCATAATTAAAATTTCATAATTTCCATATTTAGTATGAAATGTAATATTTAGAAAGTCTTCATTATTTAATTTCAACTGATGGTACACTGACTTCAGTTCAACAAAAATAAATACTACATTCCCTGGAGAAAATAAAAAAACCATCGATATGAGGAAAAGGATACTAGTTCTTAATAGAGATGTTATATAAGTCTCTATAATAATTTCAATGTATCATTTATCCATATTTATTTTTAACCAATAAGACAAGAGTACCCCAGGGTGAAGTTCAAGGTCCAATGAAACATATATCTAAAAAAATCCTATAATTTATTCTTTAATTCTAAATGTTCCATTTAATATATTTGATAATGGGGTTTTGAAATTTTCCTATCATCGGGAACTATGTAAATAGTAAATTCAACTTCATGATTGGGTATAAAAGCATGAAACTAATTAGGTAAAACATTAACATAATCATCTACCACTAGCACATCATTAATCTAAATAGGTCATATCTTTTCAACAATATGTGTATGATAACATTGATTTCCATATTTTAATAGTTTCTCATATTTCTCACATGTTATCAATGGTATAATTTCATTCTTGTATAAAAATTGAAACAATTTCTAAAAAAATTCATTACCTTAACAATCTTTCTTATCCTAATAAACAGAAATCCAATCATTATGTATAATTACATCAAACTCTACTAGAGAAAAAAACAAGGTTTAGAGGTAATTTTTTTCTTCATAAGAATACAAGAAGATTGATATAATTTATTTTTTACTTAATATTTCCCCTAGGTTTTTTCACTATATGTTCTGGATTGTTTTCTTGTGGTGGAATTTCAAATTTACCAGAAACTGTATTGGAAATGAAAGAATGTGTAGACCCTGAATAAAAATACACATTGGTATAATCTGGAAAAAAATGTATGAGATTCCACTTCATTTTATTGTCCATCATTCACTAAAGTAGTTGCAAAGGATTTCACCACTCCTTTATATTTATAGTATCGATTCTTGTCATCATCTAGGTTTCTCTTTAGTCAATGTCTTGCATAATGACCCAACTCATTCTATTTAAAACATTTTACTAACATTATATCATATATTTTTTCACTACCATGATCTTTATCACTGTATTTACAAGCCTTATGTCCCATTTTACCACATAAGAAGCACTTTCAGAATCCAAAATTCATTACCCACTATATTATTTTACCACAATTCTCACAAACTTTAAACTTAATTTTCATATCATCATAGTTTTCTGATTAATTCATTCCTTTTCCTACCACCTAGACCTCTTTTTCTAATAGTTTTCTAAGAAAACATGGTAATTGGGAAACTCCATTTCCTCCTTATATGCACATAGATCGTGTTTTTGTTAACTTTTGATCCACAATAAGCCAAAGCCCATTGATATTTTGGTATTAATCCTAAGTAAAAATTATTGATTTTACTGACAATATCCCTGATGGAATTTGGAGCATACCTTTATATTTGAGTGAATTTCAATTCATATACATCCATTGATTCCTTCTCCTACCACAATTCTAATAAATTTTTTTCAATCCTATGTTGAACCACTTTAGAAAAAATATTTCTAAAGAAAAATACTTTTGAATTCATCCCACTCCATAGAATCAATCTCCTCACTTTCACTGATATTCTTAACAATATACCATCACTAATCAACTTCACCATAAAGAAATTGAAGTTAAAGACTAAAATTTTGATTTTCGGAAGAACCCATGACATTTAAAATCATTTCTAGGGATTTAAACATGTTTTAAGATACCATAGGGTAACATGGACCTCTTAATTATAGGGGATGATGCCTCATTAAATGCCACACTACCAACATAATCCTCTATGGTTGACCTAGTTGATCTCATGCATTGGTTCCACTACTATTTATATCCTTTATAAACTAATCCATCATAGAAAAAAATCGTTTCTTATTCCAACTATCTAAAGATGATTATTTCAATGTTTGTTTTTCAATGGATGTCTTCCCATCATAGCTGACCTATTTCCTCTGTGAAAAAACCATTTTGATCAAACATATATTAGAAGATGAAACATGGTAATATTAAAATGTTATATAATTTTAGTTTGACCATAAAATAAAAAATATTTGTGGATATTCAATTAACAATATGTGAAGCCATAAAATTATCTAAACTAAAATTTGATACCAACTTAAATTACATGGCCTTAAATATTATATAAATATGGGTTTTAATCAATACTATTATATTCATTCACATTGAGGAATTTTTCTTGTTTAGAGTTGTATAGAGTTATTACACAACTATTACATGACAATTCAAATATTACAATGTAGATATCTCTTCCCAATATACATTTTAAAAAAAACGTTTTTAAGGAAAACAAGATTGTTTTTTGATGAAAAATATTCATAAACGTTATCTTTACTTCTTCCTTCCTCTTACTCATCCTCATAACCTATGAAAAACATTTTAAAACATGGTACGATCACCAAATTCTAATTAACGAGCATAAATTAAGGAAGGAAACTATTAGTCCATGAATACTTTCAACCCATAAAAACACATTTTCAAAGATATACTTTTCACCCATAAAGGAAAATCTATTTACCGTACCTCATGAAATAATAATATTCCGGTAAAACTCCATAGGAAACATAAATAGTAAAGGTAACATGTTTCATAAATTCCATATCACACTTACAGTATCTTTCATGGCTACATATAGATTAACCATCATGGAAACATTTGGAATACCCACTATATAATTTTCCCTAAATCTCTTTGTTGAAACCCATGTCATTAACTCCGTCTCATTAAACAATGCATTGGAGAGAAATCATAGGCTCACCCTTCCTTGGTTTATCAAGAAACCCCCCAAAATCATAAAATATGCCCAATAACTATAACCTAAATATGAAATATAAAATATTATAAAGAAATTAATAACATTCCAACATTGAAATCATATTTCATTTTTTATTGAAAAAATCAATTCATTTGAAAAATCCATTTTCAGTATTGAAATACTCATAAAAGGGAGAGACTTGTTTATTTTTCATAAAAAATGGAAGATATATAGGTTAACCCAAATATAAAATAACTTTCCTGGTGGTAGAGAATTTTTTGTCTCTAAAAACATTAAAATTAACATTCCTATTGTTGTTTTTTAAAAATAGTTGAATGAGGTACATTAATAGTGGGTTTTAAAAGAAATTACCTTACCTTGAGTCTGACTCATCATATACAATCATTAACATCCTGAATAATAATCATTAGTTAGTTATATTAATTACCAAGAAACTTTTTAAATTTTATTATTCCTTTTATATCACATTTTATCATTATATATCCATTACCTAATTATTTAAGATCATGTCATATTTTTTCGATATTCGTTACACGAGTCCAAAAAGAATTTGGTATCATGTCAAATGTAAAAATGGTCATGAATCCATCATATATAGATTAATTTTCATTCCATAATAATCACTTATATACAAAAATTATCCATTTAAATCAAATAATTTATGTATGGTTATGAAAAAGGAACAACGTTATAATCAGGGAGACTGTAGGCCATTCATACGCATGAGTAAGGATTCCATTATTCAATGATCATTATGAATAGAATGTAAGTATTATTTTATAATTATATAATTATAATAATATCATTCATATCATACAAATCATTTATATATACTTATATATATTATTCATTTAATGTGGTGATTAAAATGAATCACTTCACTTTGTGGAGGTGATAATTCACACATACACTCGAACGACATTTTCATTTTTATGTGCATAGAAAGATAAGAAAATAAATGATATATTATTATTTAAAATTGGAATATTTTTTAGTAATTTCATATATAAGAATTAAATACATCATTAGGACTAGTCCTAAGAGACATTGATGGAAACAAATTATATCAGTTCACGATATGGTAGCCTATCGTACACACAAATGAATAATTCATCTCCCATTTGATGTAAGTGGAGATAGATTTAGGATATTATGCTACCAAAATAATAATTCATTATATTGGAGATATTGTATTTATTATTTCATTGTGGTTGTATATGATTTATATAAAGTGGTAGAAAAAATAAATAATAATTAATTAATTAAAACGATACCTCTCTTCAGACGATTTACTTTGACTAATACTTTAACACCAATAAAAAGGGTGTTCTACCTAAAATAAGGCATGTATAATTTGGGGATCGATTTGAGGAAGTTATTTGGGAATATATTGTCTAAATTAAGATGGTTTTGAATTGTGAATAAATGATAATAGTTAGTGCCCCTTTATAAGAGAGGGGAGGGGAACTCTTAGAATTCTTCAAATTAGTAAATTGATATTAATTAATTTTCAATAAAAAATGGATCCAAATGGATATATATCTATGATTGGATGATTATGGGTAGAAATTAAATTCTACAATTAATAATATACAGGTTTGGAATATTTTTTAATCCTTATCATTTGTGAAATATTAGTTTTTAATATAGTTACGATAAAATGTAAAACGACCCAAAAAGTAGTCATTTATGAAATATTAGTTCTTAAAAAAATTATTTGGGAAATCATTTATTTTTTAAAATTTTATAAAAATTAAAAAATATTATTTATATATAATTATCCATATTGTCCATTTTGAAACTACTAACTACGTTACATTTTAAAAATATGAAAACAACAAGATAAATTATAAACAATACATATAAAACATCTCTAACATGTCATCATTATCAAAAAAATCATGGATGAAATTAGACGTTTTAAATTATAATTAATTTAGTATTTTTATTATCATTTATTTGATATTTCATTTTATTTAAAAAAATACAACATCATCATTATATAAGCCTTTAATTTAATTATTTATTTCCTATGAATTAGAAAATAAATTATCATTATAAATATAAAAATTTTAAATTTTATAATACTATTTTTAGTGTAATATATCCCCTGTAGAACCCCATATTGAAAATATTTCACTTGTTAAATACAAAAGTGTGAAAAAATGACTTTTCATTAAAAATAGTAATATAAATGTCATACTCACTTCTATGTGGCTTAAAAAGGTTAAAATCTCATCCCCATGGAGATTTTGGTTGAGAAACACTAATCTAATTGAATTAAGACATGTTTTAATGTTAATTTATATTAGTTATAATATTTTTTTCCTTAAATTACTCAATTTACCCTTCTCCATGGTAATAAATATATTACTAAAGTTATTATTCATAATGTAAAAAATATAAAATGATCCAATTAAATAAATTTGTACCTTATAATTCCAAATATTGAATCCATTTTTAAAAATTTAAAACATATAATCTAGAGAAATTAATGAAAAATTAATCCCATTGATAAAATGAGAAAACTAGTTTTTTAAATAAAAGCGTTCAAAAGTTCCCAATGTTTTATATGGAATTTTAGCATAAAAATGATTCCAATTACCTACATTGGATTAAATGATGAAGTCATTATTTAATAAAACCTTAAACAAAATTTATAAAAAATTAACTATATAATTAAATTGGACATAAAAGAATATTTGATATTTCTCTTTCAAAAATAAAGTATAATTTGTAATTTAAAAATTATAAAAGTTTCTAGAATTAGATTTAATATGGGTTTGGTAACATCCTGATTTTTACGAATGAAATGTTATGATTGATAGCATACATGATATGTCATATCGATCTTAAATGAACAACTAAATGTTATTATTCAATATTGTAGTTTTCACCTAGCCGTTAGAATGGAGGAAATGGAATATGTTAACTAAATTATTAAAATATTGTTTACATGTGTTTATTTAATGATTAATTAGTTACCAAATTAACTATAAATTAATGTAAAAATCAACATAATATAAAGCATGTATTTTTATGAAAAAAATATATAATTTTGAATAACTGTATTTACAAATTAATAAAATAACTTTTGTTAGATTATATTTATGAAACGTAACTTTAATATAATGTTTAAAGATCATCTAATTGTTTTTTAGACAGTATATAAGAATAAAAAAATTAGTGAAAAAAATGACTATTTTTATTAAAATGTATTTTTGTAGCCTTTTAATGATGCAATAATATTAAATCTAGTTCTGAACCTTTTATATATTATATTTTTCAAAATATTCTTCATTTTTAATTTTGGAATATCAAAAATAAATTTGTGTTCATTTTTGTTATTTTTTATAAAAAGATTCATTTTTTTGGAATCATGATAAATATGGCATTATAGTTAAAAACTGATTTTTTGTTTAAATAATTATTATACTTTAAACTGATTTTTAAAGTCACAATATATCAATAATACATGTATTAATCAAATTTAGCTCATTATGATAATTTTCATCTTGAAATTAGATTAAAATGTTTTTTGATCTTTTGAACATCTCTTTATCCAACTTTCTCAACATATCTATGAAATTAGCATAATTTTACTAATTTTGAAAATTTAATTTTGAAAATTATAAATACAAGATTGTAATCAGTATGAAAATTATGGTATAATAGCGTTAAAATATTTTTTAGTGAATACTAACTTTTATATTTTATTTACCATGATTAAAGTGAAATCTGGTAATTAAGGGAAAAAATAATATTAAAATAATATAAAATTTCCCTACCACTTGTCCAAATTTTATTAGATGCGTGTGTTTTGACCAAAATCAACCTTAGGCCAAAATTATATCCTCTTTATTCAACTTGTGCAAAAATATGATATTTTTAGGTATTATTTAAAGAAAAGTTAAAATGAAACACCCATATTTTTAATAAGTAAATAATTTTTAATATATGGTTATATAGAAGATAAAATCAAGTATATATAATTATTGGAAAGATAAAATTTTTATATACATCATGACAATTTATTTTTAATTTTTAGACTTTAAATATTTTATGTTAATTGTGACATAATGATGATGTTGTAATAGATTTATGAAACGAAGAATCAAATAAATGATATTAATAATATCAATATAAATATAATTAGAAATATTTGATTTCATACACAAATTTTTTGAATGACATTGAGGTGTTATATTTAATTTAAATTATTTTTTTCGAAGAATAAAGTTATGAGTTTTTAAAATTTTCATGTAATGAATAATGACAAAATTTATATAATTCAGATTTTAAAATATAAAATATTTTATTAAATGTTATAAAATTTATTAAAAAATCACGATTTCGTAAAATAGATTAGATAAGTCTTTAAATTTAAAAAATGGCTCATTCATTGGTCTTTTTTCATGTTATGGTAATTATTTTAACTCTAAAATTGTAAATTTCTTGATAAAACGGTAAGAGTTAGAAAGGGTTGAACAAAAAAGATAAGGATTTAAAAATATTCAGAACTACTCAATATTTCATTTTATGATTATATTTCAACCCATAATCATCCTAAATTCTAACTAAAATATTTTGGACA
This sequence comes from Viscum album, assembly GCA_963277665.1. Lineage (NCBI taxonomy): Eukaryota > Viridiplantae > Streptophyta > Magnoliopsida > Santalales > Viscaceae > Viscum > Viscum album. The sequence goes on along the minus strand of OY728134.1, from coordinate 1,040,503,278 downwards.
TAGTTTTAAAAGAAAATGAATTTATATTAATTTAATACTTTTAATAATTCCATGAGTTACCCTCTTATATACTATAAAAGGGCACCCATACCACTCTATTAATCACACTTAAAAACCATTTGGTTCATAAAATATTTTCCTAAGACACTTCCTAGAATACATCCACACATTCTTGATGCCTTCTTTTAGGGATAACACCCTCTTTATAGGTGTTAAGGTGTTAAGAATGGTGACCATCTAAAGGAAATGAATTGTTTTCATTTAAGTGTTTCTATTTTATTTCACCATCCAATACCTTAAACATTTATTCACACTTCATGACTTAACTAATACAGTATCCTAAATATAATGATATGTTATTATGATAATATCATCACTTAAATCCATCTCCCCTTTAATTAAATGGGAAAGGAATTATTCTTTTATGCGTACGTGTGAACTATCACCACCACGAACCGATATAATACGTTTTCTGTAACCATCTCTCGAGACTGGTAATAATGATGGAATTAATGTTTATATGTGATATTAAAGACATATTTATCATTATAATATAACAATATAAATCAATTATTTTCTTACTTTCAATTCACCTAAAAATGATAATGTCGTTTATGCGTGTGTGTGAACTATCACCTCTACAAAGCGATGTGTTTCATTTTTAATCACCACGTAACATTCATGACATATATATGTATATTGAAATAATTTATATGATATTAAATATTTTATAATATTTTGTAATTATAATATAATACTTTACTTTTATTCATAATGATCAAACAAAAATGGAAAATGTAACTCATTAGTACATACGGCCTACCGTCTCTATGATTATAATGTTGTTCATGTTTCATAACCATAATTAATGGTTCAATTTAAAAGTTTAATGAATTTATAAAATTGATAATTATTTCATGAGTATTATTTTGGAGATTATGGACTTATGACCACATGGTCAATTAACATCATACTAAGTTCATTTTTGACTGAATTACCAAATATCATCAAAACATCTAACATGAATTTAAATAATTAAGTAATTTTTTAACATGTTAATAAGTAATATAAATGAAATAATAAAAAATTAAAATGTTCTAAATCAATTAAAAAAATTAACCTATGTTAATTATTCAGGAATATAAGGATTGTACAATAAAAGTCAGACTCAAGTTAAGGGATTGTGTCTCAATATCTTTTCGTTGAGGCATATTTTGATGTTTTACATCACCTTCATTTATAAGGTCTATAATAAATCTATTATGTTTTTAATTTCAATAAAAGGTTTTAAAATGTAATATTTTTATATGAAGCCTTTTACTAAATGAAAAAAGAATGTATTTTATGTATATAGTTATAATGACTTGTCATCCATCATGGCCATTATTTGGTAACCAAATTCCTCTACAAGCCATAATGTTTTTAAAAGAAAAATAAATAACATATTAAACTTTCAAGTGTTTTGGTATTTAAAATGGTTTTGAGAATGTATTGATTATATCAAATTCTAGAAATTATATATTGTGATTGCAAAGTGGAGATGTTATTTTTAATTTATGATTGATTATGTGTTATGAATATGTTATTATTCTTGTTCATTACTTATGTACATGTCTGGTTCCATAATAAAAAAAGGTTGGGTGAACCTATTATAGCACTCCAATGCATTGGATAATGATATGGATTGACCAGTATGGTATCACTTATGTGATTTGGAGAATATTCTATGATTGGTATTCCTAATGTAACCATGATGTTTACTGCCTATGTAGTGGTGAATAATACAATGTAAGAATGAAATGGAAGCCATAAGTTACCTTTATGATTTATGATTCCAATGATGTTTTTTGGGAACCGTATTATTTCATGACGTGTGTTAAAGATCTTATGTTTTATGGGTGAAAACTAGTATTTTGTTAAAATGTTTTCATAAGTTTGACTTATTCATGGACTAGAGGTTTCTTTTAATATTTTATTCACCTAATTTCCCTTTTTGTGATCATCCCATGTTATTGAAATGTTTATCACTGGTTATAAGGATGGGTAAGAGAAAGCAATAAGTCGAGATTAATGTTATGAATATTTTTATCAGGAAAAAAAAATCATGATTTATTTTAAAAAATTTAGATTATTAAAAAATGGATAGTGAGTAGACATGTCTAGGTTGTAATATTTGAGTTGTTATATAATTGTTATGGCATAGTTCTTTAAAACAAAAAAAATGAAAATATAATAAAATGTGAATTCTAGTTCAAATACACTATAATAATATATTTTTAAGGATGGGGATATATAATTTTTCCATAAAAATTTGGTAAAACTAACTTTTAAAAATATTAGAGATTTTTATGATTAAAATTGGACTTATTCTTATTTAATTCCTGTAACATTTATTGGATGAATGTAAAAACATTCAATAAAATGTGTACCCATAATATCGTTAGTTATATTCATTATCGTCGATAAAATGGCTATGTGATAACTACCACTTAAAATAATACAATTAATAATATATTATGTTTTGGTATAAATTGGTCTTGTCAGCAATGTAAGATTTTAGAGAAACTCATTATCGTGTATTGGTTATTCTATTATAAATATCATCCCCTTTAAAGTAAAATTGCTATATAATTCATAAATATTAATATTTATGAGAAATAATTGTTCTATAATTACCTGGGATTTTATAGTTATACATGTATATTTTCAAGAATTTATTTGAGGAAGATTATATAAAGAGTTTAAATGGAAATAACTCATAAATTTTATTTATATTTAATTTGAAAATCATTCACTAATATTCATTTTTTCAAAATAGAATTATATGGATTTATCATGTGGTGATATTTGGTGATCGTAATAAAGATGTTTCGTGATATTTTATGCATTGATATTTCAATATTATTTTAAATAGAGATATTATTTTGCAATTTATGTATTCAAAAATTAATCACAAATTTTATAGATCGAAAATTTGACTACCATAAAGTTTCTCATACCTATATAATTTTATGTTTAGTGATGAAAATTAAATATTGATTAATTTTAATAGAGGTGATCATAAAGAAAATGTCTAAGGATTTATTCATGTTCCATTGAATGCAAAAAATATTTTGAACACTTGGATATATAGAAAAGCTGATGGATGAGTGTGGACATATCTGTACCTATAAAATATTTCAATGGATTTGACAATATTTGTAAACACCACTATAGGTAATTAAGAAAAAGAGTATAGTGCTATAATTTCAATATTATGATTTTAGTGATGAAAGAAAGATAGAGATAGAAATTTGATATATTACAATACTAGATTTATAATAGAGTTTATGCATTGATATATCCTGTTCAAAATAGAGGAGAAATATTTTGGTAAAAAAATTTATCTATTTGAATAAGATGAAGGGAATATAATTTCTCTATCATATTTGGTTTTAAAGAGGAATATAGATTAATTTCATTATATAGAGTTCAAGGGAGAGATTATTCTAGTTATTTAATTCAGTGGTAGAAATGATTTAATATCGTAGAATTCATGGAAGAAGAATAGGATGTGTTCTTGTATACACATGTATATGGCCTTATTATAGTGTACACATCTGAAATTATTTATTTTAGTGTACACATCTATAATGTATCAAGAGATCCTTCTATCCATCATTACTATATATGGATATAATATAAGATTAGAATCAAAATTATAATCATAACATCATGGTATTATTATCTATAATAATGGGATACTACAGTTCATTTGAATAAGAATACATAAGCCCCATATATTAAGTTTTGGTCTAATCTAGTTTAAAAGAGTTTGAAGAATGGATTGAATATCAATGACATGATATATGAAATAAATGATGATTTGTTTTTTCAGTAGCCCATTGTGGTTTAAGAATAAGGAATTTTATATAAACTATTAATGAGATAATGTTTTCAATGAACTAAATTTATCCTTTATAAAAGTTGTTCATTGAGTGGAAAACAAGGACAGTCCTTCAATTTTTAGTTCACCATTCTGAATCGTTGTAATACAACTGTTATTTTTATTGATTTTTGGAACATAAAAACATCATTGGTGTGTTCTCTTTAGAGTATACCATTTGAGGGAACTGAGTAAATTATGATTTCCCTCTCTTTTATACTTCTTTTACATGATTCTTGTTATGTATTCTCACAAAGTAATAGGCCGAATAAAAATTCTGGCTGACATTAAAACATGGTTCTAAATGGAAGCGTATAAGAAAAAGAAAAAAAAATATAAAACGAGTAACGACCTGAATAACCCCCATATAATGGTGGATATAGTTCTAATAGTTGTAACTTCTAGAGATATATTATGTAATTTATCTATGTCATATAATTATACTCACTAGTATACCCATACATATCTTGTTTCAACCAATATATAATGGTATGTAACTCGTATGTATCACAACATGGGTTTCTGTATTTATAAAATTTCTAGTCTGTAATTTGGGAAGACTAAATGGATCTAACATAACCCTCATGAATTTTAGATAACCCATTCATATATTTTTAATGTATCTATTTAATCTCATGGAACATCAAGAATTTTCTAAATTTTAGTGAGAAATCATTAAATATTAACTTGAGGTTTCTCATATATATTGTCATAAATACCATTATGTATCTCATGGAGTTACAATACATTAATGAATTCATTTTTTCTCATATATTACTTTTACGCATATATTTTGATGAAATTTATGTATGAGTAAATTACCCTGACACATTATAATGGTGTTTGGACATTATCCAAATATTTTCTGTAAGGGCTATACAACATTAACATTATCTGGACAAGACTTTTATTTATTTTCTTCCTCTACCTTCATTTCAATCAACTTTTCTAGATGACTCTTGTGTATTGAGGTATGTTACCTTTAATCATTTATGTATGATTCCAACATTTTCATATTTTTTATGAGAACTTTTGGGCACTAAATATTGTGTTCCATACACTTCACAATATAATCGATGATGTGGTTCTAACACAATAAATGATGACTTTGGGAAGAGTGGTATCTTTATACATGAATAGGAATAAAATAGTATATCTATATTATATATGATTACATACTCAATAAAGGATATATATTCCTGAAAAAATCCAATATGATGATATTGGGGTGAGAACATTCTACTAGAACAAGGCAATGGATATTATATGTTAATGGAAAAAGGGATGTCATGACTATAAAAAAATTTAATGCCATTTAAGAAAATACTTTTCCCATGAAAACTGTAAATATATTATAAATACTATATCTCTGACATATTTAATTTCAAGGTATTTTATTTCACTATTTATAGTGCCATAAAAAGTGACTGATCAAAATATGTCACTGTTTAATGTTGGGATTCATGTTTTTCATGATGAAAAATTTACTCTAAGATATTTTATATCATTCCCCATAGAAATAAGATAATTTTTTAAAGGAATTATGTTTTTAACAAAATTCAATTCATATAAACATAATATAAATTATTTATATATTAAACAATTATGAGATTCAATTATTTTTTTACTACGTGATGAGAGTCCTTCGCAAATGTATACCTCGTTCATAGGTGGCAGTCGATTTGTGATATCATAGTGTGGATCTATGACAAAAAACAATTTATTATGAGACTGTGAGATTCCTATATCACTATACATTTTTCTAGGTGGTTATTAATTTTTCACTATGAAAAATGAAAATTCCCTTCAAGATAGACATGAGGAAATATAGGTGAATTTTGAGGACTCTTAGGTGACATAGACTTTGAGGAATCCCTTAATTACAATAATTACCATACACATATAAAATACATCATGGAGTAATTCCATGAAATTATATCATTATGGAGTACTATATATACTTCTCACCTGAGTATCATGAAGAACCTTCATGGATGATTAACATGAAGATCCTTTATGGAGGATTCCCATGAAGAGACTTCACAGAGGAGTCTGATGATGCACCTTTATGGAAAAGTCTCATGATGATCCTATACACAGGGAACATAAAAATCCCCTACATGAAGTAGGTATACCAAAATTAAATTCCTATCCATTAAAAATTCTAATTCATGTAAGACTCCTCCAATTCAAAAAATAAGGTCCCTGAAGTATATCATTCCATCTTTGTAATGGTCAAGGACAGTGAAGGATTTTTTTATGCTTCGTCACATCACAAAGAATCATAACTATGGATATATGGTACCAATTTTCATTCATTATTCTTCATAGATCCCCAATATGGGATATATCAACCCAAATGACCTTCTCATATCCCTTTCACCAAGTTCAAACCCCAAAAAAACCAATTCCATGAAGGAATTATTTGAATCCACATGAATTATATGATCTCCTCACTATCCAAGCTATATTTCTCCCCATTGATAATGTATTCCATTGATATTATAGAATGTGAACCCCATAAGAGATCCATCCTGAGGAATTGTACCTAACCAATGTAACCCTCATGGTGATAATGATCGTGTATTCCCATGATAACATGGTTCCTTGTCTTAAGGTTGTTGAGTAAGTTTCATCCAACTCATAGAAATCAGCCTCTCTTTCCCTTATTAAGAATTATATTTTCCAAATAATACCATTTGACACATTTTTAACCTCAATGGGTTGATGAAATAAATCAGACTCATATGTGGGGTATGTTCCAACAAAAAATACATAGGCCTCAAATTATTTGTAATCCCCAACCTATAACACTAAGGACTCCTATTAGGCTTAAACCTCAACTACCATACCTAGGTGTCTAACTTGGTTTAAACCCTATCCATACATAATAATAATTAACCTTACTATTTTTAATTTCTAACCTATCATTATTGGTAACCTAACTTGGTTTAAACCCCAACCTATAATGCATATGTGTCCTACTATGTTTAAGCCCCAACTTATCATATGTGGACATTCTACCCTTTGTAATCTGAAAACATACCATATCCTATATAGTAACTGTAAAAACATTTGAATACAAAAGGGAATCCCAATGAATATTCTCCTCCCAACATCTGATTTTCATCAATTTTATGACATATATTTCCTTACCACATGACAATAACTGTATCGCCCTACCACGACACAAGTACATAAACTAAAAAACTCCAACTGTATGGTTTTAATGTCCTCATCCTATGTGGTACATATGACCCCTCATAGAGATATAATCCTAACATATTGAAATTATCATTACTTTAGAACCCCTCTGGAGGTGACCCCCTATATTTATTACCTTTCAAGATCACCCTAAACATTTTGTAATTCCCCACCAGAAATTAATCCATGCTATCTCTTAAAAAATGAGCCTATGTTAACCATTAATCCTTATGTGAAAATAATGAGACCCTACTTTATTGATTATCTAGGGATACCTCTTTTAGCTAGCATCAGATACCTTATTTGATGAGTATGCCTAATAAACCCTCACAACTAGATCTGATAAAGGTAAAAATACCTTATATAAGGTGTAATCCTCAACCAACCTATCTCATGTATAGTTACCAAAAGAAATAATGAACTAGAAAGGGTTTCATATTTTTAATTCCCAATATAAATATTTATAGGTAATATTCACCTAATAGTTAATTCATCATAATCTAAAATAGATTGTAATCTATTATATATTCATGACCATGGATCATACATCACTTGATCAAGATTAAACATCCTTAAAAGGTGCTACATTGGTCATTGTCACATGACATTGAATGTTAAGAAATGTCATATAAAATAACATTGAACTATGTTTTTTCTAATTCCCTTCATAATGATGTATAGAAATCCCCTCTCATGGCCATGGTAAAAACTTTTATAGTTCATTTCCCATCATATAAAACTACTAATAATAGTTAAAAACAAATAAATTTAAAATTAACTACACTTGTCCATGGTTTTATGACAATAAAAGAAACCACATTGTTCCATATCACATGAACATAAAATTAATGACATGCCCTATTAAAACTACTCAAACTAAATTAGAAATGATTCTTATCATATGGATGCATAAGAATCCCCACTAATTGGCTTGATACCAACTTCAGAACCCCTACCACAGGCCTAGATGGTGATAAATTCAATTGTTTATAGTTGCGTGGATTTAAATCATAACATCACCAATAAATATATGAATGATAGAGATCCTATAATACATTGAAATATTCACATCAATTCATGGTTTTGATTGATTAGTAACAAAATGGTGACTAATACCACATTAATATTTTCATAGTATTCATGAACATATTTTGAAGCCTTATTATATAATGGAGAAAGAAAAAATCAACACAAAAGGGCTTGGTTATCTTTACCACCCATCCCCTGGAATAATGTAAAAATAAATGTGTCATCGGTAAAATTATAATGAACATCTACCTTAGGAATATAGCTTTTCATCAACTCAATACATACTTAGCTATGGTGGAATATTAGAAAAAACATAGTTTTGGTTATGTTAACACATGATTCAAACATAATTTTACATATAGAGTGCTATAGAAAATTTTCAATTAGAACCTAATGGTTTGAAAACAGAAACCCAAAAATCATAATTAAGCATTAATTTATCTCCAGAGTTTTCCATCCATTATATCACAACTTTTAACAACATAAAATGAATTTTTAAAATATCAAAAAATTTATAAATATATTAAAACGTATTTAAAAAGAGTTCAAGAATACAAACAATCGATATCAAGTGCATCAATAATGAACAAATAAAATACATTCAACTTCAATCTCATCCTTACATAGTAATCATCTATGAGATTCTCTCCATTTTTTATAGTAGTGTTTGTTCTCAATAATCCAGGGATAGAGTATCACTCTTTGGGCATAATAATTTATTATTTAATAATAGATCATAAATTTATTCATTATCCAGCTTCTAAATATCTATGTATCCATAATATAATGTGTATTTTACACATCCAAAGAACTTTTAATTAATTCATTAAAGTATATCACTCTAATAATCTAATTTACAAGCCATATCCTTCCAATAGAGAAGCATAATAATTTTGTTTTCCTATTTGTATATGGGAAGGGTGTTATTCCTCTTCATTGGGATTTTCCCCCATCTCCTGACATTAGACTATGTTAAAGTTACTCCATGGTAACATACTGATAAAAAACCCAATTCATATCTCTTAATCATAATCAAATTGAAGTATAACTTAAGAACATAAACAAATAGTTAAGGTTCTAAAACTGATACACATAATAAACATTCCATGAATCCAAAAATAAAAAAAAGATAATAGATTTAGATAAATGGTTAGATTATATATTTGAAGATAATTTTTTAAAATTGTTGATAAGAGTATAATTTTTGTTATGTTTGGATGCATTTTTTAATGTATATAATTTAGTTTTAATTTGTGACTCTTTAGTCTAGTCATTCATCTTTTATTTTTAGATCTATCTTCTAAATTTGTATGTATATAATTTTCTTATATATTAATTATGTGAACATAATATTTGATTTCAATAAAATCATTATATAAATAGGGTCATCTTAATACCATTTGATTTAGTTTTTATGGGTTAGTGACACCATAAGACTAAATAATTTTTTTAATGGTGACAGGGATGAAATTAGTTATTATAAACATACATATATGCTATAGATTGGAATTTTTTATGTTTTTCCCAAAACCATGTGTTTTTGGAAACCATTAACTATTTTGGGTATCTTGGGAGTTTATTCGAAACTGGAGATGTTATTATACCATTAGGGTAAACTATGTAGTGGTCTGGTGATGTTAGTGTGGGGGTTCATTATACATGTGGATAATCATTCGGAAATAGGAGGCATTGTAGCTTGGTTGCTAGGATTGTAGTGTGAGAGTAAGAGATCATAAAGTAATAAGATAAGAATCTGAATATGAGGTGGGTGGGGCCATGACACAATAGTGTGGGGGGGTTTTCAATGAAATTTTTGATCATGTGATAATGTTTGGATGTCATTTATTAGTTCCATTATGAATTGAATATTTATACCAAAACATGGCCCTAGAGTGTGGGGTTGTGTCATGGCATTGGTTTTAATTCCATAATGGTTCAAAAAAGAGGTTTTTATTTTTAAATAATGATAACTAATATGATACAAACGTATCATAATTGAAATTTGGTTTCCCCAAACATTTTTTCATCCTTTTATTTCTCCACATCCATTAATTGATTTTTATTTGATCAACCCAATGCATTTATAGATATAAATCAAGGAGTCGTCCTCAATCTAACTTATTCCTCTATCATTTCTATCATAATTATTGAAAATTTCATAAAATTCTATATTAATAGAGATTATGCTATATTTTTATATAACATTCTATCAAGTTTAAATTAGCAAATGATCTTTGTCCATTGGTATCTGACCAAAACGAAGTTTGCAGTTCCAAATCATTACCTTTATTTTAAATGATGTTTCATTTGATACATGATCTATGTATTTAGTGGGTTTGTGTGAATGTGTTGATATAGAACAAAATTTGGTTCCTTTTTGTGTAATGGGTGGGATAATAGTGTCTATGGATACAAATGTTCCTCCAACTATTACAGTTTAATATCATGATTATTGATGACCATAGTTAAAGTGAACATGTTTGTGTAACTAAATCATGGGACCCAAAATGTTTGTTTGATTAATATTTATAGACATACAAATACTTGTCAGGATCTTATGGTTTTCAATTATTGATATGGATCTTATGTATTTATAATTATAGCATGAGAAAAACATTGTATGGGTGTTTATTGGTAGGTGTATAGTTAATGGAATGTTTTAACAAAACAAAGGGGTTGGGCATGTGAGGACTCACCTAGAGCATCTATATAAATTATAATTTTTAAATATGGAAAATGTAACATTAAAATGGAAATGGCATGGAATGTTATATCCATAAATATTTTGATATGCATGTGAGTCATTAAATTTTATGTGTTATTAATTTCCAAAATGTTATGGAAATTAATTTGGAGTTATATTACTATATAATATTGTTATTTGATTATATTTTTTGTAGTTAAATTTGGTGTAATGAAAAAAAATATATTTTTATAATTCCATTCGGGGTAATTTCAACCATGAAAACTCTTATTATATGAGGTTGGGTAAACTACGAACCATGTAGTTCTAGTTATGAAGAAGGGTCTCATTCAATCTATGGATATCTAGATTATATGGGTCAGGTGTAATGCCAACCATGTCAATTATTTTTATTTTATTTTCGATAAATATAAACATGAATGTTTGGTGATTTGAGTTGGGTTTACTTATAACAATATCATTCACATTTTTTAGGTTGGGTATAATTCCAACAGTGTTTATTGATATCATCTAGGTTGGGTATACCATTACCCATCAATAGTTTTCTTGTATGGGTCTGGTGTACTACACATCGTAAGAATTATATCATGTCTGTTTGGTGTGTAGAAAAAAATTGGAATTCATAACATGTACGTTTTGTGTATTTATAACATTTTTCTTCATGTTATATGGTAAGGTGTACCTAAAACCAATTTTTTTTCAATCATCAAGGTTGGGGTTTGGAAATCCATTCTTCATCATAGAAGACTGATGGGTGAAACAAAATCCATATCAATAATACCATGAATGGTTTATTTCTCACCTATCTATTATATTTTTCATATGTATGGTGAATTTAAAACATGTAGTCTTGGGTTTTTTGAGGTAATTTTGGAAAAAGAAATGTAGACCCATTTTTTATTATTATTTCATGTTTAAACATGATATTATTTCTAGGTAATGGTGGTGTGGTTGGTCATTAGTGGTTTCTCTAAAACAAAGTATGTGAAAGGTAATTATTATTATTATTTTTAATTCTATTCCACTTCCTAAATACAATTACATAATTTGGATTTGGGTTGAGACTTCATTGGTGGTGTAATGATAAGTTATACTCACACCCTCTTAGGGAATATGGATAAATATAAAGACATCATGATTATTGGAGATTTAAAGGGATATTTGGTCAATTAATAAGCTAAAGGGGATATTAGTGTACGAAACGACACTGATCTAGGACTCATACCCAATTAATTGTTGTATTTGTAACCGTAGAACCAATTACATTTTACATTAGATTATATGAATGTTCAATGGAGAAATTAATAATATAAATATATCATCACTTATTGCTTATTATTAGGTATAACATTGATGTGATATTGTCATAGATTATCTATCACATTGATAAGGTCATAGTAATCCCCCACCAAATTGAGATCCTAGAAATTCCATGATGATATTTCTTTAAAATATCAATATGGTTCGATAACATATTATGATATCGAATAATATATATTTATATCATCATGTGTGAGTAATTATAAGTGGATGATATTCTTCTGAAAATGTTCAAACTTGGTATTCTCTAAGATGGTAGACTATGATAACTTACCTACTAGTTGTAATTTCGGTGTCATGTGATATTTATATCAACAATCATGTATAATTGTCCATAGAATTTAATAATATCATTAATGCATGTGTTGACTCATACACTTAGATTTACTGATAAAAACTATCATATAAAATATTGGCGGGATATAGGAAATGTTTGGTGCATCATGGATGACATGATATTAAAGGACAAGATGAAGAAGTATTTGTCCTTTTTTTCATAATAAAAGTTGATATCTCATCTGTTTGATTGAAATATAACTGTCATATGAATTCAATTTACATGGTTTAATAAAATTTATTATAGATGGTAAAACTAAGATGTATAAAGCATATAGGTTGATAATGTAGACGTCAAACATGCATGATGAGATATCAAGATAAATGATTATATTACAAATTAAGAGTGTGTATGTGGTTATCGAAGTTGCATAATTATTTTCATTCAATTGAATTACTTGACTCGTTGATGGAAAACATTCCCAAACATTAGGCATACCCGCCTAATGATAATGAGAAAGAATCCTACAAGGTCAGAAACTAAGTTTTTTTATTGATATCGATTTAATTTTATTTGATTCTTTTAATCGGATAAATAATATTCTTGAGGATTATGAATAATTTTATTTATTATTTAATGATTAGAAAATTTTAATAAGAACTTATTCAATGATATGTAACTAAAATATATTAATTTATTAATTGAATAATTGATAAATATTTATTCACAATTATGTAAACTAATATTTTTTTTGAATAAAGTATATATTTGGTTAGTCAATAATTTCTGACGAGGATGAATGGATGAAGGACTTGATTAGAGATAAAAACTAATATACAAGATGATAAAATAATATTTTCTATTGTGAAATTTATTCCCCACACAAATAAATAATTATAATAATTTAATTATTATGTATTAGGGGGTTTAACATATATTATTATGTTATATAAGTTATGGTAAACCGTTAGAGATAATATTAACATAAACTACAGCTCTATAAATAAATGGTAATAAATATTTTGTTGGTTTTATCAATAATTGAAAATAATGAATCATTGTACACAAAAGTCATTTCCCTTAATCTCTCTCGAATTTCTCATATCTTCCTCTCAAGAATGGAAAGATCCCTTTAAATATTGAAAGTCCTTAGAGTGATCAATCATAAAAAAGAATGAAAATTGGTTCACCGTGATAGCACCCAAAAGATATATAATTTCTCATATATCAATGGAGAATGTGTGGATCACTATTATAGAGATTATATAATTGAATCCTTATAGCACAATAATGGTAATCCAAATAGGGTTTCAAAATACAAAAACTATCATAAAAAAAATGATCCTAAGAAGAGATAATAATTACTCCAATATATTGTAAATTAATATTATTTTCCCTATGAAATATCCACTCTTAGGGTTTTTAGAAACTTTACATTAAAAGACATTTTAGTTTCACATCCACCAAAGGTGATTACACTATGTTTGGGACATATAAGTGTTATCACAGTTGTGATTTTTGAAATATATAATTATTTATTTAGCAAATTGATCAATATTCTCAATCATTCAGTATTATTTCATATTATTATTTCATTACAAATATTTGGATTTACATGACTTTGACATTTTAATTTCATCATTAAATATTAAAAACAATATAGGTTTAATAATGGATAATTAATGATCAATGATTCCATCAGAATGTGTTGAGGAATATGGAAGGATATCATGGGACCATATAGAGTGTTCCCTGAGCACACATTGTCTACCCAAGTGCACTCCACCTAGACATATTGGGTGATACACGATGAGTCGAGCAGTATCTATGCACAGTGAATTGTTTGCACACCACGGGTTGATCCATCCAACTTGGAACAAGGCATGTCAGATTACATGAGGTATTGATGGAATAAATATCATATAATATAAAAGAGTTATTAGAGAAATACATTAATTCTATGAGGTCATTATATATGGACAAATAATGTATGACTAACATCTTAGATCATTAATGATATACATGACTAGTATGTGGTGTACGTGATGTGTAGTTCATCATTTCCTTTGTCTAAAATACATGTTGATCCATTATATGAGTAATTTGGGGACATGCCATAAGTGATACACAATGTGTAGCTTGTCTATAGAAATCACTTAGTCATGACTGACTAACAAGATAAGTTCATCAGTGGGTTATGTGGACACCTGGAAAGGGTGTAACACAACTTGTAGTCATATTATTCACACTATGTTGTCTATCCATTTTATACAAAAGCATACCCATGAGTGTAACCAGGATACACACCAACCAAAGAACATGGGGTATAACACACATGTACATTCCATTTAGTCTCCTAATAAAGAATAAAATTAAATTACATTAAATTTAATATTTCATCATTACAACCTTTTTTATTGATGCGCATACCTACTACGTTTGGAAATTTAATAATGAATTTAAATATTTTTTATTTCTCAATTTATTAATTTTATTAAATCCATGATTACTAGTCTTACCATTTAATTTACATGAATTTCATTAACTATGTGTATCTCCAACTGAATCATATAGTCATTAATATTAAATTTAATTAATTAATTTATTGATTTATCAATTAGTGCAAGTGAAACTGTCATAATAGTAAAAAATAATAGAAATTAATGTTAATCAGTTTACATTTTTTTATATGTTGTGTGTTTGAACATTCATGATCATAACCAAGACCGATATATTTTTTATATCTTATTTTAATTTATTTCAGGGGGTTTCAAATTATTTAATATTAAATTAATTTTGATTGTTTTCACTTCATATATCCCACCATTAATATGTAGGGCATGTGTGTCTATGGTTATTTATTTAATAACTGTTAACAAATACTTTATCTCCCCTTACCTTCATGTGAGTTATTAAAACTTCTAATTTATGGAATATATCAAGGCATGTGGAGGGGTTTAAAACAAAACCAAATATACAGAAACTCTAGTTATACACATGTGGACAAATTGAATGTATAAATAATGCCAAGATTAGCATAAGGAGTTATTACCCTAGATCATAGGTTTATTTATTAGCATCTCAATAAATTATTTGTAAGATAAGCTCATAGTAGAGTCATTAATTTATTTATTTACTTATTTCTTTGAATCCTTCTATTTTTTGAGGCAAGATCATGGTCAAATAAATAAATTAATTGATATGGAATGACGTAATTTAAATAAATGTATTATGAATAATTTTTTTATCCAACATGGTTAATTAATTAAGTTAAATCCAACTAATATTTATATGTCATGTAAAAGATAAAATATGATAAAATTTAAGCATAATAAATTAAAACACCTATACTAAATATTAATCGTACTTTGGCTTACATTACATGATTAGGTATAAAAACAATAGAACTAACTATTATACTGACCCTTGTTGGGAAACATACTTTTATCATGGGAGTTCACGTGATGTTTTTGGGTTGACCCAACCATTTTACATTAATATAAGTATAACCAACATGAATTGGTGTAATTTAGAGTATATTGATGAGTAAATATAGGTCAGAATTTATATATTGGGGAATCCCTCAATGGATCAAGAAGCATCAAGACCAAGGTGTGCAAAGACATCCCTAAAAAAATATATTCTTATATCTTGACCAAACCTTATCGGGGTTATGTGAAGGAGAGTATATATCCATACAACTATAATGTCCAAGAAACTAGATATTTTGACTTCAATAATGAGGTCTATTGGGACTTGATAAAATAGTGTGATACTAAATAAAATTATTTATCAATATTTCTCACCTAATTTGTTAATCATAAAGAGAAAAAATTAACAATTTAATTATTATCGAAAATTCAATGTAAAACCATGAAACCACTACCATAATTCCTCACCAAAGGTTATATCCATAAAAATATTTTTTTTGAATATAGTATAATCACTTTTGTGATTCAATATGGTCAGAAAGTGTTTATTGTATTTTGGAAGTCCCTATTCCTGTTATGCCACCCCAGAAGGTGAGTGAATGTGAAAAATATACCTACCTATGAAAAGATAGGGATGATTCCTATGTCCATCGTATCATATTATCGACTATGTTTAGAGAGTTGATGATAATAAATAATAGAATTGATTCATACAACATAATAGACCCTAAATATTCTCTTGATAAAGAGAAGAACATGCATGAAATAAATAAGTTTTTCAAAGCACTATAAAAGTGTAAATTGGTAGAAGGGAATCTATCTATAGATCATGCTTTCAAAATATTGGGTTATATTGATCAGTTGTAGAAATTAGGATTCCACTTTGATATAGAACTATCCATTATTATTATCTTATTATCCTTACAACCTATATTATCCTTATTTTTCCAAGATTAGATTAAAAATGGATACGTCACTTAAAGATGACTTTATCCATACATCACCATATAGATATGGATTTTGTGGAACATATTTCCCAAAAATATCTACTGAATATTTTCAAAAACAATGTTAAAGATGCCATGAATAATCTAAATAAAAAATATCCATTTCATCAACCATATAAGAGCCAAAATATTTAATTTAAGAATAATAAATAGGCCGTATTTTCTTCATATATTGAAAGAATGTAAACTTAAATATAAATTATATTTAATTTAAGATGAAAGTAGTTGCATCAAATTGAGGAATATTAATCAAGATTCTATTCACTTATTATGTATTAAATACAATATAATTACAACATACATGTATTTTAATATAGAAACCAGAATGAATAGAAATGATATCGACTAAACTAAAAAGGTGTGGAGAAAGTTCGATTCATATAATAGCCAAGCAGAGATCACTATTTATCCTTTCCATATTGTATAGATTAAAATTTCGTTATAAGTTTAACAAAAACATTTATCTTTATGTCTCATTTGGGACTATGGGACATTATTTCTTATTTCAGAATAAATATTGGTTTGGTAATTTAATACTAAACTAATAGTTTAGTAAATATTGAATCACATATATCTATTGAAATAAATATTGATTATAAAATATAATACACTTCCATGGTTATTGAAAGATTAATCTTTATTTAATAAAACATAAATTCTAAGATATGTTTGTACTCAAAAAAGTGTTTTTGTCTCATTTGAGCTGTGATACTGGATATATAAAAAAACTACCTATCATGTTTTAGAAAAGGAATCCTTTTAAATAAAGGTAAATCGAAAATAATTTTGTAATTGGTTCAATATGGAAACTAGAACTATTATAACATAATGTTATCGTTATATACTTCATGATATTTCATTAAGAAATTATAGAAATGCTCAGTAAAATAAATGAGTACACTTAGTAAATAATTAGGAATCTCCAAGATAGATTTTTTAAGGGTGTATTTTTCAAGTAATCATTGATCTTATATTTAAATAAAGGGATATCCCTAACTAAAATTTCTTTCCATACATCAATGTTATGATGGAAGTATAATTGAGATCAATGATGATTATCATATATATTTAAAATCATTTATTATTCCATCGAAGGCATATTTTGTAAACATAAGTAAAAAACCCAACCGTATTCCAAATATATTGTAAAATGGATTTGATAACAATTATTATATATTAAGAATATATATGGATATTTTTTCAATTTTGTTTTGAAAATGAGTTTTTAAAATTTGACCATAGCTATAAACAAACATCGAAACACTATGGTGTATCTTAGTTAATGATACTTTCGTATATAAGGATATTTAAATCTATCTAGATCGACATTATTTCTATAATGGATGCCTATATAATCAATGATGGTGGGAGAAGACATAAATTTTATTCATTTATACTCTATATTAACATGTAATATCATTGGAATAGTATAAAACACAAATATTAGTGGGAGGAGTAGTTATAGATACCCATTATTTGTAATAATTTATAACAAAACAGGTTTTTTATAATCACCACAATGGGTGATAAATGTATTATTTTATCAGAATAATGATTCTTACAATATATCTGAAAATGCTAGTATATTAAGGCTAAAAATAATGTATATATTAAACTAGTAGACTCCATGTGTCATGATTTTAAAACTCTAAATTTTGGAGTTTTCTATTACATGATATTAAATGTGAGTATTCAATTGAAACTAGACATGGGTGGTACATGACAGTACCAATATAGTGAGATTGACTATTGAAAGGTCTAGTTTATTATAAAACCCTATACAATAGTCATTATGAATATAATCCTTCTCAAAATTCTAATTTTTTTAATAAATATTTCTATGATCATAATGTTGGGATGTTGATATTCAATCCCACCTCACTTAGATGAAGCCATACTTTAGATTTCAATAGGAAGTGATCAAAAGGAGACCTTCTGGTATATGTCTATTATAAATACCCAAAAATGTATAGTGAAATAAATAAATGCTAATAAGAGATATAGATTACATAAATTCATTGTGAATAAATATTGTATATTTATCATAGAATATTTATTTTTAAATGAATAAGTTAAATGTGTATTTACCTAAATAGTGGGTGTAAAATAATTTTTCAAGATAGATATGTTGATACCATATATAAAATAATTTCTTTAGAAATTTATTAAGATTATGGGATTGCATATCTCTAATTATAACTTAAATTTTAATCCATGTTAGTGGAAATGATCTATTTAATAGATCTATGACTTTTATAAATCTAGTCATAGTATATATATTAACATAGTATTTAAAAATATATTTTTTAAAAAAATCAATATCTGGTTTTTTTCATGTATAATCCTTCTAGTATAACATTCATGGTCATGGGAAGTGATTATGGAGATTAAAATAATATCCCAATATTAATTGTTGTGAATTCATATCATGTTTTAGGATATATAGTAACATTAGATATTTTTGACGCATAACACATAATATGTGAATATCGAATCGATATGAAATAATTTCATAGAATTTCATTTAATGCCTTTTGAAAATACATTGATATGTAAAACTCAATGACTTCCTAGTGAATGGATAATTGAGAATAAAAATCAGCATGAGAATTATATACTTTTTTACACATGTTTCAATTTGATCTAGTATCCCAAAAAGAGATAAAGTAATTTCAATGAAAAACTTATTATATATAGTGGTTTTCATACCTACAATATTTGAGTATGTTGTAGCTTCTGATGTAGAATATGAATAAGTTTTAGCAATTCCTTTTTTTTATTTTGGTATATACAAAAACAATGAGATTAAATATTTATCATAATATTTGACTATTAAGTTAACCATGATGTTTGGATTCTTATATGGGAATAATAGGTAGATACTACTTTATTTCACCACATGAGGGATTTCTCAATATATAAATCAGGAAGTAATATACTCACACAATATATAGGTATCTTTTCCAACCCTACCAACATTAATGTTGGTAGGCCTTGTATCTGTATCCATTCTCATTAGAATAATTTTCTTCATGCGAGGTCTCACCTTTATTTAAATGTTTTCTCCAGTGGAAGTGGATGTTTTATTAGAGTTGATTCCCAAGAATAAACTACTTAGTACATCAAATTAAAATTATATTCTATAGAGTGAATATCAAGATCAATATATTATCAGAAATTGATTGTTCTTTACATAACATTGACGTGATAATTTCCTAGAGTACCTATCACATTTATAATTTCATAGAAGTTCACCACTATTAAAATAACCACGAAATTCCATGATGATTTTTTTGAAAATAGTTATATAGTTGGGTGATGTAATATGATTGGGAACATAGTATATAGATCATTTTGTGAAAATTCTCATAAGTGGGTAAGGATTCGTCTCCTGAAGTTTAAACGTGGAAATCTACAAGATATGGGATTATGAGAACAGACCCTCCAGTATGAATTCTATATGTTTTAGTTTCATCAGATATTCCAATATATGAGAATTATTAATAGTCTATAGACTATAAAATCATCATTATTATGTGTAATAAATCACACACATATATTTATATACAAGAATAATAGAGCAATATGTTTCTAGGAAGTAGGGTAAGTTCGGTGTGTCATTAATGACATTTTATTAGGTGATAATTTGAGGAATAAGTTTCCCTTCAATCATTATGGATGTTGATATCTTGATCCATTCATTGAAATATAATAGTCGAATATATTCCAAATCTGTGGTGTAGTGATGTCTATTTATGATAGTCAATGAATGATGAATTAACTATATAGGTTGATGAATCCAATGTCCAACCAACATGGTGAGGAATTGAGACAATGGAAATATATTACACAGTGAGTATTTGTATGTGATTGTTGACATTGCAACATTAAACTCATTCTCTCGGGTTCCTTGACCCATTTTTAGACAATAATCTTGGACATTTGGTATACCAACCTAATGCCAAAAAAATGAATCCTAGAGGGTCAGACACTAAGTATTTTTGTTGAACTCGATTAATTTTTATTTGAATTAATTAATTTAAAAAATATTAATCTCAAGGCTATGGAATAATTTTTTCCTATTTTTATTGATCGTATAAAATAAATAAGTAAATATTCTCCACATTGTGAAAAACAATATTTATTTATTTTTATTAATAATTAATAGATATGTATTCACCAGGTTGTGGATAAAAATATTTATTTATTAATAAAAAATTTATTTTCAAATTAATAAAATATCAAGGATTTCGAATAGAACATTACCTCATCGAGTGATAAATGTCAATTTACAATATGGTAAAATAATATTTTTGTTGTGTAGGTTAGCATGCATAACAAATAACAACAATAATAATAATGTTATTATTATTATGTGTAATTGGGTTTAATAAATTCTATAATAATATTTAACGGTTGCTCTACAATTAAATAATATTTTAATCTAAACCATTGCTCTATAAATATATGGTTATGTCTAGCAGGATAGGCTAATTGAAATTGACAATGAAGAATAATTCTGAAAAAAAGACATATATCCCATTCTTACTCTCTCTCCAAATTCCTCCTCTCTTCCTCTCAAGAAAAAAACAACTACTTCATGATTGAATGATCTTCAACCACAAGATTAAAAGTTAAATACAAATGATTCTCCTCCCTAACACCTAAAAAACAATTGGTTATTCCTAGGGATTAATGAAACACATATTTATAACCTCTAGAGAAATATTACACAAGAATTTTTACAGTGCAATAAAGTTAATCAAAACGAATTTTTATAATACAAACAACTTCATTGATGAATTTATTGTAAGATGAGGTAATCATTTCTCACAATCATAAAAAAAATTATAAATTTAATGTGAAAGATCCTCTCATGGTGGTTTGAGATAGCATAAATAAAAATGAAATTTTAATTTTATATCTCATAAAGGCTTTTCTACAATAACCAGAACATAAATTATTTACTATCCTACATTCATATGTTCATTAAACTACCATTGCATGTTTTTATTCATTAAGATACCATGTTTAATTGTGTATGACTTGTGTGATGTTATAGTAGTTCATATTTTTATGGTATGTTGTATGTTATTTCTTTATAGTTGGATCATTATGGTAACAGCCATATGAGGATGTTATATTATGGTTATGGGTATTTTTTATTTCTTCTACTACGTCTTATTTTTACCTGGTCTAGTGGGTATAGTATTCCAACAATACTTAGAGACACTCTCTACTAATTAAAAAAATGTACCATACATGGAAGCATTATTGAGGTGTCTATCAAACTTGATTCAGTAAATATTATAGGTAACTAGTATATGTATATTATAATTTATAATTAGAGCCTTATTTTGATTCTTATTATGATTTGGGAATGGTAACTTGGTGTAGGATATATTTAGAACATGGGATGAACTATATGTCTGGGGAATGGAAGACTACTCTACATGGAATTTCCAGGTTACCCAATATTGGATTTTTAAAAGTTATTTTAATTTTTATGGTTGATATAATTTTAATTGAATATGATACTTTGGGTTATATAACTTGTTTTAATCTACTATTAGAATGTGGTGGAATGAGTTGAGAATTCATGAATAATTTTAAGCATGTAAGATTTGGAAGACATTTTTAAGATTATATGTGATTAATCCTCACTATGAATAACGTTTTATTATTATAAACATTGATAGAGGCACTATATATGAACAAAAAGTGATTGATACTTATTTTTATATGAGATAAAGTTTTTTTTATATATACATTGTTTGTATATTCATATTCAAAGACTGGTTAGGTCTGGGTAGACTTGAGTTATGATATATGGAAACCTTATATCATTGTGGATGTGTATCAGGTAGTGGGGTGTGTGTATGCTTCTAATTTACTTAAATTATGATATCAATAACAATGATATAAATAAAATTTGAGCTATATAATTTGGAATTATTGTGATAGTAATCCACAGAGAACTGAAATTGGACACTGAAATGGTTAGGATGATCCTACCCTATTAATAATGTAGTTAGAGCCTATAATTTTTCTAGGAATGACCATTCATTTGAACCATGAAGAAATAGTATCCATCATGTTATATAGTATATGGATCAAGAGGCTCTCTGAGATGGTTTTTGAAGATATTACTAAAATATGATGATGAGTTAATTTATTTTTGGTTATTATGTTCTATCAATTGTAGTCAATGATCTGATAATTAAAGACTAAACCTGGTTCTTCCAAAATAATAATTATATGTTAACTTTAGAAATTATATTTCATTGGATGTTAAACTATCAGAGATAGTGGATGTAGACCAACCTACTTTTGATCGGTAAAATTGGTGAAAGATGAAATAGTTATATAGAAGAAAAAGGCGTAAATGGTTAATAAGAAGTACTAAAATCATTTGGAGTTAATGAAGATGATTAATGAATATGAATTCAATGATTGTACACTATTTTACAAACTATACATAATATCTATAGATTTATTATTAGTACTTATAGACAATGAAATGTAATGATGGATGAGAATTTATATTGTCAACAATTTTTTTAACAATGTTAAATTCATAGAAAAATGAGAGAATTAATATATAATGTCTAATGAAGTGTACTTGATAGTGAGACTATTAATTTTATGATTTTAGAAGGTGAAAATTTGAATGAAATATGATCCACATTTACTGTGATGAATGAAAACAGAGTAGAACAACTTAAAAGAGTCTCATAGATAAGTGTTATTGTTTCAATAATATTAAAGACTCAGATAATTGGAAGTCACTCAGTGATGACATATATAATCTAAGATAACTGATAGAATAGAGTGGGTAAATCTCACTAAAAATTATAAAATTTTTAAATGACCCATACTAAGCTACATAATATATATCCTTAGGAGATGAAAAATTAAAAAAAATTAATGATGTGCATTATCAATTGATTTTCACAAATGCAATAAGAAATATTGATGGTAAGTCAATAAATATTAAATTAGGACATCATTAGATGATGAAGATGAAAAGTAAATTGATATTCTAAAGATATTTGAAAGGTTATAATGTAAAATGAAATAATTCTTTTTTGATTGTTTAATTAAAACATCAGTCGGTGGAGGACATAAAAGTTATTCATGTTTATTTGATGAAAATTATAAGTTTATCAATATATAGATTAATGAAGGATGATAACGATGTCTTTGGAATGAATTGAATTTCATAAGAATTGATGAGTGATAATACTGGAAGTCAAAACACTACAAGATGTTGTTGAGGGAATTGGATGTTGAAAAAAGATTCTATAATATTTAATTTCATGATAAGATACTTTTATAATACATTGCGATGATGATATGTAGTTCATAATGATTGACTATCAACCCCAAGATAATATAAAGGATTAATCAAAAGAATTAGTATGTTATGTTTATGATCATTGATTGATGAAAAGGAAAAAAATCTAATAATGATTGGGAAATCAAATCTCTAAAGAAAATAATGGATATGGTCATAGGATGAGTTCATCTTAAGGAGATACCTCTATATAATGTTCAAAAAAGATTTAATTTTCATGGATAAATATAAAAGGAAGCACATAAGTCATTGTAGATCTCATTCAATAGGGAAACCTAATACTTTTTATTCCCATTTGTATTATGAGCCCC
Source organism: Viscum album (assembly GCA_963277665.1). Classification (NCBI taxonomy): domain Eukaryota; kingdom Viridiplantae; phylum Streptophyta; class Magnoliopsida; order Santalales; family Viscaceae; genus Viscum; species Viscum album. Next base: position 1,040,478,713 of record OY728134.1, on the reverse strand, counting down.
AGAATTTCAACAATTTCATATGTATTAAAACAGGGAAAGTTATTGTTCTGTATCAAACATAAGGTATCATCCGTACTTTATTTACACACTATGATACAAGTGGATATTTTATCCCAAAAAAAATCAACATCCACTTCCTGGTAGGAATGGTGGAGTATGTTTATACTCAAACCAGATGTATTTAAGTGTACATAAAATAACTCGATGAATAGTTTTCTGAAGGTAACAATTATTCCAAAGGACTACTTTCACATATACTATATACTGCATTTGTTAAACTGAATCTAAATCTATCAATTCTCCAATAAAATTCATGTTTATATGTTCCACTAGTTACACTTGAAATCTTTCCATCTCTCACTCATGATGACCTAAATTTTGTGAACTTTCTATTCTTATTTAGATCTTTATGTTCTAGTATTTTAATAACATTAACCCAATCACACTTATAATACAGTGAGGTTTAAAAATTCAAATTCAAATTCTACATCACTCTCTCTTCTTCTATGCTTACCTTCACATTTTTATCTAAAGGATATTTACATTTTATATGCTCAAATGATCCCATATAATTTAGAAATTTGGGATATTTGATCTCATGGAATTATATAAATTTATATATCGAGTAAATATACCATCATTGGTTCTGTTTTTTTATGGTTACCTAATTTATCAAGTCCTCCCAAAATAACAATATCGCTACTCATAAACTCTTCCATAATTTCCATGTTGAATCAAGAAGACCCCTCTAAGAATTTAGGTTCATTGAATGTCCATTTAAAAATTTCCCTAATGTGTTTGACTCCTCATATTAGTGTGACTTCATTATCCTACTTGGATTCTCATGTGGAATAAGAAAATCTACTCCCTCTAATTGGATCAATATTTTTTCAAAAAAATATTTATAACATTCTAACATGAAGTAAATATTTTATAAGATAAAAGTATATAAACAATAGATGTTAATAAATTTATACCTATGTTGAAGAAAATGAAGCATACTCCTTCCAGTGAAAACATTGTAGTTTCGACTAAAACATTGAAAAAAATAGAAGAATAAATAATCATATATGTTATTGAAGATATTTTCTCACAAATAATGGCAAGATGATCCTCCACTTTTAGGAAGGTAAAATAAAGGCGAAGATGTCCTCATTACATTTTCATAATTAATCATCTAGAAGAATAAATTTCATGGTGTGAGTAAAATAGATATATTGAATCTATTTAATTTTAGTAATTAAAAATAAATGAATATATTAAAAAGTCCATGTGGAGTTTTCTCATATATACTTTCACTTATTAGGGGTCTATAAGATGAAAATTCATTAATATAATCAGAATGCAATGATATATTAATATAATATTATAATAAGACAAAATTTCATGGTTCTTTTAGAAAAATATTGTATGAAAAGGATTAAATGTTATCACTTATAACTGAATTTTTTTTCATATTTAATCAAAAAATGAAAACTATTATTTGTGATATTTATTTTTTTTTAAAATATCAAACTGATTCATGCTTTGGGAACTACATTGAATATCAATAACTCTTAGATAGAAGTTAAATATAAATAAAAAAATATCATGAAAAATATCTACATGAATAAAGTAATCTTCATGAAGACAATATTTGAAAAATAAAATAAAAGTGTGTAGAAATAAAATTTTCTATTGAAGTGGAGAAAACAATCATAGTTTATATTTAAAAAATCATGCCCCTCCTCATTGGCACAAGAATAATGGATGTTGTTACTTGGACTTAAGAGACACATGCAGGATGCCAATGTATGGAATTAAATGCTAAGGGAATTATTTACAATTTGGGGATGTTTTTATATTTGAAAATAAAACATCCAAAAAACATGTCATAAACTGATAATCCACTACAAGATTCATGGTATAATTGAAATACAACTCAATCAAATACCATTTGTATCAAATATTAATATAAATACTACCACATTCGAAAATAAAATCAATGTATACAATGGAAGAAAAACTACAAAACTTAATGACACTAACATAACTCCAAATTTCCACATGCTTCATTATTTAACTCCACCAAAACAGCCCAAGTAACACTATCAACAAAAAGATAAGTGTGATACCATGACTTTTCTCATGTCTAGATAAAATAAATCTTAAAAAACACCAAAGTGCCAAGGTAGAGGTGAGTACTAAAAGATAGTAAATTATTTCCAATGACATCCGAACTAATTCCACTAAGATAGAACGTGTTAGAAAATTTATATAAAATAGTTTATATAAAAAATATCTAAAATAGTTTATCTCAAAATGAAACCAAGTTATTTATTAGGAAATTTTCTCAAAATAACATCAAGTTATGAGGAATGCTATAAAACAATACTATAGAACTAGTTGACAATTTCCCTTTTTGGGTAACACATTCATTCCACATATCCACACATCAAACAATTCATGAAACTGGGACCTCCTTATACTCACGACTGTTGAGTCTTCCTTTAATTTTGATATCACTTAATGAACCACTTTGATAGGGGTACTTCACAACCATATTCATCCTAGCATTTTGATAGGGGTACTTCAAACCCTTGTCCATCCCAATTCACATAAACACAAACCTTGCATGCCAACCCCATGTGAGACCCATGTGCCAAACCCATTTCAATAAAATAAATTTTTTTCAAATAATATTCTATGCAATAATACAAAACAATCAATTTAAAATCATATTTTTGAAATCATTTAACCAAATTATCTCTCCAATAAAAAAAATATTTCAACCATTCCACAAACCATCCCTCAATAGGGTTTTTAAAAATCATTTCACACTAAATTCACAATAAAGTTCAATCAAAGAAATCAATTTGAAACTAATCCTTCATGTTCTATATATAGGAGTCGATACTTAAACCACACACCTGGGTTTTTATGGATAAAATGAATAACGACACTCAAATGCCAATAAAACCAAGTAAAACCCCAAAAAATACATCTTACATCTCTTCCCCTGTCAATAAAAAAATCAAAATATTATCATATTTTGAAACAAATATCATATATCTATCCATATAAGATGTAGATAAATGAAAAATCTATATATATGGAATTATATCTAATATAAACTACCAAACACTATCAAGAATTATGATTACCACAAGAATCCAAATTCAAAACACCAAGAGAAGCTTTCAGGTCGCCTACAGATCGATGAGAGTATCCTCCTTAGCCTTTAGGAAGATATAATTTTGTGTTAGGGCCACATTGGAGGAAAGAGTGGTTCTTATATGTAAAAATGTGTGTTATCCATAATTTTAGGATCTCACTTTTATCCCATGCACAGTTAGTTGCACTATAGGGGAAACCATCAACTTACCATGCACCATCCACAACTGAAAGGTGGAACTTCACTATCTTATGTTTCATGGTAACTCCTTTGTAGATACAAAGTTTGGGTAAACAATATTCTTCCTATGTGCCTTCCCTTTATCCTGTGTCTTACTATGAATGGTTTCATATAGGTGTTGCACGGTTTCCAAAAACTATGAACCAACCATTTCCCCTTAGAAAATAACCAAAAAAAACTCCAAAATTTCTCCAAACTCTCCCAAAACTCACCAATATATGTTAAAACTAAAAAATAATGGTTTAATTTCTAGAAACATGGTGTGAAGCATTCTCCACGCCATTGATATTCCCATCCCCCGAAATTATAAAAAAATCACTATCATGAAAGAGTTATAGATATAGGTCTTTCATTTAATTCTCCCATTCCCATGAATCTTCCTGAATCGGACAATGTTTCCACAAAATCTGCACTAGACCTATTCTTTTTCCACTAAATAATTTCTCTATCTAATCCACAATTTTCAATGGGATATATACCAACGAAGCATCAATCTCTAGTTCAATGTGATCCCATACAACCACATAGTTAGGATCAGGCTGATACTTTTTCTACTATGATATTTGAAACACATTATGCACCACACTCATTTGTGGTGGTTCTGCCAACCGATATTCCACCTCGCTAACCCGTTCAAGTATCTAAAAATGTATTCTGTATCTATGAGATAACATTCCCATCTTTCCAAAATGATGATGTCTAAGCCTTGGAGAGATCCTCAAGAATACATGATCACTCACCCTGAAGGATAATAGCCGTCAATGATGAACCCCATATGATTTCATAAAAACCTCAAATGTCTCAGTCTATATCATGATCAACTAAATTTTTCCCACTGTTTATAGGACAAGGTTCATACCAAATAGAAAATTCACACCTACACCACCCAAAAAAGTGGATAATGAAATGGAAAACCACACAATGTTTAAAATGGATCCATATGTATTAGGTACTGATAAATGTTTTTGTACAATAACTCTAGTAAAAAGATGTTCTCTTTCCATCATCCAGAAAAATTTATTACTTAGTCCTGAAATGTATCTTCCAATATTTATATCATACATTCAGATTTGACGTCCATTTAAGAATGACATGCCATACTCATAGTAAAATTATTCCCATGAGAATTAAGTATGTATTTCTAGAAACAATACATAAACCTTAGATCTCTATCTGACATTATCAACATCGGAACACCATGCCTCTTTAACACTTCCCGGATATAGATTTTTTATAACTCCTTCACTGTATGAGATTCATGAATAGGTATGAAATAATATAACTTGGTAAGTCGATCCACGATCATCCTTATGGAATGATGCTTCCAAACCATTCCTGGGAGACCTATTACCAAATCCATGGACATCTACTATCATTTCAAAACAAGGATAGGTAATGACTGCAATAAACCTATTGGTTGTTGATGCTCTTCCTTAACTTGCTGACAAGTTAAGCATTGTGAAATAATCTAATATACCTTCATTTTCATACTGATAAACCAAAAAAATATATTCAATTCCTTATACATATTTTGAATCCTAGGATGAATTACCAATCTAAAATTGTTTTAACCATGAATAAGTTGTTCCTGACCAGACATAGGTACAACCATTCGATTTCTAAACCACAACATTGAACTCCTATCCAACTTCAATCCCTCAATGGTCTCCCCACCGTTGAATTTTGATGTTATATGAACACATCATAAATCTTATGAATTTTCCTCTTTATCAATATATGTCAAATTATGAACCAAATAAATAATAATGAAAAAATGAAACATCACCATGGTCTTCACATTAAATACTCAAGTCTATTATCACTGATATAAACTGCCACTAATATGAAGCAGCTTTTTCCAAATGATCATATGGATTCCTAATTAATGATCTTGTCCCAAATTTCCTTTACCTTGTATATTCATCAATTCAAAGTGAAAATTTTGAAGATACTCCATCAATGTGCTTTGTCTCAGGTTTAAATCTCATGTTGAGAAAATTTTCTTCAAACATTTATGATCGTAAACACATTAAATTTGTCACAAAAGAGGTATAGACAACAAGTCATAAAAGCATCAATGACTAAATTTAACTCCAAATCAATAGATGGGTTATTAATATCATAAAATCATAATATCCTTGAGCTATAAGAAACAACATGCTCTCCTTTCCAGATAACTCATCCCAACCCGAATCCCGAAGCATCACAATACACCATGCACCCTTGTCCTAATTCCAGCAAGATCAATATTGGAGTTGATGTAAGGTGAAGAAAAAGATCATGAAAATACTTTCAAAATAACTCATTCCATTGTAATGGAACATTAATCATTTTAAAAGCTATCATAGGCGAATCTAGATTTAAAAAATCATAAACAAAGTGTCAGAAATAACTAGCTAATCCAAAAAAATTATGTATCATGAAGATATTCATTGGTAGTTTCCAAGAGATGACATCCACTATCATCTTCAGATCTATAGAAACAAATCATTAAATTATTACACTTCCAAGGAAATGTACCACTTGTTTCTATAAATCAAAATTTTATTCTTTGGAATACAAGTGATGATCCTGGAAGATTCCCATCATTGTCACCATGTTCTACTCATGTTGATCCCTTTTCCTTGACCACACCAATATGTAATCTGAAAAAACATCCTCAAAAGAATCCATATATATCAAAAAAATATAATTCATGAACACCATAAAGGCTTATGGTGAATTTGAACTACAAAATTCCATTACATCATACTCATAATGGCCATATCTACTTCTGAACGATATTTTTGGGATATCCTTATTTCGAACCCACAATGTTTGATATCCTAATCACAAGTTAGTCTTAGAGAACCACTAATCTCCTCTTAATTGATAGAATAGATCATCAATGAATTGACATGGAAAACTTTTCTTTATCATAACATGGTCAGGATTACAATAATAAACACAAAACCAGAGAATGTTCCTTCTGGATTAATAAGATCGGTGCTACCCACAGAGATGCTCTCGACTGAATGAACTCTTTTATTTCCAGCTCATACAAACATAGATTTAGTTCTCTTAATTATATTAGAGATGTATAATAAAATATAAGTGAGATAATAATGGTAACCGTAAAGAGATCAATCAAAAAACACACTTCCCTTATAGGTGGTATCCTTAATAAATGATTGGGAATCACATATTGAAACTAAACCACCACTACTGGAAAATTGTTCTTCTTGATATCATCCATCGACTCCAATGTTATCGCTTCCAACTAGTATCTTCTGGTGCCAACAAGATCATTGAATCTACCTTTATATTTATGTCCCCTTGAAAGTGAATCTAAATTCCATCTTCATTCATAAAATTAACCCATAAAGTTAACTTTTGATGTAATCCTTGAACATTATCAACCAATCCATTCCCTAGATTATATCAAAATTGTATATGTAATGAATAGAGAAATCCCATTTTATCATGGATCCATAAATGGTTATATAACATTTTCTATACATAAATTTTTGACATTCTCTTTAAACAATAAGAGTTTTAAATTTATCATATAAGGAATCATATCAGGTATTAAACTTATAAAATCAACCGCATGGGAAGAAATAAGGGAATTTAATGCACCCATATCAAGAAGAACTTTAATATTGGTATAATTTGAATGAATCGTACAACTCATTGTGGATTTTACAGGCTAATCATCTATAATGAACTGATTAGCTCTACATAATATTATTTTCACAAAACATTGCTCCTTATTTCCATGTTATGATTTCACTACTTTAGGAGTCATGGTATTCCTGGAATCACAATGGATAGATCTATTTTTATGAAAATTTGTATTAGGTATCCCTTATCCCATCATAGCATACAATTCCTCTAACATAATAGAAGTGTCACAAACACCTGATCTCAGAGCACTATAAAAAGAGCTTTTAAGATTTTTCATCTGGTTGTAGTTGTGGAATTAATCAAGTTGTATTGTACACTATTGAATCATGTGTTCAAGAGAACCATATTAGAATCCTCCTACATTACTAATGGGTTATGGAGGAAGGTTTATTTATCTGGCTACTAGATTTTGATTAATGCTCTCACCTTTGAAATAGGTGTACCTCTTCCAATTTCCCAAAGCATTAGAGTTACCTTCCATTTCACATGGGTATAAACATGATTCCTCCTCCCATAGATCATGTGATATCCCTTTAATCTACCACCACTCTATTGATCAACTATGTATAATCTGTAATATATAAAACGACAATAATTGAGTGAATCTCCTGTATGAGAACTGATTCAAATATATGTGCTTTTATGGATGCAGTATCCACTACTTCAGGTGTGAAGCAGACTAAATTTGATAATTTAGCCACTTACTCTGTGATATAAATATTTTTATACTTCAATATTAATTAGTACATTATTCACTGAATTCTAAACGTGTGAGGATATAATTATTTGTTAAATAATTCCTTAAAATCCTCCTATGTAAGGCATTGGTCTAATTTAGCCTGAACTACTAAATCTCCCCAATGAAGTGCAATGTCTTCCAACATGTACATTTCCATATGCCCATTTAAATCTGTTGGTTTAATGATCAAATCACTGATACAATTCACCTTATTCAGCCACACCACGGCATTTTTTGGTTTAGAATAAACCCAGAAGATGGGTGGATTATGATACTGGAAATGGAAGTAATGATTCACTTACCTTGGCAAATATAACTGTATATTTAGTACACTACCTAAAATTCTTGAACAATACATTGAACCAGTAGTTAGTTAACATTTGGCTTAGTTTCAACCACATTTTTATCACCGTCCTCTGGTGGGTTTCTATGATTCCAATTGGGTGTCATTTTCTAGGAACGTAATAACCATCATAATTCTCATTGTCGGTCAACTTAAGGATTAACAATTTCTATTTCTATCACAGTATAATATCACAACATGGATGTTTGAAATTAAATATTTACGTAATCTACAAATTTTTAAAACATTCCTCATGCCTTTGAATGCCAAACCATTTTCAGAATACACCAATCATTACCCTTTTCAAAATATTTTATTTGAAACCAAATTCAACGTTTTAAAAAAAATATGAAAATTACACCCAAACATTACTCAAAATGAAATATGAAATCCTAATTGTATTTAATTCATATGATGGATTCCATGATCGTATCATTGGATGAACCCATGACAATGAGATTCTGATTCCTATAAGTGTCTTAAAAAAAATATATTCAACTCCCTAGTAACATGAAGTTCAGTATAAAAAGGTTAGCTACATATTTTTATGATCTAGATTTCATGTTCTTATAATCCTACACCTTTTTATGATCCCGACTCAAGGAATATAATATAATGAATATATGCTCCAAGATAGTCAAAAAATAAGATTTCGAAGACTGCTAGTTCTAGAAAGATATTTGAAAGGATCAAGATGATACCAATTGTCACAAAAATATATTTGGATTTACCAAGATTGATTATAATTGTCTCAAAAAAATATTTTGACTAACCAATAATGATACAATTTTTAACATCCTACCCCTCCTCATTAAATGGACAAGGAATGAAGACATAACATGGAGTTAATTGATATCCCCAAGTCACCAATGGCTCACAATAATTTCCAAGGGCTTCATTTTCAGTTGGGGGAAGATTTTCCCTTTTAAAAATAAACCATCCAACCAAACATTCAGGAAAAAAATAAAACACCACATGATATATGTTATAAATGAAAGAAAACTCAAAGAAATACTATTTATTTCAAAAATACCTATCCAGAGTACCATAGTGGAATACAAACTATCGTTAAACTATAAAACTGAATAAAAACTACAAAACTCAAAGAAAACCACGTAACTCCAAAGCTAAACATTCTCTATACTCTATCTCAAAAAAATAGCCCAAGTAAAAATAAGAACCACTAGATAAGTATGATACATTACCTTTTACCATGTCCTGATAAATGACATCTGCAAAAGCACCAATGTTTCAAAGAAGGGGTTAGAACTAAAACATAGTAGAATTTCTCCCAATGACATAACTACCCAAGACAGAAAGATAGATCATGTAATCACATTTATATAAAATAGTTTATATAACAAATCTGAAATAGTTTATATCATAATATAAAAAAGTTACACACTAAATAGTTTTCTTAAAACAACATTATGTTCTCAGGAAAGAAACCAAAAGTACCTTAAAACTATTTCCCAAGTTCCATTTTAGAAAAACCCTTCCATTACCCATATTCAAACATCCAACCACGCATTAAACCTAGACCTCCCTATACACATGAGTGGTGAGTCATACATTCACTAATCCATTAATTAATGAACTACTTTAACTGTGTTACTCCATGCCCATATCCATAACAACTTTTTAATGGTGGTGATCCATGCCCTTATCTATCCTAAAGAACAAGAACACAACCCAACCATGTCAAACCCTTCAAAAAAAACATGTGCCAAAACCATTTCTATAAAACAAAAAATATTATTGAAAACCATTTTATAAGAAAAAAACTCAAAAAGTCATTTTAAATTCATCATTTTAAAATCGAGTTACCCCATTCACTTTCCAAAAAACACCAAATTTCCACATTTCTACAAACCATCACTCAAGAGGTTTTTCAATAATGATTTCACATAAAAGATAAAATAAATTTCAATAAAAGCTGTCATTTTCAAACTAATCATTCATGATATAGAAATTGGAGTTAGGAGTGAAGCCACTAACCCTAGGTTTTATAGAGAAAACAAATAATGGTACTCAAAAACAAATGAATTCAGATAAACCCTAAAAACCACCTTAGATCTATTATCCTATCATCACTCAAGATATATATAATTATATTTGGTGTCAACTATCTTAGATATACCCAAAATAGATATAGATCCATGAAACTAAGATAAATAGAGAATAAGTTCTAGGAAAACGCCCAAGAACTACCAAGAATAAGGCCTCATAGAATTAATATGGATTAAAAACACCAAGAGTATTATTCATATCACCTCCATATTCATGGGAGAAGCTTCCTTAGACTCTAATAAGAGATCATTTCAATTAGGGATATGTATGATGAAAAACAAGGCCCTTAGAGGTCAAAACATGTGAAATCCACAATATATGATCTCACTTTTAAACATGCATGGTTAGTCACACTGTTAGGTAAACCATCTTAAAACCATGTACCATCCACTACCTCAAGGGGAACCTCATAATCTCATGTTTCACTAATTCTACTTGGCAAACACACTTCTTAGGAAACCCATGAATCACCTCTGTACCTTCCCTTTATCTCATGTCTCACTTTGTATGGTTTTCTATAGGCATTTGATGGTTTCCACAAACCATATACCAACTTTGAACCTTTATAAAATCCCACAAAAAACTCCAAAATTACTCCAAAATCTCCCAAAATTCATACATATACATTAGAAAATTAAAAAGAAAAAATAAATGGTTACTTACAAGCAATAGTTGGTGCTAAAATTGTGTTTGGATCATGATGATTAATGGTTTAATTAAGATGAATTTCAATCCAAATCATCCGATTAACATGAAGGCATATCAACTATTGATAATACTAAATGAATTCTTATTTAAGTAATGAATTATTCATGATAAAAAAATATAAAACCTGAAGAAGATACATTTTCTATAAATTCATAATAAATATTAACATGATGTTCTGAAAATCCATTTTCACCAATTATAAATCATGATATGTGTAGGATATAAATATTTTTTAATATAAATGTGGGTAAATAAAATAGAGAAATAAAAATTTTCTATAAATAGTGAGGAAAATAATATAATAAGAGTTCGTTGTATGATTTTTTTACAGAATTAATGAACATCCTAAAATAAAAATATACTTATATCTTCTTTCCTAAACTAAAATGTAGAAATGTTTATTTGGTTATTTCTATTGCTGCTCTAGATTGTTCAGACACCTGGATATTGATTTTTCACATAATTCTTAAACATTTGAAAAATGGTGGACGAAGAAATTATGTGGGATCAGAAAAAGTAAGTAAGAACTCATATAATGTTTTATAAGGTTTACTAAAGAAAGATAATCTAATGTTATCCAACTTATATAGATTTTTAGAAAACATCTAAAAAATTGTTGATAAATTATCATACTAATATTATGTGCATACTTTCAACCACTAAATATAATTTATATTCATCCAATGTAAGGAGGATATAACATTTAAAAAAGAGAAATCTGAAGATTAACATTTTGTGTACCATTAGGGTTGGCTAATAAAAATTAATATGAAAATAACACTCAAAAATAATGAAACATAAGATGAAATTTTAAAAGGATTATCCTTCTTTTGCGAAATGAAGTGGCACATCATAGACATATATAATCTAGTTATGAATGCTAAGGTTAAAATAATTAATAAAAGTTAATTTATTTGATGAAGAAATAAAAAGTTCATGTTGATAGAATACATCTATGATAAAGGGGTTGAGGTTATATAGAGGATTGAAAATAAAGGTATGAAAAATAATGTAATAAAGTTATATTGAAGATTAATTAATATTGGTCATGCTCCTAAGAACATAATGACATGGCTAAAAAATAGATTTACATGATTAATAAATTATAGCAATATTTCAACGTTACATGTGCTACAAATGGTTCTATGAAAAAACAAATCTCAGTATAAGAAAAAAAGTAAAACATGTTTTAGATGTTTGAATTATATTTTTTCATAAATAATTGGAAATATTTTAAAAGTTGGAATAAAATAAAAATGAGAGTGTGAGTTCCCTACCAGCAGAAGTAAAGAATACATCTACATACAAAGTGAAAAAATGAAGTTGAATAGATAAAGTCAGTACCGCCTGAGGAGAATAGTTCCTTGGAAAAAATGGGCACCAAAATGATAAAAACTAAATATTAATTTAAAGTATTTTTCTTGTTTAGAAAAATCTTTCAATCCAATTGTTCTATGTATATAAAATGTAAAATATATGTTATTCCCATATATTTTGTAGTAATTTTTATTTCGGAAGAGTATTTAAAGGTGATGCATTATAAGGGATCCTTGAAGATTTGAATTTTTTTCACTATATCTATAAAAATAAAGAAATCAAGGATAAAATTAAATGAATTTTTATTTTACTCTCAAGAACTACCCATAAATATAAGAACCAATGAGAAATATATATGTAATTTACCCCTTTAGGTGGAGTTAATAGGTTGCTTATAGTTCGACAGATTTTATAATTTGAGATTGAAGAAACAAATTGATGACTACAAATGAAATGAGAGAACATATATTAGAGTTCTAGTTGATTTAATATTTATGTACAAAAATTTTGAATCTATAGATAGTGATTATTATAAGTCCCCAGCCTTAAACATTACATAATCTAGAATTAAGTCAATAATTCACAATGAGGATCTTTTCAGGTTTAGAGTTTTAGATAATTAGTCTATAACAATTACATCACATCTCAAATAATACAATATAGAAAAGTCTACATGCTATCCATTTTTTCATAATCTAATATAAATCATTAATTCATTTTCCTGGTAAAAACTTCATAACATTCATATTATTTTCTTCCTTACACTTACACATCCTTATACCCTCTTAAAGTCATTTCAATAACATGGGATGACCATAAAATCATAGTAAGGGATATAAAATAAGGAACAAATACATTAATCTTGGAATACATACAAACTTATGAAATCATACTTTTCACTATTAAAAAATAATCTCATAAACATAACTCATAAAAGAATAAGATTTCATAAAAACTCATAGAAATTAGAAATTATAATGGTAACTTCTGGAATTAATAACATACTTACATTTTAGCTTTCACAGTTACATAGGGAGTTATGTTTGGAATACCCATCAATGAATATTTCAAAAATATCTTAGGAGAAACATTAATGTTTACCTCTATCACATTGACCAAATAATTGGAGAGGTATCTCAATCTCACCCACCCTAATTTTATAATGGAACCACCCATATATATAAACAATTCCAAAGAACCATAAAACAATTGTAACTCATAATGTAAGATAACATTTCAACATTATAGTCGTAAGAGATCATTTCAAGATATCATTATAAAAAATCCTTTCTCAAAACCATTATAAATACCAAAATACATGAAAAGGATATATGATATTTATATTTATTTTAAAAAAATTATGGATTGCAGAAGAATCCATATAAATAATGGTCACGATAGTGTAAAAAGGTCATTATCGCCGCATACATTAAAAATATTCCTTTCGTCGTTTAGTAAAACACTTTGTTGAAAAAGTTTTATTTTTGGAAACAATTGAATGAAATTATAATCAAAGGGTCTATTAGACATCATATAAAAGAAGTTCATTTATAAATCAAAATATTCCACAATGAAATGATATTGAGATGAAGTCACTTACCTCGTTTCTGACTTGTCATACTCGTTCTTTATATTCCTCTTAATTGGGTAACTCCTTTGATTTCATCCAAAAGGCTTCTAAGAGTTGCCCTATTCCCATGTTAAGGAATCAAGGAGTAATTTAGGGATTTTTGGAACCTATTTAATTAATGTTTAAGTTTGAATGAGACAAGAGGCTTTAGGGGTGTGTGTAAGTCGGTAGAGGTGGTGGCATTTTATAATAGGGAGGATGGGTACATTAGGAAAGTCTTGAAATATTAATTCCCTATAAATTCAATTTCGATTTAAAATGGTCCAAAACTCATTAAATGAAATGGAAATATGAGTATAGTGTGAAATAATTTCAATGAATTTGTGTTATAAAAGTTTAGGTAACAAAAGTGACTTTATCTTTTAGTTTTAGCCCTTAGTTAACTAATTTAACTCTTACCATGTCTTCTTGTATTTGCATACTATATGGTTAATATATTTACTATAAAATGAAAATCGAACCTAAAGTGGTTCATTAATGATATTTGTAACATTATCTATGTTATTTGTCCGAATAGTATATTTTTAGGACTATCATATCTTTTAATAGAATAGTATTTTTTTTAAAAACATTTATGTCAATTTTCACACTATTTAACAATTGATTTTTGATAAAGCAGTAACACCTGTATTCCTTAGAAAAAAAATGAATTACCTAAAAGTTGATATGTCATGGTATTTCATAAAAATTATTGATGGCATAAAAAGTTTTTTCAAAATAAATTTATTTCAATAATTATAATATCATTTCTTTAAATCATTCATTAATAAGGTAATCACTACATCATCATTGTGTCATAAATAAATTTATTTACAAGATATATATAAATTAAAAATAAAATATCATGATGTAGTAAATATTTTTATCTTTCCAATGACTATTTTTAGTCAAATATATCACTTATATAACCCCAAATTAAAATTTTTTTATTAAAAAAATACATGTTTGTATTATATTTCCCTTGACTTTAAATAAAAAGTTATTAAATGTCATTATCACACCCAAGTGACTCAAAAATTATAATATTTCATCCAAAGGGTTTATTTGGTCTCCCATGACTCATCCGATGATATTATAACATGTTTTAGGCTATTTTTATATCATTAAAATATTATTTTTACCCTTAATTACCTAATTTACCCTTTAACAGTGATAGATAAATATAATTACTAATGTTACAATTCAAAATGCCCAAAAAATTACTTAGTAACATAATTTGGACCCACTGATTCCAAATATGGAATCCATTTTTCAAAATTCAAACAAAAAAAATTTCAGAAATTAATTTTAAATTAATTCATGTTTTCAAAACGAGAAAACAGGTTTTTAAGAAATAACACTATCAAAATATTGGCCTGTGTTTTTGTCCAATTTAAATGTGAAATTACTTCCAATGACCAAAATTATATTCAGGGTTACAAAATAATCCAATTACACATTATAATCAATTAAAAAGATAATCTAGCCCTATAAATATATTATATTAAAAGGATGTTTTGACTTAAAATGCAGTATTTTTCAATATTCATTACAAAAATGAACATAACCATAAAAATACAAAGAATTTTTCCAAAGTAATTTTTTTTCCTTCTTATAAAAAAGAATATTTTTTTCAAATAAAACATATAAAAGTGATAAAGAATATATTTAAAAAAAATTCACCATCAAAAGGCGGTAAAAATACCCTTTAAAAAATATTAGAGTATTTTATGTTTAAAAGTGGATTTATTCTCATATTAACCACTAACATTATTTAGAAGAAAATAAAAATATTTAATAAACCTGTTTAAACATAATATAGTTAGTTTTTGTCATTCTTTCTAATAAAACAGTTATGTGTTAATTTCCATTTAAAATAATGATATCAATATTATATTATATTTTTTGGTAAAACTGAACCTTGTATGCAACATATGATTTCGGAGAAACCCATTATTGTGTGTCAGGTATGCTATCGAACAAATAATCCCCTTTAAATTAAAATTAATATTTACTTCATAAATATTAATAAATGTGAAAATGTCATATTCATTAATTACCTAGTATGTTACATCCTTAGCCCTTTTGAAAATTGTGTCCTTGAAAGTTTATTTATATATCAAATAATTGGGGGTATTTTTTCCTAATAGAATTTTCATATTCTCATGTTTCCTCTTCATCCATTTTGTTATTCCACAAAACCCTATCCAAAAGAATCACTTTATTCGGCAACACATTCTCTCTACGGTCTAGAATCTGAACTGGTTTTTCTTTTTTTGAAAGATTCTCTTGCAGCTGAAATACTTCTAGACTCAAAAAATAAGATGGATCATCCATATTCTTTGTTAACATTGAAAAATTAAATACATTATGTACTTTGGATAATCATGGTGGTAAATCCACTTAGTATTCAAATGATCCAACATTATCTATAATTTCATTTTGTCCAATGAACCATGGACTCATCTTCCCTTTCTTACCAAAATGCATCAAACTTTCCCATGGACAAACTATGAGAAAGACATGATCACCTACCTCGATATAAATTTCCTTTCTCTAGTTGTCCGCATAAAATTTATTTCTACTCTAAGCTATCCTCATATGCTTCTTAAATCAAATAAACTTTTTCTTCCATCTCATCCACCAACTCTGGTCCAATAAACATCCTTTAGCCTACATCATCCCAAAAATCTATAGTTAGACACCACTTTCCATATAATGCCTCATATGGATCCATCTATATAGTGAAATGAAAATTATTATAATAAGAAAACACAACCAAAGAATGATGTTGGTCTTAAATTCCCTATTAATCCATTGAACAAGCATGTATCATGTCATCCAATTTCCAAATTGTTCATTCCCTCTACCCATCTGATTAAGGATAAAAATATGTTCTAAAATTTAACTCATTACCCAAAGCCTTCTAAAGGCCTTTCTAAAAGTTAAAAGTAAACATGGTATCATAAACAGATACAATAGAGAGGTGAACTCCATGCAACCTGACTATCTCTTTTAACAGACAACCAAGAAAATTGATTTAGGGATAGATTACCAGGAATTGGAATAAAATTAGGAGACTTATTCAATTTATCAAAAATAACCTAGATTTCATTATTACCTTGAGATGTCGTTGATAATACCACTAAAAAATCCATAGATATATTTTATCATTTCCACTTTGGCACTAGTAAATGTTGAAGCATGCCTTTCAGTAACTGTTTCTCTTCATTAACCTGTTGACAAGTCAAACACTTCACATTAAATTCACAGATATCTCTTTTCATTCCATCCCACCAGTAATACTCTCGATGGTCTCTATACATCCTAGTACTTCATGGATGAACTGAAAACCGAAAACTATGAGCTTCAGATAACAACTCTTTCTTCAATAGTGAATCACAAGGCACACATAAACTCTTTCCAAATCTTAAAATACAATATTTATTAATGTTAAATTCAGGTAACTTACCCTTATGAACCAAATCTACCATTTTCTACATCTCACTATCTTCCTTAGGTGCTTTCTTAATTATTTCTGATATAGATGATTTCACTGACACCTGAAAAAATAGAGGGATTTCCTACACCAACAAATTTTATGAAACAATTCATCAAATATTTAATCAAAGGATCTTGTTCCAAATGTAACATGTTTAATGTAGAATTAACTTTTCAACTCATAGCATCAGCCACATTATTTGATTTTTCTGTATAGTAATGAATCGTATAATAATATTACTATATTAATTTTATCCATCTCCTCAATCTCATGTTCAAGTCTTTGTGAGTGAATATATACATCAAACATTTGTTGGAAGTATATAATTCAAATTTTACTCTATACAGATGATGCATCCAAATTTTTAATGAAAAATCAGAAATAGATAATTTTAAATCAACTGTAGGGTAATTTAACTCATGAGTTTTCAACTAACATGAAGCATAAACAATTACATAATCATTCTGTATTAAGACACACCCACATCCTTTCAATAAAGAATAACTATAAATAACAAATTCACCATCTCTGGAAGTTAATGCCAAAAATAGATCATTCACCAATACTCTTTTTAATTCTTGAAAATAATCAACACATTCATTTATCCAGATGAACTTAACACTTATTCGAGTTAACTTAGTTAGTGGGATAGATAATCGTGAAAACAATTAACAAACCTTTGGTAATAGCATGTCAAACCACGGAAACTAAAAATCTAGGTTATATTTGTGGGTATTTTCCATTTTTTAACAACTTTTGTTTTAGAAGGATTAGTAGTTATGCAATCTTTAGAAACAATGTGACCATGGAATAAAATTTTTTATAACCAAAACTCACACATGGTAGATTTCCCATAAAATATATATTCTATTAAGGATTTCAAGACATCCTTTAAATGAATTTCATTTCCCTCTTTACTTTTGGAATATTCCAAAATATAATCAATAACCACAACCATAAATTTATCCGAGAACTCATGGAAAATTATAATATTAAGATCTATCAATATAGCAGGTGCATTGGTTAATAGAAAAGGCATAACTACAAATTCATAATGCCCATATCTAGTATGAATTGTGGTCTTTATAATGTCTGATTTCTTTACATTCAACGGATGGTACCCCGATCTCAATTCAATCATCGAAAAATACTATGAACCCTAAAGATGATAAAAAATCATCAACATGAGGAAAATGATACTTTTTTTAACAATGATGTTATTCAAGGCACTATAAACAATGCAATGTCCCATTTAATCATCTTTCTTTTTAATAAACTAGAGTAGAGAACCCCATAGTGACGTGCTAGGTTGAATAAAACCTATATCTAACAACTCCGGTAATTGTTTCTTTTACTCTAAAAGTACAATTTTTGCCATTTGATTTGGGGTTTGGAAATTTTATTTGCATCGGGAACTATATCAATAGTAAATTGAACTTCCTGATCATGTATAATACCAAGAAACTCTTCAGAAAAAACATAAAGATACTCATTTACTACTAGCTCACCATTAATCTGAATAGTTCCTTTGTTTTCAATAATATGTGCAAGGTAACGGTCATTTCCATCTTTCACTAGTTCCTCAGTATCCTGATAGGTTATCAAAGGTAAGGGTTCATTCTTGTATAGAAAATGAATTTATTTTTGAAAATTAACTCCTTACATCTATATTAAATCTTATCTTGGTAAACAGAAATCTAATCCATACCCAAAATAACATAAAACTCTACTAGAGGTAAAACAACAATGTTTTCAGGTAATTTCTTTCCACAGATAAGGATAGGAAGATTCTTATAATTTATTTTGGCATCAAAATTTCCCCCATGTGTTTTTACTATATGTTCTTTATTCATTTCATGATGTGGTGCTTCAAATTTACCTTAAAATTTCTCAGATTTTAATGAATGTGTAGACCCCAAATCAAACAACACATTGCTATAATCTGAATAATGATACAATTTACATGACACTAGTTCAGTTGATGGCCCAACATTTTCTAAATTATTTGGAATGGATTTCACCACACCTTTTTGATTATAGTTTGGATGCTTCCCATCATATGTGTTCTTCATCGGGCACTCATTTGAAAAGTGAACCATCTCAATTCACATAAAACATTTTACTAACCATAAATCAGATTTTATCTTACTAGTACTGTGATATTTTCTAGTGTAATTATGAGCCTTATTCCCCATTTCACCATATCATAAGAACTTACCGTAATATAAATGGCAATCTGAGGGGTTCTTTTACCACAATTTTCACAAACTGTAAACTTAATTTTCTTACCATCAGACTTTTTTGAATAGTTATTCCCTTCTTCCTACCACCTAAACATCTTATTATGTTTTTTTATTAAATAACATATGATCAATGAAAAACTCCATTTCCACCTTCTGAGAGCATCGAACATGTTTCTCATAACTTTTGAACCCACGAGAAGCTAATTCCATTTGATAATTTGGTTGTAATACTGACTAAGAATGATTGATTTTAATATAAATATCTCATATGAAATTTGTATCATACATTTCCAGTCAAGTGAACTTTCCTTCAGAACCAGTCACGAAGTCATCCTCCTACCTCAATTCCAAGAACGGTTTTTCCATCCTTAGTCGAACAACATTAGGAAAATATTTATTAAGAAACATACCTTTGAATTCTTCCAAAACAATAGCATGAATCTCCTCACTATCCATGATATTTTTAACCATAGACCACCACTGATCGACTTCCCCTTCAAGAAAAAAAATTAAAAATACAAGACTTTTGATTATCTGAACACACCATGACATTGAAAATATTTTTCACTGCTTTGATCCACCCTTCAACTTGCATAGGGTCAGATGATCCTTTTAATGATGGGGGATGTTTCCTCATGAAATGATACACTATAGACATGTTCCTCTATGGTTGAGTTGGATGATCTAATGCATAGATACCACCACTATTTATAGCCTGATTCAACTACCCCATCCCTACAACAAACTGTTCATTTCTAATTCCGACCATCTCAGGTTAATGATTTCGGAGGTTGTTTTCTTCCTAATGTCTTCCCAGCATAGTTTCCCTATTTCCTCTACAGGAAACCATTCTAAACAAACATTTCTCAAATTACGAAACATGGCAATCCTCAAATGCGATATCATTTCAATTTTACCATGATGTAAACATAATTTATGGATATTCTATTAAAAATATACTAACATATAAAGTTATCTAAACCTACCTATGATACCAACTATAAGGCTCTAGGATTAAACATTGCATAATATTGAATTAAGTCAAAAATTCACAATGAGGAATTTTTAGGTATATAATTTAGAGAATTAGTCCATACCTATTACATAACATCTTAAATAATACAATTTATACAAGTCTACATGCTATCCATTTTTTTCATAATCTAAAATAAAACATGAATTAATTTTATTGATAACATCTACGTAACATTCATCGTGTTTTATTCCTTCTTCTTACCCATCCTTATACCCTGCGAAAACTATTTCTAAAACATGGTATAAGAATAAAATATCAATAAGGAACATAAAATTAAGATCAAAAACGTTAATCCCTGAATACATACAAACCAATGAAATCATACATTTCACTCTTAAAATATAATCTATAAAACATTCCTCATAAGACGATAAGTGTTCTAAAAAAACAAATAGAATTCAGAAATCATAAATTTATCTTGTGGAATGAATAACATACTTTCATTGTAGCATTAATAGTTACATAGGGAGTTATGTTTGGAATACCCATCACAGTATATTCCCTAAGTCTCTTAGGAGAAACATTAACCTTTACCACCATCATGTTACCCAATGCGTTGGAGAGATATCACGGGCTCACCTGGCCTTGATTTATAATGAAACTACCAATATATATAAATAATTCTCAAGAACCATAACATATTTATAACACATAAAGGAAAATATCATTTCCACAATACAATCACAAGAGAACATTTCAATATATTGAAATAATCAATCCTTTTCAAAACCATTTTCAATACCAAAATAAATGATTAGGGTATATGGTATTTATTATTAATTTAAAAACATTATGTCTTGTAGGGGGAGACAAATAAATAATGTTTTGGGCGGCAAAAAAAGGTCATTGTCGCTGCATACGTTAAAAACATTCCCTTTTTTATTTAGTAAAATGCTTCCGAGAAAAAGATTACTTTTTAAAAATCATTGAAATAAATTAAAATTAAAAGGTCTCTATTATACACAATATAAAATAAAGCCATGTATAAATCAAAAATATGAATCAATCAAAGGATATTGAGATGAATTCTCTTGCCTCATGTCTGACTTGTCTCGACCGTTCTTTATATTCCCCTTAATCGGATAACTTCATTTGATTTGATACAAAAGGATTCTTCGATTTTTCTTTTTCCCAAGGTATGTCTTCTAAAAATAATGTATGTATTATAGGATCTTATTTGAACCAATTTTTTATGAAGAAAGCGGATTTAGGGGTGTGTGTAAGTGGGTAGGGTTGATGGCCTTTTATAAGATGGGGGAGGGGTACTTTAGGGAAGTCTTGAAATATTAATTTATTACAAATTCAATTTCCATTGAAAATGGTCCAAATACCATTAAATTTGAAGATAAGATCATTATAGTTTTGAATCCACTCGACCAATAGGTTTTAGACTAGTTTAGGTCACAAAATTAAACTTATATTTTAGGTTTAATCCTTAGTTAACTAATTTGACTCTTACACTTTGTCCTTATATTTCCATACTATATTGTTAATATAGTTGGTATAAAATGTCAATAAAACCTCTAGTAGTTCAATAATTATTGTTTTGACATTATATAATTCAATTGGAAGAATATTATATTTTTAGGACTATTGTATCATTTAATAAAATAGTATCTATTTTAAAAAGTCATTTATTTCAATTTTGACAATATTTAGTAATTGAATTTTGATAAAATCATAAAAACAAGATTATTTTTTAAAAAAATGCATTAACTAAAATATATAATGTGATAAAAATACATTAAATTAATTTATTGAATCAAAAGTTTCAAAATAAATTTATTTTAAAATTTATAATATCATTTATTTCAATCATTCATTAATAAGGTAATTACTGTATCAACATTGTCTCATGAATAAACATATTTATATGATGTATAAAAATTATAAATAAAATACAATGATGTAATACATATTTTTATCTTTCCAATGACTATTTATATTTAATGAGATCAATTATATAACCACATATTAAATTTGTTTTACTATGAAGATAAATTTTTATGTAATACTTTCCGTAACTTTAAATCCAAAGTTATTAAATGTCATTATCACACCCATGTGGCTTATAAATTGAAAAAGTTAATACTAAGGGTTTTTTTCATAGCTCTTGAATCATACAATGAGATTATGATTTGTGTATGGGTTGTTTTATATTATTATAATATTAATTTTACCCTTATTTACCTAATTTACTCTTTAACTGTGGTAAATAAGAATAATTATTGATTTTACTATTCATACTTTCCAAAAATAAAACTTACTAACAAAATTTGGACCCACAGATTCCAAATATGGAATCCAATTTTTCAAAATTAAAAATGTAAAATAGGTATAAATTTATAAAAAATTAATTCTAGTTGTCAAAACGAGAAAGATAGTTTTTAAGAAGTAAAAATTATCAAAATATTGACTTGTGTTTATGTCCAATTTTAAAGTGAAATTACTTAAATTTTCAAAATTTTTATTAAATTATAAAAATATAATACAATTATACAATCAAATAAATTAAAAATATAATCTAAAAATATAAATAAATTAGATTAAAAGGCAGTTGTGACATAAAGTGAAGTATTTTTCACTATTTATTAAAAAATGATAATTATCATAAAAATACAAATAAAATATCCAAAGTAAATTTTGATTTTCCAATTCTAAATAAGAATTTTATTTTTTAAAAAATAGTACATATAAAAGTGAAAAAAAACTATACATAAAAAGAATTCCATCAAAAGGTGGTAAAACTCCATTTTTAAAACTATTAGAGTATTTTATGCTTAAAAGTTGATTTATTCTCATTTTAAGTCTCTAAAATTTATTATTTGAAATTAAAAACGTTTAATAAACAAGATTAAACATAATATAGTTAGTTATTCTCATTTCCTCTAATACAATGGCTAGGTATTGACTACCATTTAAAATACTAATAATAATATTATATTATATTCATGGTACAAGTCAGCCTTGTGAGCAGCATAAGATTTCATAGAAACACATTATTGTGTGCCGGGTGCGCTATTGAACATAGAATCCCCTTTAATGTAAAATTAAAATGTACTTCTTAAATATTAATAAATTTGAAATTTTTATATTCTTTAATTACCTAGGATGTTATAATTATGGATTTCTAGATATTGAAAATATATGGACTGATGAATCTATCATCAGTGAGGTACTTTAATATTTTTCCTATTTTGTACATGAATATAGGGGGACTGTTGTTTTCAAAATTATTAATTTCTCAAGTAGAATTAGATTTGGTTGATTTAGCGAACATTTAATTAAGAAGATTCATTCTATCCTTTACTGAATTACTATGAGGTTTATATTCGGTTCAATTAAAGATAAACACATTGTGATGGATTAACCCCCACATGTTCAGCAATGAATTCATTATCAGTAAGGTGAGGAATAAATCATTGGCTTTAGTATGCAATTTCTATTGAAAAAAAAACCCATAGGGGTATTTAAGAGATCAAAGTGTGATAATTATGATGTATTTTAATTATTATAAATATATGATATTAATTGTTTTTAATGAAATTTAACATAAAAACTATGTTTTTTCATCTTAAATTTTTATCATATATTCACTCTCCAAATGTTAGTTCACGTATATATAAAAGATTAGAAAATTTACTAGAATCGAAACTTACTTTCTATTAGTAAAACTAAAGAGGTTTTTCTTAGATTTCAGGAAGATAAAAAAAGAGTTGGGTCATCAGAAGAAATTATGTGATGTGGATTTAATGTTGATAAAAGATGGAGATTAATTCACTGATTATATAGTATATCCAAAAGTACTCTTAGAATATGAATATTTTTTAAATGTTGTTCATGTGAATGAAAATTACAAAAGACAGAGAAGTGGTGTTGTCTACAACAGTTTTGAAGAAAGTAAAACTACTAGCCTAAGGGGATATTGAATGTTTGAAGGCTAATAAAGCATATTCTATAGCAAGATGATTGATTTCCTATATGTTATAATGTGAAATTATAGGAGAATTATATTCCATAGTTTGTTATCAGAAGGTACATTATGTAAACCTATTCAAAGAATGTACATGGATACATGCTACTATATACAAAATATGATTAAATTAGGGGGGAAAATGAAAATAGAGGTAAAATAATGAAGAAAGGGTGACTGATATAATGGAGTGGACAATGATCGGGGAAAACATGAAAATTCCTAGAGGAATCTTTTGTGCCCAGTAAGAGTCATCATGAGGAGACCAATAATTAACAATTTATTATAGTGCATTTCAAATTGAATTAAACCTATGGAAGCAGAACCGCCAAAATATGCTATAAAATGAGTGAAGTGGGATATTATTGGAAGACCAATCTAATAGATGAATTGATAGTCTCAATCAATGTAAACATTTCTATTAAAAAATTAGGAAATTATTTAATGATTTTTTAATGAAAAAAAACATCTTATATTTAGACCAATAGTTACTCAAGATGATTCAATCGAAAAAAATACATCAGTCTAGAGAAAGAAGAATCAATGTTGATGTGGAAGGAAGGGAAAGATTGATTTTTTAGAAAAAAGTGGTCATTTATTTCACCTGAAGTCATATCATCTGAAGATATTACAAAATTGAAGGAACTGAATGTTCAAAAATTCTATTAATATGAAATATCATCATACGACACTATGATTAGATATTTTTATGATTTAATAGAGGTTTGGAAGATATAATATTAACCCCAAGATAGATTAATGTTAAAGGTAGTTCAAATAGTAATTTATGAAGATGGGATTTAACTGAGGATAAGGACTATGAATTAGAACTTTGAGTGACAAATAAATTTACCAAATATAATGTCGGAGTCAATAAGAAGGAAAATTCATCAAATGTTTGTTCCACTACAAAACGTTTCAACAATATTTCAGTAAGATAAATATTTATTAACAAAAAAAATTAATTTCATAGTTTTTTCAAAGGAGTAAAGGAAGTGAAACTAGAGTGTTATAGAGACAATGTATAAACCACATGAATCTTTATTTATTCATAGAGAATTAAGGCTCCCAAATTATTATAGAGTGACATTAAAATTATTTGAAGTAAATAACATTATGATGATATTAATTTGGATATTCAATTATCCAAAATTAATAAAGGGAACTTCATGATTCTAGATATTGACTTTCGGAGAATTAAATATATTTAATGTTTAGTTTTTAGAGGTTTTTATTGTATTGTTGATCATGACATTGTCATAAGAATTGAAGGTGGATGGAATAATGGAATAAATTTATAGATGTTTCAGGGTTTTCATATATCTATTGGTAAAAAATCACTCAAGGTGTCCTCTCAGTATGTTTTAGGTGTTATTATGTTTGTTGAAAAATATAGATGACCACGAATAAGTAAGGTTGGTGTTTGTTGAAGGAACGATCTTAAGGTGGCCTAGATTCCTAGTGTTTCTAAATTTTTTAGGCCTAAAATTTGGGAATTTGATTTTGGAAAAGGAAGAATTTTGAAAAAGGATATCACTATTCACAGACCATGAAGGATTGTAAGTGGAATATATATATACACCATGTATCACGGTACATAGACCGCATATAAGAACGGTTCGTGGTAAAAAAAATGGTTCTCATAGAAGGCATGAGGTATGTGGAAGGAACGCGGTATGCAGAAGGCATGAAGTTTGCATGAATGGATTGTCTTTGGTGAAAAGAATGTGGTGGTTTGGGAAGTTGTGAATGAGGTGGTTAGTATATGAGGCTGGTTTTACATAGGATGAGTGGTAATACATGAACTACTTAGGTTGGAATGGTTCATGGGAGGATTAGTATATCGTGAAGGAAGTTTAATGTCAATGATTCGTTAATTTTCAGATTATCAGATTTTGCAGAACTATTTTCCTATATAAGGTGTGTTTATCCCATCATTATGTTGACAGTGATTTTTATTAGAAAACACCTTTCTCTATAAGTATTTGGTTAAGCCCGAAAATATTTCGCAAGGGAGAATACCGTGAAGGATAAAGTGGTTTGCATGGAATAAATTCTACCAAAGGTTTTTGTGGGGAACAAAAGCCCGAAAAGTAAATAGAATGCAAAGGAAGAACATGTGGTATGTGGAGTAAGGGAATTCCATGGTGAAGGAGAAGCATTCCGCAAAATAAGAGTTTGTCCACAGAGTAAGACGTAGTATGCATAGGAAATACATGAAGTCGAGATGGTACACATAAGAGAGATAGTTTGTAGAGAGACAACGTATTAACCATACCCACAACTCAGTTTTCAGAGGAGATAAGGTGATTTGTGGAACACTCAAGGAAGCCTGAAAAGTTATCAAATCAGTCTTTGAAAGCTATTTTTGTAACCTAACATTATGCTGAAAGGTGGATTTTATATGCGGGTGAAAAATTGAATTCAACAGAGCATCTACCTATAGTTGAGGACATCTTCATTCATGGAAATTAATGGATCTACATGTCCATAAACTATGAGTGGATCCTTTATAAGAGTTGTGATAGAAGGAAGAGGACGATGGTGATACTTCCCACTGGCAGTGAGCTAGAGGAAGAGACATAGGGATTGACCCTTTGGAATGCAGTGAGAAGACACCCAATCTTGTAAAGGCAGTGAGCCTAGGAATAGAAATGATCTATCCCAAACCATGTAATTTGTAGTGATATTTAGTTGATTTGGTACATTGTCCCATTGTATTTTTATGCTCCTTGGATGTATCCCAGTGAGGGTGAACCATGTAAAATCACTGTGTTAGGTGAATGATTCCATTTATATTCATATATTGCTACTGGATAAAGGGAGAGGAGTGTTTTATTTAATGATGAATCATGATCCAAACGGGGAGTATTTCTAATCTATCATACCCTAATTCACACCCCCTCTTAGGGTATTTGACCTAGTGGACCTAATAATATAAAATCAAAGAACTATTTAGAGTGTTTTGAGTATATAATATTAGGAGATCATTTAGGTCACTATGTAATAATTAAGAAAATAAGAAGAATGAAAAATGAGTATTTGAGTGGGAAATTAGTGTAATTCCATTTTGGATAATGTTTTCATAAGATTAGAATATCAGGTTTTAATGAAGAAGACAAAGGTCAAAGAATTCTTGTGGCCTAGAGTTGAGAGCATGAACAACATCAAGTGTATCCTATAGAAGGTTTTGATGTCAATGTTCTTAGAGAAATAAGGTCTCTATATTAAATTTACCCAAATATGAATAAGGAATATGTGAATTTCTTCAATCAAGATAACAAGTTTTTGTTGATTATGTTTTCATAGAGTTTATAAAGTACACTTGAATGTTAATATTTCTGGTATAAATAATGCCACTATTCCTACCTTGAGATAGAAGTTGATTTTTAGGAGCTATACTATCTAGTTTTTTAATATAGTGAAATCAACTAAAGTTTGATACCTTCTCTTGGCTAACGAATAATATCTTCCCCATTGAAGAACATATCAGAAATGTGAAAATATATGGCTTGGTTAATTTTAAGATGTATAATGGAGAACATTGTACACATTGGTGGAAAACCTTGTAAAACACAATGTGTTTTGTTCCCATTATAATATCAACATTTCCAACCGTATTATGTATTTTGGGAGAATATTAAGATTCACATATCCTAAAATGATATAGTGGTTTAAAAAACTTATATGGGTAAAAGTTTATTTGGGAGTTATTTAGTGACTCTTTGAATTTATATGTATTATTTTATTTGAGACTTTTTATGAATCACAAACCTCTCCTGATAATTGTAGTTAAATCCTAGACTAATGAGTTCTACACAGAGTCCATGAAGATGATCTTGAACTAGATTATTATACACCTTTAGAGGAGGTTGATTCATAAAACATATATTTAATGAGGGATATATAATCATTCAAAGGATGTAGTAGTATATAAAAATTTGCATTTGGAGTTATACTTGATTGACATACATGTCCACTTCAGTATGCATTTTATTCTCATGATACATCAAAAAGATGGGGGTTAAGTGTTTATTAATATCACCTGGAGAGAGATGATAGTTATGTATAATATAGTTTATTTTATAGAGAATATTTTTTCTATGATGTTAGATAAATATAGGGATACCAGCATTTTGTTAATTATGTATGGGTTGAGATTCTTGGTTTTAGTTTAGATGAAAATATATTGATTACTATCTTTTTTGGTTGTGAATTTGGAAAACATAATAAAGAGGATACTAAAATAGTTTGGGTCTTCAGATAAGTATTCTTCTATTGTGAGATCTAGTTATAGGTTTTCTTGAAGTATGAATCAGTGGTATGATAGTTTCTCATGGGTGGTGAAAGAAAATGTATCTAATGTTATGATTCATCTCTTCCATCATAGATAAGAGATTATTTCATGTGATTTTCATGTGGTTTTAATAGTATTATGTGATATTGGTGTTGAATGTAACCTATAGAGTGTTAATTATATGAATATATGGGTCACTATTAGTGGTTTTATAGGAATGATCTATAATAAATTTGTGGTTTAGGTTATAGTCATACACAGGTCTCATGAGGAGTGTCACCTAAGAGTGGTAGTTGGGGTTCCTCTAGGAATTATTTAGGTTGATGATGTCCTAGTTTTTATGTGAATCCATGTTGGAAGATTTGTGTGTTGTATAGTAGTCAGGGTTCAGTTGAATATATTATGGTCTTGGTCTCAGTTGATTTCAATACTATCAAGTAATGGCCTACTAATTATGGTGAGGGATCATGTATTGTTTATGGTATGATTTTCTTGACCTCCACTTTAGTGAAATATGGGTGCATCACACTAATTTATATCTACTCCATTAGTTATTAATTTATATATTACAGTAGAGTATCAATATGAGATGATTTATTTTGATACACTATTAGGAGTGTGATCTGATGGTATTTAGAGGTACCTAGGATTCTCTATCATCCTCAACAACCATGATCATCTACGAATTTTTATTCTATTAGATATGTATAGATTTGATGTCATCCTCATAATGGATTTTTTGAAACACTATCATTCACACATCATCTAATATCATTGAAAAATAACATCCACTTATTATAACTAATATAATTATACATTGTTACGAGAGTAGGATTTGCATGAAGTATATTTGGGACCTAATCACCAACAACTGGGGAATATATAACCTAATTTTATATTATTTTTTGGAAAAGGAGGAGTACAAATTATATTAATTCTTCTCATAGTTGTGAGGTTTTAGGATATCATTCCAATATACTTCTCAGTGTTACCACATGATGAAATGTTGTGTTTATGACTATTCTCATTCTACCTATAGAGATTATGTCTATTTTTTCGTATAATTTGGATCTATTAGTTATTATAAAATAAATTTTTATCTAGTTTACTCAGAGGTAGCATGATTCATTCACCTAAGGAAGTCACCTTAGGGTTATCCACTTTTATTTTATGTTACTTTTGATGGATCATTATATTTATATATGGATTATCTGTGTTTGAACCATGCTATGGTCAGGAAATAATATTTTCAATTGTATATAAAAGAATTATTCGATAATCTGAGGGGATAAAGTGGTTCTTATAGAGAAATTTATGATTGATATAGTTTTCTGGTATCCAAAAAATTGTTCCGTATAAATTTCTTCAAATATGTATATTTTATTTTATTTTCATGGGATGTAATTTAGTTGGAGGAACATAATAGAAGTGTTTATGAGAATGATGAATACGGTAATCCATCCATATTTGGATTCATTTTTATATTTTTATTGATGTTATTTTGGGGTATTCCTAGATGTAGGAGGATATTTCTTGACTTTTACATATTTTCTTGAGAATACATATTGAGAAATTTACATATTCTAATCATTCAAAGTGAGAGTTATGGATTAGGCCAGTATGCTTCATATAGAATGTAATATTATAGTTTTATATTTTTTTCACCCTATGATGTTGAAGGAAACCATTTTTTTAGTATTTACCATATAATTTTTTTCAAGATACATTGATTACTTGGATTAGAAGGCTACTACAAGGGAATCATTCAGAACCTCTCCATATTTGAATCACTGTGGAAAAATATAACCATGAAGGGGGGAAATTTTGTATGGTTTTATCATTTTGAGAGAGACTTCAAGGAGTTAATGTGTAGGTTTATGACTACATAAATCATGACCTCAATAAATATGGGGTAGGATAATATGTTTTAGTATGATGCATCAGTAGTCATGAAAATAGAATTTTTGATTCATGATAGTAGAATAGTGGTTTATGGGTTCAAATATTTTAGGATCCATATATACCACTACCTGAAACATGACATCAAGATTTTGGAGATAAATACCATGTGGTGGGTTATGGTTAAATATGTATTGGTTGATATGTTTTTAATCTATACCAACCATAACAACCCCAATAATATCTTTTCACATCATGACCTAACCCATTAATCGAGATGGTTGGTTGTGTACTTGTAGTATTCGGTCATTGAAATGGAAGATACCCCAAGGAAAGGGAATGTTATCGGTGGTATGATGAATAAAAAGAACTAATATTACTGGTCTGTGATTCTATTATCGAGTGGCTACTAATGATATCTTTCTCAAAGATGTGTCTCAGAGTTTAGTATTATCAGGGTAACCTTAACCATATACACATAATAATTACATTCAAGATCTTTTTTATAGTTAATGAGATTTAGTTAAACAAATATAATTATAATTATATTTGGGATAATACATATAGTAGGGATCCACCACCAGAGTGGACACAAGATAAGGAAGGGATCCTTACTGTATGAGGAAATGTTTTGGTTCATGTGGGAATGCATGAGGAGGTGATATGATATTCACATGCCTCAATATGTGAGGTTCACCCAAGGCTTACCAAGAAGTATCATGACTTTTGATGATAATATTGGTGGCCTGATATGTAAAAGGATATTGTGGTATTCATTTCATTATGCCTTACCTTTCTATAGGTAAAGGTAGATCGCTAGCAGCACACATATATTCTACAACCACTAATCATTATCAAGTTGAAGTTGGAATAAGTGACAATGGATTTCATGACTTGGTTGTTAATTTCACCCTATTTCAGTGATGTGATATGGTAAATATTCTAATAGCTAACAAATGTTCCACATTTCTTAATAATTATATAGATCATGTCTGTTGATGATTTTTTCATGTCATATATTTGAGAGATGGTATAGTGGCATGGTGTTCTTAAGAGTTTTTAATACAATCAGGATTCACAATTCATGTCTGACCTCTGATAGGAATTATAACTTTTCTTAGATAATCATGTTCATTTATACATTACATAATATCATTGGTCTAGTGGGTAGTGTTAATTTAACAACAATGTATTAGAAAACATATTATAAGAATATGACCCTAGTATTAGTGGTTTAATGGAAATTAATATTATGTTAGATGAGTTCAAATATAGTAATAGTTTCCATGTATCTACTCAGATAGACACTTTTGAGGCCTTTCATGGAAGGTGATTCTGTTCACTTAATTGTTGGATGTAGAGAGTCTTATATTATAGGGCTTATTCACATATCATAGACTTCAAATAATATACAATGAATTTTAATGATATTAATGTAGAAACATATTAGAAATTACTCATATGATGAATAGAGATGGTATCCTATAGATTTTGAAAAAATTATAATGGGTTTTCAGGAGAATATCACAATGATTTAGATATTAATTAATTTAGAGTTCAGAGATGTTGTAACCAAGGTTTTTGTTCCCATTTGAGGTTTCTGAGAGGATCACTACTATGGCATAAAAAATAACGCTTCCTCGTAAATATCATTTGATGCACAATATATACCATATATATCATTTGAAAATGTATTGTAGAAATATTTCTAATGTGATGTGTATCACTAATTTTGAGTTGGATTATTAAGTTGTAACACCCCATGGTTTTATGGTTTGTCTCTTTTTAAATTTAATATCTTCGATAGCTTATGTTGCATGTAACACCCATCTTTAATAAAGGAATTATTATAACATATCCATTAAAAGAGATGGAATTAATAGTATTTTACTCATTATGAGATTTATATATGTTCAATTGTTTTTATATTTATTGAATCAATTTCAAAGGAATAAGATATGAATAAAATCAATTTTAGGCATTAGGATATATATTTTTCTAACATAAATTTTATCACCTTTTAATGACACATTTTTTTCAAAACTAAATGTTAAATATTTTATAAATTCTAATTGAAAAAATAAAGTTCAGTATTGATAGTGGAATATAAAATTTTACTGTTATTTATTTTTTTGTACTTTTCTAATATGTTTGATTATTTAAATAATATAAAAGGAATTATTGTGTTTTAATTGAAAACTAAAATTTCATATATTTTATTTATATACGTAAATTATATTTTAAATTGGATTTAAATTATAAATGGATCAATTATACATCAATTAATCTTATTTGGTTAATTAGAATTAATTTCAAATAAGAATTAGATATTATCACATTTCTATCTTTTGAACATTATTAAATTAGAATGATGTTGTTTCATAATATCTATAGGATTAATTATAAAATAATTTATTCATATTATTTGAATTTTTTTTTGAAAAATGGATTCCAAATTTTGAATCAGATGTTATGAACTTACAAAATAGATCTATTTTATTTTTACCCAGTAAGAATAGTTCCTTTGGTAAATTATTTTTACCATGATAAAGAGATTAAATAAGAGTTAAAACTGAAATATAAGTGTAGGAATGTGATATAACCTATATCAAAATTAATTCAAGATATTATTTACACCCATACTCATTTTATATTTTAAATAATTTACTATTGAGAAATTTGGAATTGAATATTAATTTATATTAATAAAAAATTTTAAGATCATCTAAAAGTACCCCTCACCTCAATTATAAGTGGGAACCCTTTCCTTCACTCTTTCAAAAAATCATTATCCATAAAATATATAAAACCCTACCCATTTATCCACTTAAAATAATTATACAAGTTCATGAGATCATTTCCTTTCAAAACTACCAGTCCTATGTCCTTTAAGAAGAGAAATAAAGGACGTCCTCCGAAGAAGATGTATTCAGTTTTACTAACTCATTCAAGTTCATTTATTATTTTACTTCTTTTATTGTGTTGATTACATTATGAAGTAATATCTATAGTATCAATTCTATTTTGAGATGTTAATAAGATTTTGGGATAACCATATTCCCCCTTATAACATCCTTTGAAAAATGAAAGTATTAAAAGTACGTACACATGACATACCATCTCCATGTTGTCGTATACACCACATAACATTGATGGGTATAATTATGTAAATAATTGATATATATATGAAAAGTGAGAAATGATATTGATTAGATAAAAAATAATATACCATCCAATTTTTTTCCCTTCCACTAATAAGGGAATGATACCACTGCACATCTGTATGTACGACCCATTGTCTCAATGATGCGATGTGATTCAGTTTCAAGGATCACCATTCAAGATTTATTATAAAAATACACATAATGAATAGATATGATAAATATAACCTTATAATAATTATTTATATGTTTAAAATATATCCTACTGACAGTAATTAGGACTTACATGAAAAACAATTCATTGGAAAATGAATTATTTAGCACCAAAAACAGGGGTTATAATGAAATATTATTAACAAGTGGTTGATAAAACGATATAAGAGGATCACATAAGATATAATAAATAAAAAAATGTTTCATTAATAAATTAATAACATGATTTAAATTAATTTTAGGGATGTTAAAGATGTACAACCAAAAGGAAGTGGGAGTTAAGGTATTTCTATTCATAGTTTTCATGTATTGGGTTAAACATCTATTTCATTGATTATGTTATGTGTTAATTTATTTTAAATTATATTATTTTTTATTTCCACTTGTTTTATTTGGATATATAGTGGACAAAAATAATAATTTATTTTGATTAATGATATATTTTTTAAGGATTATTTGACAATATCATTTTTATTCGGGATAGTCTATATTTAAGTCTTCACTCGGTAATATTTTTCTTCATTGTCTATATTTTCTGAAATTGTTTTAAAAATGGTTCATACTATTATACTAGGAATATTTAATGTAACCCATGTGTGAATATTAATATAACTTTTTGAAATAAATCTTTTTATTATTTTCCATATGAGGTACTTCACTACTTTTCCAAAAAAACATTCAAGGAATATTTTTTAACATGTATTTCATCAGTGGATTTTTTCTATGTTATGAAACTTTAATGATTTGAATAAATTTTTACATGTTTATAATTTTCATTTCAATGGAAAAATTTTCATTTATAATATTTAAAACTTTTTAATAAATGATTTCATTTTAAAAAAGGGTATTTCTCTCAAAGAATCTTCAATGATTTTATTAGAGTATCTTCATATATTTCAACACCCTTTGTTGAAATATTATCCTTAATTTAGTATGATATCTTATGAAAAAATATTGTATATTTTATTGAATTGTTTATGATCAGTTTGGATGTGGATGTTCTATTTTGAAACCATTATTGGTTTATGGTTAATGTATTCACATTTTGTATGGTATTTTTTATATGAATGTTTTTGTTTTTTATGATTCACCCCTTTCGTGTGAGGAATAAATTGGACTTAATAAGATACAGGTGGGGTCTGCTATATCCCTTCATTGCATTCGGCTGTATCATGAGACAAACATGGTTGGGTTTTTTTTTCAAGGCCATACCCATTTATTAGATTCTTGGTGAGAATCCATGATAATGATAGATTCTAGGAACAATGCCTTGATAATATTATATTATTTGTATAAATCCCTTAAAATAAGTTTGATATGTACAAAATTATGCATTCCATAATTATGAGATGAGTTATTTATTTCCATGTGATTATGTGATCAGTATAATTTCAATGGATAAGTTTTCTCAGTCAAGGGATTCATTACATTGAATTATTTATTATAATGGCCTGAAGGCCTTCATTTATTATTATTTTTTATAATACACCTTTCAAGGGGTGAGGTGGAACCCTTACAAGGCCCAAAGGTTTTGAGAAAATTTCATGACCCGTAGGTCTTAGGAAATATCCCAGACAATACAACATGGAAATGCTTCTCCCCACCACATATCATGATATCAGCACTCCCCCTTCGCAAGGCTGGTCAGCTAGCTATCATGTACAGTGTTGCAAAGGCCCAGAACTGATGGAATTGCCATACCCTCTCATTCTTACAATTCTAATTATCTCTGCTCTGGTGAATGTTCGTACTCTGAATCTTTATCTAGAGCCTTGTCCCTTGTATTCTGACTGGTACTTCTGCACTTCATGGGACCCAAAGGTCATGGGGTGGCTTGAAGGCCTTGAGAGACAACTTCCCAGAAGGCCTTGGGTGGCCCTAAATCCTTACAACACATGAAAACCAAACCAGTGGCCTGAAGGCCTACATGGATGAATAGTTTGGGCTACTATAGTACCAAATAGTACCTTCTTCAGTGCCTCCTAATGTACTTCTTTAGTATTGTAATTGTTCCTGCTACAGTTCTTTTATAGTTTCCATTGTATGAATACCCTTACTGAGTACCTGATATCACACCTTCAATATGTTTCATTTCCCCCATGATTTCAAGAAGTATATTTTGAATGATATTTTGGGTATCAAAAAGGGGGAATATTGGCAGTCTTAATGGAATTAATTATTTATTTATTATTTAAATATTTAGTTTCAATTCAATGTAAGTATCCATTTTTCCAAGACTACATAACTATTTTTTACATTGTGATTCAATTCCATGTGTACTATTCCAATATAATAAAGTAACCATAAACTCTGTGAAACTGGGCTCAGGGTCATTATAAATAGTATCAAATAAATTTTATTAGAAACATTTCGATGTAGTTTATGAAAATATATATTAGAGAATGAAACCCTATGATTTTTTTTGGAAATATATCCAAAATAACTAATGTAATTTTTCTTAGATTATTTGTATCTAAATTTTCAATTTTTATTATGTGATTCACTAGTTTTTTAGGATATAAATTAAGGTTCATAATGTTATTATATAATCTATTGTATTTCATTGTTTAGAAATAGAACCTAGTGGAAGGAATGGAAACTGAATCAATGCACCTAATCCATGTAGATATTTCCCTGACATCAAAGTTGATGATGTCGGAGATGGATTTATAACTAGAGATTATCAAACTTTAACTATATTGGAAAAACTGACTCTGATTATGATAAATAACCATACTAGTATGGAGAAACCACATCCTCAATGTGAAGGAACAATGCTAGTAAAATTAAGAAGACAACAAAATCCATAAATAAATAGGACTACATGTCTAATTTCATCCAAGTAATTAACTTATTCTTAAGTAAAGATATTTCTTTATTTGTGTTATAATGAAATAAAGAAGGTTTTCATGGGAGTTTATAATCTCTAGAGATATACTGATTAATGGTTTTCATTGATTCAAAACACAATGGAGGATGAAGAAATATAAAACATGGAATAGAAGAATATTAATATACTTTTCATGGAAAAATATTTCCATCATGAATAGAGAGCATATATAGAGAGATGGTTCTTTAGTCAGAGGAAAAAGGATGAATATAATACTACTATTTATAAAGAAAACTTCACAAGATTAGAAAATATTGTTGTAGAATACATACACAATCCAAAGAGTAATGTTTGTCAATTGTTTTTTAGGTTAGTTTCATTCCTCTGAAGGGAATTGTTCTCCATAATGGTTACATCATACAAGGATAGAGTCAAGTGTTCTATAAAGATCAAGAAATAATTATCAATGTATTATGAGTTCAATGGGAAGGAAGAGAAGAAGATACCGGGGGAGAAAGAGTTTGATAAAGTGAAGAAGGTAAAGAAGGATTTGCTGACATGTGATACCTATGGAAGGAAACATCAAGGTACATGATTAAAAGGGAAAGTATTTTGTT
Organism: Viscum album; assembly: GCA_963277665.1. Lineage (NCBI taxonomy): Eukaryota > Viridiplantae > Streptophyta > Magnoliopsida > Santalales > Viscaceae > Viscum > Viscum album. Next base: position 1,040,441,096 of record OY728134.1, on the reverse strand, counting down.
TCATGTGTGTGGAAAAAGGAAACTATGCTCGTGATTATATGGGAAAGAAATAATTTTCCATTATGAAATGCATCAACAATAAGGGTATGGGTCATTATGTAAATGAATTCTCTAAGGATCAATGAAATATACCTCAAAAGAATAAAATGGATCAAGGTCAAGATTATTCTATTACTGTATTCGATGAGGAATAAAAAATTTATTTTTTTTCAAAATTATAATAATCATATGATATCTATAAGTATTTAATTACATAATTTCTTCTTTATGGATTTAGAAGAATGAATGTTTTCATTATAGTTTTTAGGTGATAAAGGTATTCATATATTTTATATGTGATTATAAGAGCTACATTACATTATTTGGAGAATCTAATATTAAGGTTGATTTTGTAAATTTATTGACCTTTTAGAAGTTGAAATTGGAAGGAAGTATTTCAAACGAGTCTTAAGGATGGAATGGATTATGTTCAACATTGGATATTATTTTTTGAGATTAAATTATGATTTAATGTATTCTATTTTATAATCAATTCAGTTTAAATCAATATTTATAGGATAGATGGATTAATATTGGACCTTATGATTCATTAAGTGCTTCAGGCATAGAAATTCATCTTCAATATCCATCTCTAGGTGTATAAAATTAAATAAATATATATCGAAGCACAACCAAAGGATTATTTAAATGGAATATAAATTTTACATGTAAGTCTATTATCTCAATTTTATATCTGAATCTTAAAGGATTCTCCCCAAATCTAGGAAAATGATTTTGGAACCAAAACATTATCAGTTTACATTCCATTTTGAGAAATCAATGGTCTTTTAATCGATCAAGAATTTACATTTTTGTAATGGTTAAATTTCTAATGACCTTGTTATTTTTACTCTCCATTAGAACATGATAGTTATATTTCTCTTACATGTCCATTTTTTCACTTCCCAATAATGATTTCTTATTCTAAAGCCCAATTTTGTGGTAACCCAAACATGTCATTTTCCTTATTACATAGAGGGTGTTTTATTAACCCTATTTTTTATGTGGTATTTCCAGAATGGAATATTTATGTCAAAACATTTTATTTTAGAAGTACAATTTAATATTATGAAAATGAAATTTATTGAATAATGTGAGAATGTAACACCCCATGATTTTATGACATGTCCCTTTTTAAATTTAATCTCTTCGATAGCTTACCTTACACACAAAACCCAACCTTAATAAATGAATTATTATAACATAGTAATTAAAATGGATGGAATTAATATTATTATCCAAATTATTAAATTTATAAATATTCGAAAAATTTCACATTCACCTAATAAATTTGTAGTCATAAGATAAGAATAAATCAAAATTTAAGAATAAAAATCTTTATTTTACTAAAGGAAATTTTATCAAAGTTTAGTTATGTACTTATTTTAGAACTAAATTTTGAAACATTTATAATTTATATTTGACTAAATAATCTAAATTTTTGAAATCGGAATATAAAAACTTACATTCAATGAATTTTTGATATGTGTCTGATATGTTTCGTTTTTTGATGAATAGTAAAGACAATACTATATTTTCAAATAAATTATTTACATAGTAAAATTATATTTAAAATTTGGTTTAAAGTATAAATAGTTCAATAATACATCAATAAATCCAACTTGGGTCATTAATATAAAGTACACCTTGAAATTGTATATAAAAACATTTCATTATGTTGATCATTCTTACTTTAAGAACTCATTGTTTCATCCAATATACAAGATTAATATTAAATTAATCCTAGAAACTTCTATGAATTGAATTTTGAAATTTCAATTTCATCTTTACAATCATAATGTCTTACTTTTGAAAATTGGTCAATAGTATTTTTTCCCAACATGAATAGTGACTTTCCTAAATTTTTGTTACCATAGTAAAGGGATTCAATAATTTTTAAAACCAAAAGATAATGGTAGGAATGTTATCTAACTTGTCTAGAAACTATTGGATGAGAGGATCTCAGTCCATCCTCATGTTTTATTCTAATAACTCACTATGTAATAGTTTGAATTTAAATATTGATTTATATTAATTTAATATTTTTATATTTTTTAAAAGTTCCCCTCACCTCAATTATAAAAGGTAAACTCCTCCCCCACTTCATCATAACAGGTTGATCCTTATTTCTTGACCAAAACAGACACATTTCTCCTCTAAAAATCTTTTAGCACGTTTTGGAGATTATCTTCTTCCAAAAGTACCAATCCAAAACCCCTAAATAAGATATCTAAACAATTTCCACTAAATATGATGTAATCATTTTTACTAACTCATTCGAGTTCATTTCTTATTATACTTCCACTTCATGTTTTTTTACTGATGGAGAAATAACTAAAATATATTATATATTATAACAGATTATTATGATTATGGGACAACCATATTTATTCTTCAATCCATCTTATTAAAAATTAAAGCATCATGTGTACGTACATGTAGTTTACCATCTTTATGCGGTGGTGTAATCTTTTTTTCAGCACCACTTAACATTCATGGTTATAATTATGAAGTGAAAATATATATATATATGATAATTAATACATGATATTTATTATATTTAAATTATTATACCATCTACTTCCTTACTCATTCTCTAATAAGGTAATCACACCACTGTTATTGCATATGTACGGCCTACCGTCTCCACAATCTGACAAGATTAATTTTCCATGTTCACCATTAAAGAATGATTATAAAAATTTATATAATGAATAAAAATGATAACTAAAAAATTAATATAATTATGGAGATTATGTAACTACATCCAATGCATAAGATCCATGATTTACAAGACAAAACATGTATTGGGAAATTAAGAAATTAACACCCAAAACAAGGGTAATAATGAAATATTATTAACAAGTGCGTGATAAAAGTATAGAAGAGGATCACATAAAACATCATAAATATTAAAATGGTTTATAAAATTCTTTAAATAAATTTATAATATTTTAAAGCATTTACAACCTAAAGAAAGTGTGAGGTAATGGATTTCTTAACTCAGTTTTCATTCATTAGCTTAAACGTTTATTTCATTTATTAGGTTATGGTTGAAATGATTTTCAATTTTCTTCTGTTTCATTTATAGTTTTTTTTATGTGGATTTATCGTAGACAAAAAATCTATGAATTTATTAATGACATGAACTTTGTAATGATTATTTCACAATCTCATTATTATTTTGGATTGTTTATATTTAAGTCTACAATGGGAACAATTTCTCTTTTATGTCAATGATTTCTAAAAATGTTTTTAAAAAGGTTTTTATAATTATCCTATTAATGTTTAATGTATTTATACCCATTTTTTTTATAAAATGGTTTAAAAGGAATATTGTTATCATTTTTTCAATGAGGAATATTAAAAATATTTCTATATAAATATGGAAGGAATGTTTTTTTAACTTATTCTTCATGAGGGGATTTTTTCGCCATTAGGATGCTTTAATTTTTTAAATATTCCTTTACATTTATACAATGTTCTTTTAAATTTTTTCTATTTTATGATTTCATTACCATTTAAATAAATTACTTCAACATAAAAAAATGGTTTTTCTTCCATTAGTAATTAATGATTTATTAGATCAAGGTCAGACCCCTTTTTAAATATATTATTCATAATTGAGGTTTATATTGTATGACATCATATGCCATATTTTATATAATTATTTATAATAATTTTTACTTTGGATTTTATATTTTGATACCATTCATGCTATATAGTTAAATTATCATATGTTTTTATGCTATTTTTGTATACGAACATTTATGTTTTTTATGTTTCGACCCTTTCATAGAGGAATGCATTAGACATATTAAGTGATAGGTGGGCCTGCTACAGCCCCTCGATGCATTGATAGGTCTTATGAGACAAACTATACTGGGTTTTTTCCAAGGACTTGAACATTTATTAGATTCGTGTTCTGAATCCTTCATAATGTTAGATTCATTGAACGAAGCATTGAGAGTATTAGATTTTTGTTATGAATACTCGAAGGTATTTTTTAGATGTCAACAATTATGAACTACATCATTATGAGATTAGTCATTGATTTCTATGTGGTTATTCGATTCGTTGAATTTCTATGGATAAGTTTTCTAGGTCATGGGATTTTTTATATGAAATCATTCAATCATCCATTATTCCATAAACACAATTCTTAAGTTACTTGTTCAATGTCATGGATTTAAGTTATATTCCACACTATAATTTTATATGATTATTTTTGATAGCTTCTATTGTATTCATACCCTTACTAGCACCTAATCTCCCCACATTCATATTTTTTATTTTCCCATAAGAATCAAGGAAGTATATTATGAATGGTATTCCGCGTTACACGAAGGGATAATAATGGAAGACTCTGTGAAATTATTTCTTTATTTTATTTTTTAAAATGTAATGTTAAATCTATTTATGTATCATCTTTACTAAGACTATTATACTATTTGTTCCATTGGGAAGTGATTACTTATATCATATGCTAATGTAATAACTTAACCACCAACTCTAAGAAACTAGGTTTAGGGTCATTATAGGACCATATTTCAAGGAATAATCCCTTTATATAGTGGAAAAATGTGACAAGATGCTTCAAATAATGATAGTACCCCAGGTGAACATGTAGTGGAAATACCGACATATCCAAAATGTGACATGGGTTCAATATGAAGATATATGAGAATATTGTCCATAACTGTTCAATAATGAAGCAAAATATCAAATATAAAGGATGAATTACGATATTCTATGGATTTTTTAACAAAAATTAAATAAAAATGTATTATATTATTTTAAATTTTTCCATTACCCGGTGTGTTATGGAAATATTTGAACTATCCAGGGGTGTTTTTGATTATTTTGAAAATAGAAGAATATACCATATCATGGAGGGGGTAGAATATGTGATTGATTAGTAATTATATGGGGAATGTTTTCATTGATTTCCTAAAAAACATGATTCAATATGATCTATTCTATAATTTATAGGATTATTCTTAATGATAAGTGATCACTCCCTAAAAAAAGATTCTAAGTATGTTTAGGGGAGGATCATTCCATAATTGAGGGGGAATTTTACATGAAGCCTTTGATCAGATGATAATTTGAAACCCTGATTTCATTATGAAACTATAACAATGAATGTTTCACCATGAATCGTATGGTCACACTGCCAAAAAACTCATAGCGAGGTGTTACACTATTTCCTAGGTGGTCAACCTAGAAAGTCCCCATATATAGTTTTTTTATTTTAATTAAACCAATTATTAATTTAAAAAGATATATAAATATAAAATTTATTTTTAACTCATAGAATTAATAAGTTCTAGGATTCTTCAATGAGGCTATCTTTAACTTCACCACTCTTTGGTCTTTTATTTGAGTTCCATGTATCCTGGTTAGTCACTAAAGGTATGTCTATGACTTTATTATATAAGTATTTTCATTCATAATCAAAAATTTTGAATAATATTAATACCAAAAGAGGATATATAGTTGTTGACCTGGGATTTCATATAGAGATAGTTGAGTTTTGAAAACTATAAATTATAATAGCATTCAAATAGGATATTATTTTAGATAAAAATAATCTAAAAATAAAAATTATAATAATGTATTTCCAGAAATAAAAAATGATAGTGAAAAGGGTTGGAGATCAACTGTTATTTTACAAAGACCCCATGATGAATTACCCATGATAACTCTGTCATTTTTCATCAATTATGCAATCCCATTCCATTATAATATGATTAATCGATACAATTATCCATAAAAAACACTATGTTTTTATTTTGTAGGTCATTAATATTTACCTGACTAAAATTATAACAATTTCTCTAACGAATCAAATTTTCCATGTATTATTCGTGGATATTGTAAGGATTATTTTTGAGACCATGCGCTAATACGACATGTGATTATAAGGCCTAGTTTGCCTTAAATAATTATTTAAATATATTTAATAAATTGAAAATCATGAATAAAATTTTTTCCATAAAAATTTTAATAACATTTAAATAGTTTCCCAGATCATAAATCAAAGGGAACATTTGAGTTCAAGGCATCAGTTTTTCCCTAGGCGCGACTTAACCTTAGTATGTGTGGGTCATTTGTAGAAAATTAATAATTTTCATAAAAAATATTTAAATAATTAAATAACTAATTTTCATTATTTTCTTTGACACAATGATTGGAGAGTATTTAAATATATTTTTCTATTGCAATTATAGGGTTATCTACATAACCTTAGAATTGTTGGAGAGCTATTTTAGGAAGAGATGAAGGATATCTATCATACCAAGGATGGCAAGATCTTGGATCACTTACTGATGCAAAACGACTTCAAATAATGTCACAAAAATAAATCTTTCACCTTCATTCTTCAAGAGTGATTGATCCAAATCAAGGTTGGTCATTTTTTGGATATCTTCCCTGTTTTTAATTTCTATGATGAACACAAATCGTTCGACTAACTAATTGATTCATAGATCATGCCTTTTTCAGAAAGGTATAGTTTAATATGGTTTTGGTATAATTTAATAATTATCTTAATTGTTGAGTATTCATTCATTTTTATAATGGAAAAGAACCCAGATCGATACAAAAATCGATCAGGGCCCATTCCTTTTAATTTTTCTTGTGTGTTTTCCCGAATTCTTTATTCATTGTGGGTGTTATTCGTTTGGCCTCTGGTTAAACATATCCTGACAAAATAATCATTGAGAACCTATTTCATATATCAATGAATCAAAATAATATATATGGGTTATAATGACATGTCATTGTCTTGACGATGGAAGCGATTATGGATCAAACGGCTTTGGATACGTTATGTTTCATTCTTCACTATGAAACTGAGAATGACTAATAAATCCATTTTCTCAGTGGGTAGAAGGGACATACATTATTTTTCAATGATGGAATGTTTATTCGGGTATTGATTCATTATTTTATAGATAGTTTTTCTTTGTATCATTGTTCGTTTATAGGAAAATGATCTCCGAATGAGATCTATAATTCTAGAAAATTCTACTTTACACGACATGTAAACCACATCTACATGCTCTGTTGGACCCCATGTGTGGAGGTTTGGGTTCCATGAGATACTTAAGTATTACATGGAGTGTAACTAGTTCACATGGCATGTGACGTCTCCTTAGTGACACATAGTATACCTTGAAGGTTATGGGGACACATGTAGAAGTGCATGGGTAAGAGCACACCGTGTACTCCCCTACACTGACATAGCCTATACCACTATACACAGGATGTGTTTTGTACCAGTACACAGTCACATGAACATGGAATGAATCCGTGTATTGGTACATGGGTAGAATAAATTGGTAGCCTACACACCATTTACTTCTAGATGGACATGAGAAAGAGACATTGTCAGTTTACACAGGCTGAACCTGGTGTCACAAGATGCTGAATGTGATCCCTACTACATGCTGAGTATTTTATTATACATGTATTGGATAAATTTTCCTCTATATCTTGGACATGATCCTCTAGGATGTGTTCCCCATATCATTTTCCATGAGGCTTGGTGTGGAATCTTGTCTTAATCCTAGGAAAATGATCACATTAGTAGGACATCTTAGATAGAGTTGTTGGAATCCCTCTGTGAGGCCTAGAGTGGGATCCTCTATTCATCTACATGTACTGGTTTTTTGTCTTGGTATCTTCATTACCAAAAATACATATGAAATTATCCTCTCCTTATCATTTCAATCTAGATTGAGTTGTTGGTATCTCTAGATGGCCTTTGAAGTGATCATCATATGTGTATCTTATTCTCTTCGGACTATTAGTGTGTACTTCTAATGTTGAGAACTGAAAAGCACTACCTACTAGATGGACATCATAAGTGTTATCAGAATCATGATTATGTTCTCCTGTAAGATTTCTTTGTGGAATCTTTATAGTTTAATGCTAGGTTGGTATACTATTAGTATGATTTGTGTTTTTATTGTGTGTCATTTTTGAGTTTTTCTGAATATTCTAATTAAATGTGGTCTAGACATATACCAGTGTAGTGGTGAATTTATTTCATTTCTTGTATTCTTTGTGGTTGTAGGGTATCATTATGTGTATTTTTATAATCACTATGCATGGTATTTTCCAGTATTTTTTTTGCCTTGTTCAGATGTTCGACCTTTTGAAAGAATCCTTCATGAACAAGGGAAAGCTATTACTTAGTGTCACCATACATAGCAAGGTTTTTTCCTATGGTACCTAGATAGTAGTCCCTTTACATTTATGTTGGGCTTGTGTTGAAAATGTTTTGTGGTTTCCTTGATTTAGGACTATTTTACTATTAATTACTTCATGGCATACTCTCAGTGTTGGATTTTGTTGTATACTTTCATGTTTGATTGTGTTTTTTACATTAATGAACTAAATAGACTTGGAGTTGTGTTCATGGATATTGATACATAGGATAAGGTCTCCCATGTCAGTGATATGCCTACTCAAAACTAGTATCCTTCCCCTGGACTATTGGTGGCAGTCTTGGGGAGTCACGGAATAGGACCCTTTGGGACAAGCCATGAAAACGTGGTATCAGAGTTCTTGGTCCACTTTTTGGACTAGATTCTGTGATATTGGGTTAGGGAAATAGGGTTAAGTGTTTTGAGTTTGTCTTTCATTCCATGGACAGTGGTATTGGTGCGGTGACTGAAATATCCATACACTAGGACTCTGATCACCTGTTTTTTTACTCATTACATGATAATATTGGTTCTGGGGAACATCAAATAATATTGTTTTGTGGTTTCCATTTCATTCTTGATTCATCTGTATGAAAATACTCATTAACAATGGTACATATTTTTTGAATTTCAGTATTCCTCTATGATGTATGAATGTTTTAATTCAGCATCATGATCACGAGGATGATCCCATCGGTAATGAGGCATCGAAACAGGGATCAGTTCCCAAGATGGTACCTCCTGGTTGTGAACAAGAAGTACCTCCACCTATAGAGTATTAAGTGGTACCCTTAGTACCGACTGATGTGGTGGGAAGGTTGATCACACTTCATGTGTTTCAATGATAAAGAAATATCAGGTTTTGATGTGATCTTATCCCAAAGGTGGATGAGGTCTTTCTTGAGGTAGTGACCTGATATTTCTATCTACTCAAGACACTAGTACATCAGATGTAAGTCATGGAAGTGAGCCTCCATCAAGGATCAGCGATGGTGGGAATTATAGAACTAGTTTTGCAATGATTTCACTATTTCATGGATAGAGTTTGAGAACCTTTTCAAATAGGAGTTCTCTAAGCTACACTAGGGGGTTTTATAGATCCAAAAGATTGGGAAGCTCCTATAATGAAGCATGATAGTAGAAGAGTATTCCTAGAGGCTTACCAACCTCTTCAAGAACTAAATGTATATGATTTGGGACTATTTTATCAGGGATCAGACCACATATCAAGGTCTGTGTAGAGACATCTGGTCTAGTGTTATCCGTATATGCATTCCTACCTATTATAGTGTGCTAGAGCAGGCTTTAATTGTTGATATATTCTTTTCTGATTAGATACAACCAATGGTTTCAAGTTGTAGGAATATAGAATTACATACATCAGAATTAGGGTGATGACATCAGTCTTAGGGACATGAATATGTGAGAATTTTCTGAAGGAGGTACCAGGATTGAGGGTATATTGTTCAAGGTTCACGGTTTGGGTCCAGTTATCCTGGAGAGAGGAGGTGTTAATCATGTGATGGGAGGGAACATACTACTTCAGAATTTCTGACCCACTATATCTCAAATAAGGAGAACATGTATGGGTTTCTAAGGAAGATTCACTGGTAGAAGAATGCATGTTCACAAGGAGGTGGATATGGAAGAGGATCTTGGAGAGAGGAAGGAGGTGTTTAGAAAATTTACTTGTTACCACCACCAAACCAATTTATTCCATTCCAGTATTTAGGAGCTGGAGAATAGTGGCGAGGATAGCTACAAGAGGTATAATCTTTTAACCCATATTCTCTATTAATGATTTGAGTTATGATCCTTGTCCTTTATACTGTAGATATAGTACTGATAATCACATGTTCCAGTCATTCCTTTCACTCCACAAAACACATATGAGACTTAGATATTACGGTTGAGCCCTTTCCTCAACCACTACACTTGGAGACTCCTACTAGAGAATAATAATTGACGAAACACTTATGTCAATGGTGAGAGATGAATAATAGAGGTTAGATTTTCTGTTGGTATCTCATTGTATCAACAATGAGGCCTTATAATTTCATCCTTGATATAGACTGGTTATCCACATTTCATGACCATATTAATAATTTTAGGTGGAGGACATTGTGTATCTGTTGTGATGGATCTGGGTTCTTCTATGTTAGTGAAATAGAAACCTAAGAATCTCTATATAGACTCATGTATATGAGGTTGAATCCGATCACCAATCAGTTGGCTAGATTTACCTTTGTTATAATGGATATTATGAGTTCTCAATTACCAATATTGGTGCATGAGTATGAGTAAATCTTCTCTGATTATGTGGTAGGTTTACCTCCCCATTGAGATATAGACTTTTACATCTATATAAACCCAATGATAATATTAATATATGTGATATCTTATCAGATGAATCTTTAAAAGATTCACAAGATAAGGGTGTAGTTTGAGGACTTTTTGATCAATGTATTTTTTAGACCTATATTTTCACCCTAACCAGCCCTAGTTTTGTTCTCCGTGAAGTCCAATGGGGTACTGGGGTTTTGTGTGGACTAATGGAGCTTGAAACAAGTGGTTTTGAATAACATGTATCCTCTACTAAGGATATATGAGCTCTTTCATCTATTGATAGGGGAATGATGGTTCTTCAAGTTTGTCCCCAGGTAAGTATATAATCAGTTGAGAGTATTGTACAATGGTATACCAAAGACAGAATTCATATGTTTTTACTGTCACTATGAGTAATTGGTGATGCCCTTTAGAATTTTGAAGGCCCATGAAGTGTTCATTGCACTCATGATCAAGATCTTTCATCATTTCGTTGACTGTTTCATGTTAGTCTTCATCAATGATATCCTTGTGTACTAGACATCCAAGGGAGAGCAAGTGAGATGCTAGAGGATGGTTCTAGATATAATCTGATAGCACCATCATTATTGGAATATCTTAGAGTTCATGTTTTGTATTCATTCTTTCCACTTTCTTGGACACATTATCTCAGTAGATTTAGTGGTAGTAGACCTGAACACAATTGATGTTGTGTTATCTTGGGAGCCACCCATGAGTGTGATAGAGTTATGTCAATTACATGGGTTTCCATGCTATTACCAAAGATTCATAATATATTTCACTAGAATATAATCCCTCTTAATTATTTGACCTAAAAGGGGAAACCATTCAAGTGGATAGAGAGGTTCTAGTAGTCTTTTCAGTAGTTGAGATAAATTTTGATAATAACTCTCATATTGATATTTATAGAGTTGGGTGTCATGTATTTAGTGATTTATGACACATCAAAAATGGAGCATGGTTGTTTTCTGATGTCAAGGCTAGTGTTTATTGCATATATTTTATGTTAGTTGGGAACATACGTGCATAACTACGCGATCGAAAATATTAAGTTGGCAGTAGTATTCTTTACACTAAATATGAGGTCACAATACTCGATGGGTGAGTGGTTTACTAGCCATTCTAATCACAAGTGTCTCAATTATATCCTATCTCATAAGGATATTAAATTGATAAAGATCCAGGTCTATTCCTCTAAGATTATGACTTCGAAATTGTATATAATCATGTAAATAGGGACATGGTAGAAGATTCTGTCAGCATGAGAGCTTGCTCCCAGTTGATGGATGAGGAATCAGAGTGGTTTTCCATGTTACATTTATCCCTTGGGGATGGATATAGAAGATATTACCTCCAATTGATGGTTGTAACCACTTTTCTATGATAGTGAGTAAGGGAAGCACATGTTGTTGATGCCAATTATGAGACCCTACACACATAGATATGCACAAAGTGAACTCCTGATGGATTTTCTCAAGTTGGGGAGTATTTTGTTCTTTTATGAGGATTCATGATGCTACCAATGATGTTTCGGGAGGTGTTTATGAGATTTTTTCATACATATCCTTTTGGAGAAACATCCAGGTGTAGAAAAGACGTACCAGGACCTACAATGTATGTTTTGGTGAACAAATAGGAGGATAGGAGTTATAGAGTCTGTCTCTTGATGCATTACATTCCAGAAAGTGAAGGTTGAGCTCCTAGATCATGAGAGTTTAGATCATACCATTCAGTTTCCATAATGGTAGTGTAATGGGATATCCTTGGACATCGTGATGGTCTTACCATATATGCCTAGGAAAAAGTATTCCATTTGGGTGATCGTACACTGACTCCCCAAGTCATACCACTTCTTAAAAATTTGGGATTATAACATTTTAGATAGTTTGGGATGCCTCTACATGCAGGAGATATTCAAAATATGTTGAGTTACATTGATGATTTTCTTGGACTGTGATTTTCGTATCCCATCCTGGTTGTGCAAGAGATTGCTGGAGGTGGTTTGGATCAGTTACCCAGACCACATCATTACACCCCCAAACTAATGGAAATACTGAGCAGACTAATACAGTTCTAGAGGACATGATGCAAGCTTTCCTGTTGTACATTGTCCGTATTTGGGAGGATCACCTATAAATAGTGTATTTTATCTACAAAAATAGTTATCATTCCACCATCATTAACTAACCATTAGAGGCTTTGTACCAGAGACCCTGTAGGTTAGCATTTTGCTGGACTGACCCAAGAGAGTATGAACTTACAAGACCAAAGATACTGTGAGAAACATTTAGGAAGGTTTAAATCATCCATGAGAATTTTATGACTTCCCAAATCAATCATAATTCTTGTTCTAAAAAACAAAATAGGCCTTTGGAGTTTGAATAAGGAGATAATTTGTTTTTATGGGTTTCACCTCGATGTAGATTGCAAAAATTTGACCAGGGTGGAAATCTATTTTGGATGTTCATTAGACCTTTATATATATTGTGTAGAGTTGGAGAGGTGGAGTACCATTTTTCTCTACCTATAAAATTACACCAGATACATGAAATTTTTACATGTCATAGCTAAGAAGGTATATGTATGGACAATAACATGTTATGGAATGTGGTTAGCTAATAATTGTTGATGAAGATACCTTTGTTGATTTCCCTGTAGATATAGAGGAATGGTAGGAGAGGATCCTTCATGGTTGATCGATTACTTTAGATTATATCTAGTAGAATAATGAGAGTCTTTATGAGAGAACATGGGCATGGGATGCACAGATACATCCTCAGTACCAATATCTCTTTATGTATCCCTTGTTTTGGATTGGTGGGGATGTAAAGCTCCAAGGTGGAGAGAATTTAATTAATTGTATTTTCCATATATTATACTTGGATATTGTTTGTGGTATTTTACAAACTATTCAACAATACATCATGCAATTCTGAGTCCCGATGTGCCTGGAATAATTTTTTGAAATATATTAAATATATTAAATATCACACATGAACATTTTTCCAAAAAAAATGTAATAAATTATAAGTGAGTTCCCATGTCAATAATATGATGGAACCATTGTGTTAGGATTTCGGGTTTTACCTTATTCATGAATTAATGTTGGTTGGTATGGGTCTATTATAGACAAGTCATCATGGGGGCAGGAATGAATAATATAATTAAATAAATTAACTTAATTCTTTTCGTTGATGAAATGATTTTAGAGTCTTTAAATATATTTTTATGTTGGAATTCAAATGTAATCTTCACAACCCCAGAACCATTAGAGAGATATTGGAGGGTGTGTTGGAGGATTTATATTAGATGAATTGTGACCGGATCATGGATCAATGATCAATGCAGAATAGATTCAAAGTATCTCACCAACAATCACATAAAACCTTCATTATTCATCTGTGATCTATTCTAATTGAGGTAAACAATTTTTTTATTTGGATTTATTCCCCTTTATTTATTTCATTGAGAAACAAAAATCAATTGACTATCTAATTGATCAGCGTATTGTGGGTTTTGTGGGAAGGGTTGGTTAAACTGGGTTTTGGGAGAATTTCTTCTTGATTTAAGTAGTTGATTGTTCCTTTTTTGTTATAACATAAATTTACTAATATTGAAACAAAAAATTATCATGGTATGTTCCTCTTGATTATTCTTTTGATTTTCTCCCTTGATTCTTAATTCATCACAGTCGTACCTTGTTTTGGTCATAGTTCCACATATCCGGATGGATTGATTGTGGGACACTCATTTCTTGGTGAAATAATATGAAATCATAGGTCTAGGATCAACACGACATGAAGGTGGTTTAATGATGGGTTTGTCGATAGATCGAATGGTTTTGGATACCTGATTTCTTATTCTTTAGAGCACTATAAATACAGACATATAAATCGATATTCCTAGCTGATTTAAAGGAAAAATCTTGTTGTTCAGTGATGGTATGGTTTGGTAGACCATGATTCATGATTTCTTGATAAGGCAGTCACCAGATAAAATATTTGATAAATGAATGAATGTGTGGAACCAGATATGGAATTATAGTAAATTTCACATTACATGTTGTGTATATCGGATCAAAATTATGTGTTTCCCCCCTTATTTGGTAGATAGGGTTTTCTGAGATACATACCTTTCAAACAGAATATGAATAGGTCACACGATGAGAGAAATATTATCTTCCATATTTTTACATTATGTTTCAATTTTTTTAAACCCAGCAAAGTGTAATTTTATTGGAATTTGTCACATTTTTTGTTTTTTTTTAATTTGAGCTTAATTGTTAAAATAGTCAAATTTTGGGATTTGACTATTTTATTTTTATTCGATATTTTAGTTATAAATATTTATAAAATAATTGAAATTGTATAATTTTTTATAGGAACCCTGACATATTGGGCTACATTTCTTCCTTCTAGACCACTGGCTCAATCCTTCAATTGGTATACCAAAATCATCTCACAACATAGGCCTAGAAAATTGTTCACATATCTGGAATTTTTTAAATATGAACATATATCTCGAAGTTAGAAGGCCTAATGAATTTGAAATTAAATTTATAGATGGATAACGAATTGAATGAGAAATTTTATTAATGATTCCACATTTGATTCTTCTATTTGGAAGGCCATTAAATAAAGGGAACCCAGATACGTTGAATATGGAGAGTATGTCTAGGAAGATTAATTTTTTAGAGTGAAATAGTCATAAATCTTACTAAATATTACCAAATACACTATCATTTTTAGGGTATATGCGAAATAAAAAATGAAACAACATTATTTAATGGTTTCTCATGTGAATTTGCCTTTTAATGGGACTAACATGTGGAAACTTTCAAAGGGAAAATCTGGCCAATAAAAGTATGAGAGCTAATTCCTCCCAAAACATTCCATTCCATCTTCTTCTATATGGGGAACCAAGGATGAGATATCCACTGAGGGAGTTCAACTTTTATAATCTTTCCCCCACATCCTTTTATTATTTAATTTATTTTTTTATTTTATTTTTTCTATTTCAAATTTAACATTGTTCAAATTAAAAAATTAATGCATTTTTTTCCCAAATCATTCTATATTCTTATTATTTAAATTTTATTTTTTAAAATTATAAGTATTATAAAAATAATAATTTTATTTATATAATTTTTATAATTTATTTAAATTATTATTATAACATTGTTATTCTGAAATTATTTTCTCATTTTCTTTCACTTCTCCTCTTTCAAAACATATTTTCTTAAATACTATTATTATTATTATTATTATTATTAAATTCATTATAAAATACATATTTTATTATTTTATTTTATTTTATTCTCTCTATATCTCAACCTATCTCTCTCTCTCTCTTCTCATCCATTATTCTTTCATTTTTATTCAACTTATCTCATCCAACAATATTTTTACTTTATTATTATTTATTTTTCTTTTTATCCTCTTCTAACCACTCCCGTAAGTAATATATAACTCTCATAAATTAGAGGATGACCCCCAGGTTTGGATCGGGGGGAGATGTGAAGATGTTCTTGAATTTTCTTTAATTTTTTATTTAATTTTTTATATATAATTGAGTAGAAAGCATTGGTGAGGCTAATGTCCCCGTTATTGTGTGTACCACCAATGACAGGAAACTCAATATTTCTCTATCCTTTATTTAATCACATTTCTATCTCTCCATTGGTTAGTTATTCATACATTAGAGTTGAGTTAATCAATGGATTAAATTGATTGAATAGAACTGGGTCATAGAATATGGAATATCCTCGACTAAGGTGTGTCATTAGCCATGATTAATGGATGAGGAGTAATTGAGAGTTCTTATGAATTAAATGATATTCCAGAATTTATAAATAATTAATAGTAGCTCTAATAGGAGACTCCATGTTTGGATTATCAAAATGAAATCAAAAAATAAAGTAGAATAATGATTGAACATTAAACTAGACCCCAAAACCATGTTCTTTCTTCTTAACTCATTCTATTTAGAATTTAATGTTAGTATAAATTATTATTTTTCATTTCATTGTTTTAAATATTGAAACCCCAAAATATGAATTATTACTTTCATAAATTAATAAAAAAAAATAGTTTATGCAATTTTGAAGATGTAGGTGAACCAAACTGAAAGGCTCTTCATTTGAGATGTCCCTAGTCACCCACTGTGTCCCACTAAGAAAATTTATAATTTCATATGACCATGACCCATCCTAGGCATGCATCAAAATGGGTGTCATTTTTGGGGATACAATATTTAGTATACTTATTTATTCTATTTTCACATTATAGATAAATTTTCATTATCTATATTTTAAAAAACATAAAAATTTCTTTTTCTATAATTTTTTCAAAATACTATTTTTTCAAAACAAGGAATAATTACTCACAAGTTCAAGAAGAAGACATGTATTATAATCTTGAGGACCTATAACAAAGGTTCGATGCTCTAATGATATTGTTCAAGAAGAGAAAATGAGACATATAAACATCGATCTCACCAAACAATTTCACAGCCATGGTCAATGAGCTTCAAGCTGACATACAATTAATGAAGTCCAAGAATGATGTTTCACTTGTTTTCCCCAATTTCAATAAATAAATCAAACAATTTGAGGAAAAATTAAAGGAATAACAATATCCCAACTATTTTAGGAACCAGATTCAAGCTGTCCATGATGAGCTAGAGTGGATTCATGATGAAGTAGACTTAACTACTGATTTATGTGTGAAAGATTGACTAGATTTGGATGAATTCTATAATTTTTATGAGGTACAACATGATCTTATTGATACCTATATGTTCTAAGAACCAACAACACTCTAATTCTCACTAGAAATTGAAGAGGAGTATTCCATAAAAATGGAATAATTTAAATAAAACATGGAGGAGCCTGAATACCTACCTCAATTCAGTGATAATCAACTCAAAGAGGAACATTCCATTGAAGAAGAGATTCAAACTAAACCAACCAAGGTAGATGATAAATTCTTGACATAAAAATATTTTAATTTAGTTGAAACTACATTGAAAACTACTCCTAATGATATTTTATTTTCAGAATCAAATGAATCATATTATTCCCTTGATGATAAAGAGGAAAAATAATTGTCCAAGTTGAGGAACACCTCGATATCCCTAAAGACATTAAAATTTTAATGGAAGGAGTATATGAAGATACCATAGTTGTTTTCATAAAAAAATAAGAGACACAATATACTTACATTAAATGGTAATATTTTTAAAATAATACTTAAATTTTAAATTTTTATTCTCTGTTTGACTATTGATTTCATGTAGCACATCTAGAGTAACCAGTAGATTGTAAAGAAGACATTGCACAAGTAGAAATGGTGGAGGATGAGGTTATATACTTAATCATACCCCATCCATTCAAGATATACTTAATTGTACAGGGAGTGGATCTAGTGTATTCTATACAAGGATCATTCCCCAATAAGAACAAAGAATTGCAAGCCGGGACGAACAACATGTGGTGGTTCGAGTCCTTGAAACTCCACCCACTGAATGATTATGGATAATATATAGTACTGCCTATCTAGTGGCAGTAAAAATTCAAGGGCCAGATGGGGGATCGTACCAAGACATATCCCTTACTTATTTTCTAGGAATTTAGATTTCAATTTCATTTCTTAGGCTAAAGTATAGCATTTATCCCCCTCCCTCTGTCATTTTGATCTTAGATGGCCTGATCCATGTGCTTAATTTTGTAACTCGATTATGTTAGTTCATAAGGGCTGAAGGTACCCTCAAATAGTGGAAGAGAAGAAAAAATATTCATGGAAAGGGGAGTTCATTTTCACTTTCTATCTTTTTAAAATCCTTATTTTTGTGTGAAACATCATATTATTATCTTTAAAAGTTAAAATTACATGCCCGTAATTGAATTCAAGTTTTACATGACTTTTCTAGGAGACCTGAGTTTTTAAGAATCTTGGGATGCTATGTTTTTTATTTCAATTTTAATTAAATAGAATTATTAAAATGGGAAATTGGATGATAAATGAGAATAATTGATATTAAAATAAGGACTCGTGATTTGAAGTAATAGATTGATTCATGTAAAGGAAATTTCCTAACTATCTTTAATTTTTGAATTTTTTAAATTCATGTGAATTCATTTATTTTTCTTAATCATTCCTTGATTGATTTTCCCAAATCATATGTCCATTCCAGGTAGGATTTATAGACCAAATAAACACTATTTTATCTTGAGCATATTTCATGAGTGATCTTGGGGAATGCCACCATCTAGACCATGAATTTGATCTTTTAAAGGCTATTTCTAATAAAAACACATATAAAATGATTGAGGCATACTTTAAAAATCATTTTATACTAAAAATAACACCATTACATCAATCCTTCCATATTCCATAGAAACCATGAATTACCTTGTTACAGATGATCTATGTTTCAATCCATTTTTAACCATTCCAACCCTACATTTAGTAATTGTATGATATTTACTGTTGAAGTGTGTGTGGGGGGGGGGAGAAAATTATGGTATGTGGGATGATTTATAATATAAGGAATAAGTTTTTTCGTGATTATTATTGGAATTAGAAGATGTTGTGGAAGCATCCATTATGCTCTATTTGTTTTCCCAGCTTGAATATAAAAAATAGAAAATGAAAAAAAGTGCCAAAAAATGAGAAAATGGGTTGTGATTTGGGTAATCTAAGAATAACCATTACTATCCCTATAATTTCTATCATATGTGGTTAGGTGGTGGATATGACGTTTATTATAAATCATAAATTTTGAAAAAGAAAAATAATGAAAAAAAGGTTTTTTGAAAAAGAAAAATATGAATAAAATAAAAAAGATATTCACGAGAGGGCACAAATCATTAATTTTTCTAAAACTAATCATTATATTTAATTTGATCCTTGGGGTATGTTGGGAGTTATTACTATTTGATGGGGGAATTTCCCTAATGTTTTTTACTTTGAATATGATG
This sequence comes from Viscum album, assembly GCA_963277665.1. Taxonomy (NCBI): domain Eukaryota; kingdom Viridiplantae; phylum Streptophyta; class Magnoliopsida; order Santalales; family Viscaceae; genus Viscum; species Viscum album. Next base: position 1,040,421,515 of record OY728134.1, on the reverse strand, counting down.
ATTTATGATTTAATAGTTAAACTTACTCTTTGAGCTTTATTTTTAATCATAATATTCTATTAACCTTAATCCTCTGAGTCATTTAAACCTTAATTGAAAGTCCTCGTGATTTTATGTGCCTTTTGTCTTTAAAAAGTTGAGAAAGTAGTAAATTTAAAATATTATGGATAAGGAGCGTGTTCTCATGACATGATCATAACCCTATTTGAATTTTATCATGAGTGGATCTACCAGGTCATCACATGGTCATGTACTTGGCCATTACACAAATAGGATGTGGCTATACGTGGCAACCAGGTACACGGTATGTACTCATAAGTACATGGCATGTACTTATAAAATTTCATTTTATTTCCTTTTTTCCAAAAAACAACCTGAAATAAATATCCATTCCTAAAATAAAGATCCAGGTTCTTAAAAACATCCCACCTTAAATCAATTTGTCCCCGAATTTCCCTTCCAAGGGTGGATAAGAAGAATATATGTGAACAACTCTGGCCACTATGGTCATAAGCCAGCCTCCCTCTCCCAAGTCTCATTCTGTACTCTCCCATGCAGCCATATCACCCTAGTGGCCATGGAGAACCTTCATACTATTTTCCATGATCCATATAGGGTGCTCCTCAAAATATGCATCCACCTACATCTCAACCTCTTTAGATTGAAAGACATGATATGAGTCCGATGTAGCTGAGAAACATGAAAGACATCGTGCATAGCCAAATACCTCTAAGGTAACTGCAACTGATATCCTACCAGCTCAACTCTCTCCAAAACCTCAAGAGGCCCATCATATCTCGGTGAAAGATTACCCTGTCTCTGAATACCCTTGTGTCCCAATATCATTGTGAGATGTAAAAAACCTGATACCCAAATATGATCTCCATAGGTAATCTCAATCGATCAGCATAATATTTCTAGCATGGTTTTGCAGTATCCATCGTCTTCTGAGTCAACTCCACTTAATCAGTGGTCTCCTGGACAAGACGAGGTCCCAACATAGCTACATATACTACCTTCATCTAGTATAGGGGTGATCAGCATGGCCTACCGTAAAAATCCTCATAGGTTTCCATCTAAATTGTTTCCTAAAAGTGTTATTATAGGAAAAATCCAGCAGGGGTATGTGCCTCTCCCAATATCCCTCGAAATCTAGAACGCATGCTCATAGCATGTCCTCCAAAACCTGAATTGTATGCTCAGACTAGCCATCTATCTCGGCATGGTAAGCTATACTCAAAAGTACATGTGTACCTAAATCCCTCTATATCCATTGCTAGAAATGATATTTAAAGCAGGCGTACCTATTTGAAATGATAGAAAGTGGAACCCCATGCAATCATACCACCTCACAAATGTACAAACTTCCAAGCTCTTCCACACTAAAGGTTTCCTTAATTGGAATAAAATGTACAACCTTCGTGAGCCTATTAACAAAAACCCATACAACATCATTCCCTCGAGCTGACCTCGGAAATCCTATCACAAAATCCATTACGACATATTTCTATTTCCACTCTAGAATGTGTAACTTCTATAAAAGCCCTGATGGTCACTGATTCTTTTCCTTCACCTCCTGAAAGGTGGAATATCTCATAACCAATTAGCTACATCCCTCTTCATGCCTATAAAAATAGTACTGATGATGTAGATCTCAATACATCTTGTTGGTGTCAGGATGAACTTTCCATGCTGAGGAATGAAAATATCACAATAAATCCTCGCGCATGTCTATTGACACCCATACGTGCACATGGAAACACAAAACCTCTTCCTCGCCTATTTTCCACCCAAGAGTAGGGTCCTCAACTGACACAATCTTTCATAAGGCTAGGCCTTCAGAAACTGATAAATGCCTCATTCTCACTCGGTGGAGAAGATTAGAGGTGGAAACTCTAGAAGAAAGAAATAGTTGTCCCTATCTATCATGAACCTACAAATGAATCTCATATAACATATCCATAAGCTTCCACTCCTTGATGGCCTATTGAACAACCTATATCTTGTTCCTCCTTTTCAACGTATCAACGACTCAGTTTCCTTTCCCAGGCAAGCAAGAAAGCTAAAATTCAAAAGACTGAAGGTACTCAACCCACATTCGCTGTCTCAAATTCATATCACATGAGGTAAAGATATATTTAGGATTCGTGTGGTCAGTGTACACCATAAAACAATTTTATAAAAGATATTGTCTCCAACAGCATAAAGCATGCACAACTGCAGCCAACTTGAGATCATGCGTCGGGTAATTCCTCTCATGTGGCCTCAACTATCGAGACATGTATGCCACAAATCCTTCCCATTGCATAAGCACTACTCCCAAACTGTTATCTGATGTGTTGTTATTAATAGTGTAACTCATTCTTGGTTCTATAAATATCAGTATCAGTGTTGAATTCAACCTCCCTTTCAGCTCAAGAATGGAGGAATCACGGGAATATGTCCACATGTACTTTTCACCCTTCATAGTTAGGCCTGTCAATGGAATTTTTAAACATTAAAAGTCCTAAATAAAGCATCTGTAATAACCATATAGCCCCATAAATCTTTGTACCTCAAAAATTTTCTTCAGCTTCTCCTAGGAAACTACTACTCTCACCTTATCTGGGTCTACTAATACTCATGTCTTTGAGATGACATGACCCATGTAGTGAATCTGATCCACCCAAAAGTAGCACTTTGAGATCATATCATTTAACTGATGCTCTTTCAGGGTACTCAAACCAATCTCAATATAGGTGGAATGGTTGTTCCGGGTGTGACAGTAAATTAATATACTGTCCAAAAATACTACAATAAATGAATCTAGGAAAGTATGGAACACTTGGATCATTAGTTCTATGAAAATTGTCGATGCGTTCATGGGACCGAACAACATAACCACATACTCATATGGACCATACTTTCTCTAAAAGGTTGTAAGTGGTATATCTGATGGTCTAAATCACAACTGATGATAATTGGTTCCCAATTCAGTCTTCAATAACACCTGATCTCCTCAAAGTTGATCAAAGAGATCATCTATCCTCGACAAGGGATATTTGTTCTTGACCATCAACTAGTTCAGCCTCTGATAATTTACAAAAATTCTAAGGGTACCATCCTCCTTTTTCACAAAATGAACTAGGTAACCCCAAGGATAAGTTCTATGTTAGAAGAAAATATTTGCATCCAACTCCTCTAACTACTTCTTGAGTTCCTATAATATTGGTTTAGCCATTCTATAAGGAAGAATGGGCACTGGTTCCACTCCTGGAACAAGATCAATAGATAACTCTACCTCTTGCTCTAGAGGTAAACCCAAAAAATAATCTGGAAAGACATCTCTCAAGAGATCCACCACATAAGGAAATTCTATTTGTGAAGTCCATTTCTTATCCATATATAGGCTAGAAATATGGGTTGTAATGCCCCTCAACTCGTGATACTCTATCTAGCTCTTGTTTCCCAGACATTCCAACTTCCCTTCTGTAGAAATTATTTCTCTTATGTTGATGTAAAAGTCAACCTATGAAGATAGCAGTCTTCAATGGTCTGAAAGAAGTCTAACCAATCCATTCCTAGAAGGACATCGAATCCTGTCATCTCTAGGACATAGAGGTCCCATAAAAAGTGACACCCACCAACCTCAAGAGGGAACTTCTTTCACTGATATACACGAGCCATCCTAACTCCCAATGGATTGTATAGAATTATAACATCATCGAAAGTGAAAACACTAAGCATAAGGCTCTCCATAATGGAAACTAGTATAAAACTATGTAAATCCCCTATATCAAAAAAAGAAGAGTCTAAAACTGAGGCAACTAGAATCTTACCTCTAACCGTAGAGGGTCTAGGATCCTACTCCTGCAGGGTATGCTCCACAGAATACGTCTGGCCTATATCAAAACCCTAAGACACATCTTGGATTCCCTAAGCTGATACACTCTACTACCTCTAAGAATCTATCATCTAGATACCATGGCCACGACCACCTCTTCGGCCCGACGAACCCCAATTCCCAGACTGATTGAAAACTACTGGTCCTGCTCCTGAATGTGGATTCATAACAGATCCCCTCTCACTAATTTCTAAGGGGAACTTCTTAAAAAAAATTCGAAGATGCCCATATTCCCACAAGATCTGCACTTAACTAGGTCTCTCGGGAACCGAGGTCTCATATGCCCACTCTTTCTGCACTGGTATCACAACACTTGGCTACCAAAAGAAACATCTCGTGAAGGATCACTACAGTGCTTCCTTCTATCTGTCAATGGAGTACAATCCCTGGATGTTGAACCACCCTTGATCACAGCTCCAAAATCCCTCAGATTGTTCTTGGTATTCATATACCTGTTTACTATAGCAGTCACTGAAGTCATCCTGAAAACGTTCACCTTCGATTGGATGTCGTACCTAAGACCATCCTCGAATTTTCTAGCCAGGGATAACTCATCACCTCCCAAAACAGGTTGGAAACATTGAATCTCTGTAAAGTGAGAATAATAATCCAAAACTGAAAGAGTGCCTTGCACTATGTGCATGAACTCTCTATCTCGGTTAGCCCTCAATGTCTCAGGGTGGAAGTAATCAAAGAAAACCCTCTATAATTCTTCCCAAGCCATATCTCGATGACGTCCCACCAGTGAGATAAAATCCCACTATATCGTGATGGAATTAAGAATCTTTTAGGTTGTGATATTGACCCTCTTCTCTATAGGTGTCTCCAAATGCTCAAATAAAGAATTCATAGCCTCTTACCATGAATTCGCAACCTAAGGTCCTCCATCTTTAGAAAATGTGGGGGGGGGTAGCTGTGGGAACACCCGCATTGACACTGCCATAGTCGAGGCAAGTTGTGGTGCTCTCTGAAAGGTATTCATCATCCTCATAAGCCTTCATAGAATTGTGCATCACCACCTATGTCCAGTATAACAGCTATTTAAAAAACATTCATAATGGGAGGATCTAGAGGAAGTCCCTGATCTATCTTCTTCAGTGTCTAATCACTGTCATGTACCTAGCATACAACCAAAGGACATCTTAGTGGAATGACTCAGCAATGTCTAGCACACACCTCAACACAATATCAACAAATAATGAAACTTAAGAGTTCAAGTAAGGAATAAGAGAAGGAAAACATTCAAGATATTAACTATAGGGTTACACGACAAGTAGAATTACTTCATGGCGTGTTCCCTTAAGCCTTGACATGGGCATGTACCTATTCCAACCTGGTTGTGTAACACCCCCTTACACATGATGTGTTACATATGAGACACATCATGTACTTGAATATCCCCTCCGCCCCAAGTACTTATACACAATGATAACCACATGGTTCTGCCAAATTAACACTACACGGCGTGCTCACTCTAGACATGGTGTATACTGCTTATGTTTCAACCACCCATGTCGGTAGTCACACGTCCGGTTACACAGTCGACATTCACACAATGTTTCCAACCTAAACACGACGTGTACAAACCATTTTTACCAACCCTTTTTCTCTACTCTCATAGTTATCCACACGGTCAAAAATTATACGGTGTGTACTTAAAAAAAGGCTTTTCTTCCCTGATATAAGAACACATTGTGTGTGTTCATAGAACCACACAATGTTTTGTCTGGGTTTCTAGAAAGTAATCCTCAAAAACTTATCTGGAACCCCTATATTTTCAAAATAATGGAACAATGTTCCAAATTCCGATCCATGGGGGCCCATACTCCCCGCGAATCAATGTTTGTCATCACATTTTGTACATAGCAACACAATAGTGTAATTTAATCACATATCCACCAAATTCTGATCCACGAGGGGCCATAACACCTCATGGACCAATGTTTGATGTCCATCCAAAATCAATATTACATATACCAATACCCTATCAAAATATCAAGTATTTATATCATGGAATCTATCCTAACAACATGCCTATCTAGCAGAACATCTGTCACAATAGCATACAACCGGTAATGCACCCTAAATGTCATGATAAGAATGCATGACATGTGATTTATAAATAGATACTATATGATGTATGATATGGTATACCCTCATGTCATCGGGTTAGAGTAGAAATTGAATGGAAATGATATGAATAGTAACAGCACAAACAAGTGTGTCACCCAGTGGAGAAATCATATCCAACATAACAATAGCAAAACTAGGAAAATTGTAATATTCGAGGTAACTTGGATTTTCCCTATACAAGACTTATCTATTCCCAAGAAAAACTTATTAAAAACTACCTATTCCTTTTTATACCTATATATTAGCTCCAAATAGTATGGTAAGGCAGAAAAGAAAACTCCTTTGATACCTCTTTGTAATGTCCCGAATCCGGATACGACACAATAGGTGTGTCGTACCCAGTTGGTCACACAACCTAATGCGCATTTCCCCAAATTCCAGAGCCTATTGACTAGTATCTAGGGCCAAGTTCTGATAATGGGAAAACTATTACCTTATTCTAAGAGTATTGACAGTGCAATATATAACAAAATAATAGCAGAAGCAGTAATACCATATAGAAATTAACAGTCGAAGACTGAAATTAAATCCAATAGAAGACAAAATGTATATATATCATTCATGGAATAAGTATCTAAGAAAATATCCAAAGATGTCACAATGCTAGAAAGAAATAGATAAACCAAAGAAAAAAAAACAAGTAACTCCAACAGCATCGCAAGCCTTAGCTTGGTCCCATGCTCTCCAACTCCAATAGCAATCAAGTACCTAATGAAAAAGGGTTCTTTCCCTTATCTATATCTGCAACCATATAATCTGTTTGGGTTCAAAATCAAGACCCAAATATGGTGTGAGATTAATCCCAGTATCTAACCACCAAAAGATCTATGCCTGACTATCAGTGAATATATATAGCAGGCAATATGCAGAAATGAAGAAATAAACTAAGAATTACTCAAAAGTAAAAAATCATATAGTTTTAAATCACATTAATTTACATTTATTATTCATCCATAAAAACATGGAATCTAGGGATTTAGCCTAAGCTCTACATACCCCTATGAAATAGTAACAAAATAGATGTCTCAGAAGACCATCTTGGGAAACATGTATGACTAATTCAAAGATTAATCTTTGGCTTGGAAAACACATTACAATCACTCAATTATTCAAAAAATACTTTAGAAAATTTCTCAGAGTCTAATCCCATTGGTCTAATATAACAATTTTCATATAATAATGACCCTATGGGAGCTCTCATGGTCAATCCCCTTTGGTATAACATAGAAATAATCATTTACCATCGATCACTTGGGTAGCTCTCATGGTCAATACCCCATGGTCATCATAGAATTAATAAAATATAAATGACCACTTGGGTAGCTATCATGGTCAATAACCCTAGGTCAATGAACACTTGGAAAATCTCACAGTCAATGCCCCATGGTGAACACAATAATAAAACATAAGTTAACCTACCTCAGGAAGCTCTCATGGTCAATTCCACATGGTCAAACATTCATAATGCATAATAAAAGCATTTCATATATTCATTAACTCCATCCCAACAAACAAGGCATGGCAACAAGGCATGCCTAATAAGAAACCTATACTAAACGCTCATAAATAGTCAAACATAGGGGAAATTCCCATGGGGTGTCCCATAGACAAGGTATTTAATCCTTTTCAGGTGAAACTACCATTAATCAATCAATCAAACCATCACAGGTAATAATTAGGTTTTGATTAATAAAAAATACCCCAAACATGGGTATAATGCACTTAATCATATATAATCCAAAGAATATTAAGGAAAGGAACAAAACACCCACCTCGATCTCTTGTGATCGATATACTCAGAGGTCATCCCTTGAATCGGCCTAGAACGTCGTATATATACAAAAATGGGAAAAACAACCAACCCTGAATAACTCAGGAGAGTGGAGGAATCAGGAATAAAGGATCAAGAGAAATAGAGAACTCAAGAGGGGGGTGAATTGAGTTCCAATTAAAATTTCTATTTAAAATCCATTACCAAAATCCCCCAATTTAAAATACTAATTCAACTGTAGTGAATTTGAATTAAAGAAAACTTTCAGTTAGGTTATCAAGGGATTTATTAATTCCCAATTAATCTAATCAGAAGATCAGATTCACTTTTGAATCTAACCTAATGATTTAAAAATAATGCAAACACTTTCATATTCAATTATCAGAGTAACTTTGAAAAACAGTTTAAATTTTAAAGAAGTTAGCAGCGGAATAAAAGGTTTTAGATAAAACTAAACAAAGTACATCAGATATAACCAAGAGGTTCAGTCTCAATCCAAGACTTAGTCCGCTCAATAATTTATATAAATTTGATCCACACCCTGGATCGGGGTTCACAAAAGTTTACAACTGTCCAAGTCAAAGACCTCTACCACAGTTCTATGTGGGAAACAAGAACAACAGCAAATACAGCTTTCTAGGTCACACACGACCACTACAACTATCCACAGTGGGAAATATAAGATTTAAGGAGTTTGAATGAGGATTTACAGATCCTCCAATAGTAGTTCAAGAAACAGTGTATGTGTAAGTTAAAACTGATGACACAAACTTCTCGTAATGTAAACAATAAATCAATGAGCAAGATATAGAGTTTAGAGTGGCTCTACTGATTTCAGTGTAGCTTCTGGAATCCTTTAGATTGATCAGAAATGGTTATGAGTCCTCTTTTGGTTTTTGTCTGAAAAACAGAGTGTCGTCTGCTTGACATCCAGGTTCGGAGACAGTGAAAATGTAGTCGATGAAGTTCTTCAAAGTCCTTGTGAATGTACATAGCTCTTCATGAGTGAGCGTGAGTGTGTATGAGCTTCTTTTGTATTTTACTTGTAAATCACTTCCGTATTGTGCTTGTATATTCCTCGTTTCTTTCACACATATCTCTTTGCAGCAATAGGGACTTATTTTATTTATGGCACGAGCTCTGGCAAAATAAATGGTTTCTTTTTGTAGGTACGAGGTATGGTTCCCTGACATCCAACAACCTTCATTAAATAAATGACAGATCATTAAAATATATCTGATATGACCGTTGGTTAGATTAAATAAAGATAAAGGAATTAAGGCAGCGTCGGATTCTCTGGAATGGTATCTTTGGATATCGGTAGCCTTGTGTCTCGGTTGGTCGTTGTATCGGTAACCTCTTGTATCGGTAACCTCTTGTGTAACGGTATCCTTTATATCGGTAGACTTCATGTATGTCGGTAGAATTGATCGGTAGCAGACGACTTAATGTACCGGTTACCTTTTGTGTAACGGTAGCCTTCATGTACCGGTAGTTTCCTTAGTGTATTAGTAGACTCCCTTCGGTAACTTGTCTATAACGGTAGGCTGGAGTAACGGTGACTTGTCTGTATCGGTAGACTTGATGTATCGGTAGGCTTGATGTATTGGTAGGCTTTCACGTAACGGTAGACTTGTTGTACCGGTGGACTTGATGTATCGGTGACCTTCACGTATTGGTAGACTTGTTGTACTGATGGACTTGATGTACCGGTGACCTTCATGTATCAGTAGGCCTGCATAACGGTGGACTTTACAAATCGGTATCTTTGTTCTGTAATGGTGACCACTTGTCTGTTTAAGCATTCTATTGGCAGAAAGGGTTAAGTTAGAATATATATCCATCCAGTAACTGAATTATCTAAAGATAATGTAATTATTATAATATATGAATATGTTCATGGTGTACAGAAATACTGAAATAAGTAATTAACCATTAATTAATATATGGATTATCAAACCATAACTGGGCATAATTGGGATTATCATAATATGAGTGAGCATAATTGGGATTATAAAAATATGAGTGAGCATTATTGGGATTATCATAATATGAGTGATCATAATTAGGATTATCAAAATATGAGTTCAACTAATTCTCCCAGTGGGTTCAACAATTATTTCATTCAATACGATAAAAAAGAAACAAAAAAATCATTCATATGTACGACCAACCGTCTCAATGAATGATGTATATGATTTCATATTTATTTTCATTTAATGATTATTATAATTACATATATACTGAATATATGTGATATTTATATCATGTTATAAATTATGGAAACATTTAAATTTGGATCTATTAATTTTTAGAAAGATTAACAAGAAAAATCATATAGAAAAAACAAAGCAGATATTTCCTGAAACATCACATTTACATGGAATTGTGAATAAAAGGGAAAAAATGTCATAATAAATTAATATATTGTATTAGATATAATAATATTTTTCTTTGGTGTATTATAATAAACATTTATTAATTATACATGAAGTTTTAATGTGCATGAAGAAAGTCAATACTTAAGGTAAGGGTTTTCTCATCTCACTTTTCTTTCGGAGAGATATATGCTATATTCACCAGATATTACTATTATGAGGTGTATATAATATCATAAGATATGTTAAATAATTAATTTATATTATTTAATTATATTAAAATTTTAATTTATGCTTTTATTTCATGGGGATCATAATTTAAAAGTTAATCAATTTGTACGGGTAGTTCGAGTCTCACATTTATTTTTGCAAGACTTATTTCATATTCACCACTCATTTATTTCATTTGGTGTATATACTTTCAAATAATGGATTATATTAATATTTTACTATAATATATATATATATATACACATGTACATTTTATGATCTCCCTTTCATGGTGTTTACTATTCAACAATCACCAAATTAGTTAGGTAATTTTGTCGGAATTTTACTTCTTTGAGAGACATATATTGATATGCACCTACATTCTTTTACAAGTCTTATATACTATACATTTGAAATTTTATATCATTAATCATCTTCATTTCAAGATATTATAATCTAAATTTAATTTTATTCCCTTATGTAAATCATGATTCTAGTTTACCAAAGTGGTAAGACTTTATGGCAATAATCTCATCGTTTGTTAGGATTTTTTAAGATTATGCTTCCATTGTTGAAATCATCAGATACAAATTTCAAGAGAAGTCATGAAATTTCATATCCTGTGGTTATTAATTATATCATCATGTAATGGTACCATTTTCCCACACTTTGGAACTTCAGATTATTTTGAAAATGTTTTAATAAAAACCACACCTCATTTCTATCTTCAGTTGGAAATATTTTTTATTTAAAACCCATGTTTTGTAAAAAAAATGTCAAAAAAAGTTTTATATTAAATTTTAATAGTATTTTAAACGACAATTTTTTAAATGATTGAAAATATTTCATAATATTAGTTCGAATATTATTCCAAATAAAAAATTTCCAAAATTTCAATTATTTTAAAAACCATTTATCATAGAAGAAAGGACATTTCCACGAGAAATGATTTTAAAATTTATTTAAAATTTGGTTTATATCTATTATAAAATACATTAGTTCTACTCATGCTATTTTGGGTGTATGATATAAGAGTAATATTCATATTCATTCTCTGAATTGTGTATGTTTTCAGGTCATGATGCTTATTATACATGTTTCTCTTCCCTGTGTCATATGATTATGAAAAACTTTTCATTTTGTAGGCCATTATATGATTAAAAGATTATGAAACATATTTCTTTTTAAATTTTTATGATATGATTACATGTTTATGATATCAATTTCATTTCATGGGTCCTAATATGATGAATGTTAAATATTTTTTGGAAAATGTATGTTTGATTTCATTATGTGATGGGTGGGATATATATCTCTCTCCAATGAATTGGGTAAGGATTTGAATCTCGTGAGATATAAATGGCTATAATGGGGAGTAAACTCATTTCAGTAATGTACATTATCCTATATGATGGTTTCTACAGTGAGACTTGACTACTATGATAGATATCGCAATAAAACCATTCCACTATAAGGAATGCGAAACGAATCAGGATGGTGGTTTTCCCCACCCATTAGATGTGTCCCCAATGAAGTTCCCTCCTAGGTTTTGGAATTATCCTTTAATTATAGGGAATAATTTTACGCACTTATGTGTATACAAAAAAATTGCATATCTTATTCCTATGTTATGATCTCATGGATTATGCACTTGATTCCATTATGATTCATGTCTTATGAACTACCATATTTATTCCATTAATCTTTAATACGATCTTTGATATTAATGGTGTGATCTTAAAATTTTAATTTCATTTTCCCATACCCTTATTCTCATGTTATTCTTACATATCAATTTTTTTACACTTGCTTAGCATCTGATCTCACAAATTATTATGTTTCCATTGACAATGTTATGAAAAAGGTTTTATATATAATTACTAAATAGGGATATCATTGTGGGAAACATTGATGATATTTTACCAAGGTAGAATATTGTGTTCAAATTTTCCAATGACATTAAACTATTAATTTCCTCAGGTATGTGCTATTATAATGTGATGAATATTTATCTAATCTAATGTAATATCCATGTATGTTATGCCTGGGTCTCTATAGTTGGTATTAACTGAAATGTTTTGTCAACCATTGAATACTAGGATGATAAAAATTTATTGAGATCTATAGGGATATTTCTATTTATATTCCTAGGGATGTCCCAAAGGATAATTCTAAGGATGAGAAAAAATTAGAAAAATTTCCTCGAATACTTGTAAAAGATAGAGCAAGTGATTTCCTACCAATATATCCTTGTATGGATAAAAAAAGTGTATGTGGTTGTAGAATAGATCTTCAAAGTGGTAACAACCCCAAAACACTATATTGATCTAGACTCCATTGGGAACTTGTGAGAAACAATGGCCTTGTCCGTACACCTGGTTTGAATCTCCCAGAGGATATGCTTTGGAAATTAAAAAAGTGTATATGAATTATAATGAATGAATTAAAAATTATATGACTATGAATGAACTAGGATGATCCTAAGATGACATAGATAAAATATGGTATCATAATTTATACATATTATAAGTGAATAACATGATTATATAGTTTCCCTATAAGATAAGTGTGGAAACACAATTCTTTCTTCTCTCAGTCAATAATGGGAAATAGATGGAAATGATTTAAAATTTATTGTATTGTTTTTCTAATGTGTGGGATTTATAAGAATTGATGTCCTATGTAGAAATATTATGAAGTTAATCTGGAATGTGTTACATGTTTTGGTTGCGCTTCTAATGATAATGATACTGCAAGCAAAATGTAAATAGTATGGGATGTTGTAGAAATACTGTTTAAATTAAATGTGAGGAGAAAGATTAGATTGATGTGGAGGAACCTTAAGACATGATTAATATTTTATATTCTTAGAAAGGGGTATTACAGAAGATGATGATGAATCCTGAGTAATTGTTTAATAATAAATATGGATGATAGAAGTGTATATATTTTAGAATTCAATTTATATGTTATAAGAATCATGACATATTTATTTATTTTCAGTATAAGTTTTTCATTAATGATTGAAAAGGATATTTTTAACTGTGAATAAGACATATAAAATTGATTTAATGTAATGGTAAAATTTTTATTTAAGATAAGGTAAACCTTAATGTTCTCTAGATGATGAGAAAATGATATTTAGTGTGGATCAGGAGATTATGACATAAATTAAGTAAATTGGATAGTATTTATGAATTAAAAAACTAAAAAATAATTTGATTAAAAGTGGTTATTTATTTCATGGTTGGATATTATGGAATTTAACAAATATATAAAATTTTATTGGGAATAATGAAGCATGAATGTTTTTGGAAATGGGGTATCGTAATTCAGGTTATTACTGTGTTTCAATATAATACATGATAAATGTATTCACATGTTTACAATATGGAAACCAAGAGATTCTTTCTGGTATATGGGGAATCAATGTTAAGATGATTTTGTTACATTAATCATTATAGTTTTTAAATTCATATTTTAGAAGTGTTATAAGGTTAACCGTTTATGGAATTATTTACGTTATACTTCAAATGAGGTTTTATATATTAATTTATTATATTTACATATTAGGATTAATTATTATTGGATAACATATTATTTCCATTTTATTTTGATGTTAAATAAAGATATATGGAATTACCTACCATGCAATTTATTGATCTCAAGATCTGTAAATACTTTAGTAATGGAAAATTCACCTATATTTCAGGGAATAAGAGATGGAGTGGAAATTGATAAATAAATAATAATGGTTGAGGTTGTTCTAAAATAATGTATATATATATTCTCATTAGAATTATTCAACTTTTGTAAAAAGGTTCAAGAAATAAATTTTTTTTCTTAACATAATTTTTGATTATATTAGTGACTATTTTCAATCCTTTTGGGTTATGAATTTGTCATCGTTAAAATTATCCTAACCATGTTATATATATCTCTCCATCAGAACATAATATTTCTATTTATATTCAATGTCCATGTTATCACTTTTCACCTATGTTCTACTGTCAATTTTCGTAGTCGTGAGTCACTTTGGGATACCATTAGTGTTCTAACATTCAATTTTTAAATGAGGTTTTAATATTATTTTTTATGGTGTGGGTTTTTAAAAAAGGAAATTTAAATTATTAATTATTTGATAACCCAGAAGAATTTAAAGAGTGAAATTAAATTTTAATGGCGCTAGAGTGGAATACCCCATGAATTTTTTAATTTTGTTTTGAATTAATTTAATCATTTCAATATTTAGTATTTTACACAACACTAAATATAACTTGTGTTATATGAAAGAAATAAATTGGCCTTGAGTTTCATGAAAAAAATGTTAATCATTAACTAAATGTGACACATATATTATCATTACATACACACAAAACTATTTATTTCTTATGCTACACTTAATTCTGAGTTCCTTCGATAACTTTTGTTACACACAAGGCCAAATTTTACCGAACTACAATATATTATTATTAATGTTATTATAATTTTATTATTGTTACCACCAAGATGTTGAAATTAAATTTACGAATATGATTATATAAATAGAGAAAATATTATTTATACATTTAAATAACATTAATACTTTTGTTATTAATTATTTTGAAATGAAAATTAGAACTAATTGCAAATAATTAAATTCCTTTTCTATGAAATCTATTTTTATATGTACAAACACAATTTTATCACAATAAATTAAAAAATAAATTTTGATAAATTCTATAAATAAAAATTATATTATATATATATTTTCAAGAAACATTTTTGACACTCATAAAATATATTTTATGGGTATAAGAAAAAAAATAAATCTAATTTTATGAATAAAAGTTATATATTGTTAAAAGTTAATTTTACCATGTTTCAATTATGCACCTATTTTAAATCCAATTATTGAAAGATTTATAATTTTTATTTTAAAATATATAATTAATTTTTTAAATAGATATATCAATACTTACTATAGTTTTTGTTTAGGTAGTTTTCTGAGAAGTCTGATTTTTTAATGAATAGTGAAAAACACGGATTTATAATTGAAAAATTATTTTTCATGTAATTTAATTATGTAGTTAAATTTATTTTTCAATTTAATTTAAATTATAATTATTAAAATTAATAAAATACTAATTATGTGATTGTAATTAATTTCACATTGAAATTGGATATAAAATTATTTCAAACTTGTGACCTTTTCACATTAAAAACATGTCGTCTTGTTCCGTCTATGGGATTAATTTTCAAATAATTGATGTCCCCTATATTATTAGAATTTGAAAAATTGGATTACCTATTTGGATTCAGAATAATTTATAATTTATATAATGTTCAAAAAAAATTGACCAAAAATATTGGTGAAAGTAATTTTAATTAATTATAGTGATTAAGGTAAAAATTGGATTATTTAATGGCTAAACATAGAATATACGGTGTGAAAATGAAGCTTCACTTTTCTAAAAATAGTTATTGTGACATAATTCAACAATTACAGTTATAAAGATCTATAATGGTCCATTTAAAACACTGGTGTGACTTGTAAAACATGGAGAGCCTATATTTATTTTCAATAAATTCAAATGTGTCCATTCCCTACTTATAAAAGGTTGACTCATATTCCCCTATCTTTACACATATCAAGCCATTTATATCATACAAAAACAATCCAAATATCATTAGAGATTACCTAACTTCATCCTAGAGTCCTCATTTTGAAAATAAATCCATCCAAGAAATCCCTTTGGTGCAAACAAAATGGAGTTACCCAAAGAAGAGGTACTATATTTCAACAAAAACTATTATTTTATTTCGTTCTCCACCCACTCAATTATTCATAATATTTATTTATATAATATATTATGTATCCTATATATAAATATATATTTTTATGTTGAGTTTTATACATGTAATCACAAATACATTCATTAAATAGGATACAGAATCATTGTTCGCATGTGTGGTAGACTACTACCTCATGATCAAATGTCATTCTTTATTCCATTTACTCCTTTAATGGTTTGGAATAACATTGTACATACTATTATTATAGGATATTTATGATATTTATTATTTATTTATTCTTATGTATTATTATATAGCACATACCTTTATGGTTTACATTTTTTAAAATATAATAACTTCAATTGTGTAGGTGTGGACTACCGCCTCCTCAAAGTGATGTGATTTATTCACACATTGCATGGAATGTATTAAGGATTGGTTTATTAAATGTATATTATATATATTAAACAATAATTACAATATAATTATATATATATATATATCAATTACTTTCATTTTTTCAATACAACAAGAAAACAAAAACAACATTCATGTGTACACACGACCAACCATCTCAATGAATGGTGTATTTCATTTAATATTTATTTATTTTATATATTATTATAAAAACTTATATATTAAATATATATTATATTTATGTCATATTTTACATTCTTTGAATAATTAAATCATGATCTAAGCAAGTGGATCGAAAATAACAATTCGGAAATTATACAAAAAAACAAAGCAGATATTGCCTGAAACGTAACATTAACATGAAATTGATAATAAACGGGTCAAATGAATTCAAAATAAAATCATATATGGTATGATATATATTAATATGGTCATTTATTATATTTATAACAGACATATAATTATTAAGAATGATTTTATAATGTGTATGATGAAATTCAAGACATTATATAAGGGTTTTCTCATATCAATTTTACTTATAAGAGATATATACTACAGTAACCACTTATTATTTATGTGTGGTGAATATACTTCCATACGAAATGATATATAATTAATTTAATTTAATTAATGATTTTCAATGTTTTAATTATTTTTATTCTTTCATGGGGACAATGATTTAAATGTTACTCATGTGGTAAGGGTATTTCTAGTCTAACTTTAATTTTTTGCAAGACTTATGTCATTTTCACATTCGTTTCATATGTGTGGTGGATAAAAAATGAATTTATTATATGATTATTATCCTTAAATATAATTTTTTTACATATAAATTCAATTATATCTATATGATGGTGTTTACGGTTAAAAACTTACCAATTCTATAATGTAATTTTATCACAATTCAAGTTCATTGATACATGAGTTTTTTATCCACATATATTCTAATACGAGGTATATATAATATCCCTTTTAAAGTATATATCTTGAATATTATTATTTTCATGATATTATAATCTTAATTTAATGTTATTATTTCATTGGTATCATGATTTAATGTTTACTAATTGGTAACAGTTTATTGTTACAATCTCATCATTTCATAGGATTATTTACAATTTTGATTCCAATAGAGTAATATTATTATCCGTCTCTCAAGAAGACTTCTGAATTTTTCATGTCACCCATTTATTGATGATATCCTCATGTAATAGTTCCATTTTCTTCTCTTTCTTATGTAATATTATTAATAAAATGTTTTTAAGAAAACCTGACCTTATTTATCTCTTCACTCGGAAATAATTTTCATAAAAAACAGTTTTTTTGAAAAATGATTACATTTTTTAAAATTACCTTTTAAAAATATTTCCAAATAAATTTTTTTTACTGATTTCAAATCTTCATTTATATGAATTAAAATCTATTTGGAATGAAAAAAATTCAAAATATTTTATTCTTTAAAAATCACTTTTCAAAAGAGAAATGAAATTTTCATTAAGAAATGATTTTATAAGATATTTAAATATTTTATTCCATCTAAAATTTCATTTATTAGTGTTAATCATTCCATTATGAAGATATGATTAATGGGTACCATTCATATTCTTTCTATATATGGTTTATGTATTGATTTCATGACGTATATGAAAAGTATTTCTCCTCTAAGAGTTATATGCTTTTTGAAACCTGCTTATATATATTGGTTATGATTTGATGAAATGATTAGTAAACTTTTATCTTTTCTATAGGTTATGATACAATTACATGTGTGTGAAAACCATTCCATTTCATGGTTTATTAGATAATAAATGTTCATGATATTGTGGCACATGTATGTATTACTTCATTGATAGATTAGTGGAAAATAAATATACCTCCAATTCATTGGGTAATGAATTATTTATCATTTGATACACATGGATAGAATGGGGCATAAATTCAGCTAAGTAAAGGTCTTTGTCTGATAATATTGTCTTTGGAGTGAACCTTGACTAATAATATTGTCTTTTTAGTGAACATCAACTACATATATGGTCTTGGGAGCGATCCTTGACACCTAATAGGGTTTGGGGAGTGAACCCATTCCACTATATGGAAAGGGATGTGACTGGGGATGGTGTTGTGTCGTGCATAGTATGTGTAGACTCCATGAATTTCCCAAGTATATTATGTCAATGAGCCTTGATGTATAGGGAATGAATTTATATTCCAAAAATTCTATGTCATATTTTTATGATATGACCTCAGGGATTATGACTTTGATTCCCTTATCATTCTTGTCTTAAGAACATCCAATATTTATTCCATAATCATGTATATGAAATTTGATATTCATGGTGTGATTTAAAAATTTTCTATCATGTTATCATACCTTTTTTCTCTTTTTAAGGTTACATATATCTTTTATATACCCTTACTGGTCATCTGAGCTCATCAAAATTGTGTTTCCTTTCTCGAGGATTTGAAGAAAGGTTTTATATAGAATTATTTATGGGGAATATAATTCAAGGAAACATTGATATCATTTTACTAATTTAGAATATTTTGTTATATGTTTCTAGAGACACCAAAATATTATGGGCATCATGTATGTACTTTTTAAATTTTATGAATATTCATATAAAAGCATGTAATATTCATGTAAGTTAATCATGGGTTGTTATATGAAGTGTTCCAAAACAATCATTTAGTAGTTACTTCTTTCCTTAATTTACTCTAAATGGAAATGGGTGTAGATCAAACATTGGAATCATTGGGAATGTTATATTATATCGTTATCATGTCCTATAAAACATCATAAGTTCTTATATTAGTAATTTTTCATATATGAGAGGAGGATGGTATATTTACCCATGTATTTTATAATTTCTGTATATAAATAGAATAAGATTTATTTTTTGAATGACTGATTATTCATGGAAAACACAACAAATTTAGGTAGATATCAAAATATTGGATTAACATTAAGAATATTCTTGGTTCCTCTAGTGTATGCCAAAATATTGGTTTGACCTTTTGAATGAGTAATGAGTGTATTAGTTGTTATTGGAGTTTGTAGTGAGTTTAGTGAGATAATCATACATAGCTATTGTAACTATTTAATTTATGTACATGGTAATAAAATTAATACTACATGAATTATATACCCTATAATTCAATCTATTATATCCTATTGAAATTTGTATTTATTCATATTAACCACTATGGTTTTTCATTCATCCATTGGATTTTCTAGTTTAATTTAATACAGCTTCAACACCAACACTTCCTTCTCATGGAATACAGGTTAATCAGACATTATTCTAAATTCTCACGTGTTACTTGTATTTTTCAAGTAAATATACAATATCATTCTTATGTTGAAAGAATTTATTTGTAAATAGTGTGGGTATTTCTTTTTTTACACCTCTCCAACCTCTGAACCATTCATTTCAAACTGACATGATGTTAAATAATCATGAATGATTCCCATTTTTTTACCTAAAAATCCTCAAAACTGTAAATTCAATGATGGATTATGTTTAAAATAATTAAAAAAATAAATAAATTATTTAAAATCATATTTTTAATAAATATCAAAATTAAATCCAATTATTTTACTGAAAAATATAAAAATAGATTAAATATAAAAAAATAAAATTTTTGGGAATTTATATTGTAAAATTTAGTGAAACATTTAGGAACATGTGTCTCACATCACGCCCCCCAAATATAAATTTTTAAGTATGTGAAAAATTAATTATCGAAACCAAATTTCAAACACGAATTAATAGTGAAAATATACCTAATAATTATTCAAAATTAAAATTTCAAATATCATTTATATTGAAACATTTCTCTAATTATTCATCTCATATATAAATTATTTCATTGTTAATTATCCATCTATTATCCAATTTCAACTGATCATACATAGATATAAATGTAACTCATGACTTTTCTGAGGTTTCTATAAGATGCAATGTCCAAAATTAGGATGTGTAAACTATTAAATTAAATTCAAGCTAATTTACGTAAATTCAATGAGTTGTACCTAACCCAATTTCCGAGAGTATGTATCCCATTTCGATTCATTTATTTAATTGGGATATGAAACCTAAAAATTAAAAATAACCAAAGAAATTCAATCCTCATTCTCCATTTATTTTATATTGTTTTATTATATCAATTAGGGTTTCACAACATAAAAAATTGGAAATGATATGAAGTTTGATAATTTCAGGATTTTAAAAAATGTTAAAATATGATTTGATAATAGATAATAAACCCAGAAAATTTTTATGAACATTATATTGTTCTCATGATAAGTCGGTTACCCATGGGATGAAATTTTTAATGACTTCAAGACTGAAATGTTTCAGGGATATTTAATATTTATAAAAAATATATTATTCATTACCATGAACAAGACTGTCTCAGTCTACAAAATAGATACCTAGAGAGAAATTATTACTTAATAGATAGGTCCATAATGGGAGTTTTATATAAGTGAGGTATAAAAAGGGATTAGAGGTCATAGGTTAGGCCATTAATGGGTTCATAATTAATGTGTATTTTAATTAGAAGATTCATTTTTCCGTTATCCAATCATCCCCTCACACACATGAGATAAAGGGGTGATCCTTATTCCCTCATTGATTCCATGGAATTGGGTGAAGGTGAAGGATCCTTTGGTGGAGGCCAATCAGTTTTGTGGATTGGGGTACATAAACCATGGATCAAAAATCAATAACTTGGTGTCCTGAAGCTTCATCATTTCACCCTGAGTTAGGGATCATTATTTTTCATTTCATTTAATTTTGTATACAAGGATTCTTTGTGTTTTTTTCATGGAATCATATTTTATGATGAATGTATTATTTCTGGGTAGAGTAGAAAATCCTAAAAATCTATAATGAAAATTGTTTTATCACGAAATTATACTTATTAAATTCTTTCCTACATGACAGGTAGTCACAAGAACACATTCCATTTTGAGTATTTCTGTGATTAAAATTGGAGATAGTGACAATTTTTCATTTTGTCTGTAGGGGCACACAATGTAGGACACCAGAGTACACAACTCAAGTGTGGCTAGGTACATAGCTTGACAACCATTTGAGATACATGGAATGTACAAGTATATTTTATATTAGGGTACACAAAAAAGGCTTCTGATTGGGTGCATGAATTTATATCCCAATTAACTTACCCAAAAAATAGTCTTGATACATGGAATGTACGTATGAAATACATTCTTCTTAGTGTTATGATAATTTCCATGAGTGCAGTGTCCAATGAACACACCATATACATAGGGCGGATGCCTCTCAGTGGGTTTTTGTGCATTTTCCCATCATAGAGATGATTTGGGAAAGTATATAGTTAATTATTTGTTTCATTCCATTTATAATGTGATATTGGTTAATGTTCTTAATTAGAAGTTCCCAATGAGGTGATTTTAGGATAATTGTGGGTGTTGTCCCTAATGTGATGAAAAAGAGATCTAGATGATGGAGCAGAGTCAGTGTGAGTTTTATAGGCTTCCAAGTGTATTTTTAGACACTCGGTATGTGTCCCCCAAATGATTTATATTATTTTTCCCCTATTTAAGTATGTTTTTATATGGAATATTATAGGACCAAGAGTTACATAAAACAAAAAAATGGATATACATGGGAAATATCCTCTTTTCAATAGAGTAGTTTGATGGGACCTGAAGATTGTCATAGTCCATGTAGAAATTTTACTACATTTCATGCACTATAGAATTGATGGTAGTGCAAGTGTTTTTCATTTGGATGGTGTGTACTTTTTTCATTCAATCAATATTCATAATAACCATTGAAAATAATATTAATTCAGATGATAGATATCATGTGTCTCCTAAATCTCATTTTGAGTTATAATAGTGGGATATATAGTAGTTATTACAGATCATTTTAGATGATACATTCCATCAGACTATCAGTTTAGTTAATTCTCTAGGATTGTATCCTGGGATAAGGTTCATGTCATCCCTTGTATTTATGTAGTATTACTCTCTAAGAGATATGGGGTTTATGTCCACCCTAATAGACTATGATGGAATATATCTCTATATAGAGGCACAATCTATTCATTCATAGATATAAATGATACTATTCATGGAAATAAAAATAATTGGGTGTGGAATTTGATCCCTAATGAAGTTTTGATTGTGTTACGATGTTTGAATTTGTTGTTTGAATTAGACAGATCTATATGAAGGGTCTATTCTCACACAGTCCGCATACATGATTCATTAAGGGGAAATCTCCTATGATGATTGCATCTATCAGGACCTGATGATGGTGATGGTTGAACTATATGGATAGTTCAATCTATCAAATCCATATAGAGAATGAAGTTTTATTTTTATCTGCTCTCATTGAGATTCCTTGAGAGGATCCAAGTTTATCTAGTAGGATTCAACCTTCAGATTATATATATTTTCCATTGACATTGATTATGATTCTTGGATTCTATATAGGTAACTACTTGATTTAGGTGGTGATATTTTCCATCTAGTAGTTTATAGGGAGAACTTATCATTATTTACAATGTGGAATTCAATTTATGACAATATTGAGGGTGTTGGAAACTAATATCTAAATTCTATAGTGTTATTTTTATGATATGAGTCCATGTTCTAGGGATTATGAGATGACTTTAATTCTGGTTATACACCATAATATTTGGTTATGAGGTTTTGGAAATGAGTTTATAGTTCATAGTTGGGAATACCATCAACGGTCTATGATTATCCTTATGATATTTCTAGAGTGTGTTGTGATGATAAGTTACATTGATCTGTCTTTCATACCAATGATATTTGGAATTTTATGTTTCAAAATAATATGGATGTATTTATTCTAAGAGGGTGATTTTCAGGGAGGTATATTCCCCTAAGGTGTGGGTTTTAATCATGGTGTCATAGTGTTGTAGATGAAGGATTATTTTGTGTTATTCTCAATGATATTTTAGATATAGTGTATATATATTAAGAGTGTTAATGTGATATCTACTTTCTTGGTTATAATTTTTCCTTAGATCATGTTTGGAGTTTATATGGTTCGGAATTGATGGTGAGCTGACCTACAGTCCTATAACACTTTATTTTAGGTAATCATACAGGATATTTTTATACTCACCCCTATATAAACATTGTTCTGAAATTATATATATATATATATATGGATTATAGGTCGGTGGTATCTTCTAAGTGAATAAATCATGTAGATTCGGAGAATGTGATATTTCTCATGGGTATATTGAAAGTAGTGCTAAGGATGTGTTTATGGATTGGAATGATGATTCGTCCATTCTTTTAGTGGTTAGTGAGTATGTATTCATGATTTTTGGGGTTTTATTACATCAACATTTCTACTATATGTTTCATTATAAGACTTTGTAATGGATAGTGTATGAATTCTTATATATTTCATAATTCGATTTATATGTATAACCTGTTTGGTTGTGTTTATTGTATTGGATGAAGGTGTATATTTTTTATAGGATGATTTAACTGAGGCCTCCCATATAATTTTTATGACTTCTTAATGTTATTATCTTGACCTTGTCCAATTAATGATTGTCTTGGGGTGGCATTATTGGCCTACTGCTACCCAGGAGGGGCACATGATGGTTATGTTTTTGTTTGAGTGGTGTTAGTGTGGGTTGATCCAATTGGTAGAGTTTGGATATAGTTTTCATATGATCTATGTTTTCATATATTTGGGGAAAAAATTGTAACTCTCCAACCCTAGATTCCCAGAGTTTGTTCATTATTTATTACATTGGCATGATCACAAGAAAGTCACATCCCAAAGGATGTATCGGTTTAGTAGCCATGGAGAAACTAGATACATACATATGTTTTAAATTACATCATGAAATAAAAAACAATATAGCATCTCATTTGAAAACACTTATATTCTTTACAATATCCATGAAGTCCAAGAATAATATACTTCTTCACATCCTTGGGAAAAATGAAACATAATAAAGGGGTGAGCTCAGATGCTCATTGAGGAAAAACAATAGCAGAGGAGATTATAAATAAGGTTATAAATTTAAGGACAAGTATTAAACTAGAACACCGGACTTTAAAACATAAAATTAACAATAATATGGAAAGGGTAAATCAAATAATTCCATTTAAATATTCTCATGGATATTCTACTAGTCGAATAATCACATGTAACATAAATAACTAATCTCATAATGAGGTAATGAATAATATGGGACATCTTAAACATACCATCAAGGCTTTGGCCAAGACACCATATATAATTGGGTAAGATATTGGCGAAAAACCTAACATAATTGTCTCATGAGACCTACCGATGCATTGAGGGGATATAAAGGGCCTCACCTGACACTTACAATGTCCAATGTATTCCTCTTATGAAAGGATTAAAACATTAACAACATAGGTATTCATATTAAAACTAGCATATAAAATGTCAATAATTTTACCATAAACCATGAATAGTGTCAAAATAGCACATCCATAGTCAAACATATCAAAAAACCTTCAATGCAATAAGAGAGATTGCATCATAATAAATAAAACTCAACCAAGTATAAAATCCAACAAAGGATGTTGGCATATATGAAAATAATCATGAAAACTCTTTGAGAGAATTATCCCCCTTTTTACATTAAAATCTCTTTAAAGCCTATGAAATTATAAAAGAATAAATTTATTTTAAAAATAACATTGTATGATTATAATGGAAGCTTCAAAATGTTAACGTGTCATGATGGTGTAAATAGACACTCGCATTGTATAAGTTAAAAAAAATCCTTTCCTTAATTTTTGGAAAAGGTCATAAAGTATCTCATTTAGAAAATGATAGAATGATTATTTTCAAAATTTTCATAAAAATTAAAACATGGTTAAAAATGACATCAACCAATTTTCAGATAATATTAATAATATTATGCAATAAATTTTTCTAAAACGTGGATGTGAATAATAATTTTTTTCTAGTGAATACATACAAACAACCTCAAATAATAATGAGATTGTGAAAATAATCCTTACCTTGTACTTTCCTTTAGTCAAGGGAGTGTTAACATCCTGTATAATGGTTGATGAATTTTATTAAATTATAAAATGACCATATATGTATTAATTATATCATATATAGACCACTTATATCATTTTGTTAACAATATTTTTTTATTAGCATTATTTTGGGTGTTAATAGATTTTTTTGGTTTGGTTAAGTGAGTCGTGATTCTTATGAATATGATATATTTTATACATATAAAGTATTATATTAAGTTCATATGTATTATATTTACTCATCATAATAATTTTATAATCATTATTTAATGTTTATTGTGGAAAATGAGTCTCATCGTGTCGTGGAGACGGTAGGTCGTAGTACGCATGAGTGACAGTATCATTACTTGGATGGTTAAATGGTGTGGAAATGGATATAATATTAAATTTAAATAAACAATAACATTTAATATTTACTATTTAAATCATTTATATTCATCATTATAACTAGTGAAATAATGAATAGATGAAAAATATTTTATTCCACGACATGAAGACGGTAATTCGTACGTACGCATGCATTGTGGTATTGTATTTTGTAGGATGGGTAAAAAAGAATATGGTTGTAACATAATTATAAAAACATCTCATAATATATTATATGCATTAGTTATTAATTTATTATGGTTGAAACTTAGGAAGTGGATGTAGAAGAAGAAAATAACTTTTAAAGAAGTGATAAAAATATTACCTTTTCTTTGGGTGTCTCCTCTTGATTGCACAAAATGACTCCATAGGATTCCTTTAGGTCCAAAGTTTTTCCTATAGAATGAATTGAAGGATTCTGTGAGATTATTTAGATAGAATTTGGACTATCCAATGGGCTTTATAAGTGTGAGGAAGTGGGTAGAGGTGGTGGTCTTTTATAAAATGGAGGAGATGCACTTTAGGGAAGTCTTGAAATATTATTTTATTATAAATTGATTTTCAAATTCTAATATCTCCATAGTTATTTATTTCAATTATAATATGAGTATGGGTCTAAATCCTCGAATCCAATAGGTTTTAGACAAGTTTAGGTTATAAAATTAACCCTATCATTTAGATTTAACCCTTAGTTAAATAGTTTAACGTTTACCATGTCTTCTTGTATTTTTACACTTAACGGTTAATATAATTACTATAAAATGCTAAAAGAAACCCAAATGGATCATTACTAAGAATGTTATCACTATACACCTAATTTTTCTAAACCCTATATTTTTATAATTTTTATATCATTAAAAAAATAGTATTTGTTTTAAAAACTTTTTTCTGTCATTTTTGACACTATTTGGTAATTGATTTTTTATAAAGACATAAACACTTGATTAAATCATATAAAATTCATTAAAGAATACATAAAATTTCATAGTTATCCATAAATTTCGTTTATGGCATCAAAAATTTAAAATTACATTTATTTTAATATTTATAATATCATTTATTTGAATCTTTCATTAAAGAGGTAATCAATGCATCATCATTGTTCGATAAATAAATTTAGTTTTTTCATGTCAAAAAATTATAAAAAACATATAATGATATATATATATAATTATTATATTTTAAATGTGTATTTATAGTCGAATTTATCTTTTTTAAATCCTTGTATTAAAAATGGTTTTGTTATAAAACATTTAATATGATACATTTCACTCTTCTTTAAATAAAATATAATAAATGTCCTAATCTAACTCAAGTGGAATATAAAGTATATTATTTTCAAAATAAGGATTATTTGGGTCTAGAAAAACATATCCAATGAAATTAGGACATGTTTTAGAATAATTTTATTTTATTATGATATTAATTTTATCATTCATTAAAATTTTCACCTTTAACCATGGAAAATATATTAATAGTTTCTATTCACAAAAAATTATTATGATCCAATTAAAAAATATATTTACCCTAATTATAACCATTTATGTCAAATTTTAGAAATTAAATTCACAA
Organism: Viscum album; assembly: GCA_963277665.1. NCBI lineage: Eukaryota > Viridiplantae > Streptophyta > Magnoliopsida > Santalales > Viscaceae > Viscum > Viscum album. The sequence continues at coordinate 1,040,393,937 of OY728134.1, read as the reverse complement.
GAGTGGAAAAATTAACTTTAATGTTAATTTTTGAATGTGCCAAGAATGTGGGTAAAAGTGATGTTCAAAAGTTGAATAAAATTTGATATATCTAATTCTATTCTTAAAATGATTTCAATGACCTAAATTTGTCTAATATATGCATTTTTAACCTTTTTTTAATTCAAAATAAATTTAATTTAAAAAATTATTTATATGAAAGAGTCGGTTTTTACCAATAACGTAGTTTTCTCACTATACATCAAAAATGGAATTTTTTTAGAAAATTAACAAAATATCACCCTAAGCTAATTTTGATATTCCGAATTAAAAAATGACGTCTTTTCAGAAACATAATATTAACAAAGTTTGTTAATATTATTCATAAATGCTTTCTAAATGGCTAGTTTGATAGGTCGTGGTGTGCACGAACTGAGTGTTGTGTATAGTGTAAGCTATAGAATTATTTAAAAAAAGCACACCATGAAAGTTTGGGGTGTTACATTCTTAACACCTTAAATTAATTTCTTCCTTGAAATTTTTAGATTATCACTTCATAAAAAGATTCGGGTGGTTCTTCATCACATGTTCTTCCGGATACCATGTCTCCCCTTCCATTTTATTGTTTCTCCAAATAACTTTTTCGAGACAAGTCATTTGATTTATCAACACTTTTTCTCTGATATCAATAATCTTGATAGATCTTCATAATAAGACAGATCAGGATCAAGTTCTATTTCATCATAGGTGAGTACATGTGTTGGGTCTGGCATGTATTTCCTTAACATTTTTATGTGTAACACATTGTGATAATTGGAGAGACTTGGTGCCATTTATAAACAGTATACTACTACTACAATTCAATTTAGAATTTCAAAAGGTCTTATGTACCTGGGCCTTAGTTTACCCTTTATACAAAATCTTATAACACCCCTCTATGGATATACCTTCAAAAAAACATGATCTCCTACATTAAATTCCAAATCATTTTTTTAGTTATTAGCATAACATTTTTTCCTACATTGAGCTATTTTGTTATGAGTTTGAATAATCTTAAACTTTTTCATTTTTTCCTAATCATGTTTTGGGCCTATGAGTTTTCTTTCACAAAAATCATCCTAGAATGTTTGTGTACGACGTATCTTTCTATATAATGCTTCATATAGTACCATATGAATACTTAAATGGATGTAATTGTAATAGGAAAATTATATTATAGGTAAATACTGATATCACATACCTTGAAATTCATGTGAGAAAGTTCTAAACATGTCTTCTAGAGTTTGAATAGTCTACTCTGATTGTCCAACATTTTGTGGGTGGTAGGTTGTACTCAAATGAATCACAGTATCTAAGGCCTTCTGAGGAATTTCCTGAAATTGTGATGTAAATTGGGGATCACGGTTAGAAACAATTGCTAATGGTACACTAAATAGTCTTACAACTTCATTAATATATAGTCTTGTTAAACGTTCAAGTTGTAAATCTTCTCTTATTGTAAAGAAAATTTTCTGATTTCTTAAAATGACAAACAATAACCGATATCACATCATTAATTCTAGGATTATTTGGTATCCCCATGAAAAATCCCACTGCAATATCATCCCATTTAAAAATAGGTATATGAAGAGGTTTAATAACTTATCTAGGATTTTGGCTTCCTGCCTTCATCTGTTTACAAACCAAACATCTCGACATATAATCAGCAATCTCCATCTTCATTTTCTCCAACCAAAAAATGTTCTTTCAAATCTTTATACATATTTATTCTACCAGGGTGTATAAAGAAATTAGATCTATGAGAATCATCGAGTAATTTCCTTTTTTCTCAAGTATAGCGGGAACACATAGTCTCTTGCTGAACATCAAAATTCCATCTTCAAATAAGAAGTCATTCAATCTCTCATTATTCAAAACATTAATTTTATTTTGAAACTCCTCATCATCATTTTGAGAACTTTTTTTCCTTTATATTAAAGATGGTTTGGAAACCATTTGAAAAGGTAGTGATGATTAACCTTACATAATAATTCCCATGTCCATCTTTACTAGATCCACCAATATAGGTTCCCTTTTATCTTTCCTTATGTTTATAAATCCATGTTCCATCTTTCATAATTCATCTTTCACCATTTATTCCTTTTTTATATGGTAATGTATTGTGCAATCATAATATTTGTGTAGCTAAAGTTGTCTCCTTTTTCTCATGTTGATTTATTTCTGTGAGAAAATATATTTTAAACTCTTTTGATTAATATATATCTCAAATTTTTCACCATAGAGATATTGTTTCTATATATTCATAGAAAATATTACTACAACTAAAACAAGATCATCAGTGTGATAGATTTGTTCATGATTTTTTTAGTTACCTTGATTCATATGTAATAACCCTGCCATTATGAATAAGGATAAAACCAAGTACTTTCCTTGATGAATTTATATAAATAGAAAACCCATCACTTCCAGATGGTAATGTCCAAAAAGGAGAATTGACTAATATTCTCTTTAATTATTCACAAAATTATTTATAATCTTATTTCCAAATGAATTTAACCCATTTACATGTGAGATTTGTTAATGGTTTATCCAATTGGGGAAAATTATGGAAAAAATGTTGATAATATCCTACTAAACCAATAAAACTTCATACCTTGGTTATGCTTGTCAATGCTGGACATTTTTGAATTTCCTTTGTCTTGAAAGGATCAACAGTGATTCTATCCTTATATAAAATATATCCATGAAAATAAATTTCCTGAATCCAGAATTCATACTTTCTAAATTTACCATATAATTCATCCCTTCTGAGAGTCTAAGGAATGTTTCTCAAGTAATTTTCATGGTCTTCATAGCTTTTTAAATATATCATAATGTCATCGATGAATACCAAAACAAAATCATCCAGATATTCCTTGAACCCTCTATTCATGAGATCCATAAACATCGAGGGTGCATTAGTCGGTCCAAATGGAATTACTATAAATTCATAATGACCATACCTCATCTAAAATGTTTTCTTCAAAATGTCTTCATTTTTCACTCATAACTGCTGATATAGAGAATAAAGGTCAATCTTTGAAAATAATTGAGCTACTGGTAGCCGATAAAATAAATCATCGATATGAGATAGAGGATAATTTTTCATTACTATAATATCATTGATATACCTTAAATAAATACATAGTCTCATGGATACCTCTTTATTCTTGACAAAGAGAACATGGGCTTCCAAGGGAGAAACACTAGGACGAAAGTATCCCTTTTTACCCAACTCTTTAAGTTACTTATTTAATTTAACTAGTTGTACTATAGTTATTCTATAAGGATTCTTAGATATTGTTCTTTCATTAGGGATCAATAAAAACTCATATTCATTCCCTAGGGGGTGTCCAAGTAAATCTTCAGGAAAAATGTCAATGTACTGCATTATAATCGGCACATCCCCAATATGAAGATTCCCTTCTTCATACCTAGATTTTATTTTCTCTTCCTCACCAAGAATCTAATTTAGTAAATATACTGGGGTTAGATTTTGATAAGAATCGGGTGATGAGGTTTCTGTTTTAAATATAAGGGATTCTTCTTCTTCCTCACAAATGGTGGTTTTCTTCTTCTTGTAATAAATTTTTTTACATCATATATTGAAAGTCAATCCATAACTAGGATTATATCAAAGTAAATCATAGGGATTATGACAATATTATTAAATAAATTATGTTTATGTGTCGTAAAGTGAATCGACAAAAATAACTTTGTTGCAACAAGACTTCCTCTAGGATTTTTGACTGATAACTACACTGTTAAATAAAATTGGAAATGTCTAATTTTCATAGCATACTAGGAAGATATAAAAGAATGTGATTATACCAAATAATATAAATCATTGGCTATGTTTTAGGAGAAAATTAAAGTACCATCTACCACATCATTATGAACATAAACTTTAGTAGTTGTGATCACATAATCCTGGCCCTACTCCCTTGGCCTTTTTAGGGGTAAATTTCATCGATGATTAGAACATTGAGGTGCATAGTGTCCTATCGTCTTATAATTAAAGCACCGCACATTTACTGCTTCTTTATTTCCCTTAAAATCACAAGAATTGTGTCATTTTTATCCACACATATAATATACTCATATCCCTTATGATAATATTCTAGGATGTTTCTTTCCAAATTTATTATAGGATAGAAAATCAACCCTTTTCCTTATTCCCCTTTACTTTGTTTCCTTCCTTAAAATTTTCACCAGCCTTCTTATTATCTTTCTTCCCTTTAAATTCACTGGACTTAGTGAATTCCTTATCTATTTTGATGGAACATGAGACAATATCTTCATATGATGAGAATTTTTGGGAGACCAATGCAGTTTGAAGTAATGGTTTTAACCCATTAAAAAATGATCAATCTTACATCTTGGATTACGTATGTAGTACGCAACATATCTTTCTAACCTTGTGAAGTTAGACTCATACTTTGAAACATTCCTATCCTCCTTTTTCCTCAAACTCAAGAATTTTCCTTCTATATCAGCTCGTTGTTTATGAGGAAAATAGTTTTCTAAGAAAAGATCATTAAACTCCCTCTAATCCATATTGTCTACTTCTTCATCTTCCTTTGTTTTTTGAATTAATTACCAACATTTATCCACATATCTTGAGAAATGATAAAATTCCTTGACAACTTTTTCCCTTTCATTACTCCCCAAAGCATGAAATATTTTCTCTATGGAACTTATCCATTTCTTAGCCACAATGGTTTTTTAGTCCCACTGAATGTTGGAGGTTGTTGTTATATGAAGTGGTTTAACAATGATCCTTAGCATAGTGGATCAGGGTGCTTCATATGGGTAAGGTTGTTATTCCTAACCCATGTCATCTTTCCAAGTATGGTTATAAGTTTTTTAGCACCAGTTTCAACACTAGCTCCACTATAATTACCGTTCATAGGAGGAAAATCCCTAAATGGATTAAGTGAATTGATACGGTTTCCATTCCTTTTACTAGGAACCATTTTTATTCAATGGAATGAACTATATTAGATTTTTAATCATAATTTATAATTGCATTCTAGTAAAATACATAACATAAATTAAAAAATATATGCATATCAAATCCCATAATAAAAAAATGATTTCTTTGGAGAAATATTGACTCATAAATCTGTCATAATGGGTTTTAAATAAAATGTGAATTATCCAAAGTATATCCCCCAGGAGTGTCAAACTAGGTGCATAGTAAGACTCATCGTCATGTATTAGGTTACCTAGAGTCAAGCCCAGAACACCTTGTCGGAGTTGTTAATACTCGGAACATATGTACCAGATCAACATCCACTTGTTGTATCTAGACAATGATGAATTTCTTGGAAGACCCACATAATATCTCTTTTACCAAAATTCTACGATGTTTTTCTATACTTATACTCAAAGTCTATCTTCGGGTTATGTTTCCTAATCAATGCATTTCTAAATATAGTTTCTATGGTTTGTATTTAATGTTCATTGATACAAATTGTAACACCACTATCCCATATTCCTAGAGTCGGTGCATTATTTATTACATTTTCTTGATCACAATAAAGTAAAATCCAGATAGATCAATTGGTTTAATAGCCTTGTAAAAACTAGATACAAACATATGTTTTACCTTACATCGGGAAATAAAAAAACATAACATATCCTTTGATAACACTTATATCCCTTAGACTTTCCTTGTTAGTCAGTCATAATATATTTCTTCAAATCATGGGGAAAAATGAAACAAAATAAAAGTGTGAACTCATATGCTCAGTAAGGATAAAAAAATAGAAGACGCTATCTTGAATTGGCATAAAATATTAAGGCAAATTATTACAATAGAACCCAATATTTTTAAATATAAACATTAGAATAATATGGAAAGGATAAATCAAATAATTACATTTAAACATTCTCATGGATATTCTACTAGATGAATAATAAAATGTAACATCAATAACTAACCTCATAATTAGGGAATGCATAATTTGGGACATCATAAACATACGGTCAAAAATTTGTCCAAGACAACATACCTAATTGGGTAATAAATTAAACAAATCTCAAAAATAATTGTCTCATGAGACCTACCGATGCATCGAGGGGCTATAGTATCAAAATTGAATATTCATAATCAAACATATAATAAAAAATTATATACATTATGAAATATTGTATCATAATAAATAAACCTCAATCGAGTATATAACCAAAGGATGTTGACATAGAAGAAAATAATAATTAAAACTCTTCGAGAGAAGTATACCCCTTTTAATTTGAAAGCATTTTAAAGCCTATGAAATTATAAAATAATCAAATTATTGTAAAGATAAAATTGTAATATTTTAAGGGAAGCTTCAAAACTTTAACGCATCATGATGATGTAAATAGTCTATCATGTTGTATAATTTAAAAAACATTCTTTCCTTAATTTTTCCAAAAAATTCATAAAGTACCTCATTTGGAAAATGACGGAAATATTCTCATCAAAATGTTTAATAAAAATTAAAACATGTATAAAAATGAATTTAACCAATTGTCTAGGAATTGTAAAAGTATTTTGAAATAATGTTTTATGAAACATACACATGGATAATAAAGGTTTCCCAGTAGATACGTAAAAACAACCTCAAATAATAATGAGATTTTGAAGATAAACTTTACCTTGTTCTTTCCATTTGTCAAGGGTGCGCTAACCTACTGTATAATGGTTAAATAAATATATTAAATTATACCTAGAACATGTAAATACTTATGATATCATATAGTATCCTCTTATATCATTTTGTTAATAATATTTCAGTATTATCATTATTTCAGGTGTTAACTGCTTAGTTTTTTTTATAAAAAGAGCCATGTTTCTTATTCTTAAGATATATTTTAGTCATATAAATAATGATATTAAGTTTTCAAATATTATATTTACTAATAATATTAATTTTATAATCATTCTTGAATTGTTAATGTGGATAATGAATCTTAACACATCTTATACATGATATATTGTACACACGCATGAGGGACAATATCATTCCCTTTATGGTTGAATGATGTGAAATTGGATGGAATATAAATTTTAAAGAAACAATATCATGTCATATTTATTATTTAAAACTTTTATTTTCATCATTAAACCTAGAGAAATAAAGTGACGATGAAAAATATTTTATGCCATGGAATGGAGATGGTATGTCGTACGTACGCACGCATGGTGATATTTTTTTTCATAGGATGGGTAAATGAAGGAATATGGTTTTACCATAATTATAACAACATATCAACATATATTACATGTTGGATAACTTTGAAAGAGGAAATAAAAATACTACCTTTTCTTCGGGTGTCTCCTTTCGATTGCACAAATGGACTCTTTAGGTTGTCTTTATGCCACATGTTTGTACTATAGGTTAAAGTAATGGTTTATTTAGATTATATGGACATTATTTTGATGATATAATGGACTTGATATGTGTGAGAAAGTGGGTAGGGGTGGTGGACTTTTATAAGAGGGAGGAGGGGTACTTTAGGATTTCTTGAAATATTATTTTATTATAAATTTATTTTCGAATTCTAGTAGCTCCAAAGTAATCTATTTCGAGGATAATATGATGATGGGTTGAAATCCACTCAAAAAATATGTTTTATACATGTTTATTTCATAACATTAACCTTATATTTTAGATACTACCCTTAGTTAAATAGTTTATCTCTTACCATGTCTTCTTTTATTTTTACACTACACGGTTAATATAGTTACTAATATATGTCAGATGAACCCCAAATGGATCATTTTTTAAATTTTTATCACTATAAAAGTTATTTTTCCTGGTATTATATTTTTAGTATTTTTTAATTATTTAATAATGTAGTATTTTTTTAGAAACTCAATTATGTCAATTTTGAAACATTGTGGTAATTTATTTTTGTTAAAGTCATAAAAACTTTATTCCTTCAAAATAAATGCATTAACTAAAATATAAAATGTCATATTAATCCATTAAATTCTATTATAACATAAAAAAATTCAAAATATATTTATTTTAAAATTTATTATATCATTTATTTGAATCTTTCATTAATATGGAAATCGGTATATCATCATTATGTCATAAAAACATATATTCCATTAATGTATAAAAATTATAAAAAAATTATCATGATGTTGATAGATTTATTATCTTTCCAATGGGTTTTTATAGTCAAATTTATCTCATGTTTAAAACAATTTTAAATTTTTTTTATTTATTATAATTTAGTATGAAACTTTTACCTCTTCTTTAAATAAAATATAATAAATTTCCTAATCTAACAAAAGTGGCATAAAATTAATCTTATTTTCCAAAGAAGGTTTATTTGGAACTAAAAAACATATAAAATGAAATTTTTATAGGTGTTAGGGTAATTTTATATTATTATTATATTAATTATACCTTTATTTACCTTTTTTACCTTTAATCATGGTAAATAAAATAATAAAGTTACTTATCACCAAAAATTATTATGATCCTATTAAAACAATTTTTTTACCCTGATTACAACCATGTATGTTGGATTGTTAAAATTAAATTCTTAGGAGTTATAAAATAATGTTTAAGGATAATTTTCAAATATGCCTAGAAGGTGGTTAAAAGAGACGTTCAAAAGTTGAATAAAATTATATATATTTAATTCTATTATGAAAATAATTTCAATGAAGTAAATTGGACTATTATATGTATTGTGTATCTATTTTTACATTAAAATAAATTTAATGTAAAATAATTATTTAGACAAAAATGTCGGTTTTGACCAATAATGTAGTGATTTCACTATTCATCAAAAATTGAAACTTTTCAAAAAATTACCATAATTTCACCCTAATATAATTATGAAATTCCAAATTTAGAAATTAATTCTATTTTTAAAAATAATAGTTCAAAATGTTTTTAATACTATTCTTAAATTCTTTCTAAATGTCTAGTTTGGTAGTTCGTGGTGTGCTCGAACTCGGTGTTGCATATAGCGTATGTTATTGAATTATTTAAAAAGAAGAATACTATAGAATTTCAGGGTGTTAAAACAATTAATAATTTCTCTTAGGATTACTTATCATACCTGGGAACCCAAACAGGATGTTGTGGCCGATGCATTCCTATGCAAGGACTATAATAATTTGGATAAATAACCTAAGTGCATAGAGACTTGGTTATGATGTATAGGTTTTTTGGTCCATGTATCATATATTGTTTGTTTCATTTTTGGATTCCTTGGTATGATATCCCACTTTCTGAGATGACATCATTTAATGAGAATGTTGATCACCCACATTGAAATTCATTTTATTTGGTCCAAAATATACATTTATTGGAATACAAGAGTAGTAGGACTACTAGTCGATGTGTGAGATACTAGGGAATCTCTCTCTAAATAAATGTTATTATTTAAAGTATCCTCACATTATGTTGGTATTTAAAACAATTTGGGTTGGGATTCTCTATATATAAATCAGAAAGGTTTGGTATTTTTCTACTTGTATGGGTATGGCATCCCCTATTAGTGGAGTCGTTACTTCACCCATCTATAAACCCAGATTATATATGGACCCTCCATAGAGGAAGGTCCCGACTCATTTACATTATTATATTCAGTGATTCTTCAGTTGTAGAGACCTAGTTTTTTCCCTATCTAACTTTAGAATATTCCTATGAATAATTCCATACCTGGTCATAAAGATGACGTGCGAATCTGAGGCCAGAGTTGTGTCTGGAGCTTGTGGTTTACCCTAGGTGGAGTATAACTTTGGTCGGGATGGGCCTGCAACAGAATAAGTTATCGAGATTGTTTTCGTAAATAAATTCAATTAATTAATTTATTGGCATTGGCTCGAATCCTTATTAAAGAGGTCTCAGATAGAAATTTGGAGACTGTGGTTGAGTTCAAAATGTCATGTTTAGCATAGGGGAGGCATAATATTTTTCAGCACCGGGTGTCGGGATGGAGGCTAGTCAGAGGTTTCGATATTGTATGGAGGGTTGAGATTTAATAAAAAATTAAATTCCTCTCCCCACACTTCTCCCTTGTACGTGTGAAGAAGTCGGAGCCCCTCCACTCCCCCTATTTGGTGAGGAACAACCTGGAGGTCGAATCATTGAAACGAAGTACTATTGGACTCGGCCCTTGATGGTGATAACTTCGGGACCATGGAGCAGTAGCTTTGGAGCACAGATTTGACCTTGAAGATTCGTCTTTTCTCCATTCATGTAGATATTTTTTGCATTTTAGTTCTGATCCAATTTTTTATTTGTTGTTTTAAGGTTATAGAGCCCTTTGTCAACTACTAGGGACCCCTAATGTTTTGTACTGTGTGTTTTGTGGTGAATGAGGACAATCTGGGCTATTTGTATGGAAATCCCATCGGATTTTATCCTCAACACAGCATGAAAACTAGTCACACATGTCGTGTGTTCTTCTCATTTGGGGAATAAGGACTTTTCATAGGTATATGTTGTGTACTTGAAGTATACACCAAATAGTGGCACATGGTCATGTGACGGGGTAAAAAATAACAAGGGATAGTGGTTTTCTAAATAGTACATGTTGTGTACTATTTCATGGATAGACCACATGTACTTCAAAGTACATGCCATGCACTTTTTCTAGCCCATTTTCATCTAGGGGTTCTTTAAACACCTGTAACTTTCAGTCTGGGGGTCTGTTTCATGTGATGTCTATGGCCACGCAGCCCTTTCATTGAGACAGACCTTTCGAGGAAGGTAGGAGAAATTTTGGAGCTTGGCTCGATGCTCGGTGGAATGAAATGTCTGAAAATAATAATAATATTTTAATTATTTGGATTAGGCGTTTCTTGAATCAGATGTATATTCTGTGTTTGATGACCAATTGACGCACCATATGCAGTGTTAAGACCCTGACATAAAGGTGGACATTGCGAGACTGATTTTAGGTGTTGAAACTGAAATCGGGGTGCGGGACCCATGATGCCTGAATTGGGTGTTTGCGACGAGATGTGACATTTTCACCAGGTGTTTGTTTTAGATGTATGAGTAGTCAATTTCGTGTGTTTTTACAAGAGGATCACGTTGACATGATTTGTTTGTGTGTATTCTGGGATTGAGGTGTGGGCGCCAGTTGGGATTTCTAGTTTGAATATTTAATTTTTCACTGGTTATCCGTTTCGGGTGACTAAATAGCCTATCCTACATGTTTTTCTATATATAATGTGATGGTGGACTTGTTTTGGGACTAGGAGTTGCATAGTGTGGCGATGTTGTTGGTCACTTGGGTTGATGACATTTTAACCAGTAGCGGTTGAGTGAACTCCCTTAGTTTGTTCCTATGAGGGTTCCTATGGCATTACAACCTCAGTACATGTTAATTATCCCCTCGATTAGATGAGTTCAGATATAGTTGTGGCATTCCTCTGGTGACGCTGGGGCAGAATCCTTTAGCTTCACATCCTGAGATCGGGTTCTTGGTATCACTAAGACTACTTATACATGGGCGACATTCCCCTATCTAGAAAGACAACTCTGTAGGGTTTGTGGCTTCATCAAGAAAATGATCCCCTATGCAGTGGGCAGTAATAGTAGGGTTATAGTATCATCAGTTATATGATCCTCTAAACAGTTTTTGATTTAGATAGGGTTTATGGTATCATTGGTATGATCCCATACATTGTGAGTTATACCAGATGGGGTTTTTTGCATTGTCGAGAAAACGGTTATACGCATAATGATCCTCTATCTAAGTGATGTGATTTGTGAAACATCAGATCGGGATGTAGTATCCCCTAGGTGATCCAGGGAGTGATCCTCTATCTGAGACATCTTCGAGTTACTGACATGGGTTCTTGTATCCCCTAGAGGACCCTAGGAGTGATCCCCTATCTGAGGAGTTTAGTGATTCCACTGAGTCTCGGTGTGACAAACATAACAGGAGATATCTGATTAGAAAGTTCCCTTATATGGGCCTTCAGGGATGGTGGTGTGAGACCCAATGGAGTGTTTCTCTCATACGTGTATCATTTGGGATGATAGAGTACTGAGAGAGTGTTCTCTTGGTTATGTGTTGCCTTGGGGCCTCATATAGACTCTAATGTTGGCTATGTGTTAGGAACCCTATCAGGCTTTGTTCCTAAGATAAGTATATCTGGTGTGTTTTCTTGGTTTTCCTTGCAATGTTTTCACATCTTCAATGACACACCTTGTTGTTTGAGCTGACTAGTTGAGTTTTGTTGAGGATGGTTTTTAGATGGATTTTCTCACTCGTTTCGGTTCCCTCTTGCGTGGATGAGCAGACTGATGCTATTTAGTGTCTTCATTTTCTTTTGGGGATTTTGGGGAACCTACTTAGTATCTTTATACTCGCCCCTACAAATGATTTGACCGCCCATGTCTTGTGTTTTGTGTAGACCATAGAACTTTTTACAAAGTCCCAAGAGGACCCGTAGTAGGTAGATATTAGTGAGATAGACCAACAAGGGTGTTTACCGGAGCTGGGCCAAGTAGCTTTCTTGTGGGTGCATTTGACAGTGATCCCCACCTTCTGAGCAGGTTGGATGCTTTTGCAATTTTCTTTTTTTGGGACCTATATTTTCTATTTTGTACTTTTATTGTATTCTTATTGTGGGATATATGTATGCATGAATTTTATTTCATTTTTTATATATCTATGAACTATTTCATGGAGGTGTATGTTGGTGCATGTGTATAGGTACCTTAGGATAAGACCCACCATGTGTGTGATAGCCTACTCGGCGCCAGTCACCAGCCACTGGCCTATTGAAGGTGGGATTGGGGAGTCACATGCTTGATCTCCAATGGTTCAGGTCATGACAGAGTGGTATCAGAGGGGGTTTCACCTTTGATACCTCAGAGTGTAGTTGGCCTAGTTGTGAGTTTGGTTTTGGTTACATAGCAGTAATGTTTGGATTATTTGAGTTCATCTTTCAGTCCAGAGACTCCATTTTTAGTGTGGTAGCTGATTTATCCATTCACTAGGACTCTAATAACTTTCCTTTCAACTCAAGAAGATTATTACACTGGTCATAGGAAGATTATGTCATATTCTTCATATAGGACTAGGTTTTTGGATTTTCTTTCCCTTTTTGAGTCTACTCCCTAGATATACTCTTTGACCATCGTGCGTCATGATGGTATTTCAAGATGACTCAATGATGACAGCCAGAGAGGGTTTCATATTGAGATTGTGTTGATGACCCGCCATGAGTAGAGGTATTGGAGCAGGGCCCAGGTTCGGAGGCTAGACCTCCTGGTGGTCCTCCTATTTAGCCACCACCTGTCAAGAAACTGGTTATGCCGGTAGTGCAGGATGAGGATGAGCATAAGATGAGTGTGTTGCATGAGTTCCATAGGTAGTGACCTCTAAATTATTGGGGTTATCCAGACCCCCATGAAGTTGATGACTGGCTCGAAGCAGTCTCTTAAGTTTCCCATGAGGTGATGAAACCTCTAGATCAGATGGTAGTCCTAGTTGTGAGCCTTCAGAACAGTTCGGTATGGCGATGGTGGATTTTGGTTATGTAGTCCAATGATGTGGAGATGATTACATAGATAGAGTCTGAGAAAATCTTCATGGAAGAGTTCTATCTGGTCACATTGATGTTAGTGCGAATCTAGGATCTTCTACAGCTTCATCAGGAGGGAATGACTGTTTCAGAGTACTCAGCAAGGTTTACAGACATGTCACACTAATCTATGGATATGGTTCGATACCCATTCTATAGTTCTTGGACCTTCGAGTAGGGAATACATAGAGACATTAGATTAGGTATGGTTTCCTTGTTCCTTCCCACCTATACTAGAGTGCTAGAGTGGGCCTTGGTGGTAGAGAGATTTCTGGATGATCAGATTCTGACCGTTAGTGTTGGGAACGCAAAAGCTAAGACCTCGTCAACTGTCTTGGAAGATCGTAGCTTATGGTAGGCTTAGGGGTTCAGACGAGCAATACATTTTGGAGGAGACCCCATAATAGAGGATCTAAGGCATTGGGGTCTCAGGGCTTTCAGTCTGGTTTTGGTCAACCATAGAGGAGACAGTGTTATTCTTTCGACGGTTGGGGACATCCCATTAGAGATTTTCTTAATCTTCATGCCGTAGAGAGGGTGTCGGTTTATAGGCCTCCTTGGAAGAGGAAGAATCTCGAGTACAGAGTTCTTCAGGGTGGCAGATGGGGTTATAAAGCTAGTGCGGCAATGAGTGGTGGAAGGTGATACAATTTTCCACCACCACCAACCCCAGGCGGTCCACACCGGGATCCGGGAACTAGAGGACCGGGATGACGACAACTTTAGTCCTTAGAGGTTGTTGGCCCAGAGGCTTCGTGGATAAACAGAGGTACACTCTGTGACCTTTCTACTTTCTACAGTGGTTTTGTTAGACACTGTTAAGTGGTACTCTTTCCATTATGTTTCCAACTAGAGGTTTATTCCAGGAATTTGTAAGACCTTATGTTTGTGTTTTTCGATGTTTTTTGAATGCAGGATGAAGAGGGTTCCTTCCCCCCATGAGACATGTTTTTCTGAAGCGATTAAACCGATGAGGTCAAGTTAGTTCTTCCCAAAGTAGATATTGATGAGGTTTGGTGGATGAATCCTGCTACCTTGTGTGTTTGGGGTAGGGTTGTGTGTTGGGGAGTTAGTGTTAAAGGCTCTAGGTTCCCTAGAGTGTGTGCCAGTCGGGAGAATGGGAACCCTTAGTGTCTTGTTGTGGGTTTTGGTGAACTCACTTGTGTGGGAAACCCAGTTCGGAGTTCAGTTTCTTTCCCTCATACTTATGGATTTTCAGGGATGAAAAGTCTTAAGATGGAGAGGATGTATTGTGATGGGTTTCTCCATGTTGGAATTTGGAATATTCCTATGAATAATTATAGAGCTAGGCTTAAAGGGGGCACGTGAATCAGAACCCACAGTTGAGTCTGAAGCATGCCATTTCCCTATTTGGGTAATGTCTTTTTGACATATGCCTTCTATCGAAAACGTTATCGATGGTGTTTTTGTAAATAAATTCAATTAATTTATTTAATGGAGTCGGCTAGAATAACTTATGAACAAAGTCGTGGATCAAAATTCTGTGATCGTGGTTAAGTTTAGAATGTCATGTTTACCCTAGTGAAGACATAATATTTTTTGGCGCTGGGTGTCGGGTCAGAGGCGAGTCGGGGTCAGGGATGTTGGATTGAGGGTTGGGATTAAATAAAAAAATTAAATCCCTCTTCCCTCACTTATCCCATATGTTTAGGAAGGAGATGATTCCCCCCACCCCTTACCCCACTTTGGAAACGAACAACCCAAAGGCCAAATCATCAAAGCAAAGTTCCATTAGACTTAGATCATGATGGAGATAACTCTTAGATCATGAAGCAGTATCTTCGGAGTGCATATCTGACCGAAAGCTTCTGTGTTTCTCCCTTAAGGTAGGGGGTTTTCATTTCAGTCCCAATCCCCTTTTTATGCATTATTTTAAGGATATATATCCCTTAGACAACTGCTACAAATCCTTGATGGGTCGATCTGTGTGTTTCAGGGTAAACAGTGGTGATCTGGGCTGTTTTTAGGGAAATCGTGTTGAATTTTCCCATCAACACGATGTGTAAACCAGTCACACACACCGTGTGTTCTTCCCATTCATGGAAGAAGCACTTCTCATAGGTACACACCGTGTACTAGGCGTATATGCCGTGTAGGGGCACAGGGTCACGTGTCATTGTGAAAATGAACACGAGATTGTGGGTTTTTGAAAAGTACATTCCATGTATAGTAATGTAAACACTGTGTACTTTTAAATGGGAAAACCCCAACTACTCCAAAGTACATCCCATGTACTTTTTCTAGCTTTTTTTCATTTGGGGGTACTTTGAACCCATGTACCTTGTAATCTAGGGGTCTATGTCACATGACGTATATGGCCACGCGACCCTTGATTCATGGTAGACCTTTAGAGGTTGTTGGGAGAACTTTTTTAGTCAATCTCAATTCTCAGTGGCATAAATGGTCCTAAAATGATTAAAATATCATAATTATTATTATTAGGCATTTATTGAATCAGACGTATCTTCTGCGTCTGATGTCTGATTGATGCACCGTTAGTGGTGTTATCACCCTGAATTAAAGATGGATGTTTTGAGATTAAATTCAGGTGATAAAACCAAAATTGGGTTATGGGACCTATGAGTAACACATTGGGAATTTGAGGCATGATTTGAATTTTTCGTCGGGAGTCTGTTTTGGACATATGAGTAGATGATTCCGTGTGTTTTTTCAAGAATATCATATTGGTGCAATCCATTTGGTGTACTCTAGGATAAAGGTGTGGGGCCCACTCAGGATTTCTATGGTGAATAGTACCTTTTTCATCGATGATCTGTTTTGGGAAAGTAAATACCCTATTCAGTTTATTTTTCTACGTAGAACGCGATGGTGGATTTGTTTTGGTCCTAGGAGGTTCACAATTTGGTGATGTTGTGGGTCACTTGGGTTTATGATGTTTGAACCGGCAACGGTTGAGGGAACTCCTTTGGTTTTTTCCTATGAGGGTTTGTGTGTCATTACAACCCCAGTACAAGTTTGCAATCCCCTTGATAGGATGAGTTCTGATAGAGTTGTGACATCCCTCCAGTGAGGTCGGGGCTGGATCATCTAGATCCACTTCCCTAGACCGGGTTCTTTGTATTGCTAAGACCACTTATGTATGAGAATTAGTCCCCTATCTAGAAGGATTTCCCTGTATTGTTTGTGGCTTCATCAAGAATATGATCCCCTACGCAGTGGGTGGTAATAATTAGTTTGCGGTATTGTCAGTCATAAGATCCCCTACTCAGCATGTCGTTTCGATAGGGTTTATTGTATTCTTGATATGATCCCCTTCATAGTTAGATATACTAGATGGGGTTTTGACATCATTGATCCCACCATTATATGGAGATAATCCTCTATCCGAGTGATGAGATCTGTGTAATGTCAGATTAGGTTGTAGTATCCAACAGTGGATTCTAGGAGTGATCCCCTATCTGAGAGATCTTCGAGATACTGGATGGGGTTCTTGTATCCCCTATAGAACACTAGGCGTGATAACCTATTTGAGGATTTTGGTGTTTCTGTTGAGTTTCGGTGTGACATCCTTAACAGGCGATATCCGATATGTGTGTCCTCTTGGATGGTCCCTCTAGGATGGTGGTGTGAGACTCAATAGAGTGTATACCTCAAACAAGTTTTAAATATGATGATAGAACTCTAAGAGCATGTTCTCTTGGTTATGTGTTGTAGTGGGGCCTCGACAAGGCTCTGACATTGGATATGAGGTCGGAACCTCTTGAGGCTTGGTGCCTCGAATGAGTTTATCTGGTTTTTTTTCTTGGTATTCCTTATGGTGTTGTCACATCTTTGATGACACTCCTTGTGGTTTGAGCTGACTAGTTGAGTTTAGCTGAGAATGGTCTTGATATGGAGTTTCTCTATTGTTTGGGTTCCCTCTTATGGGGATGAGCGGGTTTATTCCTTTCAGCTACTCCCTATTCTTTTTGAATTTTGGGGCGCATACTGATTATCTTTTTACACACCCCTAAAATGGTTTTCCCACACATGTATTGTGTTTTGTGTGGACCATAGACATTTTGATAGATCCCCATGAGGACCCATAGTAGGTAGAGTTTATTGAGCTAGACCCATTGGGTTGTTTACTAGAGCTAGGTCAAGGAGATTTCCAGTGGGTGCATTTGAAAACGATCCCCACTTCTGAGAAGGTTGGATTCTTTTGCCTTTTTCTTTTGGCGGGCCCTTTATTTTAACTTTTGTATTTTTGTTGTAATTTGGTGTTGGGATAGATGTATGCATGCATTTCATTTCAGTTTTTCTATATCCCTGCACTATTGTATGGAGGATTATGTGGGTGTGTGTTTGTGTGTGTAGGTACCTTAGGATAAGGCCTCTTATGAGTGTGACGGTATATTCGACGCTAGTCTCCATCCCCTGGCCTATTGAAGGCGAGCTTGGGGGGTCACGGGCTTGATCCCCATTGGTTTGGGTCATGACATGAGTCCCCCATATGATACTATGAAGTTCGATACATCACCCCCATAGATATAGGGTTATCGGTTATTATTTATACGGAATAGGTTTAACATTTGGGTATGGGGTCAGTACTCCATTGATTGTATGAGTGGTTCCCCCATACTATAGTGGGATTGATACTCCCATGTTGTTAGGGTTTGGGTCGTCCATTTTAATGTGATATTTATATTGAGATTATATATAGTTATTTTATCCATGTTAGTTGGTACTACACTACTAGGTGGGGCATGGGTACTCCCGGGCATGTGTTGGTTTTCACTTGGCTAATATACATTTTTTAGGGTTTGAGGTCATAACTACCACAATATCGATGAGGTTCGAGTTCCACATAATATATAAGAGTTATTAATCTCTTATGAGGGGGTGTGGGTCCTCTTCCTTTATTGCTAAAAATTCAATGAAACATAGGTTATGATTATTTCACCCTTATGGTATGACACCACCCCCATGTTTTGGGTCATTATGCCCACTGGTAGTAGGTTTTATACTCCCATGATTAGTTTATAGACACTCAAAAAGGTTCAAGTCCCTCACCTTAGATTAGTGTTTGATAATATTTGGATTTCCATGATGATTACTTTTAATCTCTATTATATCTGTGATTCCTTGGAGGATCCCTAGTATATGACAGCACAACTTTTCATGTTTATTTTTCTTAAGAAATATGATAATAACGAGCTATATGGAACAATTTGGAGAATTTTCTTTATATATGTTCCATATTGTGCATGTAGGGATACCATTATGATTATATGTTGTCTCATAGATGATAGGATGATTATGGATGATGTTTTCTATGCTGATTGACTCCTCATGTGAGTAATTCATGAATGACCATACAATAGATAACTAGACTGAGAAATGTTATGTGACATTTTTTTATATTCCAGTATATGTTAGTACTTGTGTGGTATACTCCTGTTATGTTTCATTGAATGAAAAGATTCTTGAGTTTCTAGAGGATTTTATAGGCAATCATAGTATGGTTGGAGGCATATCTTGGGGTAATTATTTTTCCTCATTTATACCAATAATGAAGGTTATTTTTTTAGAAATTTCTATTGATATTCTTCCATTTTAGGGTGGTACTAGTAGATAATGTCATTAGTTGTTTTTTAAAACCCTAAAATTAAGTTCGGATAAGTGGACAATTTTTTGGGGTATTTTTTATAAACTAGATGGTTCATGGTACACTTCAAAGAAAGGTATACATAACCAGTGGGTAGGCCTAACCCTTTTGGAGATTCAATCACATTAATTATATATTTCAAATCTTAGAGTCAAGCTCTAAAATTGATTTATTATATTATACCAATGGTTGTAGAGTATGGGATGAGAACTTTTCCCTTATCAATTTCATATATGAGTGAAGGTAACTAACCATTGGGATTTTAGAAATGGAACAAATATTAATATTTCCAGGAGCTTGAGTAGAAGTTGAGTTATTCTATTGGTTTATGTTGATGGAGGTTGGGGACATGGGTATAGTTCTAGGTGATCCCATAACTTTTCTCCATGACATGTTCTGTGAAAGAGATAGGATAGACCATGTGATATTTTCTATCATGAGTATAAAATTGACTAGGAGAAAGAAATGTTGATTATGTTACCTCATTGGTGGTGTGTTTTGAGTTCTTAGTGGAGATTTATTTTTTTCTCTTAGGGGATTTAAATATGGATTTCCATCATACATGATAAATATATTTACTTGAATCTTGGTAAATATCAATTTATTGGAGTGGACATAACAGTTCATATATGTTGGATGAGGACTTGGATGAGGCCACTGGTGAAGAATTATTGTCCCCATTCTAGTTCAAGTTGAAATGATGAGAGGGTGTATACTAACCTATTATCCTTAGTTGGGTGACAAAAATGTGTGTTCTTGTCTGTTTTCTAAGAGGAGTAGAAATATTCTATCGATATGTGGTGTGGCCATATTTTTTTTTTCCGAAAGTGGATATTGATGAAATTTTACTATCTCTATAATTTATTCTTTGATGTTACCCCTTTTTGAAGGAAGGTATTATGACTCCTCCCTCTGAATATGTCATAGTATAAAAAACCATATCTGATAGTTAATGATGGTTTGTAGAATCAATTCATTTTGTAATTAATAATATTTCCACTATGAGAAGAAAAATTTATTAGTTGAAATACATGATAATAAATGTAAAGGTAGATTTAGTTTGAGGTATAAATCTTCACATATAACTATTTCATGATGAATGGGGATGTGAAGGAAAGATAATAAATGATACAGTGTCCCTAACAAAGCTTTGTGAAGGGGATGTGGTCCCATATGAGACATGTTTGGGATCACTATATATTATTTGAATTTTTAAAGCTAGATAAACTTATTCATATATGCTCCATATTAAATATGAGGGTATGAATATAGATACTTGTAGAGCCATTGTTATTGTTATTTTTTAGAGGATGAATATCCATGAAGGTGTGGAGGATCTAGTGGTATGATTTTTCCTTCACTGAAGACATGACATGTTTTGAAGTTTTTCGTTCCATAATCCATTGTAATGGGTAAAACAATTTTTCACCTTCTTAAATTACATTTGAAAAATTTTCTAAATGACTCATTATTCTTGGTATTAGACATTTTCCCAAGGGTATGAATCTTATAATATTCTGAACCTATAGTGTTGTATATATTTAATAATTAATAATGAATATTAATAAATCCCATGCATGATAAAGTCTCTATATAATTAATATATAATTATATATAAATTTAAACTTCACTATTGATTCTTGAATGTGGAGTTTTACATATGTGATTTATAAGCTCGGTAGGGGTTTTGAGTCCCGATTCGGGCCTTTAATGGG
Source organism: Viscum album (assembly GCA_963277665.1). NCBI lineage: Eukaryota > Viridiplantae > Streptophyta > Magnoliopsida > Santalales > Viscaceae > Viscum > Viscum album. The sequence goes on along the minus strand of OY728134.1, from coordinate 1,040,373,008 downwards.
CCCTTAATTAAACTAGCCATTAATAATAGGTTTAATTTTTCCCTCCACATTCTTACTCTCATATTCAAGATAGAAAAGTGTAAATGTTATTCCCTCATTGATGTTATAAAGCCATTATATCTTAGATAAGGCTTCAAAGGAGTCCAATAATTGGTTTTTATTATGGTATAGTGACAATGGATCATGGATCAACAGTGTATGAACTTAAAGTGTCAGATTTTATTCAGGAGATTATGCTCATAATTTCCAGTTTTTTAACAATTTGGATTTAATGATTTTTTGGGTTCTGATTCTATTAATTATATTAGATTATTAATTAATTAATTATTTATATAGGATTGGATCATGAAGTATTGTGCGAGACTCATTTTTTTAAAAGTGTTCTCTATCTGAAATTCCCGACTATACGATCTATAGTCCGATGAAAACATTGTTTGTTTATCATTGGTGTGTTTTTGGTTTGTTAGAATGACTAAGTGGAGTTATTTTCATATTTACATGATTTATAGGACCCTAGACTTAATGAAATGGTGTGTTTCTAGGTATTTATCTGAAAACATGTTGTGTGGTATATGGGGTTTACAAAACATGATCTCGAACATGGTATATAAATTGATATCCAATGTAGTTTGTTTACAATTAAGTCATTATAAATTCCATTTATTTTTCAAATACATGTATAGTTGGGATGAGTTACCTACTTAGAGTTGTGTGTTAAAGGTAAATGTTGTGTACCTAGGGTGTACTCCATGTACTTACTCCTATATGTGATTTTTTCACTTTTTCTCACCCTTGAAAAATAAGTGTAAATGTAATATTTTGTTAGTAAATTTTCAAATTGAAAGTGATAGTGGGTCCCTCTTCCATATTAGAGGTCATTTTCAAGGTGATCCATCGATTATATATGGTCCTATTCACACGGAAATGATTATGGGATCTATATTATTGACTAGGGCCTATATGAGGACATAATACATCTATATTTCCATTTAAACCCATGGATTACGACCCCGTGTGTTTTTATTTATTATTCCCTTTTGGAAGCTATTTGTTATTGTGGACTCTCAGAGGATGGAGATTATGAAATATGATTATTGTAAAAATGTTCTAATTCTATCTTTATTATTGTTTATTTTGACAGGACATGAAGATATATGCAAGACTCAGGGAGGATTTCCTTAATTCCATCCACTCCAAATACTGTGTTGGTTCATGTGTATTTATTTTCATCATTTACACCAATGTATTTCAAAAAATTTATAAATATGGTTTCATATGAAGGATATATTCTATATCTCATGTCTTATATTTGAATTAAGAAATATATATATTTATAAATGATTTTAAACCACTGTGGATGATCCCCTTAATTTGACTTTTACTTATGGTTTCCTTGTGGAATTATTGGTATAAAGTCTTGGATTCAAGTACCTCCTCAATCTTGTACTACGGGACTATAATTAGTCTTTCCTTTTATTGATGGATTTTTCACTCCCTTATATAAGTGAGGTGTATGTCCTATATGATTGAATAATATTTTTTATAGATCCTTCTAGTGTATTAGTTTATACTTTTTTGGGAATAAATGAATCTCTTTATTATTGGATACATCCTTTACTATAACACAAGATCCATGAAATTGTTTTAGTATTGGTCTAATATTGGTAGTTGTTGTTTGACTGACATGGATCAATTATAGGGCTTAGTAATCCCAAAATTGGGTTCCATTTCTCACATGTCATGGGTTCCTCATGATGATTGAACATTTCTTGGCTTGGTGATAGTGACGATTGAACTTCATGGATAGTTCATTCCATAATGAATATCATTTAATTCATATTTTCATATGATATGGTATAATATTGTTTCCTTAAAATAATCCAAGATTATAACAATTTATATTTTTAATACCCAATTGAAAATGTGAGATGTCTATGCCATGATTTCATGGATCCAAGAGGTGGTTGGAACTTGAAATGGTGAAAATTTTACCATGAAAAAAATCATTCAATGAAACCAATATTCCATGCATGATTATTGGTTATTTTCACCACATGAGACAAGATTTTTAAATAAGAGTAGGATTTAATGGATAGAACTTTCATGGTGTAAAATCATGTTTTATGCTGGGAACCTGAGCGATGATAAATTTCTAGTTCTGAATTTTGATGATTTTTTATTGTTCTTCATAATAAATTAAATGGGAACACTTGATATTGAATTTTATAAATTCACTAGAAAAATACATGGAATTATGGCCACCCCAATTATTATTTTATGCATATAAATACAAGGACAAGATTCTGTTACAAAAGGGTAGACAAAAAATAGAGCATGGGTCTAATGATCCTATCCTTTCCACAAATTTTTACATTTTTTAAAGAATAATTAACCAACGATTTCAATCCAAGTATCATAAAGTCTAGTGTCTTTGCTAGATTAGGTACATAATTTGAAAAAACAGAACCAATTAAAATATTTTATTTACTCTTCATAAAGTGGTTCTAACTCCCATTGAGCTCTTACATCTTTATACAGTAATAAGGGGAATACATGAATTGTGGGATGAGATAAAAAACCCAGTAAGGGAATAAACATAGAAATAAATCATATCACATTGTTTATAAGGAATAACAAGGTAATATAATAAGGAATGATACATGAATAAACATATGGAATCATAACATATAGAACATGGGATCATGTAATCATGGTATCATATAAACTTGGAAACACATACAACATGAAATAAGAATGAGTCAAGTCCAAACACAAATACCATTTCACATGGAGGAGAATGAGTAAATTCTAACCCCTAAGACCATTGTATATAAAGTATTATGAGTCAAGGATAACCACCATGACCATTGCACATGGAGGATCATGAGTCAAGGATAACCAAAAAGACAATTGAACATGATTTCTCATTAGGCTAAACATTACCCAATGAATTGAAGAAATATCTAGGAGAACCCATCATAATATATTCATGAATAAGTATTCCACATGTAGAATCATACATAAGGAATAAATGTAAGGATTACCCAAGGAAAGAAGTGGGCATCGTAATCATGTAATAATTTATAACAATTGGGTGTTTCATAAACGTTTCCATGAAAGAATAAATTTAATTCAAACATGGGCATTAATAGGGGAAAATATTTATAGATAATGATATGTGAAGTCAAATTAATGTTAAAAACCCATTGGGAGTAGGTACTGTAGTAGTATTATAGTGCACTGTAGCAGCGACGACATTGTAGCAATGGCCGGTACTGTAGTGGCGGCAGGTACTATAGCAACGGCGGGACTGTGCAGTACTATAGTAGGTAGAGTACTATAGCATTACTATTCACAGAATGGGCTTTGGGCCAAAAATTTCTGCCTATGGTCCATGTAATGGGCTAAATTCCATCTGGACCTTCGGGCTATGTAATGGGTCCCCCTCTACCCAGTGGAAAGAGGTCTTTACTTTCCTCTAAATAATAAATGAGTCTTCAGCCCAAAACTTTTTAAAAAAATGTTAAAACAAGTAAAAAGAGTGCTTAAAGAATGTTAAAAATGAAACATTTTATGCGATTTATGGAATATATTAAAGATAATTTAAAGCGTAAAAAGAAAAATGTTTATATGAAACAAAAAAATAACCAAAATATTTTCTCAAGTTAAAATGAGAGATTCAATAAAAATAATTTCGACTACAAAAAGATTATGGATTTCACATTAAAATGCGTAATAACCATGATGTTATCTATAATTGGGATTTCTTATCAGGAAGATTTGATAATGGAAGTATTTTGAAACATTTATTTCCTCATAAAAGAAAGATGATCTTATTTGTACCGATGAGTTTGGAAAATATAAAAAGAATTTATAAGATTTATGTAACATTAAAGAATAACTAAATTATGGTAAAGGGAGAGAAAGAGTAACCCGAAGAAAAAATGGAGGTTCGAAGAGAATATCTTACCCTATGTCTGATTGAGGTCTGCAATTGAACTTCATGTCCTGGAAAATGAAATTAAATCCAATAAATAATTAATTAAGAACATTTAATACTTTTATATAATTTAGTTTAATTTTATTAATATCATTATTGTCCTTTTTAGGAGTTATAAGATAAAATTGTATTGTTTGGGAGAGTTTTCCTTCGTTTTCGTGGTTGATTTACTAGTATACATGAATGGAATATCATGTAAAATGATAATAGTTTTCTGGAATTGAAATTATATGTTATTAATAAACATATAGTATACTAAATTAATTAATATATCATATTTTTTTTTATATTTCTATGATTCATTAGATTAAATGTTAGTGATAATCGTTTAGAATATTTTGGTGATTTTTCGATCATCCCAATCTAGTTTTGTTTTAATTATTAATATTGAGTGTGTATATACTGATTATAGAACATTAAATAAGATTTAAAAATTATATTATAATACTTTTTTCCTATAAATGTTTTTTATAAACAACACTGAAGGCAATAATGGAAATTTAAAAAAAGTTTTCCTTGAATGCGATAAATTAACACATAACGGATGATGTTTCCATTTAAAAAAAGAGGAGGGGAAGAGAAATGATGATGGGTTTTCACATTAAAACAAAAAATTAGATTATATAAAATATAATATAATTAACATGTCACTTTAAAAATAGGTGGTTAGGAGAGGAAAAAGAAGTAAATAAACCGATAATAAAACAAAACGAAAGAGGATTTTAGCTCTTTAATTCCTTCTCCTCGAGAACCTCCATATGAGAATTGGGTTAGGTATTTTTTGGAGACCGTAGGCTATTTTAAGTGTTGTATATAAAAGGAGAAAGGATTGGGTATATATTTTTCAAGTTTCATGGCTTTTAAGGTGCGAGGAAAATAGGTGGTGAGGGGAGGGGGTATGTATAGTTGATGAGAGGGGTGTTATTATTATTAAATCCATTATTTTATTATTTTGGATTAAGAATATAAATATTATTTTACCTTATCTCAAAATAAATTAAATAATTAATCCAATTTCATGATTATGGTGATTTCATCAGCGATGACTCAAGAAATAGGGTATTTTACTAATACTGTTATATACCGTAAATTAGTGTATTTCATTAATCACAAAAAATTCAACTATTTTAGAATAATCAAAAAAATTACCCTAAGTATTTTTTAAAGTTTATAGTTAATAAATGAACTTCATTTTATGAAATTTTTTTTCCATATATGATAAGTTTAATTTGAAATTAAAATAATCATTTATTTAAATAATGCCTATTTTAAAATTATAATTGATTTTATAACAATTTTAAAAAATAATTAAGTTCTCAAAAAATTATAGTATAATAATAAGATAGAAAAATATTATTTTATTAATCTATTTTATGAAAATAAATTTTCTTTTAAACCATTATATCAATTATACAATTCTAAATAAACATATATGTCTAAAAAATACCGATACTTAATTTATCATTTTTAAAACATTTATTTACTTGTTCAATGATATTAATATATCATATTTTAATTTATACTTTAATAGGTGAGTCTAATATTCTATTGGTTGGTTTACTTTTTGTAATGGACACATTACTACTCCATAGGACAAATTACTATTCCATTGGTTTCGGTTCATTAATTTCTTGGAATACCTCTTATTTCCATTATTCTTCTATTGTAAAGTATTTATTATGTTCCCTATATTTGTTTTCTGTTATTTATACTATATTATAGAATAATAAGAAGGGAATTTTCATTGATAAATTTTTTTTCATTACATTCATCCCCCATTATGAAATACCACCCCCAAAATTTCGTTTTACAAATGAAGGGGAACCTATGATGGGACATGTCCTTCAATTATTCCTTTGGTTCCCATGTTTTCTATTCGTAATTATGGTTCCACCATTGTACTTTTACTAGGTGATTAGTCTTGTTTCCTAGAACTTTATCACTTTGATCAATGATCTTCACATGATCCTCCTCATAAGATAGATCATTTTCCAATTATACCACCTATGAATTCAGTACATGTGAGGGATCTGGTATGTACTTTCTCAAGAGGGATATGTGGAAAATATCATGTATATGAGACATAGTTGGTGGAAGTGTTAGCTAATAGGCCATAGATTCAACATGATCAATAATATTGATGGGTTTGATGTACCAAGGACTTAGCTCTCCTTTCTTCCCAAATCTCATGATCCTCTTTAATGGAGATATGTAGAGGAATACCATGTCTCCAACCGAAAACTCCATGTCCCATCAATAATAGTCTACATAACTTTTATTTCATATTTAGACTTCCTTGATGTGATAATGAATATTTTTCAGCTTTTCAACCATTTCTTTGACAATTTCATGTCTTTTGAGCTTATGTTCACCAACATCTTCCCAACATTGTATTTTTCTACATATCTTTCCATAAAGTGACTCACATGGATCCATTTAGATGCTTGAGTGGAAACTATTGTTGTAGGATAACATTATTAAAGGTATATGATGGATTCATCATCCCTTCAAGTCCATAGAACATGCTCCTAACATGTCCTCTAGTGTCTGAATAATCCATTCAAAATTGACATAAATTTGAGGGTGATTGGGGGTACTGACGTTCATCTCATTATTTAGAGCATCATGGAGGGTTTTTAGGAACATGTAGGTGATTCTTGGATCTTGATCAGGTATAATCAATAATGGTAATCTATACATCCTCACTACTTCTTTGATTTTTTTCCCTGAAAGTTGATACATTGATATGTCCTCTAGAATTGTGATAAGGTGAGATGTGTTTTTAAGACAATCCATAACAACCAATATAGCATTGTTTCTTATGGATGTCTATGTAAGTCTATTGAAAAATTACTTGGTTATGTTTTCCCATATTCATATTGGTATGGGTAATGGTTTCATCATCCCCTTAGAAGGTTTACTTTCATTCGTCACTTTTTGACATACTAGTAACTTTTTTGTATATTCATTGATCTCATTCTTCGTAGTGTTTTACAAATAGTTTTCCCAGATATCTCAATACATCTTGGTGCTTACTAGGTGAATAGAGAAGGTTAATTTATGTAAATAATTCAAGAGATATTTCTTTATCTCTATATCATAAGGTATACATAATCATGTCCCAAATCATAAGACTATGTCCCCATAAATTTTGACCTCAGAGGATTTATCTTTTCAAATATCTTCAACCTGTTTCTAAATTTCAACATAATATCATTGAGAATCCTTTGTTTTCTATATAAATGATTATTTATCAATCATTTGAGAAACAATGGATGATGTTTCTTAAAAAATTATCATGTCCATCCTTTTCAGGACTAAGAATATTGGATCGTTCTCAATTCTCGTCATCGATAATGATGCATGATCCTTTCTAATTAGAGAATCCCCCACCTTATTTTCATTACTAGGATGATAGTGGATTTAAAATCTATAATCCTTGATGAACTATAACCACATTCACTGGCACATAATATGTTCTTTCTGTGTGAATATATATTTGAGACTCCTAGGATTGTTATATAACTAGAACCTCTCCATATAGAGATTATGCCACAATATTTTAAATGAAAATATCATAGGTTCCAACTCTATATCATTTGTTGGATTGTATTTATCATGAATTTGAAACTACCTTAAGGTGTAGGCTATAACATTTTTGTTTCTATTTAGTGCACAGACTAATCCCTTCTTTGAAGAATTGTTGTACACCCAAATGTGTTTTCCACTTGTCAGTAGTGTCATAAATGGTGCAGTGATATGCCTCTTTTTCAAATCCTTGATGTAGTCTTCACATTCACCAGTCTATAAAAACTTCAACACCTTCTAATTCAACATGGTTCCTAGGATTTAAAATCATAAAAAAATCATTAAAAATTCATTGTTATACCCTTCTAGACAAAAGAAACAAGGGATCTTCATTACTGTTTCTTGCATAGGACATTCCTCTTTTACCATAATCTTAGAAGGGTCCCCATATATTGCATTTATAGTGATAAAATTCCCCATGTATGATACATACTCTATCCAGAACTCACATTTATAGTACTTTTCATATAGTTTCTCCATTTTCAATGTTTTTATCACAATATTCAAATTCTCATCATCTTCCTCCTTCCACTTGGAATTTATCAAAAATATCATCAATAAAGACTAATAAAAAATTGTTGAGGTAATCACTAAATAATCAATTAATTATATCCATTAATATTTTTATAGAATTAGTGAGTTTGAAAGGAATAAATATGAACTCATAATTTCTATATCTCATTCTAAAGGTATTCTTGGGAATATCTTCCTTCCTCAACTTTAATTAGTGATATCTTGGTCGAATGTCCACCATAGAGAAATACTTGTCCCCATGTAGTGGATAGAAAAAATTATCTATATATGGCTAGAGATACTATTTAATTATTGTGATTTTATTATTCTACAGATAATTAATGAATAGGTTCACCAATCCAAAATTATTGTTGATAAATAGGACTAGTTCACCCCATGGTGAAGCACTCGAGCATAAGAAACCCTTTTCCAAATTATCTTGTAAATTCTTCTTTACTTCATCCAACTAAATGGTGGCCATTCAATAACATTACTTTGAGATAGTTATATATCCATGAATAATTTCAATTGAGAATTCAACCTCTTTATTAGGAGGAAGTCTAAGATGTGATTTAGAGAATACAATAGTATAGTCCCTCATAATAGGCATGTTTTCAAGCATGATCCTCACCTTTGTCTCAATAATTTGTAGTAGATATTCTTGAGAACATGGAAATAAATTCCAAAATTGAGAAAATTATTATGAATAATATTTATCCACCTCCAAAAACTTGTATATAATTAGTTTATGCTTTGGGATGTGAAGATTAATATCCCTTTTCCCATTATTTTATGTTGGATTTATAGAATTTTAGTCAATCCACTCCCATATCGAATCAAATTATACCAAAGGAAGTATGACATGATTTTCTAGGTGGTATAGTCCAAAAACATTAACTAGGAGGAGTTTTCTCTTGGAAATCAGATACATCGGCACACATGCCTATCGAGAAGAAAACATTCTTGCTGATGGTTTGGCCAACAAAGGGATCAAACAAAGAATTACTTCGTTGGAGGAGTTTCTAGTTGATCTGCTTAACATTGATGAAAAATATTGTAATAAGATCCTCTTATTAAGACTTTTGTATATTATTTTCTCTATTTAATAAATTGGGTCTTGGTCTTAAAAAAAATTAACTCAGAGGAGTTATATACATTGGTTGTAATTATTTCACTATTATGTTTTCTCAAAGATAACTACAAATCTATATTTTGAGGTGGTGTTTTCATAGTTCTACTAAAAATCAATGATATTAAGGAATGCATAGAACCATAATCAAATAGAACATTACTTGTTCCTTAATAAATATACAGTGTACTTATCGCCACATCATTTTTAGGATCCACCTCAGCAGAAGTGATTAAATATGTCCTTTCTTTCTACCTTGAATGTTGTTGTTGTTGGTTTACTCCAAAAACCCTTGGCTTAGGGAAATATTTCACATAATTTCCATGTTCATTTATTTTGTAACACAGCACTACAGGATGATTGTTGATTTGAACCATCTATTCTTCTTCAATATTAGTTGAATTCTTCATCTCCCTTTGGTAATTATTATCCAGATTCCTCATTCTTCCACATTTGAAGCCCTTACTAGTTCTGTTTATGTAGTTCTGATGATTCTTCTTCAAATAATTTTAACACATGGGAGGTTGTGTTTTCTTTTATATTGAGATTTATCTATTAATACTCCCATATTAAACAGCATTTTCCAATTTTTTTATACAGGACCACAAGACCACCGAGAGTCTCCGATCTCCATTTCAACCTTATTACACCAATGGAAAATATCATCTTAGCTATAAAAGCCTCAAATCACTGATGAATTTGTATACTTGGAATTATTCCACTAAAAAGGTGAAATATCTTGCATTTTTTTGTTCATGAAAAATTCAGAGGCATACCATGCATCCCTTGTGATTTTTTCTTTATACATCTTGATTGACTCATATTCCTTATACTTTGGTCTAAGGAAATCTCTCCCAATATTTAGATAGAGTGTTTGGGGAATGAATTTATTGAAAAAAAATATTGTAATCTCCCATTTACATGGAATTAGTTTCCAACATAGGCTTTATGTTCTTGATCAGTGTCCACTACTAACTATCTTCCCCATTAAAATAACAGATTTGCAGCACAATTTTCTATTCTTCTGAGCACTAGAGATTAAAAAATATCTATTCATTGGAGTTAATCCACTTTTCCATGAGGAGGTGATCTAAAGATCCACTAAACCTGGGATTCAATTGTCACATAATGGTTTTGAACTCAACAATCACTATCTTTAGAGAAGAAAGGAGTTCCACATGATTTAGGTTATTATGCACAACGTGATCTAGTAGAGTATGTACTACCATGATGTTTTGACCATATTTTCCCATCAAATTTAGAATTTAATAAGGTAAATTACCAAATTTCATATCAAATTTATTTTTGGCACGAGTTCTCCTAATTCCATTCATTAACTAAGAAAAACAGAGTTCAATTATGGGGTCTTGAATACTTAGCTGCTAAACATTTACAAAATGAAACATTGAACCTAAATTGATAAACAAGTAAATGAAAAGAACTTAATATAATTTGATTATCTATGATTAAATCTATGTTATCCATGTCTATTGAATTATCCCTAGGTTTCTTAGTAATGTAATCTAGTCCTAATATCCAAAAATAAATAGACAATTCTCTAATACAAATTATAATAAACGTAGCCTTTTTAACTTATTTTTAAATGATTTTAATCATAATTAACATTAAATTAAAATTCAAGGATCATAAATTATACTATATTTATAAGATTACATATATAACTAGAAAACATAGAACCATGATAAATCATATTTTATTCAATCGTAAAAAAGAGCTTATAACATCCATTAATATCTTACGTCTTTTTAGGATAGCCTCGGGAATACATAATGGAAGGGATGATCTAAAAATAGTAGTAAGGGAATAAATATAGGAATAACGAATAGCACATCTGTTATAAGGAATAACACTATGACGTAAAAAGGAAATCATCATGAATAGTGGAATCATGACATACAGAACTTGTGATACTGTAATTATGAAATCATATAAATATTGAAAAAAATACAACATGGTGTAATTATCAATCAATTCTAACGACCAAGACCATTTCATGTGGAGGATCATCATTCAAGGATATACACCAAGACCATTTAACATTAAGATAAATGTGTCAAGGCCAACCACGAAGACCATTGCACATATATGAGTGTGAGTAATGGCTAACAAAAAAGACCATTGCACATGATTTCTCATGAGACTAAATGTTACACAGTGCATTGGATCATTATCTAGGTGCACCCATAATAAAATGTCCATGAATATGTGTTCCATATAAATAATATTAAAAAATGAATAACCAGAAGGATTACCCATGGAATGAAGTGGGCATCGAAATCATTCCATAATGCATAAAAAAAATTTAATCATAAAAGTTTCCATGAAATAATGTATTTAATTTATACAAGGGAATTCATAAGGGGGAATATGAATAGATCATGAAAATTTATTTCTATCTATATTTAAAAACAATTAAAATAGTGTATAAGAAACATTGGAAATGAAACATTTTAGTGTGATTTAAGGAAAATAATAATGAGCATTTAAGGTAAAAAATGTAAAATATTTTATATACAACCATACATTAACCGAGATAGTTTTTCATTATAAAATTACCGATTTAATAAAAAAAATGGTGACTTAAATATTATTATACAATGCACATGAAAATGGGTAATAAATGAGGAAGTTCCATCTAATAGGTCTTGCTTATCAATAAGATTTATAAAAGAAACCTTTTTAGAGCATGTATTTCCCCATCAAAGAAGGATGAACTGATATGGATACATAATTTTGGAAATTATACATAGAATTTAGAATAAAAATGGAAAAATAAAGAAAAATTTCATTGGTGTAAAGAGAGATAAAGTGTGACCCGATAGATAAATGGACGTTTAGAATGAATCTCTTACCTTATCTCTGAAAGTGTTAAACACTTGAAATTAATGTACTGGATAATAAAATTAATTTCAATAATTAATTAATTTAGAATATTTTATACATTTATTTTATTTATTATAAATTTATTAATCTCATTCATGGGTTTTTTGATGAGTTTTAAGATACAATTTCATTGTTCGTGAGTGTTGGTTCCCTCAGTTTTCTTATTCTGTTTACTTCTATACATGTATCAAATATCATGTGAAATAAGAATAATTTTCTAGAATTGAAATTATATATTTTTAAGGAAATTAAAAAATATTAAATGGTCGTATATTTCATTTTTTTGAGATTTAAGGATTAATAATTAGATAAAATGTTAGAGATAACAGTTTATATTATTTCGGCATTTTTTCGATCATCATGAAATAGTATGGTTTTTCAAATTAATATTTTGTATATATATACTAGTTCCAAAAAATTAATTATTTTTTAATAAATATATTATAATATGTTTTAACCTTTAAAATGGTTTTATAACCATCCTTGAATGTCGCAATGAGATTAAAAAACATTCATCCTTGAATGCAATAAATTAACACATCACAAATGATGTTAGAATTTTTAGAATAAAAGGGGAGGGGTAGAGAAATTATGATGGCTTGTCATGTTAACACAATTAAATTCAAATATATAAAATTAAATAGACTTAAAATGTCACTTTATAATGGGAGGTGAGGAGAGGAATAGATAATAAAATGAGAATATAAGAAATGAAAATTAAAGAGGATTTACCTCTTCAATTCCTTCTCCTTTGAGAACATCTTAAGGGAATTGGGTTTGGTCATTTTTTGAGACCAAATGATCCTAGAATTTGGGGGTATAATTGAGAAGAGTGTTGGGATTAATTTGAAAACTCTTAAACTATTTCTCATTGTGAAGAAAATCAGTCGTGATGGGTGATATTTATAGTGGAGGAGAGTGGTGTTTTTTATTATTATATTCATTATTTTATTATTTTGGATCAAGAATATATATAATATTGAATATTATCACTAAATATATTAAATAATGAATGATAGTTAAATATTATTCTACTTAAAAAATCTATTATGTAATAAATATTGTTTATAACATATTCTGTTATATACTGTAAATTATTGTATTTCAATATTCACCAAAAATTAATCTATTTTAAAAAAATCCCCAAAATTAACATGAATATTTTTTGGATTTTTAGAATTAAAAAAATGACTCCATTTTAGGAAAATAATTTTTTAAATATAATAAATTGAATTATTACTTAAAAATCCATTTATTCCAATAATAATAATTTTTAAACTCGAATTGATTCTATAATACATTGAAAATTTAATTAACATCTCACAAAATTATATTATAATCATATGACAACAAAATATTAATTAACTAATCTATTTTATTTGAGTAATTTTTATTTTAAATCATTATATTAATTATAAAATAGTAAATGAACATTCATGTATCACAAAGATACCAATACTTAATTTATCATTTTTAAAACATTGATTTTATTGTTTTATGATATAAATATATAATATTTTCATTTATAAGATTCATCCATTTTAATATAATTTAATCTATTAGGATGCTATTCTATTTTACTATTTACTGTTAGTAATGGTCACATTACTATTCCAAAGATCAAATTATTATTCCATTGGTTCATTTTCATTAATTTCTAGGAATACAGCTTATTTCATTTATTCTTAGTTTATAAAATCTGTATTATTTTCTATAGATTATTTCATGTTATTTATACTACATAGTATAATTATAAGAAACAAAATTTCATCGATAATATTTGCAGTCATTGCACTAGGGAAAGGTGTTTCACTGTTGTAGAGTCCTTCACTATGGCTACTCTATAATTTCTACAGTGTTTTTATTTTTATTCCATTCCTACCTACACATGGCCAGCATGAGACATTGATTTTCATCATTCCATGTATATAAATAAAAGATTAATTATAAATAATAAAATGTTTTTTATATTTATTTTAAATTAGTATTTAATTTTTCTTCAATTCATTCAATTCCATTTTTTGTTTTTTATTATGAATAACCATTATATTCCAAAGTTAGGAGGATATAATTTAAAAGTAATTATAGGAAATCTTCCTTCTATATTCCCATTTTGTGTTAAAAATTAAACAATCAAATGTGGTTCAAGGTTATATATTTTATTAACTAATAGATGTATCATGACCATTAGGAAATGGGGTGGTTAGGGAGAGGTAGAGTATTCACCCAAACTAGGAGGACTACATCATCTAGATTCTGATGTCAATTTAGTGAAAACATGAACATTCCACTTTGAAAATTACATGAACCGGTATTTTCTATATTTGGGGATCTTTTTTTTAAATCTTCTCTGAAATTATAAAAAATCATAATTCTCAGTAGTTTCTATTTAATTATTCATTAATTAAATGTTTAGTTTATTGTTATTAGATTAATTAATTCCCCTAAGATTATCATTGTGGGATTAAAACTGGGACATTCAAATCTAGTACTACATTATTTTATATTTATGAATTTCAATTTAAAGTTTTTTATATTTATAAATTTGATATAACATATGGAATTAAAGATTACCTTCTGTGGATCATTAAATATACTTTTGTGCTTCATGTGACCTCATTGAGTTTTTTGGAAAAGGTATATGTCAATTAAAAGGGGTATTTTTTCACTGATCATTTAATGACTATTATGAATTGTACGGTAGATATTAACTACCTTTTGAGCCATATATTATTATAAACATCAGTACATACCTGCAAAAATGATTTAGAGATATTTTATCCTAATAGAGAACCCCTCATGTTTATTTTTTATTTTTTCTCAATGGGGTGGAGAAAGTAGATGAATTGCATGACTAGGTTGAGGAACATGATTCGAGGTATGAGAAAAACTGATGTTATAATTTTAACTTGAGTGATATGTGAAAAAAAATCTGAGCATGGAATATGATGGGAGGAATGTACATTGATAATGATTTGAGAAATATGAATAGAATAATAAAGTTGATTTTTAATTTCAAAAGGGAAAATTTGAAACACATGTTGAATTATTTCTTTTGAAAAATAGGATTCGATGAATTTTTCTCTTTGGATTCTCAAACATTTAATTCCCATGTAATCACTTGATTTTGTGTAAATTGTATTTAAATATTCGATGGGTGAGCATCCTTTATAATTTTTTTAGATATCATTCTTGAGGAGAATCAGGAGTTCTTGTGTGGTGGGATTTAATATCCACATGTCATTATTGTGTTTTGAATTTAATATATTATTAATTTTAGAATTAAATTGGATACTCATTCATTGATGGCTATTGTTTAATTAATATTGTGGAAATAGTCAACGGAATATTAAATACAAATAAAATAAGATAATCTTATTAACATTCATATCATTTCGATCCAATTAATTTTGTATGTTGTTTATGGCCTGATTATGGGGCTCAGATAAGATTTTTATATTATAAATATAGAATCCAAAATAAGGAAAATAGAATTCAGATCATGAAATACATTTTAATTGTGTCGAAATTTGATAATTTTACCATATGAAGATAGTATATGAAATCAATAACATGTTTTGAGGACCTTATCATTAATTAAATTAATTAATGGTTCACACCTTGATCCTAGGTAATAAGAAACTACTAGTTCTAAATGATAATGTCTTATGATAGGTCATCATAATTAATTACTATGAATATTGTGACACTGACCTGAATGGATTCATTAGATTCATTTACGACCTTTAGGGCCAACTGGGGGCTTCTTTTATACCTATAAATACATTGATATGCTAATATTATAAAACGGTATATAGAGACTAGATCATGTGGTAAAGCGATGCACCGTTGAAAAGTCCTTTAACAAGCCTACTCCAAAATTTCTGTAGAATTTATAATTTATTTCTTCTCCCACACTCTCATGGAAATAATGAGCGGTGATTTTATTTGTGACATGTTAGTAAAAATAATGGTAATTACAATTAGTTAATGTTCTATTTATATTTGCATAAAATTTTGTTTTTTATTTTCATTTATTCCTTAAATTATCATCTTTATTTTTTCTATACATGACCATTGTATGGTGAAGTGAGTGGGTAACAAAATAATTGCGATTACTAGAACTAAGTCTCATCCATGACCACTTGGTTTTACAAATTAAAAATATAAATTTAGTTTTAGGTTACCTATTTTATTAATTAACTGAAGTATCATGACCACTTAGAAAAGAAATTTTTTGTGAGAGAGAAAGTATTCTACTGGACAAAGGGAAAAAGATAAACATGATTATAATGACAATTTCTAGGGATCATGACCATTCCTCTTTACTAATTACATCAACTTGTATCTTCCTTATTTTGAGAGATTTTGTTTCCACACCACTTTCTAAAAAATCCTCATACTCATTAGATTAGATTTACTTAGTCATTAGTAATTACATTAGGTATTTATTATTAAATTAATAATTTCCACCAAACCTATCCTTATTGGATCGATCTTGGTGATTTCAAATCCAATACTAAGCTATTCATTATTTAGTGATTGTAATTTCATGTTTTATAAAATTTTAAATTTGATATCACTGATGAAATTAATGATGGATTCAAGAAATATCATCCACTAGTAGAGAGGAATTATTGAAAGAAAAGTAGAAAAAAATCTTCTAGAAGTAGCATTTCAATAGCCATTGTTCAGTCGACCAACTCGACAGATCATTTTTACAGAGATGCACAATGACACTTCATATAAGTCAAAGAGTTCTAAAGGACCTTTTTAGTCCAAATTGTTGATCTTCCCACATAATTTACATAAACATTTTCCAACCCCTTTCTTAAATGTAGCATTAACACGATACCTTCAGTTGTACCTATGATTCAATTTTGAACTCTCATTGTCTATCAAGTGATCCAAATGCATAAATCATGGGTCTTGATTATTCAACAGATATAAATCTAAAAGGATCATATATTTGTAATCCCTTTCCATATATTCATCTTCCAATGCTCATTAGATGATTGCAATATGAAATATTTGTAGATATTTACCCATAGTTGGGTAGACTAGATGATTGGTTTTTTATATTATGTTATGCTCTAATTGTCTTTTAGGAATATTTTTATCTAATTACCTTTAAGAAATTTCCATATATAATGCAGTGTGACATCAAAATAATCAAAATTCTATTGATACAAATAAAATAATTTGGAACCCTCAATGGAAAAATCATATTATATATCAGCATCTCCAAAATTCAAAAAATCTACAATCTTATATATGAAGATCGTTTGGGCAGTCATCTTATTTATTTGATTCTTAAAATATAAAAATCTATATCATTATTTGTAAGAACATCATTAGGGGAAAAAATTATATATAATGCATCTTTGGTTTTTGAAAAGTGTGGAATATTATATATCAACATAGCCCTAGGATAAATCATATTGTGTATGCACTCCAATGGATTTTGAAAAAGTTAAACATGTTTTGTATCACTTTGTTCCATAGAAAAAAAACCTATATATCATTATTTCCTATAAAAAATATCTTACGTAACAATATGAAATCAAAATTTGGCATACTCATATGTTATGAATCTCCCTAGTACCAAAAAACATCATATATATCACCTTCTAGTGGGAAAAACATCTAATGTATCCTTCTTAATACCATGTTTCCAATATTAATAGATATAATTTATTTTTTATCAATAGATGTTTCCTAGTTGACATCCTTGATCAGTCTACATCTTCTAGAAGTCATGTCCCCTCCCGCATTATTATTCTTATAGTAAATAGATTTTTGAATTAATGGAATATAAAAATGAAATGTAGTATTTATCCTCATGAATTATTAAATTATTCACTTAATTCAAAACCATGAATATAATCCGATTTTACAAGAGTTCCATTTACTATGATGTAAAATTATCTGTTCTAGATATATAAATGGAATAAAATTCAATGAAATTAATATTTTAACAATTATAACATTCTTAAATCATTATCCCCTAACATACATAATCAGAAAATAATTTGAACACATCCTTCATACATCAAAAATGATATTAAAATATATCATTTACCCCTTGATTATCGATGTTTAGAATATCCCAAATCTATCCTCCCCCTATTTTAGTTAGTACATAATAGATTTTTCTTATCCATGTTTGTGAAAATAACTTATTATATATTTTTATCTAAACATGGAACTAAAAAATTCAGTAACACAAGGTACCCATAAAATTGATTTTAACAGTCTTGAAATAAAAGTAATTCTTGTGTAATTAGCTCTCAGGTCACTCTAACACTTATTTGATGAATAACTCATCCATATATGTAAATTGTTTACTATAAAGACTTATAGATAAGTTCAAATCATAATTATTTACTACAATTCATATGAGGTATCCAAATTCCATTTTTGGAGGCTCAGTAGGGTGAAAATAAAAAATAGTAGGTATGTCACCTTAGTCTATGTTAAAAAATCTAGATTCCTCATATTATTATTTTTTGATTCCATTCTTTTCTTTACCATTGAAATTGATTTCCCATGTTCTGTGGCCAATGATTTCCATTGTTCTTACTACAACTCGATTAAATATTTCATTTAATTTGGGGAAAAAATTTAAAGTATCCAATTATCGTTTTTTATAATCATTCCTTAATCATTAAAAAATAGATAAATATAGTAGAGACCATGTACATTCAGAAATAATTTATCTAACACCACCACACTTATCATGGGCACTTCAAATAATTAATTTCATAATGAAGAATTCCCTAAAATATAGTCATCTGATGTGAGTGTCTAGTCTAGTGTAAAGAAAATATACAACCTAGAATTTATTGTTCATATCACGTAGGAAGTAATATAAAATCCTTGATTAGTTCATTCAAAAAAATCACAAAATTTAATCAATTATTATCCATTAACATTAATGTGTTACTATGATTTTTCTCCTCTAATCTAAACTAAAATAAATGGGACTGTGTTTTTCACTATAAATGGTATAGTCCATTAGAAACAGACATTTAATGTAATGAGTTTTATCCTAGAAATGAGACACTAAATTTTTCACAAACATGAATATATGTTTTCTAAATCAGTCTATCATTGATATATTTGGTTATATATGTATATGACAAATATTTCTCATAAACATTGAGGTATTCTAGTTCATTCATTTGTTACATCCTCTTCTCACTAGAATTGTATAATTATAGGCTAACTCACTTAATAACACATTGGGATTTATTCAATTGTTCTAGAGGATAGACAAACTTTTAATATAATATATTCTATTATAGGATATAGTTTGTGGTTCTGAATGCTGATTAATATGTCCATAATGTATCCTCTATCGTCCTACTTCAGTTTATTGTATTTGGGGTGATTTTTTCTCAGAGAGTAGTTATTATTTCTCTATTGGATAACTCTACATTAAAATTGGTTTATAGGTGGTTAATTTTTGAATTATTTTTTTGTAATATGTATCTCTTCATTTGTGCTTCCATGCTTCCATTGTAGAAATGTGTTCCACGATCAATGATTATTTCCAGATGTACACCAATTCTACATAAAATAGGTGATCCTAGAAATTCAATTAGAACATATGAATCATTAATTACAGTTTCACAGGATTAAATATATATATACATAATATACTAAAAATTTAATATAATTAAATTAATAATAAATAGAAAATAGACCCATATAGTCCTTACCCCATTCATGAAATATTTAATAAAAACACAATGTTATTTGGGAATTTCTATTATTTTTTGGGAATTCCTCCTAAAAATTAGAATATTATATATGATTTGAAATATTTATACGACTAACTAATGTAAGATACTGAAAAAATAATTTTAAATAATAATAATCTCTATATATTTATTATCATTCAATAATGAGATTTAAGAAAATTATGATATACTATAACAATATTATTATTTTTATGTGACTGTTATATCATAGTCATTAAATTGGAGGTATGAATAAGATTAAACAAATTATGAAATATATCTATAATGGTTTTTTATATTTCATATTCATTTGTTAATTCATATTAAATATGTACACAAGTTTCATTAAATTCATTTTATGTATAGAAATATGTTTTCTTCAAAAAGGATATTCATTAAATTATGTGCAAAAACATTAAAAATAAGTTATACCATTATAAGAAAAAAAAATTAAGTAAATTAATATATTTTTTAAAATTATGATGTAATTATTATATTATAATGAATCTAATGCATTTTTTCTAAAAATATTTTTTAAGTGAATAGTGAAAACCACATTTTTATAAAATTGACATTTATTTTAATTAAATAAAGTAATTTAAAAGTTAAATTATTTTTTAACATTTATATTAAAGTTAAATAAGCATTGTTTAATTATATATTATCAAATTAATTTTCTTTTAATAAGAATTACATTTGATTTTTTTATAAGTTCATTTTTTGGCATAAAACACATTTGTTATCTGTTTTTCATTTCATTTAACAGATTTATATTAAATTGATTTCTTAAAATTATAAATATTATATCTCTAAAAATGGATTCCATATTCATAATTATGTTTTTCTAATTTGGTAACCAAAACCCTTTTACTTTTGGACTTTATGTAAGTAAAAATGATAATAATTTCTAACCTTGGTATGTTTAAAATATATATAATTGGGTTAAACTATGTGGTAAGATAATAAAATAACTCTAACACTTGAAATGTAAAATTTTATGAGTTTTTATAGACTAGATACATCCTATATAGGAAAATATAAAAAATTTATACCACTTTACTTTGATGATAACATTTATATTATTTTAAGAAAAAGATATATACAAAATGTCAATCTATACATTTTAATTTCTATTAAATGTTATCCTAGAAATAAAAAGATTTATAAACTAATAAAAATACATAAATTGAACATAAATAAATTTTTTTATTTTGGAAATTTATCATTAATTCCTAATGAAGTTATAATTACCTAAAACACGTACGCATCACAAACATTGTCCATGTCAAATAAGTATAAAAATTAAATTAAATGATTTAAAAACCATAAAATAATATTTCATTGGTGAGTTATTGTGTAAAATAAATTTTTATATTAGTAATAATTTATAATTGGTGGTTAAATTTTTAATATTAAAAATAAATATTTATTTTTATATCTTTAAATTCAAAAAAAATAGTTTAAAATGACTTTATTGACATTCATTTTAAATAATATTATATTAAATGATTCCAAAATAATAAAAATAAATACATAGGAAAAGGGATATTTTAAATGGTGTAAAATATAATCAATGTAATTTTTTTTGTTACTTTTTACATTAGTATTAAATTTCCTACCCCTAATGATTGAAAAAATGTTAATATGGATAAAGTTAAAGGGAGTTTATAAGGATGTTAAACCAAAATGATTTTGTTTAAAATGTAACCTAAAACTAATGAAATATTATTTGTTTAATGTATATATATATATTTATATAAAAAATCATATAAAATTTGTCCATTTTGTTCCACATTACATCATTATCATATATTTTTTTAAAAATCTTTTAAGTAATTCCAAGTGTGTGCTTTCTCTCACTTATAAAAGAAATATTTTCATCTCATTTATTCACAATGTTTTATCACTCTTGATCGAACATGAGATATACTAATACATTTATATCTTCCTTGACATCATTATTGAGCATATGTTGTTCTTTTATGAATATCATTTGATGTTTTAATGTGTAATAAAAGGGATTTCACTAAATGAAAATAAACTTATCCTACACAATTCATTCAAAGATTATTTTGTATTTAACTTATCTTAAATATATTTTATTCATAATAAAATAACTAATCTAGTATAATAAATATTATAAGATGTTATTATGTCTATGGGGAAATCATTTTCCACTTTATTTCCATTAAATAATAAATGAATTTATTGCTCATACATATATACAGACTATCACCTCTTGGTAGAGATGTGATTCATTTTACATCACTTCATGACATGGATGGTTAATTTGATGGATTTATTTCTTATATGTGAAATTAATTAAATAATTATTCTTATAATGATATAATTTATTTTCTAACTTCTTACCTTATAATCTATTGAAAATATAATAACATCCCTCATGCATACATGTGGACTACCACCTCCATGAAGCGATGTGGTTTGTTTTTCAATTATCTGTAGCATGGATAGTATTATAGACATATTTAATGAATATGTTATAAAAAAATACATATATGATATAATAATTATTATTTAAAGTTTCTTTATTATTTGTACTTCATTCATTCCATTCATTGAAAAGAGTAAACATCCCTTGAGTATACGAATAGACTACCATCTCAATGATGTGTTGTTATTTAGTATTCATAAAAACTTCATGCGATAGACAATAAAAGTTTATAATATAAATATAAATGATAATTATGAAATAACTAAAATTATGGAGAGGATGAAACCATAACAAAGTAGTAATGACCAAAACTGCCAAACAGAATCTTATTTGAAAATGAATCATAGAACACCTAGGATGATAATGTTAATAACGAATAATTAAAAACAATAGTGATAGAATTTTATAACTGATAATGTATGGTATTATAACAATGAATATGGTTCTATTAATAATACATAATAAATATAAAAAATATTATACATAATGTTCAAATTTTATACTAAGCAAGTTGGACTTGAGGTAAGGCATTTCCATCTTACTTTGATTTCTGTCTGTCATACACCATATTCCCTAAATATTTATTTTATGTGTTGTATATACTACCCAAGAACATTTTTTTGATTAATTTTATGGAAATTGGTGGGATTTACAAATCCATATATGGTTCAACATTTTATGGATTTCGATACTGATATTACAAAAGTTGAAAGGTATTTTTATTTAAAACTCTTTTTTATAGAATTCTTTCCAAATAATACTACTCAACTTCTATATTCATTTAAATATTTTAAAAAGTTTATAATTTGTGTTACAAATTTTATTAAAAGTAATTTTCAAATAATTTACAATATCTTTACCAGTTTTTTAATATTATTCTTTTTAGTTTTTCTTTCACGGTTTATTTAACATTTAAAAAAGTGAAAAATGCATATTTCATAATGGTTAACATAGGAAAAATATTATCCCACTCTGATATAAATTATTTATAATTAATATTACTCAACATGTTTATATATTTATTCATATAATATAATTTTCAGTGATTTTTTTGAAATGAAAATTGTATTTTTTTTATAATTGATTGAAAAGAATTTTGAAAGTGATTTGTGACATATTTCCTACAAAAAGATAACGTCTTGTTATTTTTAATATTTTTATAACATTGTATTCATCAGGACCGGTTTTACAATGACACCTAAATTTCAAATTAAATGGTTTTCTTATATCATCCTATATTAATTATAACTCATATTGTGATCATTCACATTCTTGTGATCATATTCTATATCACTCTCTATTATTTAACTAGACAAAATTGTATCCTTTATGACAATGATCTCAGTATTATGGCTAAAATTGGTATTATTTCAAATAATTTAATGTTCCTCTAAGCATATACTATTTATATGTATGGAATCATTAAAATTAAAAGATATTAATAATTTTGTTTCATTGGATATGAAATATTTCATATTATTGATTCAATATAGTTAATTTTTTAATTATAAATAATTTTGAGAATGAAATGTTTTTATAATTGAAAATATGATAAGTTTATTAGGAATGTAAGTGAAGGGTTAAGTCTAGTTATAGAACAGTTACTCAATGAATCATCAGGTCACAAGATACAAATACGTGGCTATATTAGGTGGGTATTTGTAATATACCTACCCATACAATGTAATCGTCTTATACAATTTATGACTGTAATATTATTAAAATTATGCCCAAGGCCTTGATGTTAATATAATGAATGTATAGATTTATAAATTTCAATTATTGATAATTTAGTTTCCACTGTCAATTTGATTCTAATTTTGATATTATCCATGGATATGATTTTAATAATGTTTTTGATTTAATGGAATTTTTTTTATTTCCACTATGCTATATTTATTAATCATTATTTACCCGTGATAGATTTTGATTTACCTAACCCTAAAAAATCATTTTTTTTCTCACTATTCATTTTATTTCCTTTCATTAGGATATTATGAATGTTTATTTAATGAATCTCAATGATTAAAGAATTGTTTTTAAATGTTTTTCATTTATAATGTAATATTGAGGTCATATAAGTATATAATTTTCCAAGACTGAAAAAATTGATCAATCATGGTTAGTAAAATCCTAGTGTTTTTACTAATATAATATGTAAGAACTATATTTTAGATTCTAAGTTTGGGGTGTTTCATTTTGTATCAGAGAATGTTCAGTAGGACCCTTGAGAATTAGATTTATAAAAACATGGATTAGAGGACACATCAAAATGTTAAACTTTATTGATATGTCTATGTATAGGATAATGTATTGATGTTTAGGTGAGGTAGATATTTTTAGGCTTAATAACAATTAAATCTATATATGGAAACTATAATGCAGATGTGGATGGTAAATATATGTTTCAATGTGTAAACACCCTAAAAAAGTTCAGTTGAGTAATAAATTGATCTTTTCTTGGTGAATGATGAGTGAGGCTAATAAGGCACATTTGAAAAGACACTCACAGGGGATATGATTTGGTTAATTAACATTCTATTTATAAACCATTTTCATGTATTTGAATAGATGATATACGTGGATAACATAGGTTAAACTAAATGTTCCAAAGGTTGATAAGAATGTTTCATAATTAAGAAAATCTCATGATTGATTTTCATGATTATATGATTTTTCACTCTGATTATTGTTGCTTGATTCTTAATCTATATATTTCTTCTCATTTTAGTTAATGGATATATTTTTATGAAATCATCCTTACATCGAATGTGATTAACACTGAAAAGAGAAACCAAATGATATAAGAGGTAGTGTGAAAAATATTTTTATTGGACATAAATAGATATATCTAATAATGATTAAAAAACTAAACCATGTTGAGTTTCAGACCACACCAAATAAAAGAAAAAATGTTTCATGGAATTTAATTTGATAATGATGATAATAGTAAAATTATTCATCTTTATACATGTCAATAATATGGGAATAAACATAATGTAAAATGATTAAAATAAACAAGCAGAAGATTTATATGTGTTAATAGAGGGACTAAATAAATAATATTACATGAAAATATGATGAAATATTGATAATTGAATCATAAATATTTTATGAATAAATTTTTATTATTAAAATAGGTTCTTACATATAAGATAATGAAACTATGATTTAGATAGAGCAGGAATGAATTATTTTCACATTTTTCTTAAGACTAAAGTAGGAAAACTGAATTTATTATTATTATTGAATGTTAGGACGTGATCCATATTTTTAGTATAGGAAGAAATTGTTAAGTAATATGATGGATGTTTATATTTGATTGTTTTTAAAGGTATTATAATGATTAATGTTTCTACATATAGGTTTTTCAGAGTTGTTATATATTTGTATTTTATTGAGAAATTTAAGGATGATAATAAGTTGAAATGAAATGTCACACTTTTGAATTTTTATATACCTTGGAGAAATTTATTGAGTTTTACTAGATGTCTGAGTTTAATATAACACTTAGGTTTAACATGTGAAAAGGACATATGAAGAATAATGCTTTTATTTTTTTGGATAAAAATTGAACAATGTTGAAAACTATTAGGGTTGATAATATCTTTGTCTATGAGGTAATTATTGTTAATTGGGATAAAAGGGTTGTTATATTTTTGGGAATATATGTATTATTTTACCAATAACAATGGTATTGAAAAGTTATTTGGTGACTACATGATTAAAGTTATTTTCAAAGAAGTTTAATCTATTTTTGGGTAAATTATAGGATAATAGAGAATGGAATATTTTTAGATGACATATAATTTTATAGAATTTATTATTTGAGGAACAAATATTGAGTTATATTTTGAAGGTATAAATGATTTTATTTGAGATTTATGGTGACACATATTAATTTTTGAAATAAATAGTTTTCTTTAAAATATTCAATAAGGGAATATATTTTTTTTATTGAACGTTTAACATTAATTTTTTTATTTAGAGACAAATTTAATATTTATAATAATATAATATTTCATCACATCATTATAATAATTCTGATTTAATATTGGGTAAACTTGTTTTGATGAGTTTTAGGGTCAGTTATTTGTGGGACTATTTAATTTGAATGTTGGGAGTAATTGAGGAAATTAATGGGATTGACGTGTGAAGGTTTATTACTATTGGATATTATCATATAATGATCCAACCATTTTTCATATTAATTAATTTAAAGAAATATGGGAATTAAATTGTAGTCCATTGAAGGATATCATAATTTAGTTAATGTTAATTTCAATTCCTTAGGTATAAAATACTCATCATGAATATTAATTTCATGGATAAATATGTGATAACAATATAGAAATTTCTCAATGCACAATCAAAGGATGAAAATTAATCTTATTAAATAAAAATAAATCAAGTATGTATATTTTCAAATGTTATCTATCATGATAGTAATATAATTCATAAAATCTAATTAATGGATCTTAAAATAAAAAATTTAACCTTACAATTATTTTTATAAATTTTTGGTCTTTTACTCCATTACTGATTTATGGTTTTTCAGTCACAAACATTCTCATGACAATGATCTATATCACTATTCATTTCTATTTGTAGAATTTGTTTCCTTCATTTATATATTTTAATTCCCCATTAATTTTATCCATATTTGGGAACTTGATTATGTTATATTTCTGGTTTCCATTATGTTTCCCACTTCCCAATTTCGATGTATATTTTTATTATTTCTTTCTATTATGTGAGTTGTCAACAATGGTATATCCAAATATTGAATGCTCGATTACAAATAAATTTTATTAAAATTAAACTTATTTAATGGATAATAATAAAACACATATATAATTTAGTTTAAAACAATAATAATCTCAACTACATTCTTAATATGAAACATTGAACTCTATGAAAATTGAGATTTACTATTTAAATATTATTATTTAAATATGACTATAATTACATAGTCATTATATTGTTTGTATGAATATTAATAACCACATTATATGAAATATGTATCAAGTTTTTATATAATAAAAAAGTTTTCATAAGTGTACAATAAATATGTATTGAAATTTCAGTAATGTATGTTTTTTCTTCAAAATTATATTTTCCTCAAATAATATTTTAATCATATTTTGTACATGAAAATTATAATTAATTTCAAGCATTTTCATAATTTTTTTGATTATGTAAACATTAATTCCTAAATTATCATTTCAATATTATTTATGGATTATTTTTTACATTTTTCTAAAATGATTTATTTATAATTGAATGGTGAAAAAAATTATAAAAATTAATTTCTTTTCCTTAAATTATGTAAACTAAAATCCCCATTGCGTAATTTTTTATCTTAATGTAAAATAGTACATCATTATTTATAAATATTTGATTAATTACGTAGGATTAATCATTATACTCTACTTCATTAGATGTTCAATTTTATGACTAAAAAATCATTTTTCTCAAAACTATTTCTCACTAAATTTTACACATTTATATAAAAAATTATTTCTTCCAATTATTGTGATTAAATATTGAGAAATGTATTCATATTTTAAATCTGTATGTTCGTATTTCATATGTAGACACATTTTATTTTATTTTTTCATTATGAATTGTAACCATCGAAATGATTTATTACATTATAAATGATAAAAGAAGTAAAACTTGGTTTAACTATGATATTAGTCATTAAAATATCTATAAAACATTACATTACCCAATTAAATGAGTGTTTTTCATAAAAATCCATCATATATATGATATTATTGAAATTTATTTCCATTTCCCATTGATTATGTAATTATTAATATTTTAAGGAAATGATAACCACCCTTGATTTTTTACTTAAATTAAATGATATAATATGTATAAAAAGAAGATATAAAGGAATATAAAAGGTTAAATTAAACAAATAAATATACGTTTTATGATTTTAATTAATTTTTAATTTTTAGTGATGGTATATTTACATTAATCCGTTACTCAATGATTACACAGTACTTGAGCAAGCAGTAGGAAAATCAAATCAAATTATATTAAAAACATTAATGTAAATATGATTTTTGTTGAGTTTTTTAATATAAATTTTCTTTTTAACAATGAAGTATAATTTTTCGAAAATATTTTAGAATAAGAATACATTTTTATATGGATTTCATTAATATCTGGTTAAATGAATAGTCTTAAAAACACTTTAATGGTATTTTTTCTTAAATTATCTTCTACTAAATGATTTAAATTTAAAAAATATATATAATTAAAAATGAAAATTTTGAAAGTAAATTTCATAAATTTCATTAATAGACATTTTCTTAGTTACTTTCCACCTTAGAAATAAATTTATAATCTTTATAGACTGAAAAATATTTTACCACTACTAGAGTTGAAATGGTTACACTAGGGGGTTAAAACAAAATGATAAGGTTTAAAATGACCCCTAAACCTATTCAACAATTTTTGGAGAAAGAATTTTTTTATTAAACTACCACAACTTCTAAATTATTTTGGTTTGGTTCCAATTAAAATTATCAAGAAATATATTATATTTAAATATTTTAGGTAATTCGATTGGTGTCATTTTCCAAACTTATAAAAGGGAACCTCCAAATATCAATTATTCAAATTGTATGAGAACTCAAGATCATCCAATACAAACAATAAAACATTACTTGAATCACTTATTAATTACTGAGTTTATTTTATTCTCTTTATACCATCCTAGGAAGGCTTAATGTGTAACCCATAGGAGGTCGCTCGAAGAAGAGATAATTGTCTAACCTATCTCTAACCAATGTTATTTCAATTTATAAATCCTATAAATATATTTAATTTATCGAAAAATATTTTTTCAATTATGGTCAATATGAATATTTGTTATTAATAATATGGAGAATGTATTTTCAATAAATTTTACATCAAATGTTAAATGAATTTATCATCCATGGGAACATGCGAACTACTACCTCCATGTAGTGATTTGAATCATTTTCAAACAAAAACTCACATGGATGGTTAATATGATATATTTATTTTTTATAATTGATATTAATAACATAATTATTCTTCATTAATGTTTATATATTAACTAAATTAATACCTTTATAATGATTTTGAAATGATAATAGCACTCTTGCAAACTTACAAACTACCACCACTATGAAGAAATAACATTCAATTTCCATTTAAGTGTTAGATGTATGGTTTTAATAATATATAAAATTAGTATATATTATATATATATGATATAGTAATTATTCTTTAAAGATTAAATATCATTTACCTTTATTTCAATCTACTAATTGAGAAGTTGAAACATCGCTGATGGTTACGTATGGACTACCATCTCCCCAAATTGATGCAATTCATTTTTCAAAACAACCATAAATGGACGATTATAAAACATTATGAAACTATAAAATATAATAATTATTAAATTATTAATATTTTGTAGATGATGAATCCTTTACCAAAAAACAGGGACTGAATCCATGAAATAGAAACTTATATGAAAAATAGAGAAGTTGACACCCAAGATGATTTTGTTAATAACGAATTGTTAATAAATGGGGTGATATGATATTATAAGTTGAAATTTTATGGTACTCTAATAATTAATATTGTTTCTTATTTATATAGTAAATTTTATATTTTTATACGGGATATTATGAGTGAATTCAAAGAATGTTGGACTTGAGTTAAGTGTTTTTTCACCTCACTTTTGTTTCCCGGAGACATATGACATATTCAGCACTTGTTTATTTTGTGTGGTGTTTATAATTCCTATTATTAAATTTTATGATTATTTTGATATAAATGATTGGTATTTATAAAAAAATAAACATTTATCTATTTTATGTTCTTTTACATAGATATTACTAAATTTGTAATGGATTTCACTTTAAAACATTTTTTAATGTATTCTTTTAGAATCATTATCCTCCATATACATGTTCATTTATTTGATTAATTTTTTTTCCTATTAATGTTAAAATGATTGTAAAATTTAATTTTCCACTAAGCTTGAATTTCTTTATCATGGTTTAAAAATGATCCAGTTTAATGTTTTCTATATGGGTTTTTTTGACGTTACAAAAGTGAAAAAATAACATTTTTACGCATGCCTCCCTTTTACAGTGATCATATTTCTTATTAATTATAAGGATTGATATACATGATTATATGGTTTATAAATAAAAGAAATTTCTATGAATTTTTATTTGAAAAGTTAAACATGTTATTTTCATAAAGGAAGAAAATAAATTTTCAATGTGGTTTATAACATTATTCTTATAGAAATTTACAAGAATTCTATTTTAAATATTCTACTTAAATTTCTTTCTAAAATGATTGAATTTACTACAAAACCTTAAATTTTAATGAATTTTTATATATTATATAATCCTTTGTGGATTATACCTGATTTTATAATCATTCATGTTTTTGTGGAAATTTTCTCTATCACTCTCTATTATTGTAATATTTTTATCCTTCATGTCCATGATTTCAGTATCATAGATAAATTTGGTATCATTTCCACAACATTAAGCATTCCTTAACCGCATTTCATTTCTACATATTGTATTAGTTGAATAACACTTATTTTTTTACAGTTATTTCATTTACTAGGGAATATTCGGTATTCTTGATTCAACACAGATAAATGTTAATTTTTAAGGAATCCTGAGAATGAATTATATTGATTATTCAAAAATAGGGAATTCCTTTGACATGCATGTGATATATGGGTCCAATTATTTAACAGCCTCTAGATTTATCGGTAGGTATTAGTAAATATTAATAGTGGCCGCATTAGTTTTGTAATTAGTGTATACCTACCCATAATATGAAATTTTCTTGTACAAGGCCATAACTATAATATTCATGATTTAATTAAAGATGCATTTATGGAATGATCATGAATTTAAAAAATTTATGCATTTCCTTTTTAAGGAATTTATTTTCAACATTCCAGGTTATTGTTATTTTGATATAACACATTAATGTAATTTAAAATCAAGTTGTTGATTGCATGTCATGTCATGAACTAAATATGGTCACCATCAGAACTGGCACCAAACCCATCCCACGGTATGGCCCGAAGGGTGTTCCTGACCCCCATGGGCTAGCACAGGTTCCTAGGTATCATAAATGAGGGTTTGAGAATGATTTTTCCTAGTTTATAAACATAAGACAACCAAATAAAAAAATAAATTGAATCTTAAAATTTAAAAAAAAAGCCTTTAATAAAATCCATAATTGTGAAACAACGTTTATAAAAATCCCAAAGACTACAAAAAAGTAAGAAAGCCAAAATGGACACCCCCAGAACAACTTCATGGCAAGGGGGAATCACCCTCAAGCCATATCCACGATGCCAGTAACAACTCGATATTTTATTAGAATTATTTTTTTTTAATTTCATTGATGTCTTGTGTTGTACGCTACACAAAAATTAGCTTCTTCTATATGCAACACCGTATTATCTTGCAGTATATACAACACTATTCTTGGCTCGTGTTATACAAAATTTCATGTTCGTTTTATAGAAATTATTCTATGCAACATTAAGTATAGATTTTGTTTAATTTATAAATGAAATAAGTTTTGATTATGCTATATGCAACACCAAACGAAGCTTTCAATATATGCAAACCTGACTTGTATTGCATTACACGCAATCACAACTTTCTTCGATAGCGTGTGTAGTACGCAATACAGAGTTTCACTACAAGAGATATTATTATCATATTATTATGAACTAGCAGTTATGAATACTAATACCCACTTTTTAAAATTTCATAATTTCAATCATTTTAAATGGACTTCATTTTTGGATTCATAATATCGAAATTAGCCTAGGGTGAATTTTATTTATTTTTCTGAAAACATTTATTTTTTTATGAATAGTCAAAACACTGGGTTTCTATTTTAAAACCGAATTTTTATTTAAATAATAATTTATTTTATTTAAATTTATTTTAGGTCAAAATAGATACATAATACCTATATAAGTTCGATGTAATTCATTAGAGTCATTTTATAATAATATTCATATATAAAAATTTTATTGAAATGTTTATTGTCATTTACCCACCTCTTAGGAGCATTTGCAATTGTACATAAAACATAATTTTACTGCTTCTGTGAGTTGAATTTTGAAAATCCGAGAGACACAGTTAATATGAAGGAGTAAAATGTGGTTCAATAGGATAAAAATAATTTTTGGTGAATAGTAACTTTTTACTTTTATTTACCACGATTAAAAGTAAATAGGGAAATTAAGGGTCAAAATGATATTATTATTACCCTAAAACATGTACTAATTCTATCAGATAAGTATAATTCGTCCAAAAACAACCTTATGAATATAATATTATCATTTAGGTACAGTTGGATTGGATGAGGACATTTATTATTATTTAATTCAAAGAAGATTTTAAAGTGTTAAAATCAATGTTTAATAACAAAAATATTTTTAATATTGGTTTATACAAAAGATAAATTAAACTATAAATATTCATTATAAAGATAAACATATTTCCTAAATAATTTTATTTTATTGATAATTTTGAGACATTAAATAATTTAATTTATTTATGACACAATGATGATGTAGTAATTACCTTATTAATAGAATATTAACATAATTGATATTATAAATAGCCAAATAAATGTAATTTGAGACTTTTTATAAATTAAAATAATTTTTTGGTTAATATTACAAGTTATTATTGATTTAATTAACTTTTTTAGAACTAATCATGCTGTTATGGTTTTCACAAAAAACAATTACCAAATAGTGTCAAAATTGACATAAAATAGTTTTTAAAATAAATATTATATTATTAATTGATATTCTATTCCTAAAAATATAAGTATCGGCTAAATGACTTATATAAGGTTATATATATGAATAATGAACCATCTGGGGTTTTTTGGCTTGATATAGTAAGTTTATTAACCATATAGTGGAAGAAAAAAAAGACGACACGGTAAAAGTTAAATTATTTAACATAGAGTTAGATCAAAATGATAAGGTTAAAATTGTAACCTAAACTTGCCTAAAACCTATTGGTTGAGTTTATTTTGACCATTCCCCACTTTAGCTTCGAAATAAATCAATTTTCAGCTATTATAAACTGAATATGACTTTATTATAAAATAATATTTTAAGTTTTCCTAAGGTGCCCCTTTCCTCCCTTATAAAAGGGCACCTCCTCCCTCTTCTCATTACACAATTTTGAGCCTTCAAGCTCGGCCAAACCCAGCCCATTTATCTTCTCAACTTCCATAGAAACATAATACAGGTTCTGGTCTCCTCAAAATACCATCTATTGTCCCTTAAGAGGAAGCTTAAAGGAGGTGCGTCGAAAAAGAGGTAATCTCTTCTACCAATTCTTTCAAGTTTCTTTCTTCTTCAACATCTTCTTATTTAGTTGTTTCATTGTAAAGTAATAACATAACTATCACTAATATACTGATATGTTATTATAAATATGAAAAAACCCCATTTCACCTTCTATCCATCCTACGGAAAATGAAATCACCACGTGTGCGTACGTACGGAATACCGTCTCCACGTCGTGGTGTAATCAGTTTTCTCACCACCACCTTACATGGATGGGTATAATGGTGTAAAAAATAACTATATATGGTTATTATAACATCATATTAATTCTTATATATATTATATCATCCACTCCAATTCTATTAAATAATTATGGTAACGATATCATCGCTCATGCATACGTACGGACTACCGTCTCCACGAACGTGATGAGAATATTTTTTTATGAGTAACCATTCAAGTATGATTATAAAGTATATATAATAAATAATCATGAAATATATTACATAATAATGATACTATATTTATGTACACATATGGTTCATTTACTTAATTCCATTTAATTCAATAAGAAAATGAAAACAACGTTCATGCGTACGTACGACCTACCGTCTCCATGAACGGTGTATTTCATTACATTTATCGATCTATAATATATATTTATATTCTGAATATATATTATATATAAATCATTTTTTACATTCTGGAATTAATTAAATCATGATATGAGTAATAATATCAAGAACAACAAATCGAATCATGTACGATAAATAAAACGATTTTACCCAAAACGCTGCTTTAACTTGGAATTTACAAAAGAACAGATAATATAAAGTTATAATTGAACCATATATGATATCATAACAATTAATATGATTCTGTAATAATTCAATGACATTATTTAAATCATTATACAGTAGGTTTGGATATGTACGAAGAATATCAAACCTATGAAAAGGGATAACTTTTCCAATCTCATTTTTATCCGAGATTGTTTATTCGTAAGTATTTACTCGGGTTATATTTATCATCCATGTCATTGTTTCCTAAAAATGGATTCATGTATATTTAAAGTAACTTTTACCCATTTTTGACTTTTACTACATGGAATATAAGGAATATTTCATTTGTTTACCATACAAGGTACTTTTTGAATTTTTTGGAAAAAGTATGAGAAGAATGTTTTTTTAACTTATACTGCATGAACTGATTTTTACGGTTTCATAACGCCTAATTTTCATGAATATTACTCTACCATATTTCATTATTATTTTCAAAAAAAATCCTTTTCTTTTAAAATTGCATGTAATTTTGTGAAATGAAAATGATTTTGAAGAAGAAAGGATATTTTCTTCAAGAATTCATTTCAAGTTTTTATTCAAAAGTATTTTCTATCTAAGATTACATTCTTTAATACGGTTATGTTTCAAGTATAATGTTCTGATTATTTACATGGTTTTATTTTGTTTATGATGAAATAATATCCATTGTTTTATATGGATTATTTTATGATGGGATGATGTTTATGAAATCCATTTTATTCTTTGGGTTATGGTGAATGATTTATGTTCATGTTGTGGAAAACGTAAGAATGATTTCATTATGAGATGGGTGGGACCTATATCTCCCTCCAATGCATTGGGTAAAAATTTATATCTCATGAGATAGACATGGAAGAAATGGTATGTTAATCTAGTTCAGTGATATAGGACTGGAATGAGGAGTGAACTCGATTCAGAAAGGGTCTTTTTCCACTAAGACGGCCTTGGAAGCAATGCCTTGGCTACTATGGAAATAATATCATGTGATTAACGATTTTCAACAATTAAATGTTTTATTCCCATGCTATATTATCATTATTTATGTTCCATTATGATCTATGCCTTACGTAATTCCAAGATTTTTTTCACAACTCAATATTTTGATGTTTAAACTTTATTTTCATGTTTTAAAGTTCAAATGTATATGGTTTGTTTTATTTTCTCCATGCTTACCCTTACTGGGAATTTTATCTCACCCTTTATATGTTTTATTTTCCCCATGATATAAAGAAAGGTTTTAGGTAAAAAAGGGAAGATCTTTACGGGAGATGTTGAAGATCTTTCACCAAGATTAGAAGATTATGTTCCAAGTTTCCAAAGACACTAAACTATTACTGTCCTTTGTTGTATTTTTTTTGATATGTATTAAGTATTCTACAAAATTATTTTAATGTCTTTGTACGTCAAGTGATGGGTCTCTACAGTTGGTATCAGATGAATGTTTTAGTTAGCCTTTGGAAACTTGGATGGGAAAACATTAGTGAAATCCCTAGATATATTTCTAAGGTATGTCTAGGGATGTCCCTATGGTTAAGTATAAGTAAAGGTTATAATCCTAGAGTTATAGTAATGATATTATAATTATACCTAAGATGTTAGATATCGAAGGTACTCACCCTTTATTTTGTTGTTTTCCCTAGCATGGTTTTTTCCTCTCACACTATTCTTTTTGAGTTTTAGATGATGGCTGGAACCCGAAGCAACCATGTTGATCAATGTAATGGACAATGAAATGATTGTCCTCCTGAACAAACCAATGGTGTGGGAGATGGAGTGAAAAATCTTATTGCAATACTTACACAAGATATGAATCATTTTGGACTTCCAAATGAGCAGATAAAGGAACAATATTCTATTGAGTCCTTCATGAGGCAACATCCACATTCTTTCAGTGGGTCTTCTGATCCACTTGTTGCTGAATAATGGATTAGTACCATTAAAAAAGATATTTTTGATACTTCGCTATTGAGAGCATGAGAAAGTCATTTTGGTTGTTTACCAGTTAGAAGGTGAAGTAGACCAGTAGTAAACTCTAGTTAAAAATACAAGGCCCCAAGATTAAATTTAATCCATGAAATGGAACGAGTTCAAGAACTTGTTTTTCAATAAGTACTTCCCTCGTATTCTTCAAACAAAGATGGAGAAGGAGTTCCTTGATATTAAGAAAAAGGATGATGAATCTGTTGGTATATATGAAGCGAATTTTACAAGGCTGGCAACATATGCATCTGGATTTATCATCCAACCTGAAAGTAAAGTTTATTGATTATTCAGTGGCATAAAACCAAGTCTTCGAAGGGCATTATTGATAAGAGACTTCAGTAGATATGATGAAATTTTGTGTTGTGCTATCTTGGTAGAACTTAAAGTTGGTGTTACATATCAATCTCATGGTTTTGACAAAAAACGAAATATGGAGTTCAAGGAGAAATCTCAAAACAATGGTGAAAAGAAGATGAATGTTTCTTTATGCTCAAAGTGTGGAAAGAAGCATGGTGGAGATTGTCTAAAATGTACTAGAAAATGTTTTAAGTTTGTAAAATAAGGTCATTGAGCTGTTGAGTTTCGAAGTAATGGGAAAAAGTATTATAATGATGTGAATAGAGAAAATATTACAGAGAACACTCCACCAACACTTCAATGCTACAATTGCAAGGAAATGGGGCATTATGCTAACCAATTCTCTAATCCAAGGGTTAATGATGATCGACATCAACAACCTCTTAAGGTAAATCATAAAGGTATGTCACATGCAATCACTATTAGAGATGTTTAGTATGAAAACGATGTATTCAAATGATTATAATCTCATTTATAGTATTGTGGAGTATTAGAATATCTATGTATTGGTTTATTATGGTTTTCAATAATTATATCGTACCAGTAACCATGAAATGTGATTCAAATATTTTGGAAAGCAGTTGATATGTGAATAATGAATAGATAAGGAGAAAATAATATGTTTGATAGTATTCATGAGCTCATTATTGATATAAGGACTAAGTGATATCATGGTTTGAGTATATAGAATTTTTGGGATTTTTGTATGTGGAAAGTGTTAACTTTTAACTGTATTCATGTTTTCACTAAGGTTCAATGTGTATTCATTTTTCAAGATAAATACATGATTAAGGAAATATAATGTTTTGAATGTGACCAACAAGAAATATCTTATGATATATGGGGATAAATGACGGTATTTACATGCTTGGTAGATGACCTCTCTATCAATATTTTTCCTTATACTGTGATTTTGGGTAATCCTAAAGATTGAAATATATTATGTTAGACATCAGATAATATTTTTTAAGGCTAGAACTTTTTGATATTATTTTTGGAATGTTATAATAGTATAGTTTTAGAAAAAGGACAACCCATAGGACGGGCGAAAACCCATCGCGTCGGACAAGGATGTAGGAATCAAACCCACAACCAAAGTGTGATAGGCATTTATCACATACCACTGGCCTATAATAAGTCCCTGGTTAGTATAAACTAGTTTTATATTATTAAGCGGTATGATAGATGAAGTATACGTCCATTTTTGGAACCATATAGATTAATCTCAACATAGAAGGACTTATGTATATAACTCTATCAAACATTATGTTTGAGACAGATGGAATGACCTATCATTCTATTGCATGATCTGTTAACACTTTGCAAATAATAGATTCAACTTCATTTCTTTAATAGATGAAGTGGAAATTGTTCAAGGAACAAACAATGGTGAGATTATACTGAAATAAATTAAGTATTTCATCTAATTAAACTTCTTCAACTTTAGGGAAATGGTCTTGAAAACCAAAAATTTTGTCCTAGTGTCCTCATATCTAATGAATCAAATGGTACCTTAGATCATCACAAATTTATGGCTTTTAGATTGCTAGATTTTTTATATCCATGTTCTCTACCACTCTCCATCGGAACATGATAGTTAGATATCTCTTCCGTATCCATATTTTAACCTATGTTCTCCTATGTGGAAACTTAGTGATGAGTTAATTTCACTAACCATTATGTTTTATACTTCACATTTTAAAATTAAGTTTTAGTATTCCTTTTTATGATGTGGGTTTCTATGAAAGAAACTTTCAAGTAGTAAACCATTTATAACCCCGACGAATTTCTAGGGCAAAATTCATTTTAAGGGGTGTAGAATGTAACAACACGATAATTTATGAGAATTATTCTTTTTTAATTTCATTGATGTCTTGCATTGTAATCTACACCAAAATTAGCTTGTGCTATACACAACACCGTATTAGCTTTCAGTATACACAACACTATTCTTGGCTCGTGTTACACACAATTTCAAGTTCGTTTTGTAGAAATTATTCTACACAACATCAAGTATAGATTTTTTTAATGTATAAATGAAATAAGTTTTGATTATGTTATATGAAACATCAAACGGACCATTCACTCCACATATCCCTGACTTGGATTGCATTACACGCAATCAAGACTTTCTTCAATAGCGTGTGTAGTAAGCAATACTGAGTTTCACTAAACGAGATATTATTATAATATTATTATGAAATAGCCGTTATGAATAGTAATACCAACTTTTTAAAATATTATAAATTCTATATTTCAAAATGGACTTCATTTTTGGATTCAGAATATCGAAATTATCCTAGGGTGAATTTTTGGTATTTTTCTGAAAACTTTCTTTTTTTGATGAATAGTGAAAACACTATGTTACTATTTAAAAACCGACTTTTTATTTAAATAATAATTTATTTTATTTAAATTTATTTTAAGTCAAAATAGATACATAATACCTATATAATTTCAATGTAATTAATTGGAGTTATTTTATAATAATATAGACATATAAAAATTTTATTGAACTTTTTACCGTCTTTTACCAACCTCCTTGGAGCATTTGCAATTGTACATAAAACATAATTTTACCACTTCTGTGAGTTGAATTTTGAAAATCCAAGAGACACGGTTAATATCAAGGAGTGAAATTTGGTTCAATAAGATAAAAATAGTTTTTGGTGAATAGTAACTTTTTACTTTTATTTACCACAATTAAAAGTAAATAGGGTAATTAAGGGTAAAAATGATATTATTATTAACCTAACACATGTCCTAATTCTATTAGATAAGTATAATTCTACCAAAAATAACCTTAGAAATATAATATTATCATTTATATCCACTTGGATTAGATTAGGACATTTATTATTATTCAATTCAAAGAAGAGTTAAAAGAGTTAAAATCAATGTTTAATAACTAATGCATTTTTTATATAGGGTTATATATAAGATAAATTCGACTATAAATATTCATTAGAAAGATAAAAAAATTAATATATTATTTTATTTTATTTATAATTTTTATAAATTAAATAATTTAATTTATTTATGACACAATGATGATGCAGTAATTACCTTATTAATGAAATATTAACATAATTGATGTTATAAATACCCAAATAAATGTAATTTGAGACTTTTTATAAATTCAAATAATTTATTTGGTTAATATGACATGTTATTATTGATTTAATCAACTTTTTTAGAACTAATAGTTCTGTTATGAATTTCACAAAAATCAATTACCAAATAGTGTCAAAATTGACATAAAATAGTTTTTAAAACAAATATTATATTATTAGTTGTTATTCTATTACTAAAAATCTATGGTTCAAACAATTGACTTAGATAAGGTTATATATATTAATAATGAACCACTTGGGGTTCTTTTGTCTTGCTATATTAAATGTATTAACCATATAGTGTAGGAAAACAAGAAGACATGGTAAAAGTTAAATTATTTAACTTAGAGTTAAATCTAAATGATAAGGTTAAAATAGTAACCTAAACTTGTCTAAAACCAATTGGATGCGAGGATTTATACCCATACCCACTTTATCTTCGAAATAAATCAATTTGGAGCTATTATAAACTGAATATGACTTTATTATAAAATAATATTTTATGTTTTCCTAAGGTGCCCCTCTCCTCCCTTATAAAAGGGAACCTCCTCCCTCTTCTCTTTAAACAATTTTGAGCCTTAAAGATTGGAAAACCCCTACCCATTTCTCTTCTAAACTTCCATAGAAATATTATAGAGGTTTCGGTCTCCTCAAAATACAAACTCTAGTCCCTTAAGAGAAATCTTAAAGGAGGTGGTTCGAAGAAGAGGTAATCTCTTCTACCGATTCTTTCAAGTTTCTTTCTTCTTCAACTTCTTCTTCATTAGTTGTTTCATTATAAATTAATAACATCAATATCACTAATATACTGATATATTATTATAAATATTAAACAACCCTGTTTCACCTTTTATCCATCCTATGGAAAATGAAATCACCTCGTGTGCGTATGTACGGAATACTGTCACCACGTCGTGGTGTAATCAGTTTTCCCACCACCACCTTACTTGGATGGGTATAATGGTGTAAATAATAACTATAAATGGTTATTATAACATCATACTAATTATGAGATATTATATCATCCACTCCAATTCTATTAAATAATTATGGGAATTATATCATCGCTTCTTTATACGTATGGACTACAGTCCCCACGAATGCGATGAGATTCATATTCCATGATTAACCATTCAAGTGTGATTATAAAGTATATATAATAAATAGTCATGAAAGATATTA
This sequence comes from Viscum album, assembly GCA_963277665.1. Lineage (NCBI taxonomy): Eukaryota > Viridiplantae > Streptophyta > Magnoliopsida > Santalales > Viscaceae > Viscum > Viscum album. The sequence goes on along the minus strand of OY728134.1, from coordinate 1,040,331,856 downwards.
CATAATAATGATACTGGATTTATGTACATATATGTTTCATTTACTTTATTCCATTTAATTCAATAAGGAATCAAAAATAACGTTCAAGCGTACGTACGGCCTACCATCTAGATGAACGGTGTATTTCATTCCATTTATCAATTTATCATATATATTTATATTCTGAATATATATTATATATAAATCATGTTTTACATTATGGGGTTAATTAAATCAGGATATGGGTAATAATATCAAGAACAACAAATCGAAACACGTACGATAAATAAAACGATTTTACCCAAAACGCTGCTTTAACATGGAATTTACAAACGAACGGATAATATAAATCCGTAAGTGAACCATATATGATATCATAACAATGAATATGATTATATAATAAGATAATGACATTATTTAAATCATTATACATGATGTTTGGATATATATGAAGCATATTGGATTTAAGGTAAGGGATAAATTTTCCAATCTCATTTTTATCCGAGATTGTTTATTCGTATGTATTTACAGGGTTTATATTTATCATCCATGTCCCTGTTTTATAAAAATGGTTTCATGTATCTTTAAAGTAATTTTTACCTATTTTTGACTTTTACTATATGGCATATAATGAATCTTTCTTTTGTTTACCATACGAGGTACTTTTTGACTTTTCCATCAAAAGTACGAGAAGAATATTTTTTTAACTTATACAGCATGAACGGATTTTTACGGTTTCATAACGCCTAATTTTCATGAATATTCCTCAAGAATATTTCATTATTATTTTCAACAAAATCCGTTTATTTTAAAATTTCATGGAATTTTGTGAAAAGAAAATGATTTTGAAGAAGAAAGGATATTTTCCTCAAGAATTCATTTCAAGTGTTTATTCAAAACTATTTTCTATCTAAGATTATATTCTTTAATATGGTTATATTTCAAGTATAATGTTTTGATTATTTACATATTTTATTTTTTTTATGTTGAAATTATATCCATTGTTTTATATGGATTATGTTATGATGTGATGATGTTTATGAAACCCATTTTATTCCTTGGGTTATGATGATTGATTTATGTTCATGTTGTGGCACACGTGAGAATGATTTAATTATGAGATGGGTGGGACCTATATCTCCCTAAAATTCATTGGGTAAAGATTTATATCTCATGAGATAGACATGGATGGAATGGTAAGTTGATCTAGTTCGGTGATACAGGACTGAAACGAGGAGTGAACTCGATTCAGAAAGGGACTTTGTCCACTAAGATGGTCTTGGAAGCAATGCATTGACTACTATGGAAATCATATCATGTGCTTAATGGTTTTCCACAATTAAATGTTTTATTCCCATGATATTTTTTTATGATTGATGTTCCTTTATGATCTATGCCTTACGTACTGCCAATATTTATTTCACAAATAAAGATTTTGATGTTTAAACTTTATGTTCATGTTTTGAAGTTCAAATGTATATGGTTTGTTTTATTTTCTCCATGCTTATCCTTACTAAGAATTTAATCTCACCCTTTATATGATTTCTTTTCCCTGGGATATAAAAAAAGGTTTTAGGTAAAAAAAATGGAAGATCTTTATGGGAGATGTTGAAGATCTTTCACCAAGATTAGAAGATTATGTTCCATGTTTCCAAAGACACTAAAATATTACGGTCCTTTGGTGTTGTGTTTTTGTTATGTATTAAGTATTCAGTAAAAGTAATGTAATGTCTATGTACATCAATCTATGGGTATCTACAATTTCATGACATGATGGACCGCTAAAACCCAAACCACTGACAATAAACGCATTACCAAACCTGTGACAAAATAACCAAGTCTACTTACACCCAAGGGTGTAAGTAGGGTATGATCCTAAACCCAGTAGGATGCCACCCCAAAAAGATTCCCTGAGGTAAACATTTTAAGAAAAAAGGATTGCATGTTTTGAAAACAATAAATACTAGTAACAGTTTCTAAAATATGCAACATTAAATGAAAATAATTTTTTGGTGGGATATTTTAAGGAATGAACACTTTTAAATAAAAAACACATGATACTGAATTTGACTATCAAACACACCATAATCTGATGGTTAATATCATATATTCAATTAGAATAATTCATAGGAACACCCCTGGGAACTAGTTACCTGTTTGCACAGGATGATTCCATTTTCAAATCAAAAAGTCACAAAACAACCCACACACACACACCACATAATACCCTTTTCATGTTCAAATTCATTTCATCATCATACTCACACAAAACAACCCACAAACTTGTTTCGTACCCATCCCACAATTTAATAAACCATGTCAACAAATTATAAAAAACATTTTCAAAACTTTTCATATAAAAAATTGCCAAATTCACTTTCAAAACCCCATTTTAAGATATACACCCACCAAAAAAGTACATAAACATCCTTTGCACAATTTTTGTAACTCAATAAACAATTTAAAATTTTCAAAAAAATAGTTTCAAGAAGCATAACAAGGTTTGGGACATAAAACACATTAAAATACTATCTTTCAAGGAAAAAATAACACCAAAACCCTACCAATGATGAATTGTCAGCCCAAACAACATTTAATAACCCAGTTTCGTATGTTATAAAATGAACCCAAATATTACAACAAGACTTACACATTGAAAGATCCCAATTTAAATAAAAAAACTATGAATTTAATCTCTTAGAAAATTCCATCAAAAATAGTTTTCACACCACAAAAAAACATATGGAGAACATGAAAAATAAGTAAATCATTCAATATAACTCATAAATAAATGATTAAACATAGAATCAACAACTTTTTGTGTCAAAATCCCCAAATCGTTGTGTGAAACTTCAACCGAACTACCACCACACCACAAGGGATGGAAAACAAACCCTAATACACTAGATTACACAAAAAATACACATAATAAAACCCTAGGTATGAACTCTAGCTTTTTGAAAATTTAAAAATTCATGAAGGAGGGAGGAAACCCCAAGTAGAAGGCAGAAAATTAAGACAAAAACGCTTACTTAAAGAATCTTGATGTTTCCCCCATCAAATTCCACTTCGAAGTCGAGTTCCATGGGAGATTGTGGAAGATTAGAGGCCTTCCATGGCTTCTAGGGTAGAATGGGGGAAGAAAGGGGTGGATTTTGTTTAAACTTGGAAGAAAAAAATTGGAAAAACCTAACAATTTTAATAACCTAGAAACTGTGCATGGTTTTCCTGTACGGTTTGGAAAACTGTGCACACAAACCATGTTTCCAGTAATTTCAACAAAAAATTATGCCTCTTTGATCCAATTCCATGGGGGAGCAGTGGGAATTCAAGGGTGATAGTTAGTCCAAGGATAGGGGGAAATAATTTCCAAAATAAGGCACTTGTTTCACCCCAAAAATTATACAACTCAAGGGTGTAAACCACCCCAACAAAAAAACCCCCCAAAAGGTTCCACTAAGAGTTTTACAAAACCAATTCGAAATCACCTAATCATCATACCTTTCAATTGAAATAAAACAAGGCCTAATACCATCCAAGACCCCAAAGACTGAGTAAATAGATCAAAGACATCCAAGACACCAAGATATATACCCAGAACACCTGGAAACCAAGTGAAAACTGAGAACTAAACAACGATTTGAAACAGGGCATGGAATTGAAAATCTGGGTAAGATAATTCTCCCCACCATAAATATTTACACCCCTGAAAAGCTCCAAAAATTCCAGATTCTAAAACCAATCCCATCTGATAGACCAATATAGACTCACTTTCTAAGATTCACCTTCCCCCAAAAGGCCAAAACACCTCCAGTTGATCAAACAAAGAAATGGAATACTCTCACCAAAAAAACTTACCCCACTTACTTGGAATGATCCAAAATATTTAAAATAAATCCCAAAACAAAAAACCACAAATTATACCAGATAAAGCTCAAGAAATTAACCTAGAACAATCATCGATCCCAAACAACGCTACAATGGCCTAACCTCAACAAAACCATTGGGCGTGCTCCAATCCCACATTTAACAATGAAAGAAATTGTTGGTTAGATAGCTCCAAACAAGGCTACCTACATCCAAGCTGACACTAAGGATAAAATTAGTCATTGATATAGGGTGACCCAAATGGGCTTCCCAACACAACAGAATACTTAATTTCCGGAGAAAGAATTACGACACCAACTAGGGGAGGCCCAAACAAACTCCCCAGCAGAAGGGGTAGACTAACATTATATATTTTCCAAATAAACATACATGAGACCCATGGTGGGTATCCCCACCTAAAGAACTGACAGTATTAACATACTAAAATAGGCCGACATCAAAAAGACCCCAAAATTATATACTTCGCATGGTCGTTTATTTAGTTCGCATGCTTTGGGAAACCATTCACTAACCATGCGAATCATTCTGTCCAAAGGGGAAACATCGCATGATTACCTAGGTAGAGGCCCATGTCCATGTGGAGACCATGTGGTAGGTATTATCTATTATCACACAGTTTTCATGGGAGGATTACGGTTACTACAAACCATGCACAAACAGTTCGCTTCAACCTGCTTAGCCCAAATATCAAACTTTTCTCCAAAAACTCCAATAAAACCCAAGGGGAACAGAATGAACACAGGATATAAAATGGGAAAGTGGTCCTCCCACATATTTCCACCGAATGAGAAAAACTAGAGAAGGACAACGATACCTGAGGTGTATATTACTCCCATCTTTCATAACGAGGGTGGGAATTAGACCTAAGGTTTTAAGGATCCTGGGATTTCCATGACTACACACCAACTTCAATCCAGGACCTATGGATAGATATTAGATGATTGAAGTACTCTCTGGCCTTGTAGTAAGGATTTAGAAAAACTCTAATGTTATATCTCCTTCGAGTGCCACAATCAACCACACCATGATCCTAGACGGGTTCAATGAGACATAACAAACTCCAAAATTACTTTACCATAACCCAAAATTTTAATGAAAAAAGGGATTAGAAGATACCCACACATCACACCTTGTTTATTCAGATTAAAAACAAAAAATGTAAAGGTTATATACAAACAAAATCCTCTAAAATAGAGGATTTCATAATTTTCTGAAGGGAGACACAATTTCGATAAAATAGAAACTCTCAAAAGATTGCACAGCCTTCACCTCTTAGTCAAAAAGCACAAAACATCCCAAGGCATCACCATACACTACAATTGTGATAGATATCAACAATACTAGTAGAGGGACCTTATGCTAAGTCCCAAATAGCACATGATTCCAGCAAATGTCCATAACAGCCTCTCATGACCAGATTTCCCACACTGCTTTCTTAACTTGAACCCTCACTTCCAAGAGACTAATGAAGAACCAAAGGACCTATTAGACAACATATTGCATTGAAAACCCCATACTACATTTACCAATAATGACTCAGGAAACATAAGAAATGAAGGTATATTTAAACCACCCAAAACCAATATCCCTCTATAAGAGGATCTACATAATTGAAAAAGAATAGGGGTAGACTCAATCTCCAATGCTCGAGAAGAAAGTTCCTATGTTGATAATCTAGAGGATTTTCCAATGGAGAAACACCCTAGATACACTTCAATTGTTCATTAAATATTTATGGTCGAATGACCTATCTAACAAGAAAACCCAAGGACCCAACCAAGTTGGTCCATGGTCAAAACATGCCATAAACTAGAACCTATCACATGAGAGGATCCACCACAAGGGCTTCCCAAAACATTTCTCATAAGAGAAAACTAACCAACATCTCAACCCAACTGGGTGATGAAGAACAAACTCAAACAACCATTTAAACAATAGGGGTGCTTGAACTCAAAACATCCCACAACAATAATCCTAAAAGAACATAACATATACCATCTAAATACTAGTTTTAAAAACATATAATCTTCCTTAAAAACATTTCTATTATAATAAACAAGGTTAGTAGTTAGTGAATTTAGTAATGGTATCCCATGGGCCTCTCACATGCAAGTCTCTATTCCATATTGGGCACCCATCTCTTTTCCATCCTGGAACTAATCTATTCGTGCCATAAACCATCAATTTTCTCCTACACACCAATGCATGTGGTTGCCTATGAGAACACCAAAGACCAAAACTAACCCTTTCCTATTTTCAAAATCAAAACATTTTACCCAAACTTTCTGTTTATAAAAACCTATAACAATAAAATAAAACCCAATTTACATCTTCCAAACCTTTTTAGAATAGAACCCATCATTAAAATAAGAACTCACTTTCTTGTCTTACACAACCATTTCAAAACATTTCAACCAACATCAAAACACTTCTAATTTCATGAAAAACTCTATTTCATCAATTTTAACATAATTAATAAATCAACCCTTCTCAATTGAAAACAAATTTCCAAAATATCAAAATAATTTTCAAATGATCCATAGTTACCAAATCAAAATTCCATTTCCAATCTCTACACAATACTTTAAAACAATTCCATCCCATTAAAAGCACCTTTCCATATTTTAGTATATTCTATATGAAATAGATTTTCAAAACCCACATTAACAAAATTCATAGTTTAAAATAGGTATAAACACACCATTTACCATTTCAAAATGGTTTTGAAAATTCATTTCCACCCTTTAAAATATCAAAAAAATTCCTCATTATTATAAAATCATTTCATGAAATTTTTAGGTTTCTTAAAACATAGTCATTTTTACTTTAAAACAAAATTTCTAAGATACCAAAACAAAAAAGTAAGAAGAAAATATGAGAGGACAATAGTGTTAGTGGGTTACATGAAAATATGGTTGGTTCCCATTTGACAATCACTTCCCCATCACAGAGAGTGTTCTAGGGAAATATCCCTTGCATCACAAGGCTTATTAGGCCCTATGAGCTCAATGAGATTATTAGTATAACTCTCTTTTCATTTCCCTCCAATCATCGACAAACCATGAGAACCAAAGGACTCAGATATATCCTGAATTTCCTGGGTAACATGAATCTCATCACAAGGTGTGCTATCCCGGAACCCTACTTGTAGTTGAAATTTCAGGACTCAATAATCCTAGATCTTGACTATCCATACACTTCCCTAAATAACATGACTGAAGAAAGAGAACCTACTCTGATACCATTTTACCACGAATTGAATCTGGTCACCATCAAAACTAGCAAAAAACCCATCCCATGGAATAGATCAAAGGTTATTTCCAATCCCCATAGGATGAAAAAATTTATTGGGTATCATAAATTACTATTTAGAAATGATTTACCCAATTTCAGAAACATAAGACAACCAAATAAACTGAATCTGAAAATTTTCCCCAAAAAATCATTTAATAAAATTCAGAATTTAAGAACAAGGTCTATAAAAATACCGAAGACTATAAAAGGGTAAGAAATCCAAAATGGGTATCCTAAGAGATACATCATTGAAAGGGGGAATCACCCTCAATCTATCTCTATGATACAATGCCAAAAAGGACCGCTAGAAACCCGAACCACCGACACTAAAAGTTTTCCCCAAACCTACAAATAAAAAACTATGTCAACTTATATCCAATAGTGTAACTAGGGTGTTAGCATAAGCCCATAAGGATTACACCACAACAATATTCCATTGTATAAACATTTTAAGAAAAGAATATTGCATGTTTTGTAAACAATAAATTCTTGTAATAGTTTCTAAAAGATGCAATTGTAAATGAAAATAGTTTTCAAGTGGTATATTTTAAAGAATAAACACTTTTAAATAAAATACACATGCTATTGTGTTTCACATCCAAACACACTATATTCCAATGGTGAATATCATATTGTCAATGAGCACCAATCACGGGAACACCCCTAGGAACTAATAATTTGTGAGCCATAGGTACCTCATATCTCGGTGAAAGTAACCATAATAAATATTTGTTCCCATGAACGAGCCACTAGTAGTGGAATAAACCATAACCTAGTGGTCCCAAAAATCATCATCATAGTTTATTTAGTGTTTCCATCATCAAACATGCTATGTGAAACAAGCAGAAAACATCTCTAGATCACTAGCATACATGTACACATCCGCCCACCTAAATAGTCATTTTTTCCATTTTTGTTCTCAATCGAGTTTCAAATATTATAAATGCCAATTTTATTTGAAGGTTAAATTTAAAAATCACTCACACCAAACATCCCACACATATATGACACATAATACCCTTTTCACCTTCAAATTCATTTTAGCATCATTCTCACACAAAACAGCCCACAAACATGTTTTTTACCCATCCCTCAATTTAATAAATCATCTCAACAAATTATAAAACAAAATTATCAAAACTTTTGACACCATAAATAAAAACTATATCTTTCAAAAAACCCATTTTACAAACATAAACCCATGAAAATAGTACATAAACATCCTTTAGACACTTTTTTTAACTCAATATACCATTTAAAATTATCATAAAATACTTTCACGAAGCATAACATGGTTTGCACATAAAACCCATTAAAAACACTATTTCAAGGCCAAAAGAACACCAAAACCCTACCAAAGTAGAAATTTCAGACCAAAAACCATTTAATAAATCACTTTCATATGTTATAAAATGATCCCAAATATTACCACAAGAGTTCACATGGAAAGAACCCAATTTAAAGAAAAAAATGAAACTTTGAAATTTAACTCTTAACCAATTCCATAAAAAAAGGTTTTCTGACCACACACAACATATGAGAAACATGAGAAATAAGAAAATCAAGCAATATAACTGATCAATAAAATATTACACATGGAATCACCTACTTTTTTTGTCAATACAAAAAATTATTGTGTGAAACTTCATCTGCACCATCGTTGCACCATACAGAAATGAAATCAAACCCTAATCCACAAGATTAGAAAAAACAACATAAAATAAAATCATATGTACAAATACTAGCTGTTGTAAAATTTTGAACTTCATGAAGGATGGTAGAAACCCCAAGGATAAGGGACAAAATTTAGGGAGAAACACATACTTGAAGACTCATGAAGTTTCCCCCATCAAATAAGCCTTAAAAATTTAGTTACATGGGAGCTTGAGGAATCTTGGAGGCCTCCCATGGATGATAAGGTTGAATGGGGGAATAAAGGGGCGGATTTGGTTTAATCCTGGAAAGGAAAAATTGGAAAAATCGAAAAAAATTAATGACCTAGAAATTGTGCATGGGTTTCCTACACGGTTTGGAAAACCATGCACCCCAGCTATTGGGTAAATACTATCCACCCAAAATTGTGCCACTTTGTTCCAACTCCAAGGGGGATAGGGGTATTCATGGGGGAGAGTTAGGCTAAGTATAGGGGAAATAATATCCAAATGAAGGCACCCTTTTCACCCTAAAAATCATCCAAATCAAGGGTGTAAACCACCCCAACAAACACACCCCCAAAAAAGGTGCCAATAGGAGTGTCACAAACCCAATTCAAAATCAACACATCCTTATACCTTTACTTAGAAAAAATACAAGGTAAGTACCATCCAAGACCCCCAAGACTAAATACATAGATCAAGGACATCTGAGACTCCAAGATATAAACCTAGAACACCCAAAAACCAAGTGAAAACTGAGAACCAAAGAAACATATGAAACAAAGCATGGAATTGAATGGGTATGACATGTCATCTATTATAATTATCCATTATTCCAAATTTATTATTCCATGTTTAGACATGATAGATTCCAATATATGTTAAATACACTAATCATCTGAATAGACCCTTCACTTGTTTCATTTTTCCAATATATGAAAATGGAATCATTGAATGTCATTCAAGGATTCTAGAATATTATTCAATCAATGTTTTTAATTTCTAATATAATATTGAATTAATGTATGTATCTATTTTTTCAAGACTTCTAAATTCATCAATCATGGGTAGTTTCTTACCTTGTATCATGTACCAATGTAATAATTAAGCACTAAATATTTAATAATGGAGTTGGGGGGTACAATTAAATACTATTATCCAAAAAAAATAAAAATAAATCATATTTCTATTGTTATCTAAGTTCCAAAGTATCTTCCAAATTATTGGGTATGAAGGAATTTACGCACAATGTTAACCTCTTCCCAAGGAATACATCTTATAATCATTTGATAAAAACCAATTTTCCACAAGTATGTATCCTCCTAAACAGTTTATATTGAAATATATTTATTTAAAGAAAAATAATTCTTAGAATATATGGATGTTACATTTGATGTAGTGGAATGGTGACCAAGTACACATACCCTAGTTCTATATCAGTGATTTCATACAATTTCTCACTATGTTGAGAATAATACATGGTTGTTTCTATGGGTATTTTAACAACATTATTGGGGATAAATTTACTCATGTAGTTTGTATCTAGCATATCACATCCCTTCTTATGCTTCATCTTAATGTCAAATTCTTATAGGAGATGTATCCATATTACTATCGTTGATCATTCTCTATAAAATATATAAGAGATGCATGATCATAAAAAATTGTTACGTTAATTCATAAAACATAAAAATGTATCTTATATGATATATTAAATATAGAAAAAAAAACTCAGCCACTATTAGTGTGTAATTTATTTGGGCCATGTACATGGTTTTTAAAACTTAAAATATCACATGGTAGGTTTCACTGATTCATTGGGATATCACTAACCCCACTTATGGATTGTAGGAACCATAAAACAATTTAAAGGGTGCTTCCCAGGATGTTGGTCTAATTATATAGTTTGCTGTCAATTTATCATTGAGTTTATAAAAATATATCCTTAATGAATCATGAAATAACAAAATATTCATCATTCTTATGTAGGTTACTATATGTAAAGTTGTTTTTCTAAAATCACTAATAACCCATTCTTAAAATACAATATTTTCTATAAAAATTATATCATTTTTCACAGTGGTGGGATTTTGGTAGCATAGAAATGTTTTCAACCTTGGCCTTATCTACATTAATTCCTTCCTGAGAAATGATGTGGCCTTAGATATTTCCTTTTTCCATGATGAAATAAAAAAATTTAAAATTTAAGAACAAGAACATTTGAATATATATAATTAAATTTTTTTATGATTATGAAATTTATTAAAATATATTCTAAATATAGGAAATTTATTATGAAAAACATCTAAGAATATTTTATTCAAATATAAAATTATTTTTAACATGAAACACTTGAAATTTAATATAGACATGGATACTCCAAGTTGAATACATTTTTATGGAAGAATACTAAAAGGATTGGGGAATAAAGATTAATCATGATCTTTCAATACTTTATAGACAAGAAAATAATATAAAAATACACCGAGGAAGATATATTGACACTTCCCTTATAGTATTATTAGAATTTGAACGGTAAAATAAATTTAAATATTTACTTTTAGGTGGATATGGTTAAATTTTATATAATCATTATAGAATCACTAAAAGTTTTGAGTCCAAATATGAACTGGTTCATTTTTTTCATTCTATACAATGTGATTCTTTTTCATTTTGGTATAATTGGAATACGACTCACCCAATTTGATTAGAAAGTGGGAGATATGATAAAAATTCTAATATTCATTAAATTTATGTTTTCACAACATCCTTTAATGTTGGGTTGGGAAATCATTGAGTCTATATCATTGGTTTTGAGTGATTTTCTTAGAGGATTCAGTTTACTCAAATTGTGCATATAATTAAAAGAATGTATCATAATGAACATCCTATATCCATAATATTTTGATTGAAATTGATGCAAATGATGTTCGTGATAAGGGGAAAGAATAATTTAATGTATGATAGGTCTCCTTACATATTCCTTAAGATATGAATATTTTAAATTAGATGGAAGTAGTTTGAGTTCTAGTATTGTTGGGTGTTTTAGGAATAGTGGAAACTACTTCTCACAAATATTTAAAACATGTATATGAAATTTTTAGGTATAGTTAACTGATTTATGTAAATTATAACAATAATCATCATTTAGTTCATCAAATTGATCACTAAACATGTTTTATTCTATTTTTAATTCATTCTTAATGATATAATAATCAAAGAGGGTTAATAATTCTAGGTTTACTCCAAGATTTATTATTTCAACCAAAATTTAAATTTATTCTTCTAAATAGATATGAATTTCCAAATGAGATAAGTTGAAAATAACATGTTCTTTATAGGGATTTCATTGAATCCAATTTTCAAAAATTAATATTTTATTCTATAAAACCAATAAAAAATGTTCATATATTATCATTTATAATGGTTTTATTAATTCTAAAAATTAGACTATAGTAGAAAAAATATAAATGATTTATATCTCTTAAATAATCCAAGTACATGAACTAAAAAATAGTAAGGAAAAATAAGCCTTTCACTCTTACAAGTGCTTCCTTCAACACACTTATTAGATAGGCAGTGCATTGATTCACTAAATTCATAATAACTATAGTTGGATTATATTGTCCTATGTATAGGAAAAAACAAACTGAATGAATCATAATGGCTATCAAATATCTTCAATCACATAATGAATTAGTAAAACTAAGAATTTTAATAGTGAATGGGATAATAAAAGAACTATGGTAGTGAATAGTCCTAATAATTGCGGAGTTGTTCAAGAAAACCTATTTCTACCGTAACATATCATTCAAATATTCTTGAAATTTTCATTTCATGGGACATGTCGAATTAAGATACTTTTAATAACACTGGATATGAGTTCATGTATTTAGTAATGTGATGTTGACATCTTTTTTTGTGAAAATATTTAAAACATATTGTCGTAGGATTCCATCTTTGGTTTTCCTAGATGTGATCATTTTTTATGGGAATTGATCTTGGGGTTAAGGTATTTATTTTATCTTAGATTTTCCCTTGCCCTTATTTGTATTTTCTATCTATGAAAACATAATATAGTACTATTTATTCTTAGATTCAACTTCATCTTGAGTTTTCCACTTTTAGATAAATCCTTGAATCCTTGGCTACCATTATACTATTATTGTTTCCTCTAATGCATAGATTCATAATTTTTAGTCTCATTCACAGGTGTAAAACCTAATATGAAAATCCCTAAGTAATGGAATAATTAGAAGACTCTTTGGGGTGTAGATATTGATGAATCATAAATCATGTTTAGTGTTATCTATCTCAAAAGTGATGTTAATTCTTCAATTTTAGTTTCATGTAAATTAGTTGAAGAACTTTTTACCTCATGCACATATCTAGTAGTAAATCAAGTACCAAATTGTAAAAAGTTTCATAAGATTATTTTTATGAAATATATAGATATGGTAAGGGATTTTTAGTCATTTATCCTCTTGGAAGAAACAACCAAATGGTGCCTATCAATGTCCAATAATACTTGCTAAAATAAAAAAATGATGTGATGGACTTTAAATGGGTAATGGGTGAACGTTATTTTTGGCCTCATGAATCTCTCACAAAAACACATATATATTCAATCTAATAAATTTCTTAATTCTGTAAATTACATTTCACATATATGTAATTCTTGAAGAAGGAATTGATTTATAGATAATGTACCCCTAGAGTTCATTCCATGTAGATACTTATCTAAGATACATGATGCATATCCACTCCTCGTTTGATCCTTCTGGGGTGAAGGGGAAGACCAGAAAACATATTTTTGGTCTTGATAATCATCTCTATTTAAATATTTTCATACAATATCATATTCATTCAAATATAGGTTTGGGATTTAACACCACATAGTAATTGGATACATTTTATTTTAATAAAATTATGTTCAATGGTGTGTGATTTAGGCCACACCACATTAAATAAACCAAGATATATTTTACGAATATTATTATTTAAATATGATTTTTATAACCTAGTTTTTGATTGGGTGTGTAAGAATCAAAGTAACCAAATTATGAAGAATAAGGTACAAAAATTTATTAATAAATATTTCATATTACTACATAATATATAGATACTCAATTTTTAATGATAAAAAATAAAATCATATAATGATTAGAAAAGTTAAAAATAGTTGTTTGTATACTTTTTTCATTTAAATTTTTAATTTTTTAATTTTTTTTAATTTTTTTTGATAAATTATAATTCATTTATTTCATCATATATTCAAAATAATTTGGAGATAAATTGTTTTTGTATTTTTTAAAAATAGTTATTTAAGGGGTGAATAGTAAAAAATCACTGTTTTTCAAATAAATCTGTTTTACAGATAATCATGATATAAGAATGATATTAGTGTTTAGAAAAACCCTTGTATTGATAAAATATTTATTTAATAAGAAATATAATTCATTTCAAAATATCATTTTGAACATACAAATATATTATTTTCATATTCAAAATCATAGTAATGTATTTACCAAAATAAAAATTGTTTTATACTTTTTATTTATTTATGTAATTTGAAGGTATAATTATATTTTTTATGGATAAAAATTCAAATATGTCTTCATTAATTTAATATAATATAATTAATTAAATGGTTGTAAAAACTATTCATGATTTTGGTATAAATAATTTTTTTTGGTTAAAATGATTGTTTTTTAAACATGGTTTTTGTTGCATGTTGTTATCTTATATTAATAGTATTTCATACCACTTATTGAAATTAAATAATAGAATATGGATTCAATATTTGGAATCATGATTTTCTAATATAGTAATTATTTCAATTGCATTTTTAATATTTATAAATTGTACCCATAGTAAAATTATATCACTGGGATAAAGGGTAAAATGGGTTTAATTGGGTTAAAAACACTGGATATAGTCTGTAATTATTTTGAAAAACATTAATTTGTATTTGATGAGTTTTTTTACCATAAAAATTATATATTCTAAAATAATTAAATTAGGTTCCACTTTCCATTGATTACAACCTTCTTTTTGTTTTATATTAAGAATAGTTATAAAATTTATCAACATTTAAATGATATTAATTTTAGTATAATTATATATAAATATTTACAATATAAAATTATATGGTTGATAAATTATGTGAAAATAATTTATTTTTATGGTATATTTTATAAACAAATTAGGGAATGTATAATTACCCAGGATGATTACGCATCACTAGTATAGTGCTCTAACAAGTTAGTAGAAAATCAAGTAAATGATTATAAATGTATTAAATGAAATGTATTTTAAATTAATTTTGACTTCAAACATATTTCATTCATAATTATAAATTATTTTTATGGTTAATTTATTTATGTTCATATTCTGTAGTTATCATGACGCCTTTAATGATAAAAAATACTAATAGTCAGAAAATTGATATAAAATTGAAATTATTTTTTAGAAAATATTATAAAATATTTAGAGAATAAAAAAACTAAACTAACACAATTTTATGGTAAATAATATATAATATCTTTCAGGATCCATTTTTTTCACTTGTAATATTTAAAATTATATTCATGTCCTTTTATGACTAAAAATTAGTGAAAACACCATTAACTTTCACTGAAAAAAGGAACATCAAGTCCTCTATCTCCAAAATACATGACCCATTTAGCTCAACCAATACCTAAAACATTACCTTCGCAACACTATTTTTCTTGATATAGATTTCCTATCCTCATAAATTTACCAATCCTAGATGGTATAAGGTGTAATATAAAGTTGGTTATCCAAGGAACATTTAGAATTATTAACTGGGAACTTTCGAGATTATTTCTTCATCAATATCCTTCAAAATTACTAAAATTTTACTAATATAACAACATTAGTTTATTTAATATAATGATTTGAAATTATTTTAAATATAAAATCATTTCTTCTCTTCCTACCATCCTACAAAATACAACAACATTGCTTGTGTGTACATGTGAACTACCATCAAATCTTAGCATCACAATTCATATTTCATCATTGCCACTAATTAATTATTATAGAGATGAGATTAATGAATCAAATTTTTATATATGAGATAAATAATATTCTTTAAATATAATATATTTTACACTTTATTAACACCACATTTTTTGGAAGACGAAAACATCACTTTTTTATATTAGCGAAAAACCAACTGTACTAAGAAAAGAGATTCATTTTTCATTTATTCTATACATGGATGGGAATAAGGATAGATTTAATGAATAAATATGATATTTGTAATATTATTATGATTATATAAAATAATATTTTTTTTATTATTTTGAAATTTCCATCTAGTTGAAAATTGAAAAAGTCGATCACATGTACATACGGACTTTCGTGACTGTAAAATGATATAATTAATTGTTCATTAAAACCTAAAATGGTTGGTTATAAAACCATAGTAGATTTATTGAAATGATAATATAACATTTTTAGGATTCTCTAGACTAAATAACCATGGAACTTTGACCATAGTGAGCATAATGAATATGTTTTGGAAAATAAGAACTAAATGACTCCACTACATCCATCATAAACAATAAGGATTTAGATGTTTCAGGAAAATATATAATGAATATTGTAAAAGGAACTAATTATATTATTAAAGAATAAATATATTCTAATGCATGTAAACAATTAATGTAATTTTAATATCCATGAGGGTAAATAATGTACAAAATGATTCAGGTTAAGGTAAGGGTATTTTAATTTTAATTGTACTACATTAAGATATATTTTATTTTATGAATCCAATTTAGTTAATATGTTGTGTATACTACCCATTTAACTTATAATATAACTAATAAATCATTATTAAGTATATTTAACAATCCAATTTTAGTATTATATTTTAATAGTTTTTTATTAAAATGTTATTAAAGTTGTAAAGGTTATTTTTCAATCTCACTCTTATTCAGAATTGTTCATGATTAAATATGTGATCCATTTATAGTTAATTTTAGTGTTTCATGAGTGAAAACTACATGTAATTTTGAATATGAGATAATTATAGGAGGATAAATACTCAAAAAAACTAAACTATGAAATTATTAATGTGGAATAAAATGAAATCAAGTACTTATATTTTCTCATTTTTTATCTTGATATTAAAATAATTCCTCAACTCTAGCTAGAGGGATATAAATCTACCAAGTCATATCACTAAACTATCAATATATGATTTTAGAAAACTCATTCACAATAATGAGTATTATAATGATACGTTCATGGATTAAGAAACTTTTAACTAAGACATACTATGTCTCATAATAGAAAACATTGAAATTAATCTTCATGAAGTTATACATATGACATGATACACTCATTTTGGTTAAAAAAATTTAAAATAACAAGAATAAAATTTATCTAATGGTTATGTATAATGTAATTCCTCAATATTTGGTAAATTATTTGATTTAAAATTTCTATGTTCAATAGACTATGGTATATGTCTCCCCATGTTTAAACGATTAGTGGTATCCTGTAGAAATATTATTATTGAAATATTATAATTATAACCTATTTATTGGTTTTGTAGGTATTCATCGGAGTAACAAAATTATAAAAAAATTTAGGAATATATTCTAGATAAAAATTATGGTTTAGTTCCTATGAAATATGTACTAAATTTTGAATGATAAGAATGAAATAATATAAGTTAAATAATAAATAAAATTTTGTTTTCATGTAAATATCATATTTTTCATTTAAAATATAAATTTATATATTTTTTAAATAGTAATTGAAAAATTATACCACGTTTTTGAAATCTTGATGTTAAAATAATATTATGAGATTTTTCTAAAATAGTAACTTTTTGGTGTGTAGTGAAAATACCAATTCTGAAAATAATGTCATTTTTAAGATATTATGATGATAAAAGAATGACATAAAACTATATAAAACCTTTTTGATATATAAATTATATATTTATGCAGTAATATACTGAATTTAGAAATATATTATCAAATATTGAAATCTATGTTTGATATTTTAAAAATCAAGAAATGTTATTATACAAAAAAATCATCTTCTATTTTAAATAAGAAATTTGAAGGTCTAATTCCGTTTTTTTGGAATTAACATCAAATAGTTCTATATTAACTATATATAGTCCAATTTATTTAATTGAAATCAATATAATAGATGATTTTGGAATAAAATCATTTTTATTCTATAAAAACGAATTTTCTAAAAATGGGTTTTCATTGCATTTTCTTATCTTATATGAAAATACATTTTTTACCAAATATTTAATTAGAATCATATAAAAAAATTAATATTTCTAATCAAAATTAATAATTTAGTAATTATATAAATTTCATTTTTTTCTTAATGTATAGTGTCAATGTTAAAAGTTTATCATCATGGTAAATAGTAAAATTGGTTAAACAGACTTTAAAATTTCTGATCAGGTCTCCAAATATCACAGAAAAATTAATTTATTTCAATGAATTTATTTCAACCATAATCATCCAATATTATATAATATGTAAAATTCTTTCCATTTACCTTTGAGTTTGAAAATCATTTTTATATATTCAAATTAGTAACAAAATATCAAACACTCTCTTAGTTATTATATTGTCCTAGTAAGGATATAGATATAAATACTATATTATTGACTATGGATAATAAAATTAATTTGAAATAAAATATATTTATTATTTTGTTTTATTTTTAATTTTTGGTTATGGTATAATTACTAATAATTCTTACGCATCACTGATGCAACACTCATTTAACATCATGAAAAATCAAGTAAATGATTTTCATAAGTTTGAAAGTAATAATTTTATATAAATTATGATATAAAAATAATTTAATGTATAAATTAAAATTACTAGTTGTTTTTGGAGTGTTTATAATCAAAAAATATTGTTATCATGGTGAATTGAAATTCAAATTATTTTTGTTGTCATGGAAATGAATTTATATTGTATTTATAGTTTTCAAATTATTTTTAAATCATTACATAATCATAAAAAATCAATATTAACAAAAAAAATTAGAAATTTTAGATAATATCATGTATTTTCAATGTCTGTTCCACTTGGGATTCTTAAAATCACATTCAAGGACTTTAAATATTGAAAATTTGTTCAAACAAAATTGATTTTCACGTATAAAAGGGAATATCATATCCTCTATTATCCATAATAAATGATTTATTTAGAATGACCAAACCCCAAAAAAACATACCAACTACCTTTGTATCTTCATATAGGTCCTAGTCAAACCATAAGACCTATCTCATAAGGCTTGATGTTTAAGTAAAATGAGGTTTTCCAATAGAAAGGTGTTAGTCTAAACCGAGCTCATTAAGGTTTATTTGTTCTTCTATCTCCTTAAAATTTATTCTAAAAATTATAATATCATTATATCATTATATTTAATATAACTATATGATAATATTTCAATGTTATAATGATTTCCCATCTCTTTTTTATCCTATTAAAAATGATAGTATCACTCATGTGTATATACAGACTGTTTTCTCAGCATAGGGATATAATTAATTTTTCTATCGACTGCACATTGATGAATATAAATATATAATTAATGAAGATATATTATATTAGTTAAATATTTATAAGTATATAATGATTATATGTTATATACACTCGTGATCTTCTGTTTATTTGGAGTTGATAATTTTTTATGTGTGTATGTGTAGACTACCTCCTCCACAAAGAAATGTGATTATTTTTTCATTTTTTCCTTACATGGATAGTTATAAGTATAGAATTAATTAATAAATATCATATTTATGAGATTCTTATGAATCTATAAAAAATCCTTGATCTTCTTTATTTCCTTTTTATTATTTCTTGAAATTATAACATCACACATGCATACATAGGAATAACCACCTCCATGAAATTATGTAATTCATTTTCTATTAACACAATAAATAGAGTTTTATAAATCATATTAAATTTATAAAAATTAAAATTGTAAAATTTTTATGATATTGGAGATTAAGTAATAATAACCTTTTAACCATGGTAATACTTTTGATATAATTTTGGAAAATAAGAACCGAATAACAACAAAACAGACATTTTGAACTATACTGATTAGTAGGTAAATGAAATAATACATTGAATTAAGTAAAATGAAAAATATTATGGAATTTAATATGAAAAAAAATATTAATAAATTTCATAAATAATATAATTTTATTATCCAGGAGGGTAGAGAACCTTCAAAACATGTTGGAACTCAAGGTAGGGGTTTTTCATCTCAATTCAACTCCATTGAGGCATATTTTATAGTATAAACATAAATTATTATATATGGTGTGTATAACTCCCTTTTTGATATTATATATTAAATCCATCTTTATTTATGGTATATATAGCTTCAATTCTAGTGTAATATTTTAAGGGGGTTTTATTCAAATGTTGTTATAGTCATAATGTTTTCTTTTTCATATGACTTTTATTTGGGTTTTTTCATGTTTAAGTTTACATTGGAAAAATAATAGACCATTTCCCTTATAATCTAAATATAATTTTTTATCCTCACGATTTTTTGGGGTTCATATAATTTTTCTTCCATATTTTCCTCTTACTGTTATTCAAGGACTGCAATAATTTTCTAAAAAAACTGACCATATTTATCTTTTTCATTCTAGAATCATTCTCCATCAAATTAGTGTTCCTAAAAATTATTTTATTCAAGTTTATATTTAATTTTAAATTATTATTTTATTTTTATAATTTAATTTAAATCTTTTAAAAATGATTAAAATTAATATTTTCAAATGTTTTTTGAATGATTACATTTTTACTTTACGTTGATATATTTAAAATAATGTTTTTTAAATTTAAACACATGGAATACTTTTACAATTATCATAGCAGTTGCTAATTATCAAGATTTATCTACGAGCTTGTATGATTATTCCAATAGAATCTTATTACCCTTATTCATGTAATTTTTATTTTCTTAAATGTTAAGGAATGAAGAGTCCATTTCTTCTTGATTATCAATGCATATTTTTAATAAGATCATGAGTGTTATTCTCGTCAATTTTCTTATCCCTTATTTTTTAATATGTTTCATTGTGGAAATTTCATAATCATACTCGTTAATTTTATTCTCTTCCTGGATTTTGATCATGATATTCTTTTAATAGAGGAAATATTGACATTATGTGTTTTTTGGTTCAATGAAGATATTTATGTAATGTTAAAAATTATAGAGTATGTATGATATTTTTAATTAAATAGATAAGGAATCCATTTTCCAGGTTTTAGAGATTGGTGAGGCCCAGTTACAGAGAGCCCCTCGATCCATTAACATGTCAAAATAGATAAAATAGAATTGGAATTTCTCATTCTATAATGGACTATGAAATGATAATTTCTAGGATAATGGTCATGATAATATGTAAAATTTATTTTCATAAGTACCTGATGGTGGGGTTCATCATTTATTATCATGAGGCCTAGATGATATCATGATGTATGACATTATGAAATCCATCATTATTAAATTGATTATTATTTTCCAATGATATTTTTTAAATTAAATTAGGATATATCTCACCTTGAAATTTTTAACGGGTTTTACAGAAATATTATGATTTCAAAATGTACAAAAAGGTTTTTATGATTTATCTGAATTTTTTGTCTAATTAGGGTGAAATGTTTTTTAATAAAATGTTTTGATTTTTTTTCAAAAAACCTTTCAGAATATGATATGAACATTATTTATTCATATGAAATGTTTTATAGAAAACTTAGGGAAAAAGTTTTATCTCCAGAGTATTTGAGTTATTAAATTGTTCTCAAATAGTTTTATGAAAAATTTATCATTCTAATGGGTTTTTTATGTATTTCAAATGATTCACATGTATCATTTCTTATAATATCCATCACTAAGTTGTTTTCTTATCCAATGTTTAAAACAATTTAATGTTCCTAAGGATGTTTTACCAAAAATACAAGGATAATGCTTATGTATATTGAATGAATTAAGAATATCATGAGTGAAAAAAAAAAATATTCCAAATAAGCACTTTTTTGTGAAAAAAACTTATACTATCTAAAATTCAATACAGTTTTTGTAATGGTATTCTTATTCTCAAAAACATTAAACTGTTGAGATACTGTAAATTTATGTGACTCACTATTTTCCATTGATTGTGTAATTTTTAATGTTTATAATCTTTTTTACTTCAGTTAGAATCAAACTGAGATATCAATAGAATGAATTTTTCACCATATCTAGGTTTATGGGTTCATGGAACTATAATATTCTTCTATTTCAAGTCCATAACACATGGGTAGCAATTGTATTAGTCATGGTTTGAGTTTAAAAGCTTACTAATTATTGGGTTATATTATATCATTATTATTATTGTTAAAATTGGGTCCATTAAATTCTCTATGAATTATATTTAATTGAACTATGTTATATTACATGTATTAACATAATAATGTATATCTCATTTAATATGTATAGGATTATGGAGAGTATGTAAATGGGATTATAAAAAATCCCTTTTAACTTGTTTAGGGAATCTTATATTCTAAACTATATATATATAATTTCACTCACACATTACATCAAAGAAAAATAGGTGATCTAAACAAGTCATATTCATGTGTAGTGAACAATTAAAAAAATAACATAAATAAAAACCAAACATAAGCCTACCTCCCTGAAAATAGTGTATAGTTAATTGTGTAGCTATCACATGCCTCGCATAAAATAATCTTTTAGCCCATGTAAATATAGTGAGTATGGGACATGATTTGACTCTTGAGAGGATGGGGTCTTCTATGTGATTCCTATATGAAGGATGTGTTTTGTTTGTTTTGAAAAAACATTTTATTTTGCTGGATAATAATATTAAAATGGTGTTTACATTGACATCTAAAATTAGTGGTCCTACCTTAGATATTCCCTAATTTACCTATTAAATAATAATTTATTCAATTAAAACTACCCTTTTATCACATTAATTAGATTAAATCTAAACTAATTTATTTCTCACATGATCTTTGGGATGAAAATTGATTTAAAATGATCACTACACTCCATACTATCACCAGTCTTAGTAATCAAAGACTTCTAGTTACTCCTGATTTAACAAAAATCCCTCTACTATATGATAAATTTGGAGATTACATGGGGCCTTTGTGTGAAATATAGGGATACGATATTTAAATAGAGTAAACATTAAAATATGTTAGACCACTATGTATATATAGTTAACAATAATTTCTCTCAATATTAAAAAAATTGCATTAATAATTTTACCACATAATTTATTAAAAATGATGGTGGAAATCACATTGGTTTGACCAATATGGGTCTAATGTTATATCATTGGAGAATAATTATATAATTTAAAGGGTAATAAAAATGGATTCAATGGTAATAGAAATTTAACAAACTCTATTGAATCGACCTAATAATAATCTTCATAGTGAGACTTATTCACACTTTATTGAGGTTAAATAATGAATGGGGTTTTTTGTAGTTAGGATGTTTGATCAACCCAGATGGATGACATAGACTTATTCATATTTCATGACTGAGTTCAGGTTTCCCTTTATACCTTCAAAATCATTCGGTGATTCAGTACCAAGCTGTCATCAGCATTATTGGATTAAATATGTAGAGTTATAGGGGTCAAACTCTTTAGGTTATAACATTATCAAATGCTCCGAGCATCACAATCCATTCCTACTATAATCATCTTCTTTAACATATTTTGTGATATCCATGTGGAACCGTAGATAATTTTATATAATTTTTGTAGATTGATGGAATGAGATTGTTTTAATTCATTCCTTAATTATTTTTATAAATTTATATTTGAAATTAATTTAATAGCATGATTGAATATATCATGGTGTGACATCTGAATCTTTAAATACTATAAATTCGAATATCTCTCATATGAATACTCCATAGAAAATCATCTTACAGATCAACATCTATACATCTTTAAATACGCATATTCTTATACATGAACTTCTATTGGGAAAATATTATTATGGATCATATAAATTAATTTTATCGTACTCAAAAAAATTATGTAAGAACTTCATTGGGGGGAAAACCTATTATATATATTGATTCAAGAAATTTAAAAAAATATTGGGGTATTACCAATCAATAGAATCCTGGGTGAAATTATCCTATGGATGCAACAAATTATTTTCCGAAAAAAGAGAAAATACAAAATACCACTTGTTTCCTCAAAAAAAAATGTATCAAAATTTCCTCATGAAATATCATATTATGTAAGAACATGACTATAAATTTTATAAAAATATCAGATGATACACAGGTCCCTACTGCAATGTAACATCTTACATATTATCTTAATATAGAGAAATCTTATTCAATATTCTTCCCTAACAATGTCTACAATCTTAATAACTCTAATTTTATATTTATTAATATACTTTTCCATTTTTCATCCTCATGTAGTCTTTATATCCTAATATTCAGTCTTGTAATCATACAATAATTCTTCGTGCAAGTTTCATCTTCAAATTGTAGAGAACGAAAAATCATGGTAGAATTTATCCTTATGAATTCCAAAATCATTTAATAAATTCAGAGAAATTAATATAATCATGTTTGAAATTTAATTCCATATTCATTACCAATATATATTTATGTCATTTAATCTTAATTAAACTAGAAAAAATGTAAAAAAACTGTTAATATTCCTAATTTTTTTTTTAAAATTCTGTGTCTTGATCGCATGATAAACCAAAATACATCAATTTACTAAATAGATTCAAAAACAAATATAGTTGTACCAAAAATAATTTTTGGAAAAACATCACAACATATAATCAGAGTATTATTATTATAAATAATTGTTACTTTAATACCACCATTATGATTTTTTAACAAATGTATTGTCTCCATTTTTACAGATGATATTTTCATATTACTAGAAAAATTATAATTAATAAAAGAATGTGTAGATACAAAATAAACCATGATATTATAATAATTTAAATAAAGAGATAACCTACATTTCACTAATTCATTTGATGAACCAATATCATATTTAGTAGTAATAAATGACTTTTCCACAACATTCTTTCTTATGTTCTTGATAATTTATGCATTGAGTAGTTAAGATTGGACATGTATGTTTATAATGTCCTCCATCATTAAAATTAAGACATTACAATTACAATTAAGAACATGATTGTCCACTATTGACATGATCATTAATAATTTAATTGTAATAATTATCAATATATCTTAATTTACTACATCAATAACATTTTCCAAAACTAGTAAGAAACTCCCCAAAATGTTTTATTACTACTGAAGTATTAATTGCTCAATACTTTGGTCACTTTAATGTACTAGAATTATAGTTTATGTATTGTGATAATCTAGTAATGGAACTGAAAATTTCCTATATCCAAATCCATGAATTCCATGTTTCTTTTTGAAAGAGTATTGTACTCTTATTTTCCTTCTATATGTAAGGACTTAGGCCCGATGGAGCACTAATGGGTTGGTGTTGATTTATAGGTATAATTTAAAAATTTTATATTTCTATTTCATCCTCTTGAACTTTTTTAGGTTCTTAAATCAATGTAAAAAACTCACATCCTTACCTTTTATAAATAATTCATCATTATTGAGATTAGAATATGCATCTATAAGATTTACCAAAAAAATCCCACTCCTTTCCATGTTTGTTCTTCCCCCTAATAAGGATTCTCTACTATCTCCAAAATGAATCTTAGAAACTAGGGATAGTCTAATCCCTAAAACACAGAGTCCAATTTTTTCTCTCCACTTCCTTTTTCAACTAGAATATACCACCCTCTTATAAAATAATCATCCAATAAATAGAGATTACATTCTCCTTCATTTATTCTAAAAATATTATAAATATAATCTTCCTCCATAAATTGATGGATCAACATATCAAAACATATACATTTCAATTTTTAAAACTCAGTTTTCTTCAGGATATGGATATCCATATTGAAAAGAAATTAATTTATTTTAATGAATTAGTTCCTCTAAAAAATTTAAATACGCAAAAAAATAGTCTTCTCCTCATTGAATGGATCATGACATCAACATCCTTCTCTCTCTATGAAAGAATAATGTATTGGGCTCCTCAAAATTCATAAGACACATGCAATTCTTATGAAATCTAAATATAATATTCTCTATAGTTAACCTTTAATACATCTATGAATATATAATTGAAATGAAATCATGTATATTATTCATAATTGATTAGATGTATTTAATTTTCTATGTTCTAATTTGGGAAATGAACCCAAAATATAACATCTCATAATAAACTCATTCAAAACCTCTTTTTAACCAAATTATCCTATATATTTTAAAAATACTCTTAGGTTATATAAATAACCATAATTATCATTACATGTAGATTTTTTATTAATATCCCCATAATTAAATAATATTACATACATAATGTAACATCTCAATATGGCTTACCCTGAAAATGAATGTCAGAACGGTCCCCACTTGGATTTATGCTCACCTCCCCATATGCTAGAGGCTGCTGACCTGTAGAAATTTTTTAATGATGGTACGATGGGGATAGTATACCCTCATGATTAGAGTAAAACAACATTATGTCATGTATTAAGAAAGATGAAACATGATAAACCATATTAATGAATAAGGAAAAAGAGTTGATGTATAATTGTAAACTAAATAATATTTCAAACACCAATGTATAATTATAATGATACATAACTATTTCAAGGTTAAAAAAACAATCATACATAATTATCATAACATACTACATTACATGATCCATGAAATAAATAATGAGAAATGAAAAGGCCCAAGTTCTAACTTTGTGATCATCGTAATCTTTGAATCAGGTATTTTACCCTAGCTCCCTGGTATAATCATGACAAAACATGAAAAATATGAAGTGCCTACAAACATATGGAATTCTCAGGTACCCAAGGGAAATGGCCGCACAAGAAAGGTGTTAGATATACTCAGTATTCCACCAATAATGGTGTATAAATCATAATATACTTTGTGAAAATAAAATAAAACTTTGTACATTTATAATGAAATGTGTAAGGAGAAAAATATATAAATACATTGTTATAGGTTTCCCAGAGAGTATCCAAAAAAACAATTGGCTCCAGCCTTAGCCGAATCTAAATAAAAGTAATAAAATCTTTGAAGATATGATTAGGGTGAAATAAAAATTAATCGTGACTAAGTACTAGGATATGGAGAAAACCCAATCATGTTAATTGACCTCATGAACTAATTCTCCAATCTAATTAATTTTTTTTTCGCATCCATGGTATGGATGCATCACATGAAGATAATAAATAGGATCATGGTTCCCACAAAGGGGAAACATATAATGCAACACAAGTATTGAAAATAGATAATATCAAATATCCAAATCTACATGAGTCCATCCATAGTGATCTATAAATGGAATCCCAAATATCACTCCTAAAATAACGTAAATCATATGCCCTCGGACCCGATCCCTAGTATCTCACAAGGGGTTCTAATTCTAACTTTTGTCTTAGTGTAACCATCCTACTACCATGTTCATCCACTGTTTCTCCCCTAGAAACTAGTATCTCTCACATGGAGTTAAAGTAACTACATGGGGAGCACATCCAATATTACCATGTATCACTCCTAGTGTATATAGTCTCAACAACCTATGATCCCATACTTGGAATTCTAAAGAAGGGACCCCCAATCCCACTCAAGGTGTAACAATATGTACAATACATTCAAAAATTAATTCCTAATGAGGAAATTTCTATAACCATGCACATAATAAAAATGGTGAAGGAATAGACCTATGTACATAATCAATTCATGTTACAAGACGTGATTACATAAAGAGAGGGAAAAGTCTATTTTTCATTTCAACTATTCAATTAAGTAAGGCCAAAAAATATATAAAACATGTATTACTTCAATTATTGACTAGAAGAAATCTCACCTCAATGAAGAGTTTTATAAGAAAATAGAATCATTATATAAATCACTTCCATTAATACAATTCAAGTATAAAATTTCAAAATATTTAATTATTGGATACTCAATGGTGTTACAAGGAATAAAAAACTCATTAAACTAATGGAATATAATTTCTAACCCCCAATGCTGGAATAGACATATGGTAGACATGATTATTAAAAAAGAAAAATTTATACAAACCCATCCAATGGGTGGTTTGGGTTGAGGTAATATGCACATAAAGGATGTCCTACACATACAAAAGGAAGTCTATGAATTTTAACATAGAGAAATTTATAAATTAGAAGTAACACCGTGAAAGTATAGTGTGCAACAAAAATTTTAAATTTTATAATTCAATGAAACATGGGTAAAATGTTATAGACCAACTACCTCAATATTAAAATGATTCACTTTTAGAATATCAGGGAATGATTTTTTCTGGTTCGAGAAAATGAAGAAATGAAAAATATTAGTAAAATATCATGAATTAGATCACACTACGATGACAATTTGGAAGGTGAAGGAAATAGTAAATGGGAGGAAGATAAGTCGTACACTCCTTGAGGGACATCTGTTGTGATAGTGAGTGATCAAATTAGAGTTCAGATGATGAAGATGTCCCCAAGTACGGAGAGGAATGTTCTTGGTCCCATGGTGGGATACAGTGAGAAGATGAAGAGGATAAATATGTTGGAATAAAATCATAAGGCTGGAGGGTAAAACGATAATTTTACCCCATTTAATGAGGTGCATGGTTTGGCCGCAAAGTTGGTCAAACCATGGACCAACCATGCCCGAGCCTCTCCCAAGGTAAACAACCTCACACAGTTTTTTGGCATAGTCTGTGAAACTTTTTCTAAACCATGCATAGCTACTAGTTAAGTGGTAGTAACCATGTGGGATAGATTCACTATTATGTAAACATTATGTAGCTCATATTTATCACATATGTAGTCCCCCTAAAACATTCACACTATCATGCACCTCATCTCAACGGTTTGACCAAACCATGCATGAACTGTAGCTCTAGTAGATCAACCATATGGATTCATTTAAGAGTCTTCATGGATAAAAAAATTGTTCACCTATACAAAAACAGGGTGTATGGTTACTATTGGTTGGTCGCATGTCTTATATCAAATTATTCACCCTTGAAAGCCTCTCTCGGTTTTTATATTTCAAAGATAAACACTCATGAAACTCATCAAAACTCATTAAGCACTTCTCGGTCCATTAACAATTTCTTAATACAACATATTTGAGCACTCCAACTCATGGAATTATGTTCCAAATATTAGTTTAAATTTCAATCCATCCACCGTACTAAAAATTATAATTCCTTTGAAAAAATATATCTGGTCTTGAAAAATGGACTTAAAACCTCCCAACCATAAAACATTTCATCCCTGATAATCCATGGGGAACAATGGAAAAAACAACAAACATAATAGGATAATTAATGTTTTCTTAACTAGTCGAATTGTATCTCTAATTCCCAACTCAACTCCAAGAACAACTTTAAGAAAATGGTACATATCCTATTGAAACTAAAAATGACACCCATGTTTGAAACTGAATCATCAAGACGATACTCACCTGAACTTGTATAACTTGAGATAAGGTCTTAACATTGATGATTTCATCAACTATCCTATAGTGATTCCCCACCATAGGTTCTAGCATTTAAAAGGCCTATTCTAAGTCATGTTATCTCCACCATTTGAATTGTCTATTTCAATATGCTCGTAGTGTTCTAAAGGTTCCCACAACTTGATTGTTAGCGTCAAAAAAATATGAAATCACCACCAACCCCATTTATCTAGGTCGATCCATATTTAAATAAAAACATCAACCGACGTACATTGCAGTCACATCAATACAAAGACGTTCCAAAATGGGATCCCTACTAATTCCATACAACAAGTGAAATCAAGTTGAATTGTCTCTAGTCAAATATTCTCTAAACAATCATCTTATAAAGCTTATGAATTTCAAAATAAATACATGTTGCCATTAGATGAAGGCACCATGATATTTTCACTAGGAATGCTCACTAAATCCCATAACCATCTTCTGGTGACATCTATAGCTAGTACATCAATTTATGTTGTCGTTCCTTAACAGAACCATTGGTGAATAACTAATCCAGAATACATGGATCCACAACCTCAAAATTTCTCGTTCAATCCCAACTGATGTCCAGGGTAACCTTAGAATCATCAACTAGAGTCCAAGGAGTTCAAACAAGGTATTTCATACTCAATGATTTACATGTGAGACGTCAGTACATAGTCGAACATCCTTGTATCACTAACACATTCTGATCCAAAAGGAAGTCGATTAAAGGAAGAATACAGTGCCTATGAGTCTATTCAAGGAATTCTTGTAGTTGAATCAAGGTATAACTCAAGAGAACCAAGCATTTAATGTTACTACACTACAAAACATGACTCCATTGGATCTCACTTACCAAGTCCAATGATGTTTATATTTAGTGTGGGGTATAACTGATTCCCTCCATGGGTACCCGAGATGATGTCCAGATATGGAAGATGATATTCACCAAAACAAATATACACTAATAGTGCCTTAAGAAAACCCTAGAAGGCCCAAGATGCTTCCGTTAGAAGAAAAAATATGTTCTTGATATGGTTCCCAACCAACTAGACCCAACTATTCAATGAAAGTATTGTCAAATTTCACTGGTCAACCACTTTTAAAAAATCACTACTTCACATGCCGACGTCTGATTATAAACTAATAAAAACTCCCTAACTAATGGGGAATCCTGAGATAATCCAAACTCAACCACCGGAGTTCATCCCTCGAAATGGTATTGTAATAGTTTTGAACACTACCGAGAATTTATTATTTTCATTATACCTTTCAATCACTAACACGTTTTTAGAAATTCACCATCTCCGTGAAAACTAGAAACCATAATTGACCATTTCCAAATGGTCCTTCTTAGTTGAATTACTTCATCCGGAAGTGACACATATTTTCTAAGATCAAAATTACACTCCCCACCTTAAAAGTATCATAGTACATGTATATAGAAAAAGGGGACTCATCCCAGTGTAAACATTCCTTTCACCATTGAACATTGGTTCTAGACATATCCATACCCTTTTAATAAGTATTAAAATAATATTATTGTTATACTAGCTACTTATAGGTGTGTTAGACTAGTTTGTACTATAGTCCTGCACATGAAACTTCTCATGTGTTACGACCATGTGTTCCATAACATCAAATGTAAGATCCAAACAAAATTTATTGATGTATCAAAACACAGGATCCTACCTAAAACATCAACACATGAACTGGAAAAATTAAGCACATCAGAAGATAGGTCATCCTACCATGAAGATGAACTGTGAACTAAATAAAATCACTCAATATTAAATGACTACCATGAAACTCATATAGTTCACTACACCATTATAAAAATGTAATGGGTACCATGTGTATCAACACATACTACCCTAATATATCACATGAAAATGGAACATTCTTGATAGTATCCGTAGAATTACAAGCCATATGCATCCCAATATCT
This sequence comes from Viscum album, assembly GCA_963277665.1. Classification (NCBI taxonomy): domain Eukaryota; kingdom Viridiplantae; phylum Streptophyta; class Magnoliopsida; order Santalales; family Viscaceae; genus Viscum; species Viscum album. Next base: position 1,040,300,419 of record OY728134.1, on the reverse strand, counting down.
GGGCGACTAAAAAAGGAACATAACTATAGTCTTATTATCCCTAATGACTGCATCATAATAGAAAAAGTACCAATTTTTCCATTAATATAGATAATGAAGGGTCGACCAACACACTCTTTATTTGGATATTCCCCAGACACATCTAACATACTAAAACTGATCATTAAATAATTCTCATTCCCGTGACAAGGTTAAAACCATTGAACATCCAACCATCCACCTCGAGCTTCATTTTAGATGTTATGAATCTGACTAGGGACAAATGGTACTCACACCGCCTATCACATTATAAATTGCTCATACATAATTTGAATGGTCTGTAAATATTTTTATTCGCTACCTATAATGGGTTGACCCCCTACCGAAGCATAAAGAATCAACTCTTGAATATAGAGTTACACTGAAAATGGTCACTAGGATATGCCTCCTCTCTTATAGGATCATGTAAAACATGATGTGGTATAAATGTAATGATAATGTTTTCATGTCATAACTCTAGAATATATTTAAACTAAACTTATAAAAGGGTTTAAATATAAGAAACCTATATGGGATTCAATTAATCCATTATATTAATATGCATTAAGATTTTACTAACTCTAGATGACACTCTCGCCAGTGGAAACCACATCCTTTTTAAACATTGATTAATTATCTCACATCCCATCAAAGTTAAGAAAATTATCACAAAAACTCCATTTCAAACATCATTTATTTTTTCAGAAATAGTCATAATGGTCATAATTAATGAAAATTTCCATTTCAAGATATAGAGGTAAACACCCTTTAGGTTGAAATTTGGATATCCATTAATTAATACCTCACATAAGTGTAGCTCAAAAGAAGGAAAATGGTCTCATCAATAATATAGGGACTGACTAAGTAATATTCCACCATAAATCCGTATGTTAACTATATACGTAGCTACTGACACTATAAATACAACCCAAATACCCCTACACACATCATGAACCAACCCCCATGGGGATTAATACAATGGTATGAATGAAAAGGATGCCTAAAAATGTCAAAATTATTTTAGGATAAAGGTGAACTATATGGGTCCCATCAATAAAACGAAAAAAACATTTATAACAGACTCAAAGGGTTTATCACATAAGCATTACAAGACAAGGAAGACCTATTCATGTCACGAAAAATATATGATAAAATATAAACTAATTCATTTAATAGTTAGTGTTTAAAAATTTAAAATTTTACAAAAGAGAGAAGGTATAACAACTAAAAATATTGAATGATTATATATATTTTCATTCCCAATCTATAAATCACCCATACAAATTATAGATTGGGAATTGGAACCCATTTAATTGTAACCATTACTGTTCATTTGGAAAAATGAAATGAAATAATCAATCTATGAATGAAAAAAACAACATAGATTTATGATGAAATTTTATTTAAAAACCATTCATCAATAATATAACTATGCATCCAATTACGGGAAACAAACACATGTAAGAAGGATAAAAAAACACATAAGAAATGTATACAAGCAAATAATTCTAAACATGGAATAATAATAATAACTCATTCTATATAATAAAGAATTATAAAAAATCAATAAGGCATTATTAACAAATATTAAGGCTACATATAATACCTAAGAAGGTATAAAACAAACCATGTTTTTAAAAATACCTAACATTGTATATAACAGTCATACTAATAAACAAAAAAAGCACATCCACAATCTCGACATCCTAGCAATTCAATCTTAATGTATTCACATATTCATGGAATGAAAATTCCTTTTGGACTATAATGATTCATGTATTGATACTCCATTTTCATACTGGTACATGGTTAATAACTTTAAATATAATTATCTATCATTGAAGAATGTACGTCAATCACTCAAGGTAAAATCATAATTTTATATTACTACAACCAACATGACAAATAGTCACATCCCTAGCCACATGATATTTCCCCCATGCATGGGTTGATCACTCCTGGACATGGCTATCTACCAAGAACAGACACATTCTTAATCTATTGTCTTGAAATTCCCAGATAATAAAAAGAAGAGGAAAACAAATCCGATGATACCATGTTTGTAACATTCTGATGCTACTGACCCTTAAAAAAATAGTTGGACGAACCACCACATTGTATCAAGAGAACCTGCCCATATGCTAGAAGTTTCTGACTACAAGTGACGTTAAAAAGATGGTACGGTGGGGGGACTATACACATATGATCATAGTAAAATAGTGGTCTTTAATGTATAAATTAACATACAACAACAGAAGCAGTATAATTGAATAAGGATAATCAACCCAATAATAATAGTAAATAGAATAATCTGGCCAATTGCAATGTATTTTTATAAAGTTAAATGTCCATGTCAATGTAAAAAATTAATAATCATACATAATAGTAGGCAGGAAGTATAGTACAATAAAAATTAAATAAAATTTGTTAAATTAAAAGAACCCAGTGCTAAATCCATGAGCATACTAAGCACTGACTCAGTCATGTACCCCAAGCTCCTATATACAATCATGACAGCACAAGCACAATCCAATGGACTTGAAAAGAAAAGGTATTCCTATATAACCCCAATGTAGTGGTTACCAGGGAATGGTTGAGATATACATAGTAATCCACCACCAATAGTCAATAATTTATAATCATGTATGTGAATATAAAATAAACCAGGTGAAGTTTTAATGATAAATGTAAGATGATAAATAACTAAATACATAATTTTGGGTTTCCCATAGAATACCCAATGAATAAAAAAAATTTCATCCCAATAAAAGTCTTTATTAAAGGATGGAATTTTGTGCATATATGATTAGGGTCGAATAATAAGTCACCATAATAAAGTAATAAGATAGGGACCAAAACCCAAGAAAGTGATTTAGACTGGCATACATGTCCTCTAATTTAATTAATTTTAATTTCTCATCCATTGTAAGGAGGCATCACTTGAATATAATAAAAATATTCCTTTTAGCTTCAATGAAAAGTCTTTTAATGGAAACCAAGTATAGAACCAGGAGCATATCAAATATCCGAAGCTACATTAGTCTATCTATGGTGATCCATAAATGGAATCCCATGTATCACTCCCAGCATAACATAAATAATTCCCCCTCTGAGACTATACTTGGAATCTCACAAGGGGGTTCTAGTTTCACTCATGTAAAGGTATAACAATCATTCCACTAATTTCATCCAAGATTCCGCCCCTAGGAACTATTTTTGAGCACAAAGATGTAAAATTACCACACAGTGAGCCCATCCAAGATATACCATGTATCACTCCTAGTGTATTGATAGAACAAATATATTTCCAATATTTTATGATGAATTTCAATGTTTTTAATCCCAAAAAAGTGTTAGTTCAAGGTAAATTTTCACATTTTATAGTTTTTGAAGTATTTTATGCTTTATTGCAAAAATGGATTATTTTGGGATTTTAACAGTTTTAATTTATATCAATAATTCGTCCTAAATTTTATTTAATCTGATCCAAATCAAAAATTTCTTCTTTTATAGGTTTCTATGTTTGGTGGGATTCATTTTATCCTTCTAGACCCAAAGATCAATCCATCATTTGGAATATCAAATCCAACTCACAAGACGGACCTCAAAAACTAAGCATAGTTCTGGAGAATTTTATTGATGGGACCATATATCATAAAAACCTGAACTAAATGAGCTCAAATTCACCATGTAACAAGAGGAAGTCCGTAGAAAAATGTTTTATTAAGATGTACAGACATTATTATTTCATTTTAAAGTCCATAAATTCATTGGAACTCACTACATTTGAATACAAATAGTCTGTCTAGAAGAATTAATTATCCTGAGTGAATCGGCTATCACTTCATCATTAAATGGAGAATGAAGCTGTAAATTCGTGGGTATACATAGGAGATAAAGGATAAAAATCATCACAAAGTAAAAAATTCCAAATTCTATGATTAATGAGGTCTTCTATTCACATACATTTGGTGGACATATTTGGAGCCAAAAATTTCACTCCCTTTTCCTATAAAAGTGTATCACTCTTTCTTCTCAAAGGGTTGGAAACATAGGGGTATTTTCGGTTGTAAATTTACGGTATTTTAGTGTCTTATTTTTTCAATTTCATTTGGTAGTAGAATTTAAAGATTCAATTCAAGTGTTCTACTCTCTCCACTTTCCATTCTCTCTTTTTTTTATTCCCTATTTTCATGGTCATTGTGATCTCTTATACTCATGATCATGAGTAACTAACCCAAAGAAGTTCTTGGGGGATCAATGTTGTGTTGAACCCAAGTCTTTGCACAGTAATGTTTTATTTTTCTTATTTAATTAGATTTAGGTTTATGGGGATCTTAGTGGGCAAGGTTCCTTTGTGTCTCCACTTTCCACCAGAGGCTTAACATTCACTTCTATCACATTCTCCCATAATCGAGGAGGTAGATGTATGGTCTCTCAGCGATCATTGAGTGTACCTTATATTACCAACCATAGGTGGAATGGTGTATTCATGAATATGATGTAGAATTTTCATTATGTATATTAAAAACTAATAATGAGGCGATGAAGGCTCAATCTAGGTGATGCTCTCGATAATGTCTCCTTTCTTCGAACATCATTTTGGCCGTATTCATTCGGTTGCATTTCATTTACATGTTTAATTTCAGGTTTGAATTTTAAATTCTTTAGTCTCCATTTCTGGTAATTTTTTTTCATATATAAAAAATATTAATAAGTTAATTAAAAGTGGTGAGTTCTTGACCGCGAAAGCTCCTCAGGAGATCGACCTAGGTCATCCATTATGTTGCACTTGGTATAAATATTTTTGAGAGCACGCACGATAGTGGTTCATCAAATTGGTGATTTTTCCAGGAATTCATGTGGTCGTTACTCATTATTTCTATTCACATTTTGTAATTTTTTCTTCTTTTCAAATAAAAAAACAAAAAAAATCATAAATTTCAAAAAGAAAAAAAAATCCCTTTTTATCCATGATGCATTAAAATTATGAATATTATGCATAGAATGATGAATATAGGGTGCATGAAGATATTAAAAAAGATCAAATAAAATAACATAGAGAAGATATACAAGGGATGGAGAAAAAAATAATGTTTCTTGTAGAATATGTACACACTTTTCAAGAGAAACCTGAGCCCAAACTTGAACCTAAATGAGTGGTTGAAGAGATTTCGCCAAAAACAATTTACATTAAAAAACCTGAGGTGGGTGAGAAAGAGCTACTAAAATAGTTTATCACATCATCTTGAACTTGTAAATTTATTGAGGAGTTATATGAAGAAATCATTATAGCTTATATAATTTTGGGAGATCAACATTTTTTGGAAGAATCATTGAATAACATTGTTGAAGATAACATGAAACTTGATCTTACAATGCATGACAATGAACAATCAACACCTTTTTTCCTATATCCTGGTTTGGGAGATTATGAATAAGATGAAACTTCTGATATGGAGATTACAATAGTTCTGACTAAAGAGATCAATTTCCAAGCTAACATACTAGAAAGGGGATATTTATAAATTGATTCATCATGTTTTAATTTTATTGAGGCTAAATTGTTTTCTTACTTCTCCTTTCCTGAAATGTTTTATACAGCACAAATGGATCCGACCATGGATGTTAAAGAAGACACCGCCCATGTGACGGTGATTTAGTAAGAAGAGCTAGATAAACTGGGGGTAGTGCGACTGCCTCCTCTATAAGAACTTTCATACCATGGGGATGAGGACACCATGGATGTCAAAAGGGAGCACACTAATTTTCTTTTCCCACACACTTTTGATCTGAAATTCTATATTTATTATTTCTTCGGGGTTGGGAAGATTATTATCGTCTTTGGGGTTCTCTAATATCAGTGTGTACTAATGGACACTGAAGAAAGTCAGATGTTGTGGTTTATCTCAAAGAAACCACACCCACCTTCTTATTAGGGATGATCCACTACAGCTTCCTGACTAGGGGTAGTAAAAACCTATCACCGACTGGTTTTTGAAAAAATTTATTGTGCCCCTATTTTATTTTTTGTGTGTCTTTTTCTGAATTTTTTTATAATTTCTTTTTTTTTATTTTTGGTGAGTTTTTTGGATTCTTGTGCTAAGTTGAATACTATGGAAAATTCAAAACATCTTGGTATTTTTGGCGAGTTAATTTATTTTAATGTTTGTGGATTTAAATTATTTTTGAATGGTTTTTTTCCTTGATTTCAAATCATTTCATTTGAAGAAGTTTTATTGATTGTGAAACTCATGTGCATTAGTGTTGTCCAAATTGAAAATATTGCCCAAACCAAGAGGTTTCTAAATCTGTTTGACATCTTCATACATTTATCTTTTTCTTGAAATTATTTAGACATGTTTTGAGATCCATAACTTTATATTTTTCTCTTTTTCAATTATTTTATATTTCATGGACGTGTTAAGTATGATTGAGGCATCACTTTGAAATCCATTTTTATCACTGAGCTCTTATTTTGGCATACCTTTACATCTGACATTCTTTAAGCCCCTAGTAGCCATGAAATACCTTGTTAGGTAGCCACATTACAATCCATTTACCCATTTCCAACATACTTTACAAGTAAAATTCATGATTATTTTTGAACTGAAGTCTGGGTTAGGGAGAAGACGGGCTGTGTTTTTCTTTCCTGAAGAATCTGTTTGAGATGACTTGAGAAAAAGTGGTTTCCATAATTATTGCTACATTCATGGATGAAATAACATTATGTAAAGATGGATTAGTGGCCCAAAATTTCATTATACTTATGGGCTGGGTGTTCATAAATTTTTTAAGACCAAAAGATGTCTCTCCTTTCCTCAAAAACATGATTCTGAAGAGAAATCCATATTTACATTGAAACTGAAACAATGCTGTCATTGGGGAAAAGAGGGATTAAATTCATTGATGCTGAAAATATGAGAGTGAACATCCCAATATAAGAGTTGTTTGGAGATTATTTTTTGTTTAGATGATTTAGGATCACACCATTTTTGAGAAAAAACTGTTTTCATGCATTTACTTCACTTTAGAGCTTAAGCCTCCTCATTTTGCCTCAAATGTTTTTACATTTAAAACCTACCAACCCTCATCCTCAGAAAACCCCATGCACAAGACCTCATGATTGACACATTTTTGACTCTCTTAAGTGGAGATACTGGGAGGTTATAAAGCATATGGAAATCACACATGTTCTATGGAATGAGAAAAACTCTACATAAAATATCTTTGAGTGAAGAGAGATTTTTTTTTGATGAGGTAGGTATGAAATTCATATGAGGATTAACATGGGATTAAATTTATTCTTATGATTTTTGTGGAGTTATGAGATTTTTATCCATTTAAGAGGCATGATATTTTCATGATATGATAATTGAGCTATGTTATCATTTATGCTTTGTCAAGCTTTTTTTGACCATAGTATTAGATGATTGCCCAGGAGTGCAATGTTTAAGTGTGGGGGAATTGATAGAAAAAATATTTTACATTATTTTATGCTGAATTTAAATATTTTTAATCCCACCTAATTGTTAGTTCAAGGTCAATTGTCATATTTTATATTTTTTTAAGTATTTTGGTCATTACTACAAAATTGGATTAATTTGTAATTTTAGTAGTTTTAATTTATATCAATTTTTTGGCCTTATCATTTTTTAAACTGATCCAAATTGAATATTTATTCTTTTACATGTTTCTTTGTTCGATTGGATTCATTTTCTCCTTCTAGACCTGGAAATAAATCCATCATTTGGAATCTCAAATCATGCTCACAAGATGGGCCTCGAACATTGCGCACAATTCTGGAGATCTTTATTGATGGACCCATATATAATCATCAACTGAAACAAATGAGATAAAATTAAACATTGAGAAATATGAAATCAGGAGGAAAAAGTTTCATTAAGATTTTTTCCCATTTTTATTTCATTTTCTGGGCCATAAATGCGTTGGAACTCGCTGTATTGGAATAAGAACAATCTATGTGGTAGAACTAATTATCTTGAGTGAATCGGCCATCACTTCTTCATTAAATTTCCAATCAAGCTTAAATGTCATGGGTAGATAGAGGAGATAAAATATAACAAATTTCAAGAATAAATAGTGTCCAAATTATGTCATTAAGGATGTCTTCCACACGAATACATTCGGTGTACATATTTGGAGATAAAAATTTCACTCCCTTTGCCTATAAAAGTTTGTCCCTCATTCTTCACAAAGGATTGGAAACTTAAGGGTAGAATTTGTTGTATATTTCCTATAGTTTAATATCTTATTTTTTAAAGTTAATTTAGAAATAGAATTTCTTATTTTAATTCAATTGTTATCCACTCTCCACATTTCATTCTCTTTTTTTTTCTTCCCCCCATATTTATCTTCACTATGATCTCGTATACTCATAATCTTGAGTAACTATCCTGAGAATATTCCTTGGGGATCTATGCAGTTTTGAACCCAAGTCATTTCACATTCATGTTTTATGTTTCTTATTTACTTAGATTTAGGCTAACGGGGATCTTAGTGGGAAAGGTTCCTTTGTTTCTCCACTTGCCACCCGAGGCTTATCATTCACTTCTATCACATTCTCCCTCAATAGAGGAGGTGGATATACGATCTCTCAGTGATCATTGAGTGAACCATATATTACCATGCATAGGTATAAGGGTATTTCATGCATATTATTGAGCATGTCCATTAAGTATATTAGAAACTAATAATTATATGATGAAGTTTCAATCTGGGAGATGCTCTCAGGAATGTCTCCTTTCTTCTAACATCATTTTCTACATTCATTCTGTTTCATTGCATTTTCATTTTTAATTTTAGTTTTCAATTTTCAATTCAACAGTCTCCATTTATGGTCATTTTATTTAATATATAAAAAATATAAAAATAGTGAATTGGATGTGGTGAGTGCTTGACCGCAAAAACCCCTCAAGAGATCGACCTAGGTCATCCACTGTGCCGCACTTAGTATAAATATTTTTGAGAGCGCACATGATAGCGCTTCATCATGTATATAGTCTCAAAAAACTATGAGCTCATCCTTAGCATATTATAAAAAGAAACCATGTTCTCTCTCAAGGTGTAACATTACATTCATTACTTTGTAAATTTAATTACTAAAGAGGTCATGTGTATAATGATGGCCCACCGTAACAAGGGTTTAGGTCGAGGATTATGTACATAAATTATCCAGGTTAAAATTCAGGATTACAAAATGAGAGGGACAACCCAATTTATTATTTCAATGTTGGAATTAATGAATTCCATGAATGATATAAAATACACATCAGTTCCCTTTTTTATTAGAAGACAACACACCTCAATGAGGGGTTTTGTTAGAGAACATGATATTTATATCAGGAAATTACTATAAAGTAATTCAATCATGACATTTCAGAAGAATTAATTAAAATCACCTCAATGTTGTTTCTAGGTGTAAACAACCCATTCATCTAAAGGAATTTAATTTCTATCCCACAAGGGTTAGATAGATATAATGTAGACATGATAATTAAACAGGATAAATTTAATAGAACCCATGAAATTGGTGCTTTAGTTTGAGTTCATAAGCTCCAACCATAATAAAGACGGTATAAACATGTCACAAGGTGTCCTAAAAATTTTAATTTGAGATAATTTATAAATTACAAGTGACATCATGTAAGTTCTTTTTGCAGTACAATAGTGAAATTTTATAAAGTGAAGAAATATTCGGTAAATTTTATAGACCACCTACCTTATGATTAAAAATACACACACATCAAATATTGAGGGTTGATTTATTAAAGTTTAAGAGAAAATTATTAAATATATGAATGCAATGAAAGTAGGGAAAATCACCTCACACTGTGATAATAATAATAAAATGAAGAAAAAAATCATGTGTATAAGAGGAGTCATAGACACCATGAGGGGATTCAATTGTGATATAGGGATCTCAAATCAAAGGTAAGAAGAGGGAGATCTCTCCATGGAAGTAGTGGAAAGGAGGTGTTCCCATGGTGGGATGTAGTGCACGGAGGAGAAGAAGAAATAAGGGTGGGGAAAAATAAAATGGATGGAGGGTAAAAATGTCCATTTTACCTCAATTAATGAGGCACACAGTTTGTCGACATGGATGGACAAACTGTGTGAAAACAAATTTCTAGCCTCTTCCCAATGAAACCCACCTCACATAGATTTTACGCCTAGTTTTTAAAATGTTGCACTTAACTATGAAAACCTACTAGTTATGTGGCACTTACCATGTGGGATATGTTCATGGTTAATCAAACCTTGTGATTCCCATTCTGATTGCATCTCCAAAATTCTCACATATGTGTGCCTAATCTCACACAGTTTAACAAAATCATAAGATACCTCCATCTTTTAATGTCTCGGATTTTCCATTTATTATTTTTGAAATATTATATGGAATTATTTTGAGACTGGGCATGAAGACGGAACATCATTCCGAGGTCCAGTGAGCCTGGAATGGTGGTTTGAACCTTTTTAAGTTAAGTGAGTCGACACTTGTGCGCAGTTGTGGAAGTTTCCAAATAGATTCCTAGATTAAAAATCTGAGGGCACCATTGTGTCTGGGATGATGACTTTACCTATGAATGAGCCTAACCTCGACCAGTGCAGGTCAAGGGAAAAAGTTAATTTTCGTATTTTTTAAGTAAAATAAAATAAAATAAATTCTCTAGTTTATTTTATTTCTTTTATGGAAACATCTACTACAATGGGGCAACGTGGTAGATGTTTCCTTAATTAATGTCATGTCATAATGACTCAGAAACAGGCAATTGACTCATTAATGGCGCAGCATAACAGAACACAGAATCACGTTCCCCTTTTTAATGGAATTAATAGAATGGTGGTCATTGACGAATTTTGGAGAGGATGCTTTGGAGAAAAATTTGTGGAGCCTTGGATGAAGTTCTCGGCGACGAACGACGATGGATCGATGTTGCGAATTGCTTCCCCAATGACGTTGAATGATCTCGACGATGGAAGCATCATGACACCTTCATCAGTGATCAATCCCAATTGAGGTAGGGTTTTGTTATTTAAATCCTCTTTCCCCATTCTTGATTTAAACGATGAACACAGATCAACCTCGAACAAGTTGATCTGCGGATTCATAAGTTCTTTTAGGAGGGTTTTGATTTGGAATGATTTTAGGTAATTAATTTCCTATTGATTATTATTGTTTATTATTTCTCCATTTAAACCTGCTAACGGGAGTGGATCAATGCCGCGATGAACGACGTTGGAGGCTCGTTCCTCGGTTTGTTTTATTGGACTCTTTCTCTCCCCATTTGTTCTTGGCGTTCTTCTCGTTCTTCACGGGGTGACAAACAATGGATCGTTGCACATCCGTTCTGCGATGCTACAATCCCAAATCGAAGGTTTGACACCGCAACGACCTTGTAGAGGTGTGACGACGATGGCGGATGACGAATCAGACCGGATCGGGAAAAGGGCGTTCTTAGAGCATTCATCATGTGGGAAGATCAAATCATTTTTTTGGAGCCTATTAGATGTCTGAAGATATCAGGAGAAGCTCCGTGGTGTTGGGGCCACCAAAACCTGGGAGTTTCGTGGCGATTGGACGGCCGGATCGACGAATAGAGAACCACCGAAGGCGAGACAGTGGAGGTCCGTTCATCTAGAAATTTCCAGAATACACGACGTGTACTTCTGAAGAACACGCTGTGTAGTACTGGCGGCAATGGCTAGGGTTTCAGGGGTCATAGAGGAATCACACGATGTGTGGCCCCGGTCACACGGCATGTTGGACTTTCCCCAAAGGTCAGTGTATATTTTGGGAAGTACACAGATACGGGATGGATTACATGACCGTGTACACCATCACACGGCCAAGCGGGGCCAGTAACACAGGTCACCCCATGTACCGATTACATGGGTTGGAGTACATGGGTTGATGACCATGTACAGTCACATGGCCGGCGTACACAGAACCAACCCCAGTCACTCTAACACGGTGTGTACACCATACTACATGTTGTGTACTCAGTTTTCTACATGACCATAATTACAACATGGGATGTTGTACATGGGCAGTACTCAGGGTCAGAAAGCACGGTGTGTAACTTATCTACACGCCGTGTAATTCTTGGAAAATGGCACGGTCCCCTTGTTCACCATATCTTGGACATTTTTCGTTTGGGTTAGTGCCCCTTTTCTCGTTCTCCTGAAGTTTAGGAATCGTTTCCAATTTTAGGAGTATGATCCCTTTAACAGAACTTTCTATGATAGAGTCAGGCATCCATCCGAGGGCCCCAGATCGAGATCCTCATTCCATTATTAACCCTAGGTAGAGTCCAGCATCGACGTGACCAACTCCACCGGGCGACAATCCTCTACCTAGCATGTGAATTCTGGATGAGTCGCGGTATCCCCCATGTCCCTGGTAGTGATCCTCATCTGTGTATCGTGATGTTTCTCACTCAGAATTGTGTGTCCTGTAATGAGTGCATCTATCTACCATAACCTTCCCACTCAGGATTGTGTCTCCCATAATGAGTGTAACTACCTCTCTTGACGGTTCCCGATGAACATCACTTCTCGGACGGAGGTCATCGGAGCTATAAGACTCGTGGAGTGTGTTCTCCCAAAATGAGTGCTTTATGGAATCTTCTTACTGAACCCCTAGCTAGGGGTATGCGGTTGTGTGACTTATCTCTAAGCTATGGGTTTGGGTTTTGATTATATCTGGTTTGTTATATATGTTCTGTTGACATATGTTGAGTATAGTTAACTGTACCTTCACTTCATGTACTGCTTTGTGGTTTTTGGGGTCCTCTACTGAGTTTTTTATACTCACCCCTGCACGGGCTTTGCCCGAACGTCTAGTGTCTTTTGTAGAGGAGAAACCTTTTGACAGAGTCCAGGGTGGACCAGGACAGGACCGAGATTTCTATGTTTCCTACAGGCTGAGGCGTTCCTACAGCTACAAGCAGTAGTCCCAGTACCTTTTGTGTTTATAGGTTTGACTTTGCAGTTTTCAGACTCTTGTTTTTAGTGGGCTTGTTTTCTGGAACAGTTTACTTTTCTAGTACTCTACTTTTCGTCGTACACTATTGGTTGGGTTTAGTTGTATGCATGCCTTTTTTCCTGATTGGTTTTTACATTTCAGCATTTGTGGGCTTGGAGATGTGTGCCTGTGTACAGGTACATAGGAAATGCCTCCCATGTTAGTAATATGCCTACTCGGTTCTAGTCACCAGCCCCTGGCCTATTGGAGGTGGGTTTGGGGAGTAACGGTGTTGGCCCCACTTGGATGGGTCGTGACAGAGTGGTATCAGAGGTGGTTGGTTCTACCTTAGGAACATGAGTCTCTGTGTTTGGTTTGGGGCAATACTGTTATGTGTTTGGGGTTTGGATTTTAGGCCAGAGACTCCAGTGTTGGTGCGGCGACCGAAATATCCATACACCAGGACTCTGATAACCTGCTTTTCGACTCGGTACACGAAAACAATGGTTGCAGGGAAATAAAAGGTACATGCATCATATAGGAATGGGTTGTGTTTTCCATGTACTTTATGTCAGATATCCAGATATACTCATTGACCATGGTACATCTTATTTCCTTATATGATGCCTCCATGACACATACCCACTAGGATTTAGAAGCACGATCACAAGGATGACCCCCTCAGTGATGAGGATTTGATAAAGGGACCAGTTCCCCCAATAATTTCCACCAGGTGGTGCACCTACTATACCACCACCAGTGGAGAAGCAAGTGGTACCTGTAGTACCGACCAGTGAGGAGCGCAGGATTAGATCGCTCCATGAGTTCCAAAGACAAAGACCCCTCAGGTTTTGAGGCAAGCCCGACACTCAGACGGATGAGGACTGGCTTGAGGAGGTGACCAGAGTTTTTTTTCTAGTTAGGACACCAGTAGACCAGATGGTGATCCTAGGAGCGAGCCTTCTTCAGGGTTCGGCAGGATGATGGTGGAGTCTGACCACACAGACTCATGACAAGGAGACTCTTTCGTGGATAGAGTTTGAGCAACACTTTAGGGAGGATTTCTCTCCACTTACGCTGAGAACTATGTGCATCCAGGAGCTTCTCCAGCTCCAGCAGAGCAGTATGGCAGTAGCTGACTATTCATCGAGGTTCACCAACCTCACCAGGTACTCGATGGATATGGTCATGGATCTGTACTTCAGAGATCAGACCTTCGAGCGAGGTCCACTATGAGACATCGGGGATAGTGTCATGCCTATTTGAATTTCAACATATGCTGGAGTGCTCGAGCGAGCCTTGGTGATCGAGAGCTTCTTGGCAGAGCAGAGATAACCAACAGCAGTCAGCAGTAGGCAGACAGGTGTGGAGACACCGGAAGCGGGGATCCAATGTCAGAAGCATGGATCTAGATGTGGGAAATGTAATATCAGGACCCAGGACAGGGGATCAATAGTCCAGGGCTCTCAGGCTAGATCCAGTAATCCTAGGGAGAATCAATGATACACATGCGACGATAGGGGATATCTTGCTAGCTATTTCCCGACCCGTTGAGCTTCTGATAGGTAAGCGGTGGATAGACCACCAAGGCAGAGGTAGAGAGTGGAATAGGTCGACCCGTCAGGCGGTAGACGTGGCAGAGGAGCCGGGAGAGCTGCGGATGGTGGCATACACTTCACCTTACTTCCACCACCACCCCCAGGAGGTCCGCACTAGGCTTAGAGAGCTGGAGGATAGGGGAGGGGACAGCTTCATGCAGTCGAGGCGTACGACCCAGGGGCTCCAAGGATGATTTTAGGTATGATCTGTGTCTTTTCTACCTTAGCTTCCATACTCATAGACACAGGTTCCAGTCATTCCTTTATAGCCACATGTCTTGTAAAAAACCCCATGATTCTGGTAGAACCATTGACTCGATCCTTACGCTTGGAGACACCTACGAGAGGAGACTCGATGATCACGCACCATTGCAGATAGTGTGATTTTACCCTTGGAGGCGATAGTTTTGGTTGGAACCTCTTTGTGGTAGCATCGAGGCCTTAAGACATCATTCTCGATATGGATTGGTTATCTTCGGTCCATGCCCAGATTGACTGTTTTAGGTGAAGAGTGTGGTGGGTCCACTGTGATGGAATGAGGTTTTCCTTTATCGGAGAAAAGGAAATGCAGGCAGCACAAAATGGGCTCATGCATAGGAGGGTGTAGCCGATCACTCATGAAATGGATAGCCTTACCCTCGGATCAGTAGATATTGTGAGCTCTCTTTCCTGAGTAGTGGTGGCGAATTATTTGGACGTCTTTCCTGAAGATGTTCCAGGATTACCTCTTTCCCAGAAGATCAACTTCTGCATCGACTTACACCCCGGGACGACACCGATTTCCTCATTGGCATATCGGATGTCTCTTGCAGAGCTTCGTGAGATGAGGGTGAAGTTGGAGGATTTTCAGAGGGTTTCATAAGACCAAGAATTTCACCCTGGGTGGCCCTAGTCTTGTTTGCTAAGAAGTTAGACAAAATTCTGAGGTTTTTCATGGATTACTGGTCCCTGAACCAGGTAACGGTGAAGAACAAGTATCTGCTGCTGAGAATCGATGACCTCTTTGATTATCTAAGAGGGGAACAGTGGTTCTCAAAGGTTGAACTTCAATCAGGCTATCACCAACTACAAGTACAGGACGAGGATATACCGAAGACGGATTTCAGATGTCGCTACGGTCACTATGAGTACTTGGTGATGCCTTTCGGCATGATGAAAACCCTTGCAGTGTTCATGGGACTGATGAACAGGATCATTCATTCGTACTTGGACCGGTTCGTAGTGGTATTCATCGATGACATCCTTGTGTACTCGGCGTCAGAAGAGGATCATATGAGACACTTGAGGATGGTTCTATACGTACTTCGGGAGAACCAGCTTAATGGGAAGCTCTCAAACTGCCAGTTCTGGATTCAAGAAGTCCACTTTCTAGGCCATGTCATCTCAGAAGATGGAGTATCTATAGACCCAGCCAAGGTGGAGGCTGTGTTAGCATAGGAGCCACCTCAGAGTGTGACGGAGGTGCGGATCTTCCTTGGGTTGGTAGGATATTACCAGAGATTAATTCTTGATTTTTCCCGGATATCATCACCGATGATATCCTTGACAAGGAAAGGGAAACCCTTCGTGTGGTAGGAGAGGTGCCAGCAGGCTTTCAAGTAGTTGAGACAGAGTTTGACGAGCGCCCTAGTCTTGAGATTTCCAGAGGAGGGTGTCGAGTACATAGTTTTCTGCGACGCATCAGGGACCGGGCTTGGCTGTGTCCTGATTCAATGGCAGGAAGTGATTATGTATGGTTGACGCCAGCTTAGGCCACATGAGAAAAACTATGAATCCCATGATCTCGATTTGGAAATGGTAGTCTTCGCATTGAATATGTGGTGACACTACCTCATGGGAGAGCGGTTTATTATCTACTCTGACCACAAGAGCCTCAAGTACATCTTCTCACAGAACGATCTGAATCTGAGGTAGAGGAATTGGCTAGAGTTCCTCCAGGATTATGATTTCAAGATCATCTATACTCCTGGTAAGGGGAATAAGGTGGCGGATGCTCTGAGCAGAAGGTCGAGCTCACGACTATTGAGTGAGGCGATAGAGCAGTTAGCCACGTTTCAGTTGTCCTTTGTGGACATAGAAGAGGCATCCTACCTACGTTCGAGGGTTTTCACCCCTCCACTCTTACAACGAGTAAGGGAAGCACAATTTGGGGATGTTGGCTGTGAGCCTTTACGTGCTCAGTTATCCACAGGACATGCTCCTGATGGATATTCACAAGGTGGGGAGAAAATGATTTTTTTCAGAGGACACACTGTTGTACCAGTGGCATTTCAGGAGGAGGTACTGAGAGAGTTTCATACATCCCCTTCGGTGGTACATCCTCGAGTGGAAATGATGTACCAGGATCTCCGACAACAGTTCTGGTGGTCAGGCATGAAGAAGGTTGTTGTAGAGTTCATTTCTCGATACCTCACTTGCCAGCAGGTGAAGGCTGAACACCAGGTTCCAGCAAGATTATCTCACCCCCTGGAAGTTCTGTAGTGGAAGTGGGATGGAATATCGATGTAATTCGTGACAGGTTTACCCCGGACATTCAAGGGTCATGACTCCATATGGGAAATCGTTGACTGACTCACAAAGTCATCCCACTTCCTAGCTATCAGGGAGCAGAGTTACGTAGAGATCTTGGGACTCCTCTATGTGCAGGAGATAGTTCGGCTTCATGGCGTCCCCTCAACTATAGTCTCAGATCGAGACGCCCTCTTTGCATCTTGGTTGTGGAACTGATTTCATGAGGCTTTTTGGACTCATCAATGCTTGAGAATAGCGTTTCATCCCTAGACTGATAGTCAGACAGAGAGGAACATTCAGATTCTGGAGGATATGTTGTGGGCCTATATCTTGGACATTGGTCACAGATGGGTGGACCACCTAACACTGGTGGAGTTTGTGTAAAACAAAAGCTACCACTCTACCATTGGTATGGCATCGTACGAGGCCTTGTATGGGAGACCCTGCCGGTCACCGCTTTGCTAGACCGAACCTAGAGAGTCAGCACTCGTGGGTCCATAGTTGGTGCGAGCTACCATCGAGAAGGTGTAGATCATTCGAGAGCGGATGAAGAATGCAAAAGGCCAGCAGATGTCTTATGCTGACCGATGACGGAGACCTTTGGAGTTCGAAGAGGGAGACCACGTCTTTCTACGGGTCTCTTTTAGATGAGGGTTGAGGAGATTTGGCATAGGCGTAAAGCTATCTTCGAGGTTCATTGGATCTTTCCAGATACTGTGTAGAGTTGGAGAGGTTTCTTACTGCCTAGATATATAGACATAGTTTCATCGAATACATGATGTCTTCCACGTTTCTCATCTGAGTAGGTACGTATATGACCCATCGCATGACATCAACTGGGGCGAGCTGGACATTGAGGATGGAGTGACCTTTGCTGAGTACCCACTAGAGATCTAGGATCGGTAGGAGAGGATCCTTTGTGGGAGATTGATTCCCTTGGTGTGTGTCTGGTGGCAGTATGGGAATCTTCAGGAGAGCATGTGGGAGCGGGAGGCCAAGATTTGTGCCCAGTACCCACATCTTATTGAGTAGCCTTTTTTTTTTGTCTTTTTGGGGACGTAAATCCCCAAGGTGGGGAGATTGTAAGGTCTCATATTTTCCATTTATTATTTTTGAAATATTATATGGAATTATTTCGAGATCGGGAACGAAGACGGCACATCATTATGAGGTCCAGTGAGCCCAAAATTGTGGTCTGAATCTTTTTAAGTTAAGTGAGTTTGTACTTGTGCGCGGTTGTGGCAGTTTCCAAATGGATTCCCAGATTAAAAATCTGAGGGCACAGTTGCGTCCAGGATGAGGACCTTACCTAATAATGAGCCTAACCTCGACCGGTGCGGGTCAATGGAAAAAGTTAATTTTTGGGCGTTTTAAGTAAAATAAAATAGAATAAATTTGCAAGTTTATTTTATTTCTTTTATGGTAACATCCACTACAGTGCGGGAACGGGGAAGATTTTTCCATAATAAATGGAGTGTCATAATGACTCAGGAATGAGAAAATGACTCATTAATGATGCAGTGTAATAGAACGTGGAATTGCGTCCCCATTTTTAATGGAATTAAGAGAATGGTGGTTGTTGACGAATTTTTGAGAGGAAGATCTGGAGAAAATTCGTCGAGCCTTGGAGGAAGTTCTTGGCGATGACCGGTGATGGATCGAAGCTTCGAATTGTTGTGCCAATGACGTTGAAGGATCTTGACAGTGGCGATAGTGTGACACCTTCATCAGCGATCGATCCCAGTTGAGGTAGGGGTTTGTTATTTAATTCCCATTTCCCCATTCTTGATTTAAATGACGAACGTGGATCAACCACGAACAAGTTAATCCACAGATTCATACGTTCTTATGGGAGGGTTTTGATTTGGGATGATTTCTTGGAATTAATTTCTTGTTGATTATTATTTTTAATTCTTGATTTATTTAAACCTTCTAACAGGAGTGGATCAATGTAGTGATGAATGACGGCAGAGGTTCGTTCATCGGTTTGTTTTATTGGACTCTTTCTCTCCCCTTTCGTTTTTTGCCTTCTTCACGTTCTTCACGGGGTGACGAATAATAGATCTTTGTGCATCTGTTCTATGAAGAAACAATCCCAAATCGAAGTTTTGATAGCTCAATGACCTTGTAGAGGTGCAACGATGATGGTGGATGACAAATCGGACCAGATCGAAAAAAGGGTTTCTTTGAGAGTTCATTGCGCGGGAAGATCAAAACATGTTTTCGGAGCCGATCAGAGGACCGAAAACATCAGGATAATATTCGTGGTGTCAGGGCGACAAAAACCTGGGAGTTTTGTGGTGATCAGATTTCCGGATCGGCAAAAGGATCACCACTGGAGGCGAGATGGTGGAGGTCCGCATTTCTGGATATTTCCAGAATACACGGCGTGTACTTCTGAAAAACATGATGTGTAGTACTTGTGGTGGCGGCTATGGTTTCGGGGGTTAGAGAGGAATCACACCGCATGTGTCCCTGGTCACATGGCATGTTGGACTTTCCCCGAAGCTCGACATGTATTTTGGGATGTACACAGACACGGGATGGAGTACATGACCGTGTACTCCATCACACGGCCAGGCGAGGCCAGTAACGCAGGTTACCCCATGTACCGATTACACGGATTGGAGTACACGGGTTGATAACCGTGTACGGGCACATGGTCAGTGTACACGGAGCCAACTCCAGTCACTCGGACACAGCGTATATACCGTACTACACGTCGTGTACTCAGTTTTCTACATGACCAACCATATGACACGGGCCATTGTACACGGGAAGAACCCGGGGTCAGACAACACAGCGTGTAACTTTTCTACACGTTGTGTACTTCTTGTAAAATGGAATGGTCCCCTTTTTCACCATATATTAGATATATTTCATTTGGGTTAGTGCCCGTTTTCTCGTTCCCCTGAAGGTCAGGCATCGTTTCCTTTTTTAGGAGTATGATCCCTTTAGAAGAACTTTCTGTGATAGAGTCAGGCCTCTATCTGAGAGGCCTAGATCGAGATCCTCTATCCATTATTGACCTTAGGTAGAGTCTAGCATATGCATGACAAACTCCATCGGGCGTCGATCCTCTACCAAGAAGGTGAATTCCGGTTGAGTCGCGGTATCCTCCATGGCCATGGAAGTGATCCTCATCTATGTATCATGATCTTTCTCACTCAGGAGTGTGTCTCCCTTAATGAGTGAATCTATCTACCGTAACCTTCCCACTCAGGAGTGTCTCTCCCTTAATGATTGTAACTACCTCTCATGACGATTCCTGATGAACATCACTTCTCAGATGGACGTCATCAGAGCTATAAGACTCGTGGAGTGTGTTCTCCCGGGACGAGGGCTTTGTGGAATCTTTGAACTGAACCCCTAGTTGGGGGTATGCGGTTTTGTGACTTGTCTCTAGACAATGGGTCTGGGTTTTGAGTATATCTGGTTTGTTATATATGTTCTGTAGACAAATGTTGTGCATTGATGACTATACCATTACTTCATGTACTACTTTGGGGTTCTCGGGGTCCTCTACTGAGTATTGTTATACTCACCCCTGCACGGGATTTTCCCATACGTCTGGTGTCTTATGCAGACGAGCAGCCTTTTGACAGAGTCTAGGGCGGACCAGGATAGGACCGAGCTTTCTTAGTTCCCTACAGACTGAGGCATTCCTATGGCTACAAGCAGCAGTCCCAGTACCTTTTGTGTTTATAGGTTGGACTTTGTAGTTTTCAGACACTTGTTTTTTGTGGGCTTGTAATCTGGCCCAGTTTACTTTTTCAGTACTCTACCTTTCACCATACTCTGTTGGTTGGGTTTCGTTGTATGCATGCATTTTTGTTCCTTAGTGGTTTTTACATTTCGTCATTTGTGGGCTTGGAGATGTGTGTGTGTGTGTGTACAGGTACTTAGGCAGTGCCTCCCATGTTAGTAATATGCCTACTCGGTGCTAGTCACCAGCCCTTGGCCTATTGGAGGTGGGCTTGGGGAGTCATGGATCGGGCCCCACTAGGATGGTTCATGACACATCTACACTAGATGAGCCACACAATATCATCTATGGGGGGGTCATGGTCAAAAAACAATTAACCTATATAAAAAATGGTTCATAGTTACTACTAGTGGGTTTCACAGTTAAAAACATATTGTGTGCCTTTACAAGATTCTCCCACTTATGAGATTTCAGAGCCTGACATTCCTAAAACTCATCTGAACACCTTAGGAAACTCTTGATCCTTTATCAATGTCTTAATGACACACTTCAGTTCACCAACTCATGAAAATATATTCCAAATCTAGATAAAATATTTCTAACATCCTCCAAAATCAATCTTCAAATTACTTTGAAAAATCCACCCATTCTAAAACACGGTATGTTTCACATAAACCATGAAATACATTCTGCTAAAATATCATACATTCTCATTATTTCTTCCCATAGATTTCATGGAATATTAATATCTTTACAATTTGATGCAGTGTATTCACATTTATCACTCAATCTATATACATTCATGTGAAACTGCATGGATGTAACAATATCTCGATCTCACAAATTCAGAAATCATATTTAATTTTAAAAAACCTAGCATGAAAACATAACACCATTTTAGTTACACTTTTTCAATATTGAACATAAAATTTTATGTTTTTTTCCATAAAAATCCACATTCTGATACATTATGTATCATATGGTTAGTAGGTATCTCACATGGTTGATCACATTCATACATTATGGTAGGTTGAAAGATTCTTGGTAGGTTCATTCATAGTAGGTCATGAGAAACACATATGTTCAGTCAATCTTACTTCTATATGTCACTTGAAAACACTAATTTTTAGTTCCAGTGCCTACATAATGTAAATTATAAACATTTGGTAGCATAGAATCATGCAACTGCTGTATCTACTGTGTCGTTAGGTCCCATTTTATGTTTATAGTATGTAAAAATATCATGGAAGGTCTATATTACTTTATGTGGTAGGGTAGGAGGATCGTATGTAGTCCACGAATCATGTGAAGCCTCATATTTTTTGCTTCCTTTTTGTATATCCTTTACATATATTTATGTTATAAACAATGTGAATTCCTCGAACAACATTATCACAACATATTATTTTATGAAACAGGTCAATAGGATCATATTTAGTCAATCTTTTTTGAGAATAGTTTTTGTCAATCTTGAATTTGTTAATGTAATTCCAAAATATTTATGGTGTAAACAATGTTCATTCCTGAAAAAACATCAAAACATTTCATATTCACTTAATTAAAATAACATCTATTTGAAGATATAAATTCCACATTGTCTTTTATCTTGTAATGAAACCATCAAGCTATTTTCCTCACATTTATTTTTCCAAATAACATAGATGAATATCAATAATCATATGGACTTTCATGGATTATTTTCCAAGCATGAGAAGCAATTTCTTCTTATGAATCAATAAAGACCTTATGAGATTAATCATCAACTTCTTTCACTAAAGATATATTGAAACATTGAAAACAATTCAATTCTTACATGGTCACTAAAATATCCCAATTTTTATTTTATTGTAATATAATAAATATTCAATAAAAACATATGTTCTCAAATGGATTCATTCTTCTCCACCCAATTGAAACAAAATACAATTTTCAATGTAATGGAAATTATTAACTCTTATTTATCCTGTAAATTCACTAAATTTATCTTTCTACTTTAATAGATCTATGATAAGGATGATACCACATAGTTCTCTTAGCGAATAGCCATTAATTGTTATAATCTATGTTTATATGTGGTAACCCAATATAGAAAACTAGATAGAAACAAACAGATTTCTATATTGTCTATGAATGACCAAGCATGTTGTATCATGTTCAGAAATGTATAATATATGGGTTCTATGAAATAAATTTATAAAAAAATTTAATAGTATGCACATATCTCAACTAGAAAATTAAAACAGTTCATGTATAAGGAATATATCTCCACCATTTTTTATCCATTAATCAACTGACACTCCCACTTAATTAGTTCATTTAATTCCAATAGAAAAAATGTTTTAGGTTTTATTTTACTACATCATTGATCAAATATTACATTATTACTTAAAATTATATATTTTATAGAATATTTATTTTGAAAGATTAATCTAATGTAATACAAACTTATGGATTTCATCCTTTTACTCTTAATCATATAATATTTCAAAAATGAAACTCTAAGAAAAACTCATCTTATATGTTTTCTAGAGGTGAAATCATCAACACATCTCCTTCCATTTCATTCCAGTTACAAAAAATAAAATAAAATAATAGGGAATAAGGAGATCCCTCTAGGATTATTATAAGCAACATAGAGGATGAGGGATTCCTCTCAACCTAGTATACTCTTTCCTTCTTATATCATCACTTTCCTATCATCAAGGTTGACATGTTTCTTACTAAACTTATTCTATTTAACATATTTATTATGATAATAGTATTATTCTTCAGCTCTTATGAGAAGGAAATATCATTTCCTTCTTATTTCATAATTCACATAAAATTTTCGTTTTAGACTATTAGGATTATCTTGATGTTCTTTGTACCATGGAAAAAATTCTCACACCTCACAAAAATCATATGAATTTTTAAGTCCCCAATTATGGATGACTCCACATTAATATTTTCCTTTATTTTTATAGATAATTTGTTTACCTTCGTAAAATATTTTATTAAATTTCTATTTATTGGGTCAAATAACTAGGAACTCTTTCATGAAATCCTTAATCTTCATATAATTTCAATATAACTTATTTATAGTCTCAATAAGAAATGAATTTCCACAAAATTCATTCTGAATTTCATTCCTTTTTATATCTTACAAGTCTTATTCTGTAAGCCTAGTAATACACACATCATCCTTTTGACCATCTTGTCCATATATTCCACATATTTATTCAAGAACCTACAAACTATTTTGTGTAGAAAATTTTGGTTCAAATTTATTCACATTTTTCTCCTATATTAATTTATCTTCATTTTCCCACTAAAACTACTCCTCGGTTCTTGACTCATTTCTAGAAATTACATGTTGAAAAAGAATAGTCATTGTGTCAATACATTCCATAACACCAGCATTACCCTTTAAATTTATATCATCAAGTATGCTCTTAGGTCATTCCATATTTTCGTTCTTCTTAACCTATTTCAGAATAGGTCTTATTTTTTCTTATGGGAAGAGGTTTTCTTGTCTAATATCTTTTTCCATTTGGTGATGAATATTTCAACTCATTATTTGTGATTTAAAGATTTTGAAATTTTAATGCTTTACTTACACTATTATTGATAAACGATATATATTAAAACTACATAGTTTCATACTTACATTAGTCCTTGGTATTATAATTATGAAAATTCTCTCCTTTGATCTTTACTAATATATTAAAAATATTCTCTTGTTTTCTTTAACTCATTCCAAACATTGAGATACATAGCCTATTCTTCAAAAAATTTTCATCTTTTTATGACATTTATTCTTCAAGTTCCACTCTTACATTCACATTTTTATACATCATCAACGTAAAATTATTTATCGGTTCTATATAGTCTAATTATTTCTGTTCCAAAGTGTTTTTAGTTTCACTTTTTTCAATACATCAACATGGGTTATTAGAGAACGTTTAGCGCAGATGTTGGTGGAGTTATACTGGAGACATTCCTTTTAGATGATCAAAAAAAGATTCAGTATGAGGTGTAGAAAACATTTCTTATGTAATATAAGAAAGTTTCATTGTAAGTTAGAAGATTCTATATCATTCTACAAGTTCATGATATCATGAATATTCTTAGGGATGAAGATATGTTTGTTCAAACTTGTACATAGAGAAAATATATCAAAATGAGTAGATTGAGGTATCCAAATTGTACATTGATGGAATGAATGATTGGGTGAAGAGAAGAATGAATTCCACCTAACTAATTTTGTTTTGTTTTGAAAAAATTGAAATATGTTCACTAGTGTGAGAAGATTTATATTCAAGGTGAGGTACAAAATTTATGTCAGGTTACAAGATAGACTGGTTTGGTTGTTACCATTTTGATTTTTGCATGAATTCCATGATACTGAGTTATTCCACATAAATATTTAGTGGAATTAGTATAATTTTCTAGGAATATTGAGTTTTATTTTATAGTGTGAAGGTAAAGATAAAAATATAATCAAAAAAATATGTTGCTTGTTATATGAATTTGTGCATAATATTTGATGGACAAGCCCAATGTTGTCGATAGAAGATTTTTTTATTCCAAAATAAAATGTTTGTATGAGTTTATATGTGTATGTACAATGGGAGAATATCAAAAATTAAATTAAAATAATTACAAAGGGGGGTAAGTTGATTTTCTAGTAGTATTAACGAACAAGATGTGTTATGGTAGAAAAGCATTGCGTAATGGTAGTAAAGAAATGCATAAGGGTTATAATCGGTCACAGAATGATCAGAAATATATGGGGCAAGTTATAGAATAATAAAGTGCGAAAATTGTAGAATGTTTAATCATTTAAAATAATTTTATATACCTCTCCATCTTATGTTCTGTTGGATATATAAATGAAATATCCAATAGACATAGATTTATTATTCCATCTGATGAATTAATGTGAATGCACTCAAAATAGAGAAGGGAACCAAATTTTAGTCTTGAATTTTAATAGAGTCTAATTTATGAACATAAAAATGAGATAAATTATATTATTGGACACATATTAAATAGTAAATTTGTAGTATGAAGGTCATCAAAAAAGAGACACAAGATGACATCAAAAAACATAGGGCAAGTACATAATATATAGGCTTACTAACAAAGGTAAATGAAATGAATTTTAATCATATGGATGATACTAATAATATACCATATAATAGGGAAGTTATTAAAAATTCAATGATTTATATACACTAGACATTTGATTTTTAAGGACCCTTACATACACTATATAAACTCCTTAACAATGTGATGATGATGAAATTTTTTATCACATGTAACTACAATAAAGAGGTTAAGGAATTTTTCAAAAATTAATTAACATTGACATTAATAATGTTAATAAAAAGGGGTTATCCATGATATATCAAGTGTTATTGATAATGTTATAGAAGAGTAGAGAAGTTCCCAACTAAGTTCAAATAAATGAGAAATTTGAAAGTGGAATTCTAACTAAATAATAAAATATATTTTACTTCACATGATTTTCTTTGGGTACATGACTATATAAATTATAGTATAAAAGAAACATAAGAACATAGTTAATACATGTGTAGGATATGAAGTACTGAAGTAGTTGGAGTATGTTGAGTACCTAACTATGTTTATTATTTTTTTGAAGATGGTTCACCAGTACAAATATTCTTCCTTAGATAGGTAAGAATTAGACAATGTCATCATATAGAGATTATTTTAATAAATCCAATTTACAAAAGTATGGTGTGGAGAATCAAAAATATTTAATACTAGATAAATTCACCATAAAATCTTCTCTATGGAATATCTTAAAAATTTTTGTAAAATATCAGATTTAGTGTATCCAAGTCTACCCAAGGCCAGAGAGATGTTTCAAGTCCAAAAAACTCGTAATAAAGTCATCTAAGACATTTAAGGTTTTATATAGGTTAAGCATATCCATATTTCAATTTTAGGAAGATGGGATCTTTATATAGTGGTGTTTCAATGGAGAAGAGGTTATCGAGCACCCTCATTTTGGTGAATTCAGTTTTTCTTGATAGTTTATTGTGAGGGGTTAAATTTCTTATAAAATAATTAATGTTGGGTCACTATTTTTATTATTAATGGAAACTCTTATTGGTTGGAAAATCCATTATTGTGTACTGGCCTACTTCCCAATATTAGTTGAACAGTTTGTGTTTCAGATCCAATTATGTTTAGGAACTCACACTGGTCAAAAGAATTGGAGGACAATCTCATCACACCCTTTTGAGGGGCATTAATGCCTACTCTAGAACTCTCTTATAAGTTTATAAATGTTTACAAATATCATCCTAAAACCTATATGACACATGTTACCCTACCAAAATTATCATAGGTTAACCCCTTTTAAGTGCAGAAGAAGGTGGATCTCATAAGTGATTAAATATCTATGTATTTATGGGTTTTCATCCATTTCATAGTGGTGATTATATTCTTATACAATAAAGCCACATAATTAGGAAATTCATAACTTTCTTCAATGTAGTTAGATCATTAATATTTCAAGGATTGCATTGATCCATTATGATCTATCATATTTATCATGTTTATAATAGGAATCAAACCACATTGTTTGTTAAATCCTATATAGTTTAACATCTTGTGGGAAAGAACATATGTGTGGTAACCTAGCCACCTGGTATCAAAGATTGAGTCTCCAAGATACATCATATGTATCCAAATTTTGTAAGAAATCATAGTTAGTATAGTTCATTGGATTCTAATTCTACTGTTGGATGATGTATAATGATCAGCTCATGGGAATGATTGGGTCTCGGCGGTTGAAATGTTAGAGACATGAGGGGTCTTACACCAAAGTGAATTCCCATTTGAGCATAGGATTTAGGGTGTAATCCTATATATCCTAGTTATTGATGTAATTATAGTTTTTTTAGTTAAATTAGTTTCTCATTATACTAATAGATGAGGTATAATGATCATCACATGGGAATGATTGGGTCTCCATGCGTTAAATGTTTGAGACATGGGGTAATTGCATAAAAGTGGATTCCTGTTCAAGATCTATTCATTAGATGGAATACTACGTATCCTAGATATTATTGAAATTATATTTATATTAGTTTAATAATTCAGGGATTATAAACTGAGATTGACCTTTGTGAATGATATGTTCAATTGCATTTCCTAATTCCACATCATATATTCTCGATGTGGGGAATAAGGGATGGAAAATTACTAGTATCACAAATATTTTACGTCAGACATATATGTTGGGACTAACCTTTTTATGTTTATCATGGAGTTTATGCTTTAAGAAGGCTTACTACATATCTTTATTATTTATGGAATCAGATTCATCATAGTTTTATTGGTCATGAATCATAGAAAAACATTTCCCTTTATGGAGGCTAGATAATGTTATCAAGTCATGGGATTCCTCTTTGACCAAGAATTATTATCTTCCTGACATGAGTTGATTATCTTCTCAAAATGCCCTTATCTTCTTGTTTACACTTTATAGATGTAGAAAAACAATCACATGATCCAGTTGTATAGGTCTTCTATAATGTTTAATGCATGTGATATCACGCTCATGAACTTCTAAAATAGGGTTTGTATGGTATAGTTTTATCAATAAAATATAAAGATCATTCACACATCTTAATAATCCCATAAAAATAGTTTATGTACAAGGAATATGACTCCCCATTTTTAACATAATTTTATCAATTAACAACAAAAGTAGTTTATATAGTAAAAATATTTCTAGGGTTCTGAGTGTGAATTTTATACCTCATTCTAAAAAAATTAAAACCTTCCAGAAATTCAAGATTGGTTTGGAATATTTGTTTTTAAAACATTATCTATTTAAATCACCCAACAAGTAAAGGTTAGTTTTTCTCTCCAGAATGGAATATTTCTAACAATGGAACTCTAATAAAATCTTATCTTCTTTTCTATTCATAGGTGATATACCAAAAACCTCTATTTTAATTACCTACAAGTTAGTACAAAGCACTTAAAATAATTGGGGATAAAGAGGGACCTCATTGTTTCTAAGATGTAATGATGAGTCTAAGATAATTATCTCAATATATTCCACTATATCATTCTTATATCATCAATTTTTTTATCTATATATTTGACATTTTACTAGATAAACATATTCCCTTGAAAATTGTGTATACACATTTTATTTCTTCTCCATGTTAGAATATAATTCAATTTATTTTCCTTATTCATACATCATTATCTTCATGATTTTCTTTTAGTCTGGTATGATTGGAATATATTAATTTGAATCATGAACAACATCCTCACATCTCATACATTTTATTGATATTTTTACGACACCAATTTTTGATTATTCATCAAAATACATTTCTTTCTTTTTATCCTTATCATGTTTTTCATTATCCTCTAATTATTTTTCCAATTTCAATTGATCTAGATAAAAATATATATTATATTTCTTGATATTATAATCCTTTATTGAATTTTTACATGATATATTTGTAGTCCCTATGTTAAATTAATCACTATTTATTTCCTTTAGAATTTCATTCCACGAAAATTTATAGGAATCTTATCTTAGTATCCTAATTCTAAAAAAATAAATTTTGAGGCCATCATGTTCTCATATTCCACATATTTCTTATATAATTTGAATTTTTTTTTAAAAAAAATATATTTTTTAGGAATGATCTAGACATAGGTTACATTCCCTGAGAATGTTTCATCATTTTCTCATAAAAAGTAACCATTATTTCATAATTTTTTCCAGTAAATGAAACATTTACCCAATAATTATCAAATTTTCCCCATATTTACCATTACATCAAATGTATTCTTGAGTTTATATCATCATGGTTTCCCTTTAATCTATTCAAAGCTATGTTATTGTTTAATTATTTCATAATAATCCATCATTTCCATAAGGTTACTTGTTTTCGTAACTAATATATACCTTCTTTTGGTTTGTAAAATTTACTCTTATTCACCATTATTCAAATCTCCAAAAAAATTATTTTCCCACATGCACTATTTGTGTAAAAATATCAATTTTCAATCTGAGTAGGTAAAAACCTACAATTTTCCTTCAAATCATAATTCTTATAAGACTGTCCTTTGATATCAACTAACTTTTTGAAACATTATATAAATTTTTTCAACCAATAATAAATTTTGAGAAATATGGAATGTGTTTCAAATAGATATTCACCTTTCTATGTCATATTTTTTCAAGATCAGTAAATATATTATTTGGACATTCAATATCAACATATATTTTTTCTATCAATTTTTTTAGATTTATTCTATCTTGGTGATCCCCATAATTAATTCAATCAGCTAATTTATCTCCCCCAAAACCATATTGTTTTATTTATTGGGTTGTGTAAATTATTCAGGAAAAGATTACAAATTTAATTTTAGTTTTGAGTCATGTTTTTCTCTCTCTTATCCATCATCAATACAACATGAAGAATCATAACCTGTATGTACTTCAGCATTGAAACCAACTTCATCATATAAAAAACTAATTTATAATGAATCATAATAATAATTTCTAATTAAATTCCACTTTTATGTACATATTTGGGTTTTCCACATCTGATCCCTTTTTGATTTTTTAGCCTCCTCACCATTCTCATCATATTCATACACTTCAACATGCTTCTTTGGACAATATATTCTTATATGAAAAATACCATCACAATTGAATTATCTATTAAATTGATTACCTATTCCTTTCCATTATATCTATTTAAATTTATATGATCAAATAGAAAAAATAATATTGAATTCATCTTCATCCTCAGTGGTATCTTGATAACATTCTTCAACAACAACTTCATCTTTGAATTTTCCTATTCTCAAAGCTTCAAAATCTATGTTGTAATTTTTATTCCTCATAAAGGATAGTTCCTTTGTAATCCCATATGAAATTAGTATATTATTTAAGTCATCTATATTTAGATCCACCATTTATTTTATGACTAAAACTTTTCAACCAAGTTGATCTAGAAAATTCCTTATCAATTTTTTAATAATGATGGAATCTTCTAGATTCTCACCAAAACCCTGGAATGTTTCTTCGAATATCATTGATCCTCTTGGAGTAATCAACAATAGTATAATCATAAACCATATTTATATAATTTAATTACATTCTCAAGAATTTTAACTTGTCTTATTTTACTTTTTTATCATCTCCATAACTACTATTTAATTTTTACCACATTTTATTTTCACTTGAAAGACCTATGAACATGGTATATACCATTTTTTATATAAAATTTGAGATAGAATTTTGTGAATTTCAATATCACTCCATATTTCTCTTATTAGCTTGATTCATAGAGGAACCTTCTATAATGGGTGTATAACCAAATGTTACTCCATATCTTAACTCAGTGTTGAGTGAAAAGAGGTAGGATGACATCATATTCCTATAGTTATGAATTTTTTCCAATGAATGTAGGAAAACCTAAAATATTGATAGAGTTATGATTTTACATATATCATAAATCATCATGGATCTTTAGAGGTTAACCAGCTCTAATAACACTTCTATATCTCACATAAATTTTAAATCCATAGTCTAAATGAACAACTAGGGGTGATTCAGTGGTCTCATTTTATGAAATCTTCTTTGTTATTTATCATCATGAATATGATATAGTTCTCAACCGACATAATAAAAACTCATAACTTCACCCTTTTTTATACAATATATTTAATGAATAGTACACAAATATTTACAAGGTTACATTGAAAATTCCACTCCATGATGGTTATTCCCCCCAACAAGTATTTACTAGTATCTCTAACAAATTTGTTAAAACTAGGGACAACCAAATACCTTCATCACAAAGACCACTGTATTCACTCCACTTATAGATTAAACTAGAAGATATCACTCTCGATTATAATGATTTTGTTAATGAAAGATCTCTTTCTACATGGATGATTTTTCACCATAAGGAAATTAATCTTACTTCATGAGTAAATGGATTAGCAGATTTTAATGTGTACAACTTCATGTTGTACAACTTCATGTTGTACAACTAGGACTTCTTGATTTAGATATCTAAATTTTCCAACTATTTAGTTATATTAATGTACTGGTTCTTCAAAACACATTGAATGCTCTATTAAAAAATTATTTTATATCATGAATGCATCCCAAAGTCAAACACATTTACTATCCTTGATATTGTTGTTCATTAGGCTTCTGAAAATTCTTATGACTTAAATAGTTCTTTTGAAATATCAATAATATATTTTCTTCGATTCAACTGTAATACCTATTTCAATATATACACACAATGATATAGTGTATACTATTCCTCATTTATTAGCATCAGGTTTTATACTTTATTTTATTCCCTTTCCTCGATGCTAAATTATAATGCCTCATATTAAACTCATTTAAACCCCATATTTAAACCAAGTTATCATCATTATTTCATCCTTTTTATGTGGTTTTTAGATAACTAAAATCTTTATTACATGTTTCTTATTCAATTATCCCCCCAATATTAATGAATATGGCATGTATAAACCATTTAATATAGTCTATTTGAATATAACACATGCTTATTATTTCTTCTATAAACTTTCATAGATGGTCAATATCTCAACAACTTCATGTTGTGTATTATGATTAATCACTCAAACGACAAATATAAATGTGAAAAAATATTCATTTATCAATATATCAGTCTCAAAAATATGTAGTATATAATTTAATTTCATATAACCTCTCATTAATTCACAACATCATTTATGATACTATGTTTTGGGTATATACATATCATTTGAAGGAATGAACTTTTTACATAGACATTCAACCTTGTGGTAGGTTATTTTTCATTTATTCAATTCGTATCTCTCACATTAGATAAAATTCAGGATTTATAATAATTTGGAAGCTTCATGGTAGGTATATTCATGGTAGGTTAAGAGAGATTCATATGGTTACTTGAACTCATTTCTTGTGGTCACTGGAAAACATCGATGGTTGGTACCAGTTCCAATTTTAAGTATGTTGGGACAATTTTGGTAGATTACAATCAAGTCGTATTTACATTTACCATTTTCTAGGCCCTAGATTGTATGTGTGGTATGTCAAACTCTCAAAATAGGTCTACATTTTTTCATTCAGTTGGTCATGAAGAATATAATTAGTCCATCTACCATGTAAAGCCCTACTTTTTGTGTAGGTTTTTTACGTGTATATTTCATATCATCTTGTTATAAACAATTTACACACCTAAATTTTTTTTAAAGCTACATATTTTCATTTAGTAGTCTAGGAGAATCATAGTTATTTTATCATCCAAGTGAAGTCGTATGGCTGATCCTTCCATTATTTCATGGCCTTTTAAAATATTCATGTTGTAAAAATATTTCCATTCCAAAAATACCTTTAGAAAATTTCATAATCACTTCATAAACATAACAAAACTCAAAATATATAAATCTCACATTGTCCTGGATTAGTGATAAAATCATTATGATAACAGCCTCACATATCTGATTCCAATGTATATGAAATGAGCACATTAATCTTAAGAACATACATGGATTCTTTATCTATCATTAAATCCAATTAATTATCATCAATCCATAAAAAAACCTCTAAACATAATATTTTTATTATTTCACAAAAAATCGATTTAAATAATGAAAACAAACACAATTCTTACTTTTTCAATTTACTATAACATTCACCCAAACACCTATTTTGATTAAAATTTTAAAATTTTCATTTATTAGATGATGCTAAATGAAAAATATTACAATAAAAAACTATATCATGATAATGCAATCATAAATTAACTCTTTACCCATAAAAAATTATATATTCTATAATTTGTAATTTTTTACTTCCTTGACCGCATCCTATCCCCTAATGTTATCTAAAACTAACTCTATTACTAATAATATATCTTGATCACAATTAATCTATTATTTAATGGTTTTTAGTAAACATATCATTAGAAAAATTACAAATAAGTTTTAGGTTTATATTTTTATATGATTAGGAAACCCTTTACATTAAAAAATCTACATTTCCATATAGTGTACACTTTGTCCCCAAGAAGATGTTCAAAAAATGTTACACTTTCTTCTTTCAAGGGAAAAATCTAGTATATGAACATTTACATTATTATTTTTTTAACTCATCCTTAAACTCATTAAAATAAATTGAAGACATGGTATGAGAATATAAAGTTCATTAATGGGTATAAAAATAGAGTAATCTTATGAGATCATTTCCTGAATGGCCCGAAGGCCTTATTTTTTATTTTATTATGGATAATACCAATTTTAAGGGTTGAAGGGGAACCCGTACATGACCCATAGGCCCAAGGCACAAAGCTTGAAAAACCCGCAATACATGACCTGAAGGCCCAGAGGAATACCATGCCCAATACATGACCCGTAGGCCCGACACACTTGAACTGCCTCTCCCCATATTTCTCTGTCATTGATCTCCTAGCACCCCACATTGCATTGTTGATCAGCTAGCATTTCCCCATACAAATCTGCATGGTACCTGATCCTGATGGCGGCTGCCATATCCTCTCATTCTTCCAATTCGGTTAGCTCTATATCTGGTGGTCGTTGCTCCTATTGCTCTGATCCTCTTCTGGGGCATGTTCTGTGTGAACTGGGCTACTCCATGGTCTACGTGACCCGAAGGCCCAATGGCCCGAAGGCCTTTGATGACCCAAAGGCCTTGGAGACCCGTAGGCCCAAACCGGTGGCCCGAAGGCCCAAATTGGGTGAATAGTTTTGGCTGCTACAGTAATGAATAGTACTGCAACAGTAACCCAGAAATTCACCTCCACCTGATTTTGAATCCGAGTCTCTTGGATGCCATGTAGGAGCCCTTACCACTCGAGTACGGGCTCGTTGGCTTATGAGATCATTGAAATGACTAAAAACACATGAAGAAGTATCTCTTTTAAAAAATAAACATTGTTCATGTAAACTCCCATAATCATTAATGAAAACATAGTAATAAATATTTACAAGAAATAATCTAATAATAATGAAAAACAATATGTTAAGTAATCATGGGATATTAGATTGATCATACCTTCAAATCACCCTTTCAAAACACCCTTTAAATAGAATAACATATATTTTTACCTCCAAAAATATCATCTCTAGAGACTAAATCATTACACAATTAATTTTGGGATATATATATATATATTTATTTATCCCACCAATCATGATATATAATGTACAAGTACAAAAATTTGAGTAGAAAACAAAAAATATTTCATTTCACCATAGAATTTATGAAACATATAAATTCTTACCTTTTAATTTATATGCATGGGATTTTAATTTTACCCATAAAAATGAATTTTAATGAAACCTTTAATCAATTCCATAATGAGGTAAAAATGGTAGAGAAAAAAATAATGATGATAATAAAAAATTAGAATATTGGAAATAAAATTCATAGAAAATATTTTAGATAGAGGGATGGATTTGAGAGAAATTCTGAAATGTATTTAACTTAAAGGTTTTAAAGAAAAAATCATCACCTTGAGTTTTAACTCACCTAATATGTCCTCCAAACACCAGAATATTAAAAATATATTAATTATTTAAATGATTTAGAACCTTTTTATGCTCATTTACTTATTATTATTCATTTATTATTTACTATCATGTTTTATGCATTTACTAAATTGGTATTGTTTACATCGGTCGTATTGTGATTGTTTGATTCAAACACTCCAAAAGTACCAGGGTAGAGAGGCCATATTAAAAGATATTTTACATAGGTTACATAACATATATAAGTTCCAAACTATTGTATTTATATTATTTAATATTCAAGCGAGTTCAATAGTTTATAAAATGTTAAAAAATAATAGAATAATCCTCATTTTTTGTTACAAATTACTATGATACATTATCTTTAATTTCATTTTTATGAAGGATAATATGCTATTAAATAATTATAAATAATTAAATAATGTCATATTAATTTTATATTCATTCATGAAATTAGTTTTTAATAATATTGATGCTAGAAATAATTGTATTAAAACATTTCCCTTCACATAGATAACATATATCAACAATGGTGAGTGATATTTTCTAAAAGAGAATAAAAAATGAAACCTAATAAAGAATTTAATTTTATAAAAAAAATTATGTAACAAAATAATTTTTATGGTAATTGAAAAACTTTTTATATGTTGTTACAAATTGTTAGGGGATATTTGATATAAAAACACATCATTTTTAAAATACCTTTATTTTGAAATAGTAACAAATTTATGAAAAATAGTTTTTTGAGAGGTAATGGATGATCCATCATCATTGATAGATAAAAAATATTCCAACAACATGAAAATTTATTCATTGTAATAAAGTAACGAATTATTTGAATTTTCTTTTGAAAATATCCACAAATAATAATAGTGAAATAATCTTGTAAACACATACATTTCTTCTCAAACCACCTCCTTCAAATTGAATCTCATGCCTCTAGTGAAAGGAATTTTTGAAATAATACAACCTTATTAATGGTTATATTTAAGTTTATTGTGGTATTTGTGTAGAATATGGATATTAAATCTAACCTTATTTGTGTTTGTGAAAGGTTATAAGGAGTCACCTTCTATATGAAAAATACAACGACATTTTCATAAATATTAAATCTTTAAGGGTCAAAAAGTTAAATATTTTATGAAAATTAGATCATATAAGGATAATAAATGATATGATAAACCCTTACCCATCCATATTTAACAAAATATATTTTTTTTGTATATTTAATCAATATATTATTCATTTATTCTATTAAACACCATTTATATTTATATTCCATGTTTTTCTCATAATTTGGATTTTAAAATATCTAGATAACTTTATAATTAAGATTCAAATATTTAAATCATTTTTAACTACCATGTTCATCCATAAAAATAATGAAATCATATAATTAATCCTATCCTTATCATTTTTACTCTTTTAATACCATTTATTTTGACTTTTCTCTTGCTTGCATAAGCGGTACATTGACGCTGCTTAAGAATCGTGGATAATTATCTTCTTATTTAAAAATAAAAATATATAACTATAATAAATATATTAAATTATTCAAAAATTATATTATCGAAATATTTATTCATATTTTTTATGTTAATTTATATCATGATAATATTTTTTAGATAAGTTTTTTGACTCATTATACAACATGAAAACACTACGTAAAATATTTGATTGTTATCTCATCAAATTAATTAAAATTTGAAAAAATATTTATCAAAATAAATAATTAGTAATCATATTTATCATTAAAATATGTCATATAGTTATTCCCTCTTAGATATTATCTAAATGATAATGTTTTTTATTTTTCAATTTTGGGAAATCACTCTGTCAAAAATGATAATAATTTTCATATTAATCGTGACATGACAGTTTGTTTATAATAATTGATTAATAATTATAATATCTTTTTAGTATTTCATTATTTATGATATTATCCATTAGTTTTATTAAGTTTTATTTCAATTTTATATCATTGTGATGTTATAAAAGTTACAGTATTCATAATAATTTTTTTTACTATTCCTTAATAATGAACATGCTCAAAATATCCAAAAAAATCACCAAAAACTAATTTCAATTGGATGAATCAAAAAAAAATCAATTTTATCAATTTAAAATTCAAAATATTAAGAATATAATTTCAATATAAAACCATATAGTACATGGGATAACAGTTTACTTAGAATAAATGTAACATCTCGAAATTCTGGAGGGTGAATATTGTATTCCATAGCATATATAAAATGTGACCCCATGATTTTAGGAGAACATAATACCCTCATAAATTAAAACATTTTTACTATTTTAAATAGATTTGATATATTCTACAATTTTTAATAAACTTGACACTAAGTTACCCTGCGTTACACACAAGACCGAAATTCATCGAAAGCTTACAATACACACAAGAGTGAGTTTTACTGACTAATGATATATTATTAAAATATTATGTAGAGACCTATATTTTTACATTTTTTTATTTTATGGAATTATTATGAGTCTATGGAAATTAACGGCGCGTGATTCCAAGGCTCGGTGTTCCCGAAACAAATTTTTGAACATTTTTTAGGTATGTTCAGTAAATGCGCGAGTGACTTTTTTGATCTTTTGAACATGTGCTCATTTTAAAAATCCAAGGGCACCATTGAATCCATAGCACCTAGATTCACTTAAGGGAGGCTTTAATTTTACTGTAGGAGGTCTAGGGAAAAAGTTAATCATTGGGACTTTTTTAAAAAGAATAAATAAAATAACATTGTTATTTGGTTCCCATTATTTTTCCTCCAATGGACAAGTAGCAACGTGGGAAGAAAGATGTGTCAATATAATAAATATCATGAACTTCCAATCCTATGTAACAACATCATTTTGGAATTAATAAGGTTCCTAATAAATGATCTCATTAAATCCCACAAGTGTTAGACACCCTCCCCATATCCAATATATATGGAGATTAGGGAAAGGTATTAGCACTGCTTCACCAACCAATGAAGTTCCGAAAAAGTGATGAGACACCAAACCCTTGGAGGAAAGAGCTGGTTCCGGCGAGCGGTGGCGAGCGACCCCGAACCGAAGATTGACGATCGAGCGACGTCGTTGGAGGCTAGTTGCGGGGGATAGCGAACACCGACCCACTTCCTCGACCACTGGCATTCCTCCATCGTTCTTGAGGTAGGGATTTATTTCTTTTCTAATTTCACGTAGTTGATGAATCTCTCCTACCCTCCTGTTATCAAGCTAACGCGGAGGTCACGGGTCAAACGAACAAGGCCCGAACCCTCTACTACTTTGTTCAAATTATGCGTTCTTCATGGGAAAATATTTAGGATGGATGAAATCCGAATAATAGGGTTTAATGAGAAAGAGGTCATCCTAGGGAGTCTGTTGGAACCTTCAGAAGGAAAAACTGGCCATTGGAGCTCCCTTGGGGACCCGCCGAAGTCCGACAGCGCAGTGACACCAACAACCGGCATCGGTGGGAACCAAGGCGGTGGCCAACACTGGACGACCGCGAAGTAGGAGGAAGAACACCCACAACATCAGAGGAAATGGCCACGTCTCTTCAGTTGTGTCATTCAGATGAGGTGGTCGGCACACCGTATGACTACGGGTGGCGGAGCGGTAATCCATCGTGCGCTGCTGGAGACGGCGGCCGACACACTGGTCGACCACGACCGGAAGCAGGAAACTCTCCCCGCGGGTCCTGTTTTCCACCTGGCCGCACCACATGGTGTCTCCACTGAAGAGAAGACTAAACAGCCAAAGGTTTGTTCAGGGAAACCCAGGGGACACTCCCTAGGGTGTCGTCTAGGGAGGCCCCCGCCTCAGCGGGCATCACCACCCCCGTCGTGGGTCGCGCCTCTCACGGTTGTGCTGGCCGCCCAATGGGCCACCCCCTTGCGGGAAGGGCCGCCTACCCAATGGGTTGGTCCATTCCACATGCAGTCCAGGCTGGACAGTGGCCCAGGGGGCTAATCCCACTGCGGCCCGGCACCGCTGGGTCAGACCCGGGCCCATCCGGACCCAGAAACAGAAAAAGGGTCATATCATGAGAACTAGGCATCTGTTTGACAAACCGTCTATGGATCTAGGATCCTTGGACCAAGACGGAACTTTTGGTATACTCTAATTGTGTTTTGGAGACATTTGGAGTACGTCTAGGTTGATCGAACCCGAATTCAACTGGGCCCTCAGAAAAAAAATGCTTATAACTCACAGATCGGGTGTCCGATTGATGCACCATCTGTCACATTGGAACCCTTACAAGATGGAATTCCATTGAGTAAATTATTTGTGTGGATTAGAGGTAGTAAATTTTTGACCGATATCTCAAGTGGCAGATCCTATGGAACATGAGCACATCGGGTATGAGGAATTCAATGGCTAGCTGTAACGTGAAGAAATAACATAGATCCTATGTGGTTCAGTGCCTATTGATCATGTTTGGGTCAACATCTTTTATATCCTGTGAGGGTCAATGCTCAGTAATCTTATTTAGGTAAGATCATACTTATCCTATGTGGGTCAGATCCTATGTGGGTTAGCGGGGGTTAGTACCTATCGATCATGTGTGGGTCAGTAGCAATGCCTATTAACTGAATAAGATTATCTAGATTTGGACTAATAATTTTTACTTATATACATATGTTATACCTGATTGTGATCTGATTATTTTACCTTCATGGTGTTACCTATGTGGTACTTCTATCTTTTTGATGATACCTATGTGGTACTTCTACCTTCGAGGTGTTGCCTTCGAGGTGTTGCCTTCGTGGTGTTACATGTGTTGTACTTATACCATTTTTATATTACCTAAGGGGTATTCTTACCCCATATATGAGATGATTTTATCTTAATAACTTATTTATATGTATGGGAATATACCTAAGTAGAGATGATGACTGCCTTGTGCTTCGTGATTCAGGTCTTTCTTTGTGATTTTTTCTTTGTGGAACTTCGGGAGACCTTTAGGGGTCTCAGGGTCCCAACTGAGTGTGATTATACTCACCCCTGCACGAGCTTCACCTGCACCTTGTTGTGTCTTGTACAAATGATGGACAACGCTGATTGAGGCTGAGGGATATAGGACTGTACGGTGCTCAGAGGTGTACCATTTAGTGTGGCGTGATACAGGGACTACTGTTTGTGATCTGTACCTACCCTTATGGGAGGATCCTTGGTGGATGATCCAGGGGCTATTTTTTACTTTCCAGTTTTATTTTTAATTTTCAGTTATACTTGTACCTTTTCTGTTTGGTTTTTATTCCATCCCCTTTTACTTTTAGCACACTTTTTACTACAAAAATTTACTTCGGGTCTTCTTATTTTTGTGTTCTTGGATTGTGTGTTTGTACAGTTTTAAAGGAAATGTCTTCCCATTTTAGGGATATTCTTTTCTGGTGCTAGTCACCTTCCAGTGGCCTATGGAAGGGGGGCTTGGGGTAGTCACATTACGGGCCCCATGGGATGGGTCATGACAAAGTGGTATCAGAGGGCGGGCCCTACTAAAGAACTAAGACTCTGATATTTTAATGGGGAAATAGTGTTAAGTGTTTTGAGTGTGGTTATCAGTTTGGGGAGTCTGGTGTTGGTGTGATGGATGATGTATCCATACACCAGGACCCTGAATTCTGATTTTCGACTCGGTGCATGAAAACACTAATTGCGTATATTTGTGAAAGGTTTTTATTTCAATCTTTTTGAGTCAGCTCACTAGGTATAACATATTGACGGTGGAACCCCTATTTTATTTCTAGATGTTGAGACAAAGACATCCAGCTATGATTCCCAAGAGAGTACATGATGACAGCCCACCGAGTGATGATGCCTTGGTTCAGGGCCCTCTTACGGCGTTAGCGCCTTCAGGCAGTTTACTAAAAGCACCACTACCCATTGGGTAACTGTTTAAAGAAACCCCACTAGCAGAGGGTGCATGCCGACTGGGAGTGTTTCATGACTTTTAGCAGTAGAGTACTATGAGGTTCTGAGGTGAGACTGATTTTCAGGAGGTTGAGGATGGGAAGGAGGATGTGTCCAGAGTTTTCTGTCTGGTAGGGACATGAGGTGAACTTATGGTGATCCTAGCTGCCAGTCTTTTCCAGGTTGCAGCAGGGAGATGGTGGATCTTGATGATCTAGATGCACGATGAGGTGACCCTTGTTTGGGTGGACTTTGAGATACTTTTCATGGATAAGTTCATCTCGGAAACTTTACACTCTGTGTGTATACAGGAGGTCCTACATTTACTGCAGGGTAGCATGATTGTGGCCCAGTACATGGCGAGGTTCACTGATCTATCCCGCTACTCCACCGACATGGTATGAGACCCTTTATTTTGGGCCTGGAACATTGAACAGGGTCTCTGACGGAAGATCAGAGCATCGATGATATCGTTCAGCATCCCGATGCAGGCTACGGTGCTAGAGCGATCGCTTTTCTAGAGAGCTTCCTAGCTAAGCAGGCACCCCCAGCGAGATCCACCACTGGATATCACGTAGCACAGTCATCCACAGTAAGAAGTAGATGGATGAAATTGGGTTCCAAGCGGTCCAGACCTTCTGGTGGACAATCTCAGGATGCAGGGTCAATGGTGAGGTGCTCATGGGACAAAGGAGGACAGATTAGGAGCATGCAGTGCTACTCATGCGGTGAGCAGGTTCACATGGCTCACGACTGCCCGACCCACCATAATAACTACTAGAAAACAGTTGAGGGACCGCCGAGGAAGAGACAGAGATTCAGTCGAGGAGGTTTTCAGGAAGCAGGTAGATGTGGAAGAGGATTTAGTCGTGCAATTGGCGGTGTGTGGCGATCTGGGGTTCTACTGCCACCACCTCCAGGTAGTCTACCCTGGACACACGAAGCAGGTGGACAAGGAAAAACATAGCTCAAGACAGCTTAGGCCTATGCCCACGTCACTCTAGAGATGATTCGAGGTATGATCTCTGTCTACTACACCCTAGATTCTGTGCTTATAAAAATAGGTTCTAGACACTCCTT
This sequence comes from Viscum album, assembly GCA_963277665.1. Taxonomy (NCBI): domain Eukaryota; kingdom Viridiplantae; phylum Streptophyta; class Magnoliopsida; order Santalales; family Viscaceae; genus Viscum; species Viscum album. Next base: position 1,040,258,019 of record OY728134.1, on the reverse strand, counting down.
TTTTGCTACAGCCCTCGTTCGGAGCTTGGAGGTTCTGGTGGAGTCTTTAGTTCGATCCTAATGATTAGAGACTTCTACAAGAGGGTATTAGACAATTACACACTGGTTTTGGTAGTGTGAGCTTACTCTAGGAGGATTGAGCATTATATGGGGTCTCCTAGTAGCGGCTTAGAGGCCTTACGACGTCATCCTGGGTATGGACTGGTTATCTACAGCCCATGCCCAGATCGACTGTTTTAGGCGTTAAGTACGGTATATCCATGAGGATGGAACCAACTTTTCCTTCACTGGTGAGAGGGAAGCCTTTACAGTACAATATGGACTTACCCGGAGGAGGGTGCAGCCGATCACTCATCAGTTGGCTAGACTTACCCTCAAAGAAGTTGATTGTGAGAGTCCCAGCTATCCTATAGTGGTGGATCAGTATACTGATGTCTTTCCTGGTGATGTTCCAGGACTACCTCCTCACACATAGGTAGAATTTTACATCGACCAATACCCCAGGATAGCACCAATATCTACACCAGCATATTGGATGGATCCTGCAGAGCTTCGTGAGTTATAGGTATAGTTGGAGGACTTGTAGAGGAGGGGGTTCATAAGGCCCAATGTATCTCCTTGGGCAGCCCTGATTTTGTTCGCCAAGAAGGAAGATGGCAGTTTGAGACTCTGTGTGGACTATCGGTGCCTGAACCAAGTGATCGTGAAGAAAAAGTATCCACTTCCAAGGATTTATGATCTTTTCAATCATCTGAAGGGATCTCGTTGGTTTTTTGTGATAGAACTTAGATCAGGTTATCATCAGCTTAGGGTACGAGATAAGGATATGCAGAAGACAGCTTTAAGATGTCGGTATGCCCTCTAAGAGTTCTTGGTTATGACATTAGGCATGACCAATTACCCAGTAGTGTTTATGGGAATCATGAATAAGATATTTCATCCATACCTCAATCGCTTTGTGGTGGTCTTCATTGATGACATCTTGATCTACTCAGCATCAGAGGAGGAGCATGCCTATCACCTACAGATAATTCTGGATACACTGTGAGAGAACCAGGTTTATGGTAATATCTCGAAGTGATAGTTTTGTATATGAGAGGTCCACTTTCTGGGACCCGTTATCTCAAAGGCTAGAGTTGCTATGGATATGATGAAGATATAGGTTTTTCTCACTTGGGATCCACCTGGGAGTGTGACCAAGGTGAGGAGTTTCATGGTGTTGGTAGGGTACTACCAAAGATTCATACCTGACTTTTCCACAGTTGTGACACCCTTTTTATTATTGAAAATGAATTGATAGCCCTTCGTGTGGTGGGAGATATTCCAATAGAGTTTTCAGGAGTTGAGGTGGAGACTGACGAGTTCCCCCATATTGAGACTACTAGAAGAGTACGTTGGGTATGTAGTCTATAACGATGCATCAGGGAATAGACTGGGATGTTTCCTGATGATGGAGCGATTTGTGATTGCATACGGCTCATGGTAGTTGATACACCATGAGCCGAACTATGCTACCCATGACTTGGAGTTAGCAGTGGTGGTCTTCACCCTGAAGATGTGGAGAAATTACTTGATGGGCGAACATTCTATAGTCTACTCTGATCACAAGAGTCTTAGGTATATCATCTCTCAGAAGGACCTGAACCTGAGTTAGCTGCGACGGCTAGAGTTCCACCAGGACAATGAATTTTTATAGTTTATAATCCAGGGAAGGGAAATGTGGTAGCTGATACACACAGTAGGAGGCCTGGTCTACAGTTTCTGAGTGAGGCGACCGAGCAGCTAGCTGCATTGCAGATATCCTTCATAGATAGAGATGGATTAGATTACCTCTAGTATATGACTTTCACTCCCCCCACTTCTATATAGAGTTCGGGATCACATGTTGGGGACATTGACTACGAGTCTCGATGAGCTCAAATATCATCAGGTCATGCACCTGAAGAATTTTTTGAAGGAGGGGAGCACGTCATCCTCTTTAGGGGATGCACCATGGTACCTGTGGTGCTATGGGAGGAGGTGTTGAGAGAGTTCTATAGGTCCCCTCTGGTGGTGCATCCTGGAGTGGAGAAGATGTAATAGGACCTCGATTGTCATCACTTGTGGCGAGGGATGAAGAATGCAGTGGGAGAGTTTGTTTCACGATGCCTCACTTGCCATGATGTGAAGGCTAAGAATCAGGTTCCAATAGGATTATCGCAACCACTAGAGGTGTCGGAGTGGAAGTGGGATGGTATCTTCCTAGAATTTGAGATAGGGCTTCCACATAAGTCCAGGGGACGTGATTCCATTTGGGTGATCATTGACCGACTCACGAAGTCGACCCACTTCCTACCTATTCAAGAGCAAGGATCAGTAGAGGGATTGGGACGCCTCTATGTACAGGAGATTCTGCAACTTCATGGGATTCCATCATCGATCATCTCTGACCGTGATACACGTTTCACATCCCAGTTGTGGAAGTGACTAAAGGAGTCATTTGGTACTGAGCTACGTTTGACCACAACCTATCATCCTCATATGGATGGTCAGACAGAGCGGACCATACAGATACTTGAGGACATGCTTTGTTCCTGAGTCCTAGATTTTGACCGCAGTTGGTAGGATCACATTCCCTTGATGGATTTCACATTCAACAACATATATCACTCCACCATCGGCATAGAACAGTTTAAGGATTTGTATGGTCGACCATGAAGATCACCTCTATGCTAGATTGGCCAAGGGGAGTCATCACTTATGGGTCCAGAGATGGTACAAGCTACCACTGAGAAGATGAAAATATTCTAGAAGCAGATAAAGACTGCATAGAGCAGACAGAATTCTTATGTTGACTGGTGGTTAAGACCTTTGGAGTTCGATGAGGGAGACCAAGTCTTTCTACGGGTCTAACCTTGATGTGGTTCATGGAGATTTGGATGAGGTGGAAAATTATCACCGCAGTTTATCATACCATTTCTGATTATTCGGAGGATAGGCGAGGTGGTATACCGCTTGGCACTTCCACCGTAGTTGGAGAGGGTTCATGATGTCTATCATGTATCCCAGCTGAGGAGATACGTGTATGACCCATCTCACATCATCGACCATGGCGAGCTAGAATTTGATGATGGGGCGACGTTTACGGAGGTTCTAGTAGATATTGAGGATTGACATGAGTGATTTCATCATTGATGATCGATACCTTTGATGTGTGTTCTCTGGAAGCACGGGAACCTACAGGAGGCACATGGGAGTGGGAGGATCAGATTCGTGCATAGTACCACCTTTTGTTTTCATAGTCTATGTTGTGGCTTTCTGGGATGAAAATCCCTATGGTGGGGATAATTTAAAGACCCGGATTATTTCATGTAAATATTTTTAATTATAAGGAATTATTATGAGTTTGAGAAAATTGACGGTGCGTGATTATGAGTCACGGTGTGCCCAGAACAAATTTTTAACCTTTTTTTAGGTACGTTTAGTAAACCCACAAGCATCATTTTCTAAATTTTGAACCGGTTCCAGGATTAAAAATTTGAGTGCACTGTTGAATACGCAGTGCCAGGATTTTCTTAAGGGACGCTTCACTTTGACCGTAGGAGTTATGGGGGAAAAGTTATGTTTTGGGACATTTTGAAAAAGAATAAACAAAATTTCTTTGTTATTTTTTTCCTTTCTTTTTCCTCAAACGGACAAGAAGAAACATGGGACCAGCGACGCGTCAAGCCAATAAATAGCTTGACCTTCCAATCCTAAGTAACAACACCATTGGGGAATTAGGAAGTTTCATAATTAATGATCCCATTAAATCCCATGAGTGTTTGACACCCTCCCCCTCCCCAATTTATATGGAGATTTGAGGAAAGGTATCATCACTACTTCACCAAGCAATTAATTTCTGACAATGTTCTGATACGCCCAACCCTTGGAGGATAGATCTGGATCCAGAGAGTGGCAACGGGCTACACTAAAACCCCGAACCGAAGATTGACAATCGAGTGACGTCGATGGAGGCTAGTTGTGGGGGATAGAGAACACTGACCCACTTCCTCGACGGTGGACATTCTTCCATAATTCTTGAGGTAAGGATTTATTTCATGTCTAGTTTCAAGAAGTTTATGAATCTATTCTACCCTCATGTTATCAAGACAATGCGGAGGGAATGGGATAAATGAATAAGGATCAGACCATAAGCTACTTTGCTCCAATGATACGTTCTTCAAGGGTAAATATTTGGGATGGAAGAATCCCAAATCAGATGGTTAAGCATTGAAGATGGCATCTTGGGGAGTCTGTGGGCTCCTTCGGAAGGAAACCGGGCCAACAGAGCTCACCCGGTGACCCGCGGAAGTCTGCCGGTTCGACGGCAGCCGCGACTGGCACCGACGAGAACCAAGGAAGCAGCCGGCACTGGCTGGCCACGAGGGAGGAGGCGGCGCACCCACGTTGCCGGAGGAACTATCCACTAACCATTAGCCACTACACTCAGAAGAGACAGCTAGCAGCGGGTGGTGGAGCGGCGCCCTGTTGCAATCTGCTAGAGATGGCGGTCGGCATACCAGCTAGCCGTGATCAGAATCAGAACCCGCTCCCTGTGGGTCCCGCGTGTCACCTGGTGGCTCCACTTGGTGTCACAGCTGTGGAGAAGACCGAATGACCAAAATTCCTTTTAGGGGAATCCTGGGGGACGCTCCCCGGGGTGTCAGCTTGGGTGGGCCCCACCTCAGTTGGCCCTCCACCCCCGCCGCGGGTCGCGACTCCCGCAGCCAGGCTGCCCCTTACAAGCTGGGTCAGACCGCGACCCAACGGGTTGAGCCTGTAGCAGAACCACCCGACTGGGTCGGACCTAGACCGGGTCGGGTCGGCCCATGTCGGGTTGGGTTGTGTTGGATTGTACGCGGGGCCATTAGGACCCAGAAACACTAATAGGGGCATATCTTGAGAACCGGGTGTTCGTTTGACGAACAGTCTGTGGAGCTGGGCTCCTTGGAGAAATACAGACCTTTTAATTTACTCCACTTTATTTTTAGAGATAATTGGAGTATGGCCAGGTTGGATTGAACCCAAATCCAACCGGGGCCTTAGAATTAAAATGATAATAACTCACAGACCGGGTGTCCGATTGACGCACTGTCAGTCACGTTTGAACCCTTACAACATGGAAGTCCTTTGATTAAATCCTTTTTGGGGCTTAGAGCTATTCGAGGAATGACCGATAACTCGAGGTCAATATTCTACCAAACTTGAGCACACCAAGTGTGAGGAATCTACTGGCTATCTATAATGTGAAAAAAGAAAATCGATTCTATCTGGGTCATCAGCTATCAATCTCATGTGGGTTAGCATCTATAAGATCCTGTGTGGGTTAGCACTCAGCGATCCTATGTGGGTCAGTGCTCAGCGATCCAGTGTGGGTCAGCACATACCGATCCTGTGTAGGTCAGATTCTATGTGGGTCAGCAGGGGTTTGTATTTATCAATACTGTGTGGGTCAGTAGTAATGCCTCTTAACATAATAAGATAATCTAGATTAAGACAAATCATCTGTAATTCATTACTTAATTTATACCTTATTTTGAGCTGAGTCTTTTACCGTCATGATTTTACCTATTTGGTAGTTCTATATTTGTGGTGTTACCTATGTGGTACTTCTACCTTAGAGGTGTTGCATTCATGGTGTTACCTGTGTGGTAGTTCTACCTTTGTAGTGTTTCCTTTAGGGTATTCTTCCCTCATATATGAGATGATTTTATCTTGATAACTTTGGTATATGTATGGGCATGTACCAAAGTAGAGATGATGACTTTCTTGTGCTTCGTGATTGAGGTCTTTCTTTGGGGTTTTTTCTTTGTGGAACTCTGGGAGACCTTCGGGGGTATCTAGGTACCTACTGAGTGTCATTATACTCACCCCTTCATGGGCTTCCCCTGCACCATGTTGTGTCTTGTGTAGACGATAGATAGCGTTGATCGATGCTGAGGGAGCCAGGACTGGACGGTTCTCAGAGGTGGACCATTTGGCGTGGTGTGACGCAGGGACTACTATTTGTGATATGTACCTACTCTTCTAGTAGGATCCTTGGTGGATGATCCAGGAGCTATTTTGTACTTTCCAGTTGTATGTGATCTTTTTAGTTGTACTTGTACCCTTTCAGTCGGGCTTGTATTCCAACCCCTTTTACTTTGAGCACTCTTTTTACTACAGCAGTTTACTTCGTGGTTACTCCTTATTTTGTTCTTGGATTGTGAGTTTGTACATGTTTAAAGGAATTACCTTCCCCTTATAGGCATATGCCATTCTGGTTCTATTCACTAGCTCTTGTCCTATGGAAGGAGGGCTTGGGGTAGTCACGGCATGAGCCCCAGGGGATGGGTCGTGACATAATATTTAATATAATAATATATAAACTTTCTTTTAAATTTTTATTTATTTTAAGGGTAACCAATTTATTAAAATCTATGGTTTACACAAATTTAATATGAATTCATAGGATACAAATTTTTTAGAAATGAATATAATAACTGATTAGACATAATGGAAAATATAATTATTTTAATGCTTAGAAAGGTATTTTACCATGATAAATTAAATTAATTATAATTAGTGAGTGATCTTAATTTAATATATATTTATATCTATTTTAAATCCAGTCAAATATTTTTTATATGAATCGAATAAATTTGATTGGATTAATATAAAAACAAACCTAATTTTATATATATAGTACTATATATTTATTGAGGTATTTTTACCACCTATTAATGGAAATTCCATTTCAAGTCCAATTTTTGAAACTTTTGAAAATTTAATATGTTAAAATAAACGTCATATTTGGAAGATAAACAAAAAAATTAACTTAGGCTGAATTTTTGGATATTTATCTTTAATGTTTTATTTTTTAATGAATAGAGAAAAATATTGAAATTTAATTCAAAATTTCTTTTTCATCTAATTTTTTTATAAGGTAAAATTATTTTTAGTTTTATTTTAAAGGTAAATTACTCAATATGTTTATCAATTAATCCAATTTATTTCATTGGAATAAATTTCAATTTGAAATTAACTATAAACACTTATCAATCTTTTAGATGTTTTTACGTTAAAAACTTGCATTATCGTCCCGCATGTGGGATGAATTTTAAATTAATTTATGACACTTGAATGAATAGAAATTGGAATAATGGAATCTATATTTTGAATAAGAATAATTTCTAATTTCTAATGAGTTATTTTTTTTTATCTAAAAATATTAGTGAATGCAATTATAATTAAATACAATTATTGAGGTAAAATTAATCTTAATAAAGGACTAAACCTTTAACTTAAGAGTCCAGATGACCTAGACACTTTTTGAAAACAGTTTATAGGGAAGTAATTTGTCCATGAATCTTCTATTATTTATTTTTGTTGGTTTTTGAATAATTTTGTTCTGTAAAAATGTGGGTACACCTGACATCTTTTCAAAAAAACCAAGTGAGTCCTTTTCCTCCTTTATAAAATGCCACCACATCTCCCCATTCCTCAATCATTTAAAAAATCATAGCTTCATCAAATATCTACCCATATAGATTCCAATACCCTACACTATACCTTGAAAACATCATTTTGAAATAATGTATTCTAAGAAATTCTTTTGGAAAAAACCAAAAGTAATTACCCAAATAAGAGGCAACCTCTTCTATCAAGATCTTTATTATTATTTCCATTATTCACACCCTAAAATCACATTATTTAATTTTCATGTAACAACACCAATACGCTAAATATACTAATATGTTTTTATTCTAGGTGTTTTACCTACACTTACACACACCTCCACCTAATGGGTAATAAACATACTGTTTCAGTGTACGGAGAACTACTGCCTCATGAAACGATGATCATTCATTTTTTCTTTAATATATCTAATGGTTGATATTAGGATGGAAAATCTATTTATATATGATATTTATTATATTTAAAATGTCTTTATGATTATTTAATTTATATTTAGAATATAACATTATGCTTTCCATATTTTGTAAATATGATAATTTTGTTTGATAATGTGTGGAATACGCCCCCTCAAAGAGATATGAATCCTTCATACCATAAATGGAATTTATAAATTATGACCTCAATTAAAATATGTAACCTATATAACATAGATATTATAATTTAATTATAATATACACTTATATCATTTAGTTTTAATTATTTTAATAAAATAGAGAGATGAAATTAGTGTTCATGCGTACATATGGCATATCGTCTCCATAAACGGTGCACTTTATTTATAATATTAAAATGTTAATGACTACTAAAAAGACATATATAATGAATATATATGATAATTAAGTTATTTTTTTCATTATTGATATGATTAAATAATGATCTATTTAATAGGAACAAAAAATCAAAAGTCAAAAATATACTTGATAAAACTAGGCGATTAACAACAGAAATAGTCAAAATAGTGATAGATTGTTAACAAACAGGAAATAAGATATTATAATAATATGGTATATGATATAATAAACATAATTATGCTTTTAGAATAAGTTATTAATGTATTTTAAACTAATATACAAGAAGATAAGTACCACACAACAAAAGGAAGATTAAGGTAACAGATTTCGTCTCAATTTACATCACATTGAAACTTATTTTCTATTAGGCATATATTTTATTTTATATAGTGTATATATTTCCCTTTAACATGAAATTTAATGAATATACTTACTCACGTGATATTATAACATTAATTTAATTTTATTCCATAATGAGGCTTATGATTTAAAATGTTTCAAAGTGATATGGGACACTTTGAAAAGTTTAATGTTTATTTTACTCTATAATAACATTAATTATCATTAATTTTTATTTTAATTCATGGATATTATATGTCCATGATTCAATAAAAACGTTATTTTTTCTCTAATCTCTTTATTCAGGATCTTTTTCAAGTTTTAGTACCATTTTTATACTCTTTGGTACTCAAAATGATTTTGAAAATGTTTTTTAAAAAACCCGAATTTATTCCTCTCTTAGTCAGTGAGCATGTTTTCTACTAAAAACCATATTATAATAAAATGTATTCAAAAATTATTTTCAAAATATTTTTCTAAATACCTTCTTACCCTTTTTTCTTTTATCATTGGTTTGGAAGTAATATTCTTGTCGATTTCCTAACAAGGCATTTTCCAAACAACTTTTCCTTGAAAATGAATATTTTTTACATCGTATGACCAGCATAGATTCACACACCTTAATTTCATTAAATCTAAATTTTCATTCCTAAAATGATACATTTTATAGAAATTTTTTTTCAAAATGTATTTTAAAAAAAAGGGTTCCAAAAGGCATTAAAAATCAAAAGGATATTTTACTCAAGAATGTTTATAAAAGATATTTTTATAATATTTATATTCATCAATGACAATAACACATTATTTTACTCAATATTAGGTATATTGTATTGATACCTTCCTTAATATTCTTTCATATGGTTTATGATTTATTTTTCCAAGGATATTATTCAAATTCACTTCCTTTATTCCTTTTTTCCCTTGAAATATTCAATTTCTATGATCATTGAACATTGAATTTACCCTTATTTACCATATCATGTATGATAGATATGTTCATTAACTAACAAATGTATCATTTTTATATGGTTTATACTTTGAATGTAATTTCATTTTTTAGGTAAATATTGATAAATCGGTATCTCTTAGTCCATATGGATATTTGATAAGGTACATCGTTAAATAATTTATTTCATATATGAGGAATGTTTTAGACTGGTATGAAACTGGTGGGGCCCGGTGATAGATATTCCATCAATAAATTAGTAGTCTCATGGGATGAGTCATTTGGATAGCCTCCTTAGTTGGGTTTTCACCTGATATGTATTACAATACCTTGTGAATGGTCTTAACGGTAGAGGTACCATATACCTAAGAATCATGGTGTCTAATAATTAATCATTTCACTTATTTAGTTTCATTTTTTATTATTCCATGAGATCTAGTGTCAAAATATATATGGGTATATTTCATTTTTAGTTCGTTGATTAAATGGAATGTTTTTCAATTTCATACCTTACCATATTGATTTTTCCTTATCTATTTACATGAATGGAACATGTTTCCATTTATTAACTTCCCATATTTTTTATCCCCTTCCTTCTCAGTTTTTTTATTATATGGTATGTGTGTGATATTAATTACAACTCCATAATTATTATTCTCATTTATTCTTTATTTATTCCTCAAAACATTACCCTTATTAATCATTTGAGAACACCCTTATTTTGTTTCTTTCCCCCAATTTAAGAAAAATAAATCTTTGAATAATAATTCCAGGATGTAATTTATTCCATTTTATTATGTATTAGGTTTGTAATTTCGATTTCCCAACATATAATGGGTATCATGTTTGTAATATAAATTTCAAAGATGACTAAACTTATTATTCCTTTAGTATTTTATTTCTTGTAATCATGCCAATGTAATAAAATAATTCACTTGCTTTTGGATTCTAGGGTGAGGGTGTTACAGTGATATCAAATGAATTTTCAATGCAATATTTGAACTAGATTTATAAAACTTAGATTAGGGATCACAACCCTTAGATAGAAATTAAGGATAAGTATACAATAACTTACTTGAATGTTTATATGGTATTGATTATGTGGGTGTACCTAGAAATACATCCCTGTCTGGATACTAAAAGTGGGCGTGGTTCTTGAAGAGATGTACATAGGAGTAATAACTACAAAATGGTGTTTCAGGCCTAACTCCAGGTAACCTGGTATACAAAAATGGTACTTTCTATTCACCTAGTTTGACACTCTTGGGGGATATTCTTAGTATTGTTCACATTTTATTTACCCACCATTATGAAGTATTAAATATTTCTATAAAGTAACTAAAGTTTACGATTCAAGGATTTATGATGTTTAAATTTTTGTTATGTGTTATACCATATTTAGAGTTATATAAATTTTATAATGTTAGGAGTTAATATAATATATGTTGTTATTTATAAATGGAACCTGGAAGAATTAATGGTATCAATACTCACAAACAATGTAGAGGATTCCTAGTTGATAAAGTCTGTGTAGCTGGTATTAGAAATGAGAAAGCAATGAATATATTAGGGTATCATAATCGGGTTATGAAAAATAACCTTTCCTGTATGGAGCAACCTTTTCCACGAAGGAAGTGGCCTATGAAGGATCAAATTATGTGGCATAATACCCCATCATTTAGTGTGACAACTAATCCAATAATTACAATGAAATGTATTAAGTCCCAAGAGAAGATATTTACAGCCTTAGAATGTAGAGAAAATGAAACATTTACACTTGTGGCTTATTGTCTTTAAGGTTATGTGGATCAATGGTGTTTTCTAATATAGAATACAAGAGATGAAGAAGAAATTGAACTAAGGGAGTGGAGATATTTTAAGGAAAGATTATTCAATAAATTCTTCCCTCGTGATCAAAAGATTGAGATTCATAGATTATAGAAAAATTAATAAGGGTGTGTTTCGGATTATGATGCAACCTTTATAAGGATATCCAGATAAACCATGTCTTATATATGCAACACGATGTGTATGATAAACCACATATTTGAATTTCTTAAGAAAAATCATCGAAGGGAACTGGTTTCTTAGAATTTCTCATCATATGAGGAGATGGTTTTATGTTCCATCAAAATAGAGAAGTAATTCTCAATATCCAATATATTCATGGGAAACCAGGAGAATAATAGGTCTTCCAAACACCATGAAAAATAGAATGATTCAAAGAAGATGAAGGGAAGAATTATTTTATAACTTTTTATAAATTTTGAAAGAATCACCCTAGTAAATTATTGAATGAATTGGTAGTTTGTTATAAGTGTGGAGAAAAGGGTCATGAGGGAAAAGATTTCAAATTGAAGAAGGAAAATGATGATATTAAGTGTTGCATCTACAAGGACATGGAACACTATGGAAAAAATCCACCAATTATCAAGGGAATATAAATCTAAAGAAGATAAGGAATCAAGTCCAAGCTTCTGTTATTGATACCGCTTAAGTGGAATGATTAATGTTCTTATGTATTTAGACCCTTGAGTTATATTGTAAAAGTATTTTATGGGTGATGAAATGGTTATAAGAATTATGAAATATGTAAGTATTTTATTGTATTACCTTTTCATGAAGGATTTAAAAACATTTGTTGATCGGTAACAATAACCAAGAAAAGTAATTTACTAGAATGTTGAACTTGATGGAAAATACATTCTTGAGGGAAATATAAGCCTAAATATGTCCCTAATGTTGAGATAATTTTGGGGCAGTGAGATTATTCAAATGGATTAAGAAAACATGATACTAATAAATACTATGGAAATGATTCTAAAGAGTTGGATAATAATATTTTAGAATGGTTAACCATTTTTGAAATAGTTTAAGCTTTACATTGGAATTGGTTTTGAGATTGATATGATTAATCATGTTCTAAGAGATGAAGTAGAAATAGTTCAAGGAATAACTAAAGGATTATATTGTCCTTATAGAAATATACCGTGTATTTATATTTAATTATATTCTTATCGAGTGAAAGAATACCTCAACTCCAGGAATAATGATCTTGAAACTAAAAATGTTTCCCTAGTACCTTTGCTTCTGATGAATCAAATGTCCTCTTAGATCATCATGGATTTATGAACTTCAGATTATTATCATTATCCTAACAATGTTCCTTAGAACTATTAATCAGAACATGATTGTTATATTTTTCATCGATATCCATGTTTTCATTTCCCACATGTGTTCTCCTACTAGGGAACATAGTTATGTTACCATTGTACTTTCCATTATCTCTTATAAATAATATTTTTTATTAACCATTTTTAAAATGTGGGTATCTTAATAGTGGATTATTTTTAATCCCAATATTACTTAGATGAATTTTAAATTGTGAGGATTCATTTTATTTAATGTGGGTAGAATGTAACACCCTAGAATACTAGAGTATGTCTATTTTATTCGATAGCGTATATGACATGTGACAGAAAGCATGTTGGGGAATATAATACCATAATACATTAAAATAAATTTTTTATATGAATTATTTTTGACATATTTATATTTGGTAATACACTCTACACCAACTTACCTTGTGTTAAATTCAAGAGAAACTTTCTTTGAAAGCTTGCATTACACACAAGACCGAGTTTTATATAATATCTATGTATTATTAAAATATTATTTAATATAATAAGATAAAAACAAGAATTTAAATTTTTAGTTATGAAAAGGGGTAACTAATTTATCAAAATCTGTGGTTTACACAAATATAAAATGAATTCATAGGTTACAAATTAATTATACATGAGTATAAGAACTAATTAAATATAATGGGAAATATTATTATTATCCTCACAATGCTATTTTACACAAATAAAATAATTTAAATAAAATTAGTAAATGATATTAATGTGATATATATATATATTATATATCTGATAAAATATTTTTTATAATCAAAAAATATATTTTATAGGCTTAAGAAAAAAACAGACCCAATTTTATCCATAAAATAATGTATTTTTATTATGGAATATTTACCACTTTTTAATAGAAAACCAATTTTAAATCATATTTTTACACTTATATAAATTTAATATGTCGAAATAAACTTCAAACTTTTATTCTAAACATAAAAATTAACTTAGGTTGAAATTTTGGTATTTTCTGTGAAATTTCATTTTTTTAATGAATAGTAAAAAATACTGAAATTTAATTCAAAACTGTTGTTTCATGTAATTAATTTAAAATGTTTAATTTTTTTTATATTGGTTTTAAATTTTAAATAAATAATATTTTTCATAATTAGTCCAATTAAGTCATTAGAGAGAATTTCACTTTGAAATTGGATATAAAAACTTATCAAACGTTTGGACGTTTTTACATTAAAAACATGCATTATTATCCCTCTGGAATGCTGAAATTTAAATTAATTAATAACATTAATATGACTATAATTTGTAAAAATATATTCCATATTTGGAATCATCATAATTTATAATTTATAATAATATTAACCTTGTTTTTTTACCAAAATAATTCGTGAAAGTAAATAAATTTAATTAAAATTATTAAGGGATAATTAAGCTTAATAAAGCAATAAAACATTATATTAAGGGCATAAATGACCTAGTAAATTGTCCAAAATGAATTTAATGGAAATAATTATTCCCTTAAATTTACATTCCTCAATTTGGTTGCGTTTTTAAGACTTCTGTAAGGTAAAAATGTTAGTACACCAAATATCTTTTCAAAAATATCAAGTGAGTCCTTTTTCTCCTCTATAAAATACCATCACCCATCCCTATTTTTCACACCCCTCAACCCACATAGGTAGGAAAAATATATTCCATTATAGATTCCAAAAATACCTTCCATTTACCTTGAAGCCTACCTTTTTCAATAATGTCTTTTATGGAAAGCTATTGGCATAAACCAAAAGTAATTACCCGGTTAAGAGGTAGCATCTTCCCTCAAGCTATTTAGTGTTATTTCCATTATCCACACCCTAAAATATCATTATTACATGGTAATGTTACAATACCAGTATCCTAAATATACTTTGATTTTTTTTATATGGGTTTACCTGCACTTACAGCCACTTCCATCTAATGGTTAACGAATATATTGTTTCTGTATGCTTAGAACTACTGCCTCACGAAACAATGATTGTTCATCTTTCTTTTACCACCTCTTATGGTGGACCTTATGATAGAAACTATGTTTATATATGAAATATATGATATATATAATGTCCTTATCCTTCTTTAATTTTTATTTAGAACATAACTTTATGCTTTTCATCTTTTGTAAATATGACAATTTCGTTTGAGAAAGTGTGGAATACCACCCCCTCGAAACGATATGGCTCATTCATACCCTACATGGAACATATAAATGATAGTATAATTAACCCTTTGTAACATAAATTGAATATATATGACATTTTAATTATATTATACATATTTATCATTTAGTTTTAATTATTTTAATGCAAAAAATAAATGAAAGTAGCATTAATGTGTACATGGGGCCTACCGTCTACAATAACAGTGCACTTAATTTATAATATCCAAATATTATACACTAATAAAAATATATATACATGAATATATATGATAATTAATTCTTCGATTAAATTTTGTTTATGATTAAATCATTATCTAATTTATTGGAACAACAAATCACAAGTCGAAACATACTTGAGAAAATTAGGCAATTAACTCCCGAAATAGTAAAAGTATGAAAGATGGTTAAAAAAGGGTAATAAGATATTATAATAAGTTAATATATGATATTATAAACATTATTATTGTTCCTTTATTTGTTACAAACACATTTTAAACCACTATGCTGGAGTGTAAGACAAGATAAGAAAAGGAAGGTTGATGTACGGGATTTCGTCTCAATTAACATTCCATTGAGAATTATTTGTTATTATGCACCTAGTTTGTTTTATGTGGTGTATGTACTACCCTCTATCGTGAAATTTAATAAATATACTTAAAATCATGATATTATAAATTTCATTGAATTTTATTCTTTCATGAATATTATGATTTAAAATGTTTCAAAGTGATATAAAAGACTTTGGAATATTTAAATATTATTTTCCTCAAAAATAACTTTAATGATATTTCAATGGTATTTTAATTTGAGGAAATTATATGAACATAATTTAATAAAATCATTAATTTTTTTCTCCACTATTTATTCATGACCCTTTTAAAGTATTATTAACATTTTTTCTCTCTTTGGAAGAGAAAATGTTTTAGAAGATGTTTTTCCGAAAACCCAACATTATTCCTCTCTTCGTTGGAGAAGTTGTTTTATTCTAAAAACTGTGTTTCAAAAAATCTTTTCAAAAATGATTTTTTAAAATTGTTTTTTAATGAAATTTTTACATATTTTGTGTTTTGTAAATTCATTCATAAGAATATTCTTTTCACCTTTCTAACAAATAATTTTGTCAAACTATTTACCATGAAAAAGGGATGTTCTTTTACCTAGTACGAAAAGTACATATTTACTCACCCTCATTTCTTTTATGTTTCCTTTGCATGCCGAAAAAGCTACTTTTTAAATAAACTTTTTTCAAATGTGTTTTTAATGAAAATGTTTTTCAAAAGGTTTTACAAAAAAAGATATTTCCCTAAAAATTGTTTTTAAGAAGATATTTTTATAATATTTCAATTCATTAACAACAATAACCCTTTATTTTAATCCACTTTGGGTATGATGTGTTGATACCATACATAATATTCCTCGGGATGTTTTATGATTTATTTTCCCAAGGATAGTATTCATATTCACTTCCTTGATTCCTTTTGTCCCCTTAAAATGTATAATTTTCTATGATCATTGATCATTGAATTTTCCGTATTTTACCATATCATTTATCATGGATATATCCATTTCCAAAATCGAATATCATTTTTTATGGTATTTAATTTTAATTTGATTTTATTATTTAGGTAAGTATTGATAAATCTATATCTTTTTCTTTATATGGATATTTGATAAGGTACATTGTTAAATCGATTGTTTGATATATGAGAAATGTTTTGAACTGGTACAACATGGTTGGGGATCAGTTATAGATAGTCCATCGATGCATTGGTAGTCTTATGGGATGAGTCATTTGACTAGCCACCTTAGATGGGTTTATACTCGATATGTTGTAAACAATATAGTGAATGGGATTGATGGTAAAGGTACCATGTACCTAAGAAAACATGGTTTCCAATAATTAAGCATTTCCCTCATTTAGTTTTAGTTATTATTCATCCATGAGATCATGTATAAAAATATATATGGATACATTTCATTTTTAGTTCATTAATTAAATGACATGTGTTTCGGTTTCATACCTTTCCATATTGATTTTGCCTTATCTAGTTATTTGAATGGAATGTGTTTCCATTTATTACCTTGATATATTATTTATGAACTTCCTTCTCGTTTTGTTGATTATATGGAATTTTTTTTCTATTATTTACCATTCCATAATTATTATTCTCATTAATTCATTATTGATTCTGATATACATTACCCTTAATGAGATTTTGATTTCATCCTTATTTTATTTCTTTCTGACGGAATCCAAGAAGCATACTATGAAATATATATAGGTATTTTCTAGAGGGATTTGAGTAATCCACATTATTTATTTGTTTATTAGAAAATAATTATGTTGTAATTCGTATAGTCATATGTAAAACAAGACTCATTTATGGATCTGGTTTACCAAGAGTACTAAACCGATTGGTCCTTTGAGGCCTGATTCCTTTTAATCATGACAATATAATTAGTAGCAGTCACCAGATCTGAGCCTTCTCGAGTTGGTTCGCTACAATAAAAATATAATTTTCTCAAAATAAAAAACACATTATTGATTCATACCATGATGAACCTATTTATATGACAACAATAATGATAAATATATAAATAAATGACTTTAATATAAATAATGATCCATTATAAAATATCTAAAAATTGTATAATTTATTAGATAAATAAAAATTCAAATAATTATATGGACCTTTATTTAATATTAAAATAAATAATCAATTATGAGATGAAGTAAACATATTAATTTTCAATTAATAATGTGTATCTAATAGATTTTATAAATACATTTTGAAATGATATAAACATATATAAAAGATTTAATTATATTAAAAAATTACCATTTAGAATACTAATTAACCATTAAATTGATAAATTATTAAAAATACATCACTTGGTTTAGTTCCTACTATAAATGTGATACATTTTGATAGAAAGACTCTCCATTGAAACATCTATAGTGTCTTTCCTTTTCAATATAGATTTCCAATATTAATCCCAAAAAGTTATCATATTTCTTAGTTTAAATTCCAATTCAAAACACTTCATGTTGAGAGAAATCATCACATCCTCAACTAATTTCAAAATTTATTCTCATTTAATCATTATCTTATGAATTTTATTCGCATGAATTTACTATGCCTCTTAATGAAAATTTGCAAGATCCTTTGTTTTCATTGTTATAAATTCTAAAAATTAATATTTTTCATTAAAATAGGATTTTTGTAGTTATCCGAGGCATGGATCATCTCTTACAAGATTATATTAATGTGACCTATATCACCACATTATTTATATAATTCCTCTTCAATCAAGGAATATTTTTCCTCATAATGTGATAAATATTATTCATGTTCTTTAACTAGTTTGTAAGATTTATAATATTTGAATATTCATTTTCAACATTCCTCTAAATATTCACCCTCCATTTTCAGTTGTTCTTTTACATCTAGACGTACCTTGATATTATAATTTATATATATATCTATATATATTAAAACATCACTGGGAGATCTCATCAAATAGACCTTGACATTAGATTAGAGTTCATCAGATGTTTCAAAAGACTAATTCTTAATATATACGTGATAAACCAAACATTATTATTATGGAGAATAATAATCATTAGATTTATGTAATGAATAACTGATTTGAATGCCTTCAAATGGTAATTATTCATTTTTCTTATTTGAACCCTTCCTTAGATTTTATACAACTTTATTCTGTGTGTTCATTATGTTATTATCTTAAACCTATGTTTTGGTTTTATAGGATATGGGAACTATATTTTTTATCTCAGTCTACTTTGAATCTTCATAAATTATATTCCTATTATATGTATAATAAAAAAAGAAATGAAAAATATAAAATTAGAGGAACAAAAAATATCTATGATACCACTAAATATATCCTAATGGGATGATGAAGTCACCTATGAAGGGTACAATGAATCATCATTCCCTTTTTTCTGAATATATTATGTTTTTAAATTCCCCTCTCAAAATTCCACAATTTGTTATTAGTTATAAAAATATATGGTTTTTTCTTATGATTATCATCATCTCATTCAGATAAAATGATGTAAAATGTATAGAATCACATCACATAGTATATTTTAGGGATCGACCCTAATGTGGTAGTGTACTCCTTGTTGTGTTTTGTTCGATTCTTGAAAAAACAATCTACTTTATTATAAGAGTGAATATAATGGGATATCACAAAAAATGCATTACTATCACATGATAGATTATTTATACTAGTTTTATCGATTTTTATTTCTATCAAATGGTTCTTTATAATTATACCTACCATTATAAAATCACCCAATTTATTTGGATGGAAATATAATGGATCCATCTGTTTTTTCATTGTCCCTTCTCTAAGAACACCAAAAAATATCTACATTATACTCTGGATGTCATCATATAAAAATAAGTAGATCTCCTTCTTTACTTATTGGCATTGATAGACTAGTGAAAATCTTGTACAACCCCATGCATATAATGACCTGGGATTTTCTGAAGTACATTTCTTTTATAAACTATATCATTATAATTCTAAACTATTTTATTATAAGTATAAAGGAATTTAAATTGACTAATAAATAATTTATACCAGATATTAATTAAAATAACACATATTATTACATTATTATGTAGAAACTTACAAAAAAATCATATAAAACTAAGTATTAAAAACTGTGGATTATTACACAACATGTATTATTATATACTTTATGAGTGAAAAAAATTAAAAAAGTAAAATAAATTAATAATAATAAATTATTCAAAACTAAGAAATATATTGGATCATTTTTACCCATGAGGATCACTAAGATCCAAATAAATCCTATAATAAGGTACACCACCATGAAAGGATAAATAAATATGAAAATAATATAATCTCAAAATATAAATGTTACTCGGGATGTACGAGTGGAATTATTGAATTATTTTGTATGATTATATATAGGAATGAGATATAGACCTTATAAATTTGGTGGTTGGAAATTTGGTTGTTTGAAATGTGAGAATTTACCATATGGCCATTGGATATAAATTAATCTAATTAGTATAATTAATTTGTTCATTTCTAGTAGTAAACATATAATAATATCACCAAGAATGAAACAAAAATATAATATTAAATTATTTTAAATAAATAATTATAAATGTGTGTGTGTTACACACACATGTATATATATATTAATATTAATATTAATATTATTATATTTTATAAAGTATATATAAAATTCCAATACTAATTTTAATATAAATGGAATGATAACCTTAAATTTTAGAATATAAATAAGTTGTTTTATTTGAATTTTATTAAAGTGTATTTAGTATAAAAAAATTATTACTATTATTTTCAAAATACCATTTTAATTTTTATTGTATATTTTATAATAATAAATTAAGTTGAACACTTTAAAAACGTTACCAAATAATATATAAATACTTATTAAATTGTAAATTTATATATTAAGAACAATTAACATATAAAAACATCAATTTCAATTAATATTTTTTTCATTTATATTTTCTATCTACATTTAAACAATTAAAATTTATAATTTTATAATTAAAATTTGAAAAAATTAACATAATTTTTCAACATATAATAAAAATATTATCTTAGGATTAATTTTTGGAATTATTTATAAAAGTTTTTTAGGTTAATATTGTAAAATACTACTTTTAAAAAAACATGAATTCTACAAAATTATTATTATATATGTATAAAATGGAAATTTAAAAAAAACTATTATAGTCAAAATATGAATTTTATAATTGTAATTATAAATTTTTAAATAATTTTTATACATTTTCAATCATATTTTGGATATTTTATATTTTATTTTACTTATTCTCTAAATGTTTTTTTCATACACTATACATCTACTATATTTGAATTAATTTTTATCTCCATTAGATATAAAATATAATAAAATTGATCAATAATTTTGAATTAATTGATCCAAATTATATTACAAAGGAATTGTTTATGTACAAAACGTTATTTACTTATGTAAAAACATATCACTGTGGTAAAAGAAAAATTGGTAAAAGTAAAAATATAAGTGTAAATGACAATAATAAATTTTTAAAATATGGAGGAAATGTGTTGTTAAGGTCATATCTATCATTTCACTACTCCTCTACCTTATTTATCAATCTTGGATCCACTTATCTAAGTAGTGACTTCTATGATATTGAGATTTAAAGAAGAAAGCATATGTTTGATAGCATACAAGATATGTAACACCAAGATTCAATGAACAACATGATCTTATAATTGAAATGTGACCTTATAACATAGACATTAAATTGACCAGAATGAATTTTATTAATGAAATTGTGAAATATATAATGGTTATACTCATTTCGGATTTGTTGATTAATTCTTCATAAATAAGTTCTATATTTTCAGTTAAGTGATTTTATTCGTCAAAAATATATTTTTTTCAAAAAAGAAATTTATTATTTTTTATGTACAAATAATATAATTAATTTCCTAAAATTATAGAAAAATTATTTGATAAATTCAACATCATTTTTGTAATTGGAATATAAAAAAATGTTATGGTGAAATTTTGATAACTTTCTAAAAAGTTTTTTCTTTTAACGAGAATTGAAAATTACCAATTTTTATTGAAAACTGTATTTTGTTTTATTTTATTTTTAAAGTCAAATTATATTTTTATTAGTTTGAAAATGTAATTTGTTTTTTATTTAAAATAATATGATTTTTTTAAATTTATTTTATTATTGAATTTAGTATAAAACCATTTATATTTTAAAAGGGGATTTTTATGAAAAGTTGTGTTTCTTTCCGTTTTCCAGTTTAAATTTATTTTAAATTCATCCATATTTGTTATATTAATTTTTTTTAAACTTATTCCATATTTGGAATCATAAGTTAAAAATTTATTATATATTCCCTTTTTTATTTTTTTCAATATGAATTGTAACCAAAGTAATATTTGTTACCATAGTTAATTGTAAATTAGGTAATTATGGGTAAAAAATATGATAGGGATTATAAAATGAAACTTACATTAACCATAATTTTCGTTGATTAGTAAATTTAATCCATAATAATTATCAGTTCTAATATATTGTCTTTTTTCATTTGTATTTTATTATGACATTTATAATATTTTATTTAAAGAAAATTCAAAGGTGTCAAACTCATATTTTTAATAACTATAATATTTTAAATATGTGTTTTTCGGGCAGATATGTTCAACTAAAAATAGTTATTCTATATATAATAGAACTATATTCATCATGATAGTTAATTTTTAATTTTTATTTAAGACATAATAAACTTAAATACCTACACAACACTGATGATGTAATTATTTAAATAATAGAAAAGTCAAATAAATGATTTTAAATATATAATATGTAATAATTAATGTGATAAAGGATTTTTTTAGATGAACAAGACATTTAGGGATATAATTAAATATGTTTTTCTAATTATATGTTTTATATAAATATTAGTTATGTCAATGCAACGAATAGTTCGTAAAAATGAAATTATGGGTATTTTATTATAAACAATATTTTATTAAATGATATAAAATTATGAAAAATTTTAAATTTTACCAAGTTGTTAGTATGGTATTTTAAATTTCATATATGATCTATTTATGGTGCTTTTTAATTTTATAGTGACTTTATTATCCCTTAAATGGTAATAAATATATATTGCCATTGTAAGAGATAAAAGGGTTAAATTAGGGTTACAACCAAAAGATAAGGATAGAAATTTAGTCAAGACGTATCTAATTTTTTTGGATAATGGAACTTAGACACATCACTATCTTATCTTATAAATAACCAACCTAGGATATATTATTAAATGAAAATAAATTTATAATAATTTAATATTTTGATATATACCAAGGGTCTCACACCACTCTCTTATAAAATGGAATGTCTTCATCTCATTTCATAAAAATTACAAAACATTGTTATTTGTCAGAGATCTACCCAAATACATTCCTCAAATCCATTCCTAAATTCTATATTTATTGTTTTAGGTACAAAACCAACCTTAGTTTCTTTAAGATTTTAAACAAAGGAGATTTTCTAAAGAAGTCATATTGTTTTAATTACATGTCTTTGTTTTGTTTCTTCTTATACATCCCTAAAACCTTATTCAACCATGATAAAATAATAAATCAATTATTCTATATAAATTTATATGTTATTATGTTAGTTTAATGGTATGTTTCATTCTTCAATAATAAAATTGGAAAATAACTAATCATTCATGTGTAAAACAGAATACCACCTCGCAAACCGATGTAATTTGTTTTCCATTTTTTCCTATCATGGGTTGATATAATTATGTATTGGAAATACTTTTAAGATATTTTTAAAATATTTATAATTTTATATTCATGATTTCACATATTTCTTCTAGCATTGTATTCGATGGGGCCTATGATAACATCATTTGTTAGTATGGGAGAAAGTCGTGTCGTGAAACGATGTGATTCATTTTTAACTAACGCTTTACATGGAAGGTAATAAGGATAATTATTTTGAATATATGTGATATACATGATATTTTTAATATTAAAATGATATATTTAGATTCCTTAAAGGAAATATATATCATTTTATTTGTTACCTATCCATGCACTGAAAAATGATAACATTGTTCTTGTGTACGTGTGGACAATCAACTCCACAAAGCGATGTGTTTATTTTTCCATCACCATGAAACATGGATGATATATATGATTGTATGAAACATAATTTTATAGTATATATAACATTAATATTATTCTATAAATGATGTAATTATGATCTATTTGACCATAGTCAACCAACCATAGTTATTTTGGACATGAGTACCAAATATCGACAAAACATACGATGTGAAATTAATTGATTTTGTAACTATATATAACATGGTAATAAGTAATTTAAAATTAATAATAATATTTAAAAATATTATTAAAATTTATAAAATTAAAATAAATTTATTATTCAAGAATAAAAATATCATATGTGATGTTGCAGACTCGATGTAAGAGACTTTCTTTTAAAAATCCTCTTTTAATATTTTTTTTCAACTCTTTTTTTCAAAGGGAAACAATTATGTTTTTACATATCTATATTGAATATAATTTCCTATCATCATAAGTCCTTAATAATTTGTAGATTCATTTACAATTTTTCATGATTATATCAAACTAAAATGTTTTCCTTTATATGTGTACATAATTTGTAAAAATAAATGATTTCAAAATAAAAATGTTATTTCCATAAGAATGTTTGTATGATGAAAGATTTAAAGTTTTATTATTTTTCTACTAGTATATGGAATAATTTATAATGACTAGTGGTTTTGTGATAAACTATGGATTGGTGGTGATATTATAATCTCTAATGCATTAGGCACTCTGGAGTTAGAGGATGGTCATATTTTCCACTCTATTTGTAAGATTGATATGGAAATATTATGTCCAAGGTTACCTAAATAACTTTTATACTCTTGATAATGAGTTTTAATAAAAATTATCAAATTTTAAATAAGGTATCATATTAAAATTCTTGAAAGGGTTTCTCTTTTTGGGTAAAAATAGCGACCCCAGCTTTTCATACATGGATATTAAATCCTTTTAAATGAATATTCTACACATAAAAAAAATTAATGCATGAAGACATTAATACTTTATTGTGTTTGGAAACATGGAATCATAATCATCTCTCATCATGAAAGATCTTCCTCATCTCCCTTAAAAATATTCCCATTTAGTAATGCTACTTAAAACCTCTCTTTATAACCTAGGTAATGTAAACAAAAGAAAGGGGTGATCTTAGATTCTCAATATGGGTAAAAATGGATATATATATATATATATATATATATATATGTAAGAATGAAATGAGCACTAGTGTATGATAACATGATGATAACACTTGAAGATCATACCCTGGATATCAAGATGATAGTCTGGACTCATTGAATAAATATTTTCTATCCAGAAGACATGAATCATTAGGTAATTAAGAGTAGAATCCTTGAGAGCATATAAATGAATAAGATATGGACTTTTGGTGTACACATAAGCATATAAAGTCCTCCTATGTTAAGGATAAATACCAGTTTCATCATAACATGTTATACATGGGCTAATCACCCTTGTATCTTTTTCCAAATTCAGATATCCTCCCATGTACCCTCTTACTTTTGGATTGGGATTCCCTCTAATGTAACCTCTTGTTTCGGGATTGGGATAACCTAATATGTAACCTCTTCTTTTAGTCTTAGGATTCCCTACATTGTACCCTCTTGTTTTAGGCTTGTGATGGCCTCTCATGCACCCTCTTGTTTCAGGATTGGGATACCCTCCCTTATACTCTATTGTTTTGGGCTTGGGATGCCATCTCGTTTAGACTCTTGTTTCAAGATTGGGATTCCCTAAAATGAACCCTCTTGTTTTTGGATTGGGATTTCCTCCAACGCACCCTATATTCCCATTAAACATCCATCAAAACCCAATGCATTGGATAGGGATATAGGTATCACCAATCATATAATTAAATCATGAATGCATGTTCCACAAGATAAAATAAACAATAATTATATCATTATATATAAAAAGATATGGGTCTCATACACACAATATCATGAATTTTGAAAAAAATATAGGTTACCTAATCATTTCATCATAGAATAAACCATGAAAAAGGTGGTTTTAATAAGCCTTTTATCATTGAATAACTCAGGGAAGAGAAATGGGTTTCATAAAAAACATGTCATCTTTGTTATAAACCACTCAAAGATAAAATATATGAATTTTTTGTAGATAAAATCCCCATTAAATCATAAACTATATTAAAGTGGTTATATATTAGATATAAAAAAATTTGAATAAATATTTTAAAACATATCTTGAGTAAAATATTCATTTCACTTTGAAAAACTATTTTTAAAATAATATCCATTTTTTATTTGAAAATAACATTGAAAAAATATCAAGGATGATTTAAATATCATTTAAAAAACATCATGAACATAAAATATTTTTGAAAACCATGTTATTTGAAAATATATTTGAATACATGTAAAGGAATCATTGAAAATTATTGAAATCCATTTCTTTAAAATCATCTTAAAACCTATAAAAGATGCTTGGAAACATTTTGAAACCCATGATATTGAAATTATATTTGAAAACATATAAAGGAAGACTAAAAATATTTTGAAGGAATTTTTAAATCAATTCAAAATATTAAAATACTTTTCCTTCAAAATGAGTTTAAAAGATAATTTAAAAATCATTTAAAATATCAAAAATATTTTTATGAAGCATGGTTTTTGAATAAAATAGATATTTGAATGAAGATATATATAAAGTATTAATCTTTTAAATAATATTTTGTTAATTATATTAAGTTAAAAAAGAGTGGAAAATGGTAGCAGTACATGAATATATCATGAATAATGAAATAATAATAAAATTCATGTTATTTCTTGATAGATGGATCATAATACTTAACCAATGCAAGCATAATCACAAATAATCCCAATGAATGATGAGATTGTAGCAATAAAATTTTAAAACATTGGTAACATTGAATAAATGAACCAATGAAAGAATAAAATTAAATGAATGTTAAAATATCTTGAAAATAATTATAACCATGATATAAAATTTCAAATGGTATTATATGCACATTTTCAAATAATATAGGTTCATAATAAAACATGTGCCTCAAAGAAGTCAAATTAAGACATAATTACTTTACCAATTTGGTAAATTTTGAGCTTGAAAACCACATGAAAGAATAACATCTATTAAAACATTTAATATAATTAAATAAACTATATTCATGATATAATGTGTCATAATTAAGTATATAAACCACAAAAATAAACGTGAGATGAGAAAACCCATGCCTTAAGTCTTGACATTCTTTTTACACATTATAACCTCCATTATAATAAATATATGTTTATTATACATATATTAGAAATAACAATTTATTTTATATAATACCATATATTATTTTATGATGAGTTTATATTACATGTTTATTAACTATTCCACGTTAATTTTATGATTCGGGTAATAATCACATTGTTTCCCGTATATATTTTGATTTGTTATTCTTAATACATTTTTTTAGATAATGATTTAATTATATTTATAATGTAAAAAATGATATAAATATAACATATACTCAGTAAATAATTATTTATAATAATCTAAAATATATAGATATGTGAAATGGAATACACCATTCACGAAGACAGTCGACCGTACGTACGCATGAACATTGTTTCTGTTTATATATTGTATTGAAAGAATAAATGTAAATAATATATATATATATATCTATATATTATCATTCATATATAATTTATATTCCATAAATATCATATTGTTTTACTAAAACTATCCTTAATACAATCATTGTAATTTATAACCAAATCGCATTGCTCTTAGGAGACGGTAGTCCAAACGTTCACAAAATAAGTTATCATATTCTCACAAAATGGAAAGAATGAAGTTGTGTGTTATATAAAAATTTATGAATTATAAAGAAATCATAAATACCATATATATCATATAGAATAAAAATTAAATCATTATTCACGTATGTGAAAGGTGGCAATGGAAGAACAAATGACATCAGTTCGTGTAGCAGTAGTTCGTCGTACACACGAATGATGATTACGTATCCCATTTTATGGAAGTTTGTGTGAGTGTATATAGAAACTATAAAATAACAACGTTAAAATATATTTAGGATACTATGGTTATTATATATGCATGTAATAAGGAGAGTTTTCAGGTTGAAGAAAGGAATAAAACAAAAGTGTTTGTTGAATGATGTTACCTTTTCTTTGAGTAACTTCTTTTGGTTTAAACCAAAGAGATTTATTGGATGGTTTATTGAAAAAAATAAGGATACTAGTATGATGGGAGTGATTATGGGAGGATACATGGATAGGGGTTGGCTGATCCAATGGGTTTTAGAGGTGCTTATATGGGGGAAGTGGTGGTGGATTTTTATAAATGGGGAAAAGGATGCATTGGTTATTATTGAAAATATTTGAGTTCTCACAATATTTTACTTATTACATAGGGTATGAAATAGATGATTATATATCCATATGGTTAAATGGTCTAAATATTTCCATAAAATAATTTTCAGAAGTGTATGGTCATTTTTACACATTAATTTCTGTGATTATTTGTTAAATAATCTCATTTTTACCTTAATCACTATAATTAATTATATTTTCATTCACAAATGTTATGGGTCAAAAATGAGGTTGAACATATTATAAATTTAAAAAAAATATTCAAAATATGGAATCAAATTTTACATATTCAAGTCACAGAAGTTGCAGAAATTGATTTAAAATTAATCTCATGGACGGGATGAAAGAATGGTGTATTAAAGTACAAATACTTAAAAGTTTGAAATTTTTTAATATCCAATTTCAATGTAAAATTGACTCCAACAAACTAAATTGCATTAATTAATGTATAATTGATCTAAATATTATTTTAATTTATATTAAAAAATAATTTATCTATATAAATCAAATAGATGAAAAAGTGGATTTCAATTAAAATAAAACATTTTCATTTTTCAACCAAAAATATACATATTCAAAAAATACCAAAAATTAACCCAAAGTATTTTTTAATTTTACTCATTAAAAAATTAATTTTAAATTATAAAATAGAATTTCTAAATGCGTCAAAATTTATATTTAAATTACGTATTCTATTAAAAGAAGGTAAAATTACCATTTAGAAAAATATATATCTTTCTATGTAGAATTGGTTTTATTTTTATTTCTTTTCTAGAAAACACAAAATATGATAGTTAAGTAGTATATATAATATAATATATTTTATTTTATTAATTATATTAATCATAAGTGGTTTTTTTAATCTATTGAGATAAAATTCAGTTTGTATATAGAGAGAGCTAGTTTTCTAAGAAAATGAATTTATATATTTTCATGTAGATATTATGTTAATTTCGATCTAATTAATAAAAAATGATTAAAATTATATAAAATAATAAATAAAATTATCATTATAAAGTGAATATTATTCATAACTTCCATTTCAATGTATTAGTGGTAACTATAATAATATTTTAATAACTATATTTTTATTATAATTTAGTTTCGTAAACTCGATATTGCGTGTAACACAAGCTATCAAAGGAACTATGAACTATATGTAACACAATAAAAATATAGTGTTCCTATTAATAAAAGCTAATATATATTTTTTTAGTGAAATAAAATCTTTTTTTGCATACAAAGAAATATTAAGTTTTTTTCATATAACACAAGTTATATTCAGCATTGCGTTAAATGAAAAATATTGTATAGATTGAATTAATTTGAAAAAAATCAGAAAATATCAGGGTGTTACATTATACACCCTTAAAATTAATTTATCCCTATAAATAAATCTGGTTTATAAAATAATTGATACTTTAAAGTTCCATTCATAGAAACCCACATCGTAAAAATGAATAATAAAACATCCTTAAAAACAATTTTTTGAAATAGAATAGTTACCCAAAGTAACTCATTACTAGGTTTTTACATAGGATAACATTGGTGTAAAGTGAAAATGTGGACATAGAAAAGAAATATATCAATTAATTTCTGATAGAGAGTGATATATAACCTAGTGAGGATAATAATAATGATCAAAAATCAAGATACCAAGGAGACTTAAAAAAGTTCTTTGATATCATCAAAATGATGATAAATGAATAAAAACTTATTTCAATAAACATTCCTAAAGTTGAAGAAATTTTTCTAATAATATATAGATACATGATTTCATTCAATTTTATATACACAATCCCACCCTTTTTTGGGCCTTGATAAATTTCCCCTTCAACTCATACTTTAGGAAATAATAGAGAATTTTTCATTCAAGAAGCAATAAAATATTATGAGATCCATAAATAGAATGATTAGTCATTCCATTTTTATTTATTTGTAATCATATAAAAATTTTTATCACAAGATATAAAATATAAATAAATACTCATAGGGTGAGAGAAAATTTTAATCTTTAAAACATCATCTGAAGAGTAACATAAATCATTCCATAAATTGTTAACCTTATAACCCATCTAAAATATAATTCACCCATTATTACTTCAATAATACCTGGTAATAAACCAAAAAAAATTTCTTGGGATACATGGTTCCATCCTTGTACTGATATAATATCAAATGTGATTTTATAATTCCCAAATCCTTGTATAGGGATATAATCACATTTATTTTTAGAAAATGTTGAATATTAAGATTTTCAGAGGGGTTATTCATACAAAATCAAACATGTATTTCCAAACTAAGTAGGGGGGATATATAATCCCAAATTATCATGGATTAATTCAAAAACTATGATATCATAACATTTTAATTTTTCCTTAATATTTAGTGGTTTTGTGGATTATTATCCACATTAGTCCTTGGATTGGGGACCTGTTAGAATAATGGCCATACTCAATGAAATTGAATCAATAAAGTGTCAGAGGTTCATTCTATGGGGATTTCTCATTATTCCCATAATTATATGACTTCTTTCCATATTTTTGATATTCATCATCTTGATATACTTCCTTTATGCGCTTAAAACATTTTCTAGTACACTTAAGATAATTCTCTCCATGATTCTTGCCACACTTTGTGAATAATTGAAGGCTCATTTCATTTTGTCCATGTTGGTTATATTTTCCTTTGAACTTCATCTTCCTTTTTTTCAAAACCATGATATTGATACACAACTACCACCTCAATTTCCACATTTATAGATCATTAAAAAACTTATTCATAACTATTGAAGTCTATTATATCTAAGGAATTTCAAAAACTAGTTCACATGCCACTAATGAATCAATCAGTTTGTCTTTAATTTTGGATGATAATACCCAATGAGTACCCAAAAAAATACTTGTAAAATTTGATTCATCATTTAAAATAGATTCTCCATCCATTTTATTAATTTCTATTCATTCTTTTTACATTTGATTATTTAAACCCCACTTATGGGGAAACCCATTACAGCAATAGCACAAATAAACAACTTTATGAAGAATATGAATAATGTACATATTTAAAAATATATTCATGAACTCATCTAAATACATGGAGTTAATTTCATATTATGGTATCGTATTCTAAATAATATTAAACCATTGATCTTCCTCACCATCCAGATAGTAGATGGGCAAGGTGACATTTTCATGCAGTGAACACTAGAGAATGAAAAATGTCATTTTATATGTACCAATACATTTCATAGAAACTAATGGATCAGAAACAGCCTTGAATGAAAGTGGTAGAATCCTCATAAAAAAACAACATATCATTGTTCCATCCTTTTCTCATATGGATGTTCACTATGATTCATAACTTCATAAATTTGTGTGAGAATAAAAATAAGGGTTTCCATTCTATCTCCAATAATATTTGGTTTCCCAAGAGGAAAATCATTTCATTTCCCAGTGAATTCATAATTAACCTAGTTCCTTTAGGTACCATATGTTGATTAAAATAAATGATCATAGGGTATGAAATAATCATCATAGTGGGGAACCATATAATCCTAAAAAACCAATTATAAGATGTCTAAATCATGAATCCTTCCATTTTAATCTATGACACATTAGGTTTATCCTAAGTAACTCATATATATTATCTATTTAAATCCATCACGTTGGTTCATAATGATTTTATTAATTCCCAAAGCATATCTTTGGTGAGTGTCAAACTAGTTGTGTAGTACGACCCATTATCATTCACTAGTTCCTAGCCGATTTTAGATCAATAAGGTGTTTTGGGGGTTTTAACCCCTATGTACTTATGTTCTATAGAAACATCATCTTATAGTATCCAAAAAGGATGTATTTCTAGGAAAAAACTATCTCTATCCATAATCAAAATCCTAGGACATATTATTATACATTGACTTATCCCTATACTAATCCATAGAGATATATCTAGATATATCCATATAAATATTCCTAGGGATATCACTAATGTTTCATCATTTTAGTTTCAAATGTTTGTCTAAACCTTTACTTTGATAATAATTATAGTGACCAATGATTAACTTAAATGTATATTACATAATTGTATATGAATATTTTGTACATTACAAAAATATATGCTCGAGTAAAGTAATGGTTTAGTGTCTTCAGAAATAGAGAAACATAATATTTAATCATTGTGAAATATCCTCAACATATACCATAAGTATATTCCCCTTTATTACTCATACATAAAACCTTTCAAGATGACCTGGGGAATGGAAACAAAAAAAAAGTTTGTTATTAGATACTTGGTAAGGGTAAACAAGGGAGATATGTAATAATAACAGCATAATAAGGTTGTGAGAACATGATCATAACACTTGAATACCATACCCAACATATCAAAGATCACAAACAAGAATCATGTAAAAAATACTGGTAGTTTATAAGACTTGAATCATAAGGGAAATGGGATAATAATCCATGATTGTAAAATATTGGAATAATTCATGGAATTTTGACATACATATAATTTTATAAAAACCTATTTCAAGGCTACCTACCAATACCTTCACAAAATTTTAGGATTTGGATAATCACTTATTTACATATTTCAATCTTGGGATTCCCTCATGTGCACCCTCTTATTTATGGATTGGGATTCTCTCAAGTGTAACCTCTTGTCTCATTCTTAGGATTCCCTCAAGTGTATCATCTTGTTTCATGATTCATATGCCCTCTCATTTTCCCACTTATTTCAGGATTGGGATGCCCTCTTATGTACTATATTGTTTTGGGCTTGGGTTTTCCTCCCATGTAACCTCTTTTGTCATGAATGTGATGCCCTCCCATGTACTCTATTGTATAGGACTTTGGATTCCCTATTTTTATGGGCATGGTATGCACTCCCATATACCCTTTGATCTCATAAAACATTTATCATTACCAAATTAATTGGAGGGAAATATAAGACTCACCCATCATACAATGAAATCATACATGCATATACGACATGATAACAAAACATTCACCATATCATGAAAAATAAAAAGAGATGGGTTTAATTAATAGCTTATCATAAATTGTGAAAATGGGACAGTTATCATAATAAAATCATTATAGAATATCCTATGAAAGGAATAAGTTTTATTAAGTGTATTATCATGGTATAATACATAGAGGTGAAATGGGTTTCATAAAAATATGTCATCTAAATCATAAAAAAATTGATTTTCAAAATAATTTTCCCTAATTGATTATCTCGAATAGAATTTGTGATTACCCTATTTAATTAAATGTTTTCCATGAAAAGTTAATTAACATTTTACAAAAATTATTACAATTGTAAATTTTAAATAGAATTTAATGCACTTAAAATTGAATCCAACATAAAGTTTAAACTTCTGTTTACTTCCTTGGGAATAAAACCACAAAATAGAAGGTATAATAATTAGACACTCTATTTGGATTAGAGAACATAAAAATTAATAAGAAGACCAAAATAACTCATCCAAAATCATAAATAATAAAAGAATGATTGAAGGAAGGAAAAGTTGTTCAACCTGGATTAGGATTTTCAATTCATAATATTTTTGGATGAATATAATTTTAGTTAAATTTTAAATAAAAAGATAAAAATAAATTATGATTATATAAAACTCCAAATTTTCTGATATTAATATTTTTTTAAAGGGAAATAAAAATTATTTACCCAATTAAATCATAAAGTTAATTACTATTAACATCATAGGAGTGTCATCACAACCTTTATATTTGAGAAAAAAATTCACCCATTGAAACTTCTTAAGTGATGCTTAAAAATTCACAAACTCATAATTATTTCATGTTTAACATAGTTCTGGGGAAAATGGGTATTATTATATCATTTCTCTTAGATTATTATAATTGTTAACCATGTGTAAAATTCATGAATAGACCCCTCCCTGAAACATTGATTTTTATCAAACACTTGGAAAAACCATGTATTTAAAAATAAATAGATGGATATTCATATGTTAAATTCAAGAAAAAACATAGATTATCATGAAATACTATAATAATCCATGGATTTTGAAAAAATTGCATATTTTTTAAGGGGTGTTTTTGTGAGTCACATTAAAGCACAGATATTTTCAGACAATACCACTCCCCCTACATTAAATCCAACAATGACCCAATTATTTAATCCCAAGGTGTGGGAAAACAAATATCATATAAACCAAAAAAAAATTTAAAAATAATTCATGAGTATGTTTAAGAGTCACATGATAGGTCAATAAGTTGCCACAACATATAACTCTTTTCGAAGATCAAATTTAAAATTTACATGCTTTGTATTTGTAAACAATAAATAAGGATTTTTAATTTATCTCAAATGGAGGAATTTTGATAAGTAATTTCACTTCAAATAAGGTGTTGAGTCCAAAGGTATTTTAAGGCTTCCCAATATGATTTTAAAAATTTATTGAAGCTTCTTTTCAACTAGGTATATCACAGTAAGTTAAACAACAAAAATTTGTAATAGGTTCACAAAATCAATTACAAATATCAAAAAATTCCCCCACACAAAATTACCATATAGGGGAATAATTTTGTATAAAAATTATAGTAAAATATGAAATTATATCAAAAATTAATATTCATGAGGAGTGGTGAATTAAACTCCCTTAAAAATTGTTTCCCTATTTCCTTAATCATTTTCACTGATCACCCTCCATTAGCATTCCAAGATACATTTGGTGTCTTCCATGAAATAAACTTCAAAGGTAAATATTAGAAACATTAAACTAGATCATGAAAAAATTACAAATAAAACCAATGGAATTGTGGGAGGTTATAGTGAAAATTCTGAGCATAGAAAAACATATCAAACCCAATTTCAAGAAAATAGGGTGAATTTTTCATGTGATATTTCAGTATCTAGGATGGTGAGGCATATTTATTATTAAAAGGAAATTAAATAAAGAAAAATATTTAATTATTGATTAACTACCATATATCACAGGATTTATAGTTTCCTTTTCTACATTCCTGGATAATAAACCATATTCACTAGGAGGATGTGGATTATAATCCATGAACCACCACATGTGTCCTTACCATGGATTTATAACAAAATTCAGACTTATATGGGCACCTACACATCCACAATAGCTCTTTAATCTCTTACCAACTAATAATTTCCCATGAAAACACCCTTAATAATCTATGGACTACTTAAATAAGTCTCCATGTAGAGCCGGAAATTCATCACCCAAGACCACTTTATTATTGATTTAATGAAATTCAAACTCAGGTGTAATATTAATGAATCCCAAAAACATTACCTTGATTTATTTAAACTCATCAACTAAAAATAAATCTACAAAACTAATATTCAAAAGTGAATTTTCCACTTCTAAAATTATTTTATATTAGGAATGTTTAGAGTTTTCATGAAAAGACAGTGGTGAAATGGGTGATTCTAGAGATGTAAAATTATTCCCATGGATTTCTCTCTCAAAATACGCTTCTAAATTTCCAAAAATAGGTTAATAGGGGATAACATATGAAAACCAGCTTTAAGATATAGTTTTTAAAGAGTATCATGTGTTGTTTTTGAATTAACAATAAAATGGATCCTATTTAAAATTATTCTAAGCTTCAAAATAGCATTAATGATGTAATTATGTTAATGAGGGAACTTAAAAATAGGGAAAAATAAATTTTTAATCTTCTATAAAATTATTCATAACCAAGATAATATTTTATCCAAAACATTCAACATCTAAAAATTGAAACATATCAATCAATATTTAATAGAATTACATCTTCTATGACCTTAATGTGTACTTTAAACCACCCCCTATAGAACAAATTAAGTTAATTAATCCTATCAATCAATGTGTATTGTGTGTTGTAATTCAATTTAAGTGGAAAATAGTTTAACTAAGCAAAAAAGATTCAATTGATTTAAAATTTAAACAATTTTCCCCAAGTAGATAAACAATAAATTATATTTTATTGAAAAAAATCATAAAGATGAATAATTTGAGAATAATTAAGTAAAATATCATCAATTAAAATTTATTTTATTAATATTCCCTCATTATCTACATCAAAATTCATTTAATATATTATTCATTTTATACTTTTAATACTGGGGAGATCAAATTTAGAAATAGTCTAAAACATATCCATGTAAGTGATTTTAAGTGTTTTATTTTCTTCCAAAATATTCCCAATTTAATTTTCATGTTCATTATTCAAAACTTTAGGGAAAATTGGTAATGAATTTTTAACCCATGTCATTTAATTTCTTAATTTCTCCTCAACCAAATAAATGACACACTCATAGCTCTAATATCTATAAAACCTTTCATACAGAAGAATAATGAAAATAATGTTGGATTCTATTTTAAATTATCATTTACTTTTAAACTATTAAAACATATTTTCCATTATAATTACATCTAATTTAAAAGAATTATATTTTTCATAATTTGAGTTGTTTATTTCTATCTACTATTTGTTAAGATTAGATTTTTCATGTATGGTGGATTTATCTCTATGTTCAGACTAAATTTCCACTACAATATTGTTATCAATTTCCATTAATTAATCCCATTGTCTACACATTTCATATATTTTTGTTCCTATAATTCCATTTTCTCTCGAATCCCATATGATTATCGTATTAAACCGTTTATTATATACTCATGGGATTTTTATATTCCATCAAAAATTAGAATGTATTTTCAATAATAATTTTGTAAACCCTGATTTTTTATGAAATACTGTTTTCAAATAAATTTAATTTCTTTGATATCATATGTTACATGCAACACAGAGTTTTAATAAACTGTGATATATTATTAAAATATTATTATTTAATATAACAGTTATTGCCACGCCATTGAATTGGCAGGTATGGATAGGATTTAAAAAATTATTAAATTTTATAGTTTAAATTTTTTTTAAAATTAATTCTTTAGTAATTCATTAATTATAAGTTAAGCTAAAAAAATTGAAAATAAAGGAAATGTTTTTTGATCACTGTATTTTTCTAAAAAGTGGTTTTATCCCATTACGGGAAGTTATTTTTAAAATTAATTTTTACAATTTTATAAAATTAAATTGGGAAAATAAACATCATTTTTGAAATAAAAATGTCAAAATTATCTTAGAATTAATTGTTGATAATTTTCTGAATAGATTTATTTTTTAATGAATAGTGAAAAATACTAATTTTAATTAAAAAGTTGTTATTTCTTTTAAAGGAATTACAGAATTAAGAAAATTATTTTTTTAAAAAATACCATTGGACCAAATATATTTTAATCAATCTATTTTAATTCATTATAATCAATTATATGTCTTATTTTGATATAAAAACATTATATACTTTTGAAAACCTTTCCTTTAAAAAAATATTTTCTCACTGCCTCAACCATGTTAATTTTAAATTAAATTCTACCCCCTATAAGAATTTAATTTGGTAAAATTAATTCCATATTTTGAATCAAAATAATAAATATTAAACAATAATTTTAACTTAATTTTTTAGCTGAATATATTTTGAAAATAGTAGAAATTATTAACATTTGTTCAGGGTTTACCGGGGGTCAAACTAAAACAATAAGCATTAACATTTATCAACAAATTGTCTAATTTCTATTATATGGTAATATTTAGACCTTATGGTAACCCAATATCGAATACATTTCCATATAGAATATTATATCTTGGGAATGAATTCATTATTTTGGATTCTTTTGATAAATTTCCATGAAGATTCTAAATGCGTTCCTTTCCCCACTTATAAAAGGTCCTCTGCCCTCCTCTCTTATCCACACTTTCAAATCCATATGGATTGGAAACAAACAGTACAAAAACCTTGATAAAATACTAACCCATGAAATAGATCCATTTTTTTATTATAAAACCATCTTTGGAATTCTTTTTGTGTAAACCTAAAGAGTTTTTTCGATGAAGAGATAAAGTTTTAAAATAGATTTTTATGTTTCTTCTTACACCTCATTAATTTATTATTAAAACACAGTGATATAAAAACCTATTTATTTTCAAAATATGGAGATATTTTAAAATTAACTAGATAACCAATATCCATCACCTCTTCCACCAAATGGGAAACAAAACTTTTGATTGTGTGTCTGACGAACAACCACCTCACTAATAGACATAATTCATTTTCTATCACAACTTCACACAGTTAGGTATAAAGATGGATTTAATATAAAAATATATATTTTTTTTGAAATATCTACACATATAGAATTATAATACCTCATACACCTTTTTATTTTCTATTCTGTATTAGATACGATAATGTCACTCGCGTGTATAGTGGACTACCGCATCACGAAGCAATGCGATTCATTTTCATGTATAATTTACATGGTAGGTAATAAGTATTGATGTTAATTAATATATGTGATATATATTAATTCATAATAGTTTTTTAAATATGAGTATTTATTTACTTTTATTTCCTTTCATCCATCAAAATATGGAATCAACGTTCATGCATACGTACGGCCTACTATCTCCATGAACAATGCATTTCATCTTTCTATCTCTAACATTCATGAATGAATTTTGATATGTATATAATTAACATATGTGATATTAATTTCATTCATAAATTTATGGATATGATTTAATTATAACCAAATTAAAATTATTGGAATTATCAAAACAAAACCCTCATGAAAAACAGGATGTTTAAAGACCACAAAATGACGATTTTAATAATTATTTGTCAATAAATGGGTATTGAAACATTATAATGGAATCCTGTATAATATAATAAGAATTTATATGAATCTTATATAGAATTATAATTAATTTAAATTTATTATAAATGAGGATAGATTGATTTAGAGACAGGATGAACTCGAGTTAAGGGATTTTCATCTCACTTTGTATATCTATGAGATAGATGCCATATTCACTACATGTTCGATTTGTGTGGTACATATACTTCCTATGAATTTATTTTATAATAATTTTGATGAAAATTATAGGTACTGACATATCCACTTTAGGATCTCTATTTCATGGGTTTTTTACTTAAAAGTTACCAAAGCATAAGGTATATATTTTTCAATCTCAGCATTTATCAGGATTATCTATGATTAAGTTTCCAATGATGAAATTTCATGATCTAAATATCATGAATTATCATGAAATTTATTCTCCTCTATTTATATATTGGTAATACATTGTTTCCTTTCATTTTCCTCTCTTTATGTACTCAATGTAGAAACGTATTTTTTAAATAAGAATCGACTTTATTTCATTCTTTACACAAAAAACATTTTCCCTATATATCCATATTTTCTTAAAAAAATAAAATAGAGCTTTCAAAATTTTATAATTATTTTTTAAATAAATTTCTACACATGTTTTAATTTTTACAAAATGGTTTAAATAGATTCTTATTATCATTTTATGAACAAATATCTTTTCACTTTTTACTAAAAATGATTAAGGGATATTTGTTTTAACATATACAACATGTATGTAATTTTTCACTGTTATGAAAACTTAATGTTTTGAAGCTATATTTACAATTTATTATGTTAATTTTAAAGGAAAATGTTTTATTTTATATTTTGGTATGAATTTTATTTTTTATAATTGATTTTAAAAGTTAAAATAATATTTTCCTCAATAAATGTTTTGATTCATCTTTCAAAAGAATTTTCTATATAAGATGACATCCTTTGATATAATTAAATATTTATTAGGGACAATATCCAAAGATTAAATTCTTATTCTTTATCGAAATGGTGTATTTTTCTGATGAAAATATTTTTATGAAACATGTTCCTTTTAAACTTGTTTTGCTAAGATGAAATAATGAAATATCTATGAAACCTATTTATTTTCTATAGGTTATTACATGATAAATTTTATATAAAGACCATTTATTTTATGGGTTTTTTATGATTAATATTTTATAACATTTTTCAAAAAAATGTATGGTTTTCATTATTTGATAGGTGAGACATATATCTCTCTCCAATTCTTTTGGTAAAGATTAAAATTTTATGAGATAAATAGGTATATAATGGGGAGTAAACTCAGTTTAGTATTGGAATTTTTCCACTATTATAGTATTGATTGTAAAACTAGACTACTATGAGGGTTTTGGGAGTGAGAAAATTCCACTATGATAGACTTGTAAATGATCCTTGAGTACTATATAAAAGATTATATATTAATATGTTTATCCCATAATTACATGTCTAATTCAAATGTTATGCTCTCAAGGCCTGTGTTCTTTGTTTTATTTATGGATTGTTTCTTATGAACTTCTAGGATTTATTCCATGTCTCAAGATTTTGATATTTGATAATAATTCTATGGTTTTAAAATGTTAAGATCATGTTCTCATACCCTTATTCTCATGTTATGCTTATTTTATCATTAATAAATCAATTTATTGACTTTAATAAGCCTATGATCTCACCCTTTCTTGTATTTTTTTCCACAAGTTTGGAAGAAAGGTATTATGTGTTATATTTTTATTAGGAGTACTATGTGGGAAGATCTTTGTAGAATATGTTGAATATATTTCACAAAATAAGAACATTTTTTTATATAATTTCAAAAGAAAATAATCTTTTATGATCCTCGAGACTATTATCTATGTAATTCACTGAATATTAATCTCAAAAGATATAATATTTATTTATGTAAATCCCGGGGGTTATAGTTGTTATCAGAGTATAAGTTTAGTTAACCTTTGGAAACTAGGATGAGAAAACATTTGTGAGAACCCATAGGATAATCTTAATCATAGGATAACATCCTAATGTTTTGGTAAATAATAGATTATATAGTATAAAAAATACATGGTTTTATGGATACTACAATGGAATGTGTCTCTAGAACAGATCTACCTAGGGGTAATTAGTCAAACAAAGAATCATCATGATTAACTTGATCATTACATGGTAAAAAAACTGGTATTACTTTGCACTTGGTTTAACACTCTCTGGGATATTCTTTGGTTAATTAAAATTTTACTTACGAGCCATCATAGAGTATTTGAATAAGTGAAGAGAATTCATGAACTAAGTTAAACCTAAAATGTCATATATTTAAAATAAGTATTCTTTATTTAGATATCATAAATGATTTTTTATGTCTATGTAATTTTAAACTTTGATTAGTGTTGCTCACACTATGTTTTTTGGTGTCATTTCATGGATGGAACCCGAAGGAATTGTGTTAATACTAAATATGATGGAAATGAAATGATTTTCCTCCTATGAAACCGAATTTTAGGTGATATGGAATAAAAATTCTCATTGATGTGATCACAAACTTTTCTCAAGCTATGAATCATGATATAATTCCAAAGGAGAAATGGATGGAAAATCATTCTATCAATTATTTTATGAAGTAATGTACTCCTTTTAGTGAGTCTTACGATCTACTTGTTGCTGAGCATTGGATCTGTGACACTGAAATGAGCTTTTCCATTCTTAAGTGTTCAGAACATGAGAAAGTTATTTTGGCTATCTATCGTTTTGAAGGTTAAGTCGATCAATGGTGGAATATCATAAATAACTATAGGAAAAATGATGAAATTGACTCCATGGTTAGGGATAAGTTTAAGAGATTATTTTTTATAAGTAATTTCCTCATATTATTCCAATGAAAATGGGAATGAAGTTCCTAGAGTTAAAGAAAATGGATGATGAATTTGTTGGTACCTGTGAATAAAATTTTACAAGACTTTCAAGGTACTCTTCTTGTATTATCATCCAACTAGAAAGTAAGGATGATCGATTCTTCAATGGGCTAAAACCAATTATTCGAAGGTAATTATCCATAAGAGACTTCAGTAGTTATATAGAAATTGTTTGATGTGATTTAAAGATAGAAATGGAGATTGGATTTATAAAACAATCACATAGATTTTATAGGAGGGGAATGATGGAATTTAAGGGACATCCTAAAAACCTCGGAGTGAAGAAGATAATTATTCCATTATGCTCAATGTGTGGAAATAAAAATATAGGATATTGTACTAAGGGTAATAGAAAATATTTTCAGTGTGTGAAGGAAGGTCATCAATCAATTTACTACTAAAGTGATGTGAAGAAGTTAGATAATGATAAAAATAGATAAATAGATTCATAGAATACACCACCCACACTTCAATGTTTCAATTGTAGGAGAATGGTAATTATCCTATCAAGTGGCCAAATCAAAGGGTTAAAGATACTGATTGACATCAGCAACCTCTTTAGCTGAGACACAACATGAAATATCATGTGATCACTATTTTTTATGAGGGGTGTGATAACAGCGTGGTGAAAGTTACACTTACTGTCCAATCTAGAACTGATAATATATTATTTTACACTATATCTACCCACTCATTAATATCTAAAGAATTTTATAAGGGTATTAAAATTCCACCCCAATGATTAGATATTTATTTTATAATGAAAAACCATAATGGTATGATGATCGCATCCCAATTATATAATTTGTCTCTTATTTAAGTTTTTGGGAAAGTGATTCTAAAAGATCATATTATTATCACTATAGATTAATTTGATGTTATCTTTTACATGGATTGAATTTCTCTATATAAATATCAGATAAATATCCTAGGATGATATGAAAGTTTTATATTCTAAAAAAACCTTTGATTATTTATCAATGTGATGATAAATGTGAAATTATAATGGAAATGACATCCATTATTTGGCTCTTGATTCTTATTCAAAAGGGGTCTTTATCCCATATGGTTGGGGAGAAACACAACATTGATGATATTTCTATTATATAAGATATGTTGATGACTCTCAATAAGAATTTCCTAGTCTTCTATAGAATTGAAAATTTGAGTTCTCAATAGAAATTATAATTGGTACCTCACATATTTCAATGAATCACTATATAATAGAATTGATTAATTTATAGGAATTGAATAAGAAAATACAAAATAATATTAAAAGTATATTCATTCGTCCAAGTCCTTCATATTCTGATACACCTGTTATTTTCATTAAGAAAAATGTTTTATCAATATCACTCTCTATTTATTATGGAGAACTCATCAAGATTACTATCAATAAAAAGTATCCCCTACCGTAAATTGATGAGTTGTTTGATCAAATAAACCAAGCTCAATACATTTCCAAAATTGATCTTTATTCTGGGTATCATCAATTGAGGGTTAACAAGGAGTATATAACCTATATAGCATTCTAGAAAAGGTGTGGACACTATGAGTATATACTGATGCCATTTTGTCTTATTAATTCACTCATTATATGAATTGATTTAATAAATATAGTCTTTAGATATTACATTTATTCGTTTT
The DNA here is from genome assembly GCA_963277665.1 of Viscum album. NCBI lineage: Eukaryota > Viridiplantae > Streptophyta > Magnoliopsida > Santalales > Viscaceae > Viscum > Viscum album. Next base: position 1,040,214,702 of record OY728134.1, on the reverse strand, counting down.
TTGTAGTATTTAAAGTTGATATTATTATATACTCAAATAGAATGGAAGATAATCAAGATCACTTCAGAATTGTACTGAAGACCCTAAGAAAGGAGAAGTTATTTGAAAAATTTTCAACGTGTGAATTTTGGCTACAAAAGGTTTAATTTTATGGGTCTTATAATCTAAAGAGTGGGTTTATACATGGATACATAAAAGACATAGGGTATTGAATGTTGTCCTAAACCCATAACAGTGACACAGATCTGTAGTTTTCTTGATTTAGACAGATATTATCAATTCTTTGTGGGAAATTTATCATGGATATCCAATCCACTCACCATGTTAACTCGAAAGGGAGCCACATTAATTTGGACAGATAAAATTAAAGTGAATTTCAAGCAACTAAAGATAAGGTTAGTTAGAGAACTTGTTCTTACATTATCCTACAATGAATATGGGTGTGTAATCTATAGTGAAACATCTAAGAAGGGACTAGTATGTGTTCTCATGAAAAATGATATAGTCATAGATTATGTCTCATGATAATTGAAAGGTACTGATAAAAATTACCCAACTCATGATTTTAAATTAGCTTTGGTAAATTTTCATTAATTATATAGAGTCATGGAATTTATAGATAATGGAATGATATACATACTTATCATAAAAGATTAAATTATATATTAATATACAAGGTGATCAATATGCACTGGATAAGATGTTTAAAACTGATTCAAGAATATGAATACTTGATACATCACCACTATTAGAAAGTGAAAAAGGTGACCGATGCTTTAAGATAAAATGATCATTCTAGTTTATCTATGATAAGGATTATAAAAGATCCAATATTTATGGATTTGAAAAGGAAGGATCATGAGATCTTAATGTAAGGGGGAAATATTATCTTTACTAAATGAGTGCTCAACCATATATCTAAGCGAATATTGAAGAGGCATAGAAGAAATACATAGATATACATAAGAAGTTGATAAATGTTCCTGATTTTAACATTGATTATGATGAAATGATAAGGTTTAGGAACTGTATATGTGTCCCGACTATACCCGAATTGAAATAGTTGTTAAAGTAATCTCATATTTATTTATTCTTTTTTCATCAAGGATGATCAATGTTTTATTGATATTGGAATTTGTATTTCTGTTGGAATCGAATGAAGAGATATATTGAATAATTTTTATCTCAATACTTGGTGGTGATTAAGTTAATGCAAAGAGAAAAAAATTCTTATATGATGTTATAACCATTACCCAAACCTGAATGTAAATGGGAAAACATCACCCTGGATTTTGTTGTTGGAATCCCCAAAACATCTAAAGGGAGTAATTCTATATGCGTTGTAGTCAATTACCATTATAAGGAAGGAAACATCATTTATACTAGATAATACTTCTCACTTGATTAGATTACCAGGATATATGTTAATGAATTTAAAAGGATTCATAGTGTACCACATTATATTGTTTTTGATCAAGTATTAGGGTTTTTTCAATGTTTTAGCAAAGTCTATACCAAGATCTTGATACAAAGTTGAGTTTTAGAACTGGTTATCATCCTCAAATAGATCATCAATCTAAGAGAATAATTCAATACATAGAAGATATGTTGAGATCTTATTTTATGGTTTTTAAAGGTGGTTGAGATCAACACATTCCACTTTTCATGTTTTCTTACAATAATAGATTTCACTCGAGCATTCCGAAGGATCCTTATAAAGACCTCTATGGAATAATGTGTAAATCTCTAATATGATGGAATGAATTTAGAGAAATAAGGATATTGAGACCCAAGTTGGATGAATAAATGGAAGATAAGGTTAGATCCATTCAAACGAACATAAGGGTAGCATGAATTCTGTAGAAAAGTTATGTTGATAATCATGAGAATTATTTGGAATTTAAAGTTTATGATAAGGTGTTTCTATGAATTTATCCTTGTAACAAAGTTATGATATTTCGAATGAAATGACTGTTTATCCATTAGTATATTAGACTTTTGAAGATAATTTATAGAGTAGGGATGGTTTCTTATCGCTTGGTATTTCCACAAAATCTCTCTCAAGTTCATGATATGTTCCATGTATCTCTCTTGATGATGTACCTACCTGATCCTTCACCTGTACTGAACTCAAAAGTCATACCTCTGTTTTAAGATTATTATTTTTGAGGAGAAATTAGTATATATTCAAGAGTATATAGATAATGTTTTATGAAATAATATCACTCACATGGATAATGTTTTGTGGTGAAACCACTAATTTGAGAAATCTATATGGGAACCAAATGATTCCACGAGTAAGAAGTGTATTCAATTTTTTTTGTATAAGATTGATGTAATTTCAAAGGTGAAATAAATTTAAAGGGGGGTAAAATGAAACACACTAAGTTTTTATGATTTTTTTTTCAAATAAATTTCATTTCTTCAATAGTATGTGTTACATGCAACCCAAAGTACAAAAAAACCGTGATTAACTATTAAAATATAATTATTTAATATAATATTTATCTCATAGCCGTTGGATTGGATGGTATGAATATGATTAACTAATTTATAAAAATTTATGGATCAAACATTTTTTAAAATTAATTTCTTAGTTATTAGTCAACAATAAATGAAGAAAAAAACCTAATTTAAAATAAAGTAAATATTTTCTGAAAAAATATATTTTTCTAAAAAGAGATTTCATTGAATTTTAGGTACTTATTTTTTAAAATTGTTTTTTAAACCTTTTAGAAAATTAATTTGAGAAGATGAAATTAATTTTTTAAATCATCATGTCTAAATAATCTTATAATGAAGTTTTTGGGAATTTTCTAAAAAGTTTTATTTTTTAGTGAATAGTGAAAAATATCAATTTTTAATAAAAACTGTCATTTCTTATAAAATATTTACAAACATAATTTTTTTTTAAATTTTTTAAAATTTAAAATTATTCTAATTATATTATAATTAATACTATTTATGTAATTATAATCAATTATAGGATCTATTTTTATTTAAAAAACTTTTTATACTTTTAAGAACTTTTCCATTGGAAGACTGTTTTCTCGTCGCATCTGCAGGATAAATTTTAAATTAAATTATGAAACTTATATAAACTAAATTTGGAAAAATGGATTCAATATTTGTAATTATAATAATTAATACTATATAATATTCTCTAATTAATTTTTTACTATAATGAATAATGAAAACAAAAAAAATTAGCTCCTACGACTGAGGTCAAAATGGGTTTACTTAGGGGTTAAACTAAAAAATAAGGGTTAAAAATTATCTAAAACATGAATAATTCCTATTTCATGGTCATATTTAAAACATAAAATATCAAAAGTTTGATTAAATTCCCATTATAAATAATTTTTCTTTGGAATTAATTAGTTATTTTGGATTCCTTTAATAATTTTACAAGTAGTTTCGAAGTGGGTTCCTTTCCCCACTTATAAAAGGACCTCTCTTCTCCTTTCCTCTCCAAAAATACAAAGCCCTTTTTTAGAAAATAAATGCTCAAAAAACATTACCATATCCTTCCACATGACCTATAATAGTTTTTTGATAAGTAATACATCCTAGGAAGGATTTTGATGCAAACCTAAAAAGGTTGTCCGACAAATTGGTAACGTTCCTAAACAAGCATTTTTGTTTTGTTTCTTATTATGCCTACATCAATTATTATCAAAACACAAATATGTAATAACATTAGTATCATTAATATAATTATATGTTTTTATATTAATGTAATTAACTATATCTATCTCCTCTCCCCAAAAATGGGATATGAAACTGTTGATTGTTTGTATGACAAACTACCACCTCATGAACTGATATGATTAATTTTCCATAACCACCTATCATTTTTGGGTAAAATGATGGATTTAATATATATATATATATAAATTATGTTTGTTATATAAATATAGTTAATGAGTTATAAAATCACATACACCTTTTTATTTCCCCTTCTGAAGGGGATACGATAATGACACTCATGTGTACGGTGGACTATCGCCTCACGATGTGATGTGATTCATTTTCACGTACTCTTTTCATGGAAGGTAATAAAGTTAAAATGTAATGAATATATGTGATATATATTAATTCATAATTATTCTTCTATTATTAATAAATATTAAAATTTACTTTTTCCCTATGTTAAAAGATGGAAACAACATTCATTCATACGTACGGCCTACCGTCACCATGAATGGTGCATTTCATATTTATATCTATAAAATTGATGAATTAATTTAGATATTTATATAATGGAAATATATGATACTGACTTCGTGGTTAATATTATTTATGCGATGCAATTATGACCAAATTACAAGGACTATAATTACTGAGCTGAAACCCCCATGAAAAAATAGTTAAACACCTAGAAATGATGAGTTTAATAATGATTTGTTAATAAAGGGGTATTGAAACACTATAATAGTATATTTTATGATATTATAAGTGGGTATATGAATATGTTATATAATTATAATAAATTTAAATGCATTATATAGGAGTCTAGATCACTTTAGAGATAGTAAAAACTCATAGTAATGGATTTTGATCTCACTTTTTATATTTGTAAGATACGAGCCATGTTCGCCACTTATTCCTTTTATATGGAGAATATACATCCCATGAGTGTATTTTATGATTATTATAATTCAATTTTGGGAAATTATATATCCATTTAGGATCTCTATTTCATTATGTCTTATATTTAAAATATTCCAATCTGGTAAGGGATATATATTACAATCCCATCATTTATCATGACTATCCATGATTGAGTTACCAATAACGTAATTTCAAGATCTACCACTCATTAATTGTCATAAATTTTATTTTTCTAAGTTTATTTTTTATAATACATTTTTTACATTCATTTTTCCTCTATTTATGTACTCAATAGATCAAGAAAAATGTTTTTAATAAAAATTTACTTTATTTATTTCTTTAGTCAGAAACAAATTTTACTCCATATCCAAATTTTATTAAAATGTTTTGAAGATATAATTTATTATTTATAATTATATTTAAAGACATTTTCTTCTTGTTTTAACTTTTAAATTTTTTTAAAAGGAATCTAATTTTCATTTTTGAATAAGGTTCTTTTTACTTTATACCAAAAATGTGAAAAGAATATTTGTTTTAATGTATATGAAATATAAGGAATTTTATGTAATCATAACCACTTAATGTTTTAAAGATTAATTTTGATTTTTTAAGATTATTTTAAAATTATATAATATTTTATAAGTATTTTTATCTTTTAAAAAATTTAATGTGAAATGGATATTTTCCTCATGAAACATTTTATGTTATCTTTTAAAGTAATTTTCTATTTTAGATGACGCCCTTTGAAATTTATCATACTTTATTGGGGATATAATACAATTATATAAATATTATTATATCTATGAATGGTTTATGTTTATAACGACATGTTTTTTTATTAATCCCATTTGTTTTCCATGGGTTATTATATGATGAAATATTTTAATGTTTATGAAACCTGTTTCTTTTCCATAAGTTATGCTATGTTGAAACGATTCTGAAGCCCTTTATTTTCATAATGATTATTATGAATAATGTTTTATGATATTTTGGAACAAATATGTATGATTTTAATTATTTGATGGGTGTTACCTATATCTACCTCCAATGAATTGGGTAAATATTGATATCTCATGAGATAAAAAGGGTTGTAATGGGTAGTGAACCTAGTTCAGTATGAGACTTTGTTCACTATAATAGTCTTGGTTGTGAAACTTGACTACTATGATGGTTTTGGTCGTGAACTAATTACATTATGATAGTCTTGTCAAGGACCATTTACTATTGTGGAAATGAATTTCTATGCTTATTTGTATTCCATAATTCCATGTCTTATGCATATATTATGCTCTCATGGCCTATCTTATTTATTTCCTTTATGACTAATTTATTATGAACTTCTAATTATTATGAAATTTATTACGATTTTGATATTTTTTATTTAGTGTATGGTTTTAAAGTGATAATCTCATATTTTATACCTATATTCTCATGTTATGCTTATGTGATCATTGATATATCACTTCATTACCCAAACTGAGCACCTAAGCTCACACTTTATTATGTTTATATGTCCCTAGGATATGAAGACTGGTATTTTATATGGTAATTTTAAGACGAGTACTATGTGGTAAGATATTTTTGGGTGATTTTGAAGATATTTCACAAAAAAAGAATATTATTTATCTAGTTTATAATGAAACTAAACATTTATGACCCCTGAGAATCTTTTTATGAAATTATATAGAATATTTATATAAAAATCTTTAATATTAATTCATGAAAAGCCTAGGTCATTATAAATTTTTACATTTTTAATTGGTCATCATGTTAAGGTTCATAAAATTCATGGTATTATTTATGTTGATTATGTTTTTGACACCAGATATAGACACAATACAAAGAAATATGTATGAAACAACCATGATAAAAAAATAGAGTTCATTTCTTTGAAACCACCCCCTTTATATTGCCTATTTTTTAAAAAAGAATTTAGAAATAGAATAGATAAATAAATTTCTAGTTTCATGAAGAGTATCACACAATATGATTCTATAATAATTTAATTCTCAAAAACATACTAGAAAAAATTGAAATTGTAAATCAGCACTAGAATAAGTGATGCAATAGTAATTTTTTTATTTTTTTATTTTTTAAACCCTAGAATTCTTTATGTGGAAACATCCCCATAAATGCTGCCAAAATTATGATCAATGTGGTTATTGATGCACCATTAAAATTTCAATTTATATTCTCTTTATCACTGCTAGATTGGTCCATGTAGGGTTGATCCACATTAAAGGTAGTTGAGATTATCTAAGGGTTATTTAAGGTCATAAACTACTAAAACTAGAGATTCAAAATGACTATCGATTAGTTGAATAGTTTTTGAATAATTATTATGAAAATAAATTAAATTCAATAGGAAATAGAATTATTAGATGTGTAATAATCTCCCTTGAGAATTATTACTAATCCCATGAAATTTTATGTTCTTCCTTGATAAACTTAATAAAAAATAATGTTTTCTTTTTGAAGGAAGAAATAAACGACATGAAAATGATGATAAGATTTAACCACGGAATTTTACCAGATCAAATAAGCACAAATTAAGTTTTAAAGGATGGAAAAAAGAGTACATGAAATTGAGAAACAATGGAAGAAATATTTATGGAGATATGAAGTATCATCTCTCAAGTCGATGTCAGTCTCTCTTCACTTCATCTCCGACTCTCTCTTATCTAATGAATATTATTATCATTATACCAAATATAATAACCTACTCTTAGGTATAGATCTTTAGTTCTGTCTCTCCATTTGTTTCTCACTAATATAAATATATGAATGATTCTCCCTAATTTTTATTAAAGTTCCCCACAAAATTAGTTTTCTTAGTCTCACTTTTCAGTCAACACAAGGATTATTTTTTCCCTTTGGCCTTATATCACTACCCAATTTATTTGTAAAATCACTCCAGTAATCTCTTAGATTACATGGAATTAATGTCTACTATCTATCGCCTCAACATATTTTCTTAGATGATCATATTAATATTTTCAAATTCATTATTTCCAAGTTTTAGTCTCCATTTTTTATTTTTTATGTGTCTATCACATATAATAGATTTTAATATCCATCATATTATGACCTAGTTATCTAAGCACGTGATTCATTACAATTTCCTTAACTAACTATGCTCAGGTAAATCTTATCATCAAACCCTTCCAAATCAATTACGTAATGAAATTGTAATGAATTATGTGCTTGGATAACTAAATAAATCATATAGGTAATGATCAGGTAGCCCATCATCCTCTTCAAAAAAAATCAAAACTAATCATGAGGGTCCCCAAGCTATTATACACTGAGAACACATTCCCCTTGTAGAAAATATTCCTTGAGACCTTCACAGATCCATTACATCAATCAATTAGAATTATTTGTACATAAACACCTAATTTAGAGAATTGAGTAAACTTTTGCCCACTTCTTCATTAGATTTAATGGCCACAAGGAAGAAAAATAGTTAATAAAAACCTCACACCATATCTAAAATCTCCAACATCAAGAAAAATTCACCAATATTCAATATTTCCATCTCGAATAGTTAAACTTGGTGGAATAGTTGATCTTTGTTGAATTATATCCCTGGATTAGAATTTATTTAGATGAATCTAGCTTGTACTTATCATATTTATCCTTGAAACTACATTAATGCTTTCAATAACCTCTAAAAATTCCAAAATAACGTTGATCAATATTCAAACTAAGGTTTAGCTCATCCTTTTTAAAATTATAAATTATGACAAGATGCTACTCTTTGATAAAACTATTGATTTCTTCAGTGTTATTATCAATTATTTATTTAGTAATCATCTTTATAAAGATAATGAAGGCTTTATCAATGGGTTTGGGGAATCATATAATATAATTAGAATTTCTTTTGGATTCATTCCTACACATTTATTTTGATATGGCCTCATTGGATCCTCAGTAATAGCCAACTGAAATCATATCAGTCTTTCTACAATAATTATTTATTATAACCTCATCTATGAATCGTCAAGAATGAATTTTTAACCCCATTATATTTTTTATTAATTCCATGCTTATTAAATATACTAAATTTATCTTATCAATGTGTTTTAATCTACCTGAACTGAACATGAAATCAGATTAGAATGATAATAAAGCCTTAACGTTGACTTTTGTTTAAGTTTAAATTGGTATTTGAGATTCATCCTTATAAATAGATGTACAAAATAATTTAATAAAAATTATCAATGAAATTAATATAGGTGATGTTGGTTAAAAATATTGATGAAATTAAATTTTGAAAATCCCACCTATTCCAAGGAGATATTCAAAGGAATACCTTTTTACCAACATCAAACCTTTGATCTCACTGATGACTGTCAACATAAATCATTTTTTACTCCAAGTTACACTAATGGTATATTGAATGGATTTAACCTTATCTTACATTTCATTTACTAGTTTAAAACCTAATAACATACATTATTCAACTTCGAGACAAAATATTTTAGTTATACATTTCCTTCCACAATGGTATTTACAACGATCCATCTAAATGCTTGAGTGGAAACTATTACATTAAGAAAACTTAACCAGAGGAATGTGTTTATCACAAGTTTATTTGAATTCAATTGAATAAGATCTTAAAATATCATCAAGTTTATATATTTTTCTTTTAGATCGTCCATCTAGATAAGGGTGATAATTCATAATGAAAATCAAATATGTTTCCAAGGAATGTTGATTACTTTTCTAGAACATTGAGGTAAATCTCAAATATAAATAAGATATGATTGAGAGTGAAACTCTATTTATCCTTAACTATTCTTTGATATATATCCTCAAATTTTTATTGAGCAATAAATCTTCACCGATAGCAATAAAATGTTCTTGCTTCGTCAGGTGATCGATTATAACCCAAATGGAATTATGATATTTAGATGTCTTGGGGAGTCCTATGATGAAATACATAATGATGTTTTCCCATTTCAATATTGATTTGGGTAATTGTTTCATCATCCACTTATGTCCAACCTTATCATTCTAGCATAATGAGCATCATGATACATACACTGCAATATCCATTTTCATTTTTCCTAGTATAAATTATTCTTTATTGATTTATAAAACCTTGTGATTATAGGATTGATAAATAATGATGAGATATGTGCTTCATTCGATATCCCCTTGTTAAATTTTATTATTAATGGGACACATATACATATACTCAATCATTAATTCTATCATGTTAAAGGTTAAATTTTGGTAATAATGAGACACATATCAATCTCTTAAATATGATCCTCTTTTATCTTCCAATAGATTAATAGTTTAGTGTTCATTTTAGAAAGATGTGATTTCTAATCATTCCTAATGATTTCATGTTCCATCATCTATAAATTCATGAGTATTGGTTCATTTTCATTCCTCATTATAAAAAAGGCATCATGGTCTTTTTTACTAAGAGCATCAACCATCTTAGTTTCCTTCTCAGTGTGGAAATATATTAAGTAATCATAGCCCTTTATTAACTCAAACCAGCTCATTGGGAACACATTCAACTCCATCTATGTGAATATACACTTTAGGAATTCATGATCAGTATATATTTTATACCATTAAAAATAGTGATAATGTCTCCATATTTATAATATAAATATTACCACCCATAGAAATAAATCATACATTAAGTAATTTTTCATGAACACTTATTTTTCATGTGGAACATGCTACCAATATATCAATTTTATGAGGACACAAACCAATCAATTCTTTGATGACTTAGGATATATCAAAAACCCTTATCCACTATAAGGTAGTGTGATCAAAAGTTCACTAACTAACCTTCCTTTTGGCTGCTTGAAATTATGATCACATGCATATTTCTGATGTAACTTAGCTCTATACTTATTTAACTATATTAGTGGATATGATACTGTGTGAAATTTCACACAAAGATTCAATAGTATAAAATTATTGAAAGAAAACTATGGATCTCAATCATAATGATTAATATAAGAATTTTTTCAAAAACCCATATCAATGTAGGATCAATAGTTATACCGTCACTTGTAATTACATAACCAAATAAGGAAACATTATATAGTTAGAATTCATATTTTAAAAAATCATTATTCAGTTCCTCCTACCTCAAGGTCTTCAGAAAAATACTTAAATGATATTGATGAGATTCTTTTGATCTTATAATATATGAGAATATCATAAATAAAGACTTTTAAAAATTTGATCAGGTTAATCTAAAAAAACACTATTCATTGGATACTTGAAGATAGTAATGTAATTTTATGATTATATTGAATCATTATAAATTCATAGTGTCCATACCTCATATAGAAGGTTGTCTTGGGTGTATCCTCCCTTATAACCCTTAATTGGTTATATCCAAATTAATGATAAATCATTTATTTGTATTGATACCATCATAGTTCATCAAACAAGTCATCAATATAGGTTATACGATGATTTTCTCTTTCATGATCTTGCAATGTTCTTAATAATCAATACAAGTTTTTAGTAATAAATACATAGACACATTGAACAATATTTTTTAACAAAAATAATAGGTTAAACACATGGTGGAGAATTAGGATATATGAATCCTTTATCTAGATTCTCTTGGAGTTTCTTATTCAATTACCACAACTTAATCATCTCTATTCAATAAGGAGTCTTTGAAATTTGAGTTTCACTATGTATGAGTACTATTGAAAACTAAACTTAATGATTCAGTGGAAGGAAACTCTTAATGAATGAAATTGACATGCTTCCAAAAAATAGGAATATATTCTATGAAGGTATTATCCCCAACCATTTTAGATAGATTCCCCTCATGAAATAATATAGGTTCATAACATAACATATGTCTCAAAGAAGGAAAATTGAGAAAAAACCATTACCACTTTTCAAATATTTTGAATTATAATCCCCAATAAATACTAACATAAAACTTAACATTAAATATCATAAAATAAATATTATTCCTGATATAAGTTTTCAAATGGTAATTATATTCACCACAAAAAAATAATAAATGGTAAATTTTCACATGTCTCCTAGAAATAAAAGAGAGACTAGAAATCCCTTAACATAAGACTTGACAACCTTAATACTCATTAGAACCACCTGTATAATAAATATATGTTTATAATAAATATATCATAGAACCATAATTATATGTATCTTACCATAAATTATTTACTTATATCCTTTTATTACCCTTTTTATTAACAATTCCATGTTAATAACACGTTTTGGGTAATAACCACTTTGTTTTTCATATATGTTTTGATTTGTTATTTTCATTAATCTTACATTGATAATGGTTACATAATATCCAAAATAATAATAATAATAATAAATATTTAATTATCATATTTATATATCATTCCTTAGCCTTTGAGTTTCACTCACTTTTACCATTTTAATTTTCATTACGGTAACTAGATTTAACCTAGGTAATTTATCTATTAAGACGAAAATAAAAAAATAATATTAGATGATTTGGACCTAATTATTATAAATATAAATTACAATTTATCAAATAAAAATCCTATGATCTCAAATTTAATTTTAACACAAGCGCATGTAACGTGAAAAACCCAAATTTAAACCTTAATCGTGATAATTAATTTTAAAATGATTTCACTACTCATTATGGTAAAAATTTAATTTGAACATATTATAAAATATATATTATTATGATTCAAAATTTTTAATCTATTTTTCCAAATTCAGTTAATATATTGGAAAATTTTAATGTAAAATTAATCTTGTAGACATGATGAGAAAGCAAGTTTTTTAAGAGGAAAATTTTCAAAAGTTTGAAAAGTTTTTATATAAAATTCCAATTAAAAATAATTATACTAAACAAAATTTGATTAATAAATATATAATTCAACTAAATTCACTTTAAAACTAGTTTTAAAATAATTTAACTTTATAACCAATTTAATCTAAAAGAAACCTTTCTGTTAAAATTTAGTATTTTTCTCTATTCATCAAAAAATTAATCTTTTTAGAAAATTTTCAAAAATTCACCCGATGATAACTTTGAAATTATGATTTAAAAAAGGAACATTATTTTTTGAAATATATTTTATTTAATTTTTGAAAATTAGTTTTAAAATAACTGTGGAAAAAGGCGACAAAATGCTTTTTAGAAAAATATAGTTTTTAAGCATAAAATTGAATTTATTCTTATATCTTATCTAAAAAAGAGGGAAGAAAAATATTAAATAATTTATTAAATATAAAATATATAAATATCATTATAACAATTCAAAAAAATTAGTTCGTCTAATTTATTGAGGAAAACCATTTTTTTTAGCGTAAGAATAATTTTTCTTAAAAATATTTCCTTTATTTTAAAATGGTTCTTATTTTCATTTCTAATTAATTGGTTATCAAATAATTTATTTTATATAAATGTGTAAAGAATTTATTTTCATAATTTATTTAATATTTTTCATACCCTCTATTAAAATATATAGGTGATAACTATCATAATAATAGTATAATATTATTTCACATTTCATTTAAACTCATTTTTGCATGTAAAACAAGCTAAACTCGGTGTTGCATATAAAGCAATGTGTTATGGTGTTTCATGTAAAGAAAAATATTGAAAATATTAAATTAATTTGAATAAAAATATTTCACAAAATCTAGGGGTGTTACATTCTACCCCCCTTAAAATGAATTTCTCCCTTGAAATTCATCTCGATCATCAAAGGTTTAACATTTGAACATTACATCATATATTTCAAAATTCTAAAAAGGGTTAATAAAAAATCCTCTTGAAAATTGATTGGTATGTGTGGAATGCATCTAGAATAACACATAATAGGTTTCAAAATAGTATTACATAGGTGGAAAGTGGAGACATGGACATAATGTAGAAAACTAACAACCAAATACTGGTGGAGAGTGATATAGAATATGGTGAGGAAACATAAAAGGCATGAAAAGGCCATTGATATCATAAAAATGGTGATAATAGAACAAAATTTTATTTCAAGGTCTTTATACTAATATTGAATAATTTTTATGAGAATATATACTTACTTAATTTCATTCCATTTCATAAGTAAAATCTCACCCTTTGGTTATGCCTTTATCAATTTCCACTTCATCTATTACTCCGAGAATTGAAGGTGATTTTTTTATTCTTGAAGAACTAATGGATCCAAGTATACATAAATAGATTGATAATTCATTATTTATATTTATAGTTATCATAAAAAAATGTCCAGGACAAGTTATAAAATATTTATAAATCTTTATATGGTGATGCAATACATTAATCTCAAAAGCCTTATCCAATGTTCAACTTAAACCATTCAATAAATGGTTAAACTCACGACCCTTCCCAAAGATTAAAATCCATATTTTTAGAAATAAGGTCACTAAATTTACAAAATAAACTTATCATTAATCCCAAAAAAAACATGTATTAGCTCTTAATTATAACATACCAAACGTGTGAATTCCTTCATCATGTATTCTCTTCAAACATGGTAATAACCTAAATTACTAAAAAACCATATTTAAAACATACATGCTTCTTAATTCCATGCATAAAACAAAGTTTATTGGTTATATTCCTTAATTTTTTTTAAAATCTATCAATTATAGAATAAACTACTTTGTTAAAAAGCATTAATCAGTTCTACGACAATCAATACTATCTAATTTACTTTATCCATATAAATCATCTCTTTATCTGAACATCATTTTCTCAGCATTAGGAACATATTAAGGGTAATACTTTCCTTAATCATGTGTTTTCCATAAAATATAATCTTTTCATTAAATCAATTTTCTATTTCATCATGAGCATTCAACATATTCTTTCAAATATATAACAAAAACTTATACTGGAATATCCTTACAAATTTCCAATACATAAATACTTCAATCATACAACTTACTTCTTAAAACACAAACTAGGATTTATCATCTTTTTCCTTGATACCTCTTTCCATTCATATTTCATTCATAGTATCTTCATCATAAAAATAAAAACCATTAAATGTACAACCTTGTTGATTCCCATCATGAGATTTCCCCTCAGGACATTACATACTTCCCATTCCTTTCACTTTTGAAACACTCAACTGTCGATGATATATTAGGGAAACCAATATTCTTATCCATTGCGTTAACTAAACTTTTCCTTCACCCTTGTAAATTATTTTATTTTTGTACTTATTTTCCACACTTGAAACACATTCTCCTTCCTATAATACATTATCTTGGGTACTTATTAACATATTATTGACATATATGAAGCTTAATCATCTTCCCATCAAGGTATCCACTACCTGAAATCTCATCAAATACTATCCTTCCTTTTTTGGTGTCTCTAAGAGTTTGTTAAGGTGTTTGTTTATAATCATGATATATGATAACTAATTAGGATAATCACAAAATATTTACTCCAATCATCATCCCATTACATTAATCTTCAACACATTGTTTATAATATTAAATATTGATATAGTTCCTTCTGGTTCCCACTATTGACTAAAACCAAAAAAGCATAGTGTGAGAAACACTAATCACTGTCTATAACCACATAATCATGAAAAAAACGTATATGATTTCTAAATCATGACAAATTATTTTAAATCTATGACACATTAGGTTTATCCAAGGGCATTAAAATTCATCATTTATTTAAATTCTTTATAATGGGTCATAAATTGTTCATCAATTTCAAAAGCATATCCCTCGTAAGTGTCAAACCATGTGTGCAGTAAGGCTTGTTTTCGCCCACCAGGTGATGATAAATTTTGCATTAGTGTTCCCATTTTGTATTTATTACCCCTAGGTACCTCTATTTTAGAGCCATATCATCATGTAATATCTAGACAAGGATGTAATTTATTGGAAACAACTTTATCTATCCTCTACCAAATTCCAGGACATTTTTGTATACTTTTACTCATATATATACTTATTCATAGAAAAATCTCTATACATATCCATAAAAATATCCATAGGAAAATAAATTTTTATATTCATTGTTTTCAAAGGATAAATAAACCATTCCTCAGATACCAACTTTAGAAACTCAGGCTTCTTATACATGGATACTACATATTTTCAAATGAATTTTCATTACATTACACAAACACACACCTAAGAACCATAGTATTTTATTGTCTTTGGAAACCTAGAACAAAATATTCTTAATTCCTAAATGTCTTCAATGTATCATATAATGATATTCTTATTAAGTGATCTTCATAGACATTCTCTACTTAAAACCTTTATTCAAAACCTGGGAAAAGGAAACATAATAAAGGGTGATCTTAGATTCTAAGTAAGAGTAAACACAAGAGATACAAAAGTATATCATGAACATAAGGGTATGATAACATGATCATACATTTGAAAACCATACCTTTCATAAAAAATATTGTAATCTTGAATCATGGAATAATGATTGGTACTTCATAAGACATGAATCATAAGGACATTAAAGAACGTGATCCATGAGGGAATAACATAGGCATAAGACATGGAATTGTGGAAAAAATAAAATCATAAAAAACCTTATGTCTATGATATTGACTAGGACATTAAAAACATGTTAGGATTGGGTTAACCACATGTGTACCTGCTTCGGGCTTGGGTTAAGCACCAATGTACCATATTTTTCAGGTTTGGGATAACCACCTATGTACCCTCCTTTTATTTCTTAGGCTCACCACCCATGTACCATACTTTTATTATTGAGTCAATAAGGTTTACTTATGACGTTTCCATTCCTATATAATTTTAAAGTCAAAACCACTTTATCTTATGAAAAATTATCTTTCCCTATGAATTATTTTCTTAATGAAAATTTCTTTTCTCTAAGGAAATTTTTATCCTTACCTTGGTTTTCATTATCACATTTTATGTTCTCTCTAAACCAAGGTTATTTTATTACTAAGTCAAAAATTTGGATCCTTATTAAAAACCTCAAAATCTTATAGTTCCTTGGATATAGATTCTTCTGTTCCTAGACTCCGATTTCTCTGAAATTCAAACTCTGAATTCTCTAAAATTCAGATTCCAAATTCTATGAAATTAAAACTCCGAATTCTCTGAAATCAAAAATCCGAATTATATGAAATTTAGACTCCGAATTCTCCGAAATTTAGACACCAAATTCTATAAAATTCAAACTACAAATTCTCTGAATTTCAGACTCCGAATTCATTGAAATTTAGACTTAAAATTATATGAAATTCAAACTCCAAATTCTCTGAAATTCAGACTCTGAATTCTCTAAAATTCCAAATTTTAATTCTCTAAAATTTAGACACCGAATTCTCTTAAATTCAAACTCTAAATTATCTAAAATTCAGACTCTAAACTCTCTCAATACTAGAATACAAATTCTCTGAAATACAGACTCTGAATTCTATAAAATTCAGACTCTGAATTCTCTAAAATTCAAACTCTAAATTCTATGAAATTCAAAATCTGAATTCATCATAATTCAGACTCCGAATTCCTTAGAATTCAAACTCTGAATTCATTTTAATTAAGACTTCACAATCTATAGAATTCAGATTCCAAATTCCTTGAAAAATAGAATCCAAATATCTATGTTTTATAGAATCATAATGTTTATATAATTAGACATCAAATTCTATTTTTCCTCAGACTTCAGATTTTCAGATTTGGTTAAGCTAATCCATTTTCCTTAAAAATTTTATTATTATGAAATAATATCGTTCAATATATTTCTAACTAACCATTGGTTGATTTACATGTGTATAGGTCAATCAGAGATTCAAGAAAAAATATGATACTTGGAGGAGGGAGCCGACCATTGGAGTTTTTCCTACAAATATAAGATCATTTGAACAAGCTTATTTTCCTTCCAAGATCCTATAGATTACATGCTGTGAAATGATTTCTATAGAGAGAAAGACTCTCATGCTTTGTGAATTTCATGAACATCTTGTTCAGCAGTGAATATCATGTTGATCTTTCTTCGTGTGACTCTGATTATTGCTAAGTACAATCAAGGGATTTTGGGGATAGGAAGAAAGAGGTGTCAAATACCTTAAATATTGAGGGCTTATAGGGATACCAAGACAAATTCTGATATTCTTATCGAGGTTTTACCTTGGTGTGGGTATGACAGACTTTCTTGAAAGAATAAATCAAGGGACCTTTATCTATAGTTATTGGATATACTATTATTTGGGATAAAATATTTCCTACTTGTTACTTGTTTTTTGTTTCAAGTTTTATTTCTATTGTATTTTGATAAAGGAAGAAAGTATAACATTCTTATAATTTCTTGTAATTTACTTAATCTGGTTAATAATATTCTATATGCTTTAAGGTAGAATCTTACCTTAAGAAATTTGTTCTTAAGTTTCATTTCTAGAATCATATTTCTGGACCCTAAGCAAGTTTGTTTCATAGAACTAAAAGAGGATCTGTGAATTTACTTTGTTTAACTTTGTTAAACATAGTTTTCCTTAAGGTTAAAAATGAATGTTTTTAAAATTACAATTCACCCCCTCTTGAAATTGAGAATCTACATATATTATTTCAATCCTATAATTTGTATCAAATGAGCTTTCTGAAATACTTATACTCACATATAAGTTTTCATCCTTAAATTTTCCTAGTTCTAAATTCTTCTTGTTTAACTTTTCTTGTTCAAGTTTTTCCTAAATATTTTTATCTTTGTTTATAAACTTTTACTACATACAAATTTTTGGAAGGATATTTTCTTATAGAATGGAACGTATGAATGTTTGTTCTATTGATAATCTAAATCCTACCAAACCACCTATTTTTTATGGTAATGATTATGAGTACTGGACTGATAAAATGAAGACTTTTATTATTAACACTATAGTAGAAAACTTTGTTATGCTTACTAGAGATTACAAAATTCCTGACAAGGAAGTCAAAACCATCACCATACAAGAAAAATCAGAATGTAAACTAAATAACAAGTGGAGAAATACATTGTTGTGTTTTCTGACCAGGAACATATATAGTCAAATATCTTCTTGTGAAGCTGCCAATTGCATCTGGATGACTGAAAATTGTTTTTTATTATTATGTAAACACTTTTGAGTAAAAAGTGAGAAACCATACATGACTTCACCACTTCACCACTTCACCACTTCCCCACTAAAAACAATACAAACATTCACAACAAAATACATTCAAGCATAATGGATGGATAATCCATTCAAGCATTAAAGCTAACAAACCTCATAGTTGGAGCCAAAATATTCAAGAGAAGGACAAAGTACCACGAACCAAGAAAAAAGAACATCAGAAAATCTAGACAAAACACAAAACCGGTCTGCTAATGCACCTACTAGTGTGACCGTCAACACCAGACCAAATCCACAAACTCACTGGCGGACTCTAGTCGGAGTTCGCCCAACCCCTCATGCGATGTGAGATGACCCATAGGACATCCAGAAAGGGTGATGAAGAAACCAGAACAAGGAAGATCATGTCGTCCAGACACCACACCCTACTTTGTAGACACCGCAGTGCAACCAAGAGCCAACTGACACTCTGAAAACCAAAATCAATTCAACTACATCAAAAACCAAAGTGAGCAGCAAATCCACAACCAGAAAATGTAGATCATTTAGCCAAAACACTATTCCCTCAATACTAACGATGCCACAAAACCAAAACCAGAACAACCTTCAATATCCTCCACAAAATTTCATATCCTAACCTCATAATCCAACGCAGAATGACTAGATTTAAAATCATGACCAAAAGTGAGTCCTTCATTGCCAATCAAAGGAGCAAACCCCTCATAGTCGCGCATCAAATCTCAATTGAAGACCTTCCACTACCTGAGCCAATTCAATAAAATTATTCTAAGAATTTAATGAAAATCAAAAGAAAATAGTTCACCTTATTCAGTACAGAACCTCAAAGGCTAATTTAAAAGAAAAAGTAGCAAGCAAAAACTGGGAAATCCCACAAATATTACACTAATAGACAAAACTGAGAAGTATAGATCGGTATCTCCCTTCCCATCGCATGATCCTCCAACGACATTGTCAACTTTCTTAAATCTATGGGAGAGAAAGGTCTTGATAATGAAGTTATTATGGATAAAATAACTGACATCATTCCCAATGAGTGGGAATCCAAAAGGAAAACTATTGATGAGAACATAAAAGTTTCCAATATTACTCTGGATGAACTTTTTGGAACTCTTATTCAACATGAAGCCAAAATGAAGATAGATTATGATTTCAACAAAAAGAACAATGGTTATGGAAGTGTAGATTTCACTACTACATTCAAATCCAAGACCCCAGAAAGGGTTACAAGATCTTAGTTTAAGAAAGTCATTGTTCAATCTGATTCTAGTGAAAGTGAACATTCTGAAAATGAATTAGCGAATCTTTTTTGAAGGATAAACAATATAGTGGGAATGAAATATTTTCACTATATATATAAGAATAAATAAAGAAAGGACAAGAGATATTCGAAAGTAACATTTTATGAGGGTAAAAGGGTTGGACATATCAGACCTAATTGTCCCATGCTTAAAAGAAAATACAAGAAGGAAAAGTGTTCTGAAAGGAATGAAAATAATTATTAGAAATATAAAGCTAAGAAATTGTTGAAGGCTAATGATACATGTAGTGCCAATGTTGGTGACTAATCTGATGAATCCTCATAGTATGAATCTTCTAGTCAAAAGAATCTTGGTCTAATAACCAAACTGCCTATTTAAAATTCCTATCAAACTTTAAAATGTTATTTCTAAGAAAAATATTTTAGAGGATAACTCTAGTTCTAAGACTAATAAATTTGAGTATAAGAACATGGTTATTAAAATAAATTCAGAAATATTTTACTTAAGGAAATTCCTTTCAAAATTTACCTTTGGTAAGGAAAACTTTGACAAGATGTATTACCAAATTCATCCTTTAAGGAATATTTCTGGATTTGGTTATACTCATTCAAAACTAGTTTTTAGTATTAATTATTTTGTTCCCTAAAGTGATCCAGTTTGTACTAAATGTTAGTGTGGTGGAAATTGGGAGAAAAATTGTCCTTAAAAAAACAAAATCTTTAGTTTTTCATAAATATTATTTTTCTAAGAAAATGAGGAATCCTAAAATCTTACTTTCTGAAATTTTCGGATTCAAGAAAGATTAGATTCCGAAAGTCTAAATCTTTTTTTTCAAGAAAATAAATAAAGTACCAACAACAATTCATGGTACATGGATAGTGGAAGTTTCTGGAATATGAATGGTAATAAAAACTTATTTGAAAATATTATCAAGACAAAAGGAGGAAAAGTAACTTTTGGAGATAATTCTTATGGAGAAATTGTTGGTATAGGTAACACTGTTCTACTTAAAAAAACATTGATTTCAAATGTTTTATTTGTTAAAGGTCTTAATCACAACATCATTAGCGTAACCCAATTATATAATGAAGGTTACCATTTTAATTTTAGTAATGATAAATGTTTATTACAAAATTTCAAGGAAGAGTTTATTCTTTCTGTCCATGGGCATGAGAAGTTATACACACTAAACTTAGAAGACCTTAGAAGCCAAGATCTACCTTGCCTTAGGGCAATATAAGAGCAATCTTGGTTATGATATAGAAGGTTAGGACTCTGTAACCTTAGGAACCTATGAAAAATCTCAAATAAAATACTTGTTAAGGATATACCAGAGCTTAGATTTGATTCTTCAAAAGTTTTTTTATCCTTCTCAGTATGGAAAGAAACATAAATCAAGTTTTAAATCAATTAGTGAAGTTTCAACTTCTAATTCATTACATTTAGTTCACATGGATCTTTTCTATCCTACACAGACTAGAAGCATTGGAGGCAAGTACTCTATATTTGTTTTAGTTAATGACTACAATAGATTTACATGGGTCTATTTTCTAAAAAAGAAATCTAAAGATTTTTCTTATTTCAAAACATTTAGAGCCCATGTTAAAATTGAAAGAAAACCTTCCTTTGATAACTATTCATAATGATCATGGAGGATATTCTCAAAATTCATATATTGAAACTTTTTGTAGTAAGAAAGGTACTACTCATAACTTATAAACTCCAATAAATCCTCAAAAGAATTGTATTGTTGAAAGAAGAAATCAAATTATTCAAGAGATAACTAGAACCATGTTGAGTGAATATTCTATTTCTAAACACTTTTGGGATGAAGCTATTAGTACTGATTTTAATACTATAAATCTAGTTTTAATCAGAACTTTTCTTAACAAAACAACTTATGAATTGTGGACCAGTCAAAAATATAGAATTTCTTACTTCAAAGTATTTGGTTGCAATGTATTCATCCTAAATACTAAAGATAACTTATATAAATCTGCACTCAAATCTGAAGAAGGAATTTTCCTAGGCTACTCCACTACTTCTAAGACTTATAGGGTTTTTAATAAAAACACTTGTACTATTAAATAAATAGTGCATTTAAATTTGATGAAACTGATCCTTTTATTTTTAAACAACCCAAAACTACATCCCCATATGTGTTTTCAAAAACTTATTATCAACCCCTGATAGAAGATACTTCTAATAAGGATAATTTTTAAGAAAATATTTATAAATCATTCAACCTAGAATATTTTCTACTATATATTGATGAACAGGTTTTACAAAACCCAAATCAGTTGTTTCTTAAGAATAATCCTAGTAATAGTATCATTGGTGATGTAAATTAACCTGTAAAGAATAGAAGGTTTTTAAGAAATGATGTAGAATATCTAGAGTTTATTTCTCAATTAAAGCCAAAAATCACTGATGAAGCTTTAAGTGATGATGATTGGATTATAGCTATGCAAGATGAGCTAAATGAATTCGAAAAGAACAATGTCTGGAAATTGATTAAAAGACCTAAGAAAACTTCTATAATTGGAGTAAAATGGGTCTTCAGAAATAAGTGTGATGAAAATGGAATCATAAAAAGAAATAAAGCTAGATTAATTGATAAATGATATAATCAAAAAGAAGGAATAGACATTGAAGAAACCTATTCTCCAGTAACTATACTTGAATCTATTTGCATTTTACTTTCCTTTACAGCATTCTTTAATTTCAAATTTTTTCAAATTGATGTGAAGTGTGCTTTCCTTAATAGATATGTTCAAGAGGAAGTTTATGTCGAAAAAACTCCTGGGTTTGAAGAAACAAAACATCCTAACCTGTTTTAAAACTTACTAAAGCTTTATATGGACTTAAACAATCCTCTAGAGCCTGGTATGATAGACTTACATGATTTTTGTTACAAAAAAATTATGTTAAGGGAACTGCTGATCCAACTATTTTTATAAAAAAATATGAGAAAAATGTTTTTATCATTCAAATATATGTTAATGACATTATATTCGGATCAACTCAGTAATCTTTAAATGATTTATTTGAAAATCTAATGAAATATGAGTTTGAAATGAGTATGATGGGTGAGTTAACATTTTTCCTAGGTTTTCAAATTTCTTAAAAACCATAAGGAACACATATATCACAACATAAGTATATTAAATATCTTCATAAAAAGTATGGATATGAAAACACTAAAAGTATATGCACTCCAATCAGTACCTCAAATTCTCTTGATCTTGATGAAGTTTGGAAACCAGTAGATCAAACATCATTTAGAGGTTTGAGAGGATGTTTACTATACTTGACAGCTAGTCATCCAGACTTAATGTTTACAGTAAGATTATGTGTAATATATCAATGTAATCCAATGGAATCTCACTTAAAATCAGTGAAAATAATTTTCACTATTTAAAGGGAACCATGGATTTAGAACTTTTCTACACTTCTGGAAATGATTTTGTTTTAAAAATATTTTCGGATGCTGATTTTTGTGAATGTAGAATGGATAGAAAAAGTATATCTTGAACATCTAATTTCTTAGAAGATTCATCAGTTTCTTGGTCATGAATAAAACAACACTCAGTAGCACTTTTCACTACTGAAGCTGAATATGTAGTAGCTGGAAGTTGTTGTGCTCAAGTGTTATGGATGCAACGCACACTCATAGACTATGTAATGAGTTTTACCCAAACACAGATATTGTGTGATAATACTAGTTTCATTTCCCTAATAAAAAACCCTAAACATCACTCTTATTCTAAACACATAGATATGAGACATCACTTTCTTAGGAATCACACACTTAAAAGAGATATTATTCTTTAATTTATCAGAATGTAAGATCAACTTGCTGATATTTTTACAAAATCATTACCCTTTGATAGATTTGAATACATTAAAAAAAGATTGGAATGATAACCATAAGGTAATCTTCCTTATTAACTTTTTGTTGGAACCTATCTCCTTACATTAAGAAACTCCTTTTCATAGGGGGAGTACATTTTTTTGTTAAACAAAATTTTTCCTTAATCAATTTTTTCCTAACCAAAATTTTTCATTAATCAAATTTTTCGTAACCAAAATTTTTCCCTAATCAAATTTTTCGTAACCAAATTTTTTTTCTTAATCATTTTTTTAGAACCAAAAATCCTGAAATCAAAATTTTTTTTCCTTAAATTTTTTTTTTCAGAATCGATATTTCTCCAAGAAGAAAATTTTTCATTACTGGAAATTTTCCTAAAAATCCAAAAGGTATGTTTCCTTAAATTTTCATAAATGATTTTTTTCCTTTTTTGTATTTAAGAAATTTTTTATCAGATTCACTTTCCTTAAATCCAAATTTTTCTTTAAAACCTCAAAAGTTTGAAACCTACCAAATACTTCTTTGGCCTTCATCTCAACCATCAGATCCGATTTTGATTGTTTCAACTGTTGGATCAAATCAGAAATTTGATCCTTCACTTCAATGCCTATATAAGCCCCCCTATTCCTCACCCCACATCAGTTTTCAAGGCTTTCTGTGCCGAAGCTCTGTCTCTCTTCAAAAAGCTCGTTACGCTTTTCCAAGTTTTCTTGGACTACGGATGTCATTGGAAGCCTCCCCACAGAAACAGATGTCTTTAACCAAGGAAGTAATTGAATGGAAAATATACAAGGAATGGTTAGTTGATCCAAGATATTTTTCTAAGTATAATTCATTGATTATGCAAAAAATTAAACTGAATGGATGGGAGAACTATTGCCTAGCCTAGCCGAAAAGGCAAGATCTTGTTTAATTAGAGTAACTTATAAAGTTTTATGATACAGTAACATTCTTTAATGAAGGTGGAAGTGATAAATTTTCTTTCAAGAGTTATGGGAAAATGTATTCCCTATATTTTAATATAGCAGCAAATATCATTAGAGTTCTATATGAAGGAGAAGAAATTTTCTATACTGAAAAGTTTCCAGAAGAGTTAGGAAGTTTTGAAAAGGAAACTGAAATTTAGTTACTTGGACCCAAAGTAGTAAAAACACCAAAGATCAACCACATATCAATGAATTTCATGATTCTAGTATTATGGGTACATGGTTTCGTCATTCATAGAAAAGGAGATAAGGACTCCTTAAAGAAAAGTGACATCTTTGTCTTCAATTTTTTTGTTAACCTAAAGAATATAAACCCAGTAAAGTATATCCTTTTGACAATCACCAACATCAATAATGGAAATCGCAAATCCCAAATCATCATGTATTCGACAATTTTATCTAAGATCATAGTGTTATGATTAGAATCATTCAAATTTACATGCAACTCTAAGCCAAAAAATTTCATGATCTTTCTACTAAATGATGACACCTTGAGGAGGATGAAAGTTGACTTCAATACCAAGTCTGAATAATTTTATGATATTTCAGAAAGTGATATTGAAGCTATATCTAAGAAAGTGTATGTAGGAGAGACTTCCAAGAAATCTCAAAACAAGATAGAGAAAAAAGAATCTGAAAAAAAAGAGAAACCTACAATTCCGGAAAGTGAGTCAGCACCCCCAAAACCAAAGAAGAAAAAAACTTTCCCTATTGAATTTTGTAAGAACCTGGATCTTCTTTTCAAGTACATTTTTCCTTTTTCTAGAGTTTTTGAGAAAAATGAATTTTTCTGGAAATTTTCGAAGTACACTCTATGTACTTTCTGAGTACATGCCCTGCACTCTTTCCCGGCTCAAAGCCTTTTACTGACCGTTTCGGTCCACACACATGGTGTGTAAGGCTAAGGTGGAGGTCGGTTAATTCAGAGTATGGAAAATTGAAGTGCATGCCATGTACTCAAGAGGTGGAGGCCAGTTAATTCGGAGTACATAAAATTGAAGTACACGCCGTGTACTTAAGAAGTACACGTCGTGTACTTTTTTTCATTAAACAGACCGGGGTCGCGCCTAACCCCCAAAATCATCTTCTTCCCCAGATTCCGTCCGCCTGGGAGAGACCATACAGCCGAATCTTCCCCAAGCTCCCGCCTCTCCATCCATTCTCCAATTCAAGCAAGGTTGATTGGGTTGGAAGCGCAATAGTGAGTTCTTCCTTCTACTTGAGCCTTGTTTCTTGATTCCTCCTTGTTTTAACGATGTCATGGGATGAGAATTTGTGCATTTTCTCAGATATACATTGTTCTAAGAGGAATCTGTCACTATGGTTCATGTATATCGATCTCTTAGGGTCGAGGTAGGTGGTTTGTGACTTTCCATAGAAAGTTGATGAATATTATGTGGAAATTCCACCAATACCCTCAAACGGGGTATTGCATGTTTCTTGTTTTTCCCCTGCTGTTTACCTGCTTTTTTTGTTTTCCCTAGTAGAGGTTATTTATTGTGAGTAGAGTAATTTATTCTGTGCTCATGTTTCTTTACGATGCTTGTTTTACCTGTTGGACGTTTTGCATCTTGCCATGCCTAGTTGTAGGATAGTGGAACAGTTGTTTTATTATTGCTGTTGAACCGTAGAATGATAGACAAGTAGTTCATGACATTTACTTGGACGATATATGCGCCCTGAGCATGTTTAGTTGTACTCAGGACTGGGAGAACCTAGAGTAGTAGACCAAAGGGAGAATTGACAGAAGGGCTTCTCCAGAGTGTCTTTTAATTACGATGCGAGACTATAGGGGAAATTGACATTGAGTGCTTCCCCAGAGAGCCTTTATCACGATATGAGACTATAGGGGGAATTGACGGTGAGTGCTTTCCCAGAGAGTCTTCTTAATTACATAACTGAACTAGAGGGGTGAGACTATGTGTTCCTCCCAGAGGGTTTCTAGTACTTGTGGGTTGAACCATAGGGGTTAGGCTGTGAGAGCTACCCAGAGGGTTACCCGTATCTTCTTTGCTTGCTGGCTACTTACTTGTGTACTTATTTGTTAGAACTGTGGTTTGTAGCTGCTTGTGCATCTTGTTTACTGCTTCTTGTTATATTACTGCCATGTATTCATTGACTTTTAGGAATAGATCATAGGGTGATTTCCTATTTGGATTGTATCTCACACCCTGTTTGGGACATGCTTTTGGGCCCAAGCAGACTAGGGCAAGTACCATTCTGCTTTAGGTTCTTGATTGCACTAGAGATAGGGAGCATGGGACCAAGCCGTGGCTCGCTATGCTGAGGAGTTTTATTTGTTTTTCTTTTTCACTTGGTTTCAGCTGTATTTCATCACATTTTAGTGTTTTCTGTTTTCCTTAGATACTTTTACCTGCTGTATCATTGTCATCATTGTTATATATCTACATTGCTTCCGTTGTTTTGTTTCTATTGTTATGCATGTTGTTTACTGATTCTGCTGTTTATTGTTGTTTTCTTACCTTGTATACCTTACCAAATTAGGGCATAGTTTCCCCAATAACTTACCAAGGCCCTCGCTGCTAGTCGGCAGCCTCTGGCATTTGGGGAAATGCACTTGAGGTCATGTGGGGAACTGGATATGGGGCACCAGTGGAGGGGATCCGGACTTGGTTCATTATAAATTGGTATCAGAGGAGTTCTTTTCCTTGCATTACTGTTTGGAGTCCTTAGCCAGGGATAGGATAGATTCGGTACCTGGCATTAAGTTGTGCTCGGGAGTGCCTGACCCGTGTACAGGGAAACTCCATTCTACCTCATTAATTGCAGTTGCTGGTTTTGAGATTTTATAGTTGATCTGATTTCAACTAGAGTGATTCACATGGCTCGTGCTATTACTGTTTTGATATTGCGGTTTTATTTTTGTCGCAACCCGATGAGATGAGGGTATGCTGTCTCATGCATCATATAGAAACTTTTAGAAATCACATTCCATGCATTCTTTCCATTCCATCTAGCGTGCATTAGTGATTGCATGCTATTGTGATAGACATTGTGTAGATTATGCATTCTGTTGTGATAGTTTCTTGATATATTCTCTGTTGTTATGTTATAAAACTGTTTGTTTCGTTCTTTGCTTAAATTGAATTCCAAATTTGGTTCTTGAGGTGTTATAGGCCCTCACGGATTGGAATTTGACACTTTTCACCTTGTTTTTAGTATCTCTGGAATTCTGTGCAGTTTCTGAGCTACTGCCTAGAAAAACCTAGAATACACGGCGTGTACTTTTTGGGAACACACCGTGTAGTTTTCAGGCCATGTCACTAACCGTGTAAGCGGAATACGGTGTCGTGGAAGTAACTTCGGAAACACGTCGTGTAAGGTAGCGACACGCCGTGTAAGTTTGGAGCCGTGTACCTGACCGTGTCACCAACAACATGGGTCGGGGAAGCTTGGTAGAACATGATGTGTCTATAGGGAACATGCAGTGTAGTCCAATCCAGGTACCCGACCATGTCAAGAACAACACGGGCCGACGTTACCTTGTTTTCCACATGCTTTGTTTGTTCGGAACACACCGTGTTGTCTTGTTCAGGTACCCGGCCATGTCACGAACAACACGGGCCAGCGTTACCTTCTTTTCCACATGCCGTGTTTTTTCATAACATGTCGTGTAGTATTTCCCAGGTACCTGACCATGTCACGAACAACACGAGATGATGTCGCATTCACCTATACACACCATGTTTTCTCGGAGCACGCCGTGTAAGGTCCAGCTGTGTAGACGATCGTGTACTCAACAACACAGACCGCCGAAGCCCTGTCTAGTGCACGCCATGTTTGTTTCGAACACGCTGTGTAGTCTCGGGTTAAGTCATACCGTGTGGGTTATCTGTGTAAGGAACTTGGGAAGGGGAATAGTTACAAGTACACATTGTGTGTTGGGGTCAACACGCCGTGTAGTTTGAAGTGTACACGGCTTGAAGGGAAAGAGTAAACACCCATGTCAGTGGATTAAGAAGACACACCATGTAGTTTTTATACACGTCGTGTAGTCTTGTTTTTCAATATTTTATTCTTTTATTCCCCTGTTCCCATTTTGTACCCTTGTGTTCTCTGTCCTTGTTTTCCTGATCTAAGGTGTTCTTTTGATCTTTCAGATCTATGCTTCTGAGACGTCCTCTGGTCGTACGTCTGTCATCCGACAATGATCAGATGCTAGATATGGATGATCAGGGACTTCCTATTGATCCACCAGCCGAGCCAGCCATGGCACCAGTTGTTGTAACAATTGAGGGTGCTGATGCGTAGTTCAGGGAAGGATTCATGAGGATGATGCAGGCCTTCCAGGGAGCACCTCCTCCTTCCTTGTCTATGGCAGACTTGACGCGGGTCTTTCAGTAGCAGCATCCTCCCACGTTATCGTGGGAGGGCGGACCTCAGGCTACAGAGTCATGGCTGGAAGCCATGCAGACTATATTCGAGCATCTGGAGATGCCTCCAGAGAAGCGGGTCAAGCTCGCCACCTACATGCTCCGAGACTCCGCAAAGAGGTGGTGGGACGTGGTCTCACAGGCGGGTCAAAAGCAGGATATGACTTGGGAGGATTTCCAGTGCATGTTCTACGACTACTTCTACCCGGAGATCCTGAGGGCCAATCGAGCTCGGGAGTTCATGAGCTTAGAGAAGGGTACTCTATCTGTCATGAATTATTCCTCTCGTTTCACCGAGATGCATCATTTTACACCCTTTGGGATGAGAGTGGGGTGTTCTTGGCGAGGAAGTTTGATGATGGACTCAGATGGGAGATCCGCTCGCAGGTGAACATATTCCAGTTGACTTCCATTACTTCCATTGTCAACCAAGAACTGATTGCATAGCACAATCTGAGAGACTCCGGAGTTGCGAGCCAGGGCGGTTCTGCTTCCAGAGTTAGCTTTCCTCCATATGATAGCAAGAAGCGCCGCAGGGAGCCTATATGCGGTGATTCGAGGAAGCGAGATGCATCATCAGGCAGCCAGGTGACATGCTTCCAGTGTGGCCGGACAGGGCACATGAGGCCGCAGTGCCCGATAGACCCCATGGAGTGTCAATCTTGCGGCAAGATGGGTCACCTTCAGTGTTTCTGCCAGGTTTTCTCACCATCAACTGGTGATCGGGGTTCTTCCATGACTCCTCGTTTAGGAGCAGCCCCACCAGTTTCTCACTAGTCAGGAAACTGGAGTTATTCAGGCCGTTCGGGCCGAGGTGGTGGTCGAGGCTGTGGCAGTTAGCCACTAGTTCCTCAGCCCCAGTAGGGAGGTTCAGGTCAGATTGGTCAGCTAGGGGCGCAGGGCCGTGGTACAGGTCAGTCTTTCGCCATGGAGCAGACTTATCAGGAGAAGGATCCCAACCCTTATATTGTTCAAGGTATGATTTTAGTAGCCTCTGTTTTATCTTCATCCCTTTTTGATATTGGTACTATGCATAGATTTATCTCTGTTGCTGTCATGGAGAGCCTTGGGCTCTGCATCCTTTATTTTTCCAACTCATTGACACTAGCCACACCTTTTGGAATGAGGACATCTAGTGTACGCCAGTGTAGAGAGTTCCCTCTCGAGGTTGCAGGGTATCACTTTTTATGGGATCTCTATGTCCTAGAGATGACAGGCTATGATGTCATTCTCGACATGGACTGGTTGATTCCCTTCCAGGCAGTCATTGAATGTTATTGCCACAGAGTCAGTTTCATCTCATCAGAGTGTGAATCTTTTCTTCATAGAGGCGAATGGGACGTTCGAGTGAGTCGGGCGGGACTCGAGCACCTTGGTCTTGGAGGGGTGACAAACCATATTTCTAGTCTTTATCTGGATGATCAGGGGACTCCATAGTTGGAATTTCCTCCAGTGGTGGATCTCTTCAGGGATGTCTTTCCAAAGGACATTTCGGGTTTTCCTCTGGAGCGTGAGGTAGACTTCTCTATTGAGCTCGTGCCAGGAGTGGCACCGGTATACATTCCTCCCTATAGGATGGCCACACCTGAGTTGTAGGAGCTCAAGAAGGAGTTGAAGGAGCTACATGCTAAGGGTTTCATCCGACCCAGTACTTCTCCTTGGGGTTCGCCTGTTCTGTTTGTGAAGAAGGCATACGGTACCCTTCGTATTTGTGTGGATTATCGGAAGATGAACCAGTTGACGGTCAAGAACCGATATCCCTTTCCGCGTATTTATGGCCTTTTTGATCAGCTTCAAGGAGCCCAGGTGTTCTCGAAGATCGACTTAAGGTCTGGTTATCATCAGTTGTGCGTTAGACCATCAGATATACCTCTGACCGCCTTCAGGAGAAGGTACAGTCTTTACGAGTACATAGTCATGCCTTTTGGACTCACGAAAGCACCTGCAGTTTTCAGGGCACTGTTGAACCGAGTGTTCCATACTTACTTGGATTACTTCTTCGTGGTCTTCGTGGAAGATATCTTGGTGTACTCTCACACTCGACATGACCATGCCACACATCTTGAGATCGTTCAGAGTACACCGAGAGAGCATCAGCTTTATGATAAACTCTCGAAGTGCCACTACTGGATGGATCAGATTCACTTCTTGGGTCACATCATCTCAGAGGCAGGAGTTCTGTGGACCAATAGAAAGTCAGAGCTATAGTTTCCTGGGAGCATCCCAAGAACGTCTTTGAGGTATGGAGTTTCCTAGGACTGGCTGGATACTAGAGATGCTTCATTCAGGACTTTTCTCATCTAGAAACACCTATGAAAGGTCTGTCCAAAAAGGGGGAGAACTTCTTATGGTTAGATTCTTGTGAGTCATCCTTTCAGGAGCTGGAAGGGAGGTTTACATTAGAACCGATACTAGTATTGCCAAAGCCAGGAAAGAGCTACACTGTTTATTGTGATGCTTCAGGTATCGGGCTAGGAGCTATGCTTATGCAGGGAGATGGATTCGTTGCGTACGAGTCTCGGCAGTTGAGGCCACATGAGAGGAACTACCCTATGCACGATCTGGAGTTGGCAGTTGTTGATCATGCCTTACGCTATTGGAGACACTACCTGCTGGGAGAACACTTTGGGGTCTTCACTGACCACAAGAGTCTCAAGAATATCTTCACTCAACATGATCTGAATCGGAGGCAACACAGGTGGGTCGAGTATCTTTAGTCTTTTTATTTCAAGCTTTCCTATATGCCGAGGAAGGGAAACGTAGTGGAAGATGTGATGAGTAGGATAACTTAGGTTTAGGCAGTTCAGGAGGCCAGTAGTGAGTGGAAGCAGATGGATATGTCCCTGAGATGCATCTGGAGGTGCATGACAGACGAGGACAATGTTTTCTATCTTCTGTAGTTGTTACCTCCACGATACTTGATCGGGTACGGATGAGGCAGCTATCAGACTCAGAAGGATTAGTCCTGCAGGAGAGTGTTTCAGGAGAGGACCCTCTTCCTAGATGGACAGTGGGTGAGGTTGAGATCTTGTGTTTCTAGGAATGCGTGTGGGTGCCAGCAGACATACACGAGGAGATGATGCAGGATTTCCATTCCTCTGTTTGGGAAGTTCATCCTGGCGTCACCAAGATGTATCGGGACCTTCATCGCCAATACTGGTGGCCAGGTATGAAGAAGGATATTGCTGGTTTTGTCATGAGAAGTTCTACTTGTCAGTAGGTGAAAGCAGAGCATCAGTGACCATTAGGGCTCTTACTGTAGTTACGCATTCCAGAGTGGAAGTGGAACAATGTTGCAATGGACTTCATGACTGGGTTGCCGAGATAGCCTCGGGGAAACGATGCTATTTGGGTTGTTGTCGATAATCTTACGAAGGTTGATCACTTCTATCCGATCAAGGAGACCTTTAGTGTCGATGATCTGGGACAAATTTACATCAGAGAGATCATTCGTCTGCATGGAGTTCTGTGCTCTATTGTTTCAGAAAAAGATGTGCGCTTCACTTCTCGATTTTGGTAGGGACATTGGAAGGCCTTGGGTACACATGTACTTCTGAGTATAGCATACCATCCCCAGACTCATGGCCAGTCCGAGCGCACGATCCAGGTGCTTTAGGATATGCTCCGATCTTGGATTCTAGACTTTGGAGGTTCTTGGGAGAAGCATATTCCTCTGGTGGAGTTCACCTACAATAACAGTTTTCAGGAGACCATTCAGATGGCACCATACGAGGGTTTGTACGGTAGGCCATGCCGATCACCCTTATGCTTTCTGGAGGTAGGAGAGGCATCTTTTCTAGGACCTCGTCTTGTACAGGAGACTTCAGAGCAGATAGAGCTGATTCGGAAGAGGATGGCTACAACGCAGTATCGACAGAAGTCTTATGCTGATCAGTGGAGGCGACCTCTAGAGTTCGAGGTCAGTGATCAGGTTTTCCTGCGTGTCACACCGAGGTTGGGACATAAAAGGATTCAGAGATAGGGTAAGCTTTCACCGTGGTACGTCGGGCCATTTGAGGTCTTGGAGAGAGTGGGGTCGGTCGCCTATCGGTTCTAATTATATTAATATATATATTTATCGTGATATTAATATATATATTTATATACATATCAATATATATATGTAGTTATATTAATAAATATATATATATGTAGTTTGATTAATATATAGTTATATAAATATTTATATATTGGTATTTTATATAAAATGGATATTAGTTATTATTTAGATAAAGCTAATATATTTTATATGTAAATATATTTTATTATTTATATTTATAATTAAATTTTTATGTGTGAATATATAAAATATATATATATATATATTGTTATATGTTTGATTATTAATTTCAGTGAATTATAAAAAAATGATATAGTTTCAAAGACATAATATCAATATGAATGTAATACCCTTGAATAAATTCAGTCCCCACAAAAAATGCCAATAATACCCCCTTAAACAAGGCTAAAAATCCACAAAATGTTAAAAAATCAGGGTATCCCAACTGAAAACTCAGTTTTGGAGGCCTTCTAGGCCTTTTGGGCCTCAGAAAAACCTTGATTGGGGTCACCCCAATGTCATATTGGTGTAGATCTCATCGCATGATTCGATTTGATATGTGTTAGAGCTTAAAAGGACACCTAGATCCAAAGTTATGGTCGTTTGAAGTTCGAGTTGCGTTTTCATCATATTTTGTATATTATTTGTTATTTTTATTTTTTTAGTCTTCAAATTGTTATTAAATTACTATTACTCCATAATAATTAGCACATTATAAATTAAAAATATTTTTTAATATTTTTATAATCCATTTTCACTAAATATCTGATATATTAAGTGTAACTGTATATTTATACTTATCTAAAATATATTTAAAATTATATTTAAAATATATATTATATTTATATCAATATAACTATATCTATATATTTAAATATTAATATATATTTTTAATTAATTTTTTTTGAAGTAGACAATTTATCAGCGCTTTTAAAAAAGCGCTGATAAAGACCCCCCCCCCCTCCTTTATGAGCGCTACTAACAAAAGCGCTGATAAAGGGTGGCACTGGTATTGCCGCATTTTGTGGTAGTGTCTATTGCAAGATATGATTTTCAAAATTTTATGTTCTTATGTATATGATATGATTGATATTTCCATTTTTTACCCTTACTGAGCATTTTAGCTCACCCTTTTTTTATGTTTTCTTTTCCCTAGGTTAGGAAGAACGGTATTATGTATGGTATGCCAAAAGGGACTCTAGATATGATGAAATAAATGGGAGACAATATAGATGATTTATGAACCAGTTGTTTATGTTTCCTAGTTTCTAGAGACACTATACCTTTACGTTCCTATCATGGTTTGTTATATGTTGTAATAAATATTCTTCAATTATGAAGTAATAAAAATGTATGTAAATTATGGGTCCTTATAGTTGGTATCAGAGGAAAGGTATCATCATCCTCTGGAAACTAGGATGTGAAATCCTTAGTGAGATCCCTAAGGATATGTATAATCATTGGACAAAATATTATTGTTTTAGATATGGCCATGAATTACCTATGATAAGACCGAAAGTGTGAAATTTTATTCTTGATTATGGGGTTTTCCTGTTATGATTATTGTTTCTCACACTATTCTTCTTGGTTTTAGTCAATGGATGGAACCTGAAGGAACCGTGTCAATGCTGAATGCGACGGGAAATGCAATGATTGTCCCCATGAGCATCCAAATGTTATGGGAGATTGATTGCAAAATCTTGTAGCCATGCTCATACAACTATCTCAAGCTATGAATCATGTAGTCCTTCCAAAAGAGTAAAGGAAGGATAAATATTATCTTGAATCCTTCATGAGGCAGCGTTCACCTTTATTCATAAGGTCTTCTGAACCATTAGTGGCTGAATAATGGATCAATACCACTGAAAATATATTTTCAGTTCTACAATGTTGTGAACATGATAAAGTCTTCTTAGCAGTATATCGTTTGGAAGGTGAAGCTGAACAATGGTGGAATCTTACCAAGAATACGAGGAAAAGAGGTGAAATTGAGTCCATGTAATGGGACGAGTTCACGAAATAATTTTTTAATAAGTAATTCCCTCATATTATTCGAACAAATATGGAGAAGGAGTTTCATGAACTGAAGAAAAAGGATGATGAACCCGTTGGTACCTACGAAGAAAATTTTACAATACTTGCAAGGTACGATTCTGGGATTATTATCCAACCTGAGAGTAAGGTCGATTGATTCTTTAGTGGCTTAAAACCAAGTCTCGGAAGGGAATTAGACATAAGGGGCTTCAATAGCTACGAATAAATTGTTATATGTGCTCTCAAGGTTCGAATGGTTATTGGAGTAACCCATCTTTCATATGGGTTTGATAACAAGAGGAAAATGGAATTCAAAGGAAAATCTAAAGACCAAACTAAAAATAAGATGAGTTTTCCCTTATGCTCAAAGTTTGGAAAAAAACATGGATGACATTTACATAAAGGGAAAAGTAAATGTTTGTTTTAAGTGTGGAAAATAAGGTCATCGGGAAATTGAATGTCGATGTAATGGGAAGAAGATGTCTAATGAAGCGAATAAGGAAAGAGATACATAGAATCCACCTCCTATACTTCAATGTTACAAGTGCAAGAAAATGGGGCATTATACCAATAAATTCCCGAATCAAAGGGTTGATGATGATGATCAATGTCAACAAACTCTTAATTCCAAAGTAAAAGGAATGTCCCATGCAATTTAAATCAGCGATGTGGCGTATGATAACAATGTGGTGAAAGGTACACTTACCATACACTCTAAAGTAGAAAATGTTTTATTTGATTCTAGATCCAACAACTCTTTAATTTCTGACGAATTTTATAAGGGTATCACTGTATTACCTCAAGAATTATATGTTGAGTCAGCTGTGACAACTCCTAATGTCACAAAAGTCGCATCGAAAGATTTCAATTCTTCTCTGGTTGAAGTTTGTGGGAATGGGATTCCTACAAATATTGTGATCCTTCCTATGGTGGAAATTTATGTGATCCATGGAATGGATTGGGTTTCCTTATATGGAGCTCATATCAATTTCCAAATAAGGGAAGTCACATTTCATATTCCAGATCAGTCTATGATCATCTATCGATGCAAGGATGAACATAACCTTCCAGTGGAAATTTCTTCCATCTTATGGGTCTTGATTCCACAAAATGAAGGTTATTTATCTCAAATGGTTGGCTAGAAACTCACAATTAAGAATACACACATTGTTCGATAGTTTGATGATGTCTTTCCAGGGTAATTACCAGGTCTTCCACTAAATCGTGATATTGAGTTTTTAATAGAACTCATACTGAGTGCTATACCTATTTCAATGACACCATATAGAATGGTCCCAGTTGAGTTGCAGGAATTGAAGAAGCAACTCCAAGATAATCTTGATAAAGGATTCATACGCCCTAGTGTGTCACCTTGGGGAGCACATGTTCTGTTTATTAAGAATAATGATGGATCAATGAGACTTTGCATTGATTATCGAGAACTTAACAAGATCCCTATCAAGATCAAATATCCTCTCCCACACATTTATGACTTATTTGACTAATTATGCAGAGCTCAACACTTTTCAAAGATTGATCTTCATTCAGGGTATAATCAATTAAGGGTCAAAACAGAGGATATATGAATTACGTTTTTCCGTACAAGGTATGGAATTTATGAATTTATAGTGATGCCATTTGGTATTACTAATGCTCCAGTTATCTTAATGGATCTAATGAATAGAGTCTTTAGAGTCTATCTAAATCAGTTTGTGGTAGTTTTTATAGATGATATTCTTGTCTAATCAAAGAGTAAGGAAGAACATGAAGATCACTTTAGAATTGTATTGAAGACCCTAAGAAAGGGGTAGCTTTATTCCAGATTTACCAAGTGTGAATTTTGGCTTCAAAAAGATTCATTTTTTGGTCACATAATCTCAAAATAGGGGATATATGTGGATCCAACAAAAACAGAGGTTATTGAATGATGGTCGAGACCAACAACAGAAACTGAAATCTGAAGTTTTCTTGGTTTAGCTGGGTATTAGCGACATTTTGTGAAATATTTTTCATGATTATCCAACCCACCCAACAAATTGACTCGGAAAGGAGTTATGTTTGTTTGGACGGAGGAATGTGAAGATAATTTCAAAGAGCTAAAAATGAAGGCTAGCATGTGCAACACTGCTTACACTTCCTTGCAGTGGAGAAAGGTTTGTGATATATAGTGATGCATACAATAAGGGTTTTTGGTGTGTTCTCATGAAAAATGATATGGAGATAGCTTATGCCTCATGACAATTGAAAATCCATGAGAAAAATTACCCAACTCATGATTTGGAGTTAGCTACAGTAATCTTTGCATTAACGATTTGGAGACATTATCTTTATGGTGAAAGGGGTGATATTTATACTGATCATAAAAGTTAATAGTATATTTTGACACAGAAAGAGATGAATATGCACCAAATAAGATGGTTGGGGTTGATTGAAGATTATGACTGCTCAATATATTACCACCCTGGCAAAAAAAAGGTGGCAGATACATTAAGTTGACAAGACCATGCTAGCTTATCCATGATGAGGATAAAAAAAGATCAAATATTTATGGGTTTACAAAGGATGGATCTTGAAATTTTAATGAAAGGGGAGATATCATATCCTTCGCAAATTAATGTTCAAACCTTCTATATAAGTGAAGATTAAAGAGGCGCAGAAGGCGGATGTTGGGCTATAAAAGAAGGTGAGAAATGTTCCTGAATTCATCCTTGATTGTGATGGGATAATAAGGTTCAGGAACTGTGTCTGTATCCCTCCCATACAGAATTGAAGAAGAAACTACTGGATGATGCTCATAGTTCTTCATTCTCTATTCATCCTGGTAGGATAAAGATGTAAAGGTACTTGAAAGAGTACCTTTGGTGGGATGGAATGAAAAGATATATCACAGAATATAACTCTTGGTGCTTGGTTTGCTAGAAAGTTAAGGATGAGAGACAGAAGTCTAAGGGGATGTTACAACCATTACCCATACCAGAATGGAAATGGGAAAACATAACTATGGACTTTGTCATCAGACATCCCAAAACATCCAAAGGAAATAATGCTATCTGGGTTATAGTTGATCCTCTTATGAAGTCGGCACACTTCATTGCTATTAGAGAAGATTTCACTCTTGATCAGCTTGCCATGATATATTTAAAGGAAGTGGTAATATTGCATGGAGTACCACTTGCCATTATATGTGATCAGGATCTGAGGTTTACCTCAATGATCTGGTGAAGTCTTCATCATGCTCTAGATACATAGTTGAGTTTCATCACTGCTTATCATCATCAGACATATGGTCAGTCTGAGATGATAATTCAAACTCCAAAAGACATGTTTGAACTTGCTCTATGGATTTCAATTTTGTTTGGGATCAACTCCTACCTTTGGTGGAATTTTCTTATAATATTAGCTTTCACTCTAGTATTCAGATCGCTATTTAGGAAGCTCTCTATGGAATGAAATGCAGAACTCCAACTTGCTTGGATGAAGTTGGGGGATGAAATCGATTAGGACCTGATCTTGTTGATGAGATGGCAGAAATGGTCAGATCTATTCAACAACACATTAGAGAAGCTCAGAGTCGAAAAAAAAGTTATTCCGACAACCGAAGAAAATAACTACTTTTTGAAGTGGGTGATAAAGTGTACTTACTAATATCTCCCTCGAAGATAGTAATGAGATTTGGAAAGAAGAGAAAGCTTTTCCCTAGGTATAATGGTCCGTTCGAAATTCTGGATCGTGTTGGGTAGGTAGATTACCAATGGGTGCTTCCAATGAATCTCTCTCAAGTTCTTGATGTGTTCCATGTATCTCTCCCGAGAAAGTACATACCTGATCCTTCACATGTACTGAACTCAGAAGTTGTACCGCTAGACCAAGATCATTCTTAAGAAGAACAGCTGATAGAGATTCTAGATCATAGATAAAATTTTCTATGAAACTGGACCACTAGCTTGGTTAAGGCATTATGGAGTAACCACCAATTAGAATAATCCACATGGGAACTTGAGGATATAATGAGGGAGTGGTATCCTCATATATTTTTTACGAAGTGACAAATTTCAAGGGAGAAATTCATTTTAAGGGGGGGTAAAATGTAACACCCTATGATTTTATGAGAAATATTTTTTTATGTCTTATGTTATACACAACACCAAAAGAATCATTCACTACACACAACACTGGTTTGGCTTGCGTTACACGTAAGAGTGACCTTCCTCGATAGCTTGCATTATATGTAATACCGAGTTTCACTAAACAATGATATGTTATTAAAATATTATATAAACTAGTATTTATAAATAGAATCATCCACATTCTGAATTATATATAACATTAGAATTCATCTTACATATGATATGTGTAAAATAATCAATTTTTCGGATAACAGATTTTTTTTTTCAAAAATGCAATTTTTCTACCTTTTGATGGTGCAACCTTTTTAAATCTAATTTTTGAAATTCTTTTGAGTTAAATTTGAAAAATTAAACTCCTTATTTTGAATAAGTATATACAAATTTACATTGGATAAATTTGTGATATTTTTTGAAAAAATTCATATTTTGATGAACAGTAAAAAGACGCTAAATTTTTCTTAAAAACATCTTTTTTCATCAAGATATTTATATGGTTAAATTATAAAATTTAATGGTTTTAAAGTATAAATAGAATATATTTTTACCATTTAATATAATTTATGTCGTTACCATTAATTTTACATTGAATTCATAGGTAAAAACATTTGAATCTTTGGAATGTTTTATCTTTTAAAAGCCATTTTATTAACAACAGGATTAATTTTAAATTAATTACAGCAACTTCTATGTTCTGGATTTTTAAAAATGGATTCCATATTTGGATTTAGTGGGTCTAAATTATGTTAATATGTTACTTTTATTTTCTGATATTATGAATAGTAACTACAGTAATTTTTATTTAGTGTAGTTAAAGGTAAATCAGGTAATTAAGGGTAAAAATAAGATTATAATATTACCCTAACACCTACCAATTTTTTTTTGGAAAAATAAAAGTAGACCCATATCACCTAATGGTAGGAATAGATTCATTTCATTCACTTTTGACACTGAAAATGACATAGTTATTAATAAAACCAAAGAAAGAGAAAACATATCACTCTCTTAAATCTTATAAGTGTAATAATATTAATTTAGTGATAAACTTCATAAAACTTAGAAAATGAATAGTATAAAGAAATATAAAAAACTTATATACATAATGTGAATTTATTTATAATTTGTAGGGATTAAATAATTATCATTAATGATTACACAATATTGATGTTGAAATTATATTATTGATTGAAATATCAAAGAAATGGTTTTAAAAATATTAAAATAAAAATTAAATTAACTATTTAATGTTGTCCAATAAATTTATACATAAATATTCCATGTTATGAATTTATTAAATCTTTTATTTATAACATATGTTCTGTGAGGATTTTATTTAAATTCAAAAAAAAATAGTGTAAAAATTGACACTATTGTTATTTTATAAAAATAACATCTTCGAAAATTGATTAAAAATAAAATATTTATTTAAAAATTATAAATTTAAATTTATATGGTCTAAAATTTTATAAAGTATCCAATTATGGACAATTATCAACACATAAGTAATTTTTTATAAAAATTCCAAATTTAGAATTTTATTACCACAAATAAAATTACATAGATTAAATAAGGATAAATCAAGTTGATAATGTTTAAAATAAATTTCCAACATATCTACATTTTATTGGTTGATGAAATTACAACCCTATATCATCTAATCTTCTGATTGGATTCATTCTGGATGTTTTTATGTGGGGTTTTATTTTATTATAAATTAATATTTTAGAGGTTTATAAAAGTTCCCCTCTCCTCTCTTATAAAAGGAAACCTCTACCCTCTCCTCTTCACAACATTTTGAGCCTTCATGATCTGCCAAACCCTGTCCATTTATCTTCTAAACATCTTTTGAAACATTTTAGATGTCCTAGTCTTCTTGAAAGACCAACGTTAGTGCCCTAAGAGGAGGTTTAGAAGAGGAGCGTTGATGAAGAGGTAATATCCTTTAATGATTATTTCACATTTATTTCTTCTTATACTCCCTATTATTTATTTGTTTCATTATAAAGTAATATCATCAGAATCACTCATATACTAATATGTTATTATAAATATGATACAACCCTATTTCACTTTCTATCCATCCTATGGAAAATGAAATCACCACTCATGTATACATACGAAATGATGTATCCACGCCGTGGTGTAATCTATTTTCCACCACCAACTTAATTTGATGGGTATAATGGTGTAAATAATAACTATATATGATTATTATAACATGATACTAATTCGGATATGTTCTATCATCCAATCAAATATCATTCAATACTTATGGGAATGATATCATCGCTCGTGAGTACGTACGGCCTACCGTCTCCACGATGTGATGCGACTCATTCTACATAATCTTCATTGAATAATGATTATATAAATGAATTTAATGAATAAATATGATATATATTATAGTAAAATAATTCTTTAAATGATATATCTGTAACCTAAAATGAAGAATAAGAATTTATTCAACAAAACACACATAAGAACATAATGCAGTGAACACCCGAATAACGAGTAACAATAAAATATTACTAATAAGAAGATAATAATATGAACATATATGATATCATAACCATGAATATGATTCTGGAATAAGTCAATGACATTATTTAAATAATTATACAGGAGTTTCGGATACATAAGAAACATATCAGACCTAATCTAAGGGATATCTTTTCCAGTCTCATTCTATCCAAGATTTATTATTTGTATGTATCTAATGTGGATATATTTATCATCGACATCCATGTTTTCTAAAAATAAGCTCATAAAATGTGTACTATTATTCTATGTATGTTTAAATTCATTTTTTCCCTTTTTGACTTTTATTACATGGTATGGAAGGAATCATTCTTTTATTTACCATACGAGAGGAGAATGTTTTTTTAACCTATACGACATCAATGGATTTTTATGATTTCATAGAACATTATTTTTATTATGATAACTTTAAATTTTTCTAGTTTATTTTCAATTATATTCTTTTAGTTCAAAATTTTATGACATGTTGAGAAAAGAAAAAGAAATTTGAAGAGGAAAGGATATATTCCTCAAGAACTAAGATCAAGTGTTTTATCAAAATTATTTTCCATCTAAGACAATATAGGGTTCTTTTTCTAACTCTCTAATTACCTTGATTTTATTATGTTATTAGGGAATTATTTTTATGAAGTCCTCTAATCTTATATGGATTATGTTATGATGGCATGATGTTTAAGAATCCCATTTTTATTACATGGGTTATGTTATGATGTATGATTTATGATTTTGTGGAACACATAAGAATGGTTTCATTATGGGATGGGTGGGACCTATATCTCCCTCCAATGCATTTGGTAAAGATTTATATCTCATCATATAGAAATGGGTGGAATTACAAGTTAATCCAGTTCAGTGACACAGGACTGGAAAAGGGAGTGAACTCGGTTCAGTAATGGAATTCTTCCGCTATGATCATCTTGGCAATGAGTCTTGACAAATATGAAATGTTTTTCTATGATTATGTGTGTATGAAACAAAGTTTCACGTCTTATGTTATGATTATTGGGATTAAATTTCACTATTATGATTTGTCCCATGTCACAATATTATGATCTCTTTTGCAAGATAAGTTTTTCAAAATGTAATGTTCTTATGTATATGCTATGATTGATATTTCCTTTTCTTACCCTTACTGAGCATTTGAGATCACCCTTTTTTATGTTTTCATTTCACTAGGTCAGGAAGAATGGTATTAAGTAGGATATTCCAAAAGGGACTCTAGATATGATGAAATAAATTGGAGACAATGTAGATGATTTATGAACCAGTTTTTTATGTTTCATAGTTTCTAAAGACACTATACCCATATGGCCCTATCATGGTTTTGTTATATGTTGTAATAAATATGCATCAATTATGAAGTAATAACAATGTATGTAAAGTATGGGTCATTATAATATCGGTTACCCAAATGTGAAAAATGAAACAAGGATTTATAATTATATTATATAGATAGTGACCCTTAGATAATAATCCAGCCTCAAGAATATCTTTAACAAGGGTATTCATAACTACCATTTCATGAGTGGCTTGCAGCATGAGTACCCTTATGTTTCTGATAGAACCCTATATGTACCCTTACATGAACATCAGAAGTACAAACCGACCTTAACACAACCTTCACTATGTGAATAAATATCAAAACCATAGAATTACTATTTAATATAAAAACATGGAACATGAAAATATTAATTGTAATCATTTCAAAATAAAATAAAAATATTATTTAAATTTATATATCCCAAAAATAAATTAAAATATGGGATCTTAAAGATTATTAGAATTAAATCAAAGTGTCTTTGAACATTTTATCACCAAAGATATCATATTTAAAAAATGTTCAACGAATGAAAATTTCAATACATAATTAACCAAATTCATTAATATCTTATTTAAATAACACTTTTACATTAAAAAGAATTAATTTCATCAATTTTATGTTTCAAATATTTATCAAAATCAATCCATATCAAGTCCCCACATACTTAATATATTTATTATTCTCAAAAAAAGTAATTTCAAAAACTCTATGGAAGAAAAGTAATCTCATATATGAAAATAATAAGTTCATAAAAGGAACTATTTTTCAAATGTATTATCTCTCATGTACTATCTAATATAAAAATTATTTATATTGTTAAATAATTGTTTTTGTGAAAACATGTTTTCCTATTTTATAAAAATTATTGATAATGAATATTTTGATAAGGGTTCCAAAATCCTTTTTCATTTAATTATTCTTCCTTACATCTCTTTTTCTATATGTGAAAAAACCCACATAATCAGTGTACAACTATAATACACAAGAGGTTGTTG
Organism: Viscum album; assembly: GCA_963277665.1. Taxonomy (NCBI): domain Eukaryota; kingdom Viridiplantae; phylum Streptophyta; class Magnoliopsida; order Santalales; family Viscaceae; genus Viscum; species Viscum album. Next base: position 1,040,170,401 of record OY728134.1, on the reverse strand, counting down.
AGTGTGTTTAATAATTTAATGGAAGAATAATTAATTAAAAAACTATTTTTATCCATAATAGTAAAAATTTCAAAAGGATTAGGAGTTCATTTCATATACCATTTTAATGAAAATATTTTTGGTTGAAAATACAATAAAAATGTTAAAATTTAATCATCATTCTAAAACAAATTACTAATATTTGACCTAATATATATTTCTTCCATGATTGAAGTCAAATTAGAAGAAATATGTGTTTTGATATTTATGCAATAAAATGAATTTCACCACATTAAATAATACCCCTACCCACAAAACAATATATTATTATTCACAATGTAGAAATTATAGATGGGAGAAAATTTCTTAAAATAGATTAGTTAAAACAAATTAAAATTCAGTAATGAGAAAACAATTCAATGATTATAAATTTTTTTATAAAAACATACTTTGGATGAATTCATAGAAAAATAATTTAGATCATAAAAAATCATATTTCTAGTTACTAAATTATAAATTTTAAAAAATGAAGGATTTTTTAAACAGAATCAATTCCTTATATTGAGTTTAAATATTATTTCAAAGATATATAAATCAATCAAGAAAATAAAAAATTTATCACAAAAATATTTATAATATCAAAAATGAATAACAAATAATATTGAATAATTTAGTATGAAAATATCACATCCATGATATTTTCAACCATGAAAATAATGTTGTTATTTGCAGAAATTTGAAAATACATGATTTTATGAAGATTATCTGAGATCTGGTAAATTCATGTCCTAAATATTTTATAAAATGTAAACAGTCATTACCCGACATTACAAGGGAATTTAAATTGATGGTAGGGAACCCCCCATCATATGTCATTATCCACCAATGATTAGAAAAATCATGATACCTAAATGACCAAATCATTCTTATTTCCATTATCACCCACATTGAAAAAACATCTTCAACCAGATTGGATTCTCCATATGCATTTGAAATAATCATATTATGTTGATTGGTATAGATTATAAAATCAACCCATTGAGTAGAATTTTCCAGGGAATATTCCTGGTTCTCTCCTTTGTAGCTTTGATAATAGTTTTGGAGTTAGATTTGACTTACAAGGATGTCTACTTATGTCGGACAAAATTCTTGATAGAATAAATCATCACTCTTAACTCAACAACATATGCCTTTCCAGTTGTTATGTAATTCCTTAAACAACCTTTGAAAATCAATTATGGTTTCATAAAATACATACAAAACCTCAAGATACTATAATTTCAGTGGCCTCACAATCCACATCTTCCATTATAAAATAAGTAATTGTATGAATCCACAATATATATTTGAGTACAAGAGGATAATTTGTCATGCGTATACTCATATCATCCTCATAATTTTATGTTCAGTAATTTTATTTTTCATCTCTCCCACTTGAAACATTATAAAAACATTAATTTCCATGTTCCTGGAAGATTTTCTAGCATGAATGGAAGTTTCCGTACTATCAAAAAGTTTTCAAACATTCCCTCTAAATTGAGGAACAAATAGTGACCACTACTACCAAAATAAGATGATGGACTTGTCCAATTTTTTTAGTGTTATTCCCTTTTGCATTGGATCAAAATCCATCCTCCTTAACCACTAAATATACATTTTGTTACTTCAATACATGATCCTATAAGGCTTTAAATTTATTTTATTATATTTATCCATTTATAATTAGAAAATATGACCATGAAAAACTAGGAGAGTGTTCAAACAAAACTCAGGCTAATATATAAGGGTGAATAGTTCAAAATAAATATGGGATAACAGGGATGGAAAAATAAGGTGTAAGATATGTTTTGTTGAATGTAAAAGAAAAAAATAATAAAGTTATAAAAAACAGGGGATTCCTCCCTTGTAGTTCTTGGTTTTATGTCCCCAACTTAATTTCTCTAGTGATCCAACTGTATTAACATGAAGGATGTGGTTTCAAATATAGAAACCTCTATATATTCAAAACCCAGATGTTTTTAAATAATAATTTAGTTTCATGGAATCTAAAAAATCATGGTAAGTATTAAAATCCCACAACATAAAACACATAACCTTGAAAGACCACCGTAACAGATCTGAAAAAACAATGTATAGTTTATGAATTATAACATTCTTTATATTCACTTAGTAATTTGATATATTTTTAACTCATATGGATTTAATTTTAAAGGAATCAAGGTAAAGGATTACTAAATGGGTATTCCATTACATATAATAATTTTTTTTTGAAAAATATCATAATTTTTTCAGAAACAAAAGTGAAATTAGATGAATTTTGAGAATTATTTTCATGAAGTGGATTATCAATTACAGTTTGAGAACTTCTTAAATCATTTGAAGATAATTATAAATCCTTATTCATATTTTTATTAAGTTCTATGTCACATTTAAATAGAATTTATTCTAATTCATCATGAAATATGGCATTGATATTTGAGAAGTGGTCAAAGGTATTCTTCTCAACTTATTTCTTGAAAAGCTACACAAATTTGTGGTTGTTCAATTAACTCTCTCACATTTGTGGTGTGGGATTTATTCCATCGCATGGAAACTTTTTTAATGATCTAAAAATTATTTATGAAGGAAAAATTTCCCTTTATGTTTTTAAATGCCTTGAATTACATTTTTATCTTCTTATAGTGCTTTATCATTAAAATCTCAAAGATATACATTCATTTCATCATTGTTCTAACAAAAAAACATCATGGTGAAGGTTCTCTCCTTGAATTATGAAATTTAACCATTATTTAATTATGAAAGCTTTTTCCTACACTTATCACCATATATTACATATTTTCATATAAAGACTCCAATGATAATAATTTATCATTCAACAGTTTGGAGTTTTTCCCCCGCTATCTAAATTAACATTGATTTTCCCATAAATTATATCACTGTGATATAATAGAAGTCCCTTTGTGGGTCTGTCCAAATCATGTTGATAATCTACATCTTAACCACTAATAAAATTTTTTCACGGATCTTTTAAAGAAAATATATGAGTTGGACATTGATTAATAATTTAATTAATCATATCCAAGGAATCACAAAAACATCCCCCATTCTCCTTCTCAAAATTTATAATTGGGTTGGTCACATGATACACTCATGAAGGGGATATTGACTCCTAAAATTGGGAAGGGATATTTCTTGTAGAGAAAGAGGTGATATCTGGGATAGAGGGTATAGAGATAAGATATAATTTCATGATAAGGTTTGGGTGTTAACTTACATAGTGTGGAGTATCATGAAGAGATGGGATTAGCTATCCTTTTCGTATTTTTTTTTGGAAAGGGTCCATGATGGATGCTACATTCAGGGGATATAGTCTAATTGGATTATGTCCAGCTGTGGTTAGTTCTATAAGTCAATTAGGGGGAAAATTATGTATGAGGTGGTGACATATAGTGCTTGCAGGTCAGACAGGGTGTGCAACATGTTGTGATTCCCTTTGTTACATATGAGATTTAAGGTGAAGATGGATCATCATCGGAAAAACAACTAAAATAAAGTTATATCAGTCATGCATGCATTATTTGGATGCATAATTCAAAAAAAAATTAAAATTATATTACCATTTTTATAATTCCTTTCATATTAAATATATTATAACAGTAAATTTATCGTTGAAACTAACAAAATAAAAGGATATAAAGTCCTAAGGACTAGACCAATAAAAAACACCTAAAACCCCCTAACCTCTACCACTCCCACTCATTGGGAGGGATTCGTATTATTTATAATAATAGTAGTATTAGTATTAAAAAAAATATAAATAAAAATTGAAATGATTTGGTAATAATAATAAAAATGATAAACATAACTATATATATATAATAAAAGATATACTCAGTATTATATATTATTAAAAAAGTATGTAAATATTAATAAGTAATTATATAATTATAATTACTAAATTTACTTATATATATATATTGTTATATGTCATTATAATAGTATATAATTTTTAAATATATAAAATTTAAATAAAATTATAATTATACATAAAATAATTAATTAATAATAATTTTATTAATACTAAATATTAATATAAATTAATCGTTTTATTAATAATGATATTGATGCAGATGCCTAACTTCGGGGCTTTGGGCCATGTATAGGCCTTCAGGACTTTGAGCCTCTAGGTCTTGTTTTCTAATAAAATAGGCCCAATGGAAGCTTTCCAGACTTATTGGGGGTGAATCTTTACCCATTGGAGTTCTTAGGTGTGTGTGTTGTTTATATTCTATTAATCCTCTATACTTGTAATATATTTTAATAATACAAGTATTAATAATGACATATAGTGTAAAATAATATATGGTAAAAATATATTAAATTATGAAAACCTAATAGAAAATCATAATTAATTTTAATATATAATGAAATAAAAATTACTAAAATAACTAAAACACTATGAAACTATGAAAATACCATAAAAAACAAAACATGATTAAAAAATTTCAATAAAATCTGTAAGGAAATTGTGAAAGAGTAGTTAATTCCATGTGCTTAAAATTGTCTTAGGATCATGAACTCTAAAAAATATCATTTCTTCTCAATGTTAACACTAAAAAGTGGAATGAATTCTTCATAAACACTTTAAATTGAAATTCATCCTATATGAAAAAGAAATTAGAATTGGATTTTTATATTTCCATAGAGTCATACTATAATATTGATGGTTCCCCTTACTAATTCGACAAGGATGAGGATATAATAATTATTGTAGGATTTTCATTGGACAATGTCGTCATACAAATCTCATATATGATTCAGTGCATGACACCAATTTATAATGTAATTATAATAAGGATAAATCTACTCAAAATTTCATTCCCAACAAAATGGTAAAAGAGGTTGTATGCACCAAACATTAGTGGTGGACTCGATATTTAGAAGGTCCTCTAAACATTATACTATCGCCCACATGGTGATACACCAAAAAGAAAAGGGGTAAGAGTATGTTTATATCCAAATCCCACTATCTAATAAAGGTACATGAGGATCCATCCACTAATGAAATTATTTCATTGAATTAATATAAGATTTAATAATTTTGATAGTTTAGAATCTTTCCACTAAAGGGAGACTTGCCCACCATGTGAAATTTCTAAAAAGAAATGACCATGAATCCTAAAATATATCTTTTTCAATAATAATAGGTTTTTTGGATATCATCCCCTAATTCAATCCATCAATATAACCTATAATCTAATCAACCCATCTACTCAATTGTAATATTGATTAATTTATATGATTTTCTTTCGCATGGGAAACAACAAACACCAACTCAAGTGTGTCATCCTAGACAAACCGATTATTTTTATTATCCACAAGTATTGGTATTTCAAAAATTCCAAATTAAGATATATTTAAAAACTCATATTATTTCGTAAGTTGTAGTTTTGAAATATTTCCTTGAGTTCCTTACTGTTTGAATATAGGCTATTGAGGTGTGACACACACAAGTTTAGAAGGTGTTAAAACCATAGCATAATTTGGTGGACTTGAATCATCCTCTACACAATAAAAACTCCTACATTAATGATTTTTAACTGGATATGATACCCATAACATTATTTTTTTCACTTAATTTCCTAATGTGGTCTTATGTAGGTGATTTTGGAATAGTATCGAGGAAAAGAGATCAGATGATTTATGTAGACTTTGCAGGCACTTGCATTTATCCAGTACAATATTATACTAGCGAGGTCTATTCAGATTTGAGAATATATAAAATAGTAGTTCCTAAATCATTTTAATTCAAAAATTAAGAATACTTTAATAATTTACCTCTCAAATTGAAAACAATAAAGAAATTTGAGGATTGTGTATTTCATCAAAATTTATAATAGTTCAATCAATTCACCAAAAAATTAATCTAACAAGAATAGATTTTATGGATATAAAAAAGAATATGTTATGTGGGCTACACTCTCAATCATTACCTTGAAATATACTACATAATTATGAGAGATGTTTATACTATTAAGTATTTATATTATTTCATTATATTAACCAAAAAAATATCTCATATGAAAAACTCGTCTTTGGGAATGATGTATAGATAATGAAAACCATGGATTGCACTCTAAATCATATATATATATGGTTGATATATCCCTTAAACCTAGTCAATAAAATATGATTCCCCCTCGTCGTCAGAGATAATAGATACTTCACCCATTTTAAAATGCATAACCGTGAAAATAGAATAAAACCACTATAATTTAAGAAACCAAAATAATAATGTATATTCTTTTCATTAAGAAAACCCTCGGGTTATTTCATTACTATCATAGAGGAAATCATACTCAATATTCCTCAAATCAAAATTCCAAATGAAATGGGATTGAATGACCATCCCAATTACTACCCTTACCATCAGGTTTTTGGTATAATATTTAGAAATAAATTTCCTTCATGGACATCCTCCAAAAAAAATATAGATAGTGTGAGAGTAAAACATGAAAATCCCTTTGTTCATGTGACATTTTCCATTACTATTACTCCAAAAGGAGAAATATAACGTTATGAAAATTGGAATAGGAATTCATAGTAGTTTGATGAAGAAATTACTAGGAAATCAGTCATCTCTATTTATATAATTATCATTAAATTGCTAAATATTTCAAAGATGACCATAACTAACTCTGAAAATCATGTTACTGACTTCATCACCATATGTGATATCATTATAACACTAAATGTGGTCTAAAAAAGTATTTGTCCAAAATAGTAGAATATATTATCATTATGAGGTTTGGAGTTCAACATAAGATAATTATTGATAATGAAACGAATTTATATTTGTTTGTGAAATAAAATTATATTTATAGCAAAATGAATAGTGCAATAAATCATCATACTATCATAAATATGTAAATGTATATAGTGGCATGTTTAATAAAAAAATTTCCTATGTAATTCTGAAAATAGTATATGATGATAATAATTATTGTCCAAAAAAATTCTTTCAATCTTTCTGGGTATATCACACTACCATATAGACTTTTATAAATGAAACTATGTATTCATAGTTATTCAGAGTTGATAATGTTTTACCCATAATAGGATAGTTTACTTTACTCCTCATATCCATTTTGGATAATTTGACTGAAGAATAAAATTTTTGAATCTAACTTGAAAATTTCTTCATATATAATGATAAAAGGTTATGTTGATGGCATAACAATGATTTTCATTATAATAACATTTCACATTCATTTAAAAAAGGTTCATCATTATTATTTTATTAAATATGAATTTGAATTATCCTTTATAATTTAAGTGATACAAAAGAAGAAACACATTAAGTTGGAATAGAAGTGTGAGGGACCCTATATCATAGATAGGGTTTAATCCAATAGAGATTACTCACTGATCATGATAGAAGATGAGTGAATTACACTAATTTTTTTTTTTGATATTTATGAAGAAATACTTCATGTGACCTAAAATAGAGAATTCATTATCCTAATCATATGATCATAAGATACATAGAACTATAGTCCTTGTCATGTGCTGATAAACTGCACATCATGAAGGATTTTAACTCATGACCATAAACTATAAGGTGTTTAATCTACCTTTCATGAAAATTAATCTTCTTGGGTAGACTATTTCTTATGAAAATATCTTCTTACACAAGATCTAGATATGGGAATGTGTTCTTAGTGTTTTTTATTACTTGTCCTTGTTAGTATTCCACCAATAACCCTTTGTCCAAAAAACAAAATACCCCCTTTCCAATGTGATATGTGTGAGTTGATTCTTGTTATTAATGGGTACATCATGATTCCCAGATTTCCTATCCGAGTCCTAGCCATAAATATAATTCATTTATTCTAATTCTCCATCATATTTCTCTACCCATTACAAATTAATGTTTTGTTTTCTATAGTATCCTTCTAATGCGGTGGAATAATTTCCATCCAACACTTGATTAAAATAAATATAGATTCATATTGTTAATAAATACATTCAACATGATTACTATTATTTCATGATACATAAATACACCAAGATTTCCTATCTCGGTATCTACCACAATCATTAGTCATCTCAATTTACCATCCCTAGTAGAATGGATCCCTCGAAAATTCACATTAGGATTACTCCTACTGTATTATTCTATGATAGGACAACCATTTCATTTCTTTCTGGAACATGTGGAAATTTTTTGCAAAGACCTTGTTTTCTTGAGCTACATACTTGTTATTCCTTCTCATACATGATATATAGTCATGAGCAAACCACCTCTCCAAGACCAAATCCTAAATCATTTTCAACTTCATTTAATTAAAGGTTTTATGTGATGGCCTAATTTTTTAGGGTACCATACCATATTATTGTAATTTCCATTTCTAAATTCACTTTATATATAACAAAATTTGTACATTTTTTTTGAATCATCAAAACCCTTTCATATATGATGTTTATGTGTAAATTAGATGTTATAGGACCCCTTTATTTGGTGACAACACACGTTCTATATATCTAGGACACCTATAAACAATAAGAATAATGTTTTAATCTTATGTAGAAGATCATATAATCTCATATGTCTTCCATAAAATAATTGTGAAACCCATATTTCAAATTTGTTCAATTTTTATCCAATGTATTCTTATTAAATGGTATAGTAACGGGAATATAATTCATAATTATTTAGTTTTTTCCTTGAATAAACATGTTTATTTCATAATTTATTATTTTATATAACTTAATTTACAAATTACTTAACTATCATCCTCTATTCAAAGCTGTTAAAATGCTCTTGTACAAACTTCCTCGCTATTGGTAAAACTTGTATCACCTCAAACTCTATATTTACTTTTTCCTAGTTATCTATCCTTAAAATTTGTCCTTATTTGGTCTAAATTTCATGACCATAAACAATAAAATGAAAGATATGAATTGATATATATTTTGAAGCCCTGTATATATAACCCTAGGAAAAATTGATTCCCCAGTCGACAGCTGATTTTTATTGGTAGTTTAAGAAGACATCAAAGTATAAAAATAAAGACACAATTCTTTTTAGGTTAAAAAACAAAAAGTGAAAATCTATGAAGAATTTAATACATGCTCACAAGATCAACAGATATAAGGAATGATAATTTATTTTTAAGTTCACCACTTGTATTGGTTTAGATTATCTATAAAATTACGAAAATATGTAATTTCAAGGAAATTGAACCCTTCTTGAGCATTAACACTCCTATTCAAAACCCCATTCATGGAATTATTTTACTAAGTCATTCCCTCTCCCACATTAAAGAATACTAATCTTGGATTAAGGTTATGGTAGATGTATTGTGCATCTATCCTAATTATACCCATTTAAGAGTACAAGTCCATGAGGATAAAAGTCTATTAAATTTATTATCTAACAGGTTTACATTATATTATAGTGAATTTATATAATATGATTATCCAACATTCTAATATCCATTTATAAAAACATGTCTTAGTGATGATTTATTGACTTATCACTATTAACCATTGACTTGTGATTTTATGGGATTATGATTTACTATATCAGTACTTATTTATTGTTCATATGGATTTAGTAACCCTGATGTTACTTTTATAATATTTATACAACTCACTCAATGTTAGTTAGTTGGAGAGGGAATATGTAAGATTTCAATAATATCATAAAAATGAAATCTTTTAATTAATTTAATATATAAGAGGAGAATCAACAATTTTTATTGTTTTTATAAAACCTATTAAAATATGATTTACATCGATTATGGGGTGCACTACAATAATAATAAAACATACACAAGCAGTTTCCTTGAGTCATTTATTCTTTCCTAAAGCTGATACACCTCTGTATCATCCAATTAATGAACATGGAATATTATTTTCTCCCGTATATAAGCATCATGCTATGTGTTAATATCCTTTTCAAGAATTTTTTTATTTTCTTTCATCACCCCCTCAACCATAGCTAGCTCTTGACACAGATGATTTACCAAAATGATTTCTTCAATATTCTGAAACTTTTTTTCCCTCAACTCAATATGGTGAGATCTATCATGAATAATGTTAACCATGATCACTACAATTTTTTTTACAATTCATCCAATGATAGACACACTTTTAAAATATTCTCTTTCTCACTTTTATGAATAATTTTCCTCACAATATTATATACATTAAAGATGTAAAAATCACCATCCCCAAAGTGATAAAAATATTATGAAACCTATAAATATTAATTTATGGATCCTCAATAGTATTTTTGTTGATAAAATTCCAAATTTCATTGAAAACGATCATCTTAGCAATTTATAAATATTTTTTGATTCAAGACCTAAATTAGAATCACTGCCATTGTCTTATATATAGTATGATATTTGGTCACCGTTAGGTATCATATACTTAATTCCCTCTGAGTTTTCAATCAAATAACCACTCAATAATCATTATACTCTATATTATTAGGAATTTTAATATGAATTCATCAACATAAGGATCCATTGTTGGTCTTTAAACATAAAAAAATTCATAAAGGATCATTTGGTAGAAAATTTGGAATCCAACTTGAGATATATTTAGTATTTACCTCCAGTAATTGAGGAACTAACATCAAATTATTTTACAATATCAATAGATAGTGCAATATTAATGTATCATATTATAAGGCTCATTTTTTCATTGATCATTGTGGGAGATACATATTCTCTGGTAACCACTACTTGTTGCTTTCTTGGTGTGTGTTACTTTAGTTATTGTTGTTATTTTGTTGGTTGGTATTTCATGGATTCTTTAATCATAACTACACTGATAAACAATGAATTTTTTATATTAATTGATATACTTTTCTGACATTGATCTTTATTTTAGGATTTAATAGAAATTTTAAAATTTAATTTGTATTTATTAATTCCATGAAAATTAATTTATTATTCATTTAAAATCACACTAGAGTTTTTATCATAAAATTATATATTGAGTGAATATTTGAATGAAATTTATCATATAATTTTAAACTATTTGGTATAAATAATTCATTTCTACTACGATATACGGATCCTATATTTTGAAGGAATCATCTGGCCATGCCATCAAAGATTTGATTGCTTTGATAGAATTTCCATTATGATAATAATTGTTTCATTCGTTCTTGGATTATGATGAATTTTCAAACTAAATAAAAGTCCCATTTTTAAGTATTTTATTTAACTATAAGGGTGGATAGATATCATGGTATGTCAAAAAAAATCTCAAGTGGATAAATGTTTTGAGTTAGAATTCAATATGTACACCTATTAAAATTTGAAACTCTATCCCTCATACACATTTTTATTTTATTTTTTTTCTTAATTTAGTACGTTTTTCATGAATTTAAGAGGGTTTTATTAATTAGAGTTTTATACATACGCGTCTATAATAATTTTTAATAATAAAGTATTATATAAAATATATGTTCCACAAAGGATTTTATATTCTTCTTCACCTTCTTTCCACTTCGCTTTGATGCTTGTCACTACAAATACACATTAATAAAACTTATTTGTTTACATAGGTACATCTATTTATTTTTATAATTTTTTTTGTAATAGATGAATGAATAAAAGATTGTATTATTCTTATTCAAAACATTCCTTATGAAAATCATCTTTTTGGTGTGACTCCACCCATTATAGTACATTCAGATCATAGTCAATTTAATTCCTAATCCATTAACTTATTTTTTTGATACATAAGTAAAATGTAATTAATACATTGATATCACTAAATTTTTTTAAAAATTTTATATGGAACATTGTAAAATCATCATATTTTTTAAAAATATTCCTATTTAAATAATTTTATTTCTTCGGTGGCTTATGTTGAATGCAACAACGAGATTAAATTAACTAAAAAATACTACTAAAATACTAATATTCTAACATGATTATTATATCCTAGACATTTAATTGGATGGTTATAAAAGGAATAACCATACTATGAAATTTATTTATTTATTAATTCTTATGAAGTAAAATATCAATATTCAGTAGCGTCAATTTATTCATCAAAAATAAGTTTTTTTCATAAATAAATTTTATATCCTTATATGAGAAAATGAATATAATAATTATTGATATGATTATATAATTTTTTCAGAAAATATAATTTACTTTAGAATTCATCATGTGAAAATTAACTTACGGTGAATTTTTTATTTTTCTAAAAAAAGTTTTAAATTTTAATGAAAAGTTAAAAACAAAAAATTTACATTAAAATTTGTATTTTCATTTAATGAATTTAATAAGAAATTTTTTATTATAGATTATTTTTAAATATTAATTAATTATTTTTTATTATAAATGTTCTAAATTTGGACATTGAAATGGAATTTATTCATGAAATTAGTTTAAAATTTTTATCTATATAAAGATCATTTTTTCAAAAAAGTATTTTTTATTGTGTTTCTAGGGATTAATTTTAAATTAAATTCTACAATTTATATGTGTTGAATATTGATAAAAGGATTCCACATTTTCAAATAGGTGGTAAATATTTATTAAACATATCCCTTTCATTTTTTAGTCAAGATACATAGTAAGCTTATTAATTTTTGTTACCACAAATAAGGGTAAATTATGTAATTAAGGGTAATAATGATTTTAGAATTATCCTAAAAATTGCCTCCATTCTATGTTATCTGTATTTTTTTAACATAGTCATTCAATGGTCAAATTTATTATCTATTGGATCTAATTAGTGGACATTAATTCCTTTGTTTTATTTGATTTGAAGAATGTGAAACATGTCACACTATTTTTTCGATAAGTATTATTTTTTTATTATGTTATTGTCTAGAAGATATGTTTGACCACAATTAGTATTCTGAATTTAAAAATATTTTTATTCAACATTGTAATTTTTTTAAAAAAAAATTCATAAATATTAACCTTAAATTGTTACATAATAATGATGAATTTATTATTAAATAAATTAAAAAATCAGATAAATTTTATTAAAAATATTAAAATAAATATATTTTGAGATATTTAAGTTGATTGGTGAATTCACAAGATGATCATGACTTATTTAGAATATAATAAAATATATGGTTTTTATTTTACTTGTTCTCTGGATGATTTTAATTGGAATGTAATGAATAGAATCGAGGTTGACATTAATTATTTTTTATGGAATTAATATTTTATTTAATTATTTATATTTTATAAAAACATTAAATAGGAACAAAGTGGATAATATATGTCATCCACTATGAATTTATAGGCTATATTAAAGAGTTTTTCTCTATAATAATCTTATTTTATTTTAATATTTTGATTAATTCCAAAAGATCCCCTAAATTCAATTATAAATTGGCAACCCTTCTTTCACTTCAATATGTAACTTTTGAGCCACATAGATCAAAACAACTCTCTACGTATCACTTATTAACATCATTATTTATATTCTTTTCTTCCAAAATACCTATCTAAAGTCCCTCTAGATATGTTTCAAAGGATCTCTTACATAGAACTGGTAATTTTCTTTGCCAACTCATTCAAAAATCATTCTTCATCTATATCCTCATGATAAGAAAACCCTATTAAAGTGAACCTCTTTGTTTCATATCCATTTTCAAGTAAAATACTTAAAATATATTACACAACCTTTATCTTTCTAAAATCTCTCAATTAATAATGAATTTTTTTTTTGTTTTTTTCTATTTTAATGGAAATAATTATACCATTATCCTCATTAATAAATATATTATTTTCCCTTAAACTATGATTACGTGGCACATTTATAAAGTTACCTAGGCACTATTTTTTATTTTTTTCATTTTTATTTTCAATTTGTTATTCATTATATATTATTATATTCCATTTATTAATTTCCATGATTAATTAAAATCTATTCTTTCAAGGATACCATTGTTATACGCCCTTTAGTTATGTCATTTGACACTATTACGGTACCCATTTAATTCCATTAATAAACATTATGTTTATTTCTAATGATTGATTGCTTATGTTGTACACATATGCATGGAAATGTTATTACGTGTGCACCAAAATAGTGTTCTAATTCATTGGATAATTTTTTAGTCTCTTGAGATGTTATGTATGGGATTGCGGAGTAAACTTAATCCATTATGAGACTTTTTCCACCTTATAACATTTTATTGGAACATAGCCTTGACTCATGTTTATGTCATGATATATATTTCTCCCACATTCTTATTTTTCCCTGATCATGTGATTACATGTACTACATGACAGGCCTCTATGTGTTTATTTAAGATCCATTCTTTTTATGTTATGATGTTAAGCCTTCAAATTCATGTGGTATGCTTCATTTACATGTTTATTCTATTACTCTGATTTTTATCCCACATTTTTTTTATATTTATTCCCTAGGATATCCTAGGTAGTTTTATGAGCTCAAATGTAATTAGGATCACATTATGGAAATTAAAAATATATATATTTTATTATAGTTTCATGATTTCTATTTATGCCCATAGTCAATATAAGATACTAGAATTTTTTATCCAAGGTCTATATTTAATAGACAATTGTGCCTAAAATCATGTAATAATATGTGTAAAAGGCATTTGTCACTATATTTGTTATCAGCGGTAGGTATATTTATTTTTATTTATTCAAAAAAGAAACCATTAGTAAGCCCTCTAAGGATAATTATATCTCCCTGGATAACCTAGATTGTAACATAGGGAATCATGTGTTAAGACTATGTTTTCATTTATAAGTTATTAATTATATGTTCATACTTCTGATTTTATATTATTATTAGATACCTATTGAATCTTCCCCCATTTTCTATTATTATTATTTTAGTTAATGTTTGTAAATAGGTGATCCTGCAATAACAACCAATGTGATAGACAATGTGAATATTTCCCTAATAAGATATCAAACCAGATAGGAACATGATATCATAACATCATGAAAAAATTGGTTCAACATGATCATTTAATTAATATTAACATGAAGCTTATGGATGTCCCTTCTTTTAAAAATAATGATCATGTCTCAGTCAAAAACTTTTTGTAAAAAATCCTCCTACCATTAGTGTATGTATTGATTCTCTCAATGTGGATCAATGGATTAACTCCATTGAGAAGATATTCTAAATCCTAAAAATCTCTACAAAATATAAAATCATTCTATCATTCTATTTTTTTTGATGTAGAAGAGGATAATTAGGGGAAACTGATCATGAACATGAATTCTAAATATGAAATTGATTCAATAGATTTTTATGGATGCAATAAAATATTTTCAACAATTATTTTCTTTGAACTCTCTTTCTTAAGAGGGAAAGGGTGTTACTCATACAGGATAAAAAGTAGTATGGTTATATCGGAGTATTTGAAGAAATTTTACAAGGATTTCATGATATACCTATAGATTTGTCATGAAAATCTAAATAAATGTGGATCATTAACTTAGTGTATTAAAATAAAGTCTATAATAAGAATTAGTGATTCAATACATTGATAGCTATGATGAGATTTTCCATTCTACCCTTAAGGGTGAGATGGATATTGGATACCCATAGAGTTCTCATGGGGATAGAGATAAAAAGAGGAAATGGAGTTTAATATGGTAGGATTAATAGATAAGTACTGTTGTTGAATGAAAACCCAACATACCATGTGTCCAATGTGGGGAATGAACAACATGGTAACTGTCTAAAGTGGACAAATAGATTATAAAATAGTAGACAATCTGGGAATCATGATAATATGTTCTAAAAGAATATGATTAATCTCACTAATTCATAAGAATAAATGAATGATCATATATATAAATGACCTATATTATAGTGTTTCAACTGTAAGAAACCTAGGAATTATGTAATCCAAATCCATGATCAAAAGGTTTTCAAAGACAATAAGAAAATAAACATAAAGGCATCATGGAAGGGTATATTATATCATTACATCAATGTTGGATCCCAAAAATGATGTGGTTATAGGTATGCTGGTTATTCATCCATGAATAGAAAATGAACTTTTTGAATCATGTTCTGTTAATTTGTTCATATTATTCATGTTTAGTAGAAAAATTCAAGCACTACCTCATGATCTCGATTTCTAGTTATTTTTGATAATATAGTATGGGGTAATTATTGTATCTAATGTATGTAAATCCACCTTGATCAATGTTTTTGGACTGTTCCTTCAGGATAATTTTGAATTCATTCCTTTGGTGGAGCTTGATGTTGTATTACAAATGGAATGGATACCTATATGAAAAGCTAATATCAATTGTGATGATAAGGATATCACTCTTCACATCCCTAATAATCCTAAAATTATATACTACTATATGAAGAAGGTGGAATATCCATCAGAATCATCATCTCAATTTTGGATATTATTTCCATATGAGAATGAATATCTATATCATATAATTAATAATATAGAGGAAATTATGATTAAATTAAAGGCCACTATGTGGGACTAAACTGATATATTCTATGATTAATTTCATGGTCTTCCTCTTAATTGATATGTGGATTTCTAAATTGATCATATACCCAGTTCACTACCAATATCAAAGATTCTTTATAGTATGGACACCATTGAATTTAAGTAATTCAACAAGCAGTTACAAGAGAATATGGAAAAGTGTTTCATATTCTCGAGTGCATCACTATGGTATTCATGGATACCATTCCACAATAAGATGGTTATTTCAATGCTCTTATTCATTGATTATTCTCAGGTCAACAAAATCATGATGAATAATAAGTATCTCATTTTATGGATAAATGACGTGTTTAATAAATTGCATGGGGTCAGTTATTTCACTAATGTGGACAATCAGTTGGGATATCACTAGGTAAATATTAATATGGAAGCTATTGCCAAGACTATGTCTTGAATAAGATATGGATACTATGACTTCATAACTATTCCCTTGAACTCTCTAATTCTTGAGAAATATTCATTGACATAATTAATAGAGTATTAGAGATTACCTAAACAAAATTTTCTTAGTCTTTATATATGATATTATGATATATTACAAGAGGAAGGAGTAGTATTAGGAGCATTTTATTAATGTGATTATGAATTTGTTTAGTGATAAACTCTATGAAATGAACAACAAATGTGAGTTCTGGTTGGAAGAAGTATCATTCTTGGTGCATGTTATTGCTTGAAAATGGATATTTGGGGACCCTTCTAATGAAATATAGGGGTGGCCTAGGCTAAAATCTATAATTGGTATCTGTTGTTTCCTGAATATAGATGGGTTATCATGATAGCTTTTTGAGGAAATTATCATGATCTTAAAAACCCACTCAATGAGATGAATCGAAAGGGAGTAATGTTTTTCAGGACGAGTGAATGTGAAGACATCTTCAAATATTTGAAAATGAGGCTTTTCACTACCCCATTATATATACTATAATAATGTTTAGAAAACATTATAGTATATATAGATGATTAGAAGTTGATATTAGGATGTGTACTGATGGGAAACTATAAATTAATATCCAATGACCTATGAGAGATTAAAGTTAATTAAAAGAACAATACCATGCACTGTCTGGAGTTGGAATTTATGTTCTTCATGTTGAAAATCTAGTGGCATTATCTCCATGGGAAGAAATTTTAGATGTATACTAATAAAAAGATCCTTCAATATATATTTACATATAAGGAGCATAATATTACCCAAAAGATATGGTTAGATCTCATCAAGTATTATGTCTGCTTAATTCACTACCATCATGGTCATTAAAATAATGTGCAAGATTCTCTATATAGAAAGGATCCTAAAAAATTATCAATGAAGATAATTTAGAAGGATATATTCATGGTAGACATGAAAATGTTGGACATGGTAATCATAAGGGAAGGAAAAATACCATTGATTGACCCCACTCACGGATGCACATTGCTTGACCTTCTCCATCATCCTTGGGAGCACAATGATGTATCAACAACATCGAGAGCACTACTGGAGGGAGAATATTAAGATGAAGATTGTGGAATATACATCAATGTACCAAGTATGTTATCATGTGAAGGCCAGAAGAAAAAAATTTAATCGGTTATGCAACCATTACTTACACAACACCTCCAGCCAGAAGCAATGCATCTAACCATTAATTAAATGAAAAATGTACATAAAGTTGAGGATGAGTTCAAACCAATATGATTTCCCTGATCCACCTAACAACAAGGCTACACATAATTTTACAGCATATTATTTCCATAATCAGAGTCACTAGTTGTCCACCACTCAGATTGAGATTTATCCCAATTGAAAATCATAAGGATGTATGCATCCACCATCTTGGGAATCTTAGAAGACGATCTGGTAGACATATTCCTAGGAAGATTAGAATAATCCTTTAGTGGTCTCCGTTTTGAGGGAACAAAGGTGAATACCTCACTATCAGTGATCTTTTCCTTTCCACTAAGGAATGGTTCCTTGAAATAGTTATTCCCACCACCTCCTAGTGTCATAATAGAATTATTGTTCCCCTTGTAATCCTCAGAGACATTCCCCTATTTCTCATATAATTTAGATGAATGAATGATCTTCTGGATTTCCTGATTAATGTCAATATACTGTGGTGCATCCTTCTGAATGGAGACTTCTGGATTTCCTGATTAATGTCAACATAATGTGGTGCATCCTTCTGAATGGAGACATCAACCCCAGATGGATTAGGGTTAACGAGACCCAGATATCGGGTAGAGATGTTCTCAACTAAAGTAACATCTTTAACCAAATCAACCTGAATATTCGATGGACCACTATGTGCTATTTTCGGGGACACATCCACCATTAGCTATTTGCTTTTCATCATAGACACCAGAGAGTCATATTTACCCGAAATCAACCCTTCCTCCATAGTGGAACCTAGATCTTTAGCTAAATCACCATCATGAATAATGGGTTTATACCGATTCATATCTTTCATCCTTGACTTCATTCATCGGAGATTTGTTGGATGACCTCTCATCTCGAATTCCTCACATAAAGAATTCTTCCGACATTTCTCCAAAGAGTTTCCAATATCCATACATACATTATATAAAAGGTGATTTTTTCATACTCAACATCAATATAAATGTTCTCAGAGGGAGTAAAAAGAGTTACCTTGTCAGTTAGATTGGAACTGTGGTCTACATCCACCAATATTCTGGAAAATTTACCAAACTATACATCCTCAGTCTCCTTGTCAAGACGAATAGGAAACCCAATTGCCAAGCCAATATCATGTGAAATAATTATATGCCAAAGGACCCAATTGAGATAGTAAAGATGAACTGAGACCTGAGAGAAATCATTTATTGCACGTGATACATTAAATTCTAAAGACGATTCACGTAAATGAAGCCATCCGTGATTCAGTATCAGGGTCCCAAAGCTCCATGCACAAAACTTCAAATCAGCTGAGTGAAAAAGGAATCGAAAGAATCCCCAACCAAGGGAGACACATTTAAAGGTTGATAATACCCACAAAAGTGAAGTTATTTGATTCAAGTCTTCAAACCTCAAAGGTTTTTCTCCTTTAGGTAAAGCAATGCATGCAATTAAATAATTTTTTCCAATTATCATTCATTCTGAAAATGCTGCAAAATTGGACACCACATGAGTTGAGGAACCCTTATAGAGGATTTGGACATGGAATAAGTCCATAATCAAAGCCATATATCCACTATCCATCTATGTTCCTGAAATTGATTTCATCTTGGCATCAACCTAAAAATGAAAAGGATCTGTCTCGGCCTCCTGGAGCATATTCTCCAGATCCATTGTGGCATCCTTCTGACTGGATGGTTACTGCAAGTCACCAATATTGGTTCAAATATTTAAAAAATTAGGATCTAGAAAAGAATGAGGATAGGCTAAGGAATTTGGCTCCACAAAACTTGTAGGGGTGTGGGATTCAACAGATTCACACAGGTGTAAGCTGGATCTAGCGTTGGCCCACAGAAACGCCTCCATCATAGCTGCCGAAACATCCTTTGGACTTGATGGTCTTCTTGAATCATAACAATTTGCATAAAAAAGTAGATTTAGTAGATATACATAGCACATCAACATATCGCACTCCATCAACAGATTCTCAAAGGATCAAGTTGGATCCATCTTCAACTCGCAGGGACGCATCTGGTGCTGTTGCAACATCCATTGGACCGGGTGGCATTTGTGAATCATCACGACTTGAATCAAAAAACAGAGATTTAGTATATCCAAGAAGCACATCAACAGATCTCTCTAGGAGATCTATAATCGGTTGAAATTAGGCCAAAGAACTCGGATTTAACACATCCATAGGGTTGCAAAATTTAGTAGAAGTCTGTGAATCACGAGCAGATGACGAGGAAGTAACCCATGGCGCATCTTCATTGAGAGAGGGAATGAGATCAAGGACAAGGTAGTGAGGAATATCCATTTATAATCGCCATTTCTAGCGACCCTCATTGAGGGATAGAGAACACACTACCCGTACCGCCATGTCCATCATCCATTACTTATACGTTCATGGAAGCTGGAAAACCTACCCATAGAATTTGTTACAAGAATTATATATACATCCGAAGGATGTAATGTTATATGTTTTTCTATGGATATTCTTACAAATATAGAACACTTTATTTCAATTTGATAGGACTTCTCACTTAATCAACATGCATGGATAAACATTAGAGAAGTGGTGAGACTACATAGAGTACCATTATCAATTGTATATAATCATGATCTGAGATTTACCTCAATGTTCTGGAAATTTATGCAATATACTCTAAAAATTGGGCTAAACATAAAAATTATTTATCCCTGTCATACTACTGGAACGTCTGAGAGGATAATTAGAAGAATATAATACTTGTTGAGAACATTCTCAGTCAAATTTTAGGAGGATTGGATCAGCATTTTCCATTGGTTGAGTTCACTTACAATAATTGTTTCCACTCAATTTTCAAAATGGTTCCATATGAAGCCATTTATGGGAAGAGATATAGAAAAAAAACATTCGACGTTGAAGTCAGTGAATATAAGTTGGTTGAACCCAAAATGGGTAACGATATGGTAGAAAAGGTGAAGGCATTTTAGAATCACATAAGGGGAGCCTAATGTCAACAGAATATCTTGGTATAAATTTATTGATAGGAAATTGATTTTGTGGTTAGATATGTGGTATTCCTCCACATATATCAATGGAATAGAATCATGAGATTTGAGGAGAAGCGAAATCCAATTCCTAGGTACATCATCCACTTTGAGGTTCCTCATCACAGTGGATCTATAGTAGATCGACTAGAAATTCCACTAACATTGTCTCAAGTATATGTTGTATTCCATTTATCCCTCATAAGGAAGTACATAACAAACCCCACACTTATGATAACTCCTTTTTTGCTACAGATATAAAAATATATCTATTATTAGGATTATCTTGTGATGATATTGAATTGTAGATAAAAGGATCTAACAAATAAGACCACACACCTGGTTAAATTATGATGTGGGTACAAAAATACTAAGATGTTATATGGGAAGTAGAGGAAGAGATTAATGATAAGTTATCTAACCTATTTTCACCATAGAATGTAAAATTATATTTGGAGGGCCAAGTTTCATAAGTTTGAATAATGTTACACCATGATATTTTGTATGAGATATTTGTCTACAAATAGTATTTTTTGTTCAGTAGCTTGTATTGCATGCAACACTGAGTCTAAATGAACAATGATTTGAATTTAAAATGTTAGTATTCTAACATGACAATTATAACATAGAAATATAATTTGAGGGTTTTAATTAAAATAAAACAATTTTGAAATAATTATATTTCTTAATTCTTAAGAAATAAACACATAGTTTATGGTAAAGTCATTTAATTATTCTAAAATAAGTTTTCTTCAAAAATTATTTTCATTATTTCCAAGGAAAAATAAATATAATTAATTTTGAATATTTTAGAGAATACAATTCAAAACATAAAAATAAATTTTGAGTTAATCAGGACAATATTATATTAGTTTTAATTTTTTATAATTTTATAAAAATTGTGAAATTTTAATGAGTAATGAAAAATATTGATTTACATTGAAAATTGTATTTTCATTTAAAACATTTTTAATATAAATATCTATTTTGGATTTGTTTTCAATATTAATTTGATACATATGATTACAAATGTTATAATATTCATCTTATAAATGGATTTTATCGATTAATTTAGTATAAAAAAATTTATATTTTAAAAGTAAATTTTTTTGAAAAATGATTTTCCCTTGAATTTTCATTATTAAAAAGAAAATTGAATTCTTCTATTTCATTGTATTGAATTTTTAAAAATTGATATCATATTTTGAATCATGATTTAAATTTTTTAAATATCACCCTTTAAATATTTTGACCTATATAAATTGTAACTGCAGTACTTTTTGTTATCACATTTAAGTGTAAATCAGGTAATTATGGGTAAAAATAATATAATAACGATTATTAAGTCACCCTGAAACATACCCAAATTCTATTTTATCATTAATATGAAACCTTAAACATTCATGGGTTGAGTTAATATCCTTTTGGATCCACTTGGCTGACATTAACTCACTTATAGAGTTTTTTTTCTAGAAAAAGTGAAACATGTCACACTTTTGTTTTAAATTAGTTTATCATTTTTAATATGTGGTTATATAAAATCATTATTCATATAGAAATATTATTTTGAATGATAAATTATTTGTATTAATCAGGGTAATTTATTTTAAATTTTTTGGTAAAAAATAATTATCTTATGTACAAACACAATGATGATACATCAATTATTAAATTTATTCAAAAATAAGATAAATGTATTAAATATATATAAATAAATATAAATTGAGATATCGAATGTGATGCATAAGTTATATATATATTTATTACATGTTTAGTATACAATAAAAAATCAAATTTGACTTGTTGCATTGAGGTTTGTAATGTCAATGTAGTTAATAGTATCAAGTTTGACATTAATGATATTTTATTGAATTACTATATTTTAAAATTATTTAAAAATAATAAGATTATAAAATAAGAAAAAATTGGGAAATATATTTTTTATAAGTTCTTCCCATGATAATTTATTGTATATTTGGAAGAAATTGTTCCAAAAATAGTCTTATTATATTTTAATATTTTGAGAAATTCCAAAAGTGTCCATAACATCAATTATAAATGGGAACCCATTCCTTATGTTTTCAACAACATATGGAACCATATATCTCTAAAATACTATTCAAATTTCTCTTCGCAACATCTTTATTTAATTAATTAATTTTATACCACTTCCAAAATACCTACCCTAGGCCTCTTTAGAGAAGATATAATGGATATCTTTCATAGAAGAGGTAATTCCCTTAACTAACCCTTTCAAATTTCTTTCTTCTTATACGTCCACTTAGTATGTTATACCCATCCTTGAATAATAAACCTAGTATAAAATATATATTGATATTTTATTATGGTAATGGGTTGAAAATATTATACCTCTTATCAATCCTACAAAAAATGAAGGCATCAAGCATGCGTACATATGACTTACCATCTCCACGTAGAGGTGTAATTTATTTTCAAAACCAATTTATATGGATTGTTATACTAAGTTACAGAATAGATATATATATAATACAAATAAAATTATATTTAATATTTAAAATTAATATTTCTTCCATTTCGCTATTTATCACTAATAAGGGAATGAAATCATCGCTTAGGCGTACGTATGGCCTGCCATCTTAAAGAAGTGATGCAACTCATTTTCCATATATATATTTCGATAATGGTCATAAAAATATATTAAATAATTAAATATTATACTTATAACCCTAATATAATTCTCTATTTTATTAGTCTATATCACATGTACATGAACCAGAGCTTTTGTGACAAATCAAGTATGGAAAATGAAGCAGTTAAGACATGAAAAATGGTAACAAGGATATATTGTTAAACAGTGGGTGGAAAGAGTTTATATAAGGATTATATATTATATAATAAATATTAATATTATTATATTATAAATTAATAACATTATTTTGAACAATATATAAAAGGATAATGTATATTCAACTAATGAAAATCAAAATGTAGGGGGTCTCTCCTAACCTCCATATTTTCTATGGGATACACTTTACCTCTATTTGAATCAATTTATCAGATTATTATTTATATATACATCTCATATATAATATTTATATTCACTAAACATTTTTATGTTTTTAAATTCATCTTTATTTTAATCAGAGTTAAATTTTTTAAAATATACCCTTCTCAATTCCACTTGATAAGAAAACTCGATAGAGGGAACTTATTTGTTTCTTACAAATTTTCAAATAATCTCCATAAAATATTTTAATACTCTTATATAATTATAAAATCACTCAATTTATCATGGAAAACCATTTTTTCTTTTATGTTTTAATTCAAATAATTATACCTTTATCCTCATTAAAGTCTCTTTATTTTTTCCATAAAACTATGCTTAAGTGGCACATTTCTAAAGTTACCGAGGTATAATTTTTATGGTTTTAAATTTTTTTAAATTTCGTTATACATGATATATTTTTATTTTTCATTTAGTAATTTTAAATAATGATCTAAATCACTTATTTCATGGATACCATTTTTTATACTTCCTTTAGTTATCCCCTTTTACATGATTACAATACCCATTTCCTTCCATGGGTAACCCTTATGTCTATTCCTTATGTTTGATTATTTATGTGGAACACATATACATTAAAATTTTATGATGGATGTTTCGAGATAACACTCAACTTAATTGGGTAATATTTTGGTCTCCTAAGACATTACGTATTTGATTTGTGAGTAAACCTAGTCAATTATGGGGCATTGTCCACCATATGATATAGTCATGGTTTTTATGCTTAAATCATATTTATATTATGAAATAATTTCTTGGAACATTCAAATTTTTACATTATCATATGATTCCATGTTCTAAATGGTATTACACCATGTTTTTATTTAAGATAAATTCCTTTTATGTTATCTAGTTATGCCTTATGACTCATTTGTTATTCTTAATTTCCATGTTTATTCTATTAATGGTAATTTAGCTGACCACTTTTTTCTATATATCCCCTAGGTTATCATATATAGTTTTATTATTTCAAAGGGGGTTAGGATCACATTATAGAACTTTAAAAAAATTATTCTAGTTTCTTGATTTCTATTTTTGTATATATATTCCAAAAACACTATAACTTTCAATCCTTTATCTAGTTTTAAATTCTAATTATTCATAAAAACATTTAATAATTTTTTTTAATGGTCTAGGTCACTATAATAATTATTCATAAACACTTACATCAAAAGGTCTGCCGTTTGGGAATCATAAAACCAAAATTTTAGTATATAAATCTAATCATCTTTAGAAAAAATTATATGGTTAATACAAAATAATGAAATAAAAAATAAATCTCATTTTAGAGTGAAGATTATACCATAAATTTTCACTACCACTAAGATGTATTTGAGACCACAATTAGTGGTTGGTTTCTTGATTAGATTTCATGAAGCTAATGTAGATTTCATTTATCCTTATCTTTGTCATCATGTCAATTTCTATAGGGTTGTGTGGTTGAAAAGATTATTATATAATAAATAATTATATTTTAATATAAGGGATATTAAAAAATGAATTATTAATTAGCAGTCTAGATCAATTACATCTTATCATAGAGGTTTTTATAAATATTTTTTTTGTTTTTTTAAAACACTCAATAATACCCCCCATTTGTTCTCCATTTTCCATTTCCTTTCATTTACTATTAAAAACTATTAGGGGATATTTAATTAAATTAATAATTAAGGGAATTAAATAAGTAATATATTATTATTCATTTATTAAATATCACAAAAAATTTATGTGATTGTGTGATAATGCTCATAAAATTTGTTTAATTATCATGGAGGTAAGTATTCCCCTCCTCTTAGTCTAAGAATTATGTTTCGTTTTTTTATTTTATTCTTCTCCGTTATTAATTTATATTTCATTTTATTCACTCTTATAATGTTTTTTTATTTTCTATTCATCCTTTATTATTTTTAAACAATTAATGAAGACATGTTCCCACCACAATATGGTCCTATTTTTCATTTTTCATTTATAATTTTAGGGTTTTTTATTTTTAGTTCAATCTATGCCATTACATATTTTTTGTTTTTTTATTAATTTTTTAGGATCTCCCTTAATATATAAATAATTTAATTTCGGATGAGGTATTTTGATCATTTCAAATTGTCCTACACTTACATTAATGATCTTCATCTATTGGTTGGTTAAAGTGGAGAACTATAATCAGATCCCTTAAAACAATACTTTTCAATAAAGAATATTTGAATTATCCAATTAATCACTGAAATTGCATCAAATCATGTAATTTTTAGATGATTTTCTAAAATGTAACAAAACCATATCCATTTAAACCACTACAAAAATATCGTACACAAAACATTAATGGTCAGTTATGGGAGATAAAGGCAGAATAAAAGGATAACATTTTTAAGCCAAAACATCAAGAGGTGGAACTGAAGATTAAAAATTATTAATTAGATTAATTTTATAGAAGAATACACAATTCTAATAAATAGTCAACCATAATAAATTCTTAATTAGGAATTGGAATAATTTATTTCAAATATTTTGGATGAAATTATATAGCTAGAGGAATATTTGAATAAAACAATCAAGCTATCTATTATTTCTTATAAAAATTTACCAAAATCTTTACATAAATAAAAAGTGATAATCGATGAATAATTAGAGGTATACTTAACACATCATGACACAAAATTGTATTGTATTTCTTATTTGAAAATGAAAAATAACCATTATTATTTTTAAATTGATTGTTTAATATAATTATTTCATGATTTGGTTGGAATATTGGGGGCTACACAAGGTGGTTTCTATTTTTAATAGTGGTTGGATTATCCATTTGTACATTTCATTAATAAAAAATGATGTTATTACAATGATATGTATTAATAAATAAATCCTTCCTTTATATAAAATCTAAAATTATAATCATTACATTTTTTTCCACCATTTCCACGAAATATTGAAACAAATTTCATGTAAATATTATTGTTTTTAAAAAATGTTTACCTCATATAGAAGAATGTAAAAAATGAAAACAAGAGAATATGGTGGTCTAAATGACATATTTCACAATATTTATAGCCTATGGGTGGCCTATAATGTTATTCTAGCTATAGATAATATAAATGTATCACTTTTCGAGAGGCAACAATAGTTTCTTTTAATTTATCTGCATTTTTGTATTTATTTCATAAATAATTTATTTCTATTAATTCTATATAAATTCCTTAAATTTATTTTGGATGTCCTTAGATGATCATTAATTTTACAATGTTGGAAATAACCATCAGGTTGTTTCCTTATATTATATATCTCATGTTCTTATCCTAATATTTTTATAATATTTATTAGGATAATCATCAATGATATTTATTAGGAGCAATGGAATAAATTTCTCTCTAGGAGAGGATAAATATGTTTTCTTAATGTTTTCTTCTGGTTGTCATAAAAATCTATGAACTGAAGTGAATATATATTATGTAACTAATTAAAAATTCTCAATCAATTCTTCAATCTCATTGGTAAGATGTGAGGCACGATCTTGATTCTTTTATTATTTATTTTTTATCTGAAATGGAAGTTTTTCAACGGAATTCTTAATTGTTTCTTTATCAAAAAAATATGATTTTGACAAAATTCCATATTGGAATTTTATAATAATAATATTTCATTTTATTTCTCTTTAAAAATTCATAATGGGGAGTGATAATGTATATTACATATGGGGATATCTAGGTCTGGAGCCTCACGTTCTATTTTTGGGAATGCTTAAGTGTGTTCTTTTTTAAATTTGATTGGAAAGGAATAAATAAGTTCTTTGGAAAAGAAAATATTAAGGAAAAAAATTACGATAAATGAATATACAAAATAATTAGTTGTGAGACAAGCATGAAATAGATGACACACACACACATATAATAATTACTCACATAGTGGTATTATAACATATTTCTACATAATTTGTATCATCAATATCATTCAATTTTTCTTGAATAAAACTATTCAAAAAAAATAAAATTTATTAATATTGACTTATTTTTGTATATTTTTTCCTAAATTTCTATCCTAGATTAATAAATTTCAACATGAAAGAGTTTATAGATTACATGACATATGAATTTTTCCATAACTGAAAAAGGTTATGTGTAAGAGAGTTGATAAACCCCCTTTTTAATAATTTAAATATAATAATTTATCTAAATTACATAACTTTATCTTCATTTGAATATTTAAATAAAATATTTTATTCGAACACGAATTTGTGAATTCAATGAAATTTTTATTTTTACCTATTTAATTCAATTATAGTTATTCTATCATAACATTCATTATTGAAATATATATTACTTAATATATTATGGATGAATTATAAACTAGTCAAGATACATTATTCATTTAGGGAATACTATCTGGATCCCCCATTTAAATGTTAAAAAGATTCCATTTATACAAGTAATGATAGATCCAATAGAACGTACCTTACATCTCCATTTGAGAAATAACATACCCATACAATATTGGATATGGATGAAATTATGATTGTCGTTAAATGAATCAATTTTTTTACTCTATTAAATTGGAAATATAATTTATTCTTAGGGGATATAAGTTAAAAAGGTTGATCAATTCAAATTAACTTTTATGGTAGAATTATTTATGCTCCCTTATTGACATTTCAAAAACTCTACCATTTACGTTGTATTTATTTACGTTTTTAAAACCTTTACATTATTTTTTACGAGTTTATTAGGGTATGTATAGAGATATTTCTATAGGTACACTTCTCAAATAATTTTTATTAAGGAATCACTTTTTAGGGTTCTATTATACTAATACTCCTTGATTCATCTTCTACTTCTTGTTACTTTTCTTATATAGATCCTCTCGATGACGACAATGTTGCACATTGAAGAGGAGTTTCTATTTGTAGTCGATATAATTCTTAATATCTTGAAATATAATTAGTTTGAATATATGAAGAAACTATAATTTATATATTATTATCAATAAATTGTAACTAAATGTCTAAGGAACTATTTTGATAAATACATAGACTGTGAGTTAGTCTTTAGTGAATTGGGAGATAGAAAAATAATTATAAAAAATAATTAACATCAGATATAATTTTTGGGTTAAATTATAATCCTAATCTCAAATAACTATAACTTATTGGATGGTGATGCTTCCCTAAATTTATGTTGACCTTAAGTTGTCTAAATCTCCACAATCAGAGTAGGGTGTTGTGATATTTATTTCCATAAGATAACCATGTTCCCTTCCTTTTTATATTTTATTCTCAGTTTATTTCTATATGGTTAGGGGTTGAAAACACTATGGTGTCATAATTAAATAGTTTTAAATATAATAATAATAATTAATGAATAGTTTAGGGGCGTATTAGATTGATTACAACTTATCATATATGTATTTTTAATGAAATGGTTTTACTATTTTCTTCCTTTTTTTTGAATGAAGTCATCAATACCCTTCATCTTTAGTCAACCATTTATCATTCTTTTGTTTGTTCATTAAATACTATATGTTGTTATTTAATTCACCTCATCATCATGATAATGTCCAATATCTACCCTTTTTACAAAAATAGTATAAATTGCAAACATTGTAAGAGCGCAGCTAGCAATACTCAACCCATAGAATAGTAACTAGGGTTATATGTTACTTATCTCATTGTGTTTTCTCAATTAATCTGTGCAATTAGAAGATCCCACTAAATTATATACCTCATTATATATTCATGGAGCACCGTCAAAAGACCGTCATGATTTTGAATGGTTAGATCCTGATTCATTGAGTGATCTACTCAATGCGGCCTAATAGTTATATTTTTTTGTGGAAAAATAAGAATAATATTTTCTCTATAGAAGAAGATTTATAAGTTCATAATATGAGATAGCATGAAACAAATAGAAGTGAAAAATTAGGTATAGTTGAAGAATACTAACAACCATCCAACCCTTTTCTAAAATCATTATATATATTGATAGATTATGGGATGTCTCTTATCAGTATATATTCAACTTCCCCCATAGTAAATAAAGTGTTAGCAAGTGTATTAATAGTTATAAAAATGAAAAAAAATATAAAAATCATCATGATATGACTTTGTTTTATTTAATTATATTCCTAAGATATTTACTCTATCACTAGTAGGATAAATCCCATCAAGTACCTGTGATGGGCCATCCGTTGTGGGTATTGGCCCAGTATAAGTTTCATGGAGATAATTCCTTATATTAGGAGGCCCCATATGTAGTCTTGGTACTAACCCTTTAATTAGTATATAATATTCTTTGGTGGTTGTAGAATCTACCTAAGATTATGGGATTTGACCCATAGTAGTATGATGTTCCAATTATGGTATTGAAGATTCACTAATATTTAATGATCACAATAAATTTGAATTGTTGGTATCTTGAACCTCTCCTCCTTCATTCATTGATATCGACTCTTGTAGAAGCTTCTAAAAAAGTATTAATACTATAACCATATGGAAATATAATTCCAGTTTCTAGGTATGAATATCGGAAGTAAATTTTATAACCAACCATATTCTCTTCTGGCGATACATGTGGCTCATCTAATAGAATGATATCATTTTATAAGCTAGTGTGGTGGCATATCGTGTTTTTTATTGAGTCATACTAACATAAAATAGGACAAATACGTATAATATCACATCCCAATATGTCATGTATTTAAAAATGGTCATGTGATGTCTCTTATTCTACTAGGGTTATTATGTATATTATGCTACCTAAAATAGTGACAATTTTATCATACTAATGAGATTGTATGAATTCCCCCAAAAAATCAGTACAATATAAGAATAATATGGTTAAACCCATCAGATATAGTTGAATACGCTATGATAAACCATTCCGAGAAGAATTAATATTAAATAAAAATCCTAAAAACTCATTCCACTCCATTATAATTTATCAATGAATGATTCCTTCAGTTATACCACACTCCAACTTCTACTACACCCATCTGGTAATAAGGATTATAATATCAATTTCTTAAATCAACATATATATCTCTATATGGTATTTCAAGACCTCTATTGGTTCATCCTCATTTAAATATTATTTGGTCGATATAGATCCTCAATTTTTGGAATGTGATTTCCTTCTTGAACAATATCCCATATGCCTTAACTTTTATTCATAAATGGAAAACAATTATATAAATTGTAGCGTTATAAATGGATTTATATTATAATAAAATCAAAAAATCCTCCTCAAAATATAGATATTGTTCTCAAGTAATATTATATTTAACTTCATGATTTAAAAATTATCTCCATTCAGAACATCAAGACAATACTATAGTGGTTATTCAATTGTGAGCTGCTGGGAAACCTATGAGTTTTTTGGGAGTGGATAATCATATTATTCAACTTTATTTCCTTTCAATAATGACTACATAGTTCCATACCTTCCTTTATCCTGGTTCAAGAAATTATTTACCCTAGTTATTATTCATGGAAGTGTTTCATGGGGATGTGAAGGCATATTTTCATTACCAGAATAAGGTTTCAAACTAAAAACTCATTTGGAGAGGGAAAATTGGTTTTCTATAGAGTGTTTTATGTTGATATAATAAGACAATTTTTTCTTCCCATTGGGGTATTATTTTCTATTCTCATTTCCATGATGGGTTCTAACACTAAACTTTATATAAAACAAAATTGGTGTGAAACACTTCATATTGTATAAAATTCATTGATGATATCATGGTCTATTCATACCCAAAAAAATAAAAAATATTATATTTATATTTTATGATCATGATTTATAATTTTCATTTCCTCTATATGTAAATTTAATTTTAGGGACATCACCATAAGGGAATAAACTGAATTTTGAGTTTATTGTAAAAGGAATAAGGTAATTTCCTCACATTATTAATAGTTTTTTACAACATAGATATGATGATGAAATAAATTAAATCTAATCCTACTAATTTGAATCTCACTATAGAGCTCACATTATATTAATTACAATTTAATCTATCCCTAAATAACATGGCTATGCCTTGAGTTTAGAAAAGGGTATTTTTTTGTTTTATATGTTTGTTATACATTGGATGATCATATCTAGAAGCAAATATCCATTTTGACACCTCATGTGGAATCTAGCATGATGAACCTGATGTTCTATGTTGTGGTAAACATCAGAACAATTAAATAAAATTGTGGGTTCTTATCCAGTTCTGGGTAACAGGTTCCAAGAGTTCCACTCTTGTCCATAGCGTGGAACCTCATCGAGTGTTTTGAGATTGGTATATCAAAGATTTTGATCAATAATATCATTATCTATGATATAAAAATAATGTCTATCTATGATCAAGGCTCTCTCCTCATGGCCCTTTCTGTCTCTATTAATGTTTGAACCAATTTAAGAATTCACACAACATTTTCATATATTTTGGGGGGAGAAATTCATCATCGTTTTCTTCAAGGATCAGTTCCCCATGGATGTAATAAACATCCTAAATGATAATAATTACCTTATATATGTGGAAATCGAAGGGATCCATTTATTAATTATCCTAGGAATGAAGTCAAAAATCTTATACACATATGTCTATAATACATATAGGGTCGCATATATCTCAAAAATTTTAATACTGTCTCCATAATTTATACACCTTATTCTAACCCAGTATGACCACTTCCTTTGAAGGATTACACTTCTCTAGGGTTTAAGTACTAATCATAATTCTTGATCTAGATTTAATTAGTGGATACTTGGTAGAATATGGAAGTGTAGAAATGTGTCGAGGTTCTAACTAATATGGACTATTATCTTGGGTGGATTTTCAATTCCATAACTGTCATTCTTGGTTACAGATCCCTTTATTAATATATGATCCATTTGATTAGAGGATATCTATTACTATTATAATACCCAACATGATCCATGAGTATAGCTGATTTTATTCTAACCATGTGATATTAACATTATAAAAATAATGTAAACATATATGGGAATGATGTCTAACACCAAAAATATTGTGTGATATACCAACATGATATATTAAAATGTTGATAGATATGGATAGTACTTTTGAACTTACCAAGTTCACTGTTATTAGTAAACTGCTTAATATAGGTAGATTCTTCTATAGAAGGACTAATATTCAGAGGAAGATCTATTTTTCAAATGATGAAAAGAAATCTGACATAGTTAATCAACATTTCACAAGAAGGGTGAATAAAAAAGGTGTCTTGGAAAAGAAATAAAAGAATCAAAATGAATCAGTGAAATTTTAATAAAGTAAATAAATTATCATAGATCAATTCATCAAAAAATATTCACCTATAAAAATTCACATTTGATTGTTTGAAGCACCCCACTTCTGCACACCCAGATCTGGTGCAAAAATAAAACTTTTTAAAAAAATTCTTTGATACATATTATGACATAACAAATTTATCCATCAATAAATAAATAATAATTTTAAAATATTTCATCACAAACATTCCCACTGTCTGTTAGGTCTATAGTTTTAAGGAATTAAGAAAATATTTTAACCATCAAAACAATTGTTTTACGATAAAATTTTTCACATTATACCAAGAACTCATAATTTTACAATAAAACATCATAATATCCAATAAAATTACCAAAACATGGATTATTCAAATAAATATGATATATAAAAATATTCTTTATAAGTTGGAAAAACAAAAACAAAAGAATATGGAGCTCAGATGCTCTGTAAGGGTAAAAATGGGTGATAACATTCAATGATCACAAGTGACAATAAGACGAACAAAAGTTCAATGGAACATAATCAAGTTACAAGATTGTGATGTAAAAAATGAATTCTTAATATCATATAGTTCATTGTCATGGAGTAAGGATTTATAATGACATAATAAATGAGTCATAATAGTGTGGAAACATGAATGTACAATCTCAAGCCATGAGAGCAATCCCTTGGCATATGAATGTGACATAAGAGTGCAACATCAACAAAATAAAAAAAATCCATTGTTCAGACTGAATTCTAGGTCCATTATCAAATATCAAACATTTTCTATTAGTTGATTGGGTAGATTCCCCATTCCCTTTTTATAATTTTGTAGATAGAGTACCTTAGTGGATTGGGATCACTCCCTATTCCATTAATTGTTATCTTACGAGATGTAATATTTTAAATAATAAATTATAGGGATATATAATTACAATCCTTCCAATAAACTACGAAAAGCCATTCATATTTGATCCAAAATATTATAGAAAATATATTTATAATTTCATCATAGCTTAAGTAAAATTTAAGAATAATGTGTGTTTCATGAAAAATTATACAATTAATGATCATATACCATCCGTAGAATAAAATTGGAAGGATTCATTAGTTCATATACCATGTTTCTAACCCTTAATAATTAAATAATTATGACATAGATGAAAAAAAAATTATAATATCATGAGAAAATTAATTGGAAAAACAAGAGAAAAATGTCCTTTTCTTTTCATAACTTTTATTAAAAAATTAATAATTAATAGAAAAATATAAATAGAATATAATTTGGAAAATAATGAAAACATTTATAAGAATATTGATAATGAATAACTGAAATTATTTGTATTTTTTTGCTAAAAATCTAAATAGGATATTCTATTCACACTTTCATAAAGAAAGTCAAAAATGACACATGCAGGAAACATTAAAAACAATCATTTTTTAATTTTTAAATGAAATTAAAAAATAACACAAAATGACCTTATGAAATTGTTGAAATATATATAAAATAATTATTCAAATGGGATAGAAAACAATAGACATTGTAAAGAAAATTTCCTAATGGAAAATAACAGATAACTTTGGTTCCACATTCAAGTAATACGTCATATTAATTGTATACCAAAGGGAGGAAATGATAAGAATAAATAAAAATATTACTAATTAAATATTAGAAAAAATTTATGGAATTATAAATAGAAATAATAAACAATTACCCAAATGGAAGTTTGAATATAAAAAATCTTAATTAAAATATTTATTGGAAAATTAACTATTTACATGGATTCATACTTTGTCAAACACACTGTAACCTAATGTTTAATAATTTTAGCTATATTACTCATCAATATCATAAGTATATGTATATATAGATATATATTATTTTATAACACTCATTTTAAATTTATTGTTTCTTAATTATTAATTAATATTTTTTAAAATAGATATTTGGGTGTTAATTGTCTTGTTTTTCACACATGTGTCGGTTTAGCAGTTTTAGTCCTTGAAGATTGTTTATCGGTAAATCATATCGAAATTTTCCATTGAGATATATTTTATGAGGTTGATATAGATATATATTCTCATGGGAATTTCATGGAACTTATTGTGAATATTCACAGTGAAAACATAAAAAATATATTTATTATAAAAATTAATTTCATAAATGTTTTTATTTTATTCGTCAATATATATATATATATATTATTAAATAATTAATAAAACATATTAAATTCGACATTATTTATTATTTTTTTACTCATTCATGATGTAATAATTCTAACATCATTTATGTAAGTGGTAAAACTGATCCATAGAAGAGTATTTTATATCAAACGAATCAGTAAGAACATGCTATTTCAAATTGATAATTTCAGTTTTATTTAAGATTAATGATTCAAATTTTTTTAATGTGATAACTCTTATTTAAGAAGATATAGGTTAATGATATATATATTAATGACTAAGTAAAGGATAAAACTTAAATAGAAAACTTGATTATCATAATCAATGTTCTTTTGGAAAAGATGGATTAGGGGCTTCTTATGGTTCACATAGGTCCCCAAAAGTGAGATTGATAGGTAATGAAGATTATTTGGGTATAAATTTAAGTTTAATTTTAAAAATTGTTATTTAGGTGGGGGTATCAGGTGACCTTTTATACAAGGTAAGGGTGGCATTTTTTTATATACTTAAATCATAAAAAATAAATGTCTTCTCAAAGGAATCTGACACAATATTTCAATATATATATGAAAAGACAAAATAATGTAAATAAATCCAAACTCACCCAATTTATAGATATTTTTTGTAATATGATCTGAACTTATCCCTTAATTTAATTCTTTTAACTTATTTTACTGTTTAAAATGGTGAGTAACTTTTACCGAGGAAACTTATTTGTATGATAAAAAATGAAATTCACCATATTAATATATTTAAACATGCTAATTCCAAATACGAAATCCATTTTATCAAATATTATATTTTAATGTGATAAAATTTAATTTTAATTTCAATATACATAATTCATAAAAACAAACTTTTGTAAATATGTATTTTTCAGAATAAAATTATGTTATTATCATTCAATTAAAATTAATAAAAATTAGAATAGTTTTAATTTATTATATGGTATAAATTATCAATAAATATCACAAAAATCATGTATTAGTGGTGAATTAATATAATTTATTATTATAAAAGGACAGTACACATATAATTTTTTTAAAAAACTCTCTTTATGTTATCAAATGATTCTTTATTCATTTCTGAAAAATGATAATCGATGTGTAAATTATGATTTATTTATTTAATAAGTATAACAAATATATTTTTGATAATTCAATATTATAAAAAATTGAAAGTTATCATTTAAATAAGAACATTATTCTTAAATTAAATGTCTTTATTTAGTTATAAATTCATAGATTAGTACTCTTTGAAGTTAATTATTTCATTGATTCTATAGATTTATTTTTTAGATCATCCCATGAATTTTATAAAAAAAATTTATTGATATATTTTCAAAAAATTAGTACATTTATCAAACTTTCCAAATCATAAAAAAATAGTTTCCTTGAAATAAATTTTCATTCCTAAGTGAAAAGAAATCATTTATTTTGATAATTATGTTTTTCTATTATGTCATAATGTGTTTCATTTTCAAATATAAAAAAATATTATACATAGTATCATGGTGTTACACAAATCAAAAGATACAAAATGCATTTGATTTATTTTATATAGAGATATATACTAATATTTTAGTGTGTTATATTCTGCCCACATAAATAAATTAAGAAATCACAATTCTCAATAATCTAATTTGAAAATAAATAAATATATGTTCATAAAACCCTTTTATAACTAATATAACCATTTACACCTATTATATTTGAAACATTTTTTCTTTATTGGTTCATCAGGTACAGTCTATGAGTTGAAATGATGCGTCAATAGATTTATTAATTCACTAAATTATTTTTACCATACAAAGAAGTAACAACATGGAATGAATTATTTTGAGAAACAATATTTAGTTGTATGTATTTTTGGAATATAAGGATTTTTTTTCCAAATATCATAATGAAATTTTGTTCCATAAAACTATGTAGATATTACGAGTGTAATGATTGAAACATGGTTGTCAGTTAAAATTAATAAATATACCTATAATTTGAAGAAAAAAAGGTAGATATATGCTTCATTGAAATCACTATCATCTATAGTTCTACAAAGGACTTCAGATGATTTTTGTGACATTTTGAAAAATGGATAATTTCCCTTGTGATAATTCTCAAACTAAGAATCATTGGAATGATGTGTATTTTAAATGTTATAGAATTCATTGAAATACCGAACCTAATATATAATAATACAATGATAATTTAAAATGTTGTAATGAAACATATAATTGATATACTTTTTTAGAGAATTTCAAAGAATCACCTGAAATATATTTGAAAATAATGTTTTCAATTAATTCATATAGTAGGGATAAAAGAGTTATGGGATATTTTTTTCCTCCCATTTTGATAATTGATAATTAATATATTGGAACTAAAATTTTCAGGCATTAAATTAATTATCTACTAATGATGATATAATGATTAATTTATCATAACTTTAATCATCTCATACGTAACTCAAAATAAACTTTTTAATTTGTGATTGCATTATTCTAAATATTAATATCCATAAGGTAAAGATATTGAGTGATATTAACACCCAAATAAATCATAAGAGAAAATATAATAAAAAATAATTATTAATGATAAAACATCAACATAAATAATAACCTCATTTGGTAAACATATGTGTCAAAAAAATATCTTTATCAAATCCCAAAAAACTTAAATGTAGAGTAATCAAGAATATCTTTAGTGTACCCTAAACCAAAAAATTATTGAATTATTTTCTACCAAAACTCAACATAAATTTTTCCCTAATCAACATTAATTATTCATCAAATCATATATAAATCAGTTTTTACCATATTCATATATACTCTCAAAATTTATAATTATTTTTTTCTGAATTACTTTGACACCATTTCACATTTATATTTTATTAATTATTTTATATTCACACAATATATTACCAAAAGAATGATCATATACAATCCATATAATGAAGTATGCTACTTTCATTAGTTATTATTATTAATTAGTAAAACAATTAATGTATTTTGACATAGATTAAAAACACTTTTACGAGATCATGATTGAATTTATTTAAAAAACAAAAGAATATAATCTTTTTCATTGGATTAATTTTATTAATAAAATGAATAGTTCACTGAATAATAGGAATAGAAATTACTTGTGAAAACAATTAGAAATTGAAAAGGTAGATTCTTAATTAATAACATACATAATTTTAGTAAATTTAGCTCATGAGTAAAACATTAAAAAATTAATTCATTCCTCATTTTTATAAAAAATAATAAATCACTCTTTCAGTTAACATAAAAAGTAATAATTTTAGAATTTTGAAAAGAAATTCAAAGATAAAATTAAATTAAATTAAGAAATAATTTCATTATATATACAATTGAAATAAAATAAATAATATACACATGTGGGGGAGGGATTATTGACAGAAAATAAGATAAAAGGATGGTTCCAATTACAAGAAATCCTCTGAATTATTTTTTAATAAAATATAGAATAAATTTTAATAAGTCATATAGACCCAATAAATAAATAAATTAAAAGAATATAAATATTTTAATCAATATATATTATCTAATAGAAAATTAACCATAAATAATGTTTATTACAATTCAAATTGGAAAATTAAAAATTAACTTCAATTCCTTCAGAGTCGTATGCTCTCTAACCTCAATTATATTTAATTTATACCTATTATTAGTATATTTTAGAACCATATTTACATTTACCATTAGATAAAATGTTTATTTTTATCTTATAATTAACTATTTATTAATAATTAATTATAAAACCAATATTCAGGTGTTAATTCACATGTTTTTCATGAAAGATTCACTTCAATGGTTATTGTAATTGTTCAATTATTAATGGTTCATAATCTAAAAACTATTTAATATAATTATTATTATATGTTTGATATAGTTCTATAGTTCAGGGGTTGTTTCATCAATCTAATAGGGATAATTCACATAGAAAGCTTAAAAATAGCACTTTTCACAAATTTGTATTTCATAAAAAGAATTTATTTTATTATAAATTATATATATATATTACCATTCCAAATTATTAAAACACATTAAATTAATCATTATATAAAAATATTTATTTTATTTATGTTTTCCTAATCACTCTTCTTGTAATCATTATACAATGTTCACATAAGTTCAAAACCGAACCAAATAAGAGTACGCTATAACAAAATAATTAGTAAGAACGTGATATTTAAAATGATAATAACAATTTTATATAAGATTAATAATTTTTAAAAAATAGAAATATGATATATTAAATTTAAGAATATTTTTGTGAATATAATATAGGAGAATGATTAAGGTAAATATATTACTTATGTTTAATACATTATTATCCTCTCAAACAGTTGCATTAAAATTGAGGATTTATGACTTATCATTATGATAAGTGATCCCAAAATGGGACAATGTATTATTGGAGGTAATTTTCAAGTTTACATTCAATATTAATTTATATATATTTTATATTTCAAAATGGACTTCATTTTTGGATTCGGAATATCGAATTTAGCCTAGGGTGAAATTTTGGAACTTTTCGGATAACACGTATATTTTGATGAATAGTGAAAATTACTAAATTTTAATTAAAAAAACTTTTTTAATTGAAATAATTTATATTGATAAATTATGAATTTGAGTGGTTTTAAAGTATATTTAGAATATATTTTTACCATTTAATATAATTTTGGTAATTGTACACAATTTTACAATTAAACCGGACATAAACAAGTGTCAATCTTTTGATAGTTATTATCTCTTAAAAACACGCTTTTTGTTTTAACTACGGGAATTAATTTTATATTAATTTCTGCCACTTCTGTGTTTTGAATTTAGAAAATTGGATTCCATATTTGGAATCATGATGTTCATATTGTGTAAATAGTAACTTTTATTTTTATACATTTTGAATAATTACTGTGGTAAATATTTTATTTACCATGGTTAAGGGTAAATTTGGTAAATAAGGGTTAAAAAATAATATTATAATAATACTAAATTACCCTAAAACGTGTCCTAGACTTATTATTTGATACCTGTTCGACCATAGTCATCTTTGGGTCGATTTTGGGACCCCATGGATCCACTTGTAGGTGATAGGGACACTTTATTTTAATTAAGTTAAAATGAATACAAAAATGACACAAGCATATATCTTTTAGAAAAACAATTTTTAAATAGGGTTATATATGTTGGATTTTCGACTATAAATATTCATTAAGAAAATAAAAAAATTTCCTACATAATTATATTTTATTTATAATTTTTTGAGATTACATATGTTATTTTATTTATGACACAATGATGATGGAGTAATTACCATAATAATGAAAATTTAAAATAATTGATATTATAAATACCCAAATAAATATAATTTGAGACTTTTATTGAATTACACTAATTTTATAGGTTAACATGACATATGAGTATTGATTTAAGTGACTTATTTAGAAGTAATAATTCTTTTATGAGTTTCAAAAAAAATCTATTATTGAATAGTGTCAAAATTGACATAAAAGAGTTTTTAAAACAAATATTATATTATTAATTGATATTAAATTCCTAAAAATCTAAGGTTCAGCCAAAATATGTATACCATGATAGTTGTATCTTTAATGGGCCACTTGGGGGTCGCTTTGATGTATATAGTAATTTTATTATCCATATAATATACAAATACAAAGAGACATTGTAAAAGTGAAACTAATTAACTTAGAGTTAATACTTAAAGATAAGGTTAATATAGTAACCCAAACCTGTCTAAATTCTATTGGTTGAATTTTTTTCGACCCATACCCACCTTAAAATTTAAATAATCAACATTGGAGCCATTATAAACCGAATATGAATTTATTATAAATTTTATTTCTATCTTTTCCAAAGGTGCCCCTCACCCCTCTTATAAAAGGGCACTCCCCCTTCTCATTACTTCACACCTTCAAAGCCTTTGGGTTCGTCCAAACTCTGACCGTATACTCTCTCAACTTCCCTCACTACATTCTATAGGTCTTAGTTTGATCAAAAATCCAACCTAAGGATCCGTTTTGATCAAATCACAAGGAAGAACCTCAAGAAGAGGTAATGATTTCACCACCCTTTTCCAAGTTCCTTTCTTCTTCCACTTCTTCTTCCTTTGTTATTACCATTCTAACATAATAACTCCAGTATCATATATATAATGTGATTTTATTATAAATATGGTAAAACCATATGCATTATTCTATCCATCCTTTGAATAACATGTCACCATACGTGCGTACGTGCGGCTTACCGTCTCCACGTCGTGGTGTAATTGTCATTCAATAAAATATTATTTGGATGGGTATAATAATTATTTGTAAATCATGTAAATAATAAATATAACATTATAATTATTCTGTATATATTATATACCATACAATTATATAATATCAAAAGAATGATATTTTTGCTCGTGCGTACGTACGGATTACCGTCTCCACAACGCGATGAGATTCATTTCCAAGTTCACCATTCTTCGATCATTATAAAAATATATATTACTAATAAGTATGTAATATATGACATAATAATGCTACTGGATATAAATATATATAAGGATTTATGTACTTACATATATCTTATTCACTTACTTCTATTCAATACTATATGAAAACATAAACATCGTTTATGCATACGTACAGACTACCATCTCCATAAACGGTGATATCCATTTCAAATATATGTATATTATACATATTTATCTTCTAAATATATATGATATATTTATCATTTTTTAAATTCTGGAAGTATTTAAATCATGATCTAAGTGATACAATCAAGAGTGAAAAGTTAAAACACGTACGATAAAGAAAGTGATTATTACCCGAAATGTTAACTTAACATGGAAATTATTATTAAATGGGAAATATAAAGTCATAAATTAATAATGTATGATATCATAAATATTAATATGGTTCTTGTATAATTTAATAACATACGGCGATCTTCATACAGGAGGTTAAATGTACCCTCGACTAAAGGAAAGTGCAAGGTAAGGGGTTTTCATCTCACTCTTATTCCCGTGAGATTCATGCCATATTGCCACCATTACCTTTTGTGTGGTGTATTTACTACCCATAATTATATTCTTTGTGTAATACACTTTAATTTATGTGTATTTACATATTCATTATATGATACCTATTTCAGGGGTTGTATGTTTAATAAGATACCAAATTGGTAAGGGTTTATTTCGCAATCTCTTCATTATCTAAGGTTGTTTATACGTAATAATCTACTGGGACTTCCTTATCATCCACATCAATGTTTCTTAAAAATTTATTTCAAAACATTTTTACTACTTACTAGAATATGGGTTAAAGTCATTTATACCCTTGTTGACTTTTATAAGTGGTTTATAAAGGAATCTTTCCATCGTTTTCCAAACAAGGTCCTTTTTATCCTTTTTTGACAAAATTAAGGTAATAATGTTTTTTTTAACTTATACGATGGGTGCGGTTATTATCTGCCGTTATTACACCTTTGAAGCTTCCTTCAAAAGCTTATAAAGATACTTTCAAAA
Organism: Viscum album; assembly: GCA_963277665.1. Taxonomy (NCBI): domain Eukaryota; kingdom Viridiplantae; phylum Streptophyta; class Magnoliopsida; order Santalales; family Viscaceae; genus Viscum; species Viscum album. The sequence continues at coordinate 1,040,127,205 of OY728134.1, read as the reverse complement.
TAAATGTTTTCTCTATAATTATGATACTTTTAATTTAGTTAAAAAAAAGAGATATTTCTCTCAAATAGTATTGATTTCATATATTTCAACATCCTTTGATAAATTTTAAACTTGTTTCAAGTTGATTTATTATGATACAAATCATTGATATTGTATTTAAGGTTTTGTGATATTTTTTTACTGTGGATGAGTTATTTTTATGCCATTAATGGTTTATGATTAAAGTTTTGACATTTTGTATGTTAGTTTTAATACGAATGTTTATGTTATATTTCATCCTCTTATTAAGATGAATGTGCTGGACTAGTATGTTCCGGGTTGGGGACCGGTAAAATTAAGCCCTCTGGGTTGGTGTCTGGTTATTAGAGGCACTCCGGGTTGGTGTCCGGTTATTAGAGGCACTCTGGGTTGGTGTTCGGTTATTAGAGGCACTCCGGGTTGGTGTCCGGTTATTAGAGGCACTTCGGGTTGGTGTTCGGTTATTAGAGGAACTTTGGGATGGAGTCCGGTTACAGAGGCTCTCCGGGTTGGGTTCTGGTTATAGTTATCCCTTAGGTCTTGGCACGAGGCCTCGACACAGAAATTAAATTTCAGCATCATGCATTCCATCATTATGAAAGTGGTTAGTGATATTGCATGTGATTATTCGATTAGTAGAATATCCATGTGAATAAGTAAATGGAATTATATCATTTTATTTCTGCCATATTATGCTGAAGTTCAAGATTAAAAGGATTTTATTTTAGTTTTATACATTGCCTTAAATGTTTATTCTTATTTATGAAATTTACCACTATATTGCTTACCCTTACTGAGCATTTGAGCTCACCCCTTTCTATGTTTTATTTTTCCCAGGATTCCAAAAAGTGTAATGTGATTGATATGAAGGGTTAAGCCAAGGTAATAATGGCATTCATAAAGATTATTTATGTTGTTTTGTACGTCATAAAGTGAAAATGTAACATCCATGTATGTGATCAATTTTTCCAAGACTGCTAAATTGATCGGTCCTTCGGGACTTTATTTCTTGTAATCATGCCAATATATTTAAATAATGCACCCACTCTGGATAACCGGGGTCGAGGCGTTACAAAACTACTTTGAATGTTCCATTCTATAAGAACCTAACCTATATGGCACATTGGTCTTGGAATTATGATTTAAAAGGAAACATTATTCATCATGGTTGAATAAATTTGAAAGGAACCAAGAATTTGTATATCCCATGATCTTTAAAGGTATGAAATTCCCTCAAAAATAGCATCAAACTACATTGGAGGAAATTCCACTCAAGGGGATGAGTAGGAATTCATTCTCACAAGTCCCGTTTCAACTCCACAACACATTTTGACTCCCTTCATGGTGATAAATTTGAGTGTTCCCAAATAAAAGTCTGTAAACCGTAGAATAATTACCCACATAGGGGTAATATGGAGAAGAACTTTTTATTATTTATAGATAAGATTATACACACACAGAGATATATATATATATATTCAAATATATCCAAGATATCAATCAATAACATTCATGATAAGGGTAACAAATATTCTCACTAGAAATAATTTTATTAATATATCTTAAATCTATAAGTGATTCCAAAAATAGTTGATAAACACCTTAATTAGAAGTTTTTTCCTCTTATTATCTATATTTACAACCATATTTTAATGCCTTGTTAATTAATTTGAATAACCTATTGATTTATTAATTATTTTTTATAAAATAAGTTCATGTGAAAGAACTAGAAGCAATGATAGATGAAATAGAAATTTCCCCTTTATCAGGGCTCGTTTATATATGATTTTTGAAATGGATATTATAAAAAATGAATATATATATATATAATAGATTAGAAAAATTATATAGTATACATCAATAAAATAATTATAGGAAAACATAACGGAAAAAGATAAAGGGTAAGTGAGAGAGGTATAGAGATAGGGGAGAGAGAAAATACATTGAAGGAAAATGAATGTAATGTGTTCCCCTTTCTAAAATACCAAACTCATATTGGTATGTGTATATAAAACACGGTGTTCATTACTATAATCCTAGTGATATTTGTTTCACTCTCCCAAGGTCACATTGGTTAATCGGTAACCATCATGTTTCTTGTTAAAAGTATCCAAAACTCAGTATGTCTAATTATATTGAGTAAATATACATCCAAAATGTTAAATGGTTTTAAATATCAAAAGGTGTTCCAAGATATGTAAAATTCAATGGTTAATATTTTTGGTTAAATTGATATGTTCATTACGTATTTTTTACCATTCATGGTGACGTAATTTTGTTTTACATAATTTTAGGATTATATATCCATTTTACAATATAAATTATAATTTAATAATATTAACAAGTTCATATATAAATATAAAATTTTATAATATATTCATATGTGATGTTGGTAAAAATTTCTTAATGACAACATTCTTATAGGTGGTTATACTTGCCATAAATTTGTCTTTTTTGTAAATAAATGGATATTAAAATCATTATATGATTTCTGAATTAAATTTATATGATCCTTATATTGTTTATTTTGTGATATAAAATATAATAACCTTATATAAACATGTGAATAAAAATAATTAGAGGAATGAAAAGGAAATAGAATGACTAAGAGGTTTTACTTTAATTTTTTATGATGAAACCTTTTCTAATCGGCTTCCCTAAAATGTATAAGGTTGTTTTGGGATAGATATTTTGAAAAGTAGTGATTATTATATTTGTATTATTAAAAATAAATTTTTCTATTATGGATTTAATCTTTCAATATTAATTTTGAATCATATGAATATATGATTATGCAGATGCATATATAAATTAGTAAGGGAAAGGTAATAGTTATTATAGGAATAAAACAAATTATTCGTGTGGTTATTAATGAGAAAAAATCATACATGGAGCCCTTAAAATGAATGACAGATGAGTAATTTTCCATGTGAATGACATGTGTGGGTGTGGTGTTTGGAACTATCTACAATAGATGAAATATACAGATTTAATCTTGAACCTAAATTTAATATTCAAAAAAGGAATTTAAATATTTGATTAATGAGTAATGGATAATATATGGGGTGATAATCCAACCCTACATTATCCTGGAGATTTTTATCCTTATATATTTGATCAATATCTTTGCGGTGAATGTTTTAAGAGGTTTCGGGATAATTTGGAAGAGTTGTGGAATATATAGTTTATTCTAAATTTGATAAATTACATTACAATTATATAATTTTTATGGTTAGATCTGAAAAACACATATATTTTTCTATATGAAAATGTTCAATAAAATGTAAATGGAATGAGATTCATAATGTCAATTTCATAGACGTGATAAGTTTCACCAAGTAAAAATAAAGTACAAAAGGTTGACTTTGTAATATTTACTTATGATCATTATAAGGTTGATTTCAACCTTTATAAGGTTCATTTCAAAGATAATGTAAATTTTTAGGGGTTTCTAGAAAACTTCATAAGGTTAAATGAATCAATTTTTATAACACACATTGGGTCATTGTAAAGTTAATTTTATGATTTCATAAGGTTAAACTTGTGTATAATATGTGAAAATTTAAAAGTATTAAACATCATATAGTTAATTTCCAGACATCATAAGTTTAATTATAAATTTTCTAAGATTCAATAGTTTATCCATATGATTTCATTAAAATTTTATAAGATAGTTTTATAAGATGTTAATGTAGATAATAAATTATTAGTATTTAATATAAATATAATAAGGTTTGTTTAACCAAAATAGGTCATATCTAAGAAGTGAATTGATAAAGATGATACCTCACACTGAGAATACTAAGAAATCCTAAATATCACTTTTTTTATGAAAATATTGATAATATTGAATTATAAGATGTGAAATAAGATGATGATATGTTTTGGTATTTATTTTAATTAACAACATAATAATTTAAAGGATTTTGAATTGTGTTGAAATAAAGAAAAGGTTGAATTCTTGTTATGTAAAATATGTTGCATCCTCATCATGGATGATAAGAAAATATTATTAAGATTATTGAGGATGAATAATAAACTAAATTATGATATATAAATTGATAAGTATATTTATCATAAAGTTTATTCTTTAATGTGAAAATTTTTTAATAATAATTTTAGAATCCATGATATAATAGAATCCATCATTCTAGCAAGACGACCACTTTTGAATGGATTTTAAATGATTGGATTTTATGAAACCATTAATGAACTTGTCATCAAGAGTAATTTTTAACATTTAAATTTTCCTTTTTGACTATAATTAAATGATTTCTAAATCATATTTCAATCAGGAAATATCTACCATCATATAATGTGAATATCACCCCACATGAAATCAAGGAGTTTCTATATTAAAATATTGAAATGATATTTTCAATACATTATAAAGGTAATTTATATGTTATAACAAAGTGAGATACTACTAGTTATTATAATAGAATATGATACTACTTGTAGAGGTAAGATCATCTATGTATCATAAAGAATGATATAATGTAATGGATTTCTTTTCTGAATCTCTTACATTGTATTTTCATGGGTCTTAGATATTCTAAGAGATAGTTTGGAGTTTTTATGAGCATGGGATATTGGTTTTGGTTATATATAGGTTTTTCAATCCATCGTGTTGTGCAATTTTTTGGCCATAGTGATTCCCATATTGAAATTATGGTCATGGGGTGTGACTTATAGTGTTAGTGCACCAGTGGTTCTGAAATTCCCATGGTTAAGGGATTTTAGATTGATGTGTTTCGCTATATTAAATTGTTCTAAGGAACTATTAGTGTTGGTTGGTAAAAATGGAGTTGATATAGGGTTGAGTATACTTAATCTTTTCTTAGAGAATATGTAAATTATGAGTAAGGAGTTAACACATCATGGTATTTTGAGTCATGATAAAAAATGTTAAGAAATTTTACTCCACATCATTTCAAATTCTCGTTGTGGATCCCTTGTAGTTAAAACAACATCCACTATTTTGTGGTACATAACCTGGTGTTGGTCAGTGGGTTTTAATGTTCTTTTGAAATCTCATAACTTATGGTATTCAAACAGTTAAAAAATGGATCTCACTTAGACCGGAGGAACCTTAACCTTGGTAGAAAAAACCAATCCATGCTGGGTTACTTTTAGGAATTTTCTATAAATTAGGGTTCATATCCCCCTTGGTATGATTTTTTATTTTTCTCTAATCCTAGAAATTCCCATGAACACTAAAAACTCCATATTAATCTCTCTTGGGTTATTAATAACCTTTATTCATCTTGATTGAACTCTCTTGAATTATGTTACTCAGTAATCCTTTTATATTTTGTTTCCTTGTCTCTTTTGGATTGGTGGTTCAATAATAGTGTATTTCTCTAATTTTAGTTCGAGAATCGTGTGAGAGAGGAAATATTTTATGGTATATTCCTTTAATTATAGTGTTGTTTCATTATCACAACATTAATAAAAATATATTGGTTTTTGAAGAACCATATCAATGTATTATATTCTTTATCTCTGGTAATTTTATGTCTTGATGGTAGAGGATCGTAATTTAAATGTTTGGGTAAACTTATGATTTTTCATAATTATGATAATAATCTAAATGTAAATAATGGGATGAGTTTTGATGGGTCATATGATCACATGTTTTTATGCATTATTTATTGATTTTCAGACGATTTATTCAATACTATGTAATTTTTTAATTTGATCATTATTGTTCCTTATAAATTTTAAAGGGCATGAAATTGGATATGAAATATAAATATGGAATTATTAATAAAATTTAGGAAAGAAGAATTAAATTGAGTTAGTATTCATCCATTAAATTTTTTTAAATGTTATAATTCCTATTGAACTTGTTTGTTAGTTTCTAAAGCTACCAATAATTATTTATTACATATATGTGGACCTTAAGATATAATCATAACGATCTTCTTAATTAAATATAGAAATTAGTAATATTTATTTCCTAAATTATAGTTTTTGGGTTTGATTTGTATCTCAAAAAATAAGTACTAAAATGGTCTTCTTGATGGATATGGACATAATTTCCCCTTGGGTTTATATTACTAAAAATATATTTCTTACCATGTGAGTTCTCTAGGATGATATATCCATTTTTTTATTGTTCAAAAATTGGGTATGTCCTGGATATTTGATAGGTAAAGGATTAGTTTTTCCCATATTATGGTAGTGGTTGATGTGGATAGTGATGTGATGAAACTAATGATGTGAAATAATGTCAAGGATTATAGTGGGAATGGTTTGAACAAGTTTTTAGTTAGACATGGTCATTCATTTATTGAGTTGTTCCTTGGTGGATAATTTTCCAATTGGTAAACTTTTTGTTATTTTCTTTATTTCGATTATAGTTGGTTTATAAAACATTGAGTGATTATTCATGTGGTAGTTATTATAAGTTTTTGAATACATAGATTTTTGGAATGAATATGTAATATAATTTAACTTGTGGGATGAGCATTATTTATGGTTATGAATCAGGAGACAAGAAAACGAAATTGATCCATAAAATTCATTCTGCCAATCCTCAATGAACATGAGTGGAAATTTGGAATTAGAATGAAATTTTATATGTTCCTTGGCTTAATGAAATGATTGGGGATAGGTAAAGTTCATGTAAAATAGAAATATATGAAGTAGATTTTAATTTAAAAATTACTCGGTGGATAGTGATGAACTTTTTTTAATGTGTTCTTATTTGATCATTACTTTTCTTGTTTTATATAAAGTAGTTAGGATCTCATATGGTACATTAGCTATATTTTAATTCTTAGGTATAATAGTTTCACATAGTTTGGATTTTTTATATATCTCTCCTTTATGTTTTGTGGAATATTATGTGTCCCCTCCTATGTTAGTAAGGGAAACTGACACCCAATGGTTTTGGGGTGAGTGTTTTTTTAAATATCTAGGTCGGTGAGGGAATGGATGGATAACTAATATGTATTCCTCATTCTCCATTTAGTTATAGTTTAGTGGGGGTGTGTATCATGTTTATGACGGATTGAGGATTAAGAAATATTATCTAACAATTTTTTATTGATTAGAGATCAATCATATGTACATATATAGAATGTAATGGATTGAGGTTACAACATATAATTATATGGAAGGGGTAATAGATTGTGGTTTTAGATTATATCAGTATATCAGGTGTAAGGGTTATAGATTTAACCGGTTTATTTTGTTTTGAGCTTCATGAGGAATATTATGAGATGATTTGGTTATTATAGAATTAGATTCCAACACAAGTCGATGGAATTTATGGATGATATGTGGTTAACTTAATCTGCATGAGGTACAGGATGTGATGACTTAGTGAATATATAGTGTGATTCCAACACAAGAAATTGGGCCTTGAAAGGTACTAGGATTGGTAAGGTAAATTCCTAACTCACATAAAAGATGATATGATTTATGGAATATATTATAGCATAGAATGATTACCATTTGTGCGTAAAAGTAAAAAACAAGTGGGAAAGTGGATGTGGGGTACATTAATCATATATATATATACATATATATATATATAAGTGTGTGTGATTTTATTATATGATAATTATTTTTGAAATTTAATTGGTTATTCAGGCTTGTTGAGGATGTGATATAGATCACCTAGATTAGGTATGAAATGTAATACATATTATTTATTCACTGGGATTTAGCATGATTATTTCCCATTGCAACAGTGGTTTTTTGGTGGATCCTACTTTGTGTACATGTTATTCTCACCCTTATATATATAAATTTTTTATTGTCTACAGGATATGGTTAGAGATTAGTATGGGTTTACTATCTGAAGGTTGTTTTATAGGGTTCCATGTCATTTTGATCACTAACTAGGCATAATATATGATATTTTAATTTCTTTTCTATATTTCATGGAATTACCTGTATTGGGATTGGATATTTGTTTATTATATATATTTTATTAGGCTTTATTATCATTTCCCAGCATATATACATATGTTGAGGGTAATATCCCTGGTTTATTCATTTTATTCCCTCAATTTTAGTCACCAACCTATGGCTTATTGGAGGTGAGCATCATAGGGAATCCCCCCCATTAATTGTCATCCCATGAGTGGTACAAGTAAAGAGGGTCATGATAAAGTTGTAGCATACCCAAATTGAGGGATGTGAGGATATTGGGGATAAAAAATGGTGACGATTTCATGGGTTCATAGGAAAATATTATCACCAGAACATAGTATGTGATGTAAGAAATGGAGACCCACTAGGGCTCGGTATTTTAGGTCCTCATGTGTTCCAATGAATTGAAAATAAGAATGTTGAACAAGTTATGTGATGTGATACATGTTGTGGGGTATAGTCATTAGGTATGGTTTATTCATTACGCTTGTTTACACCTATGATTAAATTAGGAATATAAAGGGAATTACTATGAATCTAAATTAATTAGTCAAAATTCTCCCATAATTTACCTTTATGGATTTCCTAAAAAATTTTATTTTAAATGTATGTCTCCATGTTTATTTCCTCATTAATTATATGTTACTGATGTTCACCATAATTAACTTATAGATCAGAATAGAGTTGATTTAAATGATGAAGATTCATGGAGGATTATACATAGTCTGTTTAATTATAAGATCCTATTGATGGATACGGGGCCTATTTTATATTGGGAGATATAGAATATGTTGGAGCTGTTAGATATCAAACTTACCTTGATCCATGCATTATGGGAGTATTAGATAACATTGGTAGTTAGTATGCTACGTGGTGAATCTTGTAAGTGTTGGTTTCTTTGTCAAGGTGATCATGGGTAGTCTCATGTTTCTTGAGGGAATTTTCATGATTGGTTTCAATATGAGTATCTTTTATCAGTAATGAATATATCTTGTGGCTAGGATATTCTTACACATCATCATGAGATTTAATATGATAAGTTCTTTTTAATTAATTATAAGATAAATTTTCATTATGATTTGAACCTTCAATATAATGAAGAATCTAGAGAGAGGCATTTTTGGGAGGCTCTACTTCCAAATATCTAGTTATATGAAACTATATTTACGTTATCAATAAATCATGAAGTATTAGTGAATGAATAGATCATTTAGAGGATACATTATAGAATAAGATCATTGTGGGAGGGAATTCATGAATACACTCTATAAAGAAGATTAGTGACCATATAATATCAATTACCAAGTCCGAAGAAGAAGTTATGGATAGTGGGAAGTTGGTCATATCCATCTTCAGCCCATTTCACTAGGATTGGTAGCTATCAAACAACTTCCAATGGATTTATTGTGGTGTTTCATTATTCTAGAGTTTATTTACATCACATGTTAGAGTCCCCATACTTTCTTAGTAGTCGGTATTGGTCTGTCGATCCTCTTCAGGCTTATCTATTATGTTAGTATGTTCTGAGGATGAATTTGTAGTTGGATGCTCCATAGATTTATTGGTAGAGAGGGATGTGTATTGAAAATGAAATCCCCATGAGTCCCATATCCTTATTTATATATACTAGAACACCTTCATATAGGTTATCACAGTCAGGTTCAGAGAAGGTATGATAGAGAGAATGTTTAGATTCGTCCATTCAAGTTTCTAACACCAGACGAGACAGGAACTTCTTAGGGTTCCATCTTATTATACTCTTCCATGGTGCATGATTTATTTTATTCAAGAGATAAAAAATCATTTATTGAATGTACCAAGGTCTATTATTTGGGAATTAAGGTAAAGAGGACTCATGTTCCATGGAATTGACTATTCTAGTAAGAGGTATACCTATTTAATATGATGTGTATAAAGATTATAATATGATTCTACAGTAACATTACTCTTGGGGATATTTCCTATTTTTACAGATACATCAATAATACATCATCCTATGTAAGTACTTCTTGTATTAGGTGTATGTTTTTTTGGACTAATTGTTTTGGTGATTCCTATTCTATAATGCTATTGGATTACATGTCGCGGTTTTTGTAGAGAGATTTTTTGGCATGTTGAGTCTTTGTTGTCCTAGATTGTTGAGCTCATATTGTGTTCAATAGAGGATCAGTCGAGGGTGTTTTCCCAGATTTTTGATTAATTACCTGATTTATTTCTTTATGATGTTTTGATATTACCTCCATGATGTGATATCGAGTTCAAGATAGTTTTGTAGTTGAGAATTACACTGATATCAATTCTTTCTTATCTAATGGAACCTTCTAAGTTATGGGAGCTACAAATCTAGATTTATTTTTATTTGTAGTAATATTTTATTTGAAAAAATGTGTTTTATTTTACTTCTAAATATTTGTTGAGAATATGATAGTTGGGTTTTTGTGATTTTTCATTGATTATCATCTCTTGAATGAGGTTATATGGAAGAAACTCTATCCACTTCCACGAAATTATTATATTATTGATCATAAAAAGGGATCTATTTTTTTGTTGAAGCTTGATTTTTTATTCAAATATCATTATATTTGAGTGAAGTTTGGTTTTATTATGATGTATACATTCAGATGTTGTAATGGGAATTATGTGTTTTTAGTATTTTTTGATTCCATGAACACTCCATCGATTTTATTAGGATTTACGAACAATGTGTTCCATGAGTTTATGGATCAATTAATATTAGTTTTTATTGAAAATATCATGGTTTAATCCATCTTAGAGGTGGAGCATGCAAAGTACATTAGATCTTTTTTGGGTGTTCTTTTTCATCATCTACACTTTGGAAATTTTCATTATGTGTGTTTCAGAACACTAAGGATCACTTCTTGGGGAATTTTATATCGCAATAATGTTTAGTAAAGGATCCTATAAATATTGTGTGATTTTTATAAATCCATCTAAGAGTATCATTGAGGTTAAAATATTTCTCAATATAGCTAGATTTTATAAGAGGTTCCTAAATTATTTTTATCATATTCTGAAACCACTGACCTCCTTTACTTGAAATGATCAAGATTTAATGTGGATTTACTAGTGCGAGTATACTCTTGAGTATTTAAAGTATAATTGTGTTAGTATTGTTATATTAGTGCAACAATTCCTTATTTTCATTCTTCATAAATATATTTTTTCATTTTTATAATTATTTCTATGTTTCGTTGAGGTAATATGTTTTTCTGAGAAAAATGATATGTCTTGAACTAACTGCTTGTTATGTAAAAACTGGCTACCTAAGAAACTAATAAACCATAATATGAAATTAAAATTACCATGAATAATTTTACCTACCATTTATATATAAATTATAATATATCTAATTGTTGGACATAACATATGAAAACATCTACGTACATTATGAATAAAACATCAAGTGACCAGGATTTTCATTCTTCCACATAAGGATTTGGGAAAAGAATTAAACTAGCCTCATGAAGGAATCAAAATTCCTTCTGATGAAAAAAATTTGTTATATGAAAAAACTCTCAACCTACCATTGATTCATTTATGTAAATGAAGAGATTCACATACACATCATCTCTATATAATAAAATAATTTTTAACTTGAAGACTCACATATGGGAATAACAACATACCCATTTTTTGGACACATAAACATTTTATCTATGTATAAATTTTTTACGGTGCACCGGTTTATATCCACATGACCATTCCTAAGAACATATCAAATTTGATTATATTCTTGTTTTTGGACACATATGATATTTCTATATGACATATCCAATTTTATCATGGATATAGATTCTAATGGATATATTTTGGAGAAGATAATTAATTTAAAATCATTTCAGCCATCCATATCAAGGATTTAGTAGAAGGATTTATTTTTAAATATATGAAAATGTAAAAAATGAGAATGATATTTATATAAATATGAGGAAGCCTCACATGTGGAAATAGTAGCTCTCAAACATCACTTTTCATAATTTTTAGATTTTTATGATATAATTTTTTCTGGGACAAATTGCAAGAATCAATAAAATGTTTTAGTTGACTACATCATACCCTCATGATCTTAGTAAATATTAATTTCATAAATATAATGTTTTTGAATAACATACAATTAGCAGAAATTGAGGTACATTAGGCTTCCCATGACATTATTTTCTTTATCTATTATTTATATTTTCATATTGTGTTCTGCTTAATTTTACAATACATTCTTATCCCTTATCTTATATTAAAAATATAATTACTATGATACTCCTTCGGTTTCCTTATATCTTTAGTCCAAAAAATATTGTGGAAGAGTCTTGGTTATTAGTAAAAATTTCATAGATTGTAGTTATTGTATCCCAATAAATATTGTGGAATTTTTTACCCAAACCTAGATTTTGATATGTTTATTTGCTAATAAATTTTTGTTTCTATAGGTTACAGTCAATTTTAGAGCATTTGGTTTCATCTAAGAACTAAACCTCTTATTTTAATTCCACTATGTTTTATTCATTATTTTCATACTCTAATTTAACTTGTTTTCACATGTTATCTATTTTCCTCTATTTTTCAATAAGTATTATTCATACTATGGTTGGAAAAAATATATCTGACAGATAACTTTTATATATAATATATATAACACTTTATGTGAGTGAAATATTTTCAACAGATACATTTTTTCAAAATATTTTAAGTGGGTTTTGATTATTCCTAAGAGAAACTAATTCAAATTATCAAATTATAGATACATAATTTATTAACTAAGAAGGATATTTTAATTGTGTGTATTTCATTTTTTTAATTGAAATGTCTTAATATAATCTCAATTTACCCACCTCTTGAGTTATCAACTAGGATAAAAATTTTGTATGAAAATATTTATCTTATTCCTTATGGGTTTAACCATGATAATGTTATGAGAAAAATATATAAAAATTCTTTATTTTTATTTTGTTATTATTGATGTGAGATATGAAGGAAAAGATGCCAATAGACCTCCATTCTTTAATAGTATAATATATTCTCATTGTAAACCAAAATTGAAGATCTATCTAGAAATTAGGGGCTTTGTTATTGACAGAGTAATTGAAGATCAATTTAAAAACCCAAAACATATATCAATAGTGGGATGATCCTACTAAATAACTATATGACTTTAATTTCAAATATATTAGTGATTTATTTTTTTATTTATGATAAGGATAATTTAATAAAATATCTACCTGTGATATATCCTATCTGATATGGGATACTTTAGTCATTTCTCCAAAAGGAACATCAAATAATACTTAAAAAATATTAAATACATATAAAAATAGATATGACTCAATCAAAATGAAACAGGATGTGTCCATTTTTTAAATGTATTGCAAGTTTAAGGATATTATCAATACAATGAAGTCTCTCAGATAGGACGTGGATGAGATGAAAAATGTGTAAACAATACTGAGACACCTATTTTAATGTTTTATAACAACTTTTATTTCAATCATGTAATTTGGTGATATTAACGTGCTTCTAGTCAAATAGATGATTGAGAAATTGAAAATGTGTGAAGATGAACTAAAGGGATAAATGAATATTATGAACTAAAAAAAAAGTTTTAGCATTTAATAAATTTGATTCTAAATTAATAGAATTGATTAAATATTATTCAAGTGGTCATGAATCAGATTCTGAGAGTGATAAGGAGATGATTCATCTTTCTCAAAGATTCATGAAATTACACATAAAAAAGAAATTCTTTTGTAATTCAAATTAAAGGGGAAAATATGAAAAGGGAGTAAATTAGAGGGAATAATAAAAATGATATAACTCCAATAATGAAATTATATTCTTTTAATGTAAGATAAGAGGACATCTAATAATTTTCTATCTGAAGAACAAGTATAAAAATAAGTTTGAACATAAATAGAGGAAATAAAAAAATCATTGAAAGTGACCAGGAGTGAATCTACGGATAACAATAGTGAATATAAATTTTTCATTGATGATGTAATTGAGAAGGATCATTTATACATTATGATCATTGTATCATAGGTACAATCATCTCCCCTAATATTTTTTGAAATCATGCTATTGATGAAATTGAAATTTCAAAATATGAATATTTAAAATTTATATATGCTTTAAGATACAATGAATGCTATGATAGATAAATATAAAATGTGAAAATGTGAAATCGTTAACATACAATATTAAATGTGACATTTATATTGAAAATAGAGAGAAATGTGCAAATTAAAACCAATTAAATGAACATGTTAATGAAAAATAGGAAAATGATCAAGTAAATAAGGATTCGAATCAATTTAAAAATGGAACTATGAGTTTGAACATGATTTTCAGAAGTCAAAAACAATCGTAATATAATACTTGAATTGGATATACTTGTTGAAAGAAAATAAAGTTATATAAGAACTATTTTGTTCCTAGTTAAAAAAGAAGAACTTAATATAAAGATTAACTTCTAATTATAGGAATAATCCCTAATAATTTATACTTATGAAATAACCTAATTTATATGATGTTATGTATATATTTAAAAAAATCCATTAAAACATATATTAATTCCAAAATAATTATTTGATAACTTCTCTAGACCCAAGAAAATATGGGTACAAAAAAATTAGTTTAATTTTAGTTTAGGTGGGTTTTTTAAAGAGTTCCATAAAAATATAATCCTATTTGTATAGTGGTTATTATATATATATAACTAGAGACTAATCATGTTTTATAATCCCTGTAAAATTTTGTAGCGGACTTCTCTCTTTTGGTGACAGTACCAAATGAATAATAATTGTACATTATCAAATAAATTACTCTGAAACTATTATTATTTAAAAAATATATTTTTGTTGGTTTTAATGAAGTATCAATATTAATTTTTGTATGGATGAAATACCAATATGAATTTATTTAGATTCTTTGGATGGAAACTCGCTAATCTAGAAACAAAAGAGAATCTATTCAAATTTCAAACTAATAGTGCTGAAGGAATTTTCTTTTTCTATTTATCCTCAAATAATTCATACTAATTCTCTACTAATTATTAAATATTGTGGAAGAATATGATCATATAATATTCAATGATAAAAAACCAAATGAACCTCAGCCTATTTCAAATAACCTTGATGATGATATATAAAATTTTATTGTCAAAAATTACCTCTAAAAAATTTGAACTGGTTACCTGTTTACATGATAAATATCCAAAAAATGACCAAATTGACCTCCATGGCCTTGAATAAGACTACAAATAAATATGTACATAATTTCATAAATTTATTAGGACCCATATTTATCATAGATTAAATGATTTTTTAGGAGATATTGATAATAGAACATAAAATAAATCCACTCTTAGAAACCAAGTTGAACATTAAGATTTTTTTACCTATTTACAGAAAAGAACATCATTGAAGAAATAAATGATGAAAATTGGTTGATTTATTTTCAAAAAGAGTTGAATAAATTTAAAAAAATAATATCTAAATATTAGTTAACAGACTTAATCACATTATTACTATTAACACATAAAATGTATATAGAAATAATTATGATGATTTTTCCCTATAATTATGATTAAAGCTATATTTTAAATTCATCGTTATTCTTGAGAAGAAGGTATTGATTATGATGAATCATTTACACCAACAACAAGACGTGAAGTCATTAGAATAATATTTTCTTATACAGCAAATCTTAATTTATAACTATATATAATGTTTTTTAAATATGAATTTTTAAATGGTAATATAATTAATTTTTTTTGAAAACCCCCTTTATGTTTCGAAAACCTTATTATCAAAATAATTTGTAATACTTTTTAAATCCCCTTATGATTTAAAACATGCACCATTTGTATGTTAGGAAGGGGTAATCTCTTTTCTAATTTCGAGTTTATTTTAAAAATACAGAAAAGATCCTACATTGTTTATATAAATAATATAAAAACATGTTTTAGTTGAATAATTTTGTGTTAATTATCTTATTTTTGGTTCATCCAAAAACACTTTGAATATTGAATTTTCAAAAGGATACAAAATCTATTTGAATTGAGTTTAATGTTTGAGTTAAATTATTTCTTAGTTTTCAATTATTTTTAAAACCAAGATGGAATTATTTTAAAATAAAATAAATATTAAAACTATATTCATACTTTTTGGTTGGGATGGTACTATAGGGTGTCACTCTAATGAGTAAAAGTTATAAACTGGATCTGGATGAAACCAGTATATAAATTGGCTATATTACTTAGATAGGTATTATTTAAGGTTTACTATATTTAAATTTTATTGTGCATGATAATATGTGTATTGTGTGTATGTGTGTTCATTTCATGAAAATAAACTGAATATCATTAAAATTTTACTAAAATAATTTTAAAATATATTAAAAATAAAATAAATTTTAGGTTGTTCAATACTATAGGATGTGAATTTGAATTAGTTAGTTATTATATGATATTGTTTTTGTTTTTAAGTTTGATATAAATATAACATCTAGTACATGTAACCTTTTCATGATGTCATCAGTTTTATGTTTTGTTAAGATAATAAAATATTTTTTCTCTATCTATTTGAGAAGCAGATAATGTAACTGCATGAAATATTAGTGAAAAAAGATTTAAAGATGGTACAATCTTAAATAAAATATGGATATTAATTCTAAAATATCCCTATATATTGTTATAATACCTGTGAAATTTACATTTCTAAGATTCTTTTATCTCATTCAAAGTCTTATCAAATTGGTATATGACATAACTATTTGGAAGATAATTTTTTAATGGTGACATCACTATTGAGTTTAAATAAATTTTATATTATCTCACATATATACTCAAAAAACATCTAAATATTGAGTGGTTGAACTAAAATATTCATGAATTTGGAATGATAAACTATTCATAATTTAATTTACATACATTATAATAAATATTTTTTATTCTTACTTATAAATTTCACAACAGACTATAAGACTCAAATGGTTGTATGGAAAATTTATGCGGTAATTCATGTTACCATGATATTGGTCATGTGGTAGGTCACCCAACTATTAATATCTATGTAACATTATAGTAAACTATACAGTAGGTCATGCTCCTATAAATATCTCAACCCTCTTTAAAACCATACATATGTTTAATCATGTATTTGAATAAAACTACATATTTTTAAGGTTTTAATTTATTTTTAAATTTTTATTTACCGTGTATTATTGTACCATGAAAAAAATTATTTAAAAATCACGTGAATTAGAATTCAAATCGATTTTCTCCTAATTCAGGAATCCTATTTAACCATAAATTCATCTTAAATCCAAACCCACTAAATTCCTTTTTTCATACTTTTGGAACCTTTAAATATTTCAATCCTCACCAAATATGGTACATTTAAAGTGATTTATAGATGATAGTTACTCAGATAACCAAAAACATTCAAATAAATAAAATTGAATATCTATTACACCTAATAAACCATATAATCATAATATCTAATATGATTTAGTGTTCCACAAAACGAATTTGTGGTTGAATGGTTGATCTAAAGAAAATATATAGTTTATAAAGTCATTGAAAATAAAATTTTGACAAAATGGTGTTGGTTTACTCAAGATATATATTATTTCAATTCAAAATAACATGCTTACATTGTTAATAAGGCTTTCTGTTTTTATGATATAACCATATTTTTCTATAATTTTTATGACATTATCTATGTATGGTTTGTCACCATGATTTAAATATACAATTATTAAAAGTTAACTATAATCTTGCATAGTATCTTGCATATGTATATTTGTTGATTTGAATCTTATATTGATACCATGAAAAAAACAATAACTATGATAAGGGAATATTTAAGCCATATATGACTGTGTCATCACTTCTTAGGAATTTAAAAATGTTTGCAAAGTCCAATTAACATGATAATGAGTGTTTTTGTAACCATGTGATGGAAACTGTTATCGTACGATATAATGTGTTACTATAAAAATAAATGCATTGCTATGTGTCTGATCCTACAACAATTTCAAGGTTTGGTCACCATGTTTTATGTATTCTTTAATGAGTGATCTCCTTCCTTTTCTATTCCAAATCGAATAATATTTTTTAAAATTAAAAGGACACTTATTTAGAAATTAATTGAAAGTCATGGTATTTAATTTTTGGATATTTGATTAGTTAGAATGAGGATTTAGGAATGATTATTCTTAAATGACTACTTTGGAATGAAGGATTCTATAAATTTTGAGGGATTCAAATATATTAAATAAAGTGTAAAACAAAAATAAATTGGTATTAAGGATTTGGAACATATGACGATAAACATTGTTGTAAAACTATTTATTTCTATAGGTTTTATTAAAAAAATATTGAATATTATAAACTAGATATTTCATCTATTTATAAGGAAAAATTTAAAGAAAATTGGTTGACTGATGGAGATCCTATATTTAGCTGCATCAAAAACTTTCTTTTCACTCCTTTCGCTTTCTTTTTTTTAATTTACTTTTATATTTTTGTATTATATTTTAAATATATATGAACGTGATGTAAATATATATCTGAGAGAAGTACATACCATTTCCATATTATTTTTACACCTTTAATCCCATTAATAACTCTGGATAAGGATTATTTCATCTTGGACTGACCTATGTGAAATTGAATCTATAAAACCTTATTTAGATTATGAATAAATTTCATTATGATTTAAAAAACATACATTGTATCATGTGTGTGTAAAGTAGAGAGGATTATATTTTAGCTTTGTAAAAAACCAATGGGTCTAATTTTTTCTATATTCCTATAATGTTTTTATTTCTACATTTTTGTTTTTTTACTACAATTATATATTTCATAAAAATTATTTTTATTAGTTTTAAAATGATGTTGATAAAATAATAGTATCATCACTAGGTTTTTAATGTAATATATACGCATTAATTGGTGTGAGTAGACCTTTCTCAAATGTTAAAGTGTTTTGTAAAAATTTTAATTGTGTTATGATCAATCCATATTGAAAATTTCCAAAGGTGACATATTATATATTTATACTTCATTAGAAAAATGGGATGTTTTCTAAATAGAGATTTTTTAATCACTTTTTAAAAAAAATAAATCTCAATTCACCCACACGCTGTTGAGATGTCCATTAGGAATAACATTTTGGTATCAAAGATAATCCATTATTTTAACTTTTTTCAGGAACAATATTTTTATAATCTCCTTTTAATTTATGTTTATACTCTATTTTCTAATTATAGATTCTATGTCTAATTTTAATCCTAAAAATAGGCCTCATTACCTTAATTATCAAGACTATAGTCAGTGAAAAATAAAAATGTAAATTATTTTAGGGAGTATTGGTTTTGACATCTTAAGATCTATTGAATATGTATATGAAAAACCAAAACATTATATGAAAGAATGTGATGCACTAACTAAATATTCATAAATTTTTAATGGATAATTAGTGAATGATTTCTTTCTTTCATTAGGAGATGATGACTTTAATAGAATATTTTCTTATCATACTGCTATATTAAATTTGAGATACTCTTTTTATCTATCATGAAGGGGAATATAATATTAATGAAATATGATAAAATATATATAGTTTCAAATATCATACATTCAAAATGAATTCTAATGTGTATTTATATAACATGTATCATAGGATAAAAGAATAAATAAACACTATTATTATGAATATAAAAAAGTTTAATGATAAATATAATGTTCTAAGGACCTTTTGAAACATACCATATATTTGAAGTGGTAAAAATATTTCAACTTGAGATTCATGTGATATCTATCAACTATACGTCAAGAGGATAAATTGAATTTTAATATTGTATAAGTAAGAGTTAAAAAAATTAACCGTGAAGATGATGGACCATAAAGGATGTTTGTTTCTTTTAAATCAATTATATAAGAAGTAAATGAAGTTTTAAAAGAATATATCATGAGTGGAAGTAAAGTTAGTATAGATGATGTGGAAATAGGGAAGTTATATAGAATATTTAAGAAGATTTACAAAAAAATAATTTTTTCCTTAAAACAAAATAAAAAGGAAATTCTGATAAAAAAGAGGAAACTATTCAAAAGGGTAGAAACTGATGAATCCTCTAGTGAAATTGCCTATAATGGTCATAGAGATAATAGAAATATAAAAGTCAGTTTTCTGAATCTTATATATTTAAAGATGTAAGAATATAAAGAGGAAAATAAAAATAATGAAATGATGTTCACAATGATTGAATTAAAGACAGATCTGATGACATGGATTCCAGATAAGAAGATGAAAAATGAAATAGTAAATCTATGATTTGGGGAAATATCATTATAGGTTAAATATATTTACTCTACATATATATCTGAATAGTCTCAAATGAAAAATGAAGGATTAAGATAATATTTAACTATAATGGAAGAGAGGATGAATGAATAAAATATAAATAAAAAATATATTTTGTTGATAAATTAGTTATTTCTATTAACAATAAAATATTAAAAATTTATTAAAGGAAAATAATAAACTAAAAATAGAAAATGATTAACCATGAAAAAAAATTGGAACAATTTATTCATAGTATAAAAACCATGAATATTACAAAAATTTAAAATGTAACCTAAATCCATTTTTTAAATTTTTATTGAATATATAGAAAAAGTAAAACTGTATAAAAATTAATTATTTTTAATTAAAAAATAATACATTAATCTTTATGTATATGGAATCTTCAAGATATTGGAAATAGTTGTAAAAATGTTGGATCAAAATGGTATTATCTATCCCACAATGTCAATTATATTGTAAGTAGTCATATGAAACAAATATTTATCCTAAAATTTTAATTTATAACTACTCTGGAGAGAATAATATCTTTGTACTAAAATCACTTCATGATTGATTATTTTTTAGAAAAACAATTGTAATCTAAAAAAATAGTATATAGACTACTAATTATCTAGAAATATGAATGGAGAATGTTCATGATTCATTAACATTGTCAAAGTGAATGGTGGACATGTAATATTCAAAGATAATGGAAAAGAGAAGATTATTATAGTTGAATAAATCAATAACTCTAAATTTGTTCTTATTTACAAAGTTTTATTCATTTATAGATTAAAATATATACTTTTTAGTATTTATTATTTAATTGATTATGGGTTCCATGATAAATTTTAGAATATTCCTGTAAACTAATTTATTAGAAGCATGCATTACCATTTATTTCCTAGGGAAATGCTAATGTTTTTAGTTCAAACATAGGTTATTTATTTTTTTAAAAATATTTCGTGTTTAAGGTTTTTTCGAGATTAATATTTCTTGTGGAATAGGTTTCTGGGACACTAAAATTTTTAATCACTTAAATTGTGAAATTGGAAATCTATAGTTTGCTATCAATATGAATTTGAATTTCCAAAATGAAAACTGTATGATCCCTACCATAAATTAATGAATCATAAAATATCATTCAAACTACAGAAAGATGTTTCTACTTTTCAGCCACTAGAATTTGTTCATATTGATTTTTGGATCATTTAGAATTTATATTTTAGTATGAAACACAATTTATAGATAACTGTTAATTATTATTTGAGATATACATGGTTATTTATCTTTCCTCACAAAAGGTATTCTTTTTCAAGTTTGTTTAAATATGAAAATTGAGTAATGAACCATAAAAGATTGGAAAACATTCTCTAAGAAGTGATCATGTCCAATAATTTGAGAATTAAAAACATGAATATCTATGTACACAACATAGATATACTTATAATTTTTCAATATTTCAAACACCTCAACATAATAGGGTTTTTGAAAGATAAAATATAACTCTTAGTGAAAATGCAGAGACTGTGCTCAGTGAATATGACTTATATGTCTATTTTTGGGATGAATATTTTTTCAAAACATGTTATTTTATCAATGGAAGTCTTATAAAACCTATATTAATAAACACTACCAGTGAGCTTTGGAATGGTAGAAAACCTAAATAAAATTTCTTTTTAGATTTTAGATGCAAAGTCATCATTCTAAAACAAAAGTGGAATCTTGACAAGTACACTAAAAATATATAAGTGAATTATTATTGGTTATTTTAGCACTTGTAAATCATATAGAGTCTTTAATATGAAATTTAATGTTGGGGATGAATCTAAACATTTCACTTGTAATGATTCAGATTCATAAGATCTCATGCCTATTTTTTAAGACCTTGAGGATGATATTTGAAATTTTAATATCTACATTACCTTTAAAACCTCTTATCATTCTAATGATTTAAAAAATAAATCCCCAATCATATACCAGTAAGACATTACTAAACTAGAAAAAGACCTTGAATAACTATGTACTTTAATTCCTAAATCTAATATAACACTCAAAAACCATCCCCTCGATTTTATTATAGGGGATCAATAAAAAGTTTCTCCACCTTGATCCTCACTAAGAATCCATAGTGAAAATATAGAGTTTTTCCCTACATTGATCCAAAGAACATAAACAAGGTAATAAATGATGAATATTTCATAATATATGCATCAAAATAATTAAATCATAATCACATAATTATAGTTTGGTAATTAGTTTAGAGTCCCAAGGAAAATTAACCATTTTCAAAAAATTCGTATGTATAAATAAGAATAACGAATCTCAAATTTATTTTAGATCCAAATATAGATTTATTTCACAAGGATATAGTTAGTAAGGAATAATTAACTATGAGGAAACCTTTGTACCATAAAATATATTTTAATCACATGGGACACTTATTTCTTCTGCAATCCTTTAAAATTTCAAACTATTAAAAATGGATTTGGAGAGTGAATTACAAAAAAAAATTTGTGGCGGATTTTTTCATTAAAAATAACCCTAGATATTCAAATCCACATTTTTTCAACCATATTTCTAAATTGAAAAACCATCTTTACAGTTTATAAAATCCTCTAGATCTTGGTATTATAGTATTGGTACTTTTCTTATTTGAAATTGATTTATAAAATGTATTTCTGATACAACCATATTAATAAAAATACATTCAAAATTTGTTTTGGTTCGACAATATATGTTGATGATATGGATTTAATTAGTTATTCATATAATATTTTTTTAACTTTATTAGAATAATAACCTCTATAAAATGTTATTTTTTTGGAAATTATTAGTTTCTTGTTATAGTAAAATGCCAAATTGGGTTCCATTATCCCCTAAAAAAGCCGACTACATTATTATAGGCAGTCATTTTGAAAATAATTTGTCAATGAAAAATTGATTTTTTGAATATGGGTATAGATTTATAAAACACCCTATATATTGTGATAGTGGAATTTATATTGACATTCTTTAGAATCATGGTACTCAACCCAGAAAAAAAGTACATTAACATAAGATGCCACTTTTTTATAAATCATTTTTAAAAGGGTGATATAACTCTTGGATTAATTGGAACATAACATAAATATTCTTAAATATCATCAAATCCTATTAATTTCGAGAGGTCAAATTATATCATACATGAACTTCTAATGGTTGATAATTCTTAATATTTTTCAACACATTGATTTTTTAATGGTTATGTTTATTTAAAATTACAATTGTTCAACATTTAATATATATCTCATATTATCCCTAAGTGACATTTGGTTTATGATTATATCATTCAAAATTAATTTATAAGGATTTTGATACCATTTTTTTATATTGGTGTTATGATTATATGGTGTGCTACTACGGTTATGCTACCAAGTTATTCTATAGAGTTTATGTGGTTGCGGTCTTACTACAATAGTGTGGTATCGTGGTGTACTACCATGAAATTTGTGTATGTGAGTATTAAGTTTATAATATTTTAATGTCTATTTTAATTATTTTATTCATGTAATTGTTTCATTATTATAATTTTATTTTTTCCCCAAAAATAGTACAGCCCCTATTTAAAATCATAATTGAACCCTAAAAATCATATGTACCCCGTTTAAACCTACTTTCTCCCTCCCTTGAACCAGGATTAACCCTTCATCCTACCTAATCTCTATAATTATTTATTGAGTAAAAAAACCCAGATTTATGTTACTATTGTTCGGTCTTGATCACTTTTAATATGAAAAGTCTTATTTTGTCATCCTACTATACCTCAAAATCCCATTTTATTGACTCTTGCGGTATTTTATGAGAAGGATACTGAGGTAGAATTGTTACATACTAGTAAATTGATGGTATGGAAGGTGAATCAAGAATATTTTTATGCTAACTGGTCTATAAGAAATAAAAAATATTTTTACTAGGGGTTAGTTTAATATTTATCCATTCCTGCCAAATTTGAATTCATAGATAATATGGATTTCATAAGAAACCCTATAGAATGGTGATGAACTCCCATTTTTTTCAATGTTGTCGTAAAATGTATTATTGTTTATAATGTTGGGGAATGTGAAGGATTCTGTTGTTACTACCCAATTGGACCTTCATGATTTTAGTTCAAGAATGATCACCTTGGGCTTACTGAATATGTAAATACATGGGGACCAAATTATCTAGAGCCCAATGGTGATAAAAGACTATTGTTTAAAATTATTAGTCATGTTATCATCATAATTGATATTTTTGTATTATAAGACGTGAATATGTATTATGTCTTAGACATACGATGAGTGGAGTAAAAGTGATCTTTAGTGGATATATTATGAGTCACATGAGAGGGTTTTGAATGTCTGTTTCAATGTACAACCCTTCATCTTATACAAATATAATGTATAATAATCTTGAATCAAATTAACTTCTCTATAAAGGTGAATAAAATTGTAACTTTTCTGGTGTATTCTACTTAAAATAGGCTACCTTCAAAAGAATTTATGTGAACTGGGATAATATCATCGGTTGTGGAAAATGAAAATTTGTATCACAATTACAATCAAGTGAAGAATTATTTTAGACCTCATGATCTAGTGTTCCCAGGATTAGAACAAGTTATTATTTATAAATTTTCTTTAAAAGATGAAACATAGGATGAGCCAATGAAGGTAGGGTGTGAAGTAACCTATGCAAGTGAAAACATGGAATATTTGGTAACTAAGGTTGAGCTAGTTGTTTTATCTGCATACATGAGAGTGATTCAAATTTTTCATTAGTGGGATGTATGAATATCAATTTTCTATATATATATATTATATTTTTTATTTATCATGTGTTGAAATGGAGTTTAGTAATAAATATATTGAATACGCGAAGGTGTCATCCCCTATGTTTGAAGAAATATCCTATTGTGAGGAATAAAATTCTGATTTTGATGATGATTTTTATTATTTTGATATTTTGGATTTTATAATACCATAGTGGAAAATGGGTTTGGAAGAACCAACTAATGATTAGACATACAAAGGATCTTTATTGCATAGTGTGCCTTAATGAAACTATCAGTTTAATGATGATGGTGGAGGAATTTCACCAAGGAATGGTAGCGCTACAATATAAACTCCTCATATATTTCAGACAGGATATCTTTTTGACAGATTGTTAAAGAATATAAACTTTTACCATTTTTATCTAGTGAGAAAACTAGAGTTGAATTTTTTAAAGAATAGGTGTTTGAAAAAATAGTGGAGAATGTGGATACAATAATTAAATATATTGGAAGGGAATCTCCTCCTAGCTTGACTGTGTCTCCACATATACAAGAAATGTCTTCACCTTATCCTCAAGCCCCACATTCTATTTATATTACCAAATATATTTTATATTCCTTTAAGGTTGATTTGTTTTCTATTCATCATATTCAACCTAATGAATCTATTTACCAAGATAAATATGGGAAACAAGAAGAAATATTTTTATTTTTTCCCCTTATTGAGGCACACCTATAGCCAATGATACTATTTAGGATTATAAATTGATATGAATTATATAAGAGACACTTTGAACATATTGATGTTATTCATAAATCCATATAGGAGATGAGGGTGTGAATAGCTTAAAGAAACATGTAAATATTTGATTAAATTGATTCTATTTTTTCCATTATTTCTTCCACATCATGATCTCCTCCAACTCTAGTCGATGTTTCTTCTATTAATGCTAATTTATTTAGGATAATTGTTTGTGAAGAGAAGAGAAATTATGTAGTATATTATTAATATTTTCATGACCAATATTTCCATAGAAAAATCTCTGTTGATATAAGGACTACATTCATGTGCGAAAATAGATTTTTCATGCTTGATGGGAATGAGAAGAGATATACAAGGGCATAAAAAAATTTCCTTCCAATATATTCAACATGTTAGGTATCACCCCTCACATTATATATCTATTTTAAAATCATAGAGTACGTACTCTAACAAGATCCTTCAAAGATATTTTAGATCAATTGACGATTTTATCACATCTATTGAAATTATTCATGGAAGAGAACAAACAGTTCTTTTAGATTATACAACATGCTGTTCAAGTTAATAACGAGTTTAATGAATTAATTGATCATTAGGTATGAATTATTATAAATACTATGATTACACCTATTATTATACCCTTGACAACTTCAGTTTCAACACCTTATACAATATCTCAAATCTTCCCTAAATCCAAAGTAGTCATCCCCTTTAGAATTTCCCCAGTTGAGGTAGTGTGGAACCTTAGATAAGTAGTAACAAGAATTTTCTTCCGAACAACTTCTTCGATACATGTATCAAAATATATTTGGTATCCTTAAACTATTATGGAATTCTATAGTTTATAGGGATTCTTACTCAGATTCTGATGAGATTATTTAATTAAAATTTTGTATATTTCTTTCTAATGATTATCAATTTTGGAAGTTAATTTAATCAGTTCTTATTCTATTATATTTCATTTACTCAAAAATATTTTATGTTTCTTACTTCTATTATCTAATTTATTTTTTATATCTACAATACCCTTTCTCCATTTATTCTATCTCTCTGTTTGATAATCCAAAAAGGGGGATAAAAAGTGATGTTATATATGATTACTATTTTATTATTATTAAAAATAATTTTTTTCTTTATGATGAACTAATTATTTTAATATTTTACATTATTTTCCTTTTAACAATGATTTTATATCATAAAAATTGAGGATATTAGTGGATTATTCATGAAATTTTTTGTTTAAATGCTTATAGATCATGTTTTCTTTAATACTAATGTTTTATCTGTTTTATGATAGAACCAAATTTTTCTATACTTTTCAATAAATTTTCTAAGTATAATTTGAGACCCTGAGATTCTTCTAATACCACATTAATAAGGTCACCATAACTATGACATGTATCGTGCATCTGAAGGTTTGTTGATTTTTTTATATTGCTAAGGGTAAGGAATCATTGACTGTGATAACGGAATATGTGATAATGAGAAAGAATTTGGGATCATATTTTCACATCAATGAACATTATAAAAGTTCACAAAGTCCATCTACTATGATAATGACTTTATTTGGGACCATGCAGAAGAAAGTTTGACCACATGATGGAAATTGAAACTTTGAAAGGAAAGTTGTTAACATGAATCTGACCTTGTGGCCATATAAAGGCTATGTGACCATGTTAGATTTCTATTTCAGTTAGTGATCTCCTATTATCCTGAATCCCAATTTGAAAATAAAATATTATTTTATTCCATGGGATATATTTTGAGAAATTAAATTCATGTCAGTGTAATTAATTTTGTGGAATTTGATTTCACAGTATGAGAAATTAATAATAATTCTACATAAATTACTACATTGTACCAAAGGCTTCCATAAATTAACAGGTATTATAATGTGTGAAATAAATTTTGAATCTATAGAAAACATAAGAAATAATAATTCTCAATGTATAATGATAAACTCTGCTACACAACTCCTTGTTTTTCTTTGTTTCATCCCCTTACACATGAATAATATTCACCATTAGTTTCATCAATTTTCAAGGACTAATTTAAAGAGAAATGATAAACTGGTTCTAATAAAATATTGAGCTACATAAAAAATATCTCTATCCTTGAATTCTCTCTATTTTTATTTATTTTTTATTTATTTTTATATGATATTTTAAATTTTATTAGCATGTGCTCTTGATTTTTATTACAGTGTACTAGATACTCTTTTCATACTATTTTTACACATGTTATCCAGTGAATAACTCTAAAATTAACTAGTTATAGACTACAAATCCTGATGTGTAGTTGTGTTTTTAAAACCTAATATAGTCTATTAATAAATTTATTTAACTTTTAATAAATTTGAATTATAGTGGATGACTATAATGTGGTGATGATTAAGTTCTAGGTTATAACTAAAGCTCTATTTTTAACTTCCATTATCTGTCTCTTATGTTTTTATTTCTCTTTTTAAGTTCCTTTACATTGAAAATAAATTTCTCAAAAATAATATCTATTATAAATTAAGTTATTTTGAAAATATAATACTTTGATAGTTAGGTTTTGAATGTGACTTATGTATAAAATTTTTTGTGAGTAAACCAGTGTCAAAATTCATGGTGTTTTTGAAATTGTTTACATATGTTGTGATCAAGACTTATAGTGACTTTTCAGAAGTATTAGATTATATATATCTACTACATTAGTTAACTGGGATTCATTTTCTATTAAAGGATTTTGGTTTTAAATTTACTTTTAAAAATAAATTCTAAATTAGTAGCACAATTCCACCACCCCCTTGATCTTTCCACTATGACTAGTAAATGCTTTAGTGATTATGGTAATCCAAACTAATGAAGGTTAATAAAATAATTTAATACTATTTTTAATTAAAATATGATGAGAATACGTATTTCATGAGAATATATATAAATGGTGGGTAACTTGTCTTTTCATTTAATAAATGGTCTTTGTTTTTTAGAATTCCTCATGTTTTTGATTTTGAGGAATTCAAGAGTAATTATCTTATAGGCCATATGGATTTTGTGTATGAGATTGATTTTTTTGGGACTGGATGGGGATGTAAATCAGAGAGATTAAATTTATATGGGGATAACGGGATAATAAAAATTCGTATTCAATTTTATTCACCACTTGATTTGTCCTAGGAAATTTTACATTAGTATATCAGGTCCTCAAGAATTGTTATTTCTACATTTTATAAAGACTAGGTGATAGATCAGTTTAGCATATTTTTTATGAGGCATGTGTAAGAAATTATTAAACCCGCTTCTACATTCAAATATTTACCCTATCTTATGTGAATATCATACATCTTAGTTTCAAAGGATTGTATACCTCAAATAGAGTACAAGTTATTATATTATTATGGGATGTTTTTTAATAGTTGATTTGAAAAAGGATGAAGATTAACTAGAAACCTAAGAATATGAATTGAAAATATTACCCTATGAAATAATATGAAATCATAAATCCAATTCAACACCTGTTTAGGACTACAAATTCATCTAATCATGATTTTGAACCACAATAAATTGTTAAATATTCGTATGATAATGATCTTGAACCTCATGAGCCTGTAAAAATCTCTCCAAATTTTTTCATGATATGAGGTTGAGCTTAAAATCCTTCATATAGAACACCTAGGGTTCTAGTCTCTCCACCTTATAAAAAAATAATTCACTAATTATGATTTTTAGGATACTGAAAACACTCTAATTGAACCATTTATAAACCAAATTTCAAAAATTATTGATACTGAATTTAGTGAAAAATATGATTATTTTTTGGTATGAAATAAAGTTATTGAAGTTGAAAAATTGAAACATACATTATAACATGAAGGGGGAGTTACCATTTATAGAACACCATTTTGTAAAGGGGAAAAGTCCCTTAGAACATAGATTTTTTCAGAGTACATTCACATTGAAGATGATGATGCTCATGATGATCAAGGTAGTTCACTAGAGCATACTGGACCTACCATATCAATTGCTCATACATTTTAACTCTCCATGGTGGAACAAATTAACCTTGAATAAAGTATTCAAAAAGTATCTCTTGGATCCAAATTATAGGTTTAATTGATGATGAACCAAACAATGGAACATGTATTGGATGAGATTTTTTGATCTACTCCACTGAAAGCAGAAAAGGTAGGTGATCTAGCTACTATAAATGAATTATATCATAATTATTTGTTTGGAATACGAATTGGTGGAGCACTTTTTTAATCTTTAATATGGAATTAACCAAAAACAATGCTAATGGATGATATTGTGATGGCTGATAGAAACTTTCACCATGTTCAGGATGCTCCTCAACATTCATCTCCTCATGTTTCTTTCCAATATTCTATGACCCTTGATGAATTGAAAAAATTTAAATCTTGTATCTTGATTTTTCTCAATGTTAATTATTTAAGATTTAGAGACTTGGTAAAACCCATCAAATAAGTAGATAAAACAACGATTGTATCTAATTTCATTACCCAAATTCAACCCAAACTATTTTTGATGGTTAACCAAATGAGTTTGAAAATCAAATGTTTGATAATTCAAGTGGGTTCTAAATAAGAAAACTAGTAATAAAGGATTCATAAACTACATTAGAGATATATAGATTCAATTTTTAAATTTCCTCACTTTAGTAAAAAAACATTCTATTTCATCTTTCTCTATTGATGAAAACTTTATTAGATAGATTTTCATAGAATAATTCAACGATTTTAAAAATGGTTTCTCAAAACCTAAAACCTCCTTCAGTATGAATTTACATCTCATAGTGAAATGGTGTTTTATGTATCCTGGGATGAAACTTATAAATTATAAATACACATAAATTTTGTCAAAATATAAACTAGCATCTTTTTGATCTGAAAATCCAAAAATACTGATTTTCAATCTTTTTATAACTTATCCTACTTATCGTAAGAATCCTCGAGCCACTCATGAATTTAATGATCACGTAGCTATAATAAACCAAACATAAAAATCTATTGGAAAAAATTTAAATATAAAAAATATAGATTTTTAACTATTGTGGAACATGGATCTAGGGTTATCAGTTAGTTCCCCATGATAATGAATTTTTATATAGATGTTTCAAATACATCTATAGTGAGACGTTCTATAGTTCCCATCAGACATCCATGATATTTTTTTCTACTTATCTAGCAGCTACATATACTCTTTTTGATAGTACACCCATTCATGATATATATCAATTGAGACCAATTTCTATGAGTATTATGTTTAGTGATCCTTAATCTTAGAAAAATAATCTCACACCTACTTCTAATCCTCATATTCAAAAACTCATAATTCCAATTGATTCCAAATACCCTGAGGAGACAGTATATGATTTTGATTCTAATTAATTATATAAATGTTTTTTTATCAAATTCATCATGTATATATTATTTTTTGATCTAAATGAAATCAAAATTCATTATTTTTTTCTTCCTCACTTGATTAATATAATTATTTTAATCATGTTCCCATTTTTTAAATAACCATCATTTAATTTATTTTTGATTTTTACTTCATCATCCACATTATTTACTACCTACATTTTAATAATACCAAATACAGGATAACTATAATGTTCTTATGTCAATTCTATATGAATCCATTCGACTTCAAATTTTTTAATCTTCTATATATTTATGATTAATTTATTTAATTCATCTTATCATAATTTTTAGTCATAAAAAAGTGCTAGGATTTTGTATTATCCCAAAAATTAATTATTTTAATTCTTAAAATAATGTTTGCTATGTCTCTAATGATTTATGTGTTCTATGGAAGAGGTTTAACATCATAGAAAAATACTAAGTTTTGAACTGGACAAGAATTATGGGATAACCAACTACATGAGTAGCTAAACTACAACAAGAAAAAATTAAACTATATATTAATAATTTAATCTACAATGAAAATAGATATAGAAATGTATCTAATTGATGTACATATATTTTGAAGACACCTAGCAATAATATAAGGAAAACATAGTGGGACATCACCTAATAAGCTACCCCGTCAAAACATTTTCAAATTACAGAACTGGACACATCAAGGATCCAACTGACAGCATAATGAAATATATATACCATAATAAATTACTCTCAGACTACAAACAATTCATGTATTTGGATGAAGAGACTCAAACACAATGTTTTTATATATAATAAAATATATAATATCATAAATACTAATATATGGGAATGTCTTTGTGGATGTTTCTAGATACACACACGTTTTTTTCATGTATCTATTTTTTATGACCTTACCATATCTAGATACAAACCCATTTCTAATGGCACATATATTTTTATTGATGCACCAGTTTGTAGAAATAGATGACATTTATGGATTATGTATATAATTTTCAGTTTGATTCAAAATCTAACAGCTATATTTTTTAGTATTTATTGAATTTCATAGAATTTAGGACTTCCATATCTATGAATATGTACCAGTATATAATTATGAATATTTTAAAATGGAAAAATAGAGAATAGTTTGTCTATAAATATTATTAAGCCTCACATAGGCATGGTGTGGATCATAACCAATACTTTTCTTGATCTGGATATTTCATTGATACTTTGTTTTTTGGGAAAAAATGATAACATCAAGTAGAAAAAGGATCTAATTATAAACATTACTTCTGATCATACTATGCATTCATTCAAGGAAGATAACATTGCTTATAATGAACCTATATTTTGTTTCAAGACTATTACATCATTTTTTAGATAAAAATAATATTAGAGATACAAATATGGGTTCTAAAGGTGTGGTGTACAGGGAAAATTAGGCTCATATATAACTTGTACAAAATAAAAAATAAAAAATTATTTAAATCCTTCTTAATTATCCTTATAAATACATGAATTATCATTAGATTATGTAATCTCATTGGAATATAAATCGAAGAAAGGGGTGAGGTAAATACCCAGTAAAAGGAGGAATAAGGGACATGAATCAATAGAACATGGGATATCATAATCATCATCCTATCATATGAATAGGAAAAACATCATAATCAAGAGGTAAATATTTAATAAATGATTGGAATTTTGAATATGCATGAATAATGAAACATTATGTCATCGTAGCCAAATACCACACATAGTTGTGAATAAAGTGATCATCATGTTCATGCATAACATATCTGCATAATCCTAAAATCATAATTATGAACAAATAAAGTATCATATTAATCCATAATATTTATATCTCATGAGATACAACACAATGCCCAATTTTTCAAAGTTTTATATAATTCTAGGGAAAGACATCACATTATAATATTTACATAATCATGCATGCCATATAGAATGTTTACCAATCATAGTCATGAAATATCTCAGGGAAAGGAATGGGTTTCATAAGAATTTCATCAAGAATGATTTATTTAATTATATTTTGATTCTAAAATGAATAAGGGGAAAAAATATATTCTATTAACATCATCATTATTGAGTAAAGAAGACTAACCCCATGAGGAGACTAAAATGTGTTATGCAAAGAAAAGTCTTTTTGGACAAATCTTTACAATTGGCATGAAAATTAATTTGTAAAGGTAGGAAAACATATATCTCCAAACAGAATGGTAAATTATAGTGAGAATTAATTTTTTGGGAATTATAGTAGTACCCATAATGAACGAAATTTGAAAGAGAAGATGACACAAAAGTAAAAAATCAGGTTCAATAATCCCTTACCATAAATTCCTCTTTTTTAATGCTTTCATGACTCCTAATTAATAAACATAGTTTTATTAAATCATTGAAACAAGAATAAATGATGTTTATTTAGGTAAATATTTTTTAATCATAATTATTGGACTGGATTTCTTAATTTCTAATGATAAATATGAAGTGTTTTGAGATCATGTTTTCCTTAACAATTTCATGTTTCTCTTCAATTTCAATATTTTGTTCATGAAATTTATACATAATTGGAAATAATTAAAAAATATTAGAAAAAATTAATTTTACATTTTTATCTAATAATTAACATATTTTTACTAGACGATGTTTTTGTGATATGAAAATAATTTGAAATTTCTCCCTTTGTGATTAACTGATCGTTCACGATATATTTTCTATAGTGCGGGAATAGAAAGTTTGAAATTTATATATTTCATAAATATGATACATACCATCAGATAAAATCATTAATATTTTTTTAAAATACAACGTAATTAATTTTATAATATTTGTATTTCATTTTAGTTGGGAAAAACAATGAGAAGATGAAAATGAAAGAAAATTTTATAAAAACATACTCTTTCCTCGATGCATCTTCTCTTGTACGTCACTAAAAATACCTTTATATTTGGACTTCTTCCAATCCATAAACTCACTATGAGTTATAAGAGTAATGAGAGGGAGTATTTGGGTATATATTTGGCTTTGTAAAGGATTTTTTTTCAAGGGGGTGGAGAGGGGTTATTTATACTTCAGGAGAGAAGTGTTTTTAGAATAAATTTCTATATCAAAGTAAAAAAAGTAATAGTTAATTTTTTAAAATATAAATCATATATAAATATAAAATACCGATTTTAATAATTTAAAACCATTTATAATTATATTTCATATGTTTATTTAAAAAAATAGGGAAAAAGGAAAAATTGTTATTTTAAGGAATCTCTTTTGAATTTATGTTCTGGAAAGTTATTTGTAGGTTTCAAAGTTAAGATTATTTTATTCTATTAACTCATTAAATAAATTATGAATTTTTTTATAACTTTATTATATATAATTGAGTAGTTAATTATTATATCATGAATTAAATAATTTAAGATACCCTGATTATAAAAAAAATTCTATTTTTCCTTATCATCTAAAAGTTTAAGTATTTTAAAAATTATAAAAAAATAACCCTTCTAAAAAATTAACCTGATTATATAAAAAGTGAAATTCATTTTATCAAAAAATCTCAAATATAGGTTATTTTAATTTTTAATATCAACGTATTTATTATTACAAAATACATTAAAATGGAGTCTATTAAAAATTTACTTATGTTTTCATTATGTTTTTTAATCGTGATATTATTTTTTTAACATTATGATATTTATATTTAAATAAATTAGTCATGATAAATATTATTTTTTAAAAAAAATTAATTTTGTGGTAAAATTTATCTTCCAATGGTTACGTTACTTTCACCAATTTTTTAGGTTACTATTCCCAATGGTTACATTACTATTTCAACAGTCACATTACCTCTTGTAAATACCTCTTGTTTTTTGAATTCATTATTAAACACAATTAATCTCAAGGTTATAAATTACCATTTTGTATAATTTCAATTTGTCAACTAATATTCTGTTTCTTTTCAATAGTTTTACGTGTGGGAGGGTTGATTCTAGCTAATTATGGTGATCCAAATTTTCCTATTAGAGTTTTTATTTTTTCTATTATTCTACATTTTTAAATTTATTTATTTTAATGGGTTTATTAATTTAAAATTGTGTATATTTTCAATAATTAAATAATGTTTTTGTGAGTTCTTTATCTGTTATATATCTATAATAATATATAATATAATATAATACACTATTATTTCTAGAAAAAAATTCATTTTTATACTATTTGTTGTTACATTGTTGGTCAACTAAATCTATTCAGAGATTGATCTATATTGGGATTACCAAAAAATTATTCGCTCTCTATGTTATTTTAATTTTTATATGGATATGTGTTTAATTTTTTAGTAAATTTTTATAACTTCTTCTCAGTTATATATAGGATTACTATAAAACTCATTCATTCATTTCGTTTAATCTATACTGCCTTGGATACAATGGAATAGGCATGGTTATAAAAAAAGACTACCTTGTGTATATTTATTATAACACATACTAGGTTTTTGATATATATACCCAATAAAGGATGTAGATCTATTTATTTGTTAATAAAAATTCTTTGGAGAAAGTGACTACCATGTTGAGAGATGTAGGTTTCATCTTGAAACTGTACCTATTATTTTAATTCTACTGTGTAATTTTTATTCTTCTCATAATCTATTTTAAAATTTTATAACATTTAATCTATTTTCTTATGTTTCTATCTAACTATTTTCCATTTTTTGTGACAACTATATTTGATAGTAAACAATTTATATTTGACATATATACCATTTTATGTGATTAATGTTTTTTCAGTATTCAAAATAAAGCCAAAACATTTAAACAATGTTTTTATTAGGACATTGATAAACTATTTTATAATATGAAATTATATATAAAAAATTAATTTTTAAATTGTTCTTTATTAATTGATAGGATCTAAAATTTTATTTAACTGAAATTTTTATATTGGTAGCTCAATTCACCCTCACCCCCTCCCCCCTCTTGAGCTATCTAATACGACAAAAAAAAACTTTTTATTCATTTACCATATAAGGGAGTTGTATCTTAGGTTTAGTGTAATGATTTACATCTTGTCTTGGGTTATGTTATGAAATAATAAATAAAATTTACTTCTTATGGGTCGATAACGTTATGACCATATTAATAAAACTATGATAACCTTGATCCGGATGTTATTGTGTTCGTGTTTTCTCTTATGTTGTGATTGCATTACCTGAATGTTTTAAAAAAAATTTCATCAAAGATCAAAAGTTCAAAAAGTAAATCTTCTCCAAATAGAATTTGAGTTATTGGATGTAATGATTGAAGGAGTTATTACGAGATTATGAATTTTATATTTCCTTTACACTAGGGAAATGAAACAGTTTGTTTGGCCCATTGAGAAGATTATCTTATAGTAACCTTATTCACGAGTTATGTGATTTAAAAAGAGTGATGGGGAAACTCTTCCTTACTCAACATGATATGGTTGAAGATGGTGGAAGTGTATTTATTTATCATATGATGGTGCAGTTATATTTAGTGCAGTGTGTAGAATAATATCAAATGGGGGATTCCAAGGTGAAGGTTTTTATTAATCAATTTTTTTGAAATACTACAATAGAATATCCTAAGGATGATAGACATCGTTTATATTTTGGGGTACACCCTTCATTCCATCACTGATATATGAAGTGCTTCTCTATAACTACAATTTTATCAATTATTTGTATATCCTCGTGTGTATAATATGTGTTATACATTGAGAGTGTAGTTTTGGAATCGTAGGATGAAGACATCAGTTGCATAGTTTTTTTCATTTTTCTTATCTTTCATGAAGGTGAATTATGAGCATCATGTTCCTAGTAGTTTTCATCAAGCACATGATAATACCCAATATCAGTGGGATAATATATCTATGTACTTTTTCATTGGTGTGGCTCAATATTAAGGTGGATATGATGCTATATTGGTGATTTTTCAAAATTTTACAAAGGCATTCCACTTCTTGGTGATTAAAGTGATGATCTTAGACAGGGTTTTATTGAGTCAGTATCTAGAGGATGTGATGAGGATTCCAAGATATCGAATGATTACCATATCGAATTATGATCACCATTTCATCTCCGAGGTGTGGAGAGGTATTAAATGTGCATCTAGAAATCAGTTATTCCTTTGGACCACTATTCATCCACGTATGATTTTTCATATAGAATATAATATTTAAACACTTCAAGACATGTTTCGCACATGCATACATGATTTTGGAGGCTCATGGGTGACATAACTACCCTTAGTTGAGTTTTTTTATAATAATATCTATCACTCCATTGGAATAGCTCTATTTAGAGAATTTTTTTTAAGAATCCTACTGATATTTTTGGTTCTATACCATGTTCAGAGAGTTATTAATCCTCTTACCAAAATTATTGCAGAGCAGAACCAAAAATGTATAGTTTATTCATTAGTGGATGAAGGTGGTACATTATTTTTTGATGACCTATGTTCTTCCTATTATGGGGCCTCTAGAGTTTGAATGTTGAGATTTTGTGTTCCTAGAGGTATCACGTTGTCTTGGGAATTTTCATTCATGGGATTGAGATATCTAATTAATTTAATGTTCCTTTTGTAGTGTTGGATCATATGAATTTCATTGCATATTTTTTAGAACTTCCCCCATAGAAATTCCAGATCCATGATGTATTATATATATTACAGCCTCAATGATACCTTCCCCATATTTCTAATTCCATTTATTGGGGGTGAATTAGTGGTTCATGGTGATGTGACCTTCAACGAATAGTCTATCAAGATTCTAGACTATTAGTAGAAGGTGTTGTAATTGTATGTTATTCCATTGGATTTTGTATTCTAAAATCACTATGTCTAGGATGAGAGTAGATGGTAACATTATTTAGATATACATTCTTAATATCTCATGATTGTTCCAATATTTTTTTTGGTTTGATATGTATAGACTTATTGATTTAAAATATGATTGATGATGTTTTGTGTTTAAGAACGATTTACTTGATATGTTTTATTTGTTCCCCAATTAGTGCAAGGTCTTCAACATATATGTCATTGGGTTTTTTCTCTTTCACCTCTTTACCCCTTTTCATCCCAAGTATATTTGAATACTCGAGGGTGATAATTGTTTGAGAGGAATATGATATAAGAGACAATTTTCTAGATCCCATCTATTGTTCCTTCCCAAAACATGGAGGTGTTGAGTGAGACATTATTTTAATTCTAGATGTGACATA
This sequence comes from Viscum album, assembly GCA_963277665.1. Classification (NCBI taxonomy): domain Eukaryota; kingdom Viridiplantae; phylum Streptophyta; class Magnoliopsida; order Santalales; family Viscaceae; genus Viscum; species Viscum album. Next base: position 1,040,088,736 of record OY728134.1, on the reverse strand, counting down.
AGAGTTTTTTATATTTCAAGGATCACCATTCTATAATGGTGAACATGTTAGTTGCTATGTAGAGGCTTGTTCTAAATATTTTATCAAATAGTTCTTCCATTTGTTGATGGTTCACCGTCGAGTATGAAATTCCATTGGTGAAGGGAATTTATCTTAGGGGATTCCCATTTGAGAAATAGAGAACTATAACACACTGGTGTTATTTGGGGTGCTAGAATATAGGTAACTTCTATTTGATTCCATATTTTTTAAGGATTATGGGAATTGAGATCAAAGAGTCACCACATCATGGTCATCATCATGGTGATGAGAAATGGAGGGTATTTTAAGACAATGACTTGGTGAATGTCTATTTTGGATGCCTGGTGGCTGAGGTGGAGTCCTCCTCACTATGGTTCATGAAATATTTTGAGTAATAGTGTATTAATATTATTTTAAAATTACATAGACATAGAGGATTAAAATACATTAAAAATATCATCATGTTTTATTGGAGGTAGAATAACCATAATATAAGACACCATATCATGACAGAGGCCTTTCATAATTTTGTTAATGTAAGGGTTTTTCTCCCCATTGGAAATATTTTTATTCATTATCCTAAATCACTAGGTGACCTTGGGCCCTCTCAAAAGTATCTATAAAACCCTATTAAGGGTATAAAACCCTTAATTCATATGTATTTAAATCTATCGATTCTATGGTACCTCTTCTCCCTAGTATTTTTCATTCTGGTGCTTAACTGTGGTAATTTTCCTTAATTTTTGGTTGAGAGTCAAATTATTCTTGAAAAAATATTATGTGGTTTGGTTTTTGAGTGAATTTATTCATGTTTGTTCATATATGATCTATGTATCTTCTATTTGTAAGAAATGGTTTCTCAATGATTCATATCAATGAAAGAGATTAATCACTTCTCCTTATTTTATATATGGATGTTTGTGGATCATTAAAAACATCATTTGGTAATCATTGGATTTGACCTAATGAAGATAATAATATGAAAATATTGAATGTTAATAATTTTTTTGGTTTTTATGATTATAACTGTTTTTTATTTCTTTATTGAAGGGGTTTTTATTTACTTGATAGTGTGTAATAAATTTCTATTACTGTTACTGTTCCAGTTTCTAGAATATTCTAGTTAAGAAAAATTTAATTAAATATTCTTCTAGGTAATATTTCTTAAAGAAATTGAAATGTTTTGGGCTTATTTGTACCCCAATATTTTTTTCTAATCTTATATTCTATAATTATGGGGCCTTATTTTCCCCATGAGTATTTATTATAATAAATATGTTTTCTTCCATGTGTGTGATCTAGGATGGTATATCCCTTATTATTACTATTGTGGAACCTAGTTTGGTTGAGATATTTAGTTATGAAATGTCTTCTTTCATTTATTATTGTAGTGGTTGATGTGGATATTGATGGGATGGTAATAATGATGTGAAATTTTATCAGGGATTACCCAGGGGATGGTTGGAATGATTCAAGAGTGGTTATTTCACTTTTATTTTTTTATTTATCTCTTAGTGGATGATATTTCCAAATGATTTTTTTTAATTTTCACTCTACACATTGCATTTGGTTTAAAACAATACAAAAACATAATATTGTGGTAGTTATAAAGAATCACACATTCCCAAGATTTATATATTGACTATAATATGTAATTGAACTCATGGGATGTTTTTTATTTATAGAGATGATTCTTGGAAAGAGAACTTGAAATAGAGCAACAAAAATGGTTCCAATAATTGTCAAAAAAAATTATATGGAAATATTTAATAAGGAGGGAATCATATATAAACCATTTCGAAATCAAATGAATAGTGATAGTTCAATTTTATGTGGACGTGGACTCTTTAATGTAAATAAAAATTGATAAATTACTATGTTAATGATGATGAGATTGTCTTCTTTTGTTCTTATTTGAGCATCGATGTTCAAGTCCAAGAGGTGAAATCCGTGATTTCATGAGGGATATTGGCTATAGTTTCAGTAAAAGGTATGATAATTTCCTATGTTGTGGTCGTTTCCTATATCTATCATTTGTGTTTTGTGATTTATTACACATCACCACCTGATATGGTAAGGGAAAATAATACAAAAATGTATTATGATGGGTGTTTTTCCAACATCTTGGCCAGTAAGGGAATGGATGCATAACTACATCATCATCTTCACTCTCTTTTATGATATTGTAATGTAGAGAGACATATCAAAGTTGTGATGGATAAGGTATTGGAAATATAATCTCATGGGTTGTGTTGGCATGATGATTTATCATACATGTATGTTTGATCTATAATGGATTGGGGTTATATCATATTGTTTTATCCCAAGTATAATGGTTATGATTATTATAGGTGTATAATAAGTATAAAATGTTGTATTTAGGTCTAGATGTTGATACCATGAGGATTTGTGTTGCTATAATTTTATAAAAAGGGAACATATTTTTTACGTAGAAAATAGAATTAATTATGATGTTGTATTTTTTTAAATACTTTTATAATAATTTATATGGTGCTTCTATGATCTCTTCTGGTATGAGGTGTTGTTGTGAGCTTCGATAGTATGAGGTGATACAACAAGCTTTTCATGGTAGGATGTGATACAATTACCTTTACATTGTAGGAGGAACAACCATGATATTCACAATGTATAAGGTTCTACCATTATCCTTGATGGTAAGAGATTATAACATAAGGTGTGACCTTTGATTTGAAACTGTGAGGTGCTACCATTAGTGGGTTGTTGTGAGGTGATATTGTAGTTTTAGAACAATGAATGTACTACCAAGAGGTGTGACCATGGAAATTATATCAGGAGATGATACCATTGGTGTTTGACCATGGATTTCCACCAAGAATTTATACCATTATTTTGTAACCATGGATGTCCAACAATGATGTGCTACTATTGGTGTGCTACCATGATATGAAACCAAATGATAAATAATAGAAATAGCATGTGATTCATTATATTTTGTGCTTCCATGAATAAAAACTAACATTAAAATAGATATTCTTCTTTAATGGATTAAATATCAGGTTGTATTCTATCAGGATTCATTCAAATGGTCTCTTATGTGAAGTACAAAAAAGAAAAAAATGGAATCTTGTTCAATTTTCTAGTTAACTAAATGAATTTTGAAGGGAAATATGTGTTTTCCCAGTTATGTTTTCACATGAACAAGAATTAATATTGGATGACTTGTCCATGAAGTTTACATTCATTATGATTTTTTTAATTATGGTTAAATAAAATGTAGAAAAATATATAATATAAAGATTTCCATCCTATTTGAATGAAGATTGTACTAATAAAATGCATTCATGAATGTATAATTATTAAAAGTAGTGGATTTTTCCATTATCATTGAAGGAAGATGGAAATATATCATTGGTGTTTAAGTGGAAAAATACCACAACTAAATTTGGCATGATCATGTCACCATTCATTACATGTATTAATTCGTGAGTTTATTTTTGACAAAATATAGGTTTAGAGAAAAATGATTTGGTGCTGATATTAGTGTATATTTTGATATAATTTGAAACAGTTGTGGAATAAATTTATTTTTTATGTTTTTAAATTTACCATGTTTAAATTTTCTTTTAATTTTAAATAAACTTTATTCACATGGTGTTATAAATATTTCAACTAATAATAAATAGAATAAATAATTAAAAACATTTCCTCTTGTTAAATGTTTTTATTGTTTCATAATTGATTTGTAGAAGGTTCATTTAGTGATAATATATTTGAAGGATTATTAGTTTATTTTTAATAAGGTAATTTAAATTGAATTTCAGTGTTAATTTTATAAAAAAAAATATGAATGAGAATAATTTCAATGTGCAGTGGAAAACAAGATTCTGATCAATAGGATAAATTTGTAAATATTGTCTGTTTTCCATTTGAATTATTATATTATTATGGGATACACTTTATATTAATGATGCACAATATAGTCATTAAACATGTAAATTATTTCAAGGGATTTTCTATACTCATGATTATTTTAAAAAACATTTTTAGTGTATCATATTCTCATGTATTTTATTGGATCATGCCATGGACTAGCTACTCACATTGATCAATCAACCTTGTAAATCAATTATACCATCTCTATATCTAGTTTCTTAATTACATAAGAAACTTTTCACAATATAACAACTGATAAAGGTTATTTAATATGAAAAATAAATAATAATTAAATAATTGATTAACCACCCCCCCCCCTCTAAAGGATTCCTTCATCTCATGCTCCAATAATTGGTATTAGAGGGAGGTTACCATTTATTGGTCTTTATTCAATGAAGATATTTTTTATAAAGTCTCATGTGGTAAGAATATTTCTCTATTTTTCTTATAAAAATAATGTTTAATTTAAATTCAATGAATATTAAGTATAAAACCATGTTTGATGTTATGTATTTTCATATATATATGGATATGATGTTTCCATTTTGTTTTTTATCGATTTTGATGTTTTGTAAGTGATAACTAATTTCATTTCTCTACATCATGAAGGTGTTTCCAATATATATGTAGGTAATATGAATGTGTAAAATTATATTCATTCTATGAATTATATTTCATCTTTTGATTCCTAAGTAGAATTTCTAAAATCTAAAGCGATAACGTTAAGAAAACAAATTTGGGATAAGATTTAGATATATATATATATATATATATGATGTAATGAATATAGTGGATAGGGGTGTTTTCCAGTTCTAGAGTGTTAATATAATGTTTCTTAACAAATAGTGAATAGTAAATTGATATTTTATTCACAATTTCAATGAAGTTTTGAGTACCATCAGAGGATTTGGTGAGAAGTCATAAGATTATGATATTATTAAAAATATTTTTACATATCATTGGTAATAAATTTGATGACAAAATCATAAATTTATATAAAAATGATCCAAGTAATATTCCCCTTGATAATATTTATATTATTCATATTTCTCAAGAAATTAGGAAATATGATATTGTTATGAAAAAGGTAAAGTCTAAAAAATAAATTGTTTTTAATGTAACCAAATCTAATAAAGGAAACAAGGATAATTTTTTATGATGATGAATATGACTCATTAAAATCGGACTCTTATATAGAAATTAAATTATCTAAAATTATATTCCTCATCTTAATAAATTTTAGAAGAGTTGAGGGATTATTTAAATGTAATATACCAATTAAATTAGTTAATTTTTTTGATTTTATAAATTTTACAAGAAATTTTCCAAATCTAAAATAAGATGAGTCTTATGGTAAAAAAACATAAATGCCCCAAAATATAATACAATAAGAAATCGTATAGGATAAAATTCTTTTATAAAATAATGTATCAGAATTTCTCTACGAATATGAAGAAAAACATTTATCTTATTATGATGAAAGTGAAAGTAGTAATTAGGTTGAAGAGGTTGATATAGGAATTGATATTATGATAAGGGTACTAATTATTAATGTATTTGATAAGGGAATCACTAATGATGACATTGGAAACTCTAAAATTTAATATGAGGAAACTCAAATTGATTTTAGTCTAAAGAGGTAATTATTTGAACATATTTCAAAAATTCAAATCATGGAAAATAAAATTAAAAATTTAATAATGATTATTAGTCTTCTATTTTTATGGGAACAACCCAAGAAAAACTAAAATCAAAGCTGTTGGAGGTAATTTATAATGTGAAAATTTTATTACATAAATTGAAAAACATGTGTTTCAAGATGAATGAAGTGGTCAAATAATTTGAGAAGAAATATCATTTTATTCAGTTATAAAATCCAATGTAGGTGATGAACTAAACATATAGAGAATTATATTTCAAAATTCTTCTCAATATATTATAAAATATTATAAGAAGAATGAAATTAGAGAAGGTGCAAAATCAAACTATCATTATTGTGTTGATACTAAATGGATTATTCAAATGTTTCAAAGAGATATGCAGATCAATGGAACTATGTTTGTGGCTAAATCAATTTAGTCTTCGAACCCTAAGAAATATTTTACATTAAACCAAGATTTAAAATATACAATATATTGTCACCCAAAAATGGTTGAAAACAAGTATATTATAAAAAGGATGATTCTTATATTTTATTATACATTAGTTCTAAAAAAGGTTCTTATATTGTTGACCATAATAATGAATATATGTAGTGAAACAATTTTTGAAATCATGTTGTTTTCAAAGGTAAATATGTTTTTTTGGATATTTATAGAACATTGAATGTACCAAGCTTACATAAATGAGTTTTTGGACTAAATAACATCTTCATGGTGATTCTATAATACTTGGGAGATAAAATGTGATGGTGATTCATTTTCCTCTAAGAAAACCATTTCAAATCAACCTAGGAAATCTATATTGACAATTGAATTTTTTTTCCAATGTTTAGAAGATGATTGTGAATGATAGGATCACCCAAGTAACCATACTAAAGGGTTTATCACAATAAATCTATCATAATAGAAAAATAAGTTTCTTGATAAAGGTAATTAATAATTTAAATTTCATAATTTTTATGTTAAACCCTTAAAGGAAGAATGTACATGTATATTTATTAGTGGGTACTCTTCAAATTTGATAGGGAGACATCAAGTTGTTGAATAATTTTGTAATGTTTAAAGATGAAGATATGACCATTTTAAATGGTGGGTTTCTCATAAATAAAGATGTTGGTTCTACTCATATCATAAAATATATTTTTAGATCCAAGAATAGTTATTTTGTAGATGGTTAGAAACACATCTCATTAAGTGCTTCACATATTTGTGAGGAAGGGAATGAGGTCATTTTTAGAAAAGATTTGTTTTTGGTAAAAAGGAATGAAGATAGAAAGGTTGTTAGATGAAGGAGAAAAATAAATGGAAATTTATTTCTAATTGGTGTTTCCTAGAATACATTCTGTTTGATCATGAAAGATAAAAATGAAATTTGGAACATGATTCTTTGTCATCATGGGAAAAGCTACATGAGAAAAGTTTTTCAAACAGAAAATGTTCACGACTAGGCTCAAATAATGATACGTATTATATAGATTTTATATGTATGTTGTAAGGGGAAGATATCTAATTAATCACACAAATTTTTTGATATTTAGACATCCCATACTTTGATGAAAATCTAATCAAATATTTACAAGCCTAAGAGAAAGTATCCACACACAGAGATAAGTATTTCACAACATTTAATTATGACTTTACTCAAGTCACATTTATTATTTTTAAGTTATAAAAAATAGAGGCTCTAAATAATTTCAACAACTTCAGAAGAATTGAGGGAAAATATTATGCATACACTTTAATGATATTAAAGGTATATGATGTTATTGAATACACTATTAATATATTTAATGATTATCTTGAAATACATAGAATTTATCCTAAAATCAATACATCATACACAATAAAAATGGTATAGTTTATTGGAAGAAAAAATTCTTGGTGATATGGATCAAATTATGTTGATATAAAGTGATACTTCTAGTAATTTTTAGATTCATGTTATTGGGGAAACTGTTCATGTTTAAAATCATTCTCATTATATACAAAAATATGATATGGCTCCATATAAGATTAAATAAAATAATATTCTAAGAATAAAGTATCTCATAGTATTTGGAATTCATGTATCCTAAAAATTAAAGACGAAACCTTGGATGTTTGAGTTAAAAGGTGATTCTAGAATATTTCTTAGTTATCCTCCAAATAGAAGAATAATTATCTATTAAAATAAATTTATTGGTTGAATTTTTGATACAAATAATTAAAATATTCAGCAATTAAGAGATATGGAAATTAATTTAAATGAAGATAATTTTGGAATTTATATTATAGATAATTATTTTGAGTATATTGAAGAAATTCCACCAACAGATTGAAATTTTGATGATGTAATGGATAAAGAAGAATATTAAGACATCTCATGTTATGAGGAATAATTAAATTTAACTCTTCCTAGGATAAAAAAGACATGTTTATGTTTAAAACTTTATTAGGACTGAAGAAAAATATGTAAAATTATAAAAACTCTAAGAACTATAACTCATATTTCATTATTCTCTTAATTTGAGCCAAATGTTATAGAAATATATTAGGAGAATCATGAATTGGTTAGTACTATGAGTGAGTAATTGGATAAATTTATGAAAAATGTGACTTGGGAACTAGTTTTAAATCTAAAATATAAATATTTAATTAGGAAAATGGGGTTTTTGGAAAATAATTTAATAAAAAAAATAATTGGTTAGAATTAAAATATGATTGGTGTGTATGGTTTATTCACATGTTAATGGATTTAAAATTATTTATACCATAACATCAGTTTCATGGATTGAAACTATTTAAATGGTCCTTTCTATTGTTGACCAAAAGGAATTATAAGATTTACAGAATGGATGTCTAGTCATCCAGGTTTATTGTATAATTAAATGACAGGTTTACATTGAAAACCCATGTGGTATTATTCTTAGAGGATATTAAAATTCAATTTTTAATTCAAAGAAGTAATTATATGGGCTGATTTAGGCCCCAATAAAATTGTATATGATATTGAAACCTACTAAAAGAGATTATATTTCCGGTGGGAGTGAGGAAACAGTAATCTCTAAATAAAATATGAAATTATGTATCATTACCACTTATTTTTTATATAAATGAAATCTTATTTTTTGGAAATGATATGAAAATATGTGAGACGTTTTCTAAGGAAACGGCGGATTTATTTGAAATTTTTATTTATGTAGAGATGATTTAGTTTCATGGTCTTTAAATTTCCCAATAGAATGATCACAAAAATCTATCTCAAGAGAAGTATTAAAAGGTTCTCTTGAAATGATTTAACATTGTGGTTTCAAGGTTTTTTTCAAAATTATTATCATTTTGGAAAATATGTCCATGTATTATGACAGACAATTTGTCAATAAAGGACAATTTAGAAATATGATTGGATGTTTTGTATATATTTTAGCATCACGACCAGGTATTTTGTTAGCCGAGGTCAAATACCGTAATATTGGGCTGAATCATGGTATAAAAGATTAAAACCACAACCCCTTTGGATCTTGATTCATCATTAAAGAAAACACTCTTCTCTCTCTCATTGCAATGTATGAGAAGAAATGAAAGAATGCATGATTTATAAAAATTTGGCTTTGTTCACCCTTAAATTGTATAGTATAAGTAGCATACAAAGCCATTGTTTTTATTTACCAAATACACTAAATCATACTATTGTTAAAAGTTCAGAGCAAACTAATTATCCCTCATGGTTTACAACCAATAAACATTTTAATGCTCACTTCTCTCTCAATAGATGTAAGTTCACTGCTTTAATAAATGATTATACTTTTGATCACTTAAATAAATATGGTATACACCTCATTTTTTGAATCATTAAGTTCTACTTTTATCCACATGATAAATACAACTTTACCATAGAAATTATAAGAATTATACTTTTGGTCTGTATAACTTTCACTTCTTGAAAAACATTTTATGACATGAGATAAACCCCTCCAACTTGGATGTTACATTGGATTTCCCACAACCTTTGCAAAAATTTGTATTTTACACAATCATTGCAAAACATACTTGTATGTTTTTAAAATTTCACTAATCTAATATGTTTTTTATCTCACTAGGTCATGGATACTGAAGTCCTTTTCTATGAAAAAATGATTGTTCAAATTGTGTTTCAAATAATAAAATGTTGTGTGCCACTTTGTGCACTTGAGATCCTTGATATTAACTAAGGGTTGATGTGCTAAAATTAGTGGGGTAACATCCTACTTATAGTCATGGATTAATCTACATGTAAGTACCCTATCTTTCTTCAACTATTCATCCATCATTAGAAATTTGACATTTATTTTAGCATGAAAACGTCCATCACCAGGCACCTCCATCTTTATTTAATGGGAGTGTGAAACTCTAACATCCACATAATATCCAAACATGAATGAAAAACATTAATTTTACATATTTAGATGTGAAAGATGTCTATATTCACTTTAACAAAAACATTTTCAATATTTTTAACCTTGAGAGAAAATTTTACTTTTATGAAAAAATCCTTCCTTTCCCATAAAAACTTTATCAAAATTTTGGACCCCAAATATTTGGAAAACACTATGAAATGACACTATATTGTACATGAATTTCATTGTGCCACAATAAGAGATTCCATAACTCTATCTTGAATATTTTTTTGTATTCTTGGTCAGAAAATAAAATGAAACTCTACAACTAATATCAGCAACCTTATTTTTCAACAAACAAAAAAACCCAAAAACATTGCAAAGATACCATCATGGATTTTTTCCCCAACAGTCTCCATATTTGGGTTTGTTGATAAATCTTCACCATTTTATACCACATTAAATAATATTTTGTCTTTTACCCAAAATCACTTCTTCAAATTCTAGATGGTGTTCAAATATTTACTCACCACACACTCTAAGTCCAAATGATCCATGCTCGTCTTCAGAAACAATAGTAGCATAAAAATATCATCAATGATACACTTTATTCCTGAAATGGTCAACATCTACAATCACAAACCCCATATTTAAAAATATGATATTTTATCGAACATATTAGTCTTTTTAATATTTAATACTCCCCTTACATTACTTTTTCCCGATTAGATTCTCTCCATAAATGCTTAAGAAATTTTCTCATCCTTATTCAATGAACCCAAAGGCCAACCCTTTGTGGTCTAAAACACAATAAAGAACAAATATCAATACGTGGGAAAGAAATATTATATCTCGGGGAGAGAGGATCCCACTTACCCACATATTCATGTGTGGGGAGTCGATCAAACTCTATGATCTAGTCGAAGGAATTCAAATTCTTTTTTCTGTTTGATCGTTGTTGGAATATCTCCATCCTATAGTTCTGTAATAACATACTTAAATTTCTCAAGCACATGATCCCCCTTATCCTTAGAAAAATGATATTAGATTTTAATGTTATTTATCTGTGGGTAGTGGATATGATTGTTTCTAATATTCTTGAACATTAACTATTGAAATGGATTCCAATTGAAGACATTAATTAAACTCCCATATCTTTAATTCTCTATACCATGCAAAATAACTATGTGCCTGATTTAGTAGATACAATATATTCATCTAATGTGGTATTGAATAAAATGAAATTTTATTTCCTTCTTACACAGGAAATAAAAAAATCCATGAAGATTTAATGAACAACCTCTCATTGATATTATATCCTCTATAGAACCAGACCAATCATTATTTTCATATCCCAATAACTATTTCTAAGATTTCTCATTATTGTGACAATCAAAATCCACTATGCCTTTGGTATACTAAACTTTTCCATTTAATGAAATAATTTGGATTTACATTGCAATTATTTGATACCTCTCCAAATCGAATATGAAAAAAACAATATCGTGTCTTGTCGTAATTAAATTAATGAGACTCCCAGTGATCTTCATATATTCTGAGACATTAATATCTTTTCATTAATAATATTGTTATAGTTTTATACGGGTTACCACCAGAGTTCTCATATCCTTTGAGTTATTCATTCCAAATCATCTCAAACCCTCAATGGGATTCTTGGATTTAGAAATAAATGTTTCATTCCTTCCTTAAGTCCACTGTAATCTAATGAAATAGGTTAGTTAACCAATAATTGACATTTCGAAACCAGTTTTCGTGAATTTGAAAAACTATTTGAAATAATCCACTTTTGTTCATGAATATATTAATTCATGGACATACACTAGTAACATCATCCTTTTATTACAATCATTATTGGAATATATATTGTAATAAACTCCACCACACTAAAAAATGATCTCTTCAAAAAATAATCAAGCTTCAATACCACACTCTCGGCATTTGTTTTAATCCATATAGTTTTATCCCCATTTGAAAAACTCTATTCAAGTCATCATAAATGATAAAATCATCTGGTTTTTTAATATAAACATCTTATTATAGAACCAATTTAAAAATAATGACATTAAATCTATCTGGAAAATTTTTTATTTCCTTTTCTCGACTTTAGAAATTTATTAGTGAATATTCATGACCCTTGAAATTAGTGATAATGCCTCATCAACATTGATTCCCTCAATCTGACAGTATCCCTTTAACACAATTCATAAATTTTTCTGAATTAAAAATCTATATTCATTTACTTTCCTCTAGAATACCCATTTGGACTCATGGAAATTCTTATCTGGGAAACTTGAAACAATCTCCCATGTATGTTTTCCTCAATTTTTTCATGATCTTTAATCACAGCCTATAAATTTCTCAAATCCAAATAATTCTTCAAGACATATAGGTTTTAACTATGATAAAAGGATTTATAATGTAAATAATTCCTTCTATTTGTTTGAATTGGTGATTTTTTATCACCGATATTGTTTTCCCTATAAATTTTAGCTCGAATCATTGTTATTCATGTTGATATACATTTTATTTCATCGTGATCATCATGAGTATCTTCTTCTAGATCATCATGTTCCACTTCAACTCCCCTTGACTTTATTACCTCCTCATAAATGTCACCTACGATCTATTAAATAGGTTGTTGGAGATTTTTTTTATTCTCTATTGTAGTGACATCATTACATTCAAGCATTTTTTTCAAGCCTCTAATTGAAGCATTTATCTACTTTTCTTCCTAAATGATCCAAAAATAGTCCTTCAACTCTATAGGTTTATAAAATCATATATTTATCCTTATTGAGAATAAAACACTTACTTATGAATTCTGGAAAGTATATCAATACCGGATTCATTCCATACCACAACTCATTTAGGGTCTTTTCATCCATTAGAAAAAATAAGGCTTTATTAGAATAGAAAATGAACATCAACATGCATTATTTCCAAAACATATTTGAATGTTAATTCTCAATGAGAATAATTCTTTTTATGTTGTTCACATTTTAATTTCTTCTCTCAACCACTCCATTTTTCTGAGGAGTTATTTCTTCAGAAACATTTTTCATCCTCCAATGTTTCTTGAGATAATACTCAACTTGATTTTTTATGAACTTTATTCCATTATCTCTTTATAACTTTTCTATTTTTTGACCTATCAACTTTTCCACTTCCTTTTGATAAGGTGTTAGGAAACAAAACACCAAATAATTTTGAGTGATATTTTACTCCCATGAATTCCTAATAAAATTGAACAATAAAGAAAACTTAATATATATTCCCATCAATATATTTTGGTGAAATATGTCCACATAAATTTGTATGAATAGTTTAAGTACTCTATATGACATTTCATCTTTCACCTATACATATTTTTTGTTATATTCCCATATTTACAAGCATTGCATGTATGATTACTGTCATGTCATAAACTAGGGAGACCTTGGGAAGAATCATGTTTCACTAGATCATCTATAGACGAATGACAAAATTGGACAATCCATTTATTCCATAACCTATTTTCTTTTTCATTGGATAGAAAGGACATGTCTTCTTCTCCACTTACAAGGTATAGATTCCCATTTTTTCTTTACCCCCAAAACTAAAACTTGGACTTTTCCCTTGATAATGAATATCTTATTGGTAAATCTTATAGTATGGCCTAAGACACACAATTGGATACATTTAGATGGTTGGGACTAAGAACTTCAAAAAGGAATACATCATCATGTCTCATATCATTTCCCCCAATTTTTATTTTCCTTGTGCCAATTGCCTTTAGGCCTTCATTATTTCCAAATTTGAAAACACCTTCATTTTATTATTATTTTCTGTAACAATTACTTCATTCCCATCATATGGGATGAAAATCCACTATAATGTATCTATACACTAGACTAATTTGATTCAGTAAGGGAAATTTCTATAACAATAGCCTTCTCAGATATTTTCTTTGTTATCTAGGTCATTGACTTTGTACTTTTATTGACACATATTCTTAATCTCTTTCTTTGTGTGATGGACCAAATTAATATTTTTGAGATACAAACTGATTTTATATTTTCAACACATTTAATAATTCCTTGAATTTATCATGCGAACACATTGAGTATTCTTCATCACATTCCAATACATTTATGATAAATAATATCTTTCCATGTGTCTGAGGCCTCCACACTAGAAATATTGACCATCAAAATCATTCTTGGAATATATTACTCTATGTTCCCTCTCTTATTTATCTTGTTCCTTCATGTAACTATTGGTTATAGAACATAAATTATTGGAATGACCCATTTTACCATAGAAATAACAACTAATTCAAGGTGTATTTCACTACATTATTGAAAGTGTTTTTGTTGCTTTGTGTTTCTGAACCTTATGATTCTTATTTTTACCCAAATCAATTGTCAACCATGTATTGGGAACTTATGATATGAAATAAATTATCACATATTTTTGTTTGCGATCATGACTAGTACTAGACAAATCATTTATAAATGACTATTGATAATATTTTTATAGACTTATGTGATTCACTTCGACCTTTTCTTTTTTTCCTTATTGATCTAATTTCCTTATGTTAAACTAGTAGTTAATATTACCCCATGATCATCAAATTTTCTTCATGGGATGACAAGTACCTCTGCAAGTTATTCGATATGTTTTATTTTTTTTATTCATATCATGGATCACCATTTTATATTATTTCTTATTGATCTTGTACTCAATGACCTTTTCTGCATTCTGGAATTGAATAATTATGTTTTTTAGTTTATTCCTTCAGCTTAGAAATCTCTTCATTATATTTCTACATATAAACTTTGACCTTAAAAACCACCCTATTAGATTTCTTCATTTTGGATCTCTAAACATCTATCTTCTCAAGAGAGTCTTCTAATTCATTATATAGATCAATATTTCTTTTGAATTATTCTTTATCATTTTCAAATTCATCAATTTTCATAGAATTATCCGCATCATCCACCATAACATTTTCTCTATAATCCTTGTTGTATTCCATCTATTAATACGAAATAGGATAAAATAGATAAAATAAATGATAATTTTTCATTGATGGATATTGATGATAGAGTACAATCAATATTAGGGTACCTTTTTTTTACAAACACACATGAAAAGATGGGATTTATTGTTTATTTTGTTAAAGATTGTTAATGTTCAGTTAACATTATATTATTTATGATCCTTATGGTTTTGATCCATGTTTCTCATATTCATGTTTACATGGTACAATTTCATTTTTTTGGTTTTTAATACAGTTGGGTTATGAATGTTTCAATTCAATTAACTTTTGTTCTATTATATTAAATCTCTATTAATTATTTTCAATTTCATTACATTTTTCATATTTTTTCAACTAAATTTAGATTGGTTTATTCTGGAATAGATTTATTTATTCTGACTCATAAATTTTGAAACCTTTTCATTTCAATATGATTTAGTTTTATCTTATATCATATAATTTGTTTTAGTATATTTTAATTTATATACATTTAATTAAGTTTGACTCCATTATATTTATTTAAATACATTTTATTTCAAATTTATTAGTTTTTTTATAATTATTTCATTTTTTATTCACTATTTTGGATAATATTTAAACTAGTATATTTATGTTTTTTTCTTGTTTGTTTCAATTCCATTAATGTTGGGTTCAGGTTCCTTAGATTCAATTTATTTTTGTTTGTTATTATTAATTTTTTTCATTATTTATTTAGTTACATTTTGGATTTGTTGGTTCATGATGGATATTTTTGGTTTTATGCCCCCATTATTTGTTTCTATAGATTCATATTTATTATATTATGGTTGAATTAGTGTTTATTAAGTCATCAGTATTCAATTTTTCTTGATTAAACTTATGATAAATGTTTTTTATTTTCATTGATTATATTTTGCACTTTTTTTCTCTTTGATTAAATTAAATTATTTATTTACAGATTTTGTTTTTTATACCATTTTGGTTGGGTTTTTAGGCATATTTACTTTGATTAAATAAAATTAAATTCAATTATTGTATAAATTTTTGAGTTTTTTCGGTCTAGTTTTTCACATGTCAAATTTTCCAATCTTAGTTTCTCTAGGTTGGATTCAATTTGATTCACATTTGATTAGTTATTGAATGTTTTGTGGGGATTAAATTTGTTTTTTATATCAGTTTGTTTTTTATATATTTAATTGGAATTAGAGTTGGCTACATTAAATCATTTTTTCTTCATGAATGTTTATATCTGTTTGAGTCTATTTTTGTTGACTTACATGGTTTAGTTTCAAATTGTATTCACTCAACCGTGTGATCCATTCCATTTACAGTTTATGGGTATGAAAATATTTTATTTAATGAAAAGTTAATCCATGTGGGGGTCAAGCATGATATGTTCCACCAATGAAACTATCAACTAATGACTACCTATTAGAATAAGGCATCATAACCCATAATCCCTAACTAACTCATTATATAAATTTCATCAATCACTGAACAGAGGGGGTTGATGTTTATATAGAGGCCTTCCCCTTCTGTAAATTTGGTATATTACTATGAATCGTCCTTAATGGTCCACCAAATATATCTACCACCATTCTAATTTGATTCCATATATGAATTATTATTAGATTCTATATTATTATAACTCCCTCCTACTATAAAAGAAAGTTGGTTTTTTCCATTGAGATACACATTATTATAGGGTAAAAATTATTATTAGAATCTTATAAAATGAATTCATTCATGCTTCCAATATATGGGATGATTGTTAGAAGACCCCACTTTTTTGGACATAGTATTGTGGTAAGAAACCATGAACAAAAATAAAAATGACATTTAACTATAGCTATAAAGACTTTTCCAGGATTGGGTTAAAATATTCTTAGATACCTACATGTCAAATTTTATGGAGAGAAGGAAAAAATTCATCCTAATTCTCTGAACTTTCATGAAAATGATGTCTATAAAAAGGTTAAAAGTGTGTATATTCATTGAATATAGCTTAAATGTCAAGCTAAGAGGTATGGTCCATCTCAAATTAGCAGGCATTATTGGAATTTTTTAGATTGGGTCACTGTTTTCTATCTTATACAATCTAATTCGTTTTCAAAAAAAAATATTTCTATGATGTTAGTTGTGGTCAACATATCAATTTCATATTTTTAATTTTCAAAACTCTTCACTAGATTCTCAATGACCTAAATTAGGAGAAATAATTATATTTTATATTTATGTTATATAATTATTGGATGGTAGGGTGGTTATGAAACATGGGGGAAATGAGTTTCATAATTTTATTACTATAACTTGATCTATATTTGGACTATTATAGTTGAATATTGTCATTATTTGGATAATGTCAACGAAAAATGGGGCTTCAAATTTGAAGCCTATAATAGTTATTCCATGGTTCATAGTTGATCATACCACATATATATGTATATATTTTTTATATTTGAGTGAACATTTACATGGAACTATGTCTTTCAACCAGTAATAAAAAAAGTGAAAAAAGAACTTTTATAGGTTTTCCATTATCCTTGATATTTTCATCCTAATTTATTTTTCATTCATGTTTATTGTGTTGATTAACTATTTTTTGTGTTTAACATTAAGTTATCTATTTATGTGTAATGACCCTCACTTTTATAAGTCATGTTTTTTCATGGGATATTTGAATTTTTATTTTTTATGAGGTGTTTTTTTTCAGAACTAAGAATTGTATTGGAATATTGATAGAGTGAACATCTTTAAGAGGTGTTTTTAATATGGTTAAATGCTAATATATTGTTTCTTATGATCATTTATACATTAGAGAATAGTTGGTAAGACGAAGAATTAAATTTCACTTCAAGTTCACCACCATAGAGTATACTATTCCATAGAAGACTCCATAGGGGAAGGTGAAATGACCCTCATTGAGGAAATGATGCCTAAACTGAGAAGGGAAACTAGGGTTTGTGGATGTCAGGACTTTCTATAGTGAAATATCAATATTGTTTTTTTGACCAGCATAGCACCTATTCAGTACCAATATTAGTTAATTGGGGGAAGGGGATTAATGGCTAGGAATGGATGTTTCACTAGTCATTGAGGATATAAATATGTTATGATTTTTTTAATGGTTTATGTAGAAATATAATAATCAAATTCAATAATAAATTCCCTAACATTATCCCAAATATAAAAATAATGATCCTAAAATTTTTGTACACACTAAATATATTCAATAATAAACTAAAAAATACATGAACATATTTTGAGCTAAATAGTAAGTGGAATGAAATATGGCTGAAACAACAATTATAAAGTTTTTTTGTGACTCATTATTCTCATGGTCTAGAATAATAGTCTTCTCCAAGGTGTATAGGTATTTAATTGCATCCATGATTTTTTAATTATTCATGATGCTTCATATAAATGAATTTTCAATAATTAAAAACTACATATTAAGGAAAATCATGGCAATTTCCATTCAGAACCTCAAATTTTATTAATACGACGAACTCAGTACTCATACGAGAAGAAATAATTTCTTGATAATATGCTACATGATACTCAATAATGAAAGGTATAGCCTCTAAATTTATATAAACTCTTGCATCACATCCACTATAAAACTCATGATTATATTCTTTACATATATCAAACAGTTCTGTGAGTCATGATGTCCCCATAGCCTCACCATTAAAAAATTATAATTATGATATAATTAAAATATAATTTCATATAAATAAAATAATAATAACATTAAATTAAATTAATTTTATCACCCATATCTGTGCCCAAAAATTATCCTTTAAATCATTTGGATGGTTTCTCTAGGAGAGTCTGCTAAGAGGAATGATGTATGAGTATTTGGAAAGTGTCTCAATAAAACATCTACATTCTCACCCAGTTTTTACAATTGTTTTATTTTCCATATCATACTACACCATCAACTATGTGTCATGATTCCACACAGCACGCGTGCATGTATACCCATATCACCTAGTGGGATATACATCTTTCAAAGTAAAAAATTATAATATCAATAAATATTATAATGAAAATAAATTCTCATAAAAAATTACTAGGGTTCTATAAATATGTCCGAGGGAGTCTGGAAAATGGGTGCCTCTATATCCCTAAGCTATGAAGGAACATCAACCTATATAGATGGAGTGGGGGGTAATGTATTCTCCATAGGCATAGATTGTGTTGGAGTGGAATTCGAAGAAGCATGAATATTGAAGCTTGGGGAGAATGATGTAGAAGGAAAAGAATATACAATGGATATCTTTGATAATGAATAATATGGATGGGGAGTAGGATCCATCATCGTATAAGGGAATGATAGCTGAGGTGGATCAGATAAAAATTGGTGCAAAGACATAGGTGGCTTAAAAATATTAGGTGCCTCTAAGGACACTACATTATTAGAAGGTTTTCTAGATGTAATGTTTTAGAAATTGAAAGGTGTGATCATGTACACTATGTAGTGTATATATATAGTACCACCCCCTCCCATATCATTTTGATGAAAACTGATACCACTGTGATAATCAAATAATAACTATAACGTGGGTGGTGTATCCTAATCAAAAGTTAAATTCAAGATTAATCAAATGAAATTATATGTTACTAATATATATTCGAAATAAAATACTCACAACAGGAACCAAAGGAGGGGAACCCATATCTCTCACTCAGTGATTTTTATTTTTCATCCTTTTCCTTCATATCTCTTCACTGTTTACCATTTCCAAAATTTGAAAACAAATATGAAATTAATTAGAAATCCATAAATAATTTATAAGACAAACAAGAAATAAGATCACACATGATCTAATTAATTATTACTATTTGAAACCCTAATTATTGGACATATAGTGATATGAAAAAATAATTTTAAATTTAGTGGAAAAAATATAAAAATATAAAATAAATGTCACAAAAAAAATATTTTCAAAATAACATATTTATCATGGGTATGATATAGTTTTCTTATATTTTTCAATTTGATCTAATTCATTTTTGGTTAGGTTATTTGGTTCATTTTATTCAATTGATTAGGTCACTTGTCCATTTTTATTTGAATTTGGCCATTTGGGTAATATTTTGGGTTATGTCATTTTACCTTTTTTTTGTTAAGCCATTATTTTCATTAGATTTAATTTTCATTTTAATTATTTTAATATGTTTCAATTTAATTTAATTTTTGTTCAAAATTAGTATCTTTAGTTTTGTTTGTTTGGTATAGTTTTATACATTTTAATAAAATATTATAATACACAACTCAAAAGACATTTACAACCAAAATATATTGAAAATGATCATGAAGATCATGTAGGATACAAAGTATTTTTAATCAATAGTAAATAATTTTCAATAGTTCTATCCTAAAAAACTGAAGAAAAGATAAAACAATAGAATTGTGAATTCATATTGATGATTCTATATATTTCTTACCACAACATCATGTTCATAATTAGAATTAACAATTTCAATATTAGAGTCATCATACGTAATAAATTGATCATGGCCAATGTGAGCTGAGACGGTGTCAATTCCATCATTACCATCCTCAAAAATATGTCTTGGGGTTACATCAATAATAATTCCAAATTCAGGTCGTGGATGATCTTTCATATAAAAAACATGTTTCTCCATTGATGCCAATACATATGGATCATCAATATAAAGAGTGTGAATTATGTTAATAACTCAAAATCAAAAATCATCAATAAATGATCCATAGATCATCATAGAATCAAACCATTTTAATTTTATCAAAGTTACTCACCCATGAGAGTGTTAATATAATTTTATTAATTTATCAATGAATCAATAATAAGATATATTTTCAAATTGAGGTAAAATATCTTATGCACTAGCAAAAAATTCTGTTGTGGAAGTCACCGTAACACCATAATATTTTGTTATCTTGATGTTACCGCATTTAGTGATAATAAATCTATACCAATTGATCACAATTTATTTTCATTCATGACCAACACAATTATGACCGAAATCTATAGGTGTTATTTCCTCATTGACAAAGTCACTATAATAAATCAATATTAGAAATATAAATGAATATTCAAATTTTTTAAATATTAATTTTTTAAATTTATTATTGTAATACATATACCTTTAATTTCAACCAAGCATTAAACTCATTGTTATGAGAAGTATATCTCCTTATCAATGATAAAGAATGATTATTTCTATTTATTATTTGATTATTTTCCCTATCAAAAAATAAAAATAGTATCATAAATATGTATAGTTACATTATATGAGATAATACATACATGTTAAATTTACATACATAATGTATTAATCACCCAAAACACAATTAAATAAAACAGTGTGATGTGTCATCACTTATTAATCAAATATTAATGGACGAAATGTATATAATCTGGGAATTCTCCATTTTGTGCAAGTGATTGAAACAGGGTTTAGTTTTCATATAATATTCTTCTTAATTTCTAATTTTTATTTTCTATCATGTATTCACATGAAATAAATACATTGAACAAAATTATATATACTCTTGAGACAAGTAACATTTCATGATATAATTTTTTGAATGATTCAGGTTATAGACAAAACAAATTCAATGTGTACATATTTTATTTAGTTGGATACATCCAATAGAAAGTAATTTGTCCTCTAAGAATTTTTTTGGTAGGAAGATGTATAGTTAGACGTAACATTATTGGGAAAACTTATAGAGGAAATAATATCTCTGAATCACACTAAATTAATGGTGCCTCTGCCAACATTTACTCCATGAAATACTTATACAACTTCTTAGAACAAATATCAAAAAAAATGGAACCGCCATATAAATTACAAACAAACATTATTTGATAGTAGATAAATCATATATTTTGCAATAAACTAATACAAAAGAATTTTATAACCTTGATTCCTCAAATATTTCATCTTCAACACTCTTATGTTGACTAATTTTGATATGTTGATTGAATAACCATTAGGAACATTAATATTCACTAGTAAATCCATAAATTTATTTTTTCTATAGGTGTCAACACATAATAATCACAAAAAATACTCCATTTATTTTCCCTGATACACATAGGATTCAATTATGTTTTGATACCCCAATCCACCAAATTATTTTGAGATCATAAATTATCTTTTTTCTTCCCCGTGACATTTAGAATAATTAAAATTATAATTTCACATATATATTGTCACGACTCGTCCTCGGGGCCCGTGCCGTGACTACCCCAAGCCCGCCTTCCATAGGCCAGGGGCTGGCGACTAGCACCAAGGCGTAAATCCCAACAAAAAGGGAAGTCATTGCCTTTGAAAAGTAAACAAGCACCACAAAGTAAGCAAGCGGAAAAGTAAACACTAAGTAAAAACTGTACAAGCTGTGCTGAAAGTAAAAGGGTCCAGAAATATAAGTCAAATTGTAAAGTACAACTGAAAGGAAAAACAGAAACTGAAAGGAAAAACTGCAGCGTCGAGCCGTCCTCTGGAAGTCCCACCTGAAGGGTGGGTACAGATAGCCTCCACTGCTCCTCGGGTCCACCTAACCGCTCTGAGTACATCCCTCCCAGTGGTCCACCTCCAGGTACTGTCCTGCTCTGCACGCCTCCTCCACGATCAGCGCTGTCCGTCGTCTGCAACCAGCACCACGAAGTGCGGGCATAGCCCGTGCAGGGGTGAGTATAAGCTACTCAGTAGGGACCCCGAGACCCCTGAAGGTCTCCCAAAATCCACAAAGGATAAGCCACGAAGGAGAGATACAATCACGAAGTAACATCTGACACGGCTTAGGTATATGCCCATACATATACCTAAGTCATCAATTCCCCGATCGGCTCCAACGTCCGAGCCCTAGCACAACCCAGTCCACACAGGAATGCAAAACACATGCCCACGCAGGATAGAACAACACAATCCACAAAGGAGAGTATATAGTAAATCCACACAGGATAGCCCAACACAATCCACAAAGGAGAGAAACACAAGATTCATCTCACATAGGTATACTTCTTCGGATGACGAAAAGATGATCTCTGATCCATGTATGTCGTCGGACCTACGAAGGATCGATAGGTAACTAATCTCTGCAGTGACCCACACAGGATCAGACCCACACAAGATCGGGCCCACGCAGGTCCTATAGGAGTTGGCTCACACAGAACCGCTGAGTGTTGACCCACACAGGATCGGATCCGTACAGGATCGGGCCCACACAGGATCGGGCCCACGCAGGACCTGTAGCACTGATCCACGTAGGATCGCTGAGTGCAGTAGTCGTCGCAGTCCGCTGAGGATCTCTGCACGGTCATCGTCGGAGTCCCCAGAGGATCTCTGCACGGTCGTCGTCGGAGTCCACGGAGGATCTCTACACGGTCGTCGTCGGAGTCCACGGAGGATCTCTGCACTGTCGTCGCCGTCGAGGAAGCAGTCGCAGCCAGCACTAGGGTTCCCGCACACAGCAAGCTCGTTCGGGAGGGTCCGCTCCACGAGCCGAGAGGCTGATACATCAACTGACACAAAGTCCGAAGTTGATGTATCCAAAAGTTCTGTATCATCAACAGGAACTCAACGTCGCAGACGGCGCGTCAATCGGACGCCCGGTCTGAGAGTTATTGGCTTTTTCGTCCCAGGGGCCCTGTTGGTTTTTAAGGACAAACCAACCCAACCGTACTCCACCTGCGTCCAAACCTCGGGCGGAGGGTTCCAAAAGATCCGTATCACATAGAGGAATTCAACAAAGCTGACGGCACGTCATTCGGACGTCCGTGGCTCAAGATATGAGCGTTTCCGCTCCGAGGACCCGGTTGGTTTCGTGTACGAACCAACCCAGCTGAACTCAAAGTATTTCGAAACTTTGAGTGCGATATACCGAAATGACCGTCTCGATCCAAGGATCACGTTGCCGCTGACGGAGAGTCGTTTGGAGGCCCGTAGTTCAAGATACGGCCATTTGAACGAAGTCCATCCGAAGACGGGGGGTACGGGCCTGGACCGACCCGGCCCGACCCCCCCCCCCCCCTCGGAGTCGGCCGAACCAGGTCGACCCGACCCGGTCCGACCCGGTCCGGTCAGGCCAGGGTGCGGCCCGGCCGGTCAGACCGGTCTGGTCCGGTTCGGCCGAACGGCCGAAGGCCGTGGCATGCGGGGTGCCGCCGCCGCCGCGCCGAGTCGAGGCGGCTTGTCCGGCGGCGCGCCGGGGCGCCGCCGCTCCCGGCGGCCCGCGCCGCCGGCGAGTTCCGCGGGCCACCGGGATCGCTCCGGTGGTCCGATTCTCTTCCCGTCTGCGCCATTGCTACTCCCGGGACTTGTTCTTCACTGCAGAATCGTCAAACATCCGTTGTGGCACGTTCCATCGTCGCCCGTCGAATCCGCACAAAATGAAGAACGGTGGAGGGTCGTTGGGCCGTGTTCGTTGGCCCGGACCCTCCACGTTAGAGATAAACAATGGGAGGAAAATAAGTTCAACACATGAACGCATATCCGAAACAATTCTTGAAGAAATAAAATTGTTCATTTGAAACTGGCTCTTTAATTTTCAAAGAACGTTCACGGGAATGTAAGAGGGGTATTCCAAAATTATAAAATCCCTACCTCGTTGATCGTCGTGCGCGGGCGTTCTTCGCGGAAAAGCTCGTCGCGGAAGAGAGGGATCGTCGCATCGTCGCGGGGAGGCGTCGCGTCGTTGCGGAATCCGGCGTTGAGTCGGCGACCTCAACGGACCAAGAACAAAAGATTTAAATTATAAATAATTAAATCTGTGTTTAAAACCAAAAAGGAAGGAACCTTGTGAGGAAATCCGAAATCACTCACCTCAACGGTCGGTGATCGGAGATCGGGGAGGAGAAGGACGTCTCGGACGGAAGCGTCGTCAATTTCCGGGTTCTGCGTTCTTCGCGTTCTTCGCGTTCTTCGCATGGGAGAAGAAGAAACAAGGATCCTCTCAAATATTCTCAAAAGATTTTGGGATGGTCTTATTTTATTAATATGCCAACACACGAAAACAGGTTAAGAAACGATTGAATTAAGTCGTTGAATTAATTCTACGAAAGAAACAGGCCATTTAATTCATGAAAGAAACAGCCCATTTAATTCACGAAGGAAACCACCCATTTAATTCATGAAAGAAACAGCCCATTTAATTCACGAAATAAACCGCCCAATTAAATGGTCTGTTAGGAATTTAAAAAACGCGTCAGTTGACTTTCATTAAGATGGGTTATCACGGGTGCATTTCTTAGCGGAAAGAAACGGCGGGGCTTGTGCAGGGCCCACCTCAAAAATATCCTACCAAGGGGGTAGGATATTTCTGGATAGCATCCTATCCAGTTCAACTCAGTTCAAGCCGCCTTTATGTGGCTTCAAGTGGCTTCCAAGTGGCTTAAGTGAAATAAAATAAAGTTGTCGCAAAATTATTTTATTTCGTAACTTTAAGCCCGAAAATTAAAAACCACACCCGAGAAAACGCAACTCCGGAAGAGTCATTTCTAAGCGAAAACCGGCGCTGCGATTTCATTGGTTCCCTCAGAATTCGATTTCGGGAACCGGTTCAAAAGTTAGAAAAAAACCCGCTCGTCCGTTCACTGAACGTACCCGAGCCAAACTTCAGAAAATGATTCTGGGCACGCCGGGCCTCGGAATCAGGTGCCGTCAGAAACTGCGATCTTGTAAATTCCAAAAAAAATTAAGAAAAAAAATTTCCTTCAAATTTACGGGTCTTTACATTACTCCCACCTCAGGACTTTACATCCCCGTAAAGATACATCAAAAACTAGGGAAACAATTGTGGGTACTGAGCACGCATCTGAGCCTCCCGCTCCCAAGTGCTCTCCTAGAGGTTCCCATGCTGCCATCTGATGCGCACAAGAGGAATCGATCTCCCACGTAGGACCCGCTCCTGTCGATCCTCTATCTCCACTAGGACCTCCTCAAAAGTCGCTCCATCATCCATGTCTAGCTCCCCATAGTCAAGGATGTGTGTCGGGTCGTGCACGTATCTCCTCAGCTGGGATACGTGGAAGACGTCGTGCACCCGGTGCAACTGAGGTGGCAGATCCAGACGATAAGCCACCTCACCAACCCTGCTGAGAACCTGGAAGGGTCCGATGAAGCATGGAGACAACTTGCCGCCTCGACCAAATCTCCTCAAACCACGTCGAGGTGAGACCCGCAAGAAGACGTGGTCGCCATCCTCGAACTCTAGTGGCCTCCGCCTCCTGTCAGCATATGACTTCTGCCGGCTCTGTGCTGTCCTCATCCGCTCCTGGATGACCTGGACCTTCTCTGTCGTGGCCCGGACCATCTCTGGTCCCACAAGTGCTGACTCCCCAGGGTCTGTCCAGCATAAAGGGGATCTGAAAGCCCTGCCGTACAACGCCTCGTAGGGTGCCATCCCGATGGTGGAGTGGTAGCTGTTGTTGTACGCAAACTCTACCAAGGGTAGGTGGTCCTCCCAGCTGCAACCAAAGTCGAGGACACATGCGCGGAGCATGTCCTCGAGAGTCTGAATAGTCCTCTCCGTCTGCCCATCCGTATGAGGGTGAAAGGCGGTGCTCAGACGTAGTCGCGTCCCGAACGCCTCCTGCAACCCCTTCCAAAGCCGAGAAGTAAAACGAGCGTCCCGATCGGAGACGATAGTTGATGGTACACCGTGAAGTCGTACAATCTCCTGAACGTAGAGACGCCCCAAGCTCCCCACTGACCCCTGCTCTCGGATGGGTAAGAAGTGTGCCGACTTGGTGAGTCGGTCAACAATCACCCAAATGGAGTCTTGACCTCTGGAAGTGCGTGGAAGTCCAGTCAAAAAGTCCATATATATCCCATCCCACTTCCACTCCGGGACCTCCAAGGGATATTCCAAGACTGCTGGTACCTGATGATCTGCCTTCACATGCTGGCAGGTGAGGCACCGTGAAACGAACTCTGCCACAGCCTTCTTCATGCCCGGCCACCAGTGCTGTCGTCTGAGATCCTGGTACATCTTCGCCACTCCAGGATGTACCGCCAAAGGAGAAGTGTGATACTCTCTCATCACCTCCTCTCATAAAGCGACTGGTGCCAAGGTACGTCCTCTGAAAAGGACATCGTGCTCTGCTTCAAGGGAGAAACCATCAGGTGCCTGTCCCGAGGATATCTGTGCACGCCGTGTCTCACAGTCAACGTCCCCACGCTGTGCCTCTCTGACCCGCTGAATAAGTGGAGGAGAGACTGTGAGAGACTGAAGGAAGGCTGCTCCGTCTCTATCAATGAAGGATATCTGCAAAGCGGCTAGCTGCTCTGTCGCCTCCTCAAGTAGCCGGATGCCCGTCCTCCTGCTGAGGGCACCAGCCACCACGTTCCCCTTCCCAGAATTATAGACTATCTCAAAGTCATAGTCCTGGAGGAACTCGAGCCATCGCCGCTGTCTTAGGTTCAAGTCCTTCTGAGAGAAGATGTACCTGAGACTCTGGTGGTCTGAAAAGACTGTGAAGTGCTCGCCCATCAGATAGTGCCGCCATGTCTTCAGGGCGAAGACCACTGCTGCCAACTCCAAGTCATGGGTAGCATAGTTCTACTCATGAGGCCTCAACTGACGTGATCCGTAGGCAATCACGGCCCGCTCCTGCATCAGGACACACCCGAGTCCGGTCCCTGATGCATCGCAGTAGACTACGTATCCAACTCCCTCCTCAGGAATCCTCAAGATAGGTGCGCTGGTCAACCTCTGCCTCAGCTCCAGGAAGCTCTGCTGACATCTGTCTGACCACATGAAGGGTTTCCCCTTCTTCGTCAACGATGAGAGTGGGGCCTCAACTCTAGAGAAGTCCGGCAAAAATCTCCGATAGTATCCGGCTAGGCCCAAGAAACTCCGCACCTCTGTCATGCACTTGGGTGGCTCCCAAGCTAGCACTGCCTCGATCTTCGCAGGATCCACTGCAACTCCCGCCTTAGAAATGACATGCCCCAAGAAGTGGACCTCACGTAACCAGAACTGACACTTCGAGAGCTTTCCATAAAGCTGGTGCTCTCGGAGTGTGTCTAGTACAACACGCAGGTGCTAGGCGTGCTCCTCCTCCATCGTCGAGTACACCAAAATGTCATCGATGAAGACCACGACAAATCGATCGAGGTATGGCTGGAAGATCCTGTTCATGAGGCTCATGAACACTGCTGGAGCGTTGGTCATGCCGAAAGGCATAACCAAGAACTCATAGTGGCCATACCGACACCTGAAGGCCGTCTTCTGCACATCTTCGTCTCGAACACTAAGCTGATGATAGCCTGACCTGAGGTCTATCTTTGAGAACCACCGTTCTCCCTTGAGCTGGTCGAAGAGGTCATCAATCATGGGTAGCGGATACTTGTTTCTCACTGTCACCTGATTCAGGCGACGATAATCGACACATAGTCGCATGCTCCCGTCCGCCTTCTTGGCGAACAAAATCGTGGAAGCCCAGGGCGAAACACTGGGTCGGATGAACCCCTTGCCCTGCAAGCCCTCCAACTGTACCCGCAGCTCTCGAAGTTTAGCGGGGGCCATCCGATATGCTGGAGTGGATATCGGGGCTATCCCGGGATACAGGTCAATATAAAAGTCTACCTCTCTGCGAGGAGGTAGTCCTGGAACGTCATCGGGAAAGACAACCGCGTACTGATCCACCACTGTAGGAAAACTGGGACCCCGCACGTCAACTGCTCCCAGGATGAGGCTAGCCAACTGATGAGTGATGGGCTGGCCTCTCCTCTGCGTGAGTCCATCCTGTGCTTCTAAGGCTCCCTTCTCGCCGGTGAAGGTGAACCTGCTCCCGTCGGTGCGCACACATCGCACCTTGCGCCTAATGCAGTCAATCTGAGAATGGACCGTAGATAACCAATTCATGCCCAAGATGACGTCGTAAGGCCTCGACACTGCTACAAGAAGATCCCAGCCGAAGCTCTCGCCTCCCAGAGTAAGCTCACACTGCCGGCACCAGTGCGTAATCGTCGAGTCTGCTCCCATAGGAGTCTCTAGCCGTAAGGATCGAGCCAACGGCTCTGTCGGAATCTTCGAGCTCCGAACAAGGGCAGTGGCTATGAAAGAGTGACTCGCTCCTGTGTCTATCCGAACTGAAGCAAGGGTGGAATAGACATAGATCGTACCTCGAATCATCTCTGGCGCACCGTGGTCGTAGGCCTCCACTGCCTGAAGCTGAGCCTGTCTCTACCCGCCAGCTCCCTGTGGTCGGGGCAGGCCTCCTGGTGGTGGTGGTGGAAGAGCCTCAAAGCATCGCCCACCACCTACTGCTCAGCCAGATCCTCTGCCTCGTCCACCTCCTCCCTGCAGACCGCCATGGTCGACCCTCTGCCTCTGCCTGGGTGGTCCCTCCACCGTCTGCTGACCCTCGGTACGACGGGTCGGGCAGTCACGAGCCATGTGGCCCCGCCCGCCGCACTCGTAGCACTGCCTGCCTCTCGGAAGACTGGCACCGGGCTGGGTGCCCTACACTCCTGAGCCAGTGTCCCGAGGTCGCCTGCTGGAAGGTCTGGTCATCCTGGAACCCTGAGTCATCTGCCGGCTACTAGCTGCCGAAGACTCGCTATCTGCTGCCCTGCGGTAGGTCTCACTGTGGACTCATCCAGGAATCTCTCGATCAGGAGGGCTCGCTCCAGTGCTCCTTCCTGGGTCGGGATGCTGAGGGAGATCAGCGATGCCCTGATCTCGTGTCTCAAACCTTGCTCGAAGGTCCGGGCCCGGAAGAAGGGGTCTTGTACCATGTCTGTCGAGTACCGAGAAAGGTCGGTGAACCTTGCCGCGTACTGAGCGACCATCAAGCTGCCCTTCCGCAGCTGAAGAAGCTCCTGGATGCGCACCACACGGAGGGTGGCCGGGACAAACTCTGAGCGGAAAAGGCTCTCAAAGTCCGTCCAGATGAGGGTGGCCTCATCGTGTACCTGGAGCATCAGGCTCCACCAGCGTCCGGCTGCTGCGTGCAGTAGGCTCGCCGCGAGGATCACCATGAGGTCTGCTGGTGTCCTCACTAGCCTGAAAACTCGGACGACCGCCTCCAGCCAGTCCTCGGCTGCCTGGGGGTCCGACTCCCCACGGAACCTGGGTGGTCGCTGGCGCTGGAACTCGTGCAGAGCTCCGAGGCGTCGTGCGTCGTCAGCTGCCAGTGCTGGAAGCATCGGGGGCTCGGTGGGTAAAGGTAATGTCGGTGCCTCTGCTGTCAACATGCCCTGTACCGAGGCCTCGTCGCTCGGCGGGCTGTCGTCGCG
Source organism: Viscum album (assembly GCA_963277665.1). Lineage (NCBI taxonomy): Eukaryota > Viridiplantae > Streptophyta > Magnoliopsida > Santalales > Viscaceae > Viscum > Viscum album. The sequence continues at coordinate 1,040,058,521 of OY728134.1, read as the reverse complement.
CACTACTCTAGGAACCCTAGCTGGCTGCTATCGTCGTGCCATCCTGAAAAGGAAACAAGTGCACCATGGTCGGAACAGTATACCTGGTGAACTGACATAAGTAATCACAAAGAAAACTTGAAACACATATGCAATCAATGTTTTCATGCATTAAGTCGGAAACCAGAAGTCAGGGTCCTGGTGTATGGATACGTCGGCCGCCGCACCAACACTGGACTCCCTGGACTGATAACCACACTTAATATGATAAACACTATTGCTTCACATAGAAGAAAGATCAGAGTCTGCGGTAGAACCGACCCCTTTGATACCAATTTGTCACGACCCGTCCTCAGGGCCCGTTCCGTGACTATCCCATGCCCGCCTTCCATAGGCCAGGGGCTGGCGACTAGCACCAAGGCTTAAATCCCAACAAAAAGGGAAGGCATTGCCTTTGAAAATTAAACAATCACCACATAGTAAGCAAGCGGAAAAGTAAACACTAAGTAAAAACTGTACAAGATGTGCTGAAAGTAAAAGGGGCCGGAAATACAAGCCCAACTGTAAAGTACAACTGAAAGGGAAAACAGCAACTGAAAGGAAAAACTGCAGCGTCGAGCCGTCCTCTGGAAGTCCCACCTGAAGTGTGGGTACAGATAGCCTCCACTGCTCCTCGGGTCCACCTAACCGCTCCGAGTACGTCCCGCCCAGTGGTCCACCTCCAGGTACTGTCCTGCTCCGCACGCCTCCTCCACGATCAGCGCTGTCCGTCGTCTGCAACCAACACCACGAAGTGCGGGCATAGCCCGTGCAGGGGTGAGTATAAGCTACTCATTAGGGACCCCAAGACCCCCGAAGGTCTCCCAAAATCCACAATGGATAAGCCAAGAAGGAGAGATACAATCACGAAGTAACATCTGACACGGCTTAGGTATATTTCCATACATATACCTAAGTCATCAATTCCCCGATCGGCTCCAACGTCCGAGCCCTAGCACAACCCAGTCCACACAGGAAAGAAAAACACATGCCCACGCAGGATAGAACAACACAATCCACAAAGGAGAGTAAACAGTAAATCCACACAGGATAGCCCAACACAATGCACAAAGGATAGAAACACAAGATTCAGCTCACACAGGTATACTTTTTCGGATGACGAAAAGATGATCTCTGATCCATATAAGTCGTCGGACCCACGAAGGATCGATAGGTAACTAATCTCTGCAGTGACCCACACAGGATCGGACCCACACAGGATCGGGCCCATGCAGGACCTGTAGGAGTTGGCTCACACAGAACCGCTGAGTGTTGACCCACACAGGATCAGATCCGTACAGGATCGGGCCCACACAGGACCGGGCCCACGCCGGACCTGTGGCACTGATCCACGTAGGATCGTTGAGTGCAGTAGTCGTCGCAGTCTGCTGAGGATCTCTGCACGGTTTTCGTCGGAGTCCATGGAGGATCTCTGCACGGTCGTCGTCGGAGTCCACGGAGGATCTTTGCACAGTCGTCGCCGTCGAGGAAGCAGTCGCAGCCAGCACTAGGGTTCCCGCACACAGCAAACTCGTTCGGGAGGGTCCGCTCCACAAGCCGAGAGGCTGATACATCAATTGACACAAAGTCCGAAGTTGATGTATCCAAAAGTTCTGTATCGTCAACAGGAACTCAACGTCGCAGATGGTGCGTCAATCGGACGCCCGGTCTGAGAGTTATTGGCTTTTTCGTCCCAGGGGCCCGGTTGGTTTTTAAGGACAAACCAACCCAACCGTACTCCACCTGCGTCCAAACCATGGGCAGAGGGTGCCAAAATATCTGTCTCACATAGAGGAATTCAACAAAGCTGACGACATGTCATTCGGACGTCCGTGGCTCAAGATATGAGCGTTTCCGCTCCGAGGGCCCGGTTGGTTTCGTGTACGAACCAACCCGGCCAAACTCAAAGTATTCCGAAACTTTGTGTGCGATATACCGAAACGACCGTCTCGATCCAAGGATCATGTTGCCGCTGACGGCGGGTCGTTTGGAGGCCCGTAGTTCAAGATACGGCTATTTGAACAAAGTCCATCCGAAGACGGGGGGCTACGGGCCCGGACCGACCCGGCCCGACCCCCCCCCCCCCCGGGAGTCGGCCGAACCGGGTTGACCCGACCCGGTCCGACCCGGTCCGGTCCGGCCGGGGCGCGGCCCGGCCGGTCGGACAGGTTTGGTTCGGTTCGGCCGAATGGCCGAAGGCCGCGGCATGCGGGGTGCCGCCCCCGCAGCCAGGTGATGTCGCGGCCCCCCGCGTGGGGCCGCGTTGAGTCGGGACGCGGCTTCAGCCGCATCCGAGGTTACCGGACCAGCGTGGCCACGGGTCCGCGGATGCCGCCGCCGCCGCGCTGAGTCGCGGCGGCCTGTCCGGCGGCGCGCCGGGGCGCCGCCGCTCCCGGCTGCCGGCGCCGCCGCGCCGCCGGCGAGTTCCGCGGGCCACCGGGATCACTCCGGTGGTCCGATTCTCTTCCCGTCTGCGCCATTGCTCCTCCCAGGACTTGTTCTTCACTGCAGGATCGTCAAACATCCGTTGCGGCATGTTCCGTCGTCACCCGTCAAATCCGCACAAAATGAAGAACGGTGGAGGTTCGTCGGGCCGTGTTCGTTGGCCCGCACCCTCCGCGTTAGAGATAAACAATGGGAGGAAAATAAGTTCAACACATGAACGCATATCCGTAACAATTCTTGAAGAAATAAAATTGTTCATTTGAAACCGGCTCTTTAATTTTCAAAGAACGTTCACGGGAATATAAGAGTGGTATTCCAAAATTATAAAATCCCTACCTCATTGATCGTCGCGTGCAGGCGTTCTTCGCGGAAAAGCTCGTCGCGGAAGAGAGGGATCGTCGCGTCGTCGCGGGGAAGCGTCGCGTCGTCGCGGAATCCGGTGTTGAGTCGGCGAGCTCAACGGACCAAGAACAACATATTTAAATTATAAATAATTAAACATGTGTTTAAAACCAAAAAGGAAGGATCCTTGTGAGGAAATCCGAAATCACTCACCTCAACGGTCGGTGATCGGAGATCGGGGCAGAGAAGGACGTCTCGGACGGAAGCATCATCGATTTCCTGGTTCGGCGTTATTCGCGTTCTTCGCGCTCTTCGCGTTCTTCGCGTTCTTCGCAAGGGAGAAGAAGAAACAAGGATCCTCTCAAATCTTTTCAAAAGATTTTGGGATGGTCTTATTTTATTAATATGCCAACACACGAAAACAGGTTAAGAAACGATTGAATTAATTCGTTGAATTAATTCTACGAAAGAAACAGGCCATTTAATTCACAAAAGAAACAGCCAATTTAATTCACGAAGGAAACAACCCATTTAATTCACGAAAGAAACAGCCCATTTAATTCACGAAATAAACCGCCCAATTAAATGGTCTGTTAAGAATTTAGAAAACGCGTCAGTTGACTTTCATTAAGACGGGTTTTCACGGCTGCATTTCTTAGCGGAAAGAAACGGCGGGGCTCGTGCGGGCCCCACCTCACAAATATCCTACCAAGGGGGTAGGATATTTCTGTATAGCATCCTATCCAGTTCAACTCAGTTCAAGCCGCTTTTAAGTGGCTTCAAGTGGCTTCCAAGTGGCTTAAGTGAAATAAAATAAAGTTGTCGCAAAATTATTTTATTTCTTAACTTTAAGCCCGAAAATTAAAAACCACACCCGAGAAAACGCAACTCCAGAAGAGGCGTTTCTAAGCGAAAACTGGCGCTGCGATTTCATTGGTGCCCTCAGAATTCGATTCCGGGCACCGGTTCAAAAGTTAGAAAAACCCGCTCGTCTGTTCACTGAACGTACCCGAGCCAAACTTCAGAAAATGATTCCAGGCACGCTGGGCCTCGGAATCAGGTTCCGTCAAAAACTGTGCTCTTGTAAAATTCCAATGAAAATTAAGAAAAAAAATTTCCTTGAAATTTACGGGTCTTTACATATATACATCAATATTCATTATTTATAATCAATGGAATTAAAATTTTGTTTACCAAGAAGGGAAATCAAAGAAGTTATTTTTCTACTTCCAATTGTAATTGGTTTCAGTGTAAAAATATCCCTCTTTGTAGATTTTATCTAATCCTCCCAGAATGAAAGAAAACATCTTTCAATTCATTAAACTAATTTGTTCTAGACATATAAGGAGTTGGACTTTTGGTTTCCATGGTATTATCTAACCTTCAATGAGTATTCCTATATTGATGATCCATTGGAAAGAATCATCAATGTCCCATAAAACTAATACTATAGTGATATTTAAGACTTTTGGATCATGTATTGTTCATACAAATAAGAAATGATAGTTTCGTTCGATTGAAAGTTTTTACAATGGAATAAAAGATGGGGTAAATTATAGTTTAAAAAATTATCTTAAAAAAATAAAAAATTCTACTTTAGGTAAAATGATCAAACTCATAGACCATTCGATTTTCATAGTGTCCAAATTGAAATCACAAATTTTCGGATCATATGAGGTTATGTTTTATCTATATCAAAGACACTTTGATAAAAAAAATCATAGAAAGATAATTATAATAACTATATTTATAATAGAATATAATAGTGGAATGTATGACTTTTAAAAACAACAAATACATTATCTTATAAAATTAAGGACATACAGGCTATTATAAAATATTTTACACATACGTAATATTTAATGTATTTAGTGAGATTACCCATCCAAGGTTCGAGTATCACTGAGAGGGGGAGGTGGTGAACCTAGGATTTCTTTTTTCATTTATGCTTCCTTAATTATGAAACAAATTTACTTCCTATTAAATATTTCTTTCCTTACTGAAAACTCTTAAAACACACATAAAAAATAACGTAAGAATTTACAAGGTTCAATACTCCACAAGAGTATCTATGTCCTTGGTATGGTTTGGAAAGGATGGAAAACAATGAGTAAAATATACCCTTACAATCATGTATCACTTTGTTAAATAAAAGAATTCATGTGATTCAATTATCACAAAATGATGGAATGAAATTTTTGTAAAAATCATGTTTTGGTGCTTCATGACAAAATTTCACAAATACGATCATTCAAAACTATTCTTCACTTTCATACCCATAATCTAGAAGGAAAATTCTTGACTTTATAATGATTTCTCAGTAGGATTTCAAATTTCTATTTCCCAGTATGATTGTCCAATATGGAATTTTTCTCTATTAGAATACCACAGAAACAATTCTGAACCACATCTAATATGAGTCTAGAATTTCTAGTCTTATTCTTCAGTCTTATTACCCTATCAAATTTACCAATCGGATTTCCCAGTTATATTGTTCAATATGGAAATATTGCTTTATTATAATACCACAAAAACAATGATAAATTAATTATAATATGATTCCAGAAATCCCAGTCTGATTTCTAAGTCCAATTTCCTAGTCTAATTTCATTGTATGATTTTCAAGTCGAATTTCCTGGTCTTGTTTCTGAAAACACTGAATACAATTTCCTTCTCTTCTTCTTCATTCAAGATATCTTAAAAAAATAAAATATTTAAACTTCTTCTTGATAGAATTTAGGATATTCTCTCTCCTATAATGAGAGAAATGAATGTTAGAGAATAAACAAAGTATTCCCCTCCATTTATAGTCATTTTTAAATAGTTTAAGTGGGATTCTAAAACGGTTTCCTACCTAAGAAAATTTCTCAAATCATTACATTTCACTAAATATAATATCTTTATTCGACTATTTTAGATCTATTAAATCCATTAAATTATTGATATATATTTAACACATTCAAATTCCCTTGAAATATGGATTTCTCTTTGACTTCATCACCCTTTAGATTTTTTAATAAAATCTAGTCTGATTCTGATTCTCCATTCTGATTTCTATCATTATGATTTATTTCATTATGAATTTGGTGATATTTGACCAGTGATCTGAGACTAAAAATAATTGACTTCTTAAATTTCCTTATCCTATAAACATATGCTTGTCTATATGAATTACTTCATGATTTTGATTACATTGAAGATTAATATAACATCATCTTACCTAGAATGGAAAGAATTGTTACTTTCCATTCCTCTAGCAACATCTTTATTTCAAACTCATTGTAAATATAATCATCCTAACTATGATTAGAAGTACCATTTTTCTTCCAATCTAATGTTCAACACAATTGTAAGTACTCCCACCCCCCCTATTTTCTCAAGATAGAATAACTAGTTTTACAACATACCTATGATTTTTGAGAAATAAGAAATACCAAGCATCGTGATATTTCCAATGGATCCATATAGACTCCAAAAATCATTACGATCATATTTTCCTCGATTGAACCCATGGTAGATACAGTGACCTTTTTCTTCAATAAAACAACTTCTAAATATGATGGAATTTTATAAGTATTAGGAATAAAAATTCATAAATATGATGATTTCCAGAATATGATTATTTCTTAAATATGACATGTTCTTAAATAAAATGAATTCCTAGATATGAAAAGCTAAAAAATATTATTTTGAGTCTGATCACCATCTTTTACAAAGTTATTTTATTCTTTTAATTTGGAATTTTTTTGACAACAAAAGCCAAAAAAACATCTTCAAACTTCAAAAAACCTTCTTTATAAAATTTTCAATCAACAATTTCCAACATTGGATTTTGTTTTCAACCAAGATTACTAAATCACTGAACATTGTAACCTCATTTTATGGATTACATATCATCAATTCTAAGACTATCTGAGGTAACTCATTATAAGAAACATGAATTATTAACAGAAAAATAATGCATTCAAAAATTATTTATTATGAAACATCAATATCATTATTCAAATTTTATAACCACCCTAGAATACCAAGGTTTTTTTTCCTACAATAACTCCAACTAATAGATAGAATATGTCACACACTTATATGTTTGATTCATTGACTTCCCACAACTCCAAATTTTAAATAATTTCATAAGGGTATATTTATGAAATAATTATCCCCCTTTGAAAACACTTTCCAAATATAAGGTTAGATAGGGGGAAAATCCATACATAAACCTTGATGGGAAATAGGCTTAACACCCATAATCAACCACAATTTATAAAAAGGTTCCTTCGGTAAATTTTTTATGGAAATTTTAGAAACTTATTCCGATGTAAGAATATACTCGATATTTAATTCATTCATCTCACCATGCTCATTGTTAAAATAGTATTAGATATCAATATGTTTTGAATAAGAATGTTGTACCAGATTCTCATTAAGGTTTATTGCACAATAATTATCATAAACCAAGAGAAAGGGTAACTTTACTTCAACTAGTAAATCTTCCAACTGAGACTTCGTTCACATAAGTTTGGTAGCGGCTTGAGTGGATGAAATATACTCACCTTCAACCGTACTATGTATTACATAATTTTTTCCTTTTTATTCCAACTAACTCAAATTTTCCCCAGAAATAAAACTCCCCTAGGTGTGGACCTTCTATCATCAACATTCATTTCCCAATCAGAATCTGAATACAAAAAAAGTCAACTATTTATGAGCTATCATACCGGATTCCCAAATTTCATTTCCTTATAAATATCTCAAAAATAGTTTTCCAACAACAAAATGTGATTATTTTGGATAAATCTAAAATCTAGAACATAATGTAATAGCATAACCAATATTGGGTCCTATTGTAGTCAAATAAATCAAGCTTCTTATCAGCTTCTAAAATTCTTTCTTGTCAACTTCCTTTCCTTCTCCGTCTTCACTCAACCTGGTTCCCACTAAAATATATGTGGAAACTGGTTTCAAATTTTCCATGTTGAACATATTAATAAGTTCCCTAAAATAATTTTCTTGAGAGAGAAAAAGGTGTTTCTTATTTATTAATATTTGTAACATAATAAAATATTTGATTTCCAGTATCATACACATTTCAATATACTTTTCCATCACATCAGAAATTATTTTACATTTATTTCATAATTCATTTAAAGGATAATGTCATCATCATAAACAATTATAATAAGGAAAACTCTATAATTTAATTATTGTAAATATTGTTTTCAACACTTACTTTCAAAAACTCATCCTTCTTAAGAAAGTATCCAATTATGAGTACCAAGACCTCATACCCTGTTTTAGAATATACATGGATTTCATGAACTTACAAACAAAACTTTCATCATCCCAAACAAAAAACCCACATTTTTTTTTAATATAAGCTTTTTCATCAAGATCACTATTTAGAAATTTAGAATTAACAACCATTTGAAAACAAAAATTAACCTCATTGTGCATCAATTGAATTAAAGATACTTATTGTTTTTAATCTTTCCACTAGAGAAAATGGTCCATCCAAATAAATAATTTAAATTTGAGAATACCATTTACAAACATGTATATCATCATTCCTTACCAACACACCATCTTCATTCATCTTGTTCTGAATAACCCACTTTTTACCAACAAATTTTTTTATCTATCTTAGCTATGAGTTCCCATGTTTGATTATTATCTATGTGATCAAGGTCCTAATTTGTGGATTGATCCAATTATGGATTGTCAAAAGCATCATCAACATATTTTTTTTACTCTTTTGAATATAAATAAGTGTATATAATGGATTTTTTATGTTCTTATTTTTTGAACATTATGATTTTGACTACTAATAATGTTCTAATATTCCACATGATTCCTCAGTCTAGGATGATATTTTTTGAGTCTCTTCCTCATTAGTGGAAATACATGAGTTTTATTATTCTTATTGATCAGGATTACAATTTTATATATCCTTATCTTTTTTGGGATGAAACTTCTACATATCTTGTTTAACATTCTTATCTGCATGACTCTATTTATCTTCCTCATCCTATTAAATAACTATAATATTATAAGAATAAAACATTATTCTTTTTTCTTTTTTGAAACATCTATTTTCTCTTCCTTTCAAAGCATATCCAATAAAAATTCAACATTTTCCTTTCAACTCAGACTTTCCAAATTTACCACCTTTCTTCTGTATAATGCATCGACTCCCAAAAACTCTTAATTGATTCAAACTTGTATTTTTTACATAAAGAATTTCATAAGGAGTAATATCAAAACATTTCATGTAGAAATATCATTTTTCAATATACACAACATTACTCATTGATTTCATACAATAGTAATGAGAAAGACTATGTTCAAGAAACATTGTTCTCCATACTTCTACAAAACTTCTATTATTTAATTCAGCAACCCCATTTTGTTTGGGTGTTTATGTTAAATGAAGTCACACCAAATTATATAATTTTAAAGATAAATTTAGAATTATTAATTCTTATACTCACCCCCATTATCAGTTCTCAACTTCTTCATTGAATACTCATATTCCTTCTCATCTTTCGTCTAGAATATTTTTATCATTTTCAGAGTATTTGACTTATGTTTCATATACATAAGACATGTAATTCAAGTAATATAATCAATCAAGGTAATGATGTCCTTATCAATATTATGTTATTTTTTTATTATTATTCCAAAGATATCTGAATGAATAAGTTCCACGGGTTTTTTTGAACAAATATCAACTTTTTATGCATAGAATTTTTAATCTTTCCTTATGAAAAAATAGTGCAACACCAATATATTTTTCTTGAAATATCAAGAATATTTTAGAAACTATCTAATTTTGATAGTTGGATCAGGTTTTTTTACACATGTGTCCTATCCTTTTATGTCATAACTTATTTTCATCCACCATACCAATGTTAAAAGTGTTTTATATCTCACCAACTTGAAATAAGTTTCCTTATGTATGTTGGGCTCTTGTAACTATTTTACCATCATCCTCACTCTTCACAAAAAACCTATCCTTTTTTTAAGATTACTTTTTCTCCCATATCTCGAAGTTGTGAAACACTATTCATGTTATGTTTAATCCCATTAACATATAAATTTTCATTGGATTTCAACTTTTCATTCCCAATGATTGTTGATCTAACACATTTGACTCTCAATGATTCATCATTTCCAAAGGTCACCATTATTTATTTTATTTAATTTAAATTTTTAATGAAATTCTTGTATCCTTTCATAAGAGATGAACACCTACTATCATGAATCCACTTCATTCTAATTTTATATCTATCAAAGATATTTCAATAATAATATCCTTTTCATTTATATTTTCTCTATTCACTCTCATATTCTTATAATTGTTAAGAGTCTTTTGTTATGCTGGTAAAAAACATGAAAACCCTTATAAAAATGTATAGGTTGTTCAAATATTTTACAAATTGTTTCCAGGAATATGAACCTATTTTCAATTTTCACACCAAGTTTCTCAGGTTTATTATAACATTATTTTAAAACTTCTTCATTGGAGAGGATTGACTCCCCCACAATCCTTGACTTCCATAACATGTGGAATAGTAGTAATTTCTTTGGTTGAACCAACACATATTTTTTGTATGTATGAATCTGCAATAATACTAGTAGTATTTATAGAATGATTATTTTCCTATGAAATTTTCATATTGAAAAATGTTGTGAGTATGTTTCTCAGTAACCTTCTCAACATAAAATCGTTGAACACCGTCCTTTTTCTTCAAATGAAACTTTCTTCTTTTTATTAGATTTCATTCCATTCTTATCAGTACAATAAGAAATAGGAAATTTTTCAAATTTATAATGTTTCGAAAAAAATTCAGACTCATTTTTTTAGAAACATTTGACTTCACAACATTACTTTCCAAACATTATTGTTTTTATAATCATTTCCACATTTCATTTCAAGAACAACTTTAGCTTTATTATCAACCATAAGAGGAAACTTTTTATCATTATTCTGTTTTTCTTTATGACAACTTTCACGAAATTTTGACAAATACTTTTTAAAACTTATACAACTTTGTTTATCATTAGAAGGTTTTTTTGAAAACATAAAACTCTTCTCATTTTCCTTCTTCTTTACATACAATGTTCATTGCAATTCTTTTCTTTCACAAGGGAATTATTAAAATCATTAATTTCTCTTTAAAACATGATATTCACCTCATGAAAACATTCTTTATTGCTTATTTTGGAACTTTAATTTATCTATTTTATGTTTTCCTTATGAATCCTTATAGTATATCAAATAAATTCTTTCAAAACATCATTCAAATGAAATTAATCTTTAGTGTCTTCTTTTCAGAACTCCTGCTACTGAAATCTTAAATATGCACTATTAGAATAAATGTATTCTCCCCAAAATTCTGAAAAAAAATCTATTTTGGACTTAGATTCATTATATTCTTCTTCTTCAACTTTACACAAAAAGATTCTTCTTTTAAATTTTATGAACTTTTTATCTTTCCCTGTAGAAAAATATTTATCCTTATCACCTGGTTTCATCTATGTAATTCTTGGACTTGTTTCTACTTTTTCACTATCTTCTTTATTTCTTTATTTGATGAAAATTAGCCACAAATTTCCCAATGGTTCTATATTCAAAACACTTAAATGAACTTTTAACGTTTCAATTACCTATACCAATTCACATATATTTAGAAAACAAGGATAAAATGTTATCTATAATTTTACATACTTTATTTTCAGAGGGAGAGTCAGCAACAACATATTCCGCTAGAACCTTCATAGACTTTTATTTTTTGGTACCATTGAAAGTAATTACCATATCATATATTTTTCCATATCATATATTTTTTCCATTAAAACTTTATCCATTCTCATTTAATAAGTAATTAGAGTACTACAAAGATCATCCAAATATAGAGTTTTAGGATCTCTATCTTTCAATGTGTTAACCATAGCATCCAATGTGTCATGAAATATTAGTAATATATTTTCAACCATAGTAGAGTCTTCTAACATTTCTCCAAAAAATATTATAGTTTGTAAAATGTGATTCACCCTAGTAAAAATGTCTCCATCAGATTCATACTCTCCCATTTTTAGATCTTCATACTTCTGCCTCCATATTTGATGTTTTTCCTTGTTGAGATTTTATTACCTTCATAAATGTTTTTCAACTTATCCTATTTACCTTTTGAAATGGAAACTAATTTTACTCTTAAAATTTTACTTTTTGAACGTGATGAGAGTAAGGAAATTTCTTCCATTCCATAATTCTCAAGATTCTTTTTGTTAATTAGAGTAAGAGGAACATTGTCTTTAATAGTGGGAAATATGTATGTTAAAACACAAAGAATCATACCCTATAGAAATAATATAAGGAAAAATTCTATCTTTCCAGATATGATAGTTCTTAACATACAAGATTGGAATCCCCTTACTATTAACACAATTCAAATTCCCCATCACCTATTTTCTATCAAAAACGTCAGGCAATAGTAAAAAATGGGAACCAATATCTGATACCAATTGAGATTACCTATCCAAGATTCAAGTATCACATAGAGTGGGAGGGGTTTAATCGGTTATATATTTTTATTTTGTGTTTCATTAGGAAAAAAAGTTCACCTCTAATTAAATATCTCATTCCTTACTGAAAACAATTCAAACACACATCCATAGGAACCCAATAATTTAAAAGGTTCACTACTCAATAATAGTAGCTTTGTCTTTGGTATATTGTGTAAATGATCCAATATCCCACATAGAATAGAAATAAAATCCACTTTTATAGAAAAAATGAGTAGGATATTCCCTTACAACTGTATATTATTTTGTTTAATATAAATTTTCATTTCCTTCGATTATCATGAAAAGATGGAATATAAATTTTCCCAAAACAAGTTACAATAATTCCTATTCCAAGTTCGCAAATATGATCAATCAAAACAATTATTTGATTTCCTACCCATAACCTGGAAAGACATTTATGGGATTCGTAATGATTTACCATTCCAATTTCTCCCTCCAATTTCCAAGTTTGATTATTCGATACAAAAGTATTTCTCTGCAGAATACCACTGGAACAATTCTAAACCACTTCTAATACAAGTGTGGAAATAATAATATGATTCCCCAGTCCAATATCAATGATTTATTTCCCTTTCTTATTGTTCAATACCAAAATATTTCTATTTTAGAATACCACTAAAATAACTCTGAATCACTTCTAATATGAGTCTAGATATCCTAGTCTTATTCCGCTATCAAATTATCGTTTGAGAATTCCCAATCTGATATCCAAGTCTAGTATTCCAGTTTGATTTCCAAAAACATTGAATAAAATTTCCTTCACTTCTACTTCACCCTGGCTATCTTCTTCAACAAAAAAAAATCCTAAAACTTCTTCTTGCTACAATTGTGGATCTTATCTCCCCCCTTACCTGAAAAATGCATGTTACATAATACAAAATGTATTCTACTCATTTTATAGTCACATCAAAATGGTATAATCTGGATTCTAAAAATGTTTCCTGCTATTCAAATTTTTAATTAATATTTAAATTTCCTAAAATCTCAGATATTAAATTTACATTTTTAGCACCTTTAAATCCCTTCAATTACAGATATATCTTTGACCCATTAAAATTCACTAGAAATTTGGATATCTCTTGGAATTCTAGGCCATTTATACATCTTTATAAACTCTAGTCTGATTCTGATGTGCCATTTAGATTTATTTCATTCTGATTATCTATTCTGACTTCTATCATTAAGAATATGGTACTCTCACACTAAATATCTGAGACCCAAAATATTTGAATTCTCGAATTTCCTTCTCTAATAAAGAGTAGCATTTAAGTTTGAATTCCTTCATCATTTTTATTACATTTAATATCATCATAGAATCATCGTACAAATAATGGAAAGTTATGTACCTGTCTATTCCTCAAATAACATCTTTCTTTACTAATCATCATGAATTATATTTTCCAAAATATGATTAAAATAACAATTTCTATTCCAATCATATTTTCAATTCAACTATAATCACTTCTTCTCCCCTATTATTTCATCAACATGGAAACACAAGTTTAACAACTTACTTATGATTTTTGAGAAATAAAAAAGAGAAAAGAATCATTATATTCCTATTGGATTCATACAAACTCCAAAACTCACTATAATCATATGTTCCTTGACCAAACCCAAGGTGGATCTAATGAACCTTTTAATCAACCAAACAACTTCTATATACAATTAAAAATCATAAGTGTAACACCCTGAGATTTTATGAGATACATTCTTTTTAATTTCATTCAAATATTCTATTGTATGCTACACCAAGATTATCTTGCGCTATACACAACACCGTATTAGCTTGCAATATACGCAATACAATTCTTGGATCGTGTTACACACAATTTCTCATTCATTTGACAGTAGTTATTCTACGCAAAAATTGAGTATATATATATATATATATATTCAATGTATAAATGAAATGTGGTTGGATTTTGTTACATGCAACAACAAAGGAGTCTTTCACTACACACAACCCTGACTTGGCTTGCATTATACGCAATCACGACCATCCCTGATAGCATTTGCAGTACGCGATACCTAATTTCACTAAACAACGATATGTTATAAAAATATTATACAAACTATCCATTAGGAATAGTATTAGCCACTTTTTTGAAATTTTATAAATTTTATCTTTCAAAATAGACTACATTTTTCGATTCAGAATATCGCAATTATCCTAGGGTTAAATTTTGGTATATTTCTGAAAACATTCAATTTTTTATGAATAGTGAAAACACTGAGTTATTGGTTAAAAACCGACTTTTTATTTAAATAATTTTTTATTTTATTTAAATTTATTTTAGGTTAAAATATATATATAATAATTATATAAGTTCAATGTCATTCATTGGAGTCATTTTATAATAAATTTAGATATGTAAAAATTTTATTGAACTTTTCCACCGTCTTTTACCCACCTCCTAGGAGCATTTGCAATTGTACATAAAACTTAATTTTACCGCATCTATGAGTTGAATTTCAAAAATCCAAGAAAAGCGGTTAATATCAAGGAGTAAAATTTGGTTCAATAAGATAAAAATAATTTTTGGTGAATATTAACTTTTTACTTTTATTTACCACGGTTAAAAGTAAATAGGGTAATTAAGGGTAAAAATGAAATTATTATTACCCTAAAACATGTCCTAATTCTATTGGATAAGTTTAATTCGACCAAAAAAAACATTAGGAATAAAATATTACCCTTTAGGTTCACGTGGATGAGATTAGGAAACCTATTATTATTTTATTTGAAGAAGGGTTAAAGGAGTTAAAATCAATGCTTAATAACTAAATTTTTTTAATGTTGGGTTATATATAAGATAAATTGGACTATAAATATACATTAGAAATATAAAAATACTTCCTACATAATGGTATTTTATCTATAATTTTTATCCATAAAATAATTTAATTTAGTTATTACACAATGATGATGCATTTAATTACCTTATTAATGAAATATTAACATAATTGATGTTATAAATAACCAAATAAATGTAATTTGAGACTTTTTTTGAATTACACTAATTTTATAGGTTAATATGACATGTTATTGTTGGTTTAATTAATTTTTTAAAACTAAACATGCTGTTATGATTTTCACAAAAATCAATTACCAAATAGTGTCAAAATTGACATAAAATAGTTTTTAAAACAAATAATATATTATTAATTGTTATTATATTCCTAAATTTCTATGGTTCAGCCAACTGACATAGATAAGGTTATATATATTAAAAATGAACCACTCGGGGTTCTTTTTTCTTATTATAGTAGGTTTATTAAACATATAGTGTAAGAAAACAATAAGACACTGTAAAAGTTAAATTATTTAACATAGAGTTAAATCTAAATGGTAAGGTTAAAAGAGTAACCTAAACATGTCTAAAACATATTGTTTGAGATGATTTCGACCCATCCCCACTTTAGCTTCGAAATAAATCAATTTGGATCTATTATAAACTGAATATTTCTTTATTATAAAATAATATTTTAAGTTTTTCCTAAGGTTCCCCTCTCCTCCCTTATAAAAGGGCACCTCCTCCCTCTTCTCTTTACACAATTTTGATCATTCAAGCTCAGAAAACCCTTGTGTATTTCCCTTATGAACTTCCCTATAAATATTATAGAGGTTCTGGTTTCCTCAAAAGAACAAATCTAGTTCCTTAAGAGGAAGCCTAAAAGAGGTGCGTCGAAGAAGAGGTAATGTCATCTACCGATTCTTTCAAATTTCTTTCTTATTATACATATTCTTCATTATTTGTTTCAATATAAAGTAATAACATCAGTATCAATAATATAGGGATATGTTATTATAAATATGAAACAACCCCATTTCACCTTCTATCCATCCTATGGAAAATGAAATCATCGCGTGTGCATACGTAAAGAATATCGTCTCCACACCGTGGTGTAATCTGTTTTTCCACCACCACATTATTTGGATGGGTATAATGGTGTAAAGAATAAATATATATATTTATTATAACATCATACTGATTATGTGGTATTATATCATCCAATCCAATTCAATTCAATAATTATGGGAATGATATCATCGATCGTGCGTATGTAAGGATTACCGTCTCCATGGCGCGATGAGATTCATTTTCCATGTTAACCATTCAATAATGATAATAAAGTATAAAAAATGAATAATAATGAAATATATGAAATTATAAAGCTACTGTATTTATGTATATATATATATATGTCATCTACTTACTTCCACTCAAGTCAATAAGGAATGGAAAACAGTGTTCATTTGTACAAACGACCTACCGTCTCCATGAACGGTGTATTTCATTTAATTTATCTATCTATTATATATACATATACTGAATATATATGATATATATGATATATAAATAATTATTTAAATTCTATATGTAATTATATCATTATATAAGTAATAATAATATCAAGAACAACAATTCCAAACACTTACGATAAATAAAATGATTTTACCCAAAACTCTGCTTTAACATGGAATTTACAAAAGAACGGGTAATATAAAGTCATAAGTGAACCATATATGATATAATTAAAATGAATATGATTATTTAATAAGTAAATCACATTATATAAATCATTATACAGGAGGTTCAGATATGTATGAAGCATATCAGACCAACTATAGGGGATAACTATTCCAATCTCGTTCTTATCTGAGATTTTTTATTCGTAGGTATTTACAGGGGTTATATTTTTCATCCATGTCCATAAAAAATGTTTTTCAAAAAGTGTATAATATTCTTCCATGAATGTTTAATGTCATGTTTATCCATCTTTGACTTTTACATTGTGTTATGGAAGGAATCTTTCTTTTGTTTAACATATGTGGTACTTTTTGACTTTTCTGAAAAAAGAACGAGGATGATGATTTTTTTATATTATATGGTATGAACGGATTTTTATGGTTTCATAACACCTTATTATCATGAAGATTACTCTACAAGATTTCATGAATATTTTGAACAAAATCCTTTTCGTTTAAAATTGCATGGAATTTTGTGAAAAGAAAATAAATTTGAATAAGAAAGGATATTTTCCTCAAGAATTTATTTCAAGTGTTTTATCAAAACCATTTTCCATCTAAAAAGACATTATTTAATATGTGTATGTTTCAATTATAATGTCTCTATGATTTAAAAGGTTTCACTTATATTATGATGAAATGATATTCATTTCTTTTATATGGATTCTCTTATGATGGGATGATGTTTATGAAAATCATTTTATTATTTGGGGTATGATGAATGATTTATGATCATATTGTGTCACACGTAAGAATGATTTTATTATGAGATGGGTGGGACCTATATCTCCCTCAAATGCATTGGGTAAAGATTTATATCTCATACGATATACATGTCTAGAATGGTAAGTTAATATGGTTTAGTGATACAGGACTGGAACGAGGAGTAAACTCGATTCAGAGAGGAAATTTGTCCACTATAATGGTCTTGGCAGTAATGACTTGGCTACTATAGAAATCATATAATGTGCTTAATGTTTTTCCAAAATTACATGTTTTATTCTCATGCTATTTTATCATGATTTATGTTACTTTATGATATATTCCTTAGGTATTTCCATGATTTATGTCGTTGCTCATGATTTTGATGTTTAGATTTTGTGTTCATGTTTTTGCATTCAAATGTTTATGGATTGTTTTATGTTCTCTATGTTTACCCTTACTGAGCATTTGATCTCACTCTTTTTATGTTTTCTTTTCCCCAGGATATAAATAATGGTTTTATATATGAAAATAAAAGGGTAAGATTTTTATGGGAGATGTTGAAGATATTTCACCTTGATTAGAAGATTATTTTTTTCCGAGTTTCCAAAGACCTCATACTATTACGGTCCTTGTGCGTTTGTTTTTTTAAGTATTATGTATTCTACAAAAGTAATGTAATGTCTATGTACGGTAGGCTATAGGTCTCTACAGTAGCTATCAGTGGGATGGTTAGTTAACCTTTGGAATCTAGGATGTGAAAACATTAGTGAGATCCCTATAGATATTTCTAAGGTATGTATAGGTATGTCTTTAAGGTTAATTATAAGTATAGGTTATAGTGCTATAATTACGGTAACGATATTATATTTAAACCTAAGATGTTAGATATTGAAGGTACTCCCCCTTTATTATGTTTTTTTTCTATCATGATTTTTTCCTCACACTATTCTTTTTGGGTTTTAGATGATGGTAGGAACCCGAAGGAACCATGTTGATCAATGTAATGGAAAATGCAATGATTTTCCTCCTGAACAAACCAATGTTGTGGGAGATGGAGTGAAAATTCTTATTTCTATACTTACACAAGCTATGAATCATTCTGGACTTCCAAATGAGTAGAGAAAGGAACAAAATTCTATTGAGTCCTTCATGAGGAAACGTCCACCTTATTTCAGTGGGTCTTCTTATCCACTTGATGCTTAACAATGGATTAGTACCATTGAAAAGATATTTTCGATACTTCACTATTCAGAACATGAAAAAGTCATTTTGGTTGTTTACTGGTTAGAAGGTGAAGTAGAACAGTGGTGGGATCTAGTTAAAAATACAAGGCCCCATGATGATGAATCTGTTGGTATATACGAAGAAAATTTTACAAGGCTTGCAACGTATGCATCTCGATTTATCATCCACCCTAAAAGTAAAGTTGATCGATTCTTCAGTGGCTTAAAACCAAGTCTTAGATGGGAATTAGCTATAAGAGACTTCAGTAGCTATGAAGAAATTGTGAGTTGTGCTATCAAGGTAGAACTGGAAGTTGGTGTTACATATCCATCTCATGGTTTTGACAAGAAACAAAAGAAGGATTTCAAGGAAAAATCTCAGAAAAATGGTGAAAATATGGTGAATGTTTCTCTATGCTCAAAGTGTTGAAAGAAGAATGGTGGAGATTGTCTAAAAGGTACTGTAAAATGTTTCATGTGTGGAAAAGAAGGTCATCGAGTGGCTAAGTACTGAAGTAATGGGAAAAAGTTTTCTAATGATGTGAATAGAGAAAAGACTATATAGAATGCTCCAACAACACTTCAAAGCTTCAAGTGTAAGGAATTGGGGTATTATTCTAATCAATTCCCTAATCCAAGGGTTAATGATGATCGACGTGAGCAACCTGTTAAGGCAAAGGGCAAAGGGAAGTCACATGCAATCACTATTTATGATGTTGTGTGTGATACTGATTTTGTGGAATGATTAAGTGTTTATGTAATGGGATTTCAAAATAGAATCATCGAATCTCATTTATAGTATCGTGGCATTTTGGAATATCTGTGTATTAGTTTTCAATAATAGTATGGTACTGGTAACCATGAAAAGTGATTGAAAAATATTTGGAAATTAGATAATATCCGTATAATGAAGGGATAAGGAGAAAATTAAATGTTTTATAGTATTCATGAGCTCATGTCTGATATAAGGACAAAGTGATATCCTGGCTTGAGTATATAGAAATTTTGGGATTTTGGTATGTGGAAAGAGTTATCTTTTGAAAGAATTCAGGTTTTCACTAAGGTTCTATCGTAATTCATGTTTCAAAATATTACATGATTAAGGTATTCACATGTTTGGAATGTGACCAAAATTATATATCTTAGGATATATGGGGGATAAGTGATGGTATTCATGTGCTTGTTATGTAACCTTTCAAGTAATCGATTTCTTTACACCATGAGATTAGATAGATGTATTTTGGATATGCCTAAAGATTAGAATGGATTATGTTGGACATCATATAGTATTATTTAAGGATAGAACTTGTTTTTAGAAATTATTTCAGGAATGTAATAATAGTATAGTTTTAGAAAAAGGACATCCCATAGGACGAGCGACAACTCGTCGCGTCGGACAAGGCTGTGGGAATCGAACCCACAAATAAAGTGTGACAAGCCTTTTTCGCATACCAATGGCCTACAAGAAGCCCCTGGTTAATATAAATTAGTTTCAATTTATTATTTGGTATGATATACGAAGTATATGTCCATTTTAGGAACTATATATGACTAGATATCACTATAGTTGGACTTATGTATATTTAATAACATTTTCTAACCTTTTGTTTGAGACATATGGAATGACATATCATTCTATCATATGATCTGCTAACACTTCACGAATGTCAAATTCAACTTTATTTATTTAAGAGATGATGTGGAAATTGTTCATGTAAAGACCAATGGTGAGATTGTACCAATATCAAGAAAGTATTTATTATAATTCCAATTATTTCAAAATTAGGTAAATGATCTTAAAAACCAAAAATGTTGTCCTATTTCCCTCATATCTGTTGAATCAGATGGTTCCTTAGATCATATCAAATTTATGGATTTGCGATTGTTGGATTTTTCATAGCCATGTTCTCTACCACTACCCATCAGAACATGATGGTAAGATTTCTCATCCATATACATATTTTCACTTATGATCTCCAATGTGGAAACCCAGTGATTAGTTAATTTGGGTAGCAGTTACATTTCATAATTTTGTTTTCAAAGTTAATTTTTCATAGTCCTTTTTATGATGTCGGTTTCTACTAAAGAAACTTTCAAGTAGTAAACCATTTATAATCCCGATGAATTTCGAGGGAGAAATTTATTTTAAGGTGGGTAGAATGTAACACCCTGAAATTTTATGACATACATTCTTTTTAATTTCTTTCATATATTCTATTGTATGCTACACCAAGATTATCGTGTGCTATACACAACACTGTATTAGCTTGCAATATACACATCACTATTCATGGATCGTGTTACACACAATTTCATGTTCGTTTGATAGTAGTTATTCTACGCAACATTGAGTGTACATGTATATATATTCAATGTATAACTGAAATATGGGTAGATTCTGTTATACGTAACAACAAAGGAGACTTGCACTACAGGAAACCCTGACTTGGCTTTTATTACACTAAATCGTGACCTTCCTCGATAGCGTTTGGTGTACGCAATACTACATTTCACTAAACAATGATATGTTATTAAAATATTATATAAACTTTCCGTTAGGAATAGTAAAAACCACTTTTTGAAATTTTATAAATTTTATCTTTCCAAATAGACCTCATTTTTGGATTCGCAATATCTAAATTAGCCTAGGGTGAAATTTTGGTATTTTTTTGAAAAATTTCAATTTTCTATGAATAGTGAAAACACTGAGTTATTAGTTAAAAACCAACTGTTTATTTAAATAAAAATTTATTTTATTAAAATTTATTTTAGGTCAAAATATATACATTATAATTATATAATTTCATCGTAATTCATTTGTGTCATTTATAATAATTTAAGATATATAAAAATTCTATTGAACTTTTCACCGTCTTTTACCCACCTCCTAGGAGCATTTGAAATTGTACCTAAAACTTAATTTTACCTCTTCTGTAAGTTGAATTTTGAAAATACAAGAGACACAGTTTATATCAAGGAGTAAAATGTGGTTCATTAAGAATAAAATAATTTTTGGTGAAGGGTAACTTTTTTCATTTATTTACCATAGTTAAAAGTAAATAGGTTAATTATGGGTATAAAAGATATTATTATTACCCTAAAACATGTCCTAATTCTATTTTATAAGTTTTATTCGACCAAAAAAAAACAATAGGAATAAAATATTACCCTTTAGTTCCACTTGGATTTGATTATGACACTTATTATTATTTTATTTAATGAAGAGTTAAAAGAGTTAAAATCAATGGTTAATAACTAAAACATTTTTAATATTGGGTTATACATAAGATAAATTATACAATAAATATTCATTATAAATATAAAAATATTTCATACATAATTGTATTTTATTAATAATTTTTATACAT
Source organism: Viscum album (assembly GCA_963277665.1). Taxonomy (NCBI): domain Eukaryota; kingdom Viridiplantae; phylum Streptophyta; class Magnoliopsida; order Santalales; family Viscaceae; genus Viscum; species Viscum album. The sequence goes on along the minus strand of OY728134.1, from coordinate 1,040,036,298 downwards.
TAAATAATTTAATTTATTTATTAGACAATGATGAAGCAATAATTACCTTATTAATGAAATATTAACCTAAATGGTGTTATAAATACCAAAATAAATGTAATTTTAGACTTTTTATGAATTCAACTAATTTTATAGGTTAATATATCATGTTATTATTGATTTTATAAAAAAATTTCGAACTAAGAATGTTGTTATGAGTTTCACAAAAATCAATTACCAAATAGTGTCAAAATTGACATAAAATAGTTTTTAAAACAAATAATATATTATTAATTTTTATTATATTCCTAAAAATCTAAGGTTAGGCCAAATTACATAAATAAGGTTATATATATTAATAATTAACCACTAGGTGTTCGTTGGTCTTGTTATTGTATGTTTATTAACCATATAGTGTAAGAAAACAAGAAGACGTGGTAAAAGATAAATTATTTAACTTAGAGTTAAATCTAAATGAAAAGCTTAAAATAGTAACCTAAACATGTCTAAAAACAATAGGTTTAGAGTATTTCGACCCATCCCCACATTAGATTCTAAATAAATCAATTTGGAGCTATTATAAACCAAATATTACTTTAATATAATATAATATTTTATGTTTTTCCCGAGGTGCCCCTCTCCTCCCTTATAAAAGAGCACCTCCTCCCTCTTCTCTTTACACAATTTTGAGCTTTCAAGCTCGGCCTCACCCTTCCCATTTCTCTCTTCAACTTCCCTAGAAACATTATAGAGGTTTTGGTCTCATCAAAAGACCAACTCTAGTTCATTAAGAAGAATCTTAAAAGAGGTGTGTCGAAGAAGAGGTAATCTCTTCTACCGATTCTTTCTAGTTTTTTTCTTTTTCAACTTCTTATTCTTTAGTTTTTTCATAATAAAGTAAAACCATAAGTATCACTAATATTATGATATGTTATTATAAAAAGGAAACTACCCCATTTCACCTTCTATCCATCCTACGGAAAACAAAATCACCGTGCGGGCGTACGTATGGAATATCGTCTCCACGATGTGTTGTAATCTTTTTGTCCACCACCACCTTAATTGGATTGGAATAATGGTGTAAATAATAACTCTAAATGGTTATTATATCATCATACTGATTCTGAGATATTATATCATCCATTCCAATTCAATTCAACAATTATGGGAACGATATCATTGCTTGTGTGTACGTACAGATTACCATCTCCACGACGTGATGAGATTCATTCTCATGTTAACCATTCAAGAATGATTATAAAGTATATATAATGAATAATAATGAAATATATGAAATGATAAAACTAATGGATTTATTTATATATATATTTCATCTACTTACTTCCATTCAAGTCAATAATTAATGGAAAACAGCGTTCATGCGTATGTGCGGCCGACCATCTCCATGAAGAGTGTATTTAATTTCATTTATCTATCTATTATATATATATAAACTGAATATATATGATATATAAATCATGATTTAAATTCTGTAAGTAGGTAAATCCTGATATAATTAATAATAATATCAAGAACAACAAGTCCACACATGTACGATAAATAAAAGGATTTTACCCAAAACGCTGCTTTAACATGGAATTTAAAAAAGAATGGGTAATATAAAGTCATAAGTGAACCATATATGTTATCATAACAATGAATATCTTTCGGTAATAAGTCAATGACATTATTTAAATCATTATATAGGAGGTTCATATATGTACAAAGCATATAAAACCGAAGGTAAGGGATAACTATTCCAATCTCGTTCTAATCCGAGATTGTTTATTCATAAGTATTTACTGGGGTTATATATTTCATCCATGTCCATAAAAAATGTTTTTCATAAAGTTTTTAATATTCTTACATGTATTTTTAATGTCATGTTTACCCCTCTTTGACATTCACTTTGTGTTATGGAAAGAATATTTCTTTTGTTTACCATATGTGGTACTTTTTGACTTTTCCGAAAAAAGTACGAGGAGAATGATTTTTTAACTTATATTGCATGAACGGATTTTTACAGTTTCATAACACCTTATTTTCATGAATATTACTCTACAATATTTCATGACCCTTTTCAACAAAATCCTTTTCTTTCAAAATTTCATGGCATTTTGTGAAAGGAAAATGATTTTGAATTAGAAAGGATATTTTCCTCAAGAATTGATTTCAAGTGTCTTATAAAATCCATTTTCCATCTAAGATGACATTATTTCATATCATTATGTTTCAAGTATAATGTATCTATGATTTAAATGGTTTCACTTCTCTTATGATGAATTGAGTTTCCTTTGTTTTATAAGGATAATGTTATGATGGGATGATGTTTATGAAACCCATTTTATTCTTTGGGTTATGATGAATGATTTATGTTCATGTTGTGGCAGATGTAAGAATGATTTCATTATGAGATGGGTGGGACCTATATCTCCCTACAATGAATTGGGTAAAGATTTAAATCTCATTAGATATACATTGCTGGAAAGGTAAGTTAATCTGGTTCAGTAAAACAAGACTAGAATGAGGAGTGAACTCGATTCAGAAAGGGACTTTGTCCACTAAAATGGTCTTGGCAGTAGTGCCTTGGCTACTATGGAAATCATATCATGTGCTTAATGGTTTTCCACAATTACATGTTTTATTCCCATGATTTTTTATCATTATTTATGTTCTTTTATGATATATTCTTTCCATATTTCCAAGATTTATGTCTTTTCTCAAGATTTTGATGTTTAGATTTTATGTTCATGTTTTTGCATTAACTTTTTGTGGATTGTTTTACATTCTCTTTGTTTACCCTTACTGAGCATTTGAGCTCACCCTTTTTATGTTTTCTTTTCCCAAGGATATGAAGAAAGTTTTTAGGTAAGAAAAAAAGGGGAAGATCTTTATGGGAGATGTTGAATATCTTTCATCGTGATTAGAAGATTATTTTTTTCGAGTTTCCAAAGACAGTAAACTATTACCGTCCATGTGTGTTTGTTTTTGTTATGTATAAATGTTACGCAATAGTAATGTAACGTCTGTGTACATCAGGATATGGGTCTCAAGATTAAGTACTAGGAATTAGAATACCTGAATATGATGAATTCTTAAATATGATTTTTGATCTCGATCAAAATATTTTAAAAGTGATGTGTTTCCTTTCCTTTGATATTCCTTTGACAAAAAGAAAAAAAATCTTCAATCTTCCAAAAAACATATTTATACAACATGGTCCCAATAGTTAGAGACCCTGAATAAAGGTATCCACAATTTTTTACCAACTATAAGTTATATAATTTCTATCTATGAAAGAACTCAATATGATGATTCATATATATGTCTTCTAATCCCCTATAATCCCTTAATATAATGATCTATTTTTCTCTTCTAATCTATGGAATCCCTCAGTTCGATGGATTGAATTCACCTATTTCTTCCTATCTCTAAAACCCCTCAATTAGTATCATGAATGGATTCAATGATTAAAAAATAAAATAGTTCAAATATAATTTTGATCCATAAAGGGATTCATAGAACATGAACTCTATAAAGTAATGAAAATATTTTTTAACAAGATATATATACAGATACAACTATAGAAAAATTGAGTGGAAAATCAATCAACTTATAAAACATCAAATGATCATACATTTATAGTAATACCTCCAACAGTCATATTTCAGGGTAATTCACAATGGCGATGGACTTCTGACACTTGGAATCCTGGAAATAACTGAATGTATGACATCATTTTTTCAGAACAATTACAATGTTATTGTGTATTTCATTAAATAGAAAAATTCCAAATATTCATATTATAAACATTATATAGTAGGATGGTCTTACAATATGATTTTCAATCTGATAAACAAAATTATTTAAAGTCCGATGTGTCGAAACCAAGCTTAGTCCAATGGTTAAGACTTTTTTAGTAATTCATAAGTGTAACCACTTCTAAAAAAATCCTAGGCTGAGGAATTGAATGCACCAATATTATGATAGATCATATTAGATAATAATAAAAAGAAATATTTGAAATTCATTAGAAATATTTCAGTGTATGGTATAAAATAATGTATTCTAAAAAACATAATAAAATAGTTGGGAAATAAAAAATTAGAAAACATATTTTAAGAAGGGGTTTATGATTTCCAAAACTAAAGGAATATAAAATTATGATGTAATACTTCTGAATCAACAATCTCATCCATTTTAGGAAATCATAAAACACAATACATAAATGAAAATAATTGTATTGTAATACATAAAAACCTATTACCATTTAAGAACATTGGAGGAATACTTCAAATCTCCCCATAATTTTATAAATACTTTATGATACGATAGGAAATATTCATTCTTTTAATTTCTCCAAATTAGATAATTATCACCCTTAAACATATATACTTAAAAATATTCAACACATTCTCCCTTTAAACATATCCTTTTAATTATATACACCCCATTTATAAATCTCCCAAACCTTCTATAAACTTTTCCAAATATTTCTACCCCATTGTGATTTTAAAAAAAAAAATTGGGGAAAGTATGTGATCTAAAATGATACTAAGTGATAACATTAAAAATAATTTTTATGTGAAATAAATAATCATCAAAGAATGAAATAAAATAACATACATCCATAGTTTCAATAAAACATTGAGATAGAAATTTTTTTTAGAAAAGTAATCCAATTTCAAAAAGAATTTAACTATTTTAAAATATTACATTGAGAGTTCAAATGTAAAAGTACTCATTCATTTTTCATCAGTTTCATGAAAATTGAATTTATCTTTTTAAAATCTTCATTATCCTTCTAGGATTATACTATAAATGATTTTAGTTTCTTGATTTATTCTTCCCCTATAGAATACTTCCAGACTTCTAAATTGAGACTATGATATTCCTCAAAAATATTTTTATTTTTATCATTCAGAAGAATAAATTCATTTCATGTGTTCTTAGTTTTCCATTTTCCAACTACAAACTATTAATATATTCTTTCAAAACTTTTATATCAATTTTCCAATCAATAGTTGCTTCTATGAACTCTTTGATGATCCCAACATGATCTGATACATCATTAAATAACATTCCAAAAGAACTTACTGATTCTAATAAACTTTTATTTACTTCAAATAGTTGGTAGTCAGGATCCCTGATATCACTATACACTATATTTTACCACTTGAACATTTTTTTTGTATGATTTTTTGAGTCTTAAAATATTCTTCCTAATTCTTAAAATATTGTTCCTAAGTATTCTATTATTACTCAATACAAATACCTGACTTAGTGAGACATTTCATAGACTCTGATTTCTCAATAAGAATATTTAGAAAAAATTTAAATCATTCCTCAAGATTAGGAATATATTGAATAGTATCACTAAGCCTTCAGAAATATTGGAAGATAAAATAAAAACCATTATGAGAAATGGTTCCATATGATCTTTTTGATGCTTATAGAGGTTTTATTTTATAGGATCTAGTATCAGGTTTTTATATATATTGATCCTTTTATTTTCCTTTATTTGATACATTCATTCTATATAAAATGACTACAATGTCTATATTCTAATATTATTAGTTATTTTTTCATGCATTCATATGTGTTTGTTGGTATTCTTCTTTCTTCCGTTTAGGATTACTTTTCTCCCTCCTTTGATGATGAATTTTCATTCTCTAAAGATGATTATTTTTCATAAAATACATCAAATAATTAATCTAAATAATACTATGAAGGTAAATATGACGATCTTGATGATAATGATGATGATGAATTTGATGAATTATTTTCCTCTATATAATTATCATACATTGTTTCTTCATTTTCGGCTTCATGTTCTTCATCCTCTTCCTCTTTCATTTCTCCTTCTTTTTATTCTTCTTCTTTCCCTCCTTATTATTCTATGAATTCTTCTTTTCATTATTTTTATATTACATTTTATTCTTCTATTACTTCCTTAAGTTCATTATCATTTTTTTTTTGGATTTATAATAACAAACAATCCAACATTTTTTGGATCAAATTATATTTCATTCTCATATTTATTTTGATTTTCTTATGTAACTAGTACTTTAAAAAAATCACTTTTCAAATATCTCCAAATGAAGGGACTACTAATTTTACAGTATCATATTCAACAAAGAGAGGTGATTTATTATATATATGTGATAGTTTATATTCCAAAACATTGAAAAGTTGAGTTTAAATCCATAACTAATATGATGTCTATGATTTAGTTGAACAATTTTAAATTTTTATTTTCACTCTAAATGTTATTTTAAAACCTATCATTATAGTATATAATAGTACAGTTAGAAAACATTAACAATTGAAAAAAAAATTAATGATATGTGAGGTAGGTTGTTTTTTGGAAATCTATAAATGTTTTGGATTGGATTTATATCTATCACATAATAATACTGAAAACATTTTATTTGTATGACTTGTTGATACGTATATTATGTTTCTAATCATAGCTATACATTTTTTATGATCTACAGGTATCCCAAAATCATCAATATCTAACTTATTTGAGAATTTTATAGGAGTACTAATACTTTTAGTATTGTCATACCTATATTTATTAAGAAGATAATATATATACTTATGTAGTGATATAAATGTTCATTCTATTTTTTTAAAAAAATTCAAAACCTTTAATGTATGACAACCCACCCATCATACTCATATCAAACTCAGACTTCATAAGATCCGCAATGAAATTTATCAAATATTATTTTTAGGTGAACCAAATATAACATAATAAACATATTTTTTATATTCATAATTCTTTTATTAACTTCTTTTATAAAAAGGTTTTGATCCAAATCTCCCTTAACAAAATTATTTTATAACAAAAATCGAGTAAATCTTTCATACCAATCTCTGGGAAATTTATTAACTCTATAAAGATCATTTTTATGTTCATATACATGTTTTGGATGTTTTATATTTTCAAAACGATGGTTTGTTTTACATAAACATCCTCTTGAACATATATAATATGTAAATATCACTTCAGACTCATTTGAAATATATTGAAATTTAATAATAGTATAAAGTATAAAAGTATTCGAATATAATTAATTTATTCTATGGGTGCATATGTTTCTCCATTTTCTATTACCTATTATTGATTATATACATTTGAAATAGTTTTAGATTTATTTCTAACTATTACTCCATTTTCATCAAATTTATTCTAAAAACCGAATTTTATTCAAATTAAAAAAGATTCATTATGTTGTTAAATTAATATCTTGACGTGGTTACTTTCCAACTCATCGAGTTCATTTTGCTTGGATTTTATCCAAACCTCATCACCTAAATCCATATCAGGATTCTTATGTTCAAATTGAGATAAAAATTATGGATGTTTAATTTCATTTCTCAATGAATGTCTTGTCCTAACAGTTTGATCTTCATCACCAATGATATTATCACAAGGTTGATTCCTTTTTCAAAAGTATTTATTTTAGAAATTGGTAAACCATTTTCTAGGGGAGAATATCTATAGAAACTCATTATTGATTTATATCTTTATGTGTGTAACATTATAATATAGGATGAAAATCAGTTTTATAAATATCAATTGAAGATATTAGTTTAGGTTGTTTAAAAACAAATGGGTTAGTTTCATCAAACATAACATGTACTATTTTCTCAATAGTAAAATAGTTTTTATTAAAGGATTTATAAGAATTACATATTGATGAATAACCTAATAATATCCCTTTATCAGATTTTGGATCAAATTTAAAAAAATTGTCTTTAGTACTTTGAATAAAGACATTGCATACAAATAATTGAAGTAAGAAACATTGGTTTTTCTTCCAATCCACAACAAATTACGAGTTATATTGATAAAAGGTATAATTAAAACTTGTTTTAGATTATATTAGGCTATACGAACTACATTAACCCAAACTTTTTTAGAAACTCATTATTAACACTATATGGTTCTGGTAATCTATTAAAGAACTTTATTTCTTCTTTCAACTACACTATTTTTTGTGGAGTTATAGGTGTTTAAAAGTTATGTATAATACCTTTATAACTACGAAAACATTAAAAATTAGAATTTAAAAATTCTACATCATGATTACTATGAATATTTATCAAGGATATATTTTTATCATTATTAACTCTGACAACAAAATTTTTAAATTACTAAAGTCTTCAGATTTTTTTTGTTAGAAAATAGACCTTTTTGTATCGAGTGTACTCATCAATTAATACATATACATAGAATTTTCCACCAATACTTCCCATTTTTTAGGATGAAATAAATCTATATGAACTAGATATAATTCATCAAAAGATAAGACATAACTAATCAATTTAAAACATGGTTTTTTTTATTTAAAAATTAAAAAAGATCACAGACTTTTGAAGAATCATACATAGGTTCTGGTAAGTCTATAACAATTGCATTCTCATTAAAATTTTCTAATGTTTAAAGGTTATAGTTACCCGAAATTCTATTTTATAACCAAGATTGATCTATGATTACTTTGAGATAGTGTATGTCTTGTCTCTTAATGACTTCTATATTTATATTGTATACATTCCCAAGTCAATTGGAAAAAATAATAAATTCATATTTCCAACAATGTACAATACATATATCAATTTGAAACATCAAAATATAACCATAATTACATAATTGACTTATTATTATAAGGTGAGGATTAAATACTATTATAAATAACATTATTTAAATTAATGTTTTTCCAAGAATAGTAATGTTAACTACACCAATGACTTCTCCTTGATCATTATCTCTGAAAGGTACTTTCCCAGATTTTATCTTGATAATATTATTAATGAAATATTTTTTGTCATTCATATGTCTGGAGAAACCACTATCCATGTAAAAATTATTTTATTATGGGTATATTATATAATCTTATGAAAACAATGAAATTTGTTTTTCAAAACCCAATCCTTCATGTGCCCGATATTATTAGAAAATATGATTTTAGGTAAACATGTTTGTCCAACATTATAAATTTAGAAAATGAAATTTTCTATGAAAACTATGTTTTATGATTTCATAAATACTAAACTCTATTTAATGTACAATTTTTCTTCAAATATCCAACACTTTGACTCTTAGTGAAAATTGTGTAACATTTAGGAATAATGTGGTAGTTGCTAAAAATTTATTTTTTATTTGTATAAAAAATTATAGAAATATTTGTTTGAGGTATAATTTCATTGTACATATTATCAATTTTTTTATTTATGTAGGTAAAATTGGATAAATGTTTCTTCAAACTATATATCTCATACTTTAGTTTTATAAAAATGTTTTCCCTCATTAAAAATAATATAAGAAATAATTTTAATTGTATCATTTAGTAATGTAGTTTTCTTAGAAATTATTTTCCGAATATCCCTTGAAATATTATTATTTTAATTATTAGATTTATCAATATATTTTTAATTATTTGATATTTAAGTATTCAAATTAGTTATTCCTGAATCTACCTTGTCATGTTTTTCTTTCACATTTTCATGTTTTTTATAAACATTAAAATTTTCCATTTCTAAAATTTTAAAAAATCTAGATACCTCATCATAAGTTGGTTAAGTATTATCTTCATCAGTTGAGGATGATTATTTATTCATATATTTATAATTTTTTTCATTATAACTTTTACGGTAATTTTTATTTAAAGATAAATTTGAAAAGGATATAGCAGTTTGAACATTTCCCCTGAGACCGTTATTTTATAAATGTATTTCATCAAAAAAAACAATGTTCCTCTAGCTGGATCTTTAGTTGTCTGAACAATTATCTGTTGACCTATCTCCACCACTTACCATCCATGATTCAGATGCTTTCAAACACTTCTTCTTCTTAGATGTATAATAAATCGTTGAATATCTATTTAAATTTATTTCCTTCTTTTCTTTCCATTTCGCTATAGGAGAATTTGGTCAAATGTGTCCTTCCTTCTTACATTCATAACATAAAACTTCAAAATATTTCTTTCAATTCTTTTCTTTATGAATTTTCTTGTATCCATACTGAAAATCCTATTTTTGATGATTTTATTCATTATTCTAACAGTATTTTCTGACTCACTTATTATCATTTCTGAGGAAATAGAATCTCATTCAATAATTTCATTGTTTACCTTTGAATACTTTACAACATTAATAATTCACTAACCTTTGGTAATAATAATATAAATTGTTTAAAAAGATAAACCACCAGTCTTCTTTTACGCCTTCTTATCATCTATTTTATGTCTGCCTTTATATTTCGTGAGAGTTTCAATATTTTCACAATGTGTTAGATTTTTAATATTCCATGTATCATTTGAAGCTGTCCTTTTGGATTCCTATATATTGAGAATTATATCTATAATATTTTTGACTAAAATACTATCTATTAAATCCTTTTCTCTAAGAAAATGTTGCCTATTGGAAGCAATAATAAATACATGATTCATTTTTACTACAAATTCTCAATGTAGAAAATAAAATGCATGATTTTATATTCTCATCATAGCCTTTCTAGTCACAACAACAATAAAAGTAACATATTGAGTGACATCTAGCATTTTCAAATTCTATTAGAATCTTCACATGAAGAAATATGAAATTATATATTCTTATACATGGAACACAATTGATTATTACTTATTCAATAATTCATCTTATATTCTTGTTTGTTCTAATTTGTAAAAGTATAAACTTCTCTTTTGTAACATCCCAGTTTCAAAAACCACCCATAGGCACCCCATACTCGGTTGGTCCCAAGGCCTCTAGTGCATCTCCCCAAACGCCAGAGGCTACCAACTAGCAACGAGGGCCTTGGCTGTGATAGTGGGGAAACTATGCCCTCATTGGCAGAGCACACAGTAGAAGTAAACAACACATACAATAGCAGAAGCAGCATATATCCAACAACAGTAAACAATAGAAGAATGAAATACTAAACAACTAGAGCACATATATATATATAATAAATGATGCATGATACATATGTCATGGAAAATAGCCAAACAATTCGCAATGCTGGAATACAACACTGCAAAACCAATGTGCAAAAAAGCAGATAACTCCTCAGCATCGCAAGTCATAGCATGGTCCCATGCTCTCGATCTCCACAGTAAGTCATGTACCTAAAGTAGAGGGGTGCTTTCCCTTATCTTTACATGAAACAATATAATCTATTTGGGTCTAAAATCATGACCCAAACAGGGTGTGATACTAAATCCTAGTATGCAACCACCTGAAGATCTGTGTCTAATAGTCAATGAGTATATAATATGTAAAAGTACAGAAAGCAGAAAACATGAATGCACTAAGCAGTAAACAATCCACAGTTTAATGTATTCAATTTACAACACATCATACAACAGCTAATCAAAACAGATAACACAACAGGTAACCCTCTGGGAAGTACCCACAGCCTATAACCTCTGGTCCTACTTATCAGCCCAAGAAAGCAGCTAAAACTCAAGGTAACCCTCTGGGATGTACTCACAGCCTATCCCCTATGGTCCTACCTATCATGTACAACCAAACCTCTAGGTAGTACACTCAGTCTAACCCCTCTGGTTCAGCTTATGAAAAGAATCTCTGAGGAATAACTCGCCATCCATTCCCCTTATAGTCTCGTATCGGTACTAAAGGTGATCTGTGGAAGCACTCAATGTCTCATTCCCCCTGTGGCCCGCATCGAGGAACTACAGACACTCTGGGGAAGAACTCAACGTCAATTCCCCTATGTTCTCGCATCGTAAATTATAAAGACACTCTAAATAATCCCTCATCATCCATTATCCCTATAGTCTATACACCAGGTTCTCACGGCCCTGTGTACGTCAGGCAAGTGTAGCAGCACATAATGGCCAAGGTCAACCTCAAGAACTACATGGATATAATTATACAACAAAATATGATAACAAATCAATAGTCACACCATCCTACAATACCAGGCATGGGAAAGTAAATAGCAGTATAACAGGCAAACAAGACCCAAAGGTCAATATAGGAAAACCATGGGGGGAGAGTATTAGTAGGCCCAAGGAAAGTGAGAGCTATAGTTTCCTGGGTGCAACAAAAGAACTTCATTGGGGTGAGGAGTTTCCTAGGGCTGGTTGGATAACACAGAAATTTCATATAGGACTTGTCATTTTTAGCAGTGCCACTAACAGGTCTCACCAAAAAGGGGGTGAAGTTCTTATGGTAAGAATCTTTTGAGTCACCCTTTCAGGATCTCAAAGGGAGGTTGAATTCAGCACCGATATTAGTCTTTCCAGATCCATGCAAGAGTTATACTGTTTATTGTGTTTTATTAGGTATCTATTTGGGAGTTGTGCTTCTTCAAATAGATGGAGTTGTAGCGTACGGGTCTCGGAAGTTGAGGCCACATGAGAGTAATTACTCGATGCATGATCTAGAGTTGGCAACTGTTGTTCATGCCTTACGTTGTTGGGGAAATTATTTTTTGGGAGAGAACTTTGTGGTTTTCACCAACAACAAGAGACTCAGGTACATCATCACTCAGCATGATCTAAATTTGTGACAGCGTAGGTGGGTTGAGTACCTACAGTACTATGACTTTGATCTTGCCTATATGCCTGGGAAAGGCAATGCAGTGGTTGATGCATTGAGCAGGAGGACTTAGATACAAGCAGTTCAGGAGTCCAGTAGTGAGTGGAATATTATGGATTTGTTCTCTGAGATGCATGTGAAAGTGCATGATAGACAGGGGGAATTTTCTTTATTTTGTATTTTTTACCTCTATACTTCTTGATTGAGTTTGAATGAGGCGGCTATCAGATTCTGAAAGCCTAGTCTTAAGGGAGTGTGTGTCAGGAGAGGACCCTATTCTTGGATGGAATATAGGCAAGGATGTGATCTTGCATTTCCAAGGGCGCGTAAGGGTTCCAGAAGTGTAGAGACCCAACGCTTGACATACATAGAAATTACATTACTTTTGTGGAATACATAATATATGACAAAAACAGACGCCCAATGACAGTATTAGTTTAGTGTCTTAGGAAACTCGGAACATAATCTTCTAATCATGGTGAAAGATCTTCAACATCTCCCATAAAGATCTTCCCCTTTTGTTTTCTTACCTAAAACCTTTTGTTATATCCTTGGGAAAAGAAAAACTAAAAAGGGGTGAGCTCAAATGCTCAGTAAGGGTAAGCATGGAGATAATAAAATAAACCATATTCATTTGAACTTAAAAACAAAAACAATAAGTTTAAACATCAAAATATTATGTCCTGAAATAAATCATGGATGTGCGTAAGGAATAGATCACAAAGGAACATTAATCATGATAAAATTTCATGGGAATAAAACATGAAATTGTGGCAAAACATTAAACACATGATATGATTTCCATAATAGACAAGGCATTGTTTCCAAGACCATCATAGTGGACAAATTCCATTACTGAAACGGGATTACTTGTCGTTCCAGCCCTATATTATTGAACCAGATTTACATTCTGCTCCATCCATGTCTATCTCATGAGATATAAATCTTTACCCAATGCATTGGAGGGAGATATAGGTCCCACCCATATCATAATTAAATCATTCTATTGTGTGCCCCAAAAAACATAAATCATTCATCATAAAACAGTGAATAAAATGGGTTTCAGAAACATCATCCCATCATGACATAATCCATATAAAATGATGGATATCACTTCATCATAAATAATATCAAAACATGTAAATAATTGGTACATTATACTTGGAACATGACCATATTAAATAATGTCAGCTTAGATGGAAAATAGTCTCGATAACACACTTGAAATGAATTCTTTAGGAAAATATCCTTTCTTCTTCCAAATCATTTTCTTTTCTCAAAATTCCATGAAATTTTAAAAGAAAAGGATTTTTTTTGAAGATAATCATGAAATCTTATAAAGGAAGCTTCATGAAAATAAGGCGTTATGAAACCGTAAAAATTCATTCATGTGGTATAAGTTAAACAAAAACATTCCCCTCGTACTTTTACCGGAAAAGTCAAAAAGTACCTCATATGGTAAACAAAAGAAATATTCCTTCCATACCTTATGGTAAAAGTAAAAAAGGGAAAAATAACATTAAACATACATGGAAGAATATTAAACACTTTATGAAAACATTTTTAGAAATCATGGTCATGGATGATAAATATAACCCCAGTAAATACTTACGAATAAACAATATTAGATAAGAATGAGATTGGATTAATTATCCCTTACCTTAGATCCAATTTCTTCCATATATGTATGAAACTCTTGTATAGTGGGTTTAAAAATATTATAAACTCGTAACAGAACAATAATAATATTTATGATATCATATATGATTCACTTAGGTCTTTATATTACCCATTCATTTGTCAATTTCATGTTAAAGAAATGCTTCGGGTAATAATCGTTTCATTTATCATACATGTTTGGACTTGTTGTTCTTGATATTACAATTAAAAATATCATGATTTAATTACTTCCATAATATAAAACATGATTTATATATCATATATATTCAGTATATATATATATATAGTAGATAGATAAAGGAAATGAAATACACTGTTCATGGAGACAGTGGACCGTACGTATGCATGAATGTTGATTCCATTTCCTTATTGAATTGAATGGAAGTAAGTAGATGACACACATATATATATATATGTATATATATATAAATCCAGTAGAATTATGATTTCATATAGTTCATTATTATTCATATTATATAATCATTCTTGAATGGTTAATCAGGGGAGAATGAATCTCATCGCGTCGTGGAGACGGTCATCCGTACGTACGCATGAGCGATGATATCGTTCCCATAATAATCTTATTGAATTGGAGTGGATAAGAGAATATCATAGAATCAGTATCATGTGATCATATATACTTATTATTTACACCATTATACCTATCCATGTATTTTGGTGGTGGAAAACATATTACACCACGGCGTGGAGACGATATTTTGTACGTACGCATGCGCGGTGATTTCGTTTTCTGTAGGATTGGTAGAATGTGAAACAGGGTTGTTTCATATTTATAATAACATATCAGTATATGAGTGATACTACTGTTTTTACTTTATGATGAAACAACTAAATAATAGGATTTTTAAGAATAATGAAACATGAAAAAATCGGTATAAGAAATTACATCTTCCTCGATGTCCATCTTTTAAAATTTATCTTATGCCACTAGAGTTAGTCTTTTGAGAAGACCATGACCTCTGGTGTGTTTCTCGGGAAGTGTAGAATCTAAATGGGTAGGGGATGGCTGAGCTTAAAGGCTCAAAATTTTGTGAACAGGAGAGGGATGAGGTTCCATTTTATAAGGGGGGAGAGGGGCACCTTTGGAAACCTAAAAGTATTAATTTAATATAAATTCAAAACACACTTAAAAACCTCCAAAAATGTCTCAATTATAAGATGAGATGAGATAGGGTTGTAATATCATCAACCAATAAAATTTAGACATTTTTTTAGTTTATTTTAGACATTGTCATTTTGATTTATCCTTCTTTAATCTATTTAATTTTATTTGTGGTAATAATATTCTATTTTTTTAAATTGTTATAAATACTTACATATGTGTTGTGAATTTTCCATAATTAGAAAACATATTACATTATCTAACAAATAATTTTATATTTGTAATTTGTAAATATTTTTGGAATTTTTAAACAATTTAATAATATGTTATTTTTATAAAATATCAATAGTGTCAATTTTGACACTATTAAATTATTTGAATTTAAATAAAATCGAAATAGAAAATATATTTGATAAATAATATTTTATATATTAATGAAATGTCATATTCATATATAAAATTTGTGGAGCACATTAAATAGTTCATATAATAATTATTTTAATATTTTGAAAACCATTTATATGATATTTCTCTTAATAAAATAATTAATACAAAATTTTTGTATAATCATTTAATATACTTATTTATTGAATAAAAATTAAAATAAAATCTTATGAAGAATCTAAATATATTAAATTTCAAAATAAAACTTTTACTCAGATTTATCATCTTAAAATAACAACATTTAAAGTGTTATATTGCTTATGTTATGAAGGTGAAAACTTTGACATTATTAAAAATAAAATTATATAAATGTCATAATCTCTTTTATATGGCTACAAATGGCCCACAAGCGGACAATTGGATTCATAGGTTAAATATATTCTCTACCAATAAGGTTTGGTCACGTTTCTGCTCCTTGGATGGGTATTATTATTTTAATAAAAACAATATTATTGATTTTTCAGTAAATAAATAAGTTTTGCATTATTGATGTATAAGATATGAATGTAATTATATATTTCATAAAAATCATAAAATAAATTACCATGATTAAGAAAAAAAATTTATATTTAAAATGATTATTTATATTTGAATTTATATTCGGTATAACCTTATATTAAAAATATTTTAATTATTAAAGTTTGAGTGAGACATATTTAACTTTCTTTAAAATAAAATAAATTAATGGTCTTAATCACATCCAAGTGGGTTCCAATGGATTCTATTTAGACCGAAATATGCCTTAAAAAGAAATATAATCATCCAATTATATTAAGTTAAGTGTTATGGTAATTTTATAATATTATATTTACCCTTAATTACTCGATTTACCCTTAACTATGTTAAATAAAATTTACAGTAGTTACAATTCATAGTGACCAAAAATAAAAAGTAGCCTATTAATATAATTTGGACCTAATAATTCCAAATATGGAATTCATTTTTCCAAATTCAAAACACAGAAGTTTCAGAAATTAATTTAAAATCAATCCCGTTGTTAAGAAAAGAGGTTTTAAAAGTTAAAACATTGCAAAAGATTGAAATGATTTTACCTATGTATTCAATGTAAAAACAATTATAATGAAATAAATTATTTTAAATGGTAAAAATATATTATATTTATACTTTAAAACCATTCCATATTATAATTTAACCATATAAATTATTACGATGAAAAAATTTGTTTTTAATTAAAATATAGCGTGTTTTTACTATTCATTAAAATATGAAAGTTATCAGAATAGTATGAAAAAGTTATCAAAATTAAATTTTTATATCCTGATTCGAAAAAAGAATTTTATTTTGTCAAATTTAACTTTTAAACATGTCAAAAACTAGATTTAAAGTGGGAGCGCCATCAAAAGGTGGGAAAACTGCATTTTTTTTAAAATACTTGTTTTACACGAAAAATTTATTTTTTTCTCATACCATGTTCTAGAAAATATGTAAGATGAATAATAATTTTATAAAATTAAAAATGAAGTTAATACTATTCATAATGGCTAGTTTATAATAATATTGTAACAATATATCGTTGTTTAGTGAAACCCAGTATTGCGTACTACACACGCTATCAAGGATGGTCGCGATTGCGTGTAATGAAAGCCATGTCAGGGTTGTATGTAGTGCAAGCTCACTTTGTTGTTGCGTATAACATAATTCAAAATTATTTCTTTTATACATTAAACAAAATCTATACTCAATGTTGTGTTGAATAATTTCTACAAAACGAACTTGAAATTGTGTGTAACACAAGCCAAGAATAGTGTTGTGTATACTATAAGATAATACAGTGTTGCGTATAGCACAAGATAATCTTGGTGTAGTGTAAAATAGATGACATCAAAGAAATTAAAAAAAAATATCTCATAAAATCTCGGGGCGTTACATTCTACGCCCCTTAAAATGAATTTCGCCCTCGAAATTCATAGGGGTTATAAATCAATTACTACTTGAAAGTTTCATTCATTGAAACCCACACTGTAAGAAGGAATACTAAAACATAATTTTAAAAAGTGAAGTACGAAATGTAACGGTTACCCAAATTCTCACATCACTCGGTTTCCATATAGGAGGACATAAGTGAAAATATGGATATTGAAGAGAAATATAACAATCAACTTCTGATGATGAGTGGTAGAGGACATGGCTATGAAAAATACAAAAATCACAAAGCCATAAATTTGTGATGATCTAAGGTACCATCTGATTCATTAGATATGAGGGCACTAGGACAAAATGTTTTATTTTCAAGATCATTTCCCAAATGTTGAATATTTTTGAATTAAAAGAAATACTTACTTGATTTTGGTACAATCTCACCATTGCTCTTTCCTTGAACAATTTCCCCTTCATATCTTAAAGAAATGAAGTTGAATTTCTCTTTTGCGAAGTGTTAGCAGATCATGCGATAGAATGATAATTCATTCCATCTGTCTCAAACATTAGGTTAGAAAAAGATATATACATAAGTCCATCTATGGTGAGATTAATCATATATGGTTCAAAAAATGGACTTATACATCATCTATCATCCAACATAATAAAATAAAACTAGTTTCTACTAACCATGGACTTCCTGTAGGCGAGTGGTAGGCAGTAAATGACTTTCGCACTTCGGTTGTGGGTTTGATTCCCGCAAACTTGTCTGATACGACGGGTTGTCGCCTGTCCTACAGGTAGTCCTTTTTCTAAAACAACACTTTTATAACATTTTAGAAATAATATCAAAAATTTATAGCCTTATACAATACTAACTGATGTCCAACATAATCCATTCCAACCTTTAGGGATATCGAAAATACTTCATTCTAATCTTATAGTATAAATAAAAATATTACTACAGAGGTCATCTACCAGGCATGTGAATACCATCATTTCTCCCCCATATATCATAGGATATATCTTTTTGGTCACATTACAAACATATAAATACCTTAATCATGTATTCTCTTGAAACAGATGAATTCCTGAGCCCGTAAGGGGTGCTGAGTCTAGGTTTTCCACCCACCATTTCCTTCCACTCTCCTGTTGGATGATCTCCTCTTGTCTCTCTCGACGGTGCGCTTGTGATGTGCTCTCTCCCAGTATCGACGTTGCACAGGCTCGTCCACATTATCGGTGATTTGCATCTCTGCGCGGCCTTTTCTATGCTCTAGTTGCAGATCCTTCAAGGGTTTCCTAAGGTGGTAAGATGCTGGTCTATTGTGCGGGTTTCAGGTGTGTGATATGGGTAGATCTGGCCTTTGGGTGCAGATCTGAAGGTGGCTAGGAAATTTTATCTCAGTCTTTAGTCTTGGATACTATCTATCGGAGCTCTGGTGATGTTCTTTTGATGTTTTTTTATCAAGATTTTTTTTTGGATGGTTTCTGGGTTGGCGTTTTCTGCGCCGGTGAGTTTGATTTGGCGATGGTGCTTCGATGAGGATGGTAATTTCTGCGCTGGTGAGATTGATTTGGCGATCGTGCTTTGTCAAAGGCATTCCTGATGTTTTTTCATTCACTCCATGCATTTTATATGTGAGTGTTTGATGATTTTTATGGATTTTTAGGGATTTTGGCCTGGTTGGTATGAATTGTTTTTGTGTATGATGGTTCTGTGATGATGGTGGGAATTGCGGCTCTAGGGAAAGTGCTTCGGTGATGATGACGACTGATGGTTCTGCTGTCTTCCTGCTGTGAATGGTGGTGCATTGTGATGGATCATGGACCAAGGTGTGTCTTGATGGTTGGTGCGTGGAAGGTGTGCTGATAGGTGTGTGTTACGTTGGCATGTGCGCGGCTAGAGGGCATGTCACGTTGATTTTGGTTTTGAAAATTTGAATTTCGAATTGGAGAGGGACTTTTGACGTGGTGTGTGGATGTGTTGAAGTCCTGTGTTGGGTATCAGCAACCCTCAAACTATCCTTTAGAAAATGAAGAAAAAAATGATTTGTAGCAGTATTCTCTTCAAACATGAATTACCTTAGTGAAAACATGAATGTTGTAAAAAGTTATCTCTTTCCACATACCAAAATCCCAAAATATATATATACACAAACCGTGATATCACTTTGTACTTATATCAGTCTTGAGCTCGTGAATACTATCAGACATATTATTTTCCCTTTATGTGCATTTCAACTACTTTCCAAAAAAATCAATCACTTTTCAGGGTTATCGGTACCATTAATAATATACTTTCAAATACTCAAGGAAAAATAATAGTGTAAAAATCCTTATATTTTTATTTATTCCATAGTACCATACATTATTCTTTATAAACATGAAATCATTCTACTACATTATTAAACCATTGACTGAGCTTCATCATTTTATTCCTCAACACTTATTTCATCTCATATATCATTTGTATTCTCTTCAACATCATCCACATAAATACTACCCATACGACTATGCTGATTCTCTTCACGAGACATTACCTTAGGGCATTGGTTTGCAAAATTCCCATACATTCCACATTTAAAACATTTAACCATTTTTGATGTATTAGAAATACCATTATCCTTGTTTACTGTGCTAATTGAACCTTTTCCTTTGCAATTACTGGCTTTATGTCCTTCTTTTCCACACCCAAAACATCTTCTAGTTCCTTTGAAACATTCTTATTGATGCGTCTTCTCACATGATTTAAATGAGGAAAATTTAACTTTCTTTCCTCTATGATCACTATGAAACTCCATCTTCCTCTTAATAGCTGAGACCGGAAACATACCAAAGTTGAGATTATTGATCATATTATGATATTTCTGATTATGAATAATAATGATGTTTTGCCTTCCAAAGACTATTTCATTTTGTAGATCATGAAGAATATCATTCCATTGTCCATCATATTCTCTATTCACATGAATCTTCCTTTTTCCATCCATTTTCTAGAACCCAAAAAGAATAGTGTGAGAGGAAAAAATCATGCTAGGAAAACAACATAGTAAAGGGGGTTTACCTTCAATATCTAAGATCTTAGGTTTAATTCTATGATTATTAACGAAATTCTAGGACTATAACCTATACTTATACTTAACTTTTGGGACATACCTAGACATACCTTAGAAATATCTCTAGGGATCTCACTAAATTTTTCACATCCTAGTTTCCAAAGGTTAACTAAACCTTCACTATGATACCAATTGTAGAGACCCAAAGCATGACATACATAGACAGTACATTACTTTTGTGGAATACTTAATACATGAGAAAAACAGACTCCCAATGATCATATTAGTTTAGTGACTTTGGAAGATCGGAACATAATCTTCTAATCATGGTGAAAGTTCTTCAACATCTCCCATAAAGATCTTCACCTTTAGTTTTCTAACCTAAAACCTATCTTTATATCCTCGGGAAAAAACATAAATAAGGGTGATTTCAAATGCTCAGTAAGGGTAAGCATGGATAAAATAAGACAAACTATATACATTTGAACTTAAAAACATAAACATAATGTTTAATCATCAAAATCTTGAGTCTTGAAATAAATCTTGGTAGTATGTAAGGCATAGATCACAATGGAACATTAATCATGATAAAATAGCATGGGATAAAACATGAAATTTTGGCAAACCATTAAATACAAGATATGATTTCCACAGTATTCAAGGCATCATTTCCATGACCATCATAGTAGACAAAGTCATTTACTGAACCGAGTTTACATGCCATTCCAGCCCTATATTACTAAACCAGATTTACTTGTCATTCCAGCCATGTCTACCTCATGAGATATAAATCTTTACCGAATTCATTATAGGGATATATTAGTCCCACCCATCTCATAATTAAATCATTCTTTCGTGTGCCACAAAATAAACATAAATCATTCATCATAACCCAATGAATAAAATGGGTTTCATAAACATCATCCCATCATAACATAATACGTATAAAACGATGGATATCATTTCATCATAAACAATATCAAACCATTTAAATAATAGGGACACTATACTTGGAACATGACCATATTAAGTAAATTCATATTATATGGAAAATAGTATCGATAAAACACTTGAATTGAATTCTTGAAGAAAATATACTTTCTTCTTCAAAATCATTTTCTTTTCGCAAAATTCCATTCAATTTTTTTAAAAAAATATTTTGTTGAAGATAATCAGGAAATATTGTAGAGGAATCATAATGAAAATAAGGCATTATGAAACCGCAAAAATTCAATAATGTCGTTAAAGATAAACATAAACATTCTCCTCGTACTTTTGTCAGAAAAGTCAAAAAGTACCTCGTATGGTAAACAAAAGAAAGATTCCTTCCATACCATGTGGTAAAAGTAAAAAAAGGGTAAAAATGACTTTAAACATACATGGAGGAATATTAAACACTTTATGAAAACAATTTTAGAAAACAATGACATGGATGATAAATATAACCCCTGTAAATACTTACGAATAAACAATCTCGGATAAGAATGAGATTGGAATAATTATCCCTTACCTTACGTCCAATTTCTTCAGTATGTTTTTGTAACTCATGTATAGTGGGTTTAAACATATTAATAACTTGTAACATAACAATAATAATATTTATGATATCATATATTATTCACATAGGTCTTTATATTACCCATTCAATTTTCAATTTAATGTTCAAGCAAAGCTTTGGGTAATAATCATTTCATTTATCATAAATGTTTGGACTTGTTTTTCTTGATATTACAGTTACTTATATCATGATTTACATACTTCCATAATGTAAATCAGGATTTATATATCATATATATTCATTATCAATATATAGTAGATAGATAAATGAAATAAAGCACACCGTTCATGGAGACAGTAGACCGTATGTATGCATGAACGATTTTTTCAGTTCTTTATTGAATTGAATGGAAGTAAGTAGATGACATTGTTCCCTCCTGAGGCGCACGATGGGGTTGTGGGGAGGAAACGTGTGCTACCTAATAGTTGATTAGAGAAGTTTGGGTTCTACTTAATCACTCATATCGGGTGCAACTTTTTCCTCCTCGGAACACCCAACAGTTCCGTATCCAGTAATACATGGACCTTCTTTCCAAAGGCAGGCGTTTTCTGGGTGGTATAGCCAGAAATGCTTAGGAACTCCCATTGGTCGAGAGGATGGGAAGTCGGGCTCATTTCGCCCTTTTTTGGGGTAAATTATTTCCTGTTCTGGGACTCTCTTATATATTTAGGACATGTTCATATGTTCGTGAATCATTGATTTATACCCAAGCATAGTATCCACAGATTTCACCTGGTTGGTAAGGGTCCACAAGATGCAGGGATTCAGAGTCATTTATGCCCGAGGTTTACCATCCCAAATTGGATTAATGACCCTGAGGATCGTGGACTCATTGAGGCGGCACTAGGAGTGGTACAGTGAACTGATGCGGAGATAGTCGGATTGACCGGTTGTTGGGCCTGAACCTCGGGGGGGGGGGGGGGGGGGGGGGGCTTCCTACATAACCGGTCTATGAGGCAGTGATCAAAGTCCACGTAGTTCGGATTAGTGGGGCTTACACTCTGAGGAGGCCCAAGGTGTCTGATTGGGGCTTACACTTTGAGGAGGCCCAAGGTGGGATGTCATGGCCAATGCTTACTCTAAGACCACGTGAGTCATGGTCGGTGTGAGAAACAAGAGGGAGTAGGGAGCAGACAACCACATCACGAAAGGTGCGTCCATGAGAAATGGAGTAGGGAATATGCGTGGAGTGGCCCATAAGGTTGGGGCTTACTCCAAGATGGACGCATGGGCGCGACAAAGCACCACGGGAGACGGAAAGGGGTGCTCCTATGCCCATCTCCTCTCTTGTAGAGCATGAGGGCTTTCTTCTGATGGGTATTTTACTACCCCTAAGGATCCCTAACAAGTGTATGGGCATAAATGGAACTCCCGGGCTCAGACCCCGCATTACCATGGGAATGTGAACCCAGGAATGCTTCGGGAATCCGCCCAATGGTCAGGGCAACCCCTTCACCCCTGCTTAACGTGGGAATGTGAACTGAAAGCAGCGCCCTGATGCACCAGAAGGTTACATAACATGGGTCTGATGGCTCTGGTGGATGCCTCGGCTCGGGCCAATGAGTAGGACAATAAGGGGGTCACGGCCGGATTGGGAGGATTTTATCTGGATTGGGGAATGAGAGCTCCGAAGTATTTGGGGGGCCACACTGGTGTATAGGTGGTAGCACCCTTTGCGTTGGGAGGTGATACATGGCTGGAGAAGTTGTCCGTGAACCAGGGTGGTCTGCAGACTGATTGGCATCCTGCGAACCAGGGTGGTCCGCGGAGTGGCGGGCATCCCACGAACCAGGGTGGTTTCCGGACTGGTGTGCATCCTGGGAACCATAGTGGATCGCGGCTTCGGGTTCAGTCTGCATACCAGGGTGGTTTGCGGAAGGATTCATGCGAGCAGTAGTGGAAGAGGGAGGCTCCAGTTGGGGGTTCATCAATCGGGGATTCATCCACATAGGAGGGTGCTACACGGCGCAAAAGATTGGAAAAGGGGCATAAACTCCCTGGTCGGCGGGGAGTGCATCCGCGTAGGGCCCATGGTTCACGGTTTCCTTTTCATTGTTTATTTTAGTTTTGTGGTTTACCATGTTTATTATGTGTCTTCCGGTTCCTTATTAATTAATTCCCAGGTTTATACCTGCTATGGTTTGTGAATGGGAACTTCACTGTTTGAGAAATCCTAAGCCTTCCTTCTAAATCCTTCCACCCAAATCTGATCGATCTCCTTCCAAATCTCCAATACCAAAATCATCTCCTTTCCCCTTTCCCCTCTATATCCATTTATAGAGTGGGGAAAAGGATGTATCTGTGGTCATGTGGCGCCTTTTTTGGGGTCCCATGACCGGAAACCCATTTCATGGATGACATGGTCAATCCGCGACTCGCGGGGGGAATTGAGTGCATCTCCCTCGCAAACCAAACTAGCTCAAGAAGTGGTTCATGGTTGCAGAGGGTTCCGCCTCCATTCATCGAACGACATCAGATGTAGACTGGGTTTATCGACGCAATATGTGGCTGGGGGCGGTTTGTGACGGTGGGCATGTTTAGCGTTTTTCCTTCTTCGCGACCGCGGAGGATCTTCGCCTCCATTCCGCGAACGACAATGGTCCGCGAGGGGGGGGGGGGGTGCTCCGCGGAACCAGCCGCCTGGATTCACCTTTGGACTGGTCTTCGGACTAGCTGGGTTTGTTCCTTCCTCTAAGTTTCATCAATTATATTCCACAATTATTTGGGGGGAAGTGGGTAGAATCTCCTTTTCTGATTTTTCAGGACCCTACAAATTCCCCCCCATTGGAATGGGGTCCGATCGGAACGAAGAGGAGGCCAATCCGATGCAGAGTGGTCCTGAGACGTGGATGGTTTTCGGTAGAGAGGTGGACCTGGTAGGGGACCATGACTATAAATACGGGAGGGGGGGTTCCCTTTGTCTTTTTTTGGATTCTTTGCGAAACCGAAGCCCTCGTGCTTTTTGTCTCCACATGCTCATTCCATCGCGAAGCGCCTCGTCCACAAACCAGCTGCCGCTCCCATGGAGCATTCCTTCCTCACAGTCGCCTTCACCCACGGACGGATTTTCTCAACAAAAAACCAATACTTTTAATTATTTAGTAAGTCACGTAAGGATGCGAAGAAACTTTCTTCGCGGTTTCGATGGTCCACTGATTGATATTTTGCTAATTCTGAAAATTTATGATGTCCTACAAACTTAATTAGTCAAATCCGAGATTAAGATTCCGTGAACCAGCATAGTTCATGGTTTCCTGGCCAATTCTCCGTAGGCCAGGGCACTGTTGGCCTTTTCCACACATGGTTGGTTTGCGGGATGAATTCATCGCGAACCACCCTATGAGGCCTACTCGCAGACTTTATCACAAAGGCTTCTTGATTCCTTTTCCATATGCTTGGTATTTTTGTCCAGACTTTATTATTCCGGACTAACCATTTTATTTTCATAATGCAGGAAGAAAACATTGTTCCTCCTCACCCTGCGCCCAGGCCTTCCATGAAGCCTCTTCCAATTGGCGATCAATGTTTGAAATATGCGGTCGGCTATGTTAAAGGTGGAATCTTCCACTCCCTTTTATGCTTCATCCTTGCTGATCAGCTCTCTGAGTCACTGCGGGAGTATCCTTTTTCCAACAGCCTTCCGACCTATGGGATTGGTTTACTTTCTGATACGTCGATTCTGATTCCATCCCATGAAAATAATCATGGAGCATGGATATTTACTAACAATATCCCTAGATTTGTGATATCTGGTAGAGGGAAGCCTGCTTGAAGGGGCATAGTCACCAGATCTGTGTTGAATCACCTTCATGTGTCCCCAACAGGAGAACAACATCCGCATAAAGGGGAAATTACCTGTTACTGGAGCAATGCCTACAAGGCCATGGTAAATGACCAGCAGGGCTGGTCAGTGACCTGAGACCTCCGGCCTGGAGGGGCATTTAAATCATTAGATTGGTGGTGGCCCTTCTAGGTTTTCCAGAGCTGCACAGAGTTTGAGGAAGAGTTTCAAGTCGTAGGCTTATATGAATCTTCTTGGGTGTCCCAAACCTATACCCACTAGCCTCAAGCCCTTTCCAGGAAATTTATGATCTGTTGGAATCTGGACACCAACACATTTCACCTTGTCCATGGTGAAGTGGGTATTAGTCTCTGGGACATCTTTCAAATTTCAGGGGTCCCCATCGTTGGGAGTATGTATGATGAATTCCTACCTCCTCCTTCTATGTGGGAGAACGAAGAGAGTAATCCCCCCTAGTAAAGCAGCTTATTGACCATGACCAGAAGCATTCAGAGGATACATCTCCAAAACAGCTTGTCCCATATCGTGAATGGGTCTATGCTTTTGTTAAAGATATCAAGTCTGTGTCTCTCCCACGTAGACCCATTCCCTACCCTACAATGGAGTCCCTCAAATAGAGGGGCATCTATTGGTTGATCCTAGAGCAAGTCTAGTTCCTTGACTGGGGCTGGGATCTTGTTCCGGATGTCGATCGGTTTCTTTGTCTGGCGGCTTTTCTGGTCAAGTTCTTAAGTGGATGGATATTACCCGTACATGGGGCTAGTGGCGCACGAGTCTCTACTTTTGTTATGGCATCACAGCTGGATACTGGAAACGTTATCAACCTATCAATCCCAGTATTTTCTAGGATTTATCAGTTGTGTAGCAATATTACCGATGGGAGCTTGCCAAACCGTGTGGTCGACCCTTTTCAAATCGTCTGGGGGTGGTTGGGAGTGCATGTCAGGAACTGCTACACTTTCATCAACCCCCATCAGATTCCGGGCACCACTTTCCGACCATACTTGCAACTGACCAGCGGGGTTATGCTCGAAGAGAGGGCTACCCAAGAGAAGGTTGACCAACAGACGGTTTAGAATAAGCGTCTGTTGTCAGGCTGGATCTCGAGTTATGATCACGTCAACTTCCATCCATATCCCTTCCTAGCCGGTGTAATTAGGAATACCATATTAGAGGAGTTTAGTAAGCGGGGATACCTCTATTCTCACCGAGAGGGCATTCTGGTGTCCCGTATCGGTGGAGAACTGATCTATGAGGGGTATGTGCCTTGCCGATTTGGACACCAATTTGGCAGCATCCAGGCGTTGTGTCCTCCCGCACTCAAGCGCACTCATGAGAAACATCATTTAATGGTGGCAAGGAAATTGTGGTTAATGTTTACCTAGGAAGATACTGGTTGTGAGGTTATGAAACCTACACTTACAGACTCCACGCCCTTCTTATAAAAGAGTTACACCGACTCCTTGGTGCAATCGTACCAAAATGGAGAGCTAGGGTTGTGGGTGCCTACCATCTTAAGACCTAAGACACTGAAGGGAAAGAGGAAGCAAAAGGGGTATGGTGATTAAACCAGGCCGAGAAAGGTTCTTTTCCACCCTTCTGATCCTGTGCTTCCGGGGAAGGTTTTAACAGATAGAGGTGTGTCCTATCATTCCCTTTAAGCCGTTCGGAGGTGGTTGGTTATCCCTGATAATGTTTACTTCCTGAAGACCTGGGTCCAATGGAATGAATTCAAAGTCCAGTAAGCCTTTCGCAGTAAGTACCCCCACACTCTGTGGTAGTATCTTCAGGAATCAGAGGTTGATTTTGACTGTATGGTTAACATATCTGCTCCCGCTAATATTATTTATGATGTGGACCCAGAGAGGGTCGATCGGTATCTCCGGGACCTCGAGGGCTATATTCATGTACGTCGGGGTTATGCGGTGTTGACGCATTGAGTCCAGGTCATGCTGCATTCAGTTTCTAACGAGGAGGAGGAGGAGAGCGATCACTCCCTAGGAGGCGGTGATCTTGGTGGCTCTCCCACGGTGGTTGAGGCAAGGGAATTCTCCCCCTTACCCATGAGGTCCTACCCGCAAACGGCTCCGGAGAGTTCCGGGGTGGCGGAAAGATCTAGAAAACAAACATGGTCATTGGCGACCCCACTAGCCCCTGCCACTGCTCGGCCCTCTCAGATTGATCCTCCCTGGCTTGCTATTCTTTTCATGGCCGCATTTCGGGAGTCTTGGAGAATTTAGGATGACCTGAGGGTCAGTGGATCAGATGAAGAGGTTTGGGCATACCTCCAAACGGGCCCTCTTGAGCTTTTGGGTATTGGGACGATCTTCACTCCACCCCACTTGCTTCTAGAAGAGTATTTAGATGAAATAGTCACCTCATTAATGGAGATGGATGCGTACGGTCATTCACCCCAGAATCGTCTCAATGGATCTGCTCGAGTATCCATGATGATAAGGCATCCTGAGTCATTCGGAGAAGAGGTTGTCATGTTTTCCAATTATGGTTTTCCCTCCTCCTTTACTGAGAAGGTTCTGAAGTTTCTTCCCTTTATGCAGGGTGTTAAGGAGTCCCAGGGGGCCATTCCTTCCCCAGAGTATACTCCTCAGGGTACCGCAACATGCAATCACACGCTTTTGGATATGGGGATCATTGAGGATGGGTCTCCTAGAACATCTGTGCTCATGGAAGTGACCATTGAAGACCCTTCTAGAATATTTCCTCCCACAGCCCCTCTGAGCGTTCTGAGCGAAGAACTGTCCCCTGGGCAGATCTAGAGATGGTAGTAGGCATTCCGTTTATCGGTACGGATCAGACAGGGGAAGTCGGGTAATTATGAATTCATGTTTCCTCAATTGTGGATTTATATATCCTGACTCTACAAGTTATTAACTGCTTTGGTGCATAGCGTAAGGCCACTCGGAGACTCGGTCGTGGCGACACCAGCAATCATATCATTTGCCTCTTCATCTTTGGATGAATCACCTACAGCCACCCTTAGGCATGAAGAGATGGTGGGCCCTACTGGAGGCTCTAGTGATATGGACGCTTTACCCCTGCTTTCATCAATCGAAGATATGTTAGTGGAAGAATATTTGGAGGTCGATACTCCTGCTGACCATTCAGCCTCTATATTTGTAGATGAGGATAGGGCGCCCGTGATTACAGAAGAGGCCCCAAGTCTGATAGGGCCAGCTACCTCAGACCTAATGGATCTCGTGTCTATGGAGTAAGATCCTGGCGCCAGGCCATTCTTTAGAAACCCAGAGCGATCCATTATTTTGTTTACCAGGGGTGTGATTTCCCTAGGCTTGACCTCCGTGGCCGACTGCTTGGGGACAAATTTGGGAGCTGCTGACCTTTGGCATGGCCTTAGTCCCTGGACACCTCTTGGGGATCCCAGGACTCCCTTGCCCCTCAAAGATGCATCATCTTCCTCGAGTGGTCCTGGCGGCGTAGAGCTTGTGGATACTGACTCCATGACGACTAGGGGTAATTCTTTTTACCTATTGACACTGACTCTTTCCTCCTCCCTTCTCTGATTAGGGATAATTATCTATCTTGCGACTCCCGGGCATTAGGATCACAACCCTCGGTATTGGAGATTGGGTCGTCAGATCCAATCATGTCTGTGACCGCAACTGTCGGGGGCGAAGTTGTTGCGGAATCAGGGTTTGCGGATGAAGCTTCATCAAGACCTTCTCTGGTGACGTTCATCCCAGAATAAAAATCTGTTTCTGACACTTTCTCCAGGGCGCGCACATCCGTCTGTGGGGGAGGACGTGCTGCTTGTTGCCCCGCATTCCCACTATCCAAAGGCGTGCGGAATCCTTTCCTTGTTCCGGGACGTCTGCTCCTTGATTGAAACTGGGATGATGGGATGCCAGTTCTTCCTTCCGTGGATTCCTCCTCGGATCTCATTACCTAGTTCGGGTCTCCCTCATAGATTTAAGATGGGTTCGTGAAGCTCATTCCCAGTTCCATATCTACATGGACGCCATTTAATTACGCTGCTTCCTTCAAGACACTCCAAGGGGTCATGTAGGGGCATCAACCATCGGTGAGGAGAATGGTCATGTTGGGGCGTCGTCGGCATGTCTGTCTCTGGTCCCTCATCACAGGGCTTCTCGAGGGTGCGGAAGCCCGAGGCATCCCGCATCGAACGCGGAGAATATGTACCATCTGAGTTTTTCCTCAGCATCCCATGTTTAGCACGGGGTATGTCACAAGTTTAACGTCTTGCGGAGACGGATCAGGTTGAAGGATCCCTAGGGGGAAACACCGATGTTGGGGCCAACACACGGGCGGCTTCCCATATATCATGGAGTGGGATAGGGTTGCATGATCTCACCGGGATGTGGCGGCCCATGTAATGATCAGGATTGATGGTGGGGTGAGACATGGGGCTTACATTATGAGATGTCCCAAGAGGGGGGATACAGTTTAACGTCATGCGGGACGCGATACATTTTAACGTCATGTGGGACGGAATACAGTTTAATGTCATGTGGGACCGAATACAGTTTAACGTCATGTGGTACGAGATACAATTTAATATCATGCGGGACAGAATACAGTTTAACGTCATGAGGGACGAAATAAAGTTTAACGTCATGCGGGATGGAATACAGTTTAACGTTATGCTGGACGAGGGGTTTGGGGCTTACGCTCTGAGGTAGCCCAAGGTGGTCGGGGAACCGACATGGAGAGGTCGGGATGACCGGGTGGTGGTCTTGAACCTCGTGGAGGCTTTCTACGTACTGTGCATTAGCACGGATCAAAGTCCACATAGTTTGGTGGGATGGGGATTACGCTCTAGGGTGGCCCATAAGAGGATGTCATGGTTGATGTGCGCTCTAAGCCCACGTGAGTCATACTCGGTGTGGGAAACAAGAGGCAGTAGGGACCAGACGATCACGTCGCGAAGGGTGCGTCCATGAGAAGCAGAATGGGGCTTACGCGTTAAGCGGCCCAAAGAGGAAATATGGGCTTATGTGTGGTTTTCGGCCCTTGGTGTTGGGGATTACTCCAGGGTGGAGGCCCGTGGTGCGACAAAGCGCAGTGGGAAAAGGACTCCACTGGCCTTGGCAGGGGGGAAGTACAGAGATGCACGGGTGAAATCATCCACACGAAAGGCTAGGGGATTATGCTCTGAGGCAGCCCTTCCCCTGCGGGCAAACGCCGCTCCGACAAGAAGGATCTCATTCCATCTGAGGAAGAGTCCATTCCCGTGGGGATGAGTGGGCGTAAAAAATGTCCGAGCTAGGGGGACCCTGTGTGCGAACCATGGCGTCGAACCACAGTTTAACATGTTGTGTTAAGGACGAGGTGCTTAGCAGTTTAACGTCCTGCAGCTTGGACAAGGTGGGTTCGAGCAACACCCATATGGCTTACATACCCAACGCCCTCTACCCCTTGTGGAAGGGAAGGCATCGACAAGGCCATGATGAAGGGGGGCCACAGGGCGAACCACTGGGGGGTCCACGTTAGCGTGGCTATGCGAAAAAGAAATAGTCGTTAGTGTGCCTATGTGGAGAAGCATAAGGAAAAGCAACTCAATGGGAAACACGGCCCAAGGGACATTGAGGTTACTTCGCACGAGCCTGGAAGGCCGTACCGAAAAATAATGCATGGCGCGCATGCCCGACATGGGAGACATCAGGAGCCGGTGCAGGGGGCAGCCAAGGGATGTCAAGGTGAGGGGTCCTAGGCTTTGCGTGCAAAAGGGAAGGTTTGCGCGCAAAAGACCTGGATGACCCGCAATTGGAGAAAATTAATTGCTCGCGGAGTGGGAACTACGTGCAGGGTATTGCGCGCACTGCAGGGTATTGCGCGCACGAGACACGGATTGCACGCAAGGCTGGAACACTGGGGAGGGGGAAAATTCACGGAAGTTGGTGGAGTTGCGCACAAAGGCGAACTCTGTGGCAAGGTTGCGTGAAATGAGGGTTTACCTGGAAGTCATCTTGTATGCGGGGGGAGCCGAATTGCGCTCACAGGAGTCGCTTATAATTCTTCAACCCCAAACTGTTCGGGGACACCTTCTATTTATAGGCGACCTCCGGCGCCGAATCTAGGCGGCGCGCGAAATCCTTCGTGTCGAGTGCAGCCGGCGCGCAAAAGCTTGCCTGGCAGAACCGGGGTGCGCAAAGATTGTGTACCTCATCGGCTCAATTCCGCGAATCCCGATGATTCTATGCATGTAGAACAATTTTTCGCACTTAGCCTCCTTGATTTTGTGCACCACATCCAGGGCCTCCGGATCGGGCCTCTGATTCCGAATATGACTTTGCTTCGTCATTCCGAAACATCCTCCGAGAGTTACGGACTTTTTCGACGTCAAAAAATGCCCCCCCCCCCCCCTTAGAATTGGATCAGTGAGAGGTCGCAACAATCAGATTCAAAGGGAAACACCAAAATGCTGAAATGCTAAGTTGCCTGGTCCAGTTGCGCGCAAAATTCCGATGTGGCGCGCAAAACCTACAGACGCGCGCGAAATCCTCTTTCCACATGGCGCAGAACCCTGGCCTCGCCTATAAAAAGGGGCGTTGGGTCCCAAATCCGTACTTCCTCTTTTTCCGCGCGATAAGGTTATCACTCTCATGTTCGAAATCGCTTCCGCTACTGCGCGTAATAACGCTCTGGCAGGGTGGAATTCCATCCGAATTTTGGCGGTGATTTCGTGCCTGTTCGGGCATTTCCGCGCTTCATGTTCTGATTGCACGCTCATCTGCAAGATTCCACGCAAATCATCCAGATTTTGCGCAGATCTCTCCGATTTCACGCACTGCATCCTGATTTCTCCCAACTCCCGGTAGATTCGACATGGCGGCAAACCGAGTTGATGAGGGGGAAGCCGCTGCCTGTAGGACAGAAATGGCGGCAAACAAGGAGGTTTATGGCGCCAAGGTGATTATATCCAACAATATGACCTTGTTCAACCTACTGACTCCGACCCAGGTGGAATATCCCTTGTTGGACAACCTCCCACTCTAGAATTTTGGCATCCTAGAGGAGGTGCCACTACCGGGCTTCGAGGTGGACACGTCGCGGTCTTGGGTGACTCGGGAGGATGAAATTCCTCGCTACATCATGACCAACAATGGCCATACTACCAGGGAAACTAATCATATGGATGTTTATCTCCTGAACCCGAGGACTAGGACCATTATAGGGGAAGAACCTGTGGCGGAGGATTCTCCGGCACTCTACGCGAGCATGTTCCATCAAAGCATCACGGATGACACGAAGGGCTGGCTGAAGGATTGGGACATGTGGTCCGGGGGTAACTTCACCAGCGAATGGGCCTGGGCGTTCTGGGTTCGCCATACCTGTGACCAGTTCGGGGACGAACTGCGGTATATCGGCCTGTTTGGGGCGGTATGGACATCGCAGTTCCATTTCCACCGCCAGCCTGAACTCGGACCATAGATATTAACCCGGTGGTCTCCTGACACCAATACGTTCCACCTTCATCATGGGGAAGTCGGCATCAGTCTCTGGGACGTTCACTGCATCGGAGGTATCCCACTGGAGGGCTACCAATACGACGAGTTCGTTCCTCCAAAGAACACCTGGGGAGACAGGTCGCGGATGCCTATGATGACGTGGAACCTGCTGGAGCTGGCCAAAGAGAGGCTGGGGGTCAAGGACTTCTTGAAGGACATCGCCTACAAGGGCTGGTTCAGCCTGTTCCTTGAAAAGGATCCCGCCGTCAAGATGTCGGGACGGGGAAAACGGTGCCCAACCACGACTCAGAGGAGCAAGGACAGTTCCTATTCGAAGACCCAGGAGGTAGGGCAATACCAATCATGGGGTTACCGCATCATTGAGGCCCGAGACCCGAACGTCCGGTAGGCCGGGTTCCTTGACGCCTTCCTGAGCGAGTGGCTCCTGCCAATGCGGGACGCGAGGATGGGCGTCCGTCCAGTGACATTGTTGATGGCGGGCTCCATGGCCTCCAAAAAACGGTTCAACTTGGGTGTCCCCGTGCTGGCCAAGCTGTATACCATCCTAGGGCGCATCTCATGAGGGGGTCGCCTCAGAGAGTATGTGGTCCCTTCCAGATCTTCCATGGCTGGGTGGCGGCTCATCTCGGTGGGTATACTTTCCCAAACGTTGTCCATCCTCCGAGCAACGTTCTGCGACCGTAATTGCTAAACATTGCAGGGGTGGCACCGATGACGCTCAATGAGGAGGGTGTGAGGATCCGCATCGGCAACCATGTCAACTTCAACTTCAGCCCGTTCCCCACCCCAGTCGGCCTACTAGTGGACAATGGGCGAGGCTCTCCGGAATAACAGGAATACTTCCATAGAATTCGGGGAGGGGTGCTCGTGGCTCGGATCGACAAGAAGGTGATCTGTGAGCCTTACGTGCCATCTCGATTCGCCAGGCAGTTCGGGTGCCTCCAATGAATGCCAAAGAAGGTATTCATGGCTATCTGGAAGGAGAAGAATCCATGCGTCCTGTGCCAGATGTGGTTGAGGTTTACCACTTTCAGCTCTGGCGACATCGTTACTCTTCCTCCCACCAGGGTCGATGCCAGCCTAGCCACTGAATACGCCGAAAACTGGACCATTGCGTACCCTGAGGGGCTATTACACAAGTGCGTCCGACAACTCGAGGTTACTCGCATGGAAACCGGGCAACGGGAAAGAAGGCCCGACACCGTCGGAAGGGGGGAACCAAGGGTGTGCCATGCAGCGAGGCCTGTGCAGGCTGGGACTTCGGCAGCGAGAACATCTCATGGTGCTTCCACGTTCTCGTTACCCGCAGGGGGGGTCACATGAGGCGGCCAGGGAATTTCCCAGGAAGAAGATAAGATATCAACTCGAACCTTCCCAAGACACAATTCTCTGGGCACTGTGGTCGGCCTGGATGACCCTACGGCAATCGCTGAGCGTCAAAACCATATGGAAAAGATAATGCAATACGGGATCCAACTGACAGAGGTTGGGCTCGTTCGAATTACCGACCGAGTAAACTTCCCTCGGCTGCATGCTTCTCTGATGGCCTTGGATGAATACGCATGCCAATGGGGGCGGCGTGTGGAGCCCACATTCCTAGTGAAAGTGATGCTCGTCCAGGAGCATGATCCGGAAGCGATGCCGCCGGGAGAAGGCGACAGTGACGAGGAGCCGGAGGGGGAGGAGGAAACCGGACAGGACGAAGGCAAGGGAGAAGACAAAGAACAGGAGCCCGAAGGTGAGGGGTCACAAGGGGCGACCTACCATGGGAGTCTCCGAGAGAGCGGTGAGATTGCCGACTCTGATCTCGACATAACCGAGATTCCCGAGGTTTGTCTCTGCCTTCATTCATTTCCCTCATTCATCCATTCTACTTTCCAACTTCTAACTCACTTCCCCATCCTACTCAAGAGCAGTTGAGCGGTGGACGGGCATCCCCACTAGAGGAGGGCAGAGAGGAACCAGTAGGACATGATGGGGATCCGACACCCATCATTGAATTAACAAGCGCTGAGGGGTCTCCCCTTACGGCGGCTCCTACAGCGGCCGAAACACTAGGGACCGACGCTCTGGATTCCTGTA
Source organism: Viscum album (assembly GCA_963277665.1). NCBI lineage: Eukaryota > Viridiplantae > Streptophyta > Magnoliopsida > Santalales > Viscaceae > Viscum > Viscum album. The sequence continues at coordinate 1,040,000,651 of OY728134.1, read as the reverse complement.
AGTCTCATGCTTCACTACTGGTGCTTGGTGTCGAAGGACCCCGTCTGACCAGCGTATGCCTTGCGCAGTGATCTCAACACTGGAGGCATGTCAGGCTGCGGAGCCCGGGCCATCCGTGAGTGGACCAGCGGCGGACATACCACCTCTCTCGGAACTTGCTCTCTGCACCGATTCGGCCCCGACAATTGATGAACAGGGGGCGGCGGACATCAACAGCGCTGTTCCTGAAATGAGATCGGAAGCTGGTGGAGGCGTCATTGTTGCTGGGGTGAGATAAGGTCGAACGGAAGTCAAGGATTCTATTCCTCACGAAGATATCCCTGGGGCGGATCCTGCTGCCGATCTGTTGGCGGCATTCCCCATATACTGACCCGCTGACCCTAAGGAGATAGATGACTCAGACTCAGTGGTCGCCGAGGAGAGCTAGATGACACGTCGTAAAGGGTGGAAGTGTACCCAGCGCATCCTCCGGCAGCCCCAGTCGGATTGGCTGAGGCAGATGGGATCACATCAGACCTGGTTGCGCTTCCTATGCACCGGAGGGGTTGACGGTCAGTGCCTTCATCTGATGGTCCGTGATTACATGGTCGAGAAGATACACAAGAGAAGGCGGCGCACCGACATTTCACAGTGCCGGGAAGGATCGGCGAGCACTCAAGCACTGCTGAGGGTGAAGCAGGAAGTCCGGAACCTCGAAGGGAATGTGGAAGAACAGGAGGCCTTTATCGCAACATGCTATAAGCTCGTGGAGAAACTGACGGCCCAGCTGGCTGATGCGCAGTATCAACTGGTGGAGGCGATTCACCAGATGACCGTAAATCAAACTGAGCGGGCGCAGGCCCAAGATAGGGATGGCGAGCTGTGCTCTATGGTGGCCGATGAGGAGAGAGTCTTCAAAGGGAGAGAAGTAGTCCTGGAGGCTACCAGCCAGAGGGTAAAAACACTGGAAAGATCTCTTCAGCACGCTAATCCCTAAGGGCTTTATTTTTTTCATCTCATGAACTTTCTGCATGTACTGCTCATCGTGTCAATCCAAAATGTGGAGAAATCCATTCATTTGTACCCTTGGTTTAATGCGCTCAACCATAGTTTCAAAACGAAAAACAACTCATCCCTAGGCTCCTCTGGGTTGTGCCCAATGCAAGAAGTAGAAGATTCTCGTACCATCATTCCGTTCAACTGTGGGGCATTGACAAAGCTTCAGGCATCCAAAATTGGGCCTGGACTTCTGAGGAGACCCTGAGCCGATTGATGTGTCAACTTCTGAATGTGCTCTAACACACGAGTGGGGAAATTCCGGGGGCATTGAAATCCATCCCAACACAGGGGGATGGAGAGGAAGGGTGAATCACGCTGCCCAAATTCGAAACCCAATGGGGCACAACCATGGAGGATAACTGTCAATCGTGGTGGAAACACATCATCCATATCATGTTGGCCTGGAATGGGGGGGAAATAAATGAGGGCTGATCGCTGACCATGTTTGCAACACGGGGCCTAACTCAAATATCGTTGTTCAGTTTTCCGGAACGTTGGGCCAGGACAATAGGGGGACCATAGGTCTGTCATCCATACTGTTAGGGGGTCTCGTCAAACATGACCAGTTCTCCGGAACATTTTCCCAGGACAGTAGGCGGACCATAGGTCGAGCATCCATACCGCTAGGGGGTCCCATCAAACATGACCAGTTCTCGGGAATGTTGGCCATGAAAGTAGGCGGACCACAGGTCAAGCATCCATACTTTTAGGGGGTCCCGTCAAACATAAAAAGAAATGAGGATCCGAATAAGGGGGGACGCAAGGCGTGGAAGATGGAGTGGTGGTTTGTTCGAACAGATTCCAACACTTCCGAAATTGCGCCACCATGGCGAAGGCGCATCAGGCGGATGTACCAACCTGATCATGGGTCGTCCCAATTTCCAAGTAGGACCTCTTTGGCGAGAGAACTGTCTCTTCCCATTATTACCATGGGGCATCCCAAACCTGCTCGGGGTAGATATCCTGATTACACCACTTCCTTTATGTGCCGAGGGGCCGACAATAAGGAAGAATAGGGTTTAGTAATCCCTAGGGCTGGACCCAAGACGAAATTTCCATGCAGTCATACGTATCTCATAAGGATGAGAATCAAGCTACATGTAGTTCTTGAAAATACAGTTTAACGTCATGCGGGACGGAATACCGTTTAACTTCATGCGGTAAAAAATATATTTTAACATCATGGGGGACGAAATACAGTTTAACATCATGCAGGACGGAATATGGATCTTAGTTTTAGGTCTTAGAGCTCGGACCATGAGGATCTTAGTTTTAGGTCTTAGAGCTCGGACCATGAAGATCTTAGTTTTATGTCTCAGAACTCGGACCATGAGGATCATAGTTTTAGGTCTTAGATCTCAGACCGTGAGGTGGGAAAAGGGAGAAATAGACACATGGCAGGGCAGTCACAAAATCTGACGTGAATGAGGACCTAAGCCCTAATTACCATGTGCGCTCTGAGGAAATGCTCAAGTCGAGGGACCGAACACGAAGGTAGGATGGACCCACGGGGAAGGGCCCCAGGCGTTCCTATGTATCTCATAAGGATGAGAATCAAACCACACATAGTTCTGGAAGGTGACATGGTAAGATACCAGTGCCAGGAAAAAAAGGGGGGAGTGCGGGCATGGCCCTTGCACTAAAAGAAGCGGAATTTGATAAATCTTGTTTGTCCTTTCAGGTGAGTGGTTTTTTTTTGTGAAGCGACAGACCTAAAGTAGTAGTCTGTGGTGTCACCACAAGCATCAATCTGTGATAGGCGTTGACAAATGGAATGGCACAAGACCAATACCCAACGTGATGTCCTCTACAACGAGATCGTCACAATGCGGTGTTGTTTTTCGTCTTGCGGCCAGGACGATAATGTCACAGTTTAGGGTCGTGTGACAGGACCAGCAACACAGTTTAAGGTCATATGGTTTGTACCAACAACATAGTTTAAGGTCATATGGTTTTGACCAACAACATAGTTTAAGGTCGTATGGTTTGGACCGACAAAATAGTTTAAGGTCATATGGTTTGGACCAACAACAAGGTTTAAGGTCATATGGTTTGGACCAAAAACATCGTTTAAGGTCATATGGTTTGGACCAACAACACCGTTTAAGGTCATATGGTTTCGACCAACAACATAGTTTAAGGTCTTATGGTTTGGACCAACACATAGTTTAAGGTCTTATGGTTTGGACCAACAACATAGTTTAAGGTCGTATGGTTTGGACCAACAACATAGTTTAAGGTCTTATGGTTTGGACCAACAACAGAGTTTAAGGTCATATGGTTTGGACCAACAACATAGTTTAAGGTCTTATGGTTTGGACCGACAACACAATTTAAGGTCTTATGGTTTGGACCATCCGAGAGAGGAGCCTCGGGCCAAAGGGGCCTACGAGGGTTCAACAATCATGGAGGGGTAGGATATGCTAGCTCGCAACCATGCTGGGCCCGAAACAAAATTTCTGGATGACTCCTCATTCCCCATGGGGATGAGGGTCAAGCTGCAGGAAACCCTTAATGAAGAGACCCAAGAACATACTCTAGCGCTCAAATCGCAGGGAGCCCCGAGAGACATCATTACGTAGCTCGGTCTGTCTGATGTGCGGGGGTGTACTGAGGGTTAGTACAAGGAGTGTTGAGATTCCACCTTGACGCAGTGGGGCGAAACATGACATGAACCATGCCACCAACATTCAGGGCCTGGGGAAGCCGGCGTAACGACTGAGGATTACTGCTGACCATGTTCGCAACGCAGCATCCTGTCGTGTTTGCCATGGGGAAAAACAAATGAGCATCAACCACTGACCATGTTCGCAACGTGCGATTTGAATAAATTTGTTGTCTGAAACCCTCAGGGGCATTGTCCCATGACGGTAGGAGATCCCTTGGGCGTTGTATCCAGGCCATTATTGGGGGTCCCTCTGGGTGTGAAGGATGACGGGGGCCCGAATGAAGGGGAACATGAAGCTTGTCAAGTGGATGGAACATGCCTAAGTCGAATCTGGCACTCCAAGTTCTAGACCAGAGTTCCCTAAACACATCAGCAGAAAACTAGAAAGGGTCAGAGGGCTCAGTCCAAGAGTGGACAAAAGATGGCGGATCCCTGGGAAAAAGAGGGGGCGTAATGATAAACACCATGGGAATCGGGAGATTGTGGGATCTCCCAAGAGATGGGGCTGGACCTGATATCTAAGTGTTCAGGCGGTCCTATGTATGCCATAAGGATGGGAATCAAGCCAACCGTAGTTCTTGAAAGCATCTCTAAATTCCATTGTACAGAGGAGGGATAAATCCTGAGGACAGGGTGCACGTGGTGCAGCTATTGCAAACCTGACGTGAATGGAGACATAATCTCACAACACGCCACGCGATCCAGTGGTCAAGGACCCAAAGGCGAAATAGACGCGACAACGGACCTCAAGCTGGACCCACGGACAAAAGGTCTGGGCGTTCCTATGTATCCCATTAGGATGGGAATCAAGCTAGATGTAGTTCTGGACATACAGTTTAACGTCATGTTGGACGAAATATGGATCTCAGTTTTAGGTCTTAGAGCTCGGACAGTGAAAAGGGAAGAACCGAAATAGGATCTTAGTTTTAGGTCTTCAAGTGCGGACCATAGAGCCCAGATGTAGGGAAGAGTGTAGTTTAAGGTCGTGCTGGACCATACAGTTTAAGGTCATGTAGGACCATACAGCCTAGGAAAAGTACTTCATGAGGAACCCAACGTTGGTGGGAGGAGTGATACGCTCACCATACATATTCACCAGGGAATACGCTCCATTGGGATAGACCTTATGGACAATAAAATGCCCCTCCCACTTGGGCTCCAACATGGGTGGTTTCCTGCCAAGAATCATTGGCGCTCTAAGAGCCAGCACTAGGTCAACTTGCAGGAAGGAGCGGAGGCGAACCTTCTTATAGAAAGCTCGAGCCATCCTGCTCTAATTCCTTTCCAAGTTATGTAAAGCGCGAAGCCTACTTCCGTCCAGCACTTCCAATTCGGCTAGACAGATCTCGGGAACTCTGTCCGGCGTTTGCTGGTCGTAGACCACCGTGCGCAATGAGGGCAGCTGGACCTCGAGGGGAAGGACGACCTCATCTCCGTATACCAATGAATACGAAGTCACCTGGGTGGAATTGCAAGTCGTCGTCCTATAAGCCCAGATGGCGTTGGGGAGCTTGTCCTGTGAACTTTTCTTGTTCTAACCAACCATTTTTTGCAGAATGTTAGAGAGGGTTTTTTTAAACGCCTCAATCTGTCCATTCGCCTGTGCATGATAGCGAGAGGTGTGGTTAGAGTGAATGTTGTACTTGGCGTACAATATCTTCAACTCGGCCGCTCGGAAGTCGGTTCTGTTATCCGTGAGGATAGCGTGAGGTATTCCAAACCTGTGAATGATATTATAGCTCAAAAAGTCGGCGATAGAACTAGCCTTGACTTCCCTGAGCGGGGCTGCCTCTGCCCACTTTGAGAAGAAATCTGTGGCGGTTATGATGAACCGGCACTGGTGGGCCGTCGCCAGCGGGTAAGGCCCTACAACATCTAATCCCCATACCGAAAAGGGCCAATAATACATAGTAGTATGGAGAGGCTCCGGTGGCCGATGCACAAAGTTAGCATGAACTTGGAACACATGACACCTCTTGGCGTACTCGATGCAGTCGTGGATCATGGAGGGCCAGAAGTATCCCAGCCTCCGAATCTGGTGGGACAACTTCGACCTGGCCTGGTGGGCACCACAGGAGCTAGCGTGCACTTCCTACATGACCTATGGGATCTCCACTCCTTGAAGACAACAGAGGAGAACACCGTCAAACCCGCACCTGTAAAGGAGCTGCTCACGGCTAGGACCGCTCAGATGGGTGAACTGCGGCGTGCGGCGTCAGATTCGTTCCCGCTCTGCTAAGTCCATCGGAAGACTTCCATGCCGGAGATATTCAACCAAGGGTGTCCTCCAGTCAGGAACTGTCTCGATCAACACACCTGAAGCCCCGGGGGGTCCTGACGCGGGGGCACCACCGGTGAGATGGTTCACTCGCGGGCCACGATCGCCCTTTGGGATAATAGGAGAAATGACTCTTCCGTGCGCCACATGGATGATTAGGTTATCCTGTTTAGGCTCCGCGAGTGATGCGGCCAGGATGGCCAAAGAATCTGCTCGACTGTTCTGTGACAGGGGAAAGTGAACGACATCTGCTCAGGAGGGGAACTTAGCCATTAGATGGAGAGTGCATTCCAGCAACGGCATGAGTTCCATCTTCCTGACAACGTAGTCACCGTTAACATTCTTGATTACTAGCTCAGAGTCCGTTTTTACATACAGGTGGGGTATGTTAACCACCAGAGCCAACTCGAGGCCAGTGATGAGGTCATGATATTCTGCCTCATTATTGGTGCAGCCTTCTGACAACAAGAATGAATATGGTAGAACGGCTTTCTCCGGGGTGATGAAGACGATACCCAGGCCCACTCTGTTAAGCCTAGGATCGTTGAGCCTTCTACCGGTAGGGATTCGAGAGGTTCCATCAAAGTGCATCTTCCATCATGGCGTGGCGTGATCGACTGAGAGGATTGCCTCATTAGGAAAGCCCAAATCTAGTGGCTGGCCCGTGGAGGTTGGGTGGGCAGCTAAGAAGTTTGCCAATGCCTGTCCTTTTATGGCCTTCTGAGGTACGAACCTAATGTCGAAATGCTGGAGGATCACCACCCAGTGTGCCAATCGTCCGGTCAACATAGGCCGGCTCAGGATGTATTTCAATGGGTCTACCCGAGAGACCAGTTGTACCTCATGGTGCTGCAAGTAGTGCCGCAATTTCTATAGGGAAAATACGAGCGCCAGGCATCTCTTCTCGATGGGAGAGTATCTAACTTCAGCGTCGAGGACCATGCAGCTGAGGTAGTAGAGGATATTCTCTGTTCCCTCATTTTTCTTCTGGGTGAGAAGGGCGCTGAGTGATCAATCCAGGGTAGTCACATAAAGGACCAGCGGCTTTCCAGGAATGGGTGGCATCAGGACCGGAGGATGAAGCAGATACTGATTGATTTCCTCAAAAGCGGTCTGACACTCTTCATCCCATCCATAGGTGGCGCCATTCATTATGAGCCGAGAAAAGGGCTTACACTTGCTGGCCAGATTCGCAATGAATCGACGTATATAGTCCAAGTGGCCTTGGAGACCTCGAAGCTCCCGAATATTATTTGGGGGAGGCACTTGACTGATGGCCTTGATCTTCTCGGGGTCGATCTCGATACCTCGATACCTAACGATGAAGCCAAGAAACTTTCTGGAGGTGACCCCGAAGGCACACTTCAACGGGTTCATCTTCAAGTGGCGATAACGGAGCAAACCGAACACTTTCTCAAGGTCTTTGAGATGGTCCTGGCACTGACGAGATTTAACCACCAGGTCATCTACATAGCACTCCACCAGCGTCCCAAGGATCGGCTTGAATATGCGGTGCATAGCCCGTTGATAGGTGGCACCCGCGTTCTTCAGGCCGAAGGGCATAACCCAATAGCAGAAAGTGCCCTGGGGGGCCCTGAAGGCAGTGAAATTTTCATCCTCAGGGGCCATCTGGATCTGGTTGTACCCGGAGTACCCATCCATGAAAGATAGGGCTTGGAACCCGGTCGTTGTGTCGATCAACAGCACTGTCACAGGAAGGGGAAAGTCATCCTTTGGACAGTGGCATTTAAGATCGCAGAAGTCGATGCAAACCTTGATCTGCCCGTTCTTCTTCCTGATGGGCACAATGTTGACTAGACACCTGGGGTACTGTACTTCCTTGACGAAGTTGGACTTAATAAGCTTATCAACATCGGCCTCAACCATGGCACCATGAAAGGGGTGCATTTTTCTGGGAGGCTGCTTGAACCCACGATGGATTGCTGGGAGGCCAAGGAGGGGGATGGCTACCTGGGTATCTAGTCCTGAAATCTATTTATAACTCTAGGAAAACACATCACGGTTCTATCTAAGGAAGTCTATGTACTATTGTTGTTCCTTAGGAGGCATAGCGGCGCTGACCAAGGTGGGTCTCGGGTCCGCCTCAATACTGAGGTTCGCCTGTACTAGCTTGTCGACCGTGGCAGAGATGCCCTCCTCAAAGGCAGGAGGAGCATCTTCGATGTCTTCTTCTCCACTTGTGGAAGGATCGCCCATGGGGGGATCCGTTTCAGGGCTGCTCGACCCTGATGGGGAGCTGGCACTGACATGGGCAGCAGAGGTCATCATGACGGGAGACTCATGTACAGCGGAGACCATGGCGACGAAGGCAGTTGATCCAATCCCATCCGGCCTGCGACCCAAGGGGCCATGATTTACGACATCAAAGCAGTGGTGATGCGTTGTCTTGATCTGGTCGATCCCAGCTTGGCGAAACATGCACGTATGACGTACGGTCATTGCAATGAGCCCAACGTCCCGATATCGTACGGGGGCAGGAGGCTCGGGGATCACCTGGGCCTGGTTGGTGTAAGAGTACGAGTTAATTTCCCGCCGTCGCTTAGACTTGGAAATATGGCTTCCTCTAGTACCAGAGACAACAAAGCACTCTCCCATATCGGAAGTCGTGGCCTCCAACCGATGGATTGGGAAGACATATGCATCATCCAAACCTGCCCAGGGATCACCCGCGACAGCGGCGGGCTCAACTCACCAACCAGGATTTGCTTTTCCTTGCTCTTGTAATAGTCAGCGTCCATGTAACGAGCTTTACAAGAGGCAAACAGAGACGCATCTCCTTGGAGCACACCCACTCGGCCCTTAAGGGAGTATTTGAGGCACTGATGGTATGATGAGGGGACCGCTGCGTGAAGATGGAGCCACATCCTGCCCATAAATGCGTTGTAGGCAGTGTCTTGAGAGACAACCATGAATTCAGTATTAGAAATTAAGCCACCGAACTGGGTCTTCAGACGAATCTTGCCGAGTGGAGTTTTCTCGGTCCTGTCATACCCCTGTATTCTGAGGTCGGAGGGAGTTAAATCATCCTCGGGCAACCCTAGCTTTCGAAGTGTCCGAGTTGGGATCATGTTAATCCCAGAACCCATGTCGACAAGACAGTGACGGACTTCCATGCCATTGAACTGGCCGGTGATGTACAGCGGGCAGATGTTCCCCAGTATGGGAGGGTCTTCATCTTCACCGGAGAATTATATAACCGCCTGACATTCGGCGTCCTCAATCACCTCGGTGTGGAAGGCTTCCACGGCCGCGACCTCCACTTCAAACTGGAGGGGGCTCCTTAGAGCCTCGGCGAGTGCCTCACGCATTTCGGACGATAGGCAGAGGGCCTCAAGGATGGAATGCCTTGCCGGAATTCCATCCAGATGCATCAGGACATCATAGTTTTGCGCCAAATGCGAGCTTCTGCTTACAGGAGGTCGCTCATCGATTGGGGGCATGACGGGCCCTGCTGGTGGGACCGGTGACTGACTGGTACTAGGAATGTCCTGCTGTTCACCGGCAGAAGCTCGGGAGGTGGCTGCCATGCTAGGACCGGAGGGCCGTAGTCATCCAGTGGCAGGGCTGGGTTGGTTGCGACGCGGGCAAGGCGGTTCCGCCCGATCCAGCAACACAAACGGTGGTGGAAGCGAACCTATTGTCACTGGGTGAGGGAGCCGCGAGTGCTGCTCTCTATACCGGGACTGTCGCCTGGTCTTGGTAGCATGCACAGCCTGACTAGAGGTGACGACTACCGTGCCCCGACAGTTCACGTACCCATGGCTTCGTCGACGTTGGCGATGACTGGGGACATTGGGGAGGTCCACCCGGCACTCCTCGTCGTTGGGAGCCAAAAAGGGATTTACCAACTCTACGGTGTTAACCGAAGCATACCCCGGTCTCTCGGGGAGGTCCACCTGGCGCTCCTCTTCGTCGGGAGCCACAAAGGGATTTACCAACTCTACGGTCCTAACCGAAGCATACCCCAGGCTCTCTGGGAGGTCCACCTGGCGCTCCTCATCGTCTGGAGCCACAAAGGGATTTTCCAACTCTACGGTGTTAACCAAAGAGTACCCCGGGCTCTCAGGGAGGTCCACCTAGCGCTCCTCATCATCGGGAGCCAAAAAGGGATTTACCAACTCTACGGTGTTATCCAAAGCATACCCCGGGCTCTCGGAGAGGTCAACCTAGCGCTCCTCGTCGTCGGGAGCCACAAAGGGATTTACCAACTCTACAGTGTTAACTGAAGCGTACCCCGGGCTCTCGGGGAGGTCCACCTAGTGCTCCTCATCATCAGGAGCCACAAAGGGATTTACCAACTCTACGGTGTTAACCGAAGTGTACCACGGGCTCTCAGGGAGCTCCACCTGGCACTCCTCGTCGTAGGGAGCCACAAAGGGATTTACCAACTCTACGGTGTTAACCGAAGTATACCCCAGGCTCTCACTCAAAGAGTCATACATTACCGGACGGGGTCTTAAAGGGATCCCCATTTTTGGGGGCATGAAATCTCCAAGAGTGCGAGAAGATGACGGCAATGGCAGGGTACGTTCTTTCCTCTTGCGCCGCCGCCTGCTCTTCTGGGAAGATGTAGGATGGGACGATGATGTCGAAGTGGCGCTCGCAGATTCCGAGGGCTCTGGCTGATCCAGGCATGCACGGATGATGCCATGGGCACGAGCAACTGTCCCGCGGGCCATACAGTCATTATACTTCTGGGCCCATGGTAGGAAACCTGTTCCCACCCATTCTCGTCGTCACTACTTCCATCTGATCCCACGAAGACACCTGCCACCTGTGTCGGGGGTGGGCCAAACCTGACAATGTTGTTGTCAATCTGGTCTTGGAGCCAGTCCATGAACACATAGCATTATTGGATAGTGTGTCCCAGGAACTGTTGATAAGGGAAGTAGTTAGGGTGATCCATAAGACACGCCTATTCTGGCTTCCGGCACTCAGGCAGTCACACGATCCTCTTCTCCAAGGCGCTACAAAAATAACCGAGGACCTAGGCCTCGCCAAACGAGTAAACCCGATTCCTTCTATCTGGGAAGGGGACTCTTGGGGGCTGACATGGCCAGGGGTCGGAGGAGCAAGCCGAGGAGGCGGATCCGGATTACCTCACCTAGATGGTGGTGGTGCGTTACGTGGAGGCGCCTGTCGATTTTGAGGCGGTCGCTGCTGGGCCGGAGGCTGTGGGGGTGGAGCCCTATGAGCCTGCTGAGCTGGCCTCACCGGCAACAACTCTAGCTGTCTGGGGGCCTTTATCTGCGCCATAGCAGCGAGCTCGGCTCTAGAGGCTCTCCTTGTAGAGATTACAGGAGGTAGCAGGCGTGCCTGACCGGCCTGTTGCAGGGCTTCTTCGAGGCACTGAGCCTTATCCGAGAAGTCCTGGAACCCTCCAGGGTAATTCTGCATGATCAAGGAAGGAACCAACTCCGCCTTGAAATTCCCCACACACATCGTCAGTAATTGCTCCTGAGTCAGTGGCATGTCAAGGGAGTACGTGAGCCCCTTCCACCAGGCGACGAAGTCCGCGACTCGCTCGTCGGCCCTTTTCTTGCACCTGAAGAGGTTTGTAATGTTCTTCTTCTGGGTTGTGGAACTGAACTGGTAGAGGAATTGTTGGCGAAGGTCCTCCCAGCTAGTCACTGATCCAACAGGGAGCTGGCTGTACCAGACGAATGTTGGTCCTTCTAGTGTCTTAACAAAGCACCGGAGCTTGGCAGCCTCCTGTTGCGCCGGAGTCCCTAACATAGGCCCGCACCTCGAGTTGAAGTGGGCCATGTTTTGTGGTGGGTCTTCGGTCCCGTTAAAGGGGGAAAAACTGGGGTTCCAAAATCACGGCGGGGCCGACATGTCATCCACCCATGCGGGGTACGGCTTACCATCCGGTGGGATCGCCACCTGCCGAGTTTCCATGGCCTCCAAGCGAGCAATGAGCACTTCCATCAGATCATCCGGATGCGGATTCCTGTCCTGACGGGGATCTCTAACCACAAGCGCATTCCCAGGCTCTTCGATACGATATACGTGCTCAGCGTCTCGGGGGGCAGCTGGCGGAGCGACTCTCGGAGTGACGGGAGGAAATCGAGCAGGGTCCCCCAGGTTGTCTCGCCGCTCGGGAGGGTTCGGCGAAACATATCGCACCCTCTTGCCAGGGGCTCCAGTGTCTCCCCTTTCGGAAAACACGACACAGTCATGGTTTTCCGGGCGGATCTCAGCAAGGGGTATATGATCCTGCCCTTTCTGTCCTGGTCTAGGGTTGCCGTAGTTAGGTCGCCGCTCTGCAATGTGTTCGGCCAGGAGCTCATCAACCAGCCTCTTTTTCTCGTCTAGTTGTTGGCGCAGCGTGGCCTTATTGGGATCTTCCTCTACCTTCTACACTGAGGCAGATGGGTCGGCGATTTTGACAGACCTGGTGGGCTCTTTACCCTTGCCGATGTTTCGGCCTAGCGCCAGTGCCTCCGTGGGTACAAGAAGGCCTAGGAGGCTCCTCTGATGGCGAGTAATCCTCCCAGATGGGTCCAGTAGCGGCCTGTCCTTGGGGGGTGCGTCTTCGTCGAGGGGATCCACAATGTTTCCCTCATCTGAAGGTTCAACCATGTTGACTGCTACTGCCCTTGGCGACATTCACTCAGGGCCGCCCAGTGGATCGGGCTGCCGGCGGATCGCACAGAAGAATAGATCAGCCTACCGCCCCCACCCGTGGACGTACGCGTGGGGGGTGGCCTCCTCAATAACACTGTGGAGTACATGAAAACTTTGGATGCATTATTGCTGAAGGGCCTCATGGTGGTCCAGTGACTCGGGGTGCCGGACTTCGGGGAGTGCTTCTAGGTCGACTCGGCGGCACTGCTCACAAATCTCCTCGAGATGCACTTGGCTCCTGGGATAAGGCTCTAGCTAATGGAGGAGGCAGGAGTGAGTCACCCGAAGAATCTGGCGGAAGAATTCAAACTCTCCCAGGGTGAGTGACTCTGGCACATCAAAACTCGATTCTGCGACCGACCAAAACTCCTCAGGGAAGTGGCCCGCTGCAAGAATGGTCCAGAAGCGCCACGGCTCTGGTTCGGGGTCCGGAACATTCCGCCCTTTCTCGTCCACCGAGGAAAGTCGGGGAATTTTCAATGGCGCCGAGGTAGCCTGGCGGGGCGGTGGGCTGGCCGGCGGGGAATATGGCGAATAGGCCGACTAGCCGCCGATCCCTGGGTCATCCTCCAGGGGTTGCAGTGACCTGGCTACCATGTCGCGATAGGATGGGCCATCAAATGGGCCTCCTGTCACAGCGTTAGTTCTTTCCGAGGGTGTATCACATCGCGATTCTTCCGTCGGTCCCCAGAAAAGTTCCTCACCCTCCCAAATAGGGGCGGGAGTTGCTTCCGAGGAGGGCAGCGGAAAATTTGGTCTTGATCCCTGGCGGTACGCCAAGTCCTCGTCCTCCTGGATATACCTTCGAAGGGAGGAGGGAATCATACGGATCTCGCATTCGGGGAGTACGAGACTGACACGCCGCGTCCCCACCCCTTCCCTCAACTCGAAGGGTTGGGGGGAGGTTCCATCGTCGAGTCGTACTCTGCCTCAAAATCTGAGAAATGGACTGGTCTGATTTCCGTCTGGACTCACATGAAATTCCTCCTATGGCGATGACACCCGGCCTTCCTACCCCTGGGTAGCTCCTCAGGGTAAGGATGATTTTCTTCATGGGGTCCCCCCACCACAATAGAGCTGGGGCAGAGGGGACTCAAGATCGGGGTGCGAGAAGCACCGGGACAGATGTCGAAAGGGACATTGGGAGGACCTCCATGTGGGTGAGCGACTGGATACACAACGACTCTATGCTCGCGACCAGAAGTAGGGGGAGTGACCTCATACCCCATGCAGTGGGCGCTGGAAGGAGTCATACCTAGAGAATAGCCGTCGCGAAGAAGCTTTCGGCTTCCCAGATCGGTGGCACGGAATTAGCCCTCATGGTGAGCATCACTACCGCGGATTAGTCCGCAGTGGTCATTGACAGTGTCCGCGACCGGGAGATTTGACCCAACTTGCCTACAGGGCGGTCGGGGTTTCGATCCCAGTCAGGCACGTGGCTGCCCCTGCTCAACATGCGCGGGGATCTGGTAATAGGAGTCAGCAGTGTCTAGGGCCACAGTGGTTGCTGATGCTGGTGCCCCAAGACGGGTATTCTCTCCCACTCGCGCCTGACGCTGGGGTCGAGTCAGATGGGCCGGAACCGGTGGTGCGGGCATGAAGATTGCCTACTCCTCGGCTCGGGGAGTCGGGCGGCGGCGTCGACACAGCCTGGCGGGGGTTCTTGCCGTTAAACCCTGGGATGGATCACCGATCAGGTGGAACCGGACATCCCCCACCTCATTGGCGTAGGGGAGGGATGTGTCAAAGCACTCTGGGGATAGGTTCCCGAAGCGGTTGAACGTCGGCGTGGGGAGAGGCGTCTCCCTACGCGGCCCTCGAGGGAAGCGATGGTGGTGAGGCGCGGCCGCCTATAGATCCAAGCGGGTCATGCCCCTGGTGGGGATGACCCCTTCCTTTTCATACCTACAAACCAGGTTATTAATCACCCTCTGTTGGATGATTTATGACGGGGAGAGGGGGCACGAGCGCCCAGCTACTGTGACGGTCGAAGCCGGAGTGACCGTGGAATAGGTGGGACCACGCGGGGTTGCCGCGTCGGTACTGCCCCTACCCCTGTGCCGGTGGGTAGGTGGCGATCGAGCTCCGAATGCAGTGATCTGTTTCCTAGAAACATGTAGATGAACCCATTAGCATCAACAGGAAAGGAGATCAATAACCAAGGCCCAGTGTCATTCCGTCTTCCATGGTTGGCGAGAGGGATCCACACAGACGACGTCACAGAACGGAATAGCCAACGTCTTGACCGCCTCGAACCCTGGCGGGTTCATGTCCCGGTGAGGGTTACCTGGACCTTGTGACATGATGTTCTCCCGACGCCCCGACGGCTACCATTCCCCATGTTGAGGAGAAAATCTTCACGTCGGGTTCACCATTTTTTGTGGATCCGACACCCCAACAGCTACCATTCCCCGTGTTGAGGAGAATAGCATCACGTCGGGTTCACCATTTTTTTGTACATCTGATGCCCCAATGGCTACCATTACCCATGTTGAGGAGAAGAGCTTCACGTCGGGTTCACCATTTTTTGTTTCCGACACATTCGCCGGGGCGCGCGCATCTGTCTGTGGGGGAGGACGCGCTGCTTGTTGCCCCGCATTCCCACTTTCCAAAGGTGGGCAGCATCCACTCCTTGTTCAGGGACGTATGCTCCTTGATCGAAACCGGGATGATGGGATGTCTGTTCTTCCTTCCGTGGTTTCCTCCTCGGATCTCATTACCTATTCTGGGTCTCCCTCATAGATTTAAGACGGGTTTGTGAAGCTCATTCCCGGTGCCATATCTACATGGATGCTAGTTAATTACGCTACTTCCGTCAAGATGCTCCAAGGGGTCCGGTCGGGGCAGCAACCTTTGGGGAGGAGAATGGTCACGTTGGGGCATCGTCGGCATGTCTGTCTCTGGTCCCTCATCACAGGGCTTCTCAAGGGCGCGGAAGCCCAAGGCATCCCGCATCGAACGTGGGGAATATGTACCATCTGAGGTTTTCCTCAGCTTCCAATGTTTAATACAGGGTATGTCACGAGTATAACAACTTGCGGAGACAGATCGGGTTCAAGGATCCCTAGGGGAAACACCGATGTTGGTGCCAGCACACAGGCGGCTTCTCATATATCATGGAGTGGGATAGGGCGGCATGATCTCACCGGGATGTGGCGGCACGGGTAAGGATCAGGATCGATGGTGGGGTGAGACATGGGGCTTACATTCTGAGAGGGCCCAAGAGGGGGGATACAGTTTAACGTCATGGGGGACGCGATAGAGTTTAACGTCATGCGGGACGGACTACAGTTTAACGTCATGCAGGACAGAATACTGTTTAACGTCATGCGGGACGAAATATAGTTGAATTTAATGCGGGACAGAATGTAGTTTAACGTCATGTGGGATGAAATACAGTTTAACGTCATGTGGGATGGAATACAGTTTAACGTCATGCTTGACGAGGGGTTTTGGGATTACGCTCTGAGGCGGCCTAAGGTGGTTGGGGAACCGATATGGAGAGGTCGGGATGACTGGGTGGTGGGCTTGAACCTCGTGGAGTCTTCCTATGTACCGTGCGTTAACACAGCTCAAAGTCCACATAGTTCGTTGGGATGGGGCCTACGCTCTGGGGCGGCCCATAAGAGGATGGCATGGTCGATGCGCGCTCTAAGCCCACGTGATTCATGCTCGGTGTGGGAAACAAGAGGCAGCAGGGACCAGATGATCACGTCGCGAAGGGTGTGTCCCTGAGAAGCATAATGGGGCTTACGCGTTAAGCGGCCCAAAGTGGAAATAGGGGCTTACACGTGGTTAGCGGCCCTTAGTGTCAGGGATTACACTAGGGTGGAGTCCTGTGGTGCGACAAAGCACAGTGGGAAAAGGACTCCACTGGCCTTGGTAGGGGGGAAGTAAGGAGATGCACGGGTGCAATCATCCGCAAGAAAGGCTAGCGGCTTACGCTCTGAGGAAGCCCTTCCCCCGCGGACAAACGCCGCTCCGACAAGGAGGATCTCATTCCATGTGAGGAAGAGTCTATTCCCGTGGAGACGAGTGGGCATAAAAAATGTCCGAGCTGGGGGGACCCTGCGTGCGAAGCATGGGGTCTGACCACAGTTTAACGTCTTGTGTTAAGGACAAGGTGCTTAGAAGTTTAACGTCCTGTAGCTTGGACGTGGTGGGTTCGCTCCACACCCCTAGGGCTTACATTCCCAACTCCCTCTACCCCTTGTGGAAGGGAAGGCATCGGAAAGGCCATGATGAAGGGGGCCGTAGGGTGAACCACCGGGGGGTCTACGTTAGCGTGGCTATGCGAAGAAGCAATAGCCATTAGCGTGCCTATGCGGAGAAGCATAAGGAAAAGCAACGCAATGGGAAACACGACCCAAGGGACCTTGAGGTTACTTCGCACGATCTTGGAAGGCCGTTTAGAAAAACAACGCATGGCACGCATGCCCAGCAGGGGAGACATCATGTTCCAGTGTAGGGGGCATCCATGGGGCATCAAGGTGAGGGGTCCTGGGCTTTGCACGCAAAAGGGAAGGTTTGCGCGCAAAAGACCGGGACGACATGCAATTGGACAAAGGAATTGCGTGCGTAGAGGGAACTACGCGCAGGGTATTGCACGAATTGCATGGTATTGCGTGCATGAGACACGGATTGCGCGCTAGGCTGGAACACTGGGGAGGGGGGAAATTCACAGAAGCCGGTGGAGTTACGCGCAAAGGTGAACTCCGAGGCAAGGTTGCGCAAAATGAGGGTTTACCTGGAAGTAATCTTGCGCGCGGGGGAAGCCGAATTGTGCGCACGGGAGTCTCTTCGGATTCCTCAACCCCCAAACCATTTGGGGTCACCTTCTATTTATAGGCGACCTCCGACGCAGAATCTAGGCAGCACACGAAATCCATCGCGCCGAGCGCAGCCGGCGTGCAAAAGCTCACCGCGCAGAACTGGGGCGCGCAAAGATTGTGTGCCTCATCGGCTCAAGTCTGCAAATCATCGTGATTCTACGCGCGCAGAACAATTTTTCGCGCGGAGCCTCCTTTATTTCACACACCACATCTCGGAACTCCGGATCGACCCTCTGATTCCGAATATGAAATGTCATCGTAATTCTGAAACTTCCTCCTAGAGTTATAGAATTTTCGTCGTCAACAATATCTTCATCCAGGAGCGACTCTGAGCCCGATCAAAAAACTATTTCTAGTCTCCGACATGCTCACCAAAGGGCTTGGGAGAAAATTTGGAAGTTAATTTCTCAGACGCCATTGACTGAGATGCCGACTGAATCACCGAAGTTGGGCAATCTATTTTTGATGTTGGGATTTGACGGCATAGATTACCATGGTATTTAAGACATAGTCAAGAAGGTGGTTGGTGATCGGGAAAGACTGGGTGGTTTTGAATCTCTCATTTCTACTACTCAATCTGAAGCTTACCTTTCCGAAACCTGACAAATTTTCCTAAAAGAGGATCATGATCATGCCAGGGTAGTTGGTAGACTCCAGGGAGAAGTCATTGAATAGCGTTCTTGCCTGGAGGTGCTAAGGAATGAGAAATAGTGGCTACAATAGGAAGAGGCTAACGTCGCAGCCACAATTGAAGAAGGGGAGCGGCGTATGGAGGAGGAGATGAGGGCAAGCTCAAAGGCAGCCCAAGAGGAAGAAGCGTTGTGGGATGTTTCAAAAGATGAGATATCCTTCCTATAGAATCTTCATCAAACAATCGAGCACTCTCATCAGCGCCTGATACAACTCTGCGTATCCACCGAAAACCTCCTGTAATGACCTCTCATACCAGAGGAGGCTCTGGATTCTAGATTCCATTCATTCCAGCATTATTATGTAACAACGAAATGCTTTCCTTAGTTCTCTGGCTATCCTTTCCTATGGTAGGAATTATTTGTCATAATTTTTATGTATGTTAACTCACTGAACTTGAACAAACCATAGTTTGGGAAAATTGATAAAAATAAAAAAACAACAAGCTCTAACTTTGTCCTGGACCATGGGGTCCAGTAAGCATAGTTTGACTATTGCTAGGGTTTTGTAGAAAACCCACACAAACATTTTTCCTTTTCTTTTAACGCCCAAATTTTTTCCCGGGCCCATTTGATGTGAGCCTGGAGGGTATGGCCTGACTTTTTCTTAGGACCCCCTTTTTGGGTTTTTGGACAAACGGGCTTTGTGCCTCTTTTTGTGAGCCGTTTAAAGTCCCACTGACAAGACTATCATCACTGATGTTTTAGGTCGAACAACATTGACCATACATGGTGGGGCGAGGGCCCCAGTGAGGTCTGGTTGATTGAGAGATGTCTCGATATCCTTCAGACGAATGTGGAGGGAATGTGTTTAGATTTGAATGACATGCAGGGAATATCTTAAGGCATGGGAGCCATATTGGCATGTAGAGGTAGGAATATCATCGCCTAAGGGAATCTTTCCTTTGGTAGATGGGCCAGGGGTGATAAATATGCAGAGCCGCCGAGGGAATGGTATGCATTGTCGTGCAATGGTGTCCTTAAGTCAATGACTGTCCATTTATGATGGCCATAGGTTTTCATGAAAGTTTGGCTTATGGAAACCACCATGGATGGCTTAGAGAAATATTAAAACCATCAGGGGTGGCTTGAAAAAGGGTATGTGATGAATGAAATGTTTTGGGAGCTTTTGTATCAATCAGAAGTGTGGAAGTAAGGCTCATGTTCAATGCATTTGTCTAGCGTGAAGGACGATTGGAGTTTGGCTCAGTATAAAGTCATGCGGCTGGGACAATATCTGGAATAGAACTGCTTCTCCTAGTCCTTGGTAATCTCATCAGAGGCATTCCACCATATCCAGGAAGGGTTGTGAAAGAGGCTGGTAAATTGTATCTCATCAAGTTTCTGAATCATGGGATGAACATGGGGGCTTAGGGGCCAACAAGCATACAGAGAGAAGCGTTGTCTGAGGAAATATTTCCATTGGTAGATGGGCCATGGGATATCAATATAAAGAGCCTATGAGGGCATGGTATGCATAGTCATGCAAAGGTGTCCTTGGGTTAATGATCGTATTATCCCGATAGCCGAGAAACTTCAGGGAAGTTGAAATTTGGGACAACCAGAGGTGGCTTATGATGGTTCAGCTTTTTCTAAGTTCAGGGTATGGTTTATGAGGAGAGGGTTCCTGGATATGGGAGAAGCACCTAGGACAAATATCCCAAGAATGGGAAAACTCATTCCTTCTCACGCTGTTGTGAGATGGTGGATCGTGCAAGTCATACCCGTGCACTGAGGAACAAAGAAAACCTTTGTTCCTTACTGAACCCATAACTGGTTAGGTCGTGCAGTTTAACGTCATGTGATAAATACGAGGAAAATTATTAAAGGATGTTGTTCAGTTTTACGTCATGTAGAGAGGACGGCTTCCGTGTAGTTTAACGTCATGCGGTAAGGATTGGGGGTATTTTTCGAAATGATGTTGTGTAGTTTAACGTCATGCAGCGAGGACATGGGAATTTTTTTAAACCAGTGCAAACACTTATGGTTGGAAGCATTTCCCTGGATGTTTAATGCCCGATCATTGCAACTTTATGCCAAGCGTCCAAGATGTTCCGTGCAGTTTAACGTAATTCGATAAGGATGTAGTTGCAAAGGCCTCTCTTGACCAAAATGTAACTGGGCTTGAATATCTCGGCATGCCCAAGATGTGGGGAAGGGTTGATTGGTGTAAATTTTGGCTTTAGGGATTCTTGGATCTGGAGAAATTATAATGGGGCTCTAAAGACGGTAAGTGTACAGAGCTGGGAAGACTGTCTCCTATGGAAATATTGCCTTTGGTAGACGGGCAAGGGGCTATCATTATGCTGAGATTCTAAGGTCATGGTATTCATAATCATGCAAAGGTTTCCACGGGTCGATAACTTTACACTTCTGATGGCTGTAAATGGTTATGTGGATCCGTAATTGTCCGGGCCCTGAAGTGTTTCAATCGGTTTGAAAATGTCTGGACATGTCGGGCATACTATGCCCTGGTTACTGTTAAAGCTTATAGAGATCCCTGCGCTAATTTATTTTGTGTTTATGGGTGTACCTTTACACTATGAAGTTTAACATCGCACGGTAAGGATGAAATACTCCTAGTTTAGTGGTCATAGAGCTCGGACCACTAGGTGACTATTGCTGCAGTCACTCGAAGGATAACTGAGTTAACATTCTATGATATATTCTGAATAGTGTGGGGGATGAAGACTGTAAACTGCAACTCTGAGGTTTCCCGAATCAGGAGATGGGGTGTGAGGGCTCTGAGGCTGGTAAGCATACGGAGTTAGGAAGAGTGTCACTCGAGGAAATATTTCCTTTAGTAGATGGGCCAAGGGCTATCAATATGCAGATCTGCTGAGGGAATGGTATGCATAATCATGACAAGGTTTCCATAGGTCGATAAATTTCCATTTACGATGGACATGAATGGTTATTAATATCCGAGATTTCTCACAGTACAGTGTTCAGCATGTGGGGATAATGGTGTCTGAGCGTACAAGGAACATCTTCACTACAATTGTTTGTTGAGTCAATGTTACCACACCCTAAATTGATGTTCGTAGATGAAAGTCATCATGTGAACCACGGGAGGATACATAGGCTAACCGGGTAGGGATACCCTAGCGTCAATTGGATGTGAAAAGGGGACGAACGTGTAAACCATTGCGCCATAAATTTTTGGATCAGGAGGTATGGAATGGGGGATTTGAGGCCGGTAAGCGTATAGAGATTGGAAGAGTGACGCCTGTGGAAATATTGTCTTTGGTAGACGGGATTAGGGACATAAATATGAAAATCCGATGAGGTCATGGTATGCATAGTCATGCAATGGTGTCCATGGCTCGATGACTTTCCACTTCTGATTGCCATGAATGGTTATGAATATCCAAAATTATCCAGGCTGTGGAGTTTTATGTATCGGAGGAATACATCGAAATGTGTAAGGAGTATTTCCATCTCGTTTCTCCATATATCTTGGGTGGTTTGTGATGAAGTCCGTGCATTTTAACATCGTGTGGTGAGGACGCGGTCTGTGCAGTTTCACATCGTGCGGTACGGACGAAGTATACACCCCGTGCAAGTCTGGTCTTTTCACGGGGGAAGGTGCATTTTTATTATTATTATCCGTGTAGTTTAATGTCGTCCGGTGAGTACAAGGAGTACACCCCGTGTAGTTATAGCTCGTACATAGTGGAAAGGGCATTATTGTTTTCTTATCATCCGTGCAGTTTAATGTCGTGCGGTAAGGACAAAAAATACACCTCGTGCGGGTCTGGTCCATACATGGTGGAGAAGGAATTTTTAACTTCTCATCCATGAAGTTTAACATCATGCGGTAAGGATGAAAAATACACCCAGTGTAGGTCTAGTACATACACGGGGGAAAGGGGCATTATTAAATCTTTGTATCCATGCGGTTTTAACATCATGTGGTTAGGACGAAAAATACACCCCGTTCAGGTCTGGTCCATACACGGGGGGAAGAGGGGATTTTTAACTTCCATTATCCGTTCAGTTTTACATCGTGCGATATGGACGAGGGGTACACCCCTTGCAGCTCTCGTCCGTACATGAGGGAAGGGCATTTTTAACTTCTCATTCGTGCATTTTAACGGCATGCGGTAAGGATGAGGGGTACACCCTATGCAGGTCTGGTCCATACACGGGGGGAGGGCATTTTCGATTTCTTCTTGGGGATGGTTGAGCCAGGGTTGGGAACCCTAGCATCACTGCGTGTCCTACGGAGGCAAGAATTCATCCCCAGGTTTTTCTCTGAAGTCTGTGTAGTTTAACGTCATGCGGTAAGGAAGAAGAGTACACCCCATTAAGGGCTGGTCCGTACATGGGAGAAAAGGTAATTTTTAACTTTTATTCGGGGGTGGTAGGGATAGGTAGGGGAACCCTGGAATCGCTATGTATCCTGTGATGGTAGGAATCAATCCGAACATAGTTCTCTCAAAGAAATACACCCCCTGTAGGGTTGGTCCGTACACGGGGGAATAAGACGTTGTTTACTTACATTTTATTCCATTTGGGAGTGGCTGGTCCAGGATAGGGGATCTCGGCGTCGCTACGTATCCTGTAATGGAAAGAATCAAGTTGTACTTAGCTCCCTAAAATTAATAAACCCCATGCAGGGATGGTCTGTACATGGGGGAAAGGGGACATATTTTTTTATGAGGGGTGGTTGGTCTAGGATGGGGAGCCCTGGCATCACTACGTATCCTGCGAGGTCAGGAATCAAGCCGCACATAGTTCTCTGAAGGAATTACACCCCTTGTAGGGCTGGTCCGTACACGGGGTAGGGAGAATTTTTATCTTTCCTTATTTTTATTTTCATATCTCTTTTTTTATTCAGGGATGGCTGGGCTAGGATGGGGGTCCTAGCATCACTACGTATCCTGTGATGGTAGGAATGAATCCGTACGTAGTTTTCTAAAAACCGTGCAGTTTAATTTCATGTGGTAAAAACGATTCCCCTTTCCATGTCTATGCAGTTTATTGTAATGTTCTGAGGACGAAGTATACAACTTTTGGTTTCTATGCGAAATACTTATTCAGGAATCTCACATTTGTAGGAGCTGTGGTGAATTTCCCATCCATGGTGATCGGGGTATATGATCTGTTGGAGTAGATCTTGTGTATAATATATGGTCCCTCCCACATGGGCTCCAACATTGGAGGTTTCCTTCCGGGTAACATTGGGGTCTGGAAGACCGACACCAATTATCCTTCCAAGAAAGACTGAAGACAGACCTTTTTATTGAAGGCTCATGCAATCCGGTTTTGGTATTCTTCCAGATGGTGAAAAGTGTGTAACCGCTTCTCATCTAGTTTCTCCAATTCCCCTAATTTATTTTATGATTTCTTATCGTTGGATAACTGATCACAAATGGAAACGCGGAGGGAGGGTAATTAGAGCTCAATGGGCATGACCGCTTCTATTCCGTAGACCAATGAGTAAGGAGTTTCCTGGGTAGCGGTGCATATTACTGTTCGATAAGCCCACAATGCATCAAGGAGTTTATCTAGCCATGACTTTTTGACTTTGTCCTCCATTTTCTGGAGAATGTTGGACATGGCCTTGTTGATAGCCTCTGGATTTCCATTTTCCACTGAATGGTAGCGAAATGAGTGGTTGGCCTTGATATAATATTCTTTTTATAGTTACTACAATTCAGACAAGGAGAAGTTGGAGCCATTTTCTGTCATTATGGAATGAGGGAAACCAAATATGGTGATGAAATTGGTTTTCACAATGATGACTATGCTTCCGGCTCCGAATTCCTTAAGCGGCACGACTTCTGCCCATTTGGAAAAGAAGTCGGTTTCCGTGAAGAAATACTTTAGTTTTCTGGCTGTGGCGGGGGGATATGGTCCCAAAACGTCCATTCACCAGATGGAAAATGGCAAGGAGTACTTGGTCAGATAGAGTAACTCCAGGAGTTGGTGTATGAAATTGGCATGGATTTGGAATGAGTGGCATTTTGCGGTAAAACGCTCGCAATCTCATGCCATTGTGGGCCAATATTAACCAAGTCTTCGAACCTGATGGGAATGCTTGGACCCCGAAGGGTGTTCCCCACATACCCTGGCATGCACTTCATTGATGATGGCAGTGGTTTCCTCTCCATCAATGCATCTGAGGAGGATTCCATCAAGGCCTCATTTGTAGAGGACCTTTTGTTGATCTGCGCTGCCATATAGGACAAAGTTGATTTCCCTTTTCCGTATTTTCTCCCGTTCAGCCCTATCTGACGGATGTTTCCCCTGTTAAAGGTAGTTTACAATGGGGGTCATCCAGACGGTGGTAGGAGAATATAGCTTAGGAGAAGGGCTAACTTCATTGATTTCCTCTGTCTTGGTTTAGACAAACGGCAAGACCATTCGACGATGAGCAATACTGATGGCTGTTTCATCCTGGTTTGGGTCAGCTAGGGTTGTGGCTGAGTTGGCTAATGCATTGTCTTGGGCATTCTGGGACCGGGGCATATAGGTCAATATTGGTTCTGTAGAGAATTCCGCCATTAACCCTCAGACATGGTCAAACAGAGGAATCATCTCCCCATTTTTGATAGAATATTCACCGTTGACTTGTTTGATGACCAGTTTTGAGTCACCTTTTACCTTATGGTGTTGTACTTGTGCCTGCTGTATGAGCTCTAGGCCTACAATGAGGGCTTGATACTCTGCTTCATTGTTCGTACATCCTTCCAACATGAGGAAGGAATAAGGCAAGACTGCCTTTTCCGGGGACATGAGTATTATCCCCAAATCCACCTTTTTATATTTGGGGTCTTCCATCCTCTTCCCGGTTGGGCTTCGGGATGCATCGTCGAAGTACATTTCCCATTTTGGTAGCTCCTCTTGAACCACAAATATGTCCTCATCAGGTAGCTCGATGTTTGGTGCGGTGGTCCCCATCAAGGGGTTCTCTTCCAGAAAATCTCCTAATTCTTGTCCGTTGACGGCTTTTTGAGGCACAAACCAAATTTCAAACTGTTGCAGGATGACTTCCCATCAGGATAGGAGCCCGATCAGCACTGGGCGGCAGAGGATGTACATGAGCGGGTTATTACGCAAGGCCAAATGGACTTCATGATGATGTGGATAGTGTCGCAACTTTTGAACCATGAAGACCAATGCCAAACAGCTCTTCTTTATGTTTGATTATCGAGTATCAGCATCAATCATGGTTTGTTTGAGGTAATAGATATTGTTTTCACTGCTGGCGTCATTCTTCTGCGTGAGGAAGTCTCCCAGTGACCACTCAAGGTCCATCATGTATAGTATGATCAGTCTTCCCTCAACTGGTGGTATGATCACCTGTGGGCTTAAGAGGTACCTCTTCAGGCTGTAAAATGCCTCTTGGAAGTCATCTGTCCATTGGTATATGAATCCCTTTTTCATTAACCTGGTAAATGGAAAACATTTTCCTGCCAGGTTGGCTATGAATCACCTGATATAGGCTAATCTCTCTTGGAGTGATCTCAACTCAGTGAGGTTGCGGAGAGGTGGTAGGACCAGGATAACCTTTGTCTTTTCAGGTTCGACTTTGATGTCGCGATGGCGTACAATGAAGCCAAGGAATTTCCCTGAGGTAACCCTGAAGTCACACTTCAAGGGGTTCATCTTCAAGATATGCTGTCGAAGTTTGTTGAATATGGTCTCAAGGTCTGATAGGTGATCAGAGCGTTGTCTTGATTTGACCACCAAGTCATCTACGTAACATTCGACAAATTTCCCCCGGAATGGCTTAAAGATACGATGCATGGCGTGTTGATATTTGGCGCCAACGTTCTTGAGGCCCAAGGGAGTGACCCTATAATAGAATATTCATTAGTGGGCTCTAAAGGCAGTGGCCTCTTCATCTTCTCGGGCCATACTGATTTTATTATACCAGGAATAACTATCCATGAAGGACAGAACCTCGTACCCGGTAGTTGCATCCATTAAAAACTAGTTGATTGGGACCGAGAATTCATCTTTTGGATAATGCCGATTGAGATCTCTGAAATCAATGAAGATGCGGATTTGTCTGTTCTTTTTCATGATAGGGACATTGTTGGCCAACCAGTTGGGGTATTGGACCTCCCGAATGAATCCAGATTTAATGAGCTTGTCGACTTCAGCCTCTATTTTGGAAGATGTGAGGGGTGTGTCCTCATGGTGGCATGCTTATAGCCCCGGTGGACATCAGGTAGACTCAGGTTATGTGTCGCCACTTCGGGATTGAGTCTCGACATTTTGGTGAAATTCTAGGCAAAGACATCCTGATGTTGCCTCAGGAAGGATGTATACACCTCGTGCTCCTCAGGAGACATGGCTGTACTAATGAGGGTGGGCCTCGGGTCTTCCTCAGTACCCAGGTTTATTTCCCTGATCTCATCCACCGTGGTGTAGATTCCTTCCTCAAATTTCGGGGGTGCATCTCTGAGATCTTCCTCCTCTTATTCTACCAAATCCTCATCTTCATGACCTGACGGGGGGAGATCTCCCTGCGTAGGTTCTTGGGAGTACAGAGGCGAGGAATTGTGGGTATCCTCGCTGAAGTACTCGCCCCCAAATTGAGGGTCGACGGACATTCCCTCATTTTCACACTCGGATGTTATGGCCCAAGTCATGAGGACTGCTAAGTGCATATCCGGACATGAACCCATGCTCTCAATATGGTTTTTTGGCAGTACGTAGTTTCTACCAAGCTGCCTGAGGGGGTCATCGTGAACTATTTTCAGGCCATTTGGAGCGGGAATCCAGTCAACACTGTCAGTCAAAGGCTTCTTCTTCTTCTACTGATAGAACCTGAATTCAATGTTGTGTGACTCGGAGACCTCGAAATGGGCCTTGTCGGCGTGAAATGACCCACATTTCCCATTGATGAAATACTTAATACACTGGGGGGTATAATGAAGGAACAACCATGTGCTTGTGGAGCCACGACCTTCCCAGCAGGGTGTTGAACGCTGTGTTTTTCCGGACCACTAGGAATTCCGAATAGGCCACCATATCACCAAAATGGGTCTTTAGAATGATTTTTCATATCAGATTCGGCTCACTCTTGTCTTAACTTAACAGAGTGGTGGCTGAGGGTACTAGGTCATCCTCATTGTAGCCCAGCTTACTTAGTGTCCTTAGGGTAAGGAGGTTAACTCCAGAGCTGTTGTCAATAAAGACCGTACGGATCTCAACATCATTCAGTGTGTCGTACACATACAGTGGTTTGATATGTCCCTGCATGACAGCATATTCATCTTGATCGGTGACGGAAATCACTACATTGCATTCAGATGAGCCAGTCTCCATCCGGTAAATCTCAGCGGCAGCTACCTCGGCTCGAAACTCTTGGGGGCTGAGCAAGGCTTCAATAAGTGCCTCCCTAATGTCTACTGAAAAACTCAGGGCATCTAGGATAGACAGCTTGGCCGGTAATGACACCTGCTTCTTAATGATGTCATACTTTTTCTCCAACGGCCAATGCTTCTCCGTTGGCGGGAGAGTTCTAGCAGGTGGCTTGGGAGCTAAAGTACATGAAAAGGAGGGACCAACCACAAGGATAGATGCCGACGATGTTCCCATGTTCTGGGGACTAGTCATGGCCAGTCTATTTGTGCGCTCTAGGCGGCTAGACGCTTGTTCCTCCTCTGCTGGGTATCTCAGAATAACGGAGCCAGAGTGGCAGCTTATGGAGGTGGGGGGTGTTCTTTCTCCTGTTGAGTCCGTTGAAGGGCTCTCCCATGGGATTCTGCGATATTAACGGTTTGAGCCGAGGTCCTACAGTAGGGTTGGTTTTGGTCACGACTGTGCCTCCCCTAGTATCCCCTGCCTCTACGATTCCTCATCCTGGCTCCTCATGTCGGGAACTCGGGTTCATAACTGTACCCTTAATCAGGGGACGATTCCATAATATGGATGACGTTGATGGAACCAAATACTGGCTCCTATTCCATTGACAAGACAACCTGGTCGGTTGTTCCTGAGGGTGCCGTTTGGTGGGTCAGTGCCTGTGGTGCCATGTTTGGGGGTATGAAATCTGACATCGTCGAGGTTAACCTCGGCCTCGCTGCGGACTGCTCCTCTTGCGCTTATCTCCTCCCTTTTTGATTATGCCTAGATGACCGGATCGTGGAGGGTTGTGAGACTGATATTTTAGGTTGTGTGGCATCAGGGGCTGTTGGCGGCAACACTGGCTTTCGTAGCTGATCTCAGAGTATTCCCTGAGCTCGGTGGATAGTCTTTCGAGTCATGCAGTTATCAAATTTATGCCCCTTCTTACTGGTGACTTCCTACCACCCCTCTACTTTATCGGAGTTAGTGGTAGAAATATATGTCACGTGTGCTGGGAGTGGTCCCAGCTCGACCTTCCCAGAGTCTACCATCCTGTGTAGGAGGTCTTTGAAGATGAAGCTTCCCCGAATGTTGTTTCCAAACATTCGATAGTAGTGACAGTAGTCCGGCCTGTCATCACAACCGACTTCTTTGGGATTCCTTGGCTCCGGGAGGCGGGGAAAGTTTGAATTCATGGTTGTGATGAAGTAGCTGCGGACTTGGTCCTCTCATAACTAGTATACTTTGTGTCCTCATTCCTCTAACGGGTTCTGCTTCGACCGTCTCTGATCTTCCCACTTATGCGGAGGCGGCCACTGATATATAGGGGGACCTTGACGATTTGGTGGGGTCCTGAGCAGTGGAGGGGGCACATGGCCAGGCTTGAGCGTAACGGTGGATGCTTCAGCTCTGGATGCTCTCTTTGTGGGAGCCAGTGAGGCTATTCCGGACATTAAATTGGTCCTATGGAAGGAGTTCTCAATTATCTGGGCAATAGCCGAGAGATGGAAGAAGCCAGTGGTGCACTCCACTGGTATGAGCAGTGTTCACAACTCATCTTAGAGATTGTAGATGCATATAGCCAACAGCTCATCTTGGGGCATCAGCCTGTTCATAGAGTAGTTCAGACCTTTCCATATAGTGATGAAATCTGTGTCCCTCTCGTTCTCCCTCTACAGTCAGTTCATGAGGTCGCTGGCCGTTGTTTTAGGCAATGTTGAGCTGAAGTGGAACATGAAATACTGAAGAAGGTCTTCCCAGATTTTTATCAACTGGGCTAGTAGGCTCATATACCAGACGAAGGCAGATCCTTGCAATGTCCGTACGAAGCATCTGAGTTTCAAAGCTTCGTGTTGCATCGAAGGTCCCATCATGGGGTTGCAATAGGATGTGTAGTGCATAAAATGCTACTCCGGATCACCTGATCCATTGAATATAGGGAATACAGGGCTCCCACAATTAGGTGGAGGGGGCGTGTTACTCACCCAACCTGGGTAAGGCCTCCACTCTAGCTGTATCGGAGCGCGTCAAACTTCCATTGCTTCCAGTTGAGCTATCAGTGCCTCGATGGTGTTGGTGAGACTCTGGTTGACATCCTGTTGGGCCCGGTCTTGGGAAGGTGCAGCATGTGGCATTGCTCAAGGATCCGGCATAGCCAGTACCAAGGTTGCATATGCCATTCGGGGCACCCTCGGAGGGTTCGTGCGTACTTTCTCTGGTTGCTTCCTGAGTGGAGGAAAGTCTTTGTATTCCTCCGGATCTACATTCTAGTAGTCGGACGGACCAGGCATCTTATTGGGTGGGGTAGACCTGGGTCCTTGAGGTGCACTTACTGGGAGTGCATGATGCAGCTCCTCATGGGACCTAATTTCAATAAGACGGTTCCTCTGGAGCAGCTCGGCGTTAAGCCGCCTCAATTCCTTTATTTCTTCTTCCTGTCGAGCGAACCACTCTTCGAGTGTGAGTGGCTTGTTTTTATCGAGATAAGGGGATGGGTAAAGTGTAACTGGTCCATTGTTGTTATCCTTGTTGGAAGTTCGTAGGGTAAGAGGAGGGAGGTTAACTGAAGGGGCAGCCATATTTAGAGCGGTCCTCTGGTTTCGGGTGTGCACACCTGGTGGTTCGTCGCGAGTCACGACTTGACTGGAACCATCATCTCCTGATCCTCCGTGATTTTCATCATCTCTGTTATCACCAGTGCGGTTAACCTCTATGACATTGATAGATGCATATCGCGGGGCAGAGAAGATGTCATCTTCCAACTAGGAAGAGGATCTCCCACGTCTTCTATTGGTCTTCTTTTTTACGTCTGGGGATTTCCCTTGGACTCCGTGAAGAAGGGTGACGCGGAGATTTCTGTGATGCATACTTACGGTACGCCTCCCTCATGGAGGGGATGATCATTTAAACGATGGGATAGGACGGGAACCTCCTCTTCTGACTGTCCTCCCTAGATGTGAGAATACTGAATCTCATGGGGGAGGTTGTTGTTGAGGGTGTAATAATGCCCCCAATCCTGAGGGCTGGGGTTGGATCCATTCCATGGACATTGATTCTCTTCCTGTTTTTATGGGTCTTATAGGGGTATTTGTCCTTAAATATTCCCCCAGCAATGCAGGATGGGTTTGAACATGGATTGCAGTAGTGGCTGCTGCTATCGCTACATACCTGATCTTGCACGCCCCCATTCGGGAGTGAACTGGGTTTGGTACTAAGTTCTTCCATGAACCAATCCCTTCTGGGGAGGCAGGAAAAGATCGCTGATTGACCTCTCTTAGGCGAGAGGCCTGCTGTATGCTCTCGGTGGCCTGATTCAGGAGTCCTTGAATGGATTGCTCCCATCGAGCCTAACGCTTCGGGGACTTAATCAAGGCCTGACTCTGCCGGGCATGTTGACTTTCACGAACAAGAAGACCACTCGATTGCCATCTTGATGTGAAGACGTTGCAAGACACCATGCCGAATGGGTTTTTCTGGGAGGGGTTCAGAGTGAAATTCAAAGCTCCATGTTCTCCCCATTCCCTAATGTGGACTTCTGTTGGAGCGCCACCGATGAGGTGGCGCAGCTGGTGCATCGCATGAAGGAAGGTTATCTTAAAGTTTCCTTTGCGCCTCTCAGGTTGCTGTTGTCACACCGAGGGAAGAGCCTCCTGGTCGTGGTGACGTAGGAGGTCCCCTATTGTCTTGACATGGTCTACATACCCGTCGTTGGGAAAGAAGCATGATTTCATCCAGAAAAGGGTTGTCCATATATTGTGGCGGATTCCATGCATGCATTCTTTCGACAACTCTTTGGGTATGTCGAATTGGGAGGTGGCTATGGGCCAAAACATAACTGGTATATCATCCCTATCCAGTTATTTACTCAGGTGCAACATGTCGGCATACTCCTCCACTAGGGATTCCTCTACCAGGTCGCCCAACTTAAAATCCTGCCGATAGTGTGGTAAGAGGCAGTGGGACTAGTAAGTGTTGAATCATCATGTGCACAGTTCTGACGTGGTTCAGAAGATGAACGTGGCCCCGAAACGGCTCCCGATTGAATAAGGGTGTCGCTGGCTACTAGCAGGGAATCTAACATGCTTGATCCCATCCATCTGAGTACCTCAGCATACGAGGGCCTTTCTGTGCTTGATTCGGAAGGGGGAGGACCTTCCTGTCAATATGATATGTCATTGTTGGGACCTTCACAATGGAGGCCGCAATGGCGAGGAATACCATCACAGCTTAAAGTCTCACCTCATAGAGGACTTTTGTAGTGCATACCCTTGGGAGGACCTCCAAGGGGTGTCATAGTGAGGGGAGGACCTTCTGGCTGCGTAGCGTTGTTACAGGGAGGGACTTTGCAACAACCACCATCATGGTTAGGATGACCATCATGGTTTGATGTTCGACGTGTATCCTGGGGAGGACCTCAAAGACACACTACGATAAGGGGAGGACCTTCTTGTTGCTTAGGGAAACTTCAGGGAGGACCTTTGCAATGGCGGCTGTGGTGGCGAGGACTACCATCATAGCTACTGAAATGTCGAGGACTACCATTACAGCTGTTGTAGGAAGAATATCTATGGGGTACTCACTGAGGAGGGCCTTCAGAATGTACCGCAATAAGGGGAGGGCCTTCTCGTTTCTTGACGTCTCTATTAGGAGGACCTCCGTTATCAGGGTGGCAAGGACTACCACCGTGATCTAATGCCCGGCTGCGCGGAGTGTCATTGTAGTGTAACCCCTGGGGATGACCTTCAGGGTAGGCCACGACAAGGGGAGGGCCTTCTTTTTGTGACGATACTTCACTGTAGGGAGGTCCTCCGCAGTTGCGACTATGATAGCAAGGACTACTATCACAATTTGTGGTCCCACTACAAAGAGAGAGTTTGTAGTGTATACCCCAGGGAGGACCTTCAGGGTGGACCGCAGCAAGTGGAGGAACTTCTTTCTGCTCAATCTTCTAGTCACATGGAGGGTTTTCATGACATGCATCAAAAGTGGAGCTCTCATGATCGATCGTTATATGCCCGCAGGGGAGGCCCCTTTGGGTGCTCTGGGGAGGACCTTCAGAGCTGCTGGTAGGGACATTGTAGGGAGGACCATCCCAACTGCAACTTCCACTCCCATAATATGGTAATGGGTGGGCAGGGTTCTGAGCCTTCGATTTGTAAATGGCGGCATCAGGAACCCCAGCTTCTAGCAGAGCAGAGTCTTGAACCCGCTCTTTATTTTCCAGTAGGCTTCGGCGTGTATGGGGCACTTTCTGATGGGCAGTGGGGACCGTATTCTTTTGACAACAGCCTTCACCTTCGGGTTCCTGTCTAATTGGGTCCCATGATGTTGTCAGGATATGCTGACGAACATCGTGACTTTTAGTAGGGATATATGTCTGCTCTGGACTATCCACCGTGATGGACGGGTGTCCCCCAGTTGGAACGAGTAAAGATGCTCGATCCAGTTTCCCTTGCATCACAGAATATGGCCAGCGACCCTCCTCAGTGGAATATGGGATGCAGATCTACACCGAGGTGGCTATCTCATCTCCTATATGAGTCACCTCAATAGGGGAGATGGGCTCACGGGCCCGAGTCCTTTCTTTTGCCGCTGATGCAATTACATTATGGAAAGTCTGTAAGATATGATCCGAGATCGATACCTGCTCCTCCATCATTGCCAGGATATGTAGAGAGACATCTTTGGCTGGAATGGGTATGAAGGCCCATTCCGGTGTTAGAGTAGGAATATCCTTCTCCAGTTCTCCTGTGGTAAATGGGTACTGACAATTATCCTTTGTCGGGGTAGGTGAACAAATCCGCCCCAAGGCCGGGATATGACGGCTTATCTCTCCATTTTCCACCACATCGGGATGGAGGAATTTTCTTGCATCCACAGGGAGCTAGCCCTGCATATGTTGATTTCCCACCGTATCGAGTCGGTGGCCTTTTTTGGCAGGGAGACATGCCAGCTTATTATTTTCCACCACATCTGGATGGGGGATTTTGTTGATTGCCACCATGATAGGATGGTAGGCATTAAGGGGATCTTCTAGGAGATGTTCCTACAGTCATTGATTCAGCACCAGATCGGGCTAGTGGGATTTACGACCCTGGGTAGGGACTGGTGCATGCCGGGTAGATGTCATCCTGCATGAGTGACGGGCTTGACGGTGCTCGGTGGGGATGTGCGTCGGCTCGTATGATGTCACCATGTCTGGATGGCGGGATTTGGAGGAGCGGGCAGGTTCATGGGCCTGCTCATGATGCATCTCCGTGATTGGGAAACAAAGCTCCTCCTCAAGGACTAGGGTGATGACTGGTCCCTGATTGTACATTTTCCTCCCTCGTCGGGCGGTTTGAGGGGCCAATGCTCGGGGAGCGTGGGTCAGGATCCTCGGGGTGATGTCCTCCTTGGCGAGAGGATATTTAGTCACGACGTGACCGCGACGACGTCTTTTTACGGGGGCCTTGGCACAGAACCCCCATTCAGTGGGGATGAGGTCATCAGTGTCGACCTCATCTACCTCCCTGAGATAAGGGAGGTACACATTGTCCCATTCCGGGGGTAGACTCCTGAAATGGTTGGAGACAACAATGGGGGCTGTCTGGATCTGCCTTTGCGGCCTCTGATGGGCATGCGACCGGTGGGTCCTGGCAGATTGGAGGGCGTTCATGGTCGCCTCCACCGTTGGGAGAGTACCGTTCGCTTGGTACTCTCAGATTAACGCATCTGAGACCCAGCGTTGAAGATGCTGGGTCAGTGATGGGGTCCTCCATTGGTGAGGAAGCCCTGTCATGGTGTTTTTTGAGGCACATGCTTGTGAGTTCCTTCATGATGCCATTGTGTTGAATGGAGTTCTGTGTTGTACCGGTAAAAACATTTTAACAAATACAAACAGAAAACTCATCAAAGCAGCATCTCATGATCCCATGCGTAATTAATGACCTTTCTTGGCCCTCCTTGTGAGCATAAGGGGGAACAAGGTGGGATTAGGTTAAACCTGTCATGATTTGTTAAAGATTCATTTCGGTTCACCATTTTTTTGTTCCCTCCTGAGGTGCACGACGAGGTCATGGGGAAGAAACGTGTGTTACCTGGCAGTTGATTCGAGAAGGTTGGGTTCTACTTAATCACTCATATCGGGCGCAGCGTTTTCTGACTCGGAACAACCAACAGTTCCATATCCAGTAATACATGGACCTACTTTCCAAAGGCAGGCATTTTCTGGGTGGTTTGACCAGAAATGCTTAGGAACTCACATTGGTCGAGAGGATGGGAATTTGGGCTCATTGCACCCTTTTGGGGTGATATTATTTCCTGTTCCAGTACTCACTTATAGATTTAAGAAATGTTCCTATGTTCACGAATCTTTGGGTTATACCCAAGCATATTATCCTCAAATTTCACCTGGTTGGCAATGGTCAGCTAGACGCATGGATTCAGAGTCCTTTATGCCCAAGGTTTACCATCCCTCGTTGGATTACTGACCCCGAGGAGCCCGGACTCATAGGATTCGTACGGTGAACTGACGCGGAGATAGTCAGATCGACTGGTTGTTGGGCTTGAACATCGGGGAGGCTTCATACGTACCTGATCTAAGAGACAGGGTTCAAAGTCCATGTATTTCGGATTAGTGGGGCTTACAATCTGAGGAGGCCCAAGGTGTCGGATTGGGGATTACACTCTGAGGAGGCCCAAGGTGGGATTTCATGGGAAATTATTTCTCTAAGCCCGTGTGAGACATGCTCTCTGTGAGAAACAAAGGGCATCAGGGACCAGACGATCACGCCGCGAAAGGTGCGTCCATGAGAAATAGAGTGGGTCTTATGCGTGGAGCGTCCCATAAGGTCGGGTCTTACACCAATATGGATGCCTGGGTGTGAAAAAATGCAGCGGGAGTGGGAAAGGGGTTATCCTGTGCCCATCTTTTCTCTTGCAGTGCATGAGGGCTTCCTTCTGATGGGTATTTTACTACCCCCAAGGATCACGAACAAGTGGAGGTGCAGAAATGGAACTCTTGGGCTCGTACCCCGCATTACCCTGGGAATGTGAACCCAGGAATGCTTTGGGAATACACCCAAGGGTCTGGGAAACCCCTTCACCCCTACTTTCCATGGGTATGTGAACTCAAAGAGGCGCACTGATGTGCCTGAAGGTTACACCACATGGGTCCGACAGCTCTGGTGGAGGCCTTGGCTCGGGTCCGATGAGTAGGCCAATGAAGGAGTTGCGGCCGGATTGGGGAGATTTTATCTGGTCCAGGGAATGGGAGATCTGAAGTATTTGGCGGGCCACACAGGTGTATAAGTGGTGGCTCCCTTTGCGTAGGGAGGTGCTAGTTGGCTATAGAAGCCGTCCGTGAACTAGGGTGGTCCGCAGACTGATTGGCATCCCATGAACCAGGGTGGTCCGTGTAGTGGCGGACATCCCGCGAACCATGGTGGTTCTAGGAACGTTGAGCATCCCACGAACCAATTTGGTTCACGGCTTCGGGTTCGGTCCATGTACCAGGTTGTCTTGTGGAGGGATCCATGCAAGCAGCAGTGGTCGAGGGCGGCGCCGGTTTGGGGTTCGTCAGTCGAGACTTCATCCGCGTAGGAGGGTGCTATGCGGCACAACCGATTGGAAAAAGGGCATAAACTCCCTGGTCTGCGGGGAGTGAATCCTTGGAGGGTTCATGGTTCACGGTTTTCCTTTTCTTTGTTTATTTTAGATTCACTGTTCACCAAGTTTATTATGAATTTTCCAGTTCCTTATTAATTCGTTCTCAGGTTCATACCTGCTCTGGTTTGCGAATTGTAACTTCTCTATTTGCGAAATCCTAAGCCTTCATTTGAAATCCATCCTCCCAAATATGATTGATCTCCTACCAAATATCCAATCCCAAAATCCTCTCCTTTCAACATTCCCCTCTATCTCCTTTTATAGAGTGGGGAAAAGGATGTATCTGTGGTCGTGTGGAACCTTTTGCGGGGGCCCATGACCGGAAACTCGATTCAAGGATGACTTGGTCAATTCACGACTCACGGGGGGCATTGAGCGTATATCCCCTGCGAACTAAACGAGCTCGAGAAGTGGTTTGAGGCCGAAGAGTGTTCCACCTCTATTCTGAGAACGACAACGGATGGGGACCTGGTCGATCGACGCAATCTGTGGCTGGGGGAGGTTCGTGATGGTGGGCCAGTTTAGCGTCTGTCCTTCCTCGCACCTGCAAAGGATCTCCGCCTCCATTCCACGAACGACGATTGTCCACGGAGGGGGGTGCTCTGCGGAACAAGCTGCATGGAATCACCATTGGACCGTTCTGCGGACCAGCTAATTTTGTGCCTTCCTTTGATTTTCCTCTATTCTTTTCCCAAATTCTTGGGGGGGGGGGTAGCATCTTCTTTGCATGTTTTTCAGGACCCTACAGACACACACACACACACACACACACACACACATATATATATAAATTGAGTAGCATTATTATTTCACATATTTCATTATTATTCATACAATATAATCATTCTTGAATGGTTAATAATGGGAGAATGAATCTAATCGTGTCGTGGAGAAGGTAGTCCGTACGTATGCATGAGTGATGATATCATTCCCATAATTATCTAATGGAATTGGAGTGGATGATATAATTCTCAGAATCAGTATCATGTTATCATATATAGTTATTCTTTACACCATTATACCCATCCAAGTATGGTGGTGGTGGAAAACAGATTACACCATGGCGTAGAGACGGTATTCCGTACGTACGCACGCGCGGTGATTTTGTTTTCCGTAGAATGGATAGAAGGTGAAATTGGGTTGTTTCATATTTATAATAACATATCCGTATATTATTTATACATATGTTATTACTTTATGATGAAACAAATAAATAATAGAATGTTGACGAATAAAGAAACTTGAAAGAATCGGTTGAAGAGATTACATCTTCCTCGACATGCCTATTTTAAAATTTCTATTAGGGCACTAGAGTTGGACTTTTGAAAAGACCAGGACCACTGGTATGTTTCTAGGGAAGTGGAGATGGTAAATGGGTAGGGGACGGCCGAGCATGAAGCCTCAAAATGTTGTGAATAGGAGAGGGAGGAGGTTCCCTTTTATAAGGGTGGAGAGGGGCACCTTTGGAAACCTAAAAATATTAATTTAATATAAATTCAAACCCCACATAAAAACCACCAAAAATGACTCAATTCTAACATGATATGATATAGGGTTGTAATCTCATCATACAATATAATTTAGACATGTTTTCAGTTTATTGTAAAAATTATAATTTAGATTTATCCTTATTTAATCTATTTAATTTTATTTGTGGTAATAATATTCTAATTTTTAAATTTTTATAAATACTTACTTATGTGTTGTGAATTTTCCCCAATTAGATGAATTATTACATTATATAATATATAAATTTTAATTTTTTATTTTTAAATATTTTGTGAATTTGAACCAAATTAATAATATGTTATTTTTATAAAATATCAATACTGTCAATTTTGAGACTATTCAATTATTTGAATTTAAATAAAATCCAAAGAGAAGATATATCCAGTAAAAATATTTAATTGATTACTAAAATTTCATATACATTTAGAAAATTCATGGAGGGAATTAAATTGATAATATAATATTTATTTTAATATTTTTAAAACCATTTATTTGATATTTCTCTTAATAATATAATTACTAAAAAAATTTATAAATATTTAATATACTCATTTGTTGTATAAAAATTAAACTAAAATCCTATAACGATGAAAAATATATTACCTTTTATAATAATACTTTTAATAAAATTTATCATATTAAAATAAAAACATTTAAAGTGTTATATTTATTATGTTTTGAAGGTGAAAACTTTGATATTATTTAATAAAATAATATAAATGTCATAATCTCTTTTATTCTGCTCTAAATGGTCCACAAGTCAACAAATGGATGTTAGGGAATATATATACTCCACAAATAAGGTTTTTTCAAGTTTCTGGTCCTTTTTATAGGTATTATTATTTTAATAAAAACAATATTATTGATTTTTCACTGAATAAATAATTTATGCATCATTAATGTATAAGATATTAATTTAATTATATATTTCATAAAAATCACAAATAAATTACCATGATGACGAAAATCATTTTATATTTCAAATGAGTATTTATAATCGAATTTATATTCTGTATAACCTTATATTAAAAATATTTTTATTATTAAAGTTTGAGTGAGACATATTTCATTTTCTTTAAAATAAAATAAATTAAAGCTATTAATCACATCCAAGTGGGTTCTAATGGATTCCATTTCAACCCAAATATGCCTTAGGAATAAATATAATCATCCAATTATATTAATACATGTGTTATGGTAATTTTATAATATTATATTTACCCTTAATGACTCAATTTACCTTTAACTATGGTAAATAAAATTTACCGTAGTTACTATTTATAGTGCCCAAAAATAAAAAGTAGCCTATTAACATAATTTAGACCTACTGATTCCAAATATTATATCCAATTTTCTAAATTCAAAACAAAGAAGTTTTGGAAATTAATTTAAATATAATCTCGTTGTTAAGAAAACAATTTTTAAAAGTTAAAACATTGCAAAAGATTGAACTGATTTTACCTATGTGTTGAATGTAAACCCAATGATAATGAAATAAATTATATTAAATTGTAAAAATATATTCTATTTATACTTTAAAACCATTCCATATTATAATTTAACCATATAAATTATAACGATGAAAAATGTTGTTTTTAATTAATATATAGCAGGTTATTACTATTCATTAAAATATGAAAGTTGTCAGAATAATATGAAAAATTTATCCAAAGATAAATTCTATATCCTTATTCCAAAGAAGAATTATATTTTGTTGAATTTAACTTATAATCATGTCAAAAACTAGATTTAATGTAGGTGCGCTATCAAAATGCAGCAAAACTGCATTTTTTTGGAAAATAGTTATTTTACCCGAAATATTTATTTAGTTCTCATAACGAGTTCTAGAAAATTTGTAAGATGAATAATAATGTTATAAAATTGAAAATTTAGTTAATAATATTCATAACATCTAGTTCATAATAATATTATGACAATATTTTGTTGTTTATTGAATCCCGGTATTTCGTACTACACACACTATCGAGGAAGGCCGCGATTGCGTGTAATGAAAGCCATGTCCGGGTTACGTGTAGTGGAACATCCCTTTGGTGTTGCATATAACGTAATAAAAACATATTTCATTTATACATTAGACAAAATATATACTTAATTTTGCGTAGA
Organism: Viscum album; assembly: GCA_963277665.1. Taxonomy (NCBI): domain Eukaryota; kingdom Viridiplantae; phylum Streptophyta; class Magnoliopsida; order Santalales; family Viscaceae; genus Viscum; species Viscum album. The sequence goes on along the minus strand of OY728134.1, from coordinate 1,039,960,904 downwards.
ATAATTTCTACAAAATGAACTTGATATTGTGTGTAACACGAGCCAAGAATAGTGTTGCGTATACTACAAGATAATATGGTGGTGTGTATAGTACAAGATACTCATGGTGTAGTGTACAATAGGATACATCAATGAAATTAAAAAGAATATATCTCATAAAATCTTGGGGTGTTACAAGAAGATATAAGCGAGGAGCTGATGCGAGATTATCATTCCTCGGTTCGGGCAGTTTATCTAGGAGTCACCAAGATGTATCGTGATCTACACCATCAATATTGGTTGTCATGTATGAAGAGGGACGTTTCTAGTTTTTTCATGAGGTGTTCTAAGTGCCAGAAGGAGAAGGCAGAGCATCAGTGAGAATTAGCGATTTTACAGTAGTTACCCATTCCTGAGTGAAATTGGAACGATGTCTTGATGGACTTCATGACCAGTTTTCCGAGGTCACCTAGAGGAAATGATGTGGTTTGGGTTATCATTGATAGACTCAAAATGATTCTCTCTTATTTCCGATCAAGGATACATTTAGTTTTGATGAGCTAGGACCATTGTATATCCGAGAGATTGTACATCTACATAGAGTCCCACACTCCAATTTTTCAGACAGGGATTCACATTTTACTTATCGAATCGGGAAGGGGCTTCAGAAGGCTTTGGGTGCACATGAGCTTTTGAGTATAGAATTCCATCCCCAGAAATATGGCTAGTCCGAGCATATGATTCAGGTTCTTGAGGAAAATATCTGATCATGCATTATGGACATTGGAGGTTCTTGGGAGAAGAACTTACCTCTTGGGGAGTTTTCCTACCAAAACAGTTTTCAAGAAACTATTCAGGTGGAACCTTATGAGGCATTGTACGGTTGTCCATGTCAATCACCCTTATGTTGGCTGGAGGAAGGAGAGACAACTTTGCTGGGACCCCATTTTATTCAAGAGACCAGAGAGCAGATAGAGTTGATTCGTCAGAGGATGGCTTCTGCACAATCTCTACAGAAGTCTTATGCCTATAAGTGGAGACGACCTTTGCAGTTTAAGGTTGAGGATTAGGTTTTCTTGCATGTCACACAGAGGTTGGGAAACAAGACGATTATTAGACAAGTTAAGGTTTCACCGAGGTACGTCGGGTCATTTGAGGTGTTGGAGAGATTTGGGTCGGTTGCCTATCAATTAAGGTTACCTTAGATGTACCGAGCTATGCATGACTTCTTCCACATTTCTAATCTTTGACATTACTTTTAATACCTGTCTCATGTCTTTCAACCCGAGGAGGTTGAGCTTGAAGTGGATGTGTCCTTTGAAGAGCATCCTATCCAAATTGTGGATCGTAGTACAAAGGTTCTTGGTGGTCGGTCTGTTCCTCTATTACGAGTTCTATGGTAGCACATGCAGGTGTAGGATGAGACTTGGGCGAGGGAGGACGATGTACAAGCACAGTGGCCGGAATTGTTCAGGTTTTCCTATTATACGCCGCGCTAGGGATATTCGTGGATGAATTTCTTTATGGGGGGAATTTTGTAAGAACCCATACATTCTTTTCCGGTATGTTTTTCCATTCTGGTTATTTTATGGAGAAAAGAGGAAACTCTTGAAATTTTCCAAGTACACATCACGTACTTACCGCTTTATCTCTATTGTTTCTCTTCTATGTTGGTATGCCTAAGTATATAATTATTGTTTGTGAATAGGATGAATTTTTGTTCTTAGGATGTATTTCCCATTCATGTTTTTCTTGTTTTGACCTTTGGGTCTTGTTTTCCTATTAGGTTGTTGTTTACATTCCCATGGATTGTATTGTAGGATGGTATGACTGTTGCTCTGTAATCTTGTTGTGATACAGATTTCTAGCCAAGTAGTTCTTGAGGTTGACCTTGGTCTTTACGCGCTGCAACATGTTCTCTACTTACACATGGTCGTGAGAACCTGGTGTATTGACCACAGGGAGAATGGATGATTAGGACTTCTCCAGAGTATTTTATAATTTATGATGTGAGACCACATGGGGAATTGATGTTGAGTGCTTCCCCAGAGTGTTTGTAGCTCCTCAATGTGGGCCACAGGGGGAATGAGATGTTCAATGCTTCCCCAGAGCGCCTTTAGTACAGAAATGAGACCATACGGGGAATTGATAGAGAGTACTTCCTCAGAGAGTCTATTCATAAGCAGAACCAAAGGGGTTAGACTGAGTGCACTGCCCAGAGGTTTGCATGTACTTTATAGGTAGGACCAGAGGGGATAGGTTTTGAGTACATCCCAGAGGGTTACCTTTGGTTTAGCTATTTTCTTGTGATTCTAGGTAGGACCATATGGGATAGGTCGTGGGTACTTCCCATAGGGTTACCTGTTGTGATATCTGTTTTGATGAGCTATTGAAAGCTATGTGGTGATTTGAATTCTTTAAACTGTGGATTGTTTACTTCATAGTTCTTCCTCATTTACTGCTTTTTGTAATTTTACCTACCATATAATCATTAACTGTTAGGCACATATCTTCGGGTGGTTTCTTACTAGGATTTAGTCTCACACCATATTTGAGTCCTGCATTTGGGCCCAAACAGATTATATTGATGAAGGTAGAGATAAGGGAAAGCTCCCTTCTACTTCAGGTACATGACTTTTTGTGGAGCTGGAGAGCATGGGACCAATCTATGCCTTGTGATGCTGAGTAGTTAACTTCTTTCTTTTGCACTTTGGTTTAGCACTATGGTATTCTAGCATTGTGACTTGTTTTTATGTTTTCCTAGACAAATTTATAATGAATCATTTCTTTTATATATATTTATATATATATGTTCTCTAGTTATTTAGTATTTTAGTCTTCTATTGTTCACCATTGTGGGATATTTACTGCTTCCACTATTTTATGTGTTGTTTACTTCTGCTGTGTATTCTGCCGATGAGGGCATAGTTTCTCCACTATCACACACAAGGCCCTCACTACTAGTTGGCAGCCTCAAGCGCATTTACCTGAACACCATAGGTTGTCGACTAGCAGTGAGGGACATGGGTGTGATAGTGGGAAAACTATGCCCTCATTGGAAGAGTAAACAGTAGAAGTAAACAACACATACAATAGTGGAAACAACAAATATCCAACAACATTAAATATTGGAAGACTGAAATACTAAACAACTGGATCACACACATGTATATTAGAAATGATGCATGATACATATGTCTAGGAAATCAAACAAACAAGTCACAATGCTGGAATACAATAGTGCTAAACCAAAGTTAAAAAGAAAGCAGATAACTCCTCAGCATTGCAAGGCATAGCTTGGTCCCATTCTCTCCATCTCCACAAAAAGTCAGGTATTTGAAGTGGAAGGGTGATTACCCTTATCTATACCTGCAACAATATAATCTTTTTGGGCCCAAAAGCATGAATCAAACAGGGTTTGAGACTAAGTCCCAATAAGCAACCACCCGAAGATTTGTTCCTAACAGTAAATGATTATATGGAAGGTAAGAGTACATAAAGCATGATATATTAAAGAACTAAGTAGTAAAAAATCCATAGTTTATATCATTCAAATCACCACACAACATGCAACAGCTAATCGAAACAGATAACACAACAGGTAACCATTGGGTAATTACCCACAACATATCCCCTCTGGTCCTACCTGGTAGCACAAAAAAGTAGCTAAACTCAAGGTGATCCTCTGGGAAGTACTCACTACCTATCATCTCTGGTCCTACCTATCATGTACAAGCAACCCTCTGGGAAGTACACTCAGTCTAACCCCTCTAGTTCAGCTTATGAATTGACTATCTGAGAAAGCACTCACAGTAAACTCTCCCTATAGTCTCTTATCAGTACTAAAGGTGCTCTGGGGAAGCACTCAACATCTCATTCCCCCTGTGGCCCACAACGAGGAATTACAAACACTTTGGGGAATCACTCAATTTCAATTCCCCTTGTGGCATCGTATCGTAAAATATAAAGACACTGTGGAGAAGCCCTCATCGTCTATTCTCTCTATGGTCTATACACCAGGTTCTCACGGCCCTGTGTATGTCAAGAATGTGTAGCAGCATGTAATGGCCAAGGTCAACCTCAATAACTAATTGGATAGAATTCTACAGCGCAACCGGATAATAGAGAAACAGTCACACCATCCTACAATACTAGGCATGAGAATGTAAACAAAAGCCTAACAAGAAAACAAGACCCAAAGGCCAAAACAAGAAAAACATGCATGGGAAATACATCCAAATAACAACAATTCACCCTATTTACAATCAATAATCACCTAATCAGACATACCAGCATAGCAGAGAAATAATAGGGCTAAAATAGTAAACGTGCAATACCCCATTCATGGGTATTGGGAAACTTTACACATAATACTCCAAGAATTTCATAAAAAAAGGCACAAACCTCCTTCCTCGGGGTTAGGATATCAATATACTTGAACCAAAAATCCTGAATCTCATTAGAATACCATAGATCTAATAAAACATCTAAAACGTTAAACCCATGATTACTTGGAAAAGAATAGAAATCATGAAATGAGGTTCCTGCAGAAGGGAGAACTCACTGATGTGATTTCAACGCAGTAAACGGTGATAGAATCAGAGGATGGACAGAGTCTTAGGGGCTCGTTGAAGATCCGTTCCCATATGGGTTTTCTCAGATGAAGAAAACCTAGAAGAAGTGATTTATGGAAATTAGACATGACCCCAGTGCATTTAATGAAAAAAGTACACGAAATATAATTTTGAAGTACACGACATGTACTCGACTTTTCCATACTCCAATTTAAGCAGCCTCTAATTCACTCCCACATGGTCTTCTGTGTGGCTACTACACGACCACCACATGGTCTACTACGGCAAAAAAGTACACGGTGTGTACTTGGAAAATTTCCATAATTTCCTCTTTTCTCTGAAAATAACAAGAAAGGAAAAACATACCTGAAAAGAAGGTCTGGGTTTTACATCTTTCAAGTATATTGTAAAATTCAGTAAGCATTACAAATTTATCAACTCCAATATTAATAAAAAAAAGTTCATCCTATATCTCTATTACTCATAATAATTACCATCTGAAATCAGAGGTCGAGTAGGATTGAGATTTTCAAAAATAGGAACATTAAGACCAGAAATCTTAAAAAAACAATACATCTCTTTTCATACAAACATGTTAGTGTAAACATTGTATAAACAAGATATTTCTATCAAAACACAAAATACTTCTAGTTATATAATAAGTAAAAATTAAGAAAGTTAAAGTAGTATAACCTCCTTTGATGAATATGGTTGGATTGAAATAGTTTAAAATAATATAGAGGAGGGGTAGAATTGTATTTTAAAATTTTAAAACATAACACAATACACAATTATTCTTTATGTAAAATGATCGGGCTCACAGATCATCTGATCATAAGAGTGTCAAATAGAGATCATAGATTGTATGATTATATCTGATTATGTTTTATCGGTATCACAGAAACACGAATAAAAAGGTCTGTTATAAATATAATCATAACAAGAAACATTCTAAAACAATGCATAGTTGAATGTAAAATATTTACAATGAATAAATAAAATTTTTTATAGCATTAATAATGACTTACAAGCTGTATTAAAAATATTTACTCTTTAACCGTAAGAGTTAAGGTAGTCAAAAACCATGACTAATGGTATCCATAGTTTTATACCTATTGTATGTTATTTCATTCCCTATAATAAATCCCTTGATATGATAATTCGTAGTTATATATTCTAATCCCCTCTATGCCCTTGATACAATGATCGCCGACTATCTTTCTATCCTTGGGAGTCCTCGATCTGATGGATTAGATTCACCTCTGACTCCTTGTCCTTGTAAGACCACAATCAGTGCCATTATTAGAGTAAGATATTATAAAATAAAATTGTTCTAAAGGAATTAAAATCCAAAGAGATATTCCATAGAACCTAAAATCTCTAATGTACTGAATGTCTTTGAATGATGTGTTCATAAAGAGAAAAAAATATGAAAATTGAGTTTCAAATCAATTTTCTTCCAACTCTTCATATGACCTTCTATTTATAGATATATATCTAACGGTCATATTTCAGAGTTAGTTGCAATAGACTTGGACATGTTTCCCTTAATATCCAAGAATTAACATAATGTATGACATCATTTTTTTATAAACAATACAATGTTGTTAATAATTTAATCTAATATAAACAAATCCATATTTCATAATTACAATCTTTGGATAGTCTGATGGACGTCATTATTGATTGTAAATTGGATAAGATGAATGAGTGTCAGTCTGATGTATCAGTACCTAGGTCAGTCTAATGGTTAAGACTTTTTTCAGTAAGACGTATGTCTAACCACTGGTCAAAACAAAGGTCAGTCTAAGGGATCAGGCACACAGTCAGTATGATGGATCAGATTGGATAATAATAGAACTTTTGTATTCATAATACATGTGAAATATTTCTATTTATGTTATAAGGTAATATTTTCTAAAAAACATTCAAAAAAACATGGGATATAAAAAGTTGTCAAGCATATTCTTAAGTGGGTTTGGATGATTTCAAAAACTAAAAAATGGAAAAGTAATAAGTTATATTCTTGATAGAATAAAATTTCCCTTTTCTCTCTATCTAGAAATCATTTCAAAATAAAGAAAATGATTAATCATCCACATAACTGTAGCCGACATCTGAAATATGTATTCTGAACCTGCATTGTATATGTTCATAGCCACATTCAAAAGATATTTACACACTTTTATTAAAGATCTCAAGTATACAACTATACCATTTCTAGAATCAAAAGGTCCATATATGAGTATATAGAAGAATGTAGAAGTTTTTACGTACACATTCATGGAGGAATGTTATAAATGTGTATAAAAACTGGACATGTGTATATGAAATAAGAATATATCCAAAATGATTAAAGCTGTCACATTATAGACCCAAACTCACATTATACATGTTATCAGCAAAATCATGATATTGATTATCAAATAAATTCCACGCAAATACACTTATATAATGATTGAACTCTACACTACCCTTCATTCTCTCAGTATCATGCTATCACATATTTTTGATATTTCATCAGAAATTAAACAATTATGGACTATCAGAATCAATGGAAAGTGCCACATTACTTTCTATAGAACACGGTATTGTTTCCCATTAGCATTTGGCTTCCATTGGGTTGTTCCACATTTTATAAAATCATCTCTTTAAGTTGTTTCATCACATAATAAAATAAAATATTTTGGGTTTGTATGAATTTTTTTAGAAAATCCATGTTCATCTACTAACTTCTATTCCATATCATGGTTTCAGATAATATAAGAATTATCTAGAAGTTTTTATTTAAAAATGGTAAAAATATATACATGATAGTATAAGAAATCCCATACATGGTTTTCCCATGAAATAGTCAGATTAAAAATTATAGCGTTTTTATTGTACCACATTGTTAATATACTGGACTCAAGGCAACATCATTCAACCTGTTCACTCTATCAACATCATTAATTTCATTATATGCATAAGTTGTGCTCGTTTCAATTTCTTCTTCAGTTATCATAATTTCATTATCATGATAACGAATAAATGAAAATTGGTCAACAAACAAATTCTATAATATAGTCCTCTCATTTGGATCATAAACATTTTTAGATTGTGTTTTCTCCCCTTTGTGATACCATAGATAGTAGTTTGTTTTAATATGGTAATTTTTTTATAAAGTAGTTGACTTCATCATGACTTGACCTATGTATTCCTACACAATTATAATATGGGTAGTGTATAAGATCACTATCTGAAGAATTCTTAAATGAAAAATATAAGAATTACTCCAATTTTTTTTAAAATAACATGAGTTTGGATCAGTTTAATACATCCAACTTCTATCCATTCTGTAAATAATAATGTTATATGCTATGTCATAAAAGGAATTAAATAATATTGATGTTAAGTAGAAAATAAATTTAAGGAAATGAGAATTGTTCACATTATATGGATCCATAATTGACACACCGGTCTTTATGAGAATCGTAATATAAAACAAAAAATACTATATGTATACCAAAATAATTTAAATATAAAACGATGATATTTAATTCCATTATATCATTGTGTAATAAGTATAAATAACACTACACTAATTTTTTTTTATAAGTATGGTTTTTATTTATTCACTCTTTCAATTACCTTTTTATCAAATGATTTTCTTAGTATATAAATTAAAGTATAAAGGATTAATTTTTCTAGGTAACCTTCTTCTTAATCACATGTAAATTATGATGTTAGGTTATATAAATCCATAATTAGTGTTTTCACATATTGAGGGATATTAAATTAAATCATTCCTCTCCTTAAGATCAATACAAGAAAGGTGGTTCTAAATAAGTTATAGGAATGATTATGCCTTGTATTTTAATGAGGAATTCACATTCAGTGAAAGTACATTGGTATAAATGAAGGTTTTAATGAATGGATAATTTTGATGGATAACCCTATAATAATTTTCTATTGAGGTTTCAATGGTATGGGTGATGATGACTCTAAATGGGTATATGTCAATTGGAGAATGTATGGGTTGATGTTTTGGATTATGGAACATTTATAGTGTGGAGTGTGTGAACATGATAGACTTTAGCAGGTGGGATAGATCCAATTTTTAAGATTAGTGTGGAGGAATGTATATGTGGAATGCTAAGTAATTCAGATGGGATTTTTTGGTTCAAATAAATTATATTTTGGTTTGTTTGGTGTTAGTTATTATGGTTTAATTAAATTTGTTATACTTAGATTTTATCCATGTATGGTTAGTTTGGTTTACTTTATATAAAATAATTCCCTTTCTAGTTTATTCTCTCAAGTTATATTTGTTTAAATGTATAATATATCATTTTTGTAGGTTAGGTTTTTTTTCTATAAAATAAATTAATTTTTATTCACTTTGGATTTATTCGATACCTTATTTGATTCAATTTTTTCATGTTATAGTCAGTTAATTTTTTTAGTTTGGTTTGGGTTAGTTTAATATGGGTTTTATTGGTTTTTTCTAGGTTGAGTTGTAATAATTCAGTACATTCATTATATTTGGTTCAATATTTTATATTTGATTTGGATAAGTTTTGGTTGGTTCTATTATTTTATTTTTGGTTGGGTTCCGGTCAATTTATTTTGGTTGGGTTGGGTTTTCATTTTTTAGGTCGGTGCATGTCAATTAGTTCTTTATTTAATATTTTCAAGTGAGTTAATATTTGAACAATACAATTTTATTTCATATAGGTACGTACAATATAGTTTTATTCGTTTTATTTTAGTTTAATGTGATACAATTTAGTATAGTTCAGGTCCACTCAAGTATATTTGGGTTAGATTAAGTCATTTCAGTAAAATTATGTGGGTCTGGTCGATTCAGTTCAGTTGAGATATATAAATGATTTGTTTGTTTCACTAGGTTTTAGTGTGTAGTAGTTTTATTCATTCAGTTCATTTATTTTCAATACTAGATTGTTTAGTTTTGTATAATTCAATATACATAGGTTTTTATCAGTTCATTTCAATTGAGTATTTTTTTTTTGAATTAGATCTTCATTGTATATTTCACTTCTCCATTGTTTGGTTTGGTTCCATTTTTTGTTTATGTAATGTAATTTCAAGTCAATATGTTTCAATTTTTTAGGATTTAATTATGATCCATTTTGGACCATTCCAATTAGGTTTCTTTGGGAAATGACAACTCTATTCTTTTTTCAAGTCAGTCAAAATAATATCAATTCATATTGACTTGGATCCAATTTTTTTATTTTGGTTTAGTTCAATGTAGTTTCATTTGGGTCTTCTCAGTTTTGTTTTATTCACTTCAATATAGTTTGGAATTTTTTAGTGGTCTAATTTCAATATTTTTCAACTCTATATACTTTATTTCATTTAGTTTTTGATTAGTTCAGTTTACAATTAGTTGATTTTATTTCGTTCTTTTTTATTGTAGTTGATTTAGTTTTCCATTTTAATTTTTAATTACAGTTTTTACTTCAAAATTTTTCATAACAATTTCATTTTTTTGGGTAGGATCTGAATAAGGATAAAGGGGATTGATCATAACTATAACCAAAAATCTTTAATCATAGAAAAAAACCAAAATGAATAGAATTAAACCAAACATAATTCAATGCAACTCACTACAATGATCAAAACCTATCTAGAAAACACTTGAATCAAATAACATTATTTTAAACTAAATGTATCCAAACAAAAAAGAACCAAATAAATGATAATGAAACAATCTAGATTTGAACTGAATGAACCCAAATATAAAAAAAACATTTCTGAACTAACCCAAATAGACATAAACTGAATATAGGAAATCCTAAATCAACCCATATTAATGAGGATCAAAATAAATTAAATGCTGGAAAGAGAAAGAATGTACCATAGTGTTTTATACCTAGAATAAAAATGAAATTAATGGTTGATAGAATGCCTTTGGGATTTTGAAGTCACCAATTTAATATTGAAGAAGAAATAAATTAAACTAATAAGATATGACTGATTTTTGTGGGTAGAGAAGAAACTCTATTATTGAACACTTATAGTAGGGTTCTCTGGATGAGATCTGGATGGGGTGAAGGGTGCCCGTGTGGATGTGTATTTGGGGAAGGTTTATCCCAAAAGGTTTTTAAAATATTCATCATACCTAACTCTATAAAAAACATTTTATATACCCGTTTTTATAGATAAATTTGTCACACTATTTTATTAAAACTGTTGGTATAGATAAATCTATCTGATTTTTTTAAAACTGTTGTGATAGTCTTAATATAAATAGCATATCCCAATAATTATTCCAATCCTTTGGGATAACAACACCTATATAAAAGGTTTCTGCTGCCTATTGGTATTGTCCCAAGGGAATATCCCCCAATTATAGTAATTAAAACAATCTACTCTTCACTTCCCATAGAATTGTTTTTGAATAAATTAAAATGTGTTTGGATCATAGTAATATTATATGGTTCACCCATAACTGGGTTAGAACAACAGGCATACAAAGCCAATGTGTTGATGTACCAAATCCAATAAAATTAAATACTATTACAAAGTTCATAGATAACTCACTCTCCCCCTTAATATACAACAAATAAACATTTTAAAGCTTACAACACTATCAACTGAATTGAGCTCACTGCTTCTTTGAATGATTATTCTTTTGATCACATGAAACAATATAGTATACACCTCATTTGGAACATCATTAAGTTCAACCTTAATTCTCTTGATTACTAAAAATTTACCATAGAACTTCCAGGAAATCCCGTATTGGTTCACAAAAATTTCTATTTTTCACAATATATTCACAACATTCGCACAACTCTTCTAAAATTCCCATAACATTAGATTTCACATAACATTTTCACAACATTTACACAACATTGGATTTCACAGAGACATTGTAAAAATTGCTCCAAACATTACCAAAATTCATGTAAAAATTATTATTTTTATGAAAGTCACATGGTTATATAGACAGAAGTCCTTTTCTATATGATACTGATTATTTAAATTTAGTTTTACTTAAGAAAATGTTTTTTGCAGGTTTTCATGCTTGATATTCCTGATATTCTCTAAGAGTTGTGCTTATAAAATGAGAGGGTTAAATGCCAATTAATTGAAATAGATGAAACTATCAGAAACTACCTCATGTTGCTTTGGATTTTCATAGAACATCAGCAATTTGATATCAAATTTAGCGCATAATTCTCCATCATTGGGGATCTCCGTCATTATTTCATTGCCCCATTTAACATTGTCTTTTCGGTAATCTTCATTCTTGCATGAAACAATTTCCTTTTACAAATTTTTATGTGAAGACCAAATATATTAACTAGCATGAAAAATTGTGGAACATGATCACCCTTTCACTCATCTTTTACTTTTACATGAAAATTCATCATTTAAAAAAACTTTCTCAATATTTTAGACCCCAAAAATTTTGAAAACACTGGGAAATAAAACATTATTGTACATCACCTTCTTTATAACACAATTATATCCTACATACCTCTATATTGAAACTTTTAATCATTAATTCTTAACAACATTGTTGAAATTATTCAATAGATCTCAGAAACCTCCTTTCTTAACAAACAATAAAAACCCAAAAACTGCATTGATACATTGAGGGGTTTTTTTCTAAACATCTATTATTTATTTTCACTCATTGTTCTAAGAATAAAATTTATCTAGAGAAATCAAATTATATTGAAGTAAAATGGATAATTAGATATATATATATATATATAAATGGAATAGAAAATTTTAAATTAACACATGATAGAAAATAAAATCTGAATATATTTTTACATGCTGATGCATATTGAGAAATATTTTTTGATGATAGAAGATCCACATCTAGGTGAGTTATCATTCATATTAGTAAGTGTATTTATTTTAATATAAAGATGTAATGTTTTGTGAATTTAAGATATACAGTTCTATTATATGTATTTATAACTCATGTTACAAACTAGTTGATATGGATCAAGACATAGTTTGAAGTTCAAACGGTTGTGGTGAAGATGACACTTCGTCTTGACCGTGAAAATAAAAGTGCTACCAATGTTTCTATGAATCATATTAAACATTAATAGTGGAAGAAAATTGATATTAAACTTCACTTTATGGAGGATCTTACATAACGAAATAATATAAATTTTGATTTTGTTTCATCAAAATAGTGGATTGTTCATGTGTTAACAAGGCCACAATCTAAAAAGGAATTCTAGAATATAAGGAAAAATTTTGGTTCCTAGACTCATAATGTGTAATTATATGGTATTATTGAACATTCCCCTCTATGTTATTGTATTTTTAAGTTCTTATAAAATGGGGATAAAAATAATAAAAAAATCAATCCATTTTTATGTGTGTTTACCACTTTTGGAGAGAATATATTTATCTTAGTTTTTTAAAATGTGTAAGCTATGATATCATTTTGTATGAAATTTTATAATAGTTTGATAAAGTGGTTACAAAATCATATATAAATTTTTTTAAAATATGATTTATGTTGTGAGTGTTTTTCAAACTAAGGGTAGTTATTGGTCACAGATTTATACATAGTATGTAATTGTTATTCAATGATTCATATTTCTTACACTGATAATTCCTATATATTATCATAATTATTGGATATTAATAAATTTATTTACTATCAAGGACTTAGTAATTTTGGTTCCTTGGTTGAAAACAAACTCAAATGTGAGATATTTTGTAGACAAAGAGGATCTGTGTTGATTTTTATATTAGTAAATGAGGTGAAGAAGCTAGTAAGAAGGAAATGGTATTAATTATGATGTTTTATTTTTTTCGACACATTTATGATATTTTTCAAGGTTATACCATGAGATTCAATGATAATAATTACTTCCACAATCTTTGATTATAGGAGGTTCTGCAATGATCTTTGCAAATTAGGAGGTCTTACCACGAGCTTCATGATTAGGAGGTGCTATTGTGAAATTTTCATGGAAGGTGGTGTTGCAATGAGGTTCAATGATAGGAGATGCTACTAGGAGGTACGACCTTCTATGTGAAACATTGAGGTGAATCCTTTTTTTTCTACCATTAATGTTTGATCATGGATGTGATATAGTGAGGTGAAACCATGGATGTCTAACCTTGATGTTCTACAATTGTTGTTCGCCCATGGATATTTAATTGTAAGGTGATACCATTAGTGAGTGACCATGGATTTTATAATGTGTGGTGAGTCTGTGGTTGTTAAACCATGAGGTGTGACAACATGATGAAAGCTAGAGAAATCATGAGTTCATGGGATTTGGTGAAACCATGAATTAATATTATCATTACAAAGAAACATGTTCTTAAAGGAATTATATATCATAATATAGTCTATCATGATTTTTGAAATAACTATTTTGAATCAAGATAGAATGAATAGGACAAAAATTGGATCCAGTGCAACTATTCTGGTGCGCCAAAGAATGTATGAAGGGAAAGTATGTAGTCTTGACAATCATTTTTTTATATGGATAATAAGGATGATTGCATAATTTTTCACTGAATTCAACCTTCTTGAAGAGTTTTTCAAATATGGAATAAATAAATATGGAAGTTTTCATCATTGAAATAGATCTATTGTGCCTAAATAAAGATTCTCCATTTTACACAAATGCATAAATGCATGATTATTTAATGTAGTGGATTGTTTATTTTTCATGGAAAGGAGGCACTTCAGATTAAATGGTTTTTCAGAAAAAGCATAACATGACTGAAATTTTTAGGATACATAAACATTCAATGCATTTATTGATAAATGGATTTGTTTTAGAAAAATATAGTTTTAAAGAAGAATAAAAATTCCCTAATATTCCTACATATTTTGATGTAGTTACACATAGTTATGAAATTGGGTTCTTTTGGAAGTTTTTCCAACAACCATATCTGAATATTATGGATATTGGAATGTGAAATTATTCTTCTTGGGTATTAAATATTTTAATTGAGAAGAATTAGAATATAAAATTAAAGACTTTATTGCTCTTTAAATAGTTTTCCAAGGCTTCATATTACTGCTAAAGTTGTTACTTTGAGTTAGATGATATTTGATGGAGCATTGGTTTCATTTTATGTTGGGAATGTAAATTGATGTGAACGTGTTCTATTTTATAAGAATAGAGAAGAATAAGAATATATCATTATACTAGATAATCATATTATGATCAACAAGAGAAATAAATATCTATTTTTCCATTATCTTTTTAATATTTATATTATTGTGGGGTAAAAAAATAATCTCGAGGCTTGTAAGTAAGTTCTAAGGATTTTCCCTACTCTCCATGGTTCACAAGAATTTTTTAGTGGATCATAAGATCATGAGTTTTACCAGATCATTCCATGAATTAAATACTAACATGGGGTAGTGATATTTAAATATCACTTGTGCTCTCTCTGTATGATCTTGTGTTCGATTAAACCAAAAATTATCACGCGATAACTAGTGAAATATTTTGTTTTAAATGAAATACATAAAATTATTGAATCCTTGATTCACATCCACTATCACTGATTTCTTGATATCATGTTCCTATAACAGAGATTAATAAATAAGATCTAGTTACATACCTAAATTCAACATAATTTTGGATGGGATGTGGCTGTGATGGGTTAAATAGGGTATAAGATGTGATGATTAGCTGAATATATGGTTTCATGCCACACAAAATTTTGGG
This sequence comes from Viscum album, assembly GCA_963277665.1. Classification (NCBI taxonomy): domain Eukaryota; kingdom Viridiplantae; phylum Streptophyta; class Magnoliopsida; order Santalales; family Viscaceae; genus Viscum; species Viscum album. The sequence continues at coordinate 1,039,945,666 of OY728134.1, read as the reverse complement.
CCTTATTTGGGACTGAGGTAATTATGATTGAGGCTTGACTCAGACTACACAGGATATGATTTATTTAAGTTATTATAGAAAAAGAAATTTTTCATTGGGCGTGAGAGGGGGAAAAGTGCATAAGTTGATGAATAATAACATTATCATATATATATATATATATTCATGGATGAAATTTTATCCATTTCTATGTAATATTTGGTGACTGTGAAATTATAAGGATGTGATATTGATCCCTTGATTTAGGTAAATATTTGATTTACTACTATATATTCACTAGGATTTATCAGGCATCTTTAAAATGACAGTAGTGTTTTCTCTAAGGCTCTTAATAAGTGTAATTTCTATACTCACCTTTATATATATAAACAATTTATCAAGTCCGCAGAAGCTAGATGTGGATTGATGGAGGTGCTACATGATTTTCATGGTTGATTAAGGTGGTTAGTGTTCTTGGGCACAATATAGACAGATAACATGTTATTTTTATTTTTTTCCCACATTATATAACACTACCTATATTATGATAGATTTGCTGTTTAGGATAACTAGTTCAATTATGGTCATTATCATTTATTGGGATATATTAAGGCTAACGAAACCCATTTATCCATAATATACACTTATTGTTGGTCAATAACTTGTGATAAATATGAGAATGGTTTTGAGGGTCACTTGTCACATCAATACCACTAAAGTGTGGTAACAATAGAGGATGGGTCATGATTGAACTGAAGAAACCCCAGAAGAACTACATGTACATCAAGGACTAAGGAGGAATTCGACGATGCTACTTTTTTTGGAAGCATGGGGATAACGTAAGAAGAATTAACTCCATCCTACCATATGATATCTTTATATCATTAGGATATGATGTGATTGTGTCTATTTATTCTGATTCTGATGAATAACTAGACACAAGGAATTTAATTACAGCAAGGTCGATGTGAAACTACACTAATAAGAGAGAATCACTCAAAGTTCAACTCACATGTTTTTTGAAACGAACCATTCAAATACTTCATGTGGGAGTTATAACTAGCGGGAGTCAATACTAGTCAAAATGAAAGAAGATTGTGATTTTTTGTATATATATCTTTGTCTGTGATTCAATAACATGGGGATGTATGTTTTATAAGAAATATATGGTGTTATGTATAGTGTGTGATGAATTGTAAGTTCAAGATAGATACATTCTCATTATAAATACTTGTGACTACTGTGGATAATCTACGATAATAGTGAGTAATTGATCATTATAAGGGGTAATTGTTTTATAGAGTAATTGAAAATTGTAAAAAAAATTGTCATATGTGGTTTACTTTTTCTAAAAATTTTATAAATCTAAGAAACACACATTGAGAATATTCAATTTTAACCAAAATCAAATTCTTATTTGAAAACTAAATAAGAAATTATAAACATTAAAATCACTAATTAACTCAATCCACCTCTGAGGGATACAACTAGATTTGGTAAGTCAATGTTTTATCATTCTCATTTAGCTTCCCTCTAAAATATTATGCCTTAGCTGAGGAATTAAAATGTCTTGTTCAAATAAATAATGATTCATTCTTGTCTATAGCAACATGTACATTTCAAAAAAAACACTGATTTTTTTTAAGAAATATGAATATAAGTTGATTAATGATTTAAATATTAATGATGGGAAAAATCTATTTTAATGTACTATAAGTGTTTCTTTATGTTTTAAATATATGAAAAATAATCCTTTTGAAGATTTAGGTTTGATTGTAAAGAGGTTGGATCTATTAAATAAGTTGAAATCTTCTATTATGAATTTAAGGATTACTTGAAGAAATTTCAAATTGAAGTTTTTACTCAAATATTTGAGTTTATTTAGGAACTATATTATGATAATACATGACTGATAATTGATGGAATTTCCATATAAAAATTTTTGGAAAATAATTTTAAAGATTGAAACATTATCATCCAAATTGAAAAAGTTATCAAACAAATTTATAATTCTATCAAGAAAGAAATCCTATATCAAAATAATAGTTGAAAACATTTATTAATGTGATAGATGATTCATGTAAATAATGGGAGTATAATTTTCATTCTTTAGAAATATCATATAAAGAAACTATCGGTGCAAAGGATATCCAAATGGAGATCAAATATAATAAAATAAAAGATCATTACAACTCTCTACATTTTAGTAGAAAAGAACATGATTATTAAATTTATAAGATGTAATGTGATTATAAATGTAGGTTGAGATCAATTTACTATGAGATGAAAACCCACAACATTATGTTCCTTAATTTGGAAATAAAACTAAAAAATCAATAAGAAACACATGTTAAATTTTACCAAATATTTTAATGAAGTACTTCTTTAAATACTATTTAAGTGAGTCGTGATTCCAAAATAAATTATTAGTTGTAATAATATAATGAGAAATTTTGAATGAATAAATGTAACGCCCTGACCCTAGCTACCCGGAGCCGGTTCATTACTTCGTAACATTGGCATGATCACAAAAGATCAAGTCTCAAAAGACTGATTAGTTTAGTAGCCTTGGAAACACTAGATTCATTAATAAGTCTTACATTACATAATAAAGTAAAACAAAACTACTAAATCTTCTTTTCATATCCTATTATAATATCCCTACAGGTCATTCATAATATACCTCTTCACCTCCTGTAAAATATTAAAACATTGAAAGGGGTGAGCTCAGATGCGCAATAAGGATAACAATATTGCGGAAGCTTTCATAAATAAACATTAACATTTAAGGAAATGTATAACAAAAAAAGGCCTTTTAAACATGAACTTCAACATAATATGGAAAAAGTAAAATGAGATAATTCCATTTACTTATTAACATGGATATTCTACTGGTCGAATAATCACATGCAATATCATTAACCACTTTCATAATGATGGAATACATAATGCCAGACATTCTGAAACATTTTGTCAAGGCCTCAGCCAAGACGTCTAAAATGATTAAGGCCTCGGCCAAAATCACAAATCAAATTGGGAAAGGGCCTCGAACAATTCCACGTCTAGTTGTCTCATGAGACCTACCGATGCATCGAGGAGCTATAGAGGGCTCCACCCGTTAGTTATTAAGTCCAATGCATTCCTCGTATGAATAGGTTTAAACATATCATAAACCATAACATAATCGTATCACATAAAACATGCATAAAGGAAACATAACATTTCCACATTTCAATCACAAGATATCAATACAGAACATTGATATAATAAAAACGATTTCAAAACCATTTTCAATACCAAAATAAAAGAAAAGTAAAACATGGTATTTATTGTTTTCTTTTAAAAAGAACTTATGGCTTGTAGAGGAAGACGAAACTCAAATAATGGTCACGGCGGAAGAGAAGTCATTGTCGCCGCATATGTACGGAAAGAAAAACATTCCCTTTTTGTCGTTTAGTAAAATGCTTCGTATAAAAAATATTCCTTTTGAATAATGTAAAAGTCAAAGGGGTTTATACACCGTATAAAAGAAAGTTGTGTATAAAACCAAATATGCCTCAATGAAAGGGGATTGAGACGATGTCCTTAAAAAGATCATTTTTAAAATAAAATAGATCTATTATGTGTATTCACTATAGGTACAAATAAGTAAAGTAAGAATACAAAATAGGACATAATAATATCATGACATAATTTGAAAGTAGGAGATTAACTCAAAGAATGGAAGTTGGGTTAAGAAATTCCCTTACCTTGTGTCCGACTTGATTAGACCGTTCTTTAACCTCCTGAATAATAAACTGGGGTTAATATCTACCATTTTCAATTTCATTATCCTTTTTATATCACTTATTACAATGTTATGAACATTATGTAATTATTTAAGTTAATAACGGTCGTTTTGTCGATTTTTGGTACATGAGTCAACAATAAACTTCTTATAATTACAAGTTGTTTATGTGGTAGAATATCCATTATCTCCAGAATTATATTCATGATTTAGATGTCATATATTTCATATATATCCAGTATATACATTCATTCATAATATTACGTAACATTTAGAGGTAAGAAATGAAATGCACTGTTCATGGAGACGGTAAGCCGTACGTACGCATGAACGCTACTTTCATTTCTATTTCATATTTAATGGAATGAAATCATAATTATATAAATGTATAATATAGTTCCAGTATAATATCATATATAATATCATTTTCTCCATCCTTTATACATCCCACATATGGCATTAACAATTCACATCACTTTGAGGGGGTGGTAGTCCGCACTTCCAAAAATGAAATTATCGCGTTTACCCATAATGGAAATCATAAAGTATGCCATAAATGAGAAATACAGAAGCATAAGGAAACCATAAACATATTATATATCATATATAAATATAGTGACATCTTAATGGCCACCTTTGAAGGTGTTATATGAGTGTTGAACAATCATCGTTTCGTGAGGCAAAAATTCACCATCCACAGAAATTGTATGTTCTTTAACCATTATATGTAGGTGTGTGTAAGTGTAGATCGAATCCTTATTATAACAGCATCCTAGTATATTGAGGATACTGGTGTTGTTACAAAAGAAATTAATAAAAATATTTTAGGGGGTTGGATAAGAAAAATAAACCAAAACAACATTAGAGAAGACATTACCTCAAAATCGGGTAACTCTTTTTGATTTGAGCCAAAGGCTTCCTTGGGACGAGTTCTGCCCAAAGTGAGGCTTCTAAGAGTAAGAGGGGGAAGTTGGGAGAGTATTTGGGCAGAGGATGGCGGAGCCAAATGGCTTGAAAGTGTGAATGAGGTGGTAGAGGTGGGGGCCTTTTATAAGTGGAGAGGAGGGGCACTCTTGGAAAGTAAAGAAAAGTCACTTTATCATAAAATGAGATTCTGATTTTAGGGGTCCCACAATTATATAATTAGATGATAAGGTGATAAGGGTTCGAAATCTACCCATCCAATAGGCTTTGGACAAGTGTAAGCCTTTGATATTACATTATCTTTTCATTTTATTTAAATCGTTAATTAATGAGGTAATCACTACATCATCATTGTGTCATTAAAAATTTAAATCATTTAATGTATAAAAATTCTAAAAAAATAACCATAATGTAGGAAATAGTTTTATATTTCTAATGAATATTTATGGTCAAAAAGTTAACTTATATAACCCCATGTAATAATTGTTTCAGTAAAACAACTCATGTTTGTGACATTTTTATTTTAACATTAAATAAAATGTTTTTAATGTCATTTTCCAACCAAAGTGGCTCCATGGGGTCCCAAGTTTACCCATGGATTGTCTTGGTTGGACATGGCTCATCCAATGAGGGTAGTACATGTGTCAAGCTCATCTCATATTATTAAAACATTATTTTTACCTTAAACTACACTAATTACCTCTAATCATGATTAAGAACTTAAAAGATACTATTCACCAAAAAATTATTTTAATCGCATTGAACCACATTTTTCTTTTTAATGACAACCATGTATGTAGGATTTTTGAAAATCAAACCACAGAAGTGGTAATATTTCATTTAGACGAAAAAAATCAGTTTTTTAACTACAACTTAGTGGTTTCACTATTCATCAAAAATTGAAGTTTTTCAGAACAATGCCAAAATTTCACCCAAATATATAATTGATATTATGAATTCAAAAATGATGTCTATTTTATTAAATTCAGAAAATATAAGTTGCATTAATTAATTTTATAATTAATTCCCGCTGTCACAACAAATAGCGTGTTTTTAAGAAACAATATATATCAAAAGATTGAGAATTGTTTATGTCCAATTTCAAAGTGAAATTAATTCTAATGAACACCATTGGATAAAATGGTAAAAATATATTCTAATTATACTTTAAAACCACTCAATAGTATAACTTATCACTATAAATTAATTTAATAAAAAAAGTTGTTTTAAGTATTTTTCACTATTCATAAAAATTTGGAAGTTCTCAGAAAATTACAAAAAATTCAACATATGCTAATTTCAATATTAGGAATACAAAAATGAAGTCCATTTTGAAATATAAAATTTCTATAAATTTAAAAAGTGGTTATTACTATCCATAACGGCTACTTTGATTAGTTGCGGTGTGTTAGAACTCGAAGTTGCGTACAACGCAAGCTATTGCATTATTGAATGAGAAGCGTATCATGGAAGCTCGGGGTGTTACATTCTCCCCTCCTTCAATAAATTGCGTCCTCACAATTTGAAATTTTTCTTTGAAAACAAAAGTTTGAAAATAGAAAATACCTTTGTGGAAAACCTACATCGGAAATAAGGTTAATAAAATTTAGCCTTAATAAGAGGGAAATGGAAATATGAAAGTCACCACCAAATTATGATCTCGATAAGGAGAACATTGGTGGAAATTAGAGACATATAATTGGAGGAAAATGTAAATATTTGTAGGGAGTGTTTGAGGTCATCAATCACAATCAACTGTCAAATTGAGGGCCTCAAAGCCTTCAATCTATGTTGATTTAAAATATCATCAGTTCAACAAGACATAAGGTATTACGATAACACATTTTTTTTGTTTTAATATCACTTTACTAAAGTTTAATAATTAATTTTTCATTGAATAAGAGATAGGTATATATATATATTTATGCTTGACAATTAGAGTTTCAACCTTTAACTCATCTTTCACTTAAAAAGATAATAGAACTCAAAAATATTATACGTTTCCTAGTTGTATAAGGTTCCAAATGTTAACACATACCATTTAGATTAGTAAAATTATATTGTAATAACCAGGGACTTCCTGTGGGCTAGTGGTAGGGAATAAAGGCATGTCGCACTATGGTTGTGGGTTCGATTCCTGCAGCTTTGTTTGACGCGATGGTTTATGCCCCACCCTGCAGGTTGTCCTTTTCCTAAAACTATAGTATTATAATATTCCAAAAATAATCTTCAGAAATGTTTTAACCATAGACAATACTATCCAAAGTTCAACTTAATCCATTCCAACCTTTATAGTTATCCAAAATACCTCCGTCCAGACTTTCTCTAAAGGGTCCTTAAATTCCAAAATCAATTGTAACATTAGATTCCCTAATCAAAGTAAAGTTTATCTTATTGTCACATACTAAAAATATGATTTCCTTCATCACATTAAAACCTTAATGATAACCAACAAGTACTGCCGTACAATCCTTATATATATATATATATATCACATTATTCTAATAACCAGAATATAATCCATGAGTCCAAAAGCACCAATACATTAATTATTCTACTTCAACTGTAGTAATAGAATAAGATTGTCCTTGATCCCTTGGCCTTTTCTGAGGTATGTTCCTCTGACGCTTAAGACATTCATTTGCATAATGCCCCATTTCTGTACAATTGTAGCATTCAACATTGATATCCTCTTTCTTTCCTTTGCAATCACGACCCTGGTGACCTTTTTCTCCACATTTATAACAAACTCACATTCCTTTTAGGCAAGCACCGAGGTGATTCTTACCACAATTATCACATAATGGAAAATACTTCTTTCCCTTTTTCCCTTTATCCATCTCTTGTTACACCGTTCTCTTCTTCTCTTGCTTTACTTTGTTGTCATAAGACTTAGAGAATTCCATTTCTGTCTTGATAGCACATGAGACAATATCTTCATATGACAAGAAGGATTGTGAGACTAATGCTGGACGGAGAAATGGTTTTAACCCATCAAAGAAACGATCAATATTACTCCTTGGGTTACGTATATAATCTGCAGCATGCCTCGCTAACCTTGTAAAGTTGGCCTCGTATTTTGCGACATTCTCATCCTCCTTTTGTCTCAGACTCAAAAATTGTCTTTCCATATCTGCTCGATGGTCACGATGATAGTATTTTTCTAGGAAAAGCTCTTTGAACTCCCTCCATTCCATATTCGATACGTCATCATCTTCCGTTGTGTTTTGAATAAGCGATCACCACTGATCGGCATCTCCAGTGAGGTGGTAAACTGCCATGATAACCTTTTCCCTTTCGCTACTCCCCAAGGCGTGGATTATTTTATCTAAGGAATTTATCCATTGCTCAGCTACTAATGGATTTGTACCCCCATTAAATGTTGGCGGTTGTTTCCTCATGAAGCAGTCTAACATTGATCCTCCACGTTGCGGATCATGGTGCTCCATACGAGTAAGGTTATTATTCATAACCTGAGTGAGTTGACCTAGTACGGTAATAAGTTGATCACTACCAGTTGTATCTCCAGATCCACAATAATTATCATGAGAAGGAGGGCAATCCCTACACGGAGTTCGTGCATTGATACGGTTTCCATTCCTTCCACTAGGCACCATTTCTAAACAATGGCATAAACTAGATTAGTTTGTGAATCAAAATACATAATTCCATACTTGTAAAACACTTAACATAAATTGAACTATTTATGGATGTAATCCATAATCATAAAAAAAATTCTTTGAGGAAGTATATACTCATAACCCTTCATAGTGTTTTGTATTGAAAATGAGAATTATCCAAAGCATATCCCCCGGGTGTGTCGTAACCAAGAGTTCAGCAAGGATCGTTGTTGTGCACCAGTTCCCGTTCGAGTATAGCTCAAAGTGGTGTTTTCGGGTTTTACCCCTAGGTACATATGTGCCAGAGCAGCCTCTACCTGCTCGTATCCAGACATGGATGTACTGCTCGGAAAACTCACAAAATCTCTACAATACCAAAATTTTAGGAAGTTCTTCTATACTAATCCTCAAAGTTCATCTTAGGTCTACGTACTCTAATTAGAGTTTGTCTAAATCTAGCTTCCAAGGTTTGTAGTAAAATTCCTCTGATACCAACTGTAATGCCCCGACCCCAGCTACCCGGAGCCGGTGCGTTACTTCGTATCATTAGCATGATCACAAAAGATCAAGTCTCAAAATACCGATTAGTTTAGTAGCCTTGGAAACACTAGATAAATTAATAAGTCTTACATTAAATAATAAAGTAAAACAAAACTACTACATCTTCTTTTCATATCCCCTTATAATATCCCTGCAGGTCATTCATAATATACTTCTTCACATCCTGTAAAATATTAAAACATTGAAAGGGGTGAGCTCAGATTCTCAGTAAGGATAACAGTATTGCGGAAGCTTTCATAAATAAACATTAACATTTAAGGCAATGTATAACAAAAACAAAAGCCTTTTAAACATGAACTTCAACATAATATGTAAAAAGTAAAATGAGATAATTCCATTTACTTATTAACATGGATATTCTATTGGTAGAATAATCACATGCAATATCATTAACCACTTTCATAATGATGGAATGCATAATGCCAGACATTCTGAAACATTTTGTCAAGGCCTCGGCCAAGACGTCTAAAATGATTAAGGCCTCGGCCAAAATCACAAATCAAATTGGGAAAGGGACTCGGCCAATTCCACATCTAGTTGACTCATAAGACCTACCGATGCATCGAGGAGCTATAGCGGGCTCCACCCGTCACTTATTATGTCCAATGCATTCCTCATATGAATAGGTTTAAACATATCACAAACCATAACATAATCATATCACATAAAACATGCATAAAAGAAACATAACATTTCCACATTTCAATCACACGATATCAATACAGAACATTGATATAATAAAAATTCTTTCAAAACCATTTTCAATACCAAAATAAAAGAAAAGTAAAACATGGTATTTATTTTTTTCTTTTAAAAATAAGTTATGGCTTGTAGAGGAAGCTGAAACTCAAATAATGGTCACAGCGGCGGAGAGTTCATTATCGTCGCATATGTACAGAAAGAAAAACATTCCATTTTTGTCGTTTAGTAAAACGCTTCGTATAAAAAAGATTCCTTTTTAATAACGTAAAATTCAAATGGGTTTATACACCGTATAAAAGAAAGTTGTGTATAAAACCAAATATTCCTCAATGAAAGGGGATTGAGACGAAGTCATTAAAAAGATCATATTTAAAATAAGATAGATCTATTATGTGTATTCACTATAGTTACACATAAAGAAAGTAAGAATATAAAATAGGACATAATAATATCATGACATAATTTGAAAGTAGGAGATTAACCCAAAGAATGGAAGTTGGGTTAAGAAATTCCCTTACCTTGTGTCTGACTTGATTCGACCATTCATTAACCTCCTGAATAATAAAATAGGGTTAATATCTGCCATTTTTAATTTCATTATCCTTTTTATATCACTTATTACAATGTTATGAACATTATGTAATTATTTAAGTTAATAACGGTCGTTTTGTCGATTTTTGGTACTTGAGTCAACAATAAACTTCTTATAATTACAAGTTGTTTATGTGGTAGAATATCAATTATCTACAGAATTATATTCATGATTTAGATGTCATATATTTCATATATATCCAGTATATACATTCATTCATAATATTACGTAACATTTAGAGGTAAGAAATGAAATGCACCGTTCATGGAGACGGTAAGCCGTACGTACGCATGAACGCTACTTTCATTTCTATTTCGTATTTAATGGAATGAAATCATAATTATATAAATGTATACTATAGTTCTAGTATAATATAATATATAATATCATTTACTCCATCCTTTATACATCCCACATATGGCATTAACGATTCACATCACTTTGAGGGGGCGGTAGTCCGCATTTGTTAAAATGAAATTATCGCGTTTACCCATAATGGAAATCATAAAGTATGCCATAAATGATAAATACAGAAGCATAAAGAAAACATAAAAATATTATATATCATATATAAATATAGTGACATCTTAATGGCCACATTTGAAGGTGTTATATGAGTGTTGAACAATCATCGTTTCGTGAGGCAAAAATTCGCCATCCACAGAAACAGTATGTTCTTTAACCATTAGATGTAGGTGTGTGTAAGTGTAGCTCGAATCCTTGTTATAAAAACATCCTAGTATATTTAGGATACTGGTGTTGTTACAAAATAAATGAATAAAAAGAGTTTAGGTGGTTGGAGGATAAAAATAATCCAAAACAACATTAGAGAAGACATTACCTCAAAATCGGGTAACTCTTTTTGATTTGAGCCAAAGGCTTCCTTGGGAAGCGTTCTGCCCAAAGTGAGGCTTCTAGGGGTAAGAGGGGGAAGTTGGGAGAGTATTTGGGCAGAGTTTGGCCGAGCCAAATGGCTTGAAAGTGTGAATGAGGTGGTAGAGGTGGGGGCCTTTTATAAGTGGAGAGGATGGGGCACTCTTGGAATGTAAAGAAAAGTCACTTTATCATAAATTGAGTTTCAGATTTTAGAGGTCCCACACTTATATAATTCGAGGATAAGGTGATAAGGGTTTGAAATCTACCCATTCAATAGGCTTTGGACAAGTGTAAGCCTTGGATATTACATTATCTTTTCATTTTATTTAAATCATTAATTAATGAGGTAATCGCTGCATCATCATTGTGTCATTAAAAATATAAATTATTTAATGTCTAAAAATTCTAAAAAAATAACCATAATGTAGGAAATCTTTTCATATTTCTAATGAATATTTATGGTCAAAAATTTAACTTATATAACCCCATGTAATAATTGTTTTAGTAAAACAACTCATGTTTGTGACATTTTTATTTTAACATTAAATAAAATGTTTTTAATGTCATTTTCCAACAAAAGTGGCTCCATGGGGTCCCAAGTTCACCCATGGATTTTCTTGGTCGGCCATGGATCATCCAATGAGGGTAGGACATGTGTCAAGCTCATCTCATATTATTAAAACATTATTTTTACCTTAAACTACACTAATTACCTCTAATCGCGATTAAGAACTTTAAAGTTACTATTCACCAAAAAATTATTTTAATCTCATTGAACCACATTTTACTTCTTAATGACAACCATGTATGTCGGATTTTTGAAAATCAAACCACAGAAGTGGTAATATTTCATTTAAACGAAAAAAATCACTTTTTTAACTACCACTTAGTGGTTTCACTATTCATCAAAAATTGATGTTTTTCAGAACAATGCCAAAATTTCACCCTAAGCTATAATTGATATTCTGAATTCAAAAATGATGTATATTTTATGAAATTACAAACATATAAGTTTCATTAATTAATTTTATAATTAATTCCCGCTGTCACAACAAATAGCGTGTTTTTAAGAAACAATATATATCAAAAGATTGACAATTGTTTATGTCCAATTTCAAAGTGAAATTAATTCTAATGAACACCATTGGATAAAATGGTAAAAATATATTATAATTATACTTTAAAACCACTCAATAGTTTAACTTATCACTATAAATTATTTTGATTAAAAATGTTGTTTTAAGTATTTTTAACTATTCATAAAAATTTCGAAGTTCTCAGAAAATTACAAAAAATTCAAAATAGGCTAATTTCAATATTAGGAATACAAAAATGAAGTCTATTTTGAAATATAAAATTTCTATAAATTTAAAAGGTGGTTATAAATATTCATAATGGCTACTTTGATTAGTTGCGGTGTGTTAGAACTCAAAGATGCGTACAATGCAAGCTATTGAATTATTGAATGAGAAGCGTATCATGGAAGCTCGGGGTGTTACAATAGATAACATAATCTCATAGATGAATGTTACTTACTATTGTAATATGTCATTTACATCAATTCTATTTTGATATAAAGTGAAGGACAAAAGGTAAATTCTAGAGAGATCACAATGGAGTAAAATTATAAGAAAACCACCAATGTTTCAATGGTGGATACAATTATTTTTAAGAATATCAGATCTCCAAATGGTAAAACATTGGTGTACCCACCAAAAAATAATAATGGACACAATTTGGATAGTATTTATCAACAAAAAAAATAAGTATATTTATTGGTTACCACTAGTTTTGTTAGAGGTTTGACTATAATGAAATTGATTTCTTACATTACAAATTTGTAAATAGGATTCAAAAAAGGCCTTAATTTAGTGATATTAGTGCTAATGTAAATGGAAATCCTATTTTACATCTGTAAGAATTAGGAAAATTAATAAATATATTAGTTAATAAAAGATATTATTATCTTGACAATTCCTATGAGTACTGCAACAAAAGTGATCAAAATGAATATGTAAACTCATAAGAAAAACTCAGTGAAAATATTTTTTTGATGTAATGATAAGACCAAAATTTACAAAGAAGTAGGTGAGAAATGAATATATGTATTCCCTAGGGAGAAAACAAAAGATGTTTATTGAGCCAATTACTCCCATGAAAAATGTTGAAAAGGATGTCAAACCAATGTGGAGATTTTTCTACTATGAAAGAATATTCCATATTATGGATAATCAGAAACATTCATTGAATTTTAAGATGAAAAGAGTAATTATGGTATCTAAAATTTCATCAATCCAATATATGACCAATAGGGTTGGTATAGTTGAATAAATTCTTGAAAAATGAACATGAGAGGTCTCCTAAAAAGATAATTGAAAACTACTGATGATATGCGTTGAAGGTGAAAAATCTATGGATATACAATAAAAAAGTTCCTGGAATAGCTACCATAATAAGAGATATTAGTAATGAATAATTTTAAATCCATAGTGCCTTCGTTCAAAAAAAAATTATCGCTAAAAATGTTTCTATATAGAAATGTACCCAAAAAAATCTTAATCACCAAGATATCCTATTTGGAATTGGAACAGAAGATGGATAAAGTTGATTGGAGTGAATATTATTTTGTTTATAAAGTGAAAATATCCATTCTATCCAAGGATAATATTGATATAAAAAAAACCCATGTTTCCCATTATGTTTCGTGGGAAAACATTTGGGAAAGGAGACATGAAGATTTCTCTTTATACTGATGTTAAAAGAACTAGAGGATATTGGTTGAGAGGAATGTCTCAATAATTACACGCTAATTGAATAGAAGGATACCCATACATTATTTTATTATTTTTTATTTATAATTAAATGAGATATATTTCTTAAATCCACAGTATTCATTAGATGCATGGCCACTACATTCCAGGTTATTAATAGATAATTTTTGGGTGTGTAATCTCTAAAAAACAACAATTTATTAAACCATTTAATTAGTTTAAATGGATGTGTATTTTTTTAGTCATTCAATGAATAAAATATACAAATAATTAACTCAACTAAATTAATGTTGGAATTAATACATGCATCATTTAGGAGTGTAATGAAGCTTATATAATAAACTATTATATGATGGTAATGCTGGGGTATTAGAATGTGTGCATGAGGATAATTGGGTGAGACTCTCCAACACTCAACATTATCTTCCTCATCCCCCTTTACATTAGGATATTATAGCACATCATAGATGGTAATGAGTCTCATTCATAAAATGAACAATTCTGTTTTTCTCAAGGATACTAATGGAGGTTGGAGGCTTTTATCTACCACTTTAGTTATCTATATTGATGTGGAACAATTTTATCACACTTTTCCAAATATATTTTGATTAACTTAATGATTATATATTTTTTAATTGACCTTTTAAGGGAGAGCAGTTTAATCTAGAAAAAATTGGATGCTTTTAGTGCTCATAGTTTTTTAGATATAGAATTTACTTTTTCCTAGGGATGTTCTAGTATTTTTCAATTATTTGTTAAGTATATTTTATCAAATAACTATTGTTTGTTCCTAATTAATCATTTTAAAACCATAAAATCTATTATTTTTTACATGCAAAAAAATTAAGGATTTATAGAAGCTCTTGTATAGAAGTAGAAAAATAAACTAAAACCATCTTCAATCCATGATTAAAAATGATCACTAGAGTGAACATCATGATATAGTTGTGGCCGTTTTTGGAGGACCCACCATTTATAGGGAGATAAAATTCAATATTTCCTCCACATCCATATAATTCCCCATCTGAAGAGGGATGATAACTATGAAAATTCATTGGTATTTGAAATCATTACCATCCCCATCATCTGAAGACATGACTATTATAGCCCATTTGGGATTCCAATGTATGCACTCAAATGTACTAAAATTTGAGATAATCCATGGGAAAAGAATATTAAATCACACTTCATGAATAATTTTGATGTTTCTCCACAAATGAATTCCAACTAATCTATTATTGAATATTTTATAGTGCCAGTTTTATAATAGATCATGTGAGGCATGATAAAAAATCTAAGGTGAGAAGGAGTAAGTCAGAGATCATAATGATTAGTACTATAGAGTATTTAACACCCATCATATAGAATTAAAAAAACTGAAAAATCTTGGTTTAGTCTTATTTAAAAATGATACAATTAGTATCATGAGTTAAACTACTTCATCAAGATTCAGATATGTCATAAAATTTATCTACATGAATCAGAATGGCTATAAGGTCAGAGTGGGATTGTGGAGGGATTCCACTACGTAAACCAAAATGGCTAAATTGGAAATCATGTACATTGATAAAAATTGATATGTTGTAAAATTGGCTATGTGGGATGTTTTTATACATCACAAATCATCTATGTAATAAATCACACACATCGATATATTCTCCTACTTTGAGTGATAGATACGTGAATAGAAATGGCTATATGTTTCCAAATGCCTACGTGATAGAAATCATATAAGTGATTTAAATAAGACACATAGGTGAAATTGTAATGTTAAAGGTAGATCCTTTCACTAGAATAATTTTCTTCAAGACTTATAGTGCACCTAGTATTTTCATATATAATTCTACTCCAAATTATCTTGAAGGTGTACAAAAAGCATAATCAATGAAGGATTTCAAAATCATTGGAATTCATTCAAGGATAAATTTTTCTATAATCCTAAATATGTGATCACGACCATAGATCCATCCATATTGAGATCTTCTATGATTAGGATCATGGTTTCTGTATGGGTCATAGCTTCTAGTATTTTCATATTCTGTTATGAGGAGCATCTCTTCGATTACCAAGTGATGGTGATATACTGTGGAAATCATGCCACACTGAAGCCAAGGAGTTTCTTGGAGATCCATGATAGTGAGATTGAGTTGTGGATAGAAGTTTAATTGGAATATTAATAGAAGATGAAGAATAAAAAATAAGGAACATCAGAAAATGCACATCGTTATTAAAATAACAATATATAGAAAAATGAGAGAACAAGGTCATCGAGATCTACTAGGAGATGAGAAGGAGCTATTGTATAAAGAATACACTTCTATTTTCTCTTTTGTTTATTCTTTTATTTCTTCTTGGATCATTATCTTCTACACATTTTTCTTTTTTTAATATATCTGTGATTTTTATCTAAACATTTTTGGGAGAAATAGGTTGTGTTGGTTGATATATTTTACTTTGGTCATGAATTTTCGTAATGGGATTCAAATCTCAATTTCTATTATGAAAATCATTTTATTTTAAAACATCAAGTTTAATGAAAACTGATCTTGATCATTCTTAAATTCATATAGTATTCTATTTTATTATTTCATTTAAATGTAAATAAATCTCAAGGGAGAGTAGCACAATGAGTTTAACTGACAATTTAAACTTAGTGATAACTAATTGTTTCTCGCTAAGTGATCAAGTGACTTCTTCTATTCATAAGATGTATGTGTTATTATATCACAAGTACTATTTTAAAAAATAGGGATATCCACTTTGAATTAGTTCCATGAGTTTGAATTCTAATGAATAAATGATGGAAATTCTATATAAATACAAGCTATCCAAATTCCCCTTACATCATCAACTGGTCTCTCTCACAAGTTCTTCTCTTTTTCCCAATTTTTTGTCTCTTACTCTTCTCACTCTCACACTAAAATAAATATAAATTGTTATTCTAATCACTACATAAACACCAATCCCACATTCAATATCTTCCTTTGTGTTGTTTTGTTGTGTTCATGTTCTGTTTATCTACATGGTCACAGACTTAACTTAAAAACATTGATTCCTTCCTTATGGATCAACCTCTTCTCATAAATAACTAGTTTTGAGTAGTGTTATAAATAATTATTTTTCATGAGTCTAATAACTATCATTTCAGTTATGAAAAATATTAGATAAATATCATGGATGTGTCAAATGATTCTTTAATTAATGGTATATACATTAACAGGTTCATTATATTCAATATTATATGAAGTTTCATATTTTCTATTTTGAAGTCCATGATTTTTGGTTTATTTCACTAATCCCACTTTGATTACGTGCTCCATAATCCTATAAAATGTTATAAGATTGAGACATTCTCTTAGTTCATGAAATTTTGCTTGAGAAAAAGAGAACACCATAGAATAGAAAACCACATCATATGCTTAAAAATCTTGACCAAACCAACACACCATCATGGATCTCTCCCATTCAATTCATGGTATATGTGTAAATTTAGTGAAAATAGTTTTCCACTCATCACCAAGGGGTGGTGAGGAAACAGTTTTGGTTTATATGTTCAACATTAACACATATAAAATGACCATCAAATATTCCGTACTGTGGGGTATATATGTAGTTTCTTACAGATGAATTAATTCTTCAAAAAGAAACATCTAAAAGTACACCACAACATAGTGCAAGATTTTGTGGTGAGGAAAAACTATTTTATTGTAATTTTTTAATTTTTGATTGAATTAATTGTTTATAAACGGTTTATAAATTATATTTAAAATTATTTCAAGGATATTTATTAATTAATAAAATTTATATTTATTAATTAATTCCAATTGGTTTAGAATTAATTAATAGATGTTTTTATAACATTTATTATTAAATATTCATTAAAATATTACATTTCATTATATTAAATACCTTTTAAAATTACTTGGATGGTTTTATGGATGATAAATAAAAGGGTTTATTAAATAATTATTTAAAAGTAAATTTGTAAAATTTTTATAAATTTTCTAAATGAGGTAGGAATATAAATTTTTTATATTTGAAAATTTGTATTTTTAATAATTACATTGAATTGTTAATAATTAATATGGCATTATTTGAAGTAACCTATAAATGATATTTAGATTATCTAAAAAGTGTAAATAATATATATTTAGTTATAAATTTTTTTATAAATAATTATAATATCATATATATAAAATTAAGGTATATATAATGATTAATAAGAAATGATCATATGAAAATGAATATAATGTTTTACATTCAAAATTATGGAATATCCATTATGTGTAGATGAAATTTATAAATGTATTTATGTTTAGGTTTTTATATGTATTGTTCCCAAATGGTAATATCATGTTTAAATATTTTATTGAATCATTTACTTGAAGTTTATTCCATATTTCGTTCATAATAAACAATGGTTTATTATATGAATTATCTATTCTATAGATTAAATTTTAAACTACTTTTTGGAGATGGATCATTTCATTACATTCTAGGAATTACTCCATGATAAATATAATCTTTATTCTACCTCAACCTCAGCATGTAATTGAAGTAACAATAGTAAATTAAGTTATTGATTACAATATTTTGTATTAGTATTTACAATTATGTTGAATTATATTCTCTCTTGAGTAATCTGTCTATGATTAGATGGACATGGGGTCAAACTACCTACCTACCTGGAATCCTCTACAATATCTAGGTTGGTGAATGGGATTGGTTATCAGTGACCCTAGTCTTACTCATGTATACATTATCAATCTCATATAACTCTAAACCATTACATGAAGGGTTCTTGTACCTTATATATATATGATGAATTCTGATATGTCGTAATATACTTGACTTCTATTTTTGGGTGAGTAACGCAAACATGTAGGTTGTGTAAATTGTTACACATAAATATGGATTTAATATATTGAATTGGTGTAGGTAATTGGATTATAAAATAAATTACTATAATATTGAACGCATAAAAAGGAATAACATGAGATAATATGTTTGATTAAATACCCTTCAGATACTAAGTGTTAGATTCCTTCCAAGTTGAAACATGACAAGACCTCAACAATATAAATAGGTATTTTCATGCCAAAGATTGGTTTCCCTAGATTATATTTCGTAATGAGTGTATATAGTGGGTTATATTGGATTATTTGTGGGTTGGTAAATGCCAAAGTGGGTACCCAATATTTTCTTGTGTTATCTCTTCTTTATATGTTTTCTTTGGGTTACACTAGTTAGGAGACCCTTTGAGTTGGGATACCAATAGATCTGAGTTAATTTTATCTATATAATGGATTGATTAATTATATACCCACTCAACTATCCAAAAATAATATATTATATTATTTTTATGACACCCTACTAAAATATCCAAGAGAAGAGTTTCACAAACAAAGTGGGGTCATTTTCTTAGTGAAATATGGATCCTTGCCTACTAATAGATATAATGAATTTTTATAAATTGGTCATCATCTTAGTGGGAGTCCATTTGATATATCACCTTATTAAATTTATATTAATCATGATACCCATATTATAAAAGATTATATTGTATATAAATGAAATCATCATTGTCTAAATAAAATGATTTATTGATACATGGAAGTAAAAAACTTAATCTAAGCTACTAATAATATTATTAAATAATGAAAATGTATTATTCATGATTGGAGATTTAATAATGGTTCGTAGTTAAAAATTATTTATGTCTAAAGAGATACTTATTATGTAACCAACAATTGAAATTTTTCAAAAAGTGAATCTAAATGATTAAGGAATAATATACTAATTCATTTTTGGTATCTAATGCATTAGGTGAAATGGGAATAAAGTAATCTTAGTCTTCTCTAATGTACTAAATATGATTGGGAACATCAATTATTTAAGGATTTTTATTATATATACTAAATATGATTTGGTATTTCAAATGATATTCAATATGACTGAATATGTTTAAAAATTGAGATTAAAGGTAACCTTTAAAATATATTATTAATAGAATTCAATTCAATTTTTCTGCTAGATATTTAATATCAACAATATATTTTAAAATGATTTTAAATATACATAGTGGTCAGAATATAAGAATGAAATGAATGATCAATCTTGTCATCAGTATCTATGAAATGGAGTTGGGGTGATTCTGTATTAAGGACTCTGATACTTTATGATTGGAGAAAATTGTCATGGGAAGTGTATTTTATCTAATTTCTCATTCGATAAGAGAAAGTAATTAAATTTTTATTTATTTAAATGAGGTGGGTTGTTCTCTAATAATCTCTTTTATGATATGGTTTATTCGATAACATTCTTAAAAGGGTGTTTAAATGGATTTTTATTGCTAAGGAATTCATCTAATTTTCATTAATGGAAATGGTTCAAAAATTATTATTGATTTTATTAAGAGTTTACCTAATATTATCAAAGATTTGAGGATAAAATGTCTAGATATATGATGGCAGATACTCGTTATATGTAAATAGTTCTAATGTGTAAAATTTTAAACACGAAGAAAAATATATTTTTGATATGTTCATGGATTATTCTTCAATAATTATTTCAAGGTCATCACTAACTAGGTTTATCAGGAAGGGAGAGTAATAATTCAAAATTATGGGATTATCCTAGATACCTAAAAGAGTTTAGTGAACTCAATGGAATCTCTACATCATTTTATAGTTATTATATAGATTAATTTGTTTATTTTGAAGGGAATTTGATACTAAATTCATATTTTATAAAGCACTATAAATCTACTTGAGGTCAGAATAAAAGGAATAATTAATAATATCTTGTAGCGTTCAATAAAGTGATGAAATTTTTTTTTTACATCATTTATTTGAACATAAATGAATGTATTAGTCTTAGATTTTTCTATGTAAAAATACTTATGTTCATCTCATTTATCTTATGTGATAAAAAGAGTTTTTTTACAACAGAGAGTAGTTTTGAACAAAATTGAGATGAATAATTTTATACACATGGTTTATGACTCATAAAATTTCTATAACACATTTAGAGATGATGATAGGGATAATATTGTTTGACTTTAATAAATTTTTTATCCAGTTTTTTGTTAAAATATGAAGGAATGTTATTCACTCCCATTAAAGGTATATTATAATAAAGATTTATTCTTAGAGGAAAAATAATATAAATAAGTATAATACCATATATGATATTGAAACAAGAGTTTATTTATTAATTTTCCTACTAAAAAGATATAAATATTATTTTCTAAAACAAAAATGTTTGTGTATCTCTGTAAGATATTCTGAAAAAATATATTTACTAAGAGGTTAGTGGGAGTACGCTTGGACTTAGATATATTCAATGATAAAAATTAAAAGATTAAACCAATCTCAACTTTAATTTGATTTCCAAATAATAGCCTTTATTATTAAGATATATTTTTATAAATAAAAATGTATATAGTTACATATAGTTCTTCTGAATAAGTTAATAATTTTTTATCCTATAATAATTAATGATACATAGGTAAATAATAATGTGAGTAGTTAAATAATTTCAACGGAGAATTTTAATTTAAAAGTAAAAAATATGATGATAATGCATTTATAAATATGTATAAGTAGAAGATAGAAGTTGAAATCATAATATTTCATGTTTTGAAGATAAGTTGTTTTGAATCTGTACAATAGTAAAATTGTTTGGAATATTATTTCTATGTCACAACATTATTAAAACTGGGTAACTTCATAGAAGATTCTCATAAAAGATATTATTAGTAGGGTTTTATAAAATGGCCATATAGATATTTGATGAGAGTTAAATAGGATGTAATGAGTAAAAAACCCCCAATGTATAGTATACAGAAAGGTAATATGGTAGTTTATCATATATGGTATGATAGATAGGAATTAATTTTGATTCTATTTAATATTAATAATCAATTTTTAAGGATACAAATGTATCATAATAAATGGAAATATCCATTTCATCATTCTCTCCTTTTTGATACAAGATTAGAAATATACATCTCATAGAAATTAATAATAATTTACCTCTCAAATTATGAAATTAATTTTATCCATTGCCAATGTTTTTTATAAATTATTATAGGTTATGATGAAATATTAACGTTTTCTTGAGTATGATTCTTGTATAAAGATACAAAATATTTTCATGAGGTATAAATAGGTGTTTTTATGCACTAGATGGCATACTGATTTTACTGTACTGAGTTTCATATAGGTGTCTTTGATATAATAAGGGTGCATAGAACATATTTGGGTCCAAATTCCCTAAGATTGGTGATATTTATATCATTAAAACATTCATACTTTGATACCCTACAAACACAATTCTACATGTTGTCTTTGCAAATCATGGGTGGTTCAGTATGTTTCTGATCATTTCATTAGTTGGATCAAAAACAAGATGGTAATTTTCCTCTAATACTATGACCATGACATTAGGGACCTTGATTAAGATAGACTATGGGATCTTTGTAACGTCATAGATCTAGGTTCCACTCAACAGGTGCCCCAAACCCGGTTGTTCACATGACCTCAAGAGCATTTCCCCAAACACCAGAGGCTGCTGACTAGCAACGATGGCCTAGGTCTAATAGTGGAGAAACTATGCCCTCATTTTTCAAACTGTGGTGCAGCGGTGAAAATATAAACATACCAAAAGTGGAAGCAGTAAAAAATACCAAGCTAAAATGGAAAATAGTACACAAGTAAAAGATAATAACAATAATATAAATATGATGATGCAATATGTCCCTAAGTCTATCAAAGTAGCCAAAACAGGATACACTGCAATCTGAACAGTACAGTACAAGGGACAAATACAGCAAATCAAAAGAAAATATTGCAGTAGGAACTCGATAGAATCGCAAGACTAAGCATGGTCCCCTTCTCTCCTACTCCTCTAAAACATCACGTACCTGTATAGGGAATATTTCCCTAATCTACACCTGTTGCAACATAATCTATTTGGGCCTAATACGTGACCCAAACAAGGTGGGAGAAATAAATCCCAATAGGCAACCAGCAAAGGCCCATGACCAACTGTCAGTGAAAATGTTGAACAGCAGTGTATAGTAATGAAATTTAGTAAACTAGGAAGTACTCTAAATCATCTACTCCTACCAGTTCCATTACCATTTAATTATTATTTAAAAATTCAAAGCATGTGCTTTAGCTTGGGAGGTTTAACATCAGAAATGACCCCATTGAATATTCAAAGTAAACAGTGTCCTCAAAGATATGAAATGTTGAGCTTGGGATAACAGAACCACATCCTCAGGCTAATCAGAACCACACTCTCAGGTTAATTAGACCCACACCCTCAGGCTAATCCAAACCAAGCCCTTAGGATAATCAAAACCATGCCCTCAGTCTAATCATTACCACACCCTAAGGATAATCAGAACCAAGCCCTCAGGATAATCATAACCATGCACCTGTGCTAATTAGAACCACACCCTTAGGCTAATCAAGTAACCACTCCCTTTGGCTATTCAAGTAACCACACCCTCGGGCTAATCATAAATCGCCCCAGTGAATATTCAAAGTAAACAGTGTCCTTAGACATAAGAACAGTTGTCTGCGGGCTAACAGATCCATGCCCTCGGGCTAATCAGAACCCCACCATCATGATAATTAGAACCACACCCTCAGGCTAAACCGAACCACGCCTTCAGGCTAATCAGAACCACACCCTTAGGCTAATCCGAACCACACCCTCAGGATAATCATAACCACGCCCTCAGGATATTCTGAACCATTCCCTCAGGCTAATCAGAACCATGCCCTCAGCCTAATCAGAACCACACCCTCATGAAAATTAGAACCACATCCCCAGGATAATCATGTAACCATGCCCTCGGGCTAATCATGTAACCACACCCTCAGGCTAATCATGTTAACATGCCCTTAGACTAATCAAGTTACCACACCCTCAGGCAAATCAAGTAACCACGCTGTTAGGAAATTCAAGTAACAGGGTCGATCCCAACACATAAGCAAGAAATTATATATACATTTTCACTCATGAAAACTCAAATCATTCTATAATCATGGCATACCCTCGATTATCCTGGGAAAACAGCTAAAAAAGGGAAACGCACCCATGGGGTGGCCTTGGATCAAGGAAACGATCACAAATAGTAGGTTATACATAATCATTAAATGACCTATACAATTCTAGGTATTTTATCAGTCATGATCTTAGTCATAAAACCCCCCAAGCATGGGCGTGTAGCACAATGGTACACAGAAACCACATGATAGTTGGAATTAAACATCAGACCACCTGTGTTGATCTCTTTTGATAAATACACGTGAACGACGCCTCTTGAAACACCTGTGAATGGTGTATATCTGGGATAAACACCCACCAATTCAAACTCAAATTACATCCCCTCAAGAATGAATTGGAATGAGAGGTTCAGGATGAGAGAATAACTCGCCTACGCGGTTCAAACAAGACCGTCAGCGAAGGAATCTGTGTTCCAGTGTATGATCGGGAGCTCTTCCAAGCTCCAGCCCTCTCTCTCAAGCTCTAAATGAGTTCTATGAATCCTCTGTCGAAAGAGGAGGATACTGCCTATTTTAAGAAAAAAACATGACTAAATGGTGTGTACTCTCTAGTACACGGTGTGCACATTTCATTTTTTTAACTCTTCCTCTGGAAGACACTTTCCACCGCCTCATTGTTCATTTGTCGACATGATTACATGACATGTATTTATGAGTACAGGGCGTGTACTATCATTCGGATGGCGGTTACTTCAACTGCCTAACTATTCACATGTCGACTGATTACATGACATGTATATACTATGTACACTGGGTGTAGTAAGTTTTTACACCCTTCATCGCCGACAGGACTACACGCCAGGTGTACTCATCCCACAGAGCCAAAGTACATGATGTGTGGAAAAGTACATGGCATGTACCCACAAAAATTAGAAATTTTTTCCATTTTCCTTATTTTCTCAAAAACACTTAATGAAAAAGTAAAAGAATAAACCCATACCTCAATAATAAGAATTGGGTACTTAGAAACTTCCCCCTTTAAAGCAATTTTTCCACGAATTTCCTTTCCATGGGTGGGGAAGAAAAAGATGAGAACAAATCTTTCCACTTAGCATGTACGTCATTCTCCCGCTCCCAGGTTTCATCCTACACTCGGCCATGCTGCCATAGCACCCGTATGATAGGAACTGACTGGCCTCGAAGAACCTTCGTGCTCCTATCAACAACACAAATCAGATGCTCCTCAAAGGATGCATCGGTCTGAACTTCAACCTCCTCGGGCTGAAAGAGGTTAGACAAGTCTGAGTGATAATAGTGTAGATGAGATATATGGAAGACGTTGTGCATGGCCCGATACCTCTATGGCAACTCAAACCGATAGGAAACTAGCCTGACTCTCTCCAGAATCTAAAATAGCCCCACAAAACTAGATGAACGTTTACCCTGTCTCCTGATACGTCTGTGTCCCAACCTTGGTGAAACACACAAGAAAACCTGATCCCCGACCACGAACTCCAAGGGTTGGCTGTAGAGATTAGCATAAGATTTCTGATGACACTGTGGAGTAGCCATCCACTTTTGAATCAACTAGACATGCTCTGAAGTCTCCTGCACAAGGAGTGGTCCCAGTAAAGCTGCATCACTTGTCTCTAACCTACACAAGGGTGATCGACATAGTCTACCATATAAATCCTCATTAGGTGCCATCTCAATAGTTTCCTGAAAACTATTATTGAAGTAAAACTAGATCAGGGGTATGTGATTTTCCCAAGAGACACCAAAGTCTAAGAAACATTCACACAGTATGTCCTCAAGCACCTGTATCATACGCTCTGACTGGCCATCAGTCTTAGGGTGGTAAACTGTGCTTAGATGCACCTGTGAACCCAGTTCCCTCTGAAAACTCTTCCAGAAATGAGATGTAAAGCTGGCTTTAGTATCTGAAAGGATAGAATGAGGTACCCCATGAAGACGTACTACCTCTCGAATATACAAATTCTTGAGCTCGTCAACACTGAAGGCCTCTTTGATCGGAAAAAGGTGATCTACCTTTGTTAGTCTGTCCACAACAACCCATATGGAATCATTTCCTTGAGGTGACCTTGGTAACCCAGTCACAAAGTCCATCGTGACATAATCCCATTTCCACTCCAGAATGGGTAACTATTGTAATAGACTGGCTGGCCTCTGATGCTCTACCTTCACCTTCTGATAGGTGGAACATCTCGTAACAATAAAAGATACCTCTCATTTCATACCCAGCCACCAATAATGACATCTCATGTCATGGAACATTTTGGTAACTCTGGGATGCACTACCCAAGATGAAGCCTGAAACTGCTGCATCAAATCCTCATGTATATCCCCAGAAACCCACACTCGTCCATGGATACATAGCATCTCATAATTTCCTATCATCTAACTAGGAGGAGGGCCCTAACTTTCCACCGAATCCCATAGAACTAGGCCTTCCAAATCTGATAGTTGTCTCATCCTCACTCTATCTAGGAGGGTAGAAGTCACAGCTAAGGATGAAATATTGGCTCAACCCTAACTATCGTGCACCTCCAAATACATCTGAGAGAAAAAATTCATGAGTGCCTTTCCCCATTGTCCTTCTGCACTACCTGTATCTGAGTCCTTCTACTCAGTGCATTAGCTACTACGTGACCCTTACCAAGTGTATAGGCAAGCTCAAAGTCAAAGGACTGAAGGTATTCAACCCACCTTCGCTATCTCAGATTAAATTCATGTTGGGTAAAGATGTTTTTGAGACTTATGTGGACCGTAAACACCACAAAATGTTCCCCCAAGAGATAATGTCTCCAACAACATAACACATGAACAACTGCAGCATACTCGAGATCATTCGTCGAGTAATTCCTCTCCTGTGGCTTCAACTGCCGAGACTCGTTTGTAACTACTCGACCATCCTGCATCAACACTGCTCCCAGCCCAATACCTGATGCATCACAGTAAACTGTATATCTCTTCCCTTTCTATGGAAGTATCAGGACTAGTACTGATGTCATCCTTCACTTCAGCTCCTGAAAGGCTATCTCACAAGCTTCTGAACAATCAATCTTCACCCCCTTCTTAGTCAAACCTATCAACGACACCTCTAAGAGAGAGAAGTATTGTATAAAGTGACTGTAGTAACTAGCCATCCCCAAGAAACTCTGTATTTCAAACACGTTCTTAGGCTACTCCCAGGAACCTACTGCCCTCACTTTCTCTGGGTCTTCTGCAACTCCTGCCTCTGAGATAATATAACCCAGGAAGTGTATCTCGTCCATCCCAAAGTGGCACTTTGAGATCATATCATATAACTAATGCTCTCTCAGTGTACTCAAGATAATCCAAATATGGGTAACATGGTCTTGTCGAGTGTGAGAGTACATCAAGATATCATCCACGAAGACTACCTCAAAAGAACCAAGATATTGGTGGACCACATGATTCATCAGATCCATGAAAACTATTGGCATGTTCATGAGTCCAAATGGCATAACCAAGAACTCGTATAGACCATATCTTTTCGGAAAAGTTGTAAGCGGTATGTCTGATGGTATAACGCATAACTGATGATATCAAGATCCCAAATCAATCTTTGAGAACACTTATGCTCCTCGAATTTGATAAAAAGATCATTAAACCTTGGAAAGGGGTATCGGTTCTTGATCGTCAATTGGTTCATCTTTAGATAATCCACACATAGTTTGAGGGTACCATCCGCCTTCTTTTCAAATAGGACAGGAAAACCCCATGGAGAAGTACTGGGTCAGAAGAAACACTTTGCCTGTAACTCCCCTAACTTCCTCTGGAGCTACTGCAACTCTGGTGTATCCATTATATAATGAGGAATAGACACCGGTGCTGCTCTGGGAACAATATCAATAAGGAAATCCACTTCTCACTCTAGAGGTAGCCCTAAAATGTTGTCCAGGAAGACATAAATGAAACGATCAAATACTGGATGGAAATCCTTCTGACAAGTCCCTTGGTCATCTAGATATAAACTTGAAATCTGGGTCGTCACTCCACCTCGCCCACGATTCTCGGGTCCACTTCGGCTTTCCTAGACATCCCATTTTCCTTTGTATAGAAACACTAGACCCTTTGGTGACATCAAACTCACCCTATGATGATAGAAATCTACAAAAGCTAGAAAGGGTACCAACCAGTCCATCCTAAGAATGACTTCATAACTCATCATCTCTAAGGCTTAGTGGTCCCACTGAATGTGACACCAACCAACCTCTAGGAGGAACTCTCTACACTAACGCACACCTACCATTTGAATCCACGATAGAGTATCTAGCGTTATGACATCAGAAAAAGAAGAAACACAAAGCCCAAGGCTCTCCACAACGGGCACAGATATAAATCTATGAGTAATAATAGTATCGAAAAGTACTGATGAAAAACTGAATCAACTAGAATAATACCTCTGATAGTGGAAGGTCTGGGATCCTACTCATGTTTGGTCTATAGCACTGTGTATGCCTGCCTAGTGTCATGGCCCTACGACACAGCCTGGCTACTCTGAGCTGGGCTGCCCTTCTGCCTCTGAGATCCTGGTGTCTGGCTACCTTGTCCACGACCGCCACCTTGGCCTGAACATCCCGACATATTCCAATTACCTGAATAGTAAGAAGCTTTTAGCCCTGCTCCTGTACGCGGAGTCTGCAAAGAACCCCTCTCACTAGCCATTGGTGGAAACTCCATGTAAAAAATGCTGGAGATGACCCATCTTTCCGCAAGCTCGGCACTCCACTGGGTCCTGTGGACACTGAGGTCTCCTGTTCCCCTCTTTACCACACTGGTAGCACCTTACATGGCAACCTTAAGAAATCTTCTGGCTAGTACTATCACCATGAGAGAAATCAATCTTCCTCTTCCTATTACCAGTAGAAATAGTACTAGAAACTGGTGTCGAACTACCCTAGCCTACACAACTATCTTCCTACACGTTCTGCTCAGTAATCAGTTCCTGGTTCCCATTAGCATGCACTGAAGGAAACCTAAAAACATTCACAAGTGCTCAGATGTCATATTGAAGACCATACTCAATGCGTTGAGCCGTTAACGTCTCATCACCCACTAAAACAGGTGCAAAATGTTGTAGCTCGGGGAAACGGGAAGAACAATCAATCACTAACATGGCTCTCTACTGCAGATTCATGAACTATCGAGATCAATCTGCCCTCGGCGTCTCAAAGAAGAATAAGTCATAGAAGACTTCTTGAAAATATTCCCATGTCATGTCTCTATGATGCTCAGTCTGGGAGGTAACATCCCACCACCTCTTGGAAGAATCACACATCATGTATGTAGCGAGCTTGACCCTCAACCCAGGAGGTGTCTCAAGATGATCTAAGATAGTCTGCATAGAACCCATCCAAGACACTGCAGCCTGTGGTCTGTCATCCCCTAAAAATGTAGGCGGATGCTGTTGCTGGAATATACGTGTCATCTCTTCCATAGATGTGGCAGCCGGCGGTGCTCCTTGGAAGTTCATCATAAACCACATGAAGCCTTCACAGAACTGCGCCTCTGCACCTGAGTCTGGTATAATAGCTGGCTCCACATTAGGCTCTACTGGATGATCCATCGGTGGCCCATGGCCTACCATCTCTGGAGTATAATTGTTGCCGCTCTCCTGGTGAAAAACTCATGGTCTTCTCGACAGCATGACTCTAAAATGTCAAAAAATACCTTAGATCAATATCATCAAGGACTAAGAACCGAAATTGTAAGGAGGGGACAAGGAAAAGAAAACATTCAATTTTTACAAATCAAGAATACATGGTGTGTATAATAACTACATGGCTTGTTCCCTCAATTCTTTCACATGTGCGTTTACTTCTTCCAAAACTGGTCATGTAACACCCCAAACACACGTCGTGTTGTCCACACACACGGCATGTATTAGAATTTTCTTCCCATGCCCAATTCCTTCTACATGGCTTAGCCACACGAATATCTCTTGAATGAGAGTACACGACGTGTATAAGGTCTACACGGTGTGTACTCGACATGATTCACTAACGTGTGTTGTCCATTACACAACTGGGTACACAGCTCACTCTACATAACGTGATCGCGATAGACATGGTGTGTACGGCTTAGATTCCAATTTCCCGTGTTGTTAGTGACACGAACAGCTACCCGACTGGCACTACACGACATGTTATACCTGCACACAATGTGTACACCACCCTGTTTCCCCAGCCACACACCCAATTCCACACGGTCTCACACTGATAAAGACTACACAACGTGTCCCTTAGCTACACGGTGAGTACTAGAGGAGCTTTTCCAACCTGTGTTGTTCAAGAAACGGCCGGATACACGACTCACACTACACGGCGTGTTCCACCTTGACACGGTGTGTAATTGAAAGGATAACACCAACTTGTGTTGTTAGTCACATGACCGGATTCCCATATTACACTACACGGCGTGTATAAGAACTACACGATGTGTTTAAATGAAGATTCATCTATATGTGTTGTTAGTTGCACAGAGGACACAGGGTCAACACAACATGGCATGTACAACTGGTACACGACATGATCCCTATAGATTTATTCCCATACTCATGTTTCTTCCTATACGGCATGTACATACGATACACAGAATGTACATAATTTTTTTCTTTTCTTCCTAAACAGAAGAGTAAACAGCGTGTAATCATAATTACACGTTGTGTATTCTCCGTGTTTCCAGATAGTAAGCCTCAGAAACTACTCCAGAGCCAATAAAACCACTAAAACCAACACCTAAGTGCAAAATTATGATATGTGAGGGCCCATACTCTCTGCGAATCAAATATTGACATCTTATACATGTTATAACAAGTAAACAGGTCGATGATTCACCAAATTCCAGTTGATGAGGGCCCATACTCCTCAAAAACCAAAGTTTGGCATTTATTCACAAGAACCTTACATAGCAATACCCTATCAAATAACAGGTATTTTATCAAGGAATCTATCACAACAGCATGCATTTATTAGCATGACCTCTATCACAACGACATGCAATTTCTAATGCACATACTTGGAATGGAAACTATGCATGGAATGTGATTCTAATCTGTGCTTAACTGATGCATGAGATGAAATACCCACATCTCATCGGGTTGCAACTAAATAGAACCCAGATAGAAAAATATAAACAGTACACCACATGTGTGTCACCCAATAGTTAAAATCAAATCAATTGTAATTATCATAAATAGAAAATCACAATTTAACTCATGGCAATCCTGCTTTTTCTTGTACACAGGGTAGCTACTCCCGGGAACAATTTATTAGTGAATACCTTCATAATCTATTTCTATCCGTTGTATCCATATAATAAAATATCTCATAGAAAAGAAAATTCCTCTGATACCACTTTGTAACATCCCAGATCTGGGTCCCACTCAATGGGTTCCCGGAACCTGGTTTGTCACAAGACCTCAAGCTCATTTCCACAAATGCCAAAGGCTTCAAACTAGTAGTGAGGGCCTAGGTCTGATAGTGGGGAAACTATGCCCTCATTTGTCAAAGTTTATCATAGTAGTGAAAATATAAACAAACCAAAAGTGGAAAGAGTAAAAAATACCAAGCTGAAATGGACAAAAGTAGAGAAGTAAAAGATAACAACAGTCATATAAATATGATGATGCAATATGTCCCTATGTCTAAGAAAGTATCCAAAACAGGATACACTGCCATCTGATCAATATAGTACAAGGAACAAATACATCAAAGAAAAACAAAAAAGCGCAATAGAAACTCAGCAGCATCACAAGACTAAGCTTGGTCTCATGCTCTCCTACTCCTCTACAACATCAAGTACCTTTATAGGGACTCTTCCCTTTATATAAACCTGCAACAACATAATCTGTTTGGGCCCAAGACATGACCCAAATAGGGTGTGAGAAATAAATACCAATAGGTAACCACTAAAGGCTCATGCTCAACTGTCAGTGAAAATGTGCAACAACAATGTGTAGTAATGAAATGCAGTAAACTAGGAATTACTCAAAATCAGCTACATCTACCAGTTCCATTACTATTTAATTATTATTTAAACAATTCCAAGAACGTGCTTTAGCTTGGTAGGTATAACATTAGAAATCACCACAGTCAATATTCAAAATAAAATGTGTCCTCATACAATATAATGGTTTCCCTCGGGCTAACAGAACCACGCCCTTTGGCTAATTAGAACCATGCTCTCAAGCTAATCCGAACCACGCCCTCAAGATAATCAGAACCGTGCCCTCAGGCTTATATGAACCATGCCCTCAGGCTAATCAGAACCACACCCTCACGCTAATCAGAACCATGCCCTCAGGCTAATAAGAGCCACGCCCTCAGTCTAATCAAGTAACCACGCCCTCAATATAATCAAGTAACCATGCCCTCAGGCTAATAAAGTAACCACGCCCTAAGTCTAATCAAGTAACCATGCCCTCAGGGTAATCAAGTAACCACTTCCTCCGGCTATTAAAGTAACCGGGATAAGCGCAACACATAAGAGAGCAATTATATATACATTTACTCTCATGAAAACTCAAAGAATTCTATAATCACAGCATACCCTCGGTTATCCTGGCCAAACAGCTAAACAAGGGAAACGCACCCACAGGGTGGCCCAGGATCAAGGCAATGATCCCAAACTATAGTTTATACATAATAATTAAATTACTTATACAATTATAGGTATTTTATCAGTCAAGGTCTCTACTATACGACACCCCAAACAAGGGAGAATAGCACAAAGGTACACAGAAACAACATGACAGTTGGAATTAAACATCAGACCACTTAACATGATCTCCTCTGATCAATATACGTGAACAACGCCCCCCCAAAACACCAGATAACATCGTAGATATGGGATAAAGGTTCACCCATTCAAACTCAAATAACTTCCCCTAGGTAAATAATTGCAAGGAGATGTTCCGAAAGAGAGAATAACTCACCCATGCGGTTCAAATGAGACTGTCGGCGACAGAATCCGAGTTCTGGTGTATGATCAGGAACTCCTCCAAGCTCCATCCCTCTCTCCTATGCTCTAAACGATTTCTATGCTTCATCCATCAAAAAAGGAGGCTATTTCCTATTTTAAGGGTACAAACATGACTATACGACATGTATTCTCATGTACATGGCCTGTAATTTTCATTTTTTATCTGTTCCTCTGGCAGCCACTTTCCACCGCCTCACTTTTCATTTGTCGACATGATTACACGACATGTATTTCTGAGTATAAGGCGTGTACTATCATTTAGCTGGCAGCTACTTTCATCACCTTACTGTTCACCTTCCAACTTATTACATGGTGTGTATATACTAAGTACATGACATGTAGTCATTTTTTACACCCTTCATCTCTGATAGGCCTACACGCCCTGTGTACTCATCCCACATGGCCACTGTACACGGCGTGTGGAAAAGTACACGATGTGTCCCCACAAAATTTGGGATTTTTCCCCATTTCCCTTATTTTCTCAAAAAAACTTATGAAAAAAGTAAAAAAAGAAACCCATACATCAATAATAAGAACCAGGTTCTCACATTCTTCTAGCCTCACCTAGATAATATATATATATATATATTTCTATGAGTGACATCTAATGTTCTCATCCATGGATATGAATTTTATGTGATGTATTTGTCAATTAGATTACTCTATATAGTTTGAATCAAGAAAAGATAATTATTTTGTATGGCATTGACATAATCAGTGTCACATGGTTTCATGATGACTTAGAAAAATGAAAAATATATTAATGAAAATTTTATTACATTGAGTCCCTTTATAGCATGAGTAAAATAGATGTTTTATAAATGATTTTATTTTCATTAATTTATAAAACAATAGATTCAAATTTATTTTCAATGTTATAAAGTCCCATAGGTTCAAAAAAATCGGTTGAATGAATGGTGATTCATTTTTACTGAGTGATATACTTCAAATCTTTTTATAGATATTCCAAAAGCGATTGCATTTTTATACATATGGTATTACATATGATAAAATAAAAGTTGAAGTTAATTTTGGATTTCTAAATGTGTTTTGGAATATATTTAAATGGAGTTTTGGATATGAATTCATGATTTATTGTATATGATACAATATAAGTTTAATTTCCAAAAAGTATGTTATGTTTTTTTGAAAGTAGGAGATTTATGGAGACATATTCTTGGAATCCATTTCTTATATAGTATTCATAACCACTACATTTATGTTTATCAATATTTAAATCTTTTGTCTCACCCCTCTATAAACTATTTTTTAATGAACTGTATAAAAATTAGAAATATCGTGGGAAATAAATTCATGAATGAGATGCATGAATTGGATAAATCTTGATTTTGACTATTATAACACATGAGTTATTGAATAAATCACTATGGATTTTCCTTAGGCCTATATAGAAAAATCCATGTAATAGAAGTGGTGTGGTATGAGAATGTGTGATTATTGATTATTAGAAGTAACACTTTGACTCTGAACACTTTCTCCATTATCATCCATTGTCTCATGTGATGCGATCACATAATGGGGATGAGTAGTCTCATTCATACAATCAACAATTCAGAATATCCCATGAATATTTAAATAGGTGGGAGGATTTTGGCTTCAACTTTGGTCATTTTCCTCAAACATATCAGACAAAGTTCAAGGATGGTGAAGAGGATACTTTGGTGAATGGTACATTTTTTTATAGGATATTAATTTCTACTTTAATATATGGTTTCATATTTCTTCCATACTGACCCAAGATTTTTTGGTTTCTTTTCCTTCCACATTAATAATGAATTATTAATCAACGCAATATAAACTAAAAAATTATTTCATATAGGTAATTGAAGAAGATAAAGTGAAGGGGATTTTTTGGAGGGTTTTGGAATTTCTACATTATGAAGGATTTTCCATCAATGGACACATTAACATCCATGATAATGAGAAAGGAATTGAGAACCTTTAGGGGGTAAAAACAATAAGGTGTTATCAAATTTTGGATATTTCATAACAATATGAAATCTAGGTAGTCTATAAAAATTTGAAAAGAATTATATAAAAACCACACTAACTAATCAATAATTGATTATAAGAAAATTCATTTTTTAATGTGGTGATAATTAATGTATAAGATAAGCTAATGGGCGATTTATATGCCTTAAACTTTAATATTTTTTATGTATTTGTTAAGGATGTGTATAAGTTACATATTTCCTGGTGAATATATTTTTAATACACCTAGAGTTGTAATTTTTAAATATTATCACATGTTATGAATATTTATGGGAATCATTGTGGTCTAGGTTTATGGCATCCCATCTTTTTATAACAAAACATTAATTTCATTACACGGAACTGAAGATCGTTAAGGTTTAGTGTCTTGGAAACAAGGAACATAATACATGAAAAGAACATAAAACATTCTTCTTAAACACTTGAAAGGATTCTCTTTAAGTTCATACTAGGTTCATTACTGCATATCATAACCTGGGGACATACATCAAAAGAAAGGTTGAGCAGAAGGCCCAGTAAGAGAAACAAGAGAAACATTTTACATGTGAACTTGAGATACTTCAATAAGGACATGAAAAGAACATTAAGGCATGAGAAATAAATCATGAGATACATCATAATAAAAATAACATTTTTCATAACTTGAAGATGTGGCTGCAACATTCAATATTGAAAATAATTTCATTTCACCAAGGTCCATCCCCAATGTGTCATTAAAAATTACCAAGGTTATTCACCAAGGTATCAGTATAAAAGTCATATCTAGAGATTAAGTCTTTACCCAATACATTGGAGCGCTATCTGGGAGCACCCTTGACATGTAT
Organism: Viscum album; assembly: GCA_963277665.1. Taxonomy (NCBI): domain Eukaryota; kingdom Viridiplantae; phylum Streptophyta; class Magnoliopsida; order Santalales; family Viscaceae; genus Viscum; species Viscum album. The sequence goes on along the minus strand of OY728134.1, from coordinate 1,039,909,965 downwards.
TTATTATCATGTGAGCCACATATATGATCATCAATAATTTCATAAACATCCCATATGGAATAAAAGAAATGGTTTTCATTTCATAATTATAACTTTTTAAAAACTGCTTTAAAGACATGATCTTTATGTCACTTTAAACCCATAGAAAGGGAAAGCGGGTTTCATGTATGTAAAACCCAGAATTTAAAATAGAAAATTTTGATATATATGTGAATACCCACATAGAAATAATAGTTTTGAGTATTAATTTAATAACATAAAATATCATTGAGAAAAAGAGAGAGACATTTTGAGACGAAAATTCTGCAGCATAACGGCTACGTTACATGGTTTTAGAAAACATTGAAAAGAGAGGGGACATGGGTCACCCACTTATAAATGATCTATAAATATATTATAGGGACATAATATAAAGGATATGAATCATGGTAATGAAATTTTAAGGACATACCATTTGAAATGAAAAACATGGAAGTAAGACAAAAATAAGATTTCTCTTACAAAAATTCGGCAGCCTAACGGAGTCACTTAAACTTCAATGAAAATGATTTGACAAGATCAAATAGGGTCTCTCATCATATGATCATAAGAGATCAGTATTATAGATATAGAGATCATACCCCAACATAATAAAGTGGAACTTGAAAGACTTGACATGATAATAGAACTTGAAAAAAAATGAGAAGGGTAAAAGAATCCTTTAAAAATTCGGCAGCCTAACAGCGTCATTTAAACTTTCATAAAACGAAATGATGAGAGTAAGAGGGGATATATCATAATATAAACATGAAAAGGGATTTAAGAGTAATATAAAATAACATCCTCTCACATAAGAACATGGATCATAAAAGGAATGACATAAAAGAGATTACATGAAAAGAAAGAGAGAGGTCGAATCCCTTACTTTAAAATGTAACTCTTAAAACTCAAAAGATTGGACCGTGAGGGCTTGGGGGCACCTTGGGAGGACTCCTTGGGAGGTAAGGAGACCAGAACTTTGTTGGGGGAGAGTTGGGAGTGAAAACTAAAGGCGGAAAGGGTGGGTATTTATAGGGAAAGTGAGGGGACAAGGCATTAATGGCCAAGGGACACCTCATTAGTGGTTTTGGAAAAACCATGGGCTAGCCCATGGTATTTTCCCATGGTATTGGCCACTTGGGACAAATAATACCTTATATTACTATTCATAAGTCGACCATATTTATTACATACTTAATACATCATTTAATGATGTCATTAAACACCCGTAACATAAAAACTGTATTTTCACTATTCATCGAAAATTCAACTTTCTCAGAATAATCCCAAAATTTCACCTTAACCAAATATCAATGCTATAATTTCAAAAATGAAATCCATTTTATAAAAATAATTTTCTAAATATTTTTAATTAAATTTTTGACTAAAAAACACTATTCACCGAAAATTCATTTTTTTCAGAAAAATCCCCAAAAATTACATTAACATAATATCGATGCTCTTAGTTCAAAAATAAAGTCCTTTTTATAAAAATAATTTTCTAATTATTTTTAATTTAATTTTTAATTAAAAAACACTATTCATCCAAAAAAACTAATACTTGACTAATAATTTATGAAACTGTTATTTACCCATTTTATTGAATCACATTACTTAATCTAGGTGTCTAAATTATATTAAAACTTTCGTTGAGTGAAATTAATAATAAATTTGGTCACATTACTAATCCTAAGCGTAAAATAACTATTCATAATTTACTATTCATCAAATTTTAAGTTGATCTTATTAGACTCCAAATTCCTTACTGAACAATTTTTTTGAAGACCATTTTTTGAAAATCATTACACATCATTAATTATTTAGGGTTTAAATAAATATTTTAAAATATACCATTTTCAAAATTCATCAATAAAATATATCCTAAAATTATCCGGACATTTGAAATTTCACAAACATCACTAAAGGAAGAAATCTCAATTCATTCATCCCAAGGGATTACACAGAGAAGCTAGGGTCTCATCACATAGCCCCTTATAACACCGGCATATGACCTAAGTGTAAGGTGTGCTATGGTGAGAGAATCTGAGGGAGGCTTAGATAACATTTCCCTAGTAGTAATCTCTACTAACTTGAACTTCTCTCGCAGGTGTTTCCGTTCAAACATGACACGCTGGAGTTCGTCTTGGGCTTGGTCCAAATCGAAGCCCACATATGCTACCTCCTTCCCAAGCTCTGATAAGTGGGCTTCATAAGGTTCGAGTCTACTGGATGAAGCCATCGACTCCTCTTTCTGCATTAACCATTAACATATTATTAAATCATTAAGATTAAATTAATATACTACTCAAAAGATTGGGTCGTTACATTCTTGCCCCCTTAAGAAATTTCGTCCCCGAAATTTATACTTGAGGCCTAGTCAAAAAGGTGAGGTTACTTTTGCATCATTGTTTCCTCAGGCTCCCAAGTCGCTTCTTCATATTTATGATTCCTCCACAACACTTTCATAAGGTGGGTAGTATTGTTTCGTAGAACCTTTTCTCTATGGTCCAAGATCTCCACTGGCTGCTCCTCATAAGAGAGGTCATGTTCCAATTGTACCACCTCTAGGTTCAGTACATATGAAGGGTCGGGTATGTACTTCCTCAAGAGAGATAAATGGAAGACATCATGAACTTGAGCTAGGTTCGATGGAAGTGCTAGACGATAGGCCACTGCTCCTATGCAATAAAGGATTTCATAGGAGCTAATGTACCTAGGGATGAGCTTCCCTTTCTTCCCAAACCGCATGACTCTCTTCCAGGAAGAAATTCGAAGGAAGACTTTTTCACCAACACCAAACTCCAAGTCCCTTCGATGATTGTCAGCATAGCTATTCTTCCGACTTTGAGCAGCCTTTATGTGTTGTTGGATGGCATGGACCTGTTCTTTCATCTCTTGCACAAGATCAGGCCCAAGAAGCTTTCTCTCACCAGTTTAATCCCAACAAGTAAGAGTTCTACATCGATTTCCATACAGAGCTTCATAGGGTGCCATCTGAATATTCGAATGGAAGCTGTTGTTATAGGATAACTCCACTAATGGGAGGTGTTGATCCCATCCACCTTTAAATTCCACTGAGCATAATCTCAGCATGTCTTCGAGTGTCTAAATAGTCTTTTCAGATTGGTCATCAGTTTGAGGATGATAGGCCGTACTAAAATTCAATTCAGTATTCAGAGCATGTTGAAGACTTCTCCAGAATTTTGATGTGAATCTTGGATCACGATCATACACGATGGATAGTGGTACCCCATACAGCCATACCACTTCCCTTACGTATATCTTGGCAAGCTAGTCCAGAGAGAAATCATCCCGAATAGAGATAAAATGGGCTGTCTTGGTGAGACGGTCCACAATAACCCATATCGCATTGTTTCCATTGGATGTTTTGGGGAGACCAATTACAAATTCCATAGTGATATTATCCCACTACCATACTGGTATGGGTAGCGGTTGTAATACCCCCTTAGGATGTTTTCATTTAGCCTTTACTTGCTGACACACCAGGCACCTTGTAGTGTAATCAGCAATCTCCCTCTTCATGTTATCCCACTAATAATGATCACGAAGGACTCTATACATCTTAGTTCTTCCCGGGTGTATAGAGAAAGTAGAGCTATGAGCTTCATCCATCAGTTATTTCTTTATCTCCGGAATAGATGGAACACATAGACTTGTACGAAATTTCAATACACCTTCATGATCAATATTGAAATCAGGGAACCTACCATCTTTTACAGCCTCAAACTTCTCCTGCAAAAAAGGATCTTCTTTTTGAGCCTTCTTGATCTTCTCTAGTAATGAAGGTTGATAAATCATTTGGGATAGAGTTGATGATGTCCCTTTCCTTATAATTCCCATGTCCAGTTTTACTAGATCTTTAATCAAGGGATCTCCTAGGATCCTCATTGTTGCCAGAACAACAGGGTCTTTCCTGCTTAACGCATCCGCGACTTTATTTGCTCTTCCAGGGTGATAATGAATTGAACAATCATAGTCTTTAATAATCTCCAACCATATCCTTTGTCTCATGTTCAATTCTTTCTGTGTGAAAATATACTTTAGACTTTGGTGGTCAGTGTATATATCACATTTCTCCCCATAAAGATAGTTCCTCCATATCTTTAGAGCAAAAACAACTACCGCCAGCTCTAGATCATGCGTAGGATAATTCTGCTCATGAATCTTCAACTGTCGAGATGCATAAGAAATTACCTTGTCATTTTTCATGAGGACGCACCCAAGCCCTTTCAGAGATACATCGCTAAAAATAACGAATCCTTCTCCGATAGAGGCTAGTGTTAACACAGGTGCAGTAACCAATCTCTTATTTAACTCTTGGAAACTTTCCTCACATTCCTTCGTCCAGATGAACTTAACCCCTTTGCGAGTCAACTTGGTTAGTGGATTAGAAAGACGTGAAAAGTTTTTAACAAACCTCCTATAATATCCCGCTAAACCAAGGAAACTACGAATCTCAGTTACTGTTGTGGGTTGAGGCCACTCCTCCCCAACCATTGTCTTTGTAGGGTCAACCGATATTCCTTCATTGGTTATGATGTTCCCCAATAAAGCCACTTGTTGTAACCAAAACTCACACTTTATGTACTTTACAAAGAGCTTCTCCTTCCACAGTGTTTTCAAAATAACCCTCAGATGATCTTCATGCTCCTCACGACTTTTTTAATATATCAAAATATCATCAATAAAAACTACCACAAAGTTATCAAGGTAGTCCTTAAAGACTCTATTCATCAAATCAATGAAAATAGTAGGAGAATTAGTCAAGCCGAAGGGCATAACAGTAAACTCATAATGCCCATATCTTAATCGGAAGGCAGTCTTTAGAATATCTTCCTTCTTCCCCCTCAGTTGATGATAACCAGATCGGAGGTCAATCTTGGAGAAGAATTTATCCCCACGATGTTGGTCAAATAAATCATCAATTCTTGGAAGATGATATCTGTTCTTCACTGTGATCCCATTCAGTTCTCTATAATCAATGCATAGCCACATTGATCCATCCTTCTTCTTCACAAAGAGAACTGGTGCTCCCCAAGGAGACACACTCGGACGGATAAACCCCTTCTCCAATAAGTCTTGGAGTTGTTTCTTTAACTCTTCTAGATCCACATTTTCCATTATATACGGAGTCATTGATATCGGTTGAGACCTAGGTATGAGTTCAATGGAGAACTCTACCTCTCTTTCGGGGGGAGGTCCAGGTAACTCCTCAGGAAATACATCCATGTATTCCTGAACAATTGGAACATCTTCTATTGGTATGCTCCCTTTTCCTTCTTCCTCATCACCGATTAACTCCATAAAGAAAGATATAGGAGGTGCTTCTAGATAGGGATCAGTTCGGGATATCTCTCCTTGGAAGATAACTGTAGGTTGTTTATTCAAGACTACTGTGATTTTCTTACTTATGCATTTGACCTTAGCATTATACTTTGAGAGACAGTCCATCCCTAGTATAACGTCGAATTCCAACATGGGAATGACTACTAGATTTGCGATAAGATTGTGCTCACTAAAGTAAACACTAGAGTCTCTAAACACTGTTGATGCATGGATAATCCCACTTGGAGTCTGGACTAACAACTCTACCTCAAGAAATTTCGGGATTTATTCTAAATTCTTTGCAAACTTGGAGGAAATAAAAGAATGTGTAGAACCAGAATCAAACAAAGTAGTTGCTAGTTTTGAGAGGACAACAAGAGTACCTTATACCACGTCATTTGGAGCTTCAACTTCAGTTGTTGTGATAGAAAAAGCACGACCTTGCTCCCCTGGCCTTTGCTGAGGTTGATGGTGATTCCCCTCCACTGCCCTTGGATTTGGATAGAGATTAGCATAGTGCCCAAGCTATCCACACTTGAAGCAATGGACTTCGGGTAATGCCAGAACCATCTTTCCTCTGTCGTTAGTGTTGGGGAGTTGAGGCTTCACATCACTACGACAATTCCGAGCAATATGGCCTCCTTTTCCACACTTGTAACACTTTCCACTTCCGACCAAGCAGTTCCCCTGATGCTTCTTCCTACATTTATTGCATGTGGTAAGTTGAATTTGCTTTCCACCTCTTCCCTGATCAAAAGTCTTCCCTAAACTTGGCTCCAATGATCTCTTCTTTTCATTTGATTTATGATACCACTATGTCTCACAAAACTCCAGATCGACTTTAATTGCACTCCGCACGATCTCCTTGTAGCTATCATAGTCCCGGTTGGATAAATTCTTCCGCAGATGAGGTCTTAGTCCACCGAAAAATCTATCAACCTTTCCACTTGGATCCATAACAAAGCTAGAGGTATATCATGAAAGTCGGGTGAAGTTCATCTCATAGCTTCCGACAGATTTGTTCTCCTTCTACTTCAGCTCAAGAAACTCTTTCTCCATTATCGTCCTCATGGAACGAGGGAAATACTTGTTAAAGAATATTCCCCAGAATTCATCCCACTCCATAGCTTCCATATCTCCTCTAGGATTCGTGTTTTTGACTAGTGACCACCACTGATCAGCTTGTCCCTCTAGGCGATAAACAGCAAGGTTGACTTTTTCTTCTTCCGAACAAAGGAGTACAGAAAAGATCTTTTCAATGGAGCTTATCCATTGTTCTGCAACCAAAGGGTCAGTAGATCCACTGAAAGATGGTGGTCGTTGACGCATGAAGGACTCAACAGAGTGTTGTTCCCTTCGTGGTGAGGTCGGCCTCTCAGCTTGATTCAAGTTATTACTCATAACTTGAGTCAGTTGGTTCATCATTCGCATGAATGCTTCAATTCCAGCTTCCATCGGATGGCTGTCATCACATGGTGCATTGCGGTCACCATCGGCACGGTTCCTCCTATTTCCCACCATTTTCTAAAAGAATAAAACCTTAGTGAGAATCTTATTTCATTTATGAATCATTTAACTAAGACTTCATGCCTAGTCAATTACACTTCTCTATAATTCCTTCATAATGATTCATAAAAAGCTTGTGATTAACAAAAAATATCCCCTGGGAGTGTCGTAACCAAGAGTGCAGCAAGGCCCATTATCGTGCACCAGTTCCCGTTCGAGTCTAGCACAAAGCGGTGTTTTCGGGTTTTACCCCTATGTACATCAGTGTCAGAGCCACCTCTACCTGCTCGTATCCAGACATGGATGTATTTGATTGATAAACCACTTACTCAATACTTACCAAAATACTAGGAAGTTTTCCTATATTTAAAATTTTCTATAGGGTTCTTCTTAAAGTTTTTATATCCTAATTTCCACAAATAACTAAACCATCCTTTGATACCAACTATGGCATCCCGTCTTTTTATAACATAACTTTCATTTCATTACATGGAACTGAGGATCTATAAGGTTTAGTATCTTGGAAACAAGGAACATAATAAATGAAAAGAACATAAAACAATATTCTTAAACACTTGAAAGGTTCTCCTTAAGTTCATCCTAGGTTCAATACTGCATCTCATAACTTGGGGAGATACATCAAAAGAAAGGGTGAGCAGAAGGCCCAGTAAGGGAAATAAGAGAAACATTTTACATGTGAACTTGAGATACTTCAATAAGGACATGAAAAGAACTTTAAGGCATGAGAAAGAAATCATGAGATGCATCATAATAAAAATAACATTTTTCATAACTTGAATATGTGGATGCAACATTCAATATTGAAAATCATTTCGTTTCACCAAGGGACATCCCCAAGGTTTCATTAAAAATTACCAAGGTTATTCACCAAGGTATCAATCTAAAAGTCATCTCTAGAGATTAAGTCTTTACCCAATGCATTGGAGCGCTATCTGGGCGCACCCTTGACATGTCTTTATTATCATGTGAGACACATATATCATCATCAATCATTTCATAAACAACCCATATGGCATAAAAGAAATGGGTTTCATTTCATAATCATGACATTTTAAAAACTACTTTAAGGACATGATCTTTATGTCACTTTAAACCCACGGAAAGGGAAAGAGGGTTTCATGTATGTAAATCCCAGAATATAAAAGAGAAGATTTTTATATATATGTGAATACCCGTATAGAAATAAGAGTTTTTATTATTAACTTAATAACATAAAATAACTTTTAGAAAAAGAGAGAGACATTTTGAGACGAAAATTCTGCATCATAACGGCTACGTTACAGGGTTTTAGAAAATGTTGAAAAGAGAGGGGACATGGGTCACCCACTCATAAATGATCTATAAAAATAGTATAGGGACATAATATAATGGATATGAATCATGGTAATGAAATTTTAATGACATACCATTTGAAATGAAAAACATGGAAGTAAGACAAAAATAAGATTTCTCTTACAAAAATTCGGCAGCCTAATGGCGTCACTTAAACTTCAATGAAAATGATTTGACAAGATCAAATAGGGTCTCTCATAATATTATCATAAGAGATCAGTATGATAGATATAGATATCATACCAAAACATAATAGAGTGGAACTTGAAAGACTTGACATGAAAAATAGAACTTGAAAAAATGAGAAGGGTGAAAGAATCCTTTAAACATTCGGCAGCCTAACAGCGTCACTTAAACATTCATAAATCAAAATGATGAGAGTAAGAGGGGATCTCTCATCATATAAACATGAAAAGAGAATTAAGAGTAATATAAAAGAAAATCCTCTCATATAAGAACATGGATCATAAAATGAATGACATAAAAGAGATTACAAGAAAAGAAAGAGAGAGGTCGGATCCCTTACTTTAAAACGTAACTCTTAAAACTCAAAAGTTTGGACCTTGAGGGCTTGGGGGAACCTTGGGAGGACTACTTGGGAGGTAAGGAGGCCAGAAATTATTTGGGGGCGAGTTGGGAGTGAAAAATAAAGGAGAAAGGGTGGGTATTTATAGGGAAAGTGAGGGGACAAGGCATTAAGTGCCAAGGGACACCTCATTAGTGGTTTTGGAAAACCGATGGGCTTGCCCATGGTATATGCCCATGGTATTGGCCACTTGGAACACCTCATACCTCATATTTCTATTCATAATTTGACCATATTGATTACATACTTAATTCATCATTTAATGATGTCATTAAACACCCGTAACTTAAAAACTGTATTTTCACTATTCATCGAAAATTCAACTTTCTCATAATAATCCCAAAATTTCACCTTAACCAAATATCAATGCTCTGATTTCAAAAATGAAATCCATTTTACAAAAATAATTTTCTAAATATTTTTAATTAAATTTTTAATTAAAAAACACTATTCACCGAAAATTCATTTTTTTCAGAAAAATCCCCAAAAATTACCTTAACTTAATATCGATGCTCTGAGTTCAAAAATAAAGTCCTTTTTATAAAAATAATTGTCTAATTATTTTTAATTTAATTTTTAATTAAAAAACACTATTCATCAAAAAAAAACTAATACTTGACTAATAATTTATGAACCCGTTATTTACCCATTTTATTGAATCACATTACTTAATCTAGGTGTCTAAATTATATTAAAACTCTCATTGAGTGAAATTACTAATACATTTGGTCACATTACTAATCCTAAGCGTAAAATCACTATTCATAATTTACTATTCATCAAAAATTAAGTTGATCTTATTATACTCCAAATTCCTTACTGAACACTTTTGTAGAAGACCATTTTTTGAAAATCATTACACATCATTAATTATTTAGGGTTTACATAAATATTTTAAAATATACCTTTTTCAAAATTAATCCATAAAATATATCCTAAAATTATCCGGACATTTGAAATTTCACAAACATCACTAATGGAAGAAATCTCAATTCATTCATCCCAAGGGATTACACAAAGATTCTAGGGTCTAGTCACATAGCCCCTTATAACACCGGCATATGACCTAAGTGTAAGGTGTGCTATGGTGAGAGATTCTGAGGGAGGATCAGATAATATTGCCCTAGTAGTAATCTCTACTAACTTGAACTTCTCTCGCAGGCGTTTCCGTTCAAGCTTGACACGCTGGAGTTCGGCTTGGGCTTGGTCCAAAGCAAAGCCCACAGATGCTACCTCCTTCCCAAGATCTGATAAGTGGGCTTCATAAGGTTCGAGTCTACTGGATGAAGCCATCGACTCCTCTTTCTGCATTAACCATTAACATATTATTAAATCATTAAGGGTAAGTTAATATACTACTCAAAAGATTGGGTCGTTACAAGGTTGATCTATCTTGTTTTCTACAATGGCATATCCCTCATATATCTAGAGTTTCTTAAATAATTGACCATTACAATGAAATGAATTTGTTTATATCCTTTAATAAATTATTTTGTTAGTTTGTAGCTCCAAAAATAGATAATATGTTTTTTAGAAATTCATAACATATGGTTGAATATGTTTAAGAGCTTTCCTCTTTTCATCTTTTCATTTCTTATAAATATGGTGGAGAAGAAAAGTGTTAATGGGAACACAAATTGAAAAAAGTGTTTAATTTTATTGAAAAAAATCCAAAGGGAGGGATTGAAGAACCCAAGTGGGGATTCTATTTATTATTTATAAGAATGGAATCCATTATGGATTGAAGTTTTCAATATGATCTAGGATGTCTCTGAGTAGAATGTAATGTTTTTAATCCCATATAAATGAGAAAGGGAAATATATTTGTTTCTTCTTGAAGAAAACAGATTCCATATGTGTTTCAAGATGTGGTAAATTCATAGCAACGTCCTTAAAAAATTATGATTGATTAGATGGTATTAATGTGAATATCATGTCTGGGTAAAGTGTTTCGTACTGTCTACAACTGCTGGATTATTGAGATTAAAGCACGATATTATATTTTAAAACATTAAAATATAATATAAATACATTATTAAATAATAAATACAATCTGGTGGTAATATAATTAAACCATATATTATCTTATTATTTTGGGTAATGATATATATGATGAATACCAATTTGGTTATGGTTTTATGAATTTATTGGTTATCATGGAAGACTGATGAAATATACAGTATAGTTTTATTTTTTATAATTACTTTACAAGTAATGACTTCATAAGTATGGTTCTAAAATCATTATAATTATAGAATTAGGGAGAACAATAAGAGAATGTAAGAAACATGAATTTAAAAAATTTCATTTTAGAAACAACCAATGTTTCGCCTAGAAAAAAATTGACAAAAGAAAAAATTTTAAAGGTTAACCTGAGATATTTATATCGATGAATTTTACCTTCATAAATATTATTTCAGAGATAAAGTTACTTTATGAGGTTCTCCTGATAAATTCCTATGGTTGGATACAACTTCTCATAAGGTACACTTTGAGTCTTTATAAGGTTCTCTATGTAAAATCATATGGTTTACCCTCTGTAAAAATCTTCAAAAAATGGAAAAGGGGAAAAATTGAAAAGAATGTCCCTAATAATTAGGAGGATAATTCTGAGTATCTTATGGTTCATAATAGTTATTTCCATGTTTACATAATAATTTTTAAGGTATATATACAACTTTATATGGTATTGATGAATTTTTTTACAATGAAATGAATGTTCAAAAGGATATTTTAACATTACAAAATCAATAGTGAGAAAGACATGGATAGACTCATTAACTCACACAATGAATATAGGGAAATTATAATGCTCATTTAATAATTGTAAAAATATTTAATCCTTTATCAGAATATGTGAAATCAGATGATGATTTGTGATGGTGTTCATTAAAATTAACATAACATTCATTCAATTAATTTTGATTAATTCTATGACAAAGTATGAACTAAAATCTTGTTATATGAAATTGGTTCCAACTACTCCATATAAGAGAATATCAAGCCATAAAGTGTACTAAGGTTGAACAATATATTAAAGTATGTTTTATAAATTTAGAATAAACTTCATCACATATAATTGTTTGTTAGATTATTCTTATTTAGAGAATAATTAAATAGAAAATAACACTTCAACAAATGATGCCATGCCATCAAGACATGATACAATGTAAGAAGTTTATAGTGTTGATTTTTGGGAACCATTGAAAAAAAATTATCTTCTATCTTTTAGGATATTTTAATGAGAACATTGATCAATATTAAATAAATTTTAAATGAAAATTCAAATTAGAAATATCTACTAGATTTGAATGATAATATCACATACAAATTGAAATTTGAGATTTTTTACTCAAATATGGAAACAAAATAATTAATAAATTTCTTATTACATTCATATAGTATAATATAGTGATATACAATTATATAATGAGAGAGAATTCAATATTTATTCTAGAGATAAAATCATATGTATATCAAATGAGAAGGTGGTTCAAAACAAATATGACAAAGCACCTATAAATTGAGGACTGAGGAGTAATCTTACATTACTACTGCCATATTGAAACATGTGGAGAACAAGGGATGTAGAAACTCCATCCTACCCTATGATATAATCATATAATTTGTATATAAAGTGATAAAGGCTATTGATTTTGATTCTGAATAAGACCTTCATGTGTGGACTTGTAAAAGGGAAAGGTGGATATTCTACAACAAAAAGAATATAAAAGTAGATAATGTTTTCATTTCATGTTTATAAAATGGATCTATTCAAAAACAATATGTGGGAGGAATTCCAAACCAAAAGGAGGTTGAAAAAGTACCAAGGACTAATGACTATATGATGTTGTATAAATATCTTTTATTATGTTTCAATAATACAAAGAGTGATTCTAAGTAAGCTTGTTCTATGGATTTTCATTGTGTGTGATATACTATATGGTCAATTTTGATTCATACCATTTGTCAAAAATTGTGATTATAGTATAGAATCTTTTATCAGGGAGAATAATTGATCACAAAAAGAATTAATCTTTTAATAATGAGGTTAAACATTGTAAATAAATTCCCTTACTCTATTTATTCATGAAATATTTTGGTAGAGGTGGAAGACACTTGTTGAGACAATCATACTTTATCTAGTTTTAGAGTTTAATTTAAAAAATCAAACTAGAAGTTATAAAAATGTAATAAAACTATTTTACCCCCACCCCTATCTCCCTCTCAGGGATACAATCAGGCCCATACACTATATATTTACATTCCAAGAAGCTTAAAGTATTAAGAGAATCAGTGTCATGTGGAGTGTATTTATTAGTGTAGGAAAGAAAGATTTTATCTAAAATATTAACTAATTAAATATTTTTTTCTCTTTACTATAAGTATTATTGACTATTATGAAAAAAAATTATATATGATTCCAATCTAATGGTTTCTTACATCATCTAGGATGTAACTAATATAATATTTACTTATAACTAAAAATACCATTTATTACCATACTTCACTATTTACCACTATATTTTATAATTAATAAATATTATAAACGCGATCACCCTTATAAAAATTTAACATACTAATTCCAATTACAAAATATATTTTTTCAAAAAATAGTTATATATATTTTTAACATTTATTTCTAGTAAAAAAATTAATGTATTCTTAAATAATGTAGACCATATTTTACTTAAAATGTAAAATCACACACACGTTTTCTACATTGATTGAGTAATTTTTATATTTTTTTGACTAATTATTTTTAACTTAATTTATCCTAGGCATACAAAAATTATAATGTTATTTGATTTACTATAATGGTGATTTTAATATTCTAATGATGAGGTTACAATTCTAATGTCTATATTACTATTCAAATGTTTAGGTTGATTTTCTATTATCCAAGTAAATAATATAACATACAAATTGAAAATGGTCATATAATCTTTACACATCCAATAAATACCACTTACTTCCATAATCCTTCATTAATTCCATTTTTTATCAAGGTTATCTATACATTATTTACATAACATCAATATTATTTTTTGTTTTTGATTAGTATAGGATTGTTTGTTGGTGTGATATATATATATGATACCAAGCCCCTATGTATTTTAATATTCTATTAGTATTTTTATTATTATTCAATCTTCATACTATTTTAAATTTTATAGAGTGTAATTATCCGTCATATATAATGTTCTAAATTGTTGAAATTAAATAGTTTTAATTTTTTATATTGGGAATATATGATTTATTTATATTATAACATATATCTAAATATGAAACAAACACATAACAAAATATATATTTATGTAAATATTTATTGTGATAGTTTAATATAAAAAAATTATGTTTCATTACATCCCCTTGAATACATTGAATTATTGTACTTCCAATTCATACTATAGGATGAAAATAAATATGGTGCCTTTATTTCATTACATAAACAAGTTCTCATATTTCATCATCATAATTAAGATTTCTTCGAAGTACTTTATTAAAGGTGAGTTTTCATGATTTATTGCACATCAACCCAATAAACCATGACCTTCACTACTTGTTATTCTTAAGAGATTTCATCCTTCAACTACCACACCTCCAAATACAGTTCAACTGAGTTATCGTTTATGAAATTTTTCAAAAGGGATACATGGAACACCTTTTATTATTGTCTTTGGATTAGTGTAAGTTCTAATCAATAATTCAAAACTCAATGAATATCAAGAATATCGACCCTTTAACTGTTGCTATCCACTTCTCGCCTAGTTCCTTCTTGGTGGATTGGGTCTCCCATGACAGCCCAATACCAGCCAATGACCTAGTTTCTAGATCTATGGCTTTAGGGCTCCACTTTTTATCGGTTGTTCGGTGGGTATCCATCATGGTCTTCATTTACGCACTGGTCGGTCTCGATGGGATCTGGGTGGTCAGACTACCATCAAGCGTTATGGTGATTTCTTATGCTTATATTTTCATTACGTTCGTCTTGGTTTAGGATTTGTTGGTTTATGTTGTTTTTCATGTGTGATGATATTGGTTTCTATCTTTGATGAATTAGAGGTTTGTAAATTTATGGATCTTCAACTATCTGAGAGACGTGTTATTTCTCTTTGATGGATTTTGCAGTGGAACAGATTTGATACGGAAATCTCTTTTTGATTCTCAGTTGGCAGAAGCTTATTGAATGGTGTATGTGTGATTTTTTATTGGGAGTTTTCTGACTTTGGTTTGAAGGAGGGAATTGATTCCTTTGTGGAAGTTTTGGTCATTGTGCACCGTGGATCAAGGGATTTTGAAACTGTTCTTTTACAAGAAGATTCTCAATATGAGGTTTAGGGAAATGATGTTTCACTGTTTTAGGGATTTTTAGAATCAAATGTTTTAGAGGGTATGGATTTGGCCATCAGTACTAGGCTCGTTCTCTTTGGCATGAGACAGATAGTCATGCTATGATGAGACAATGAAGTCTAGAATTAACAGTTCTTTTTACTAGGAGGAGCTTCTCTCTTATAGTGAGAACTTTTTTTATCTTGATTTTTGGTTTTTTGGAGACTGGTTTATTTTTTGTAAGTCTTGATGTCATGATTGTTTCTCTCTCTCCCATTAAAAGGGGGTTTGTTTCAATAACAATTTAATTTTTAGTTAGTCAAAGTATTATTGGTGGTTTTCAATATATCTCTTCTATCATCTATTTGAATCCATGGTGTTTTTTTTGAATGGATTAGAACTTCTCTATTATGTATTCATAATTTTCTAGTCCCAATAACATTTTATCTTCAAATTCATACAAAAATATTATATTTTTTCACTTTTTAAAACGGACGGCTTCATGTGGGTCTAACTAAAAACTTGAGTGGAAGAAATTATGAAATGGTGAATTGTCTAAAAGAATATTTCAATCTATATTTCCTATGAAATACATAGACCATAATTTAAGGTACAATAGCCTCAACCCAGTTGGTGAGGACTCAGAAAGTGAATCCAAGAGACCCGAGATAATATCTGGGTGGAGACATATTTTTGGGTTACTGTAGCGTTACTCTAACATATAATATTTCGTACAACAGAAACTAGAAATATTAATCTATTTGGAATTTCAGGCCACCTTTTGGTCCTCAAGTCCTTCAAGGACTTTGAGGGAACCCAAGGACTTCATAATGTTAAGGATTGTGGCCCACATCAGGGTCGTTGGGCCACCTCATGGCCTTTGGACCACATAAAATTGCGCTTAAATGGTCCACACAATCTCTAATAATAGCAAACTCTAGATAAGGATTTATATAAAGGAGTATTCATCAAAGTAGAGATAATGGATTTGGAAGAATTGGAGGGTGTTCAATTTTCCATCAGGGCCTGCCTATGCGTGCATCAGAATGCTATGAAAATAGCCATATAAATGTGGAGAGATGATTTCTGAGGTAGAAGATAAGGAGGATCATTTAAAAGTATATACATTATGGATGATTTCTTCAAATACCTTCAGGTCATGTAATATCACAAAGCCTACGAGCCATGTATGGGTTCCCCTTCAATCCTTAAAATGGATATTAACAAAAATGAATAAAAACTGAAGGCCTTTGGGCATAGGCCCTACTTTATTCATTTAATTAAAATATTAAATGGTACTTTTAGATTGATAATCAAAATCGGGGTGATCTATCCTATTGAGTATGAACTCGGTGTTCCAGTCCTTTTTAAGACTCCTTATAAATTTAGATGTGAGCATTATATCTCTATTAGATACAACTGATTATAATGTTCTTTGAATCCTCACCCCTTCTCTTAGGTATATCATAAGAATTTTATCGAATTAGAAGTATTCTCAAATGGTGATCATGTGATAAGTCTTTATAAGACAATCCATTAAAACATATATGGAATTATTTCCATTAGTAATCTTTGGAAAACCCATGATAAAATCTATGATTATTTTCTGTTTTTTCAATGTCTGTGAGGGTAGTGGTTACATAATCCACTTTGTCTTCTTTTTTTCTACACAATTTTTAGGGAATACTAATAATGTTAATGTACTTTTAACAATCTATTTCTTCATTTATTTTCTCTATATGTTCTCTGAAAAGTATTTATATATATTTTTGCGCCTATGGTGGATCATGAATATTTGGATTTATACATCATATAAAAGATCATTATATTTCTTATGTTTTTATCATATTCATAATCAATTCCTAAATCCTACAATTCCATCTTTATTATTGTTGAATAATGAGATTTTACCCTTCCCTATTTTATAAACATTCCTTTTCATCATCACATCATCATTATTTAATCTTATATATGATAGATGGTTGAGAAATAATATTATCAAGGTATTATATTGTCCCTCCCTCTATAATTACCTTCTATACCATTTTCATATCTATGAATACTACATCCCTTTAAATCTTAATCATGGATAAAGTGGTAAAATATTTTTTACTTTGAACATATATAACATTATTCATATTTTTTGGATGACAATGGATTTAGAAGTAATAGTCCGTGATTAAATATAAATGTATACATTTACACATCTTGAGCACCTTATATTTGAATATAATGTTTATTCTATTATGAATTTTATATAGGTCTCCATATATATAATTCCTCAAAATGTTTAAGGAAAAGACAACCGCTTAAAACTCCACATCATGTGTTGGATAATTTTTATCAAGTATCTTATATTGTATTGAGACCTATGTTATTATTTCATCATTTTTAATCAGTGCACCACCAAATAAATTCATCATGTAGTTATTTTATATCACAAATACTTACCCTCTTGTGGGAAATATGATTAGAGGAGTAGTGATTGTCCTCTCCTTCAACTCCTTGAATATTCCCTCACATTCATCTTTACAAACTAAATTCAATAATTTTCTTGTTGATTTGGTAAAGGGGATTTAAAAAAAGAGAATCAATAGATTTTACAATGATAATATAAGTAAAACATATGTATCTCACCCATGGTTTTTTCTAGATATTTCAACTATTTCCTTTTTCATTAAAGGATCAACAGATACCCCCTTTCTTGTGATTACATTTCACAAGAATGTAACCATGTCTATCCAATAGTTCAAATTTATGTTGCCCTTTATATTTAATCTCCTCTTCATACGGTCATTAACATAGTACAAAAAATTTCCTCCTTATCTTCCTTGTTTTTTTAGTATATGTTAATATCATCTACAAATAACACTACACATTTTCAAGGAAATATCTAAATAATTTTAAAATTGATTTTATAATGATTGATAAATAATTAGTGAGTCTAAAAGGAATTAATTTGAAAATATATTGTCTATATATTTTATTAAAGGTGTTCTATGGAATATCATCCTACTTAACCTTAAAATAATGATACATTAATCACAAATAGTCACGTGATAAGTAATTAGCCTCATGTTGTTGATTAAACAAGTCATTAGTCAATGGAAGTGGATAATTTTTATTTATAATGGTATTCTTCAGTTAAAAATAATCAACACAAGGTTGCATTGAACTATCCTCGTTATTGATAAGGAGAATTGGGGAACCTCATGGTAAATAACTAGTTCATATAAAATTATTTCCCAAGTTCTTTTATAGTTCCTTCTTCAACTATTCTAGTAGAATTGAGTCCATTATGTATGGACTCCTCTATATTGGTAGGGATTTGGATACATATTATATTTATAAAATAGAATATTGTTCATGAGGGATACCATGAAATTATATAAGGATTAAAATAGAATATTCATTCCTAATGGGAAAGTATTAAATGGTGATCTTTTATTTTTACTAAATAATTTGAGCTAGGTGTGCTTATTCTTTTGGAATTAATTTAGAAACCTGAGAAGTGATTTTCAATGTATTTTAAAAATTATACTTACAGTTTTATAGAGTCATCAGATTATTTAGGATATGGTAAGTGACTAACTTCTCCCAAATTTTAATATTATATTAATGTAAATACTATCGAAACATTTTGATTTTAGCATCAAATTATTCTAAAGGGAATATAGAAATATTTTATAAAATATTCTACTTCAAAATTTTCAATTGGGAAGCACTATATACATGATATAAAGACAATACCACATTGTTTTTAAACCAATATCTCATCATCCATGTCTAGAGGTTTAATTTAATTATTTCAATGAATCATTTATGACACAAAAGAACACATAGAACTAGGATAAAAAAGGAAATTCACTATTATTGAATGAATAATATTTACACTTGACACCATTTCATTTTTATGATCCACCATAGCTATAGTGATAACAAAATAATATTCTTTTACCCAGGGATTTATAGGTTTATGTTTGGGTTTACCCTAAAAAACCCTTGGAATGGGGTGTTTGATTTTTTTTCATGTTTATTTCAATAGAAAAATTAGAATATGGGTGACAGATTGAGAAGACACTTCCTTTAATCCATCATATTAATATTCATATTCATGTTCCTTTAATATTCACTGTATTCATGCCCTTATTTTCAATACTTTAATCATTTCTTCTTCCACTGGAGGTATTTCTTAGGGTTCTTATTCTAACCCTTATGATATATAAAAAGTTTAATATATTTCCTTTTTAAGAGATTTATTAGTTAACCATTTTAATTTAAAATCCATTTTTTACCTTTTTAGCCCCAACTCCATGAGACTATTAAGAATCATACATATTCATATCCAATTTCATGAAAATCAAACTATTTATTAATAGAAATAAAAATACCAAAAATATAAATTTTTTCAAGGAAAAGGTTATAAACCATTATAGAATCAATCGACCTTAATTTCGAGGACAATGAAATGTCTATAAGCATACCTTGTAAGCCTTTAAAGTATATCACATACGACTCAATTGATTCTTCATCCCATTACTTGAATCAATAAAATTAATACTTTATTTTATAATGTTTGGTTCAAGTAAAATATTTATTGAAATATTACTTTTACTAAATTCATTTTATTTTATAAATTTGATAGAATACTTCACCTTGTATTATTTCTAATTTTCCACCACGGATCAGATTACCCATCCATGTGATGAAAAATATATAAATATATTTATCTTGTTTGAATAATTTAATAATATAAATTATCTTCTAAAAATAATTAATTCGTTTATCTATAAATAATATTTTGTATGATCCACAAAAACTGGGAGTTAATTTTAAAATTAATGTCTCCAAAACATCTTATTCCATTTTAGTATATTTTTTCAATTTTGTATTCATAAATTTATTTATTTTAGTAAGTAAAATTATGCAAATCTTGACTCCCAAACCCTTTATATAGGTCAAATCATTTTGTAAATCATTAAATTTCCCATCATATTGGTCATTGATATGGTAACTCCTATTTCCAATCGTTTACTAAAATAAATAGATTCCCTAGATGATAATTCTCATATTAATAATAATATAAAATTAAAATAATGAACATCAACTGACTAAGTCAAAAATCACTTCTAAATCCAAACTTATGAATTTGAATATTTCAAGATTGATCATTTATGGTAAATTTATTTTTGGGTTCACTAACATAATCCCTATAAATGAATAGACCGTTCTCTGAAAAATACAACATCTAAAAAATACAAACATTATTCCTTATATCAAATATTTGGTTTTTCTCCTTGATATCATAGTAATTCTATGACTTTATAGGATATCCTGGGGACATGAATGAAAAGTATAAGTGAGAAAAATAAACTAGTTTGGGAATATTCATGATAAGCTTATGTATGAGAAAACACAGGAGTCAATAATCATAATATAGAATCATAAATATATGATCATGAACCATAACATGGAAACACCATATACGAAATATGACAACATAGGAAAAGGATAATCATGAGTAATGTACAAATTTGGCAGAAGTATAAAACATTTCATCACAAACATAAGCTAAGGATAGGAACCAAAACAAAATAACATAGTTTTCTATGATCATAATCCATTCACTATACAAAGTATCTGATGACATGTATGAAGGGGTTATTTCCTAAATTCATAGTATATGCATATGATGGAAATAATACATTCCAATATTGAGGACATGTAGAAACTAACTTATCTTTAGGATGAATATTTCAGATATATAACCCATAATGTATCCTTATGAAAAATCTATAGTGTATGTTGTCCCCAATGTATTATGTTATGCATATTATTCACATTGTTAGAATACATTGTCTCAATGTATCATGAGTTATAGAATGATAATCGTTATATTTGGAATGAGACATCCATGTAGACTATCAAAAAGAAATATTCATTCCATTATATGTAACGTGTGGGAGTAAATATATTCATGCATTTATGTGTCATTTGGTTGAGTCATTAACGTATTCATTATAAAACATGGGTAAATGTATGTAAAATTGAGTAGAATTATTAAAGGATTTATAAATCCTACTTCCATGTAGTGGATATATTTTACTTGTAATACTCATACATGATAATTCAGGGATGAGAATCCCTTATTCTTGAAACTTTACTCTTCTTCCTCCTTTCCCCACCGTTATTCTAACACATCATAGAGGATGGTGGACCCTATCATATGTGGAGTGATTTAGATTTAACACATGTATATACCATAAAGGGGTGAGTCTTTTTATTTTTCCTAAGTGATCATCGTCAAGCATAGAAGAAGTCATCAACAACATAATTCAGTGGAATCAATATAAGGTAAACAAATGATATTTGCAGTGTTTTTAATTTCCTATTATTCATGGATATCATATTATATATTTCCTGAATGTGGTTATTCATTCTTTATCATGTATGAATCATCAAATATGTTTTTTTAGTTTCAATAAAAACCATGAGGTGGAATCGAATATTTCCATGATATCAAATTCATGATATCATGTTTTGAAATTAAGAATATTCATCCTAGAATTATGTTATTCAGTAACATAATCTTGACCTAGAGTTCAACTTTATGTTATGTGATAATGTAATTAGGATGGAGACAATCATTTAATATTTATAAATAACATAATAAATGTTGTGGTCTGTGACATTATGTTATATGATAATGTATTTTTTTTAAGGTTCCTAAAATTATGTTATATTATAAAGTAACCCACATTAGGTTCTTTGACATTGTATTATATGATAAAAATAAACTCAACTCAATGGTTTTTTTGAAATTGTATGATAATCTAGCCTTAACATAGACCTATAAATTAATATTATGGTATGACATATCCTATTCTAGATATTAATTTTTTATATAATAATATAACCTGTGTTGGGATACCATGCATTACATTATGTGATAACATAGTATTCATTGGTGATGTAACATAGGTTATGAAATAACATAACTTGAGAATATTATTTTAAAATAAAACATCATATGAAAGGAACTATTTTTCATTAAATTCAATTATAAATCATATTTTATTGTTTATAAATAAAGACAAATGTTATTATTTGAATATTAATTAGTTTAGAGAGTACTAATATTTGAATTAATTTTAAGGAGTTTATAATTATTGAATTAGTGTTTATAAAAAAATTATTATTAAATATTATTCAATATTAAATGTTAATATTAAAAAATTACTTTTAAAAACATATGGATTTCCTTATGATATATAAATACATTGTATTTATACATCATAAGGGTAATTTATATAGTGTTTATTAATTTAAAAATAAGGATGAATATAAATTGTTTATATTTTAAGAATGTGATAATTTATAAAACTCAATTTGAATAGTTAAAATTAATATTCTTATTTAATATTTTATTTAAACAAAATCAAATGAGTTTTGGTGATTTCTTCTATCATGGTTTATGTAATGATAAGTTTTTGAAATTTATATTATACATGATGTTTACATAATAGAAATAGGATTAATATTTTTATATTTCCTAAAATATCATATATTTAATGTGAAAATTTATATAAGTAAAATTATGAAGATGTTTTAATAATTAATTAGTGATAACAAATTTATAATATTCTTTTACTTATTAATTGTTCATAAATATTTTATCTCATTATTGGATAATGAATTTTTTATTTATTTAAATTATATTCTCCTATTTGTTATTTATAGATATAAAATATTTTTATTATGAATATGTGTGGGATTATAATATTTTCATACATATATTTATGAGTTACATGCTAGGTATGATAAATGCGTTTAGTATCCTACTACCTTGACTTATGTTTGTTATTAAGTTATTACCAAGAATTGAGTTATTGAATTTTGTTTATATATATATGTATTATATATAAGTGTTGTAATGAATTGGGATCTCTCTTGATTAAATAATCCATAGGTAAAGTGGGTTTTGGGTCAGACTTCTGGCTAGCACGGTGTCTTAATCCATGTTTTGGAAAGATGAGGGTCAGATATTTATGGATCTGGGATTACAATTGAGTAGATTATCAACTACATATAAATTTAATCATTTACCTGATGATTACATGCACCTTATCCATTATATTAATTTTAATCTGTTTAAATATGTTTGGGACCAATATTTTGGTTATTGATACGTATTGTGAGTTGTCTAAGGAGTTGAACATCAATATGGTATGTATATAATTATTTTTTGGAAGGAATATTATTTCATGATAAATCAATAGAATAATGAATAAGTAAAGGGAATAACCAGATCAAAGATAATGATATTTAATACCCTTATAAAAAATTTGATATATTTTTTACAAAGTTACGCTTTTCAAGAACATGATAATACAATGTTGTCAGTCATTATATAGTTGGTTTCCACTAATTTAACTTTTAAAAGGTAAAAAATTAATGGTTAAGGCATGAAATATTTTGGATCATGTTCTTGAACTTTTATTTAGGTTACACTTAGCTTGGATACCATGATAAGAGTCGGTTATAAGAGGAAGAGAGGTAGATTAATCCAGTTAATGAATTTCATAAAGAGTTGTCCAATAAACAATATAATATCCATATATGATATGATTGAGATAATTCCCTACCTAAATAACTATATAGTGAGAGAAATTCCATAGATATAGAGCCCTCATCTCTATTAAACCATAGACAATATGTGCTTTATTACACGGGTACAAGATACAAGGTAACTCACCTTTCATGATTAATCATATTAGTAGTCATGAAAAAATATATAATTACATGGTTCACATATTACATTGGAAATATAAAATACATAACATATTAAATAATATTTTATCATACAAATTTTCCAAAATACACTTCTTCACATCCTGGGGAATTGAAAAACATAAATGGTGGTCTCAGATGCTCGATAAAGGTTACATAAAATGAAATAAATCATTAGTAATAAAGTCATAATCAATATGGAAAGGTAAATAACTCAAATAACATGTAATTTTATCAATAAATTTTGAAAAAAAAATCATCCATAGATAATATCATTGTAGTGATCTCATAGATAATAATAACTAAATTATGAATCAAAGAAATGAATAAAATAGGATATCGGGATTTCAGATATCATGATAGAAGTAATACAAAATCCTTATGACAAGATAATTTAAATGATGGGTAGGTATAAAAAAATATTAATTTAATAAATTTGGATGAATGATTTGTCTCATTATAACTTTTGATACATCAAGGGGACATATAATTCTAGGCCCCACCTATCACTTTATTTCCAATGCATTACTCATATATTAAGTGATAAATTTAGTTCATAAATAATATTTCGTATCAATAAATATCTATATTGAGAAAAGAATACATAATATTAGTGTTTCCCTGATGAATCTAATAACATTCATAGTAAAGAACCATATATAGGAATTGTATATGGATTAAGAAAAAAACATATTCAGGATAAAAATAATATGGATATTTAAAATAAATGTAATTTCCAATGAAAAATGATGATACGAAATTTAATTTTTCAATAAAAAATTAATGACAACAAATTTAATGAAAGATAAAATTTAGTTCATTAGAAATTTTGGATTTTAGTAAAGTCAAATATTTAAAATAGTTGAAGTTAAATATTAAAATAATACTTCTATAAAATTTACGAGATAAATCATTTTATTCACTAAAAACCACCCTTAGTAAAATAATTTTTAAAAATATGAAAATGGGAGAGAAATATACTTGATTAAATAGTGAAATATGATTGGATTTTCATTAAAACATATTTTCATGATTCAACTGAAAAAGATAAGAAACGTTGGGATTGAATTTGGGAAGTCTATAAATATATATTTTATAAGAAATTATATGGATTTTATGTAGGATATATTATAGTATTCTTTTGATGAAAATATCAATAATACAAATGAATTTTATATTGTAAAATAAATTATTACCACTTTGGTAATGTTTAAATTGTATGCCATTGAAAGATTAAAAATGAAATAAAATGTTAATAATCATGAATTAATAGATATTCATATTATATACATATGGGGGATTATATACACTGAATAAAATTAAATATGTGTATAATACAAAATATGTCTCAACTAAGATGGAATTGAGATGAAATCCATTACATAATGTTCGACGTACCACGTAAGTGATTTAAGACTCTTATATAATAAATTTATATTTATTATAATTTTATAATATAACCATATACATATATATAGAACCATATGTGATCTATTTATAACATTTTAGCACCTGTTTTTTAACAATCATTTTATATTATCATTATTTTGTGGGTAACTTCTTAACTTTTCATTAATGTTTTGATTCAGTAGTTTCAATAATTTTAGCTTGATCATGGTTCCATAATCACCAAATATTTATACATGATATAAATATCATATATATTAAATTTATAGGAACTTATATTCATCCATAAATGATAAATATAGGAAAATAAATTACATTTTTCATGGAAATGGTAGGTTCTAAATACACATCAACGATATTTTCACTTTTCAATAGATGGAATGGACAAAATGTAAATAATAATTAACCTTTAATGGATAATTTTTATATCCTATATATCTTATATATTCATTAAATATTTTTTATATTATCATCTATGTAAGCCATATGTCAAAAAAGGATCACAATGCCTCTTGAATGTGGTAGTCCACACATATGCACGAGTGATGTTATTGTTTTCAAAGGAATTAGATGGTTAAATAGAAAACTTGATGTTATAATTTAATAACTACAATAACTTCATAAATATAATATATATTAATTATTTAATTATTTATAACCATCATTATAGATTGGGGGTGAAAAACAAATTACACGCCTGTATAAAGATGGTAAGTCTTACGTACAGATAAGTGGTGTTTTTTCTTCTTATAGGATAGAAAAAACGATGGAATATGGTTGTCCCAAAAAACATATTTGTATATTTATGATAATTTATTTATTATTTTACTATGGGTGAAAGAAATTATGATGATAAGAGAAGAAACAAACTTGAATGAGCTGGTAAACATGATTAACTATTCATTTGTAGAATTTCTTTAGATCTCCTCTTAAAGGACATAGGGTTGGACTTTTTGAATATTAAAGTACCTATTAAACTTTTATATAGATTTATAGAAGATAAATGGATATGGTTTCTTGAGTGAGGTTTGTTAATTTGGATTAAAGGAAAGTGATAATGGGTTTCTAAGTGAGGGGAGGGGCATTCATTGAATTTATAAAAGTATTAAATTAACGTAAATTATTTTTCTTGTAAAAATAAATCCCAATTTATATATTTAGGATATAAGATGTTTATGATTCCAAATACTCTCATCCAATAAAATTTAGATAACTTCCAGTTATTTTATTTTATTATTTTTTTAACCCTCTATAAACCCTTTTGAAAATTACAACAATATTACTGTTTTATACACATTCTGTTTCAAAAATATTACCATAAAAGGAAAAGAGACACATAATTAGAAAATGGATGAAATTTAAGACCATATATACTTCACATGTCTACATATATTATTTTTATAAATTTTAAATCATTAAATAATATATTATTATCTATAAAATATATTTAATGTCATTATTGGAACAATTAATTTAATTTGAAGTTAAAAAAACATGAAATAAAAGGAATTATAATATAAATATTTCATAAATCCTTAATATTCTATATTAACCTATAAAATTAATATAACACTATTACTCAAAAAAATTATATTACTTTTAATATTTAAAATAAATTATTATATTTTTTTTCTATTAATTGTATAAATATTTTGTCATCTTTGTGTAAGAATTTAAAATAATTATTCTACCACTAAAAATTAAAAATAAATCACCATATTTAAACAATTGATTCAAAAATAAAATAAATAAACAATACAAAAAATCACTTTTTATTCATTTCACAAAATATTTTAGATTTTAAAATTAAGAGAGTGACATTTTTGAATTTTTACATTGCATAAATATTATAAAGGTAAAAATCAATGATGAATGGAAAAAATGTTGTATATTATAATTTTTTATGGTTATGGTTGAAATATTTTATGAAATGAAATAAAGTAAAGTGTTGGATATTTTTTTAATGCCTTGTTGAATTATTTTAAATCCTAATTACATGATTTACCCTCTACCGAGGTAATAAATTTTACTATTGTTACAAATAATAATTCCTAAAAAAGGTTATATATTTAAAAAAATAAAACCTTCTGATTACAAATATTGAATCTATTTTAATAAATTAAATATATATAATTGGTAAAAATTCATTTGATAATAATCCCACAAAGCATGATGAAAAACAGTTTTCAGAAATAATGATTTTTATGTGTAGAAGTATTTTTATACCAAGATAAAATATATTATTGGTAAAAAACATATAAATTAAACTATTCTTACTAAAAATAACATAATGGAATTTTTATACTATTATAAAACAAAATAAGTCTTTAAAAAAACAAGAAAATTTAGTTTTCTTTAAAAATAGATATTTTCCTCATTCACTCAAAATTAAAATTTTCTAAAAATTCCTCTAAATTAAACCTAATCTAATATTCACATGGTGATTTCAATAATTATATAATTCTAAAAAAATAATATTTAATATCTTTTTATGTTCTTTTAAACATTTTTCATTTATAGAGAAAGCTACAAAATAAATTTTGTTTGAATAAAAATATATCAAAATATATTGGGTTTTTACATTATACACCCCTTATAGATATTTTTCCCATTAAATTAAATAATTATAATACAAACAAATGAGGATATTTTTACTTAATCACATCCTCAATATCCCACATGTATTCCATAAATTTATGGTGTCGCCCTAAAACTGTGATAGTGTGAGTGGTCTTGTCTCATAGCACTTTCTCTCTTTGATCTAAAATCTGCACTTATTATTCCTTATAAGATATAAATTTCTCTATCGTTATGCCCTCTGATTTTAGTACATGTGAAGGATCAATTTTTTACTTCCTCAAGAGTGATACATGGAACACATGATAGACTTTGGACTGATTCATTGGAATTGAAAAGTGATAAATACAATCCCAATACGGTCAAGAATTTTTATGTGATCCCTATATCTAGGGTGCATTTTCCCTACTTTAAAAATAATATCACCTTCATAAAATTGGATATTCATAAGAATAACTTATTATTAACTTAAAACTCTAGATCTCATTGATTATTATAAGAATAACATTTTCCCACTCTAATGTTCCCCTATGTTTTTTAATGGATCTAACTTTCTCTTCCATTATTTCCCCTTGATCTGGTCATAAAAGTATTATTTGTCCAACATCATCCAAACACAATGTAGTTTTTTACATCCATAAATAGATTGATTCATAAGGATCCATCTGAATGCTTGACTAAAATATATTTTTTTTATGAAAATTATACCAAAGTATTGTGTTGTTCCTAACCACATTTGAAATCCATTGAAAAAAATCCCATCACGTCTTCTTGAGTTTGAAAGGACCTCTGAGACTGACCTTCTATCTAAGGATTATTTTCATTACAAAAACACAACTCTGTATCTAGATATATCTGAATTCTTATCTATAACATCAATGTAAACCTAAAATATCAATCAGATTCAATTGATAGGGGTACTCCATGAAGTCTCACAAATTCCTTAATTTATATCTAAGTAACCTTATCAAGATCGAAATCTCCTCTAATAGCAATAAAATGTGGCGATTTAATATGTAAATAGACTATAACAAAGACAACATTATTCTCTTTTTATGTTTTGGGGAGTCCAATGAAAACTCCATGGTAATGTTTACCCATTTCCATTCTAGTATGGGAAACTGTTGTAACATTATATTGGACTTATATCTCTAAGTCATAACTTTTTGATATACCAAGAATCAGGATAAATAATTTATAATATCCCATTACATTTTATCCCACCAAATTTATTCTTGAACAATAACTTTCCATCATAATAATGGTTAAACTCAAGAACATTCCTCACATTCATTTGTAGTCCTGCATCTTCCTTCAGTACCTTCTTAATCATCTCATGGATGGATGGTTAAACATTCATGTAGGAAGGATAAGATCAATCCTCTTTCCTTCTGATTTCAGGATCTAAATTCTATAAATCCTTAAATATTATATCCCTTTCAATTCCCATCATGGATATACTAGCATGGTCATTATGGATTATACCATCTTCAAGATTTCTCACCTTCCAATTGTGGTAATATATTATATAGTCATAATATTTAATCAACTCCAATGATCTTCCCTAGAACATATTCAATTTCAATTTTGTAAATATATAGATAAAACTTTTATACTAATTATATATATCACCCCTTTCACCACACAAAAAATGACTCCATATCATCAATGGAAACAATTACCACTACTTGCTTCAAATTTTGAGTCTAGTAATTATTCTCATTAACATTCAATAGTCATGAGTCAAATGAAATAAAAATTTCATTCTATATGAGGATGAATCCCAATCCATTCTTTAATGCATCATTGTATATCACAAACCCTTATCCATTACATGGGAGTGTATGCACCAATACAGTAACTAAATTTCTCTTCGTTTATTTGAAATTATAATCACATGTATTTTTACACAAGAACATAACCCCCTTATAAGTTATCTTGCTATGTGGATTAGTTATCCATGAGAAAACTCTCATAAAGTGTTGGTAGCATCCATCCAACCAAAGAGAACTATGGATCTTAGTTTCCATGGTTTTTCTAGAACATTTTTCAATAAAATTCTTCCATGTAGGATATATGGATATAATATCACATGAGATTATAAATACCAATAATGAATAATTCTGATGAGATAATTCACACTGGGTATATTTATCATACAACTTTTCATTCCTCGGGGTCATTAACAAAATTAAAAAATATTATAATTTCACTTATTTGATCATTGAATATAAAATAATATCATCTATAAAGACTATCATAAATTGATCAAGGTAATCCCTAAAGTATTTATTTTTAAAATCTAGGAAGATAGTGGGATCATTGGTTTGTCCAAATGGAATTACTAAAAATTAATAATGATCATACATCACGTAGAAGGATATCTTGGGTATATCCTCCTTCTTGATCCTTTGATGATAATATCAACATCAATGATCAATCTTCAAAAAATATTGACCTCCTGGTAATTTATCAAATATATTTTCGATATGTGGTAGATGATACATGTTCTTAATAATAAAATTGTTAAGTTCCTAAAAATCAATAAAATGATTCATTGAACCATATTTCTTCTTAATATATAGAACAAATGTTTCCCATGTTGAAGCACTAGGATGAATGAATCCATTATCTCGTTTCTTATGCAGTATTGTTATTTAATTAATTTTACTCAATTGGGGACAATCCAGATGGTGTCTTTGAAATAGGTATAGCACTACGTATGAGTTCTACAGAAAACTGAACTACATTATTTAGGGGGGAATACTATAAAACTCTATTGGAAATAAATCATCAAACATCCATATAATAGGCATATAATTAATGTTAATTTTCTCCCTAACCATATGAGATACAAAATTATAATTAATATGTAGTAAAATCTATATGATGGAAGTAATTTCCATCAGGACATAAATTTCATTTTTACACCAAAATACTATTTTAGGATGATTCATAATATAGAATATAACATCTTTTCCCAGAAAATTGATATTTGATATATACTTATAAATCCAAACCATTCCCAAAATTATATCAAATTCATCTAAAGGAATAATAAAAATATTTCCAAGTGGTGCATTCCTACAAAATTTTATTAGAGGGGATAAATTATCTTTAGTTGAGATCATTTACATTTATGAGTTTTCACTACCATCCCAACATCTAATCATTGAGGTGGTGATTTGATAACCATAGAAAATACTTCAGATATAAAATATTTGGCAAGAACTGAACAAATAAAACATTTTCTCATCCAGAGTTCATGATTAGTATAATTTTACAACATTCCTAGAAATTTCACTTCATCTGTAGTAATTCCACTTGACTATCCTTCCCCCCTTTGCTGCTTTTATGGAAAATTCCTTAGTTGATTGGGGAGCTTGTTTGAAAAATTACACATATCATTATAGTTGAATAACTAGATAATAGGGGTTTCTTGATTTTCCTTATATTCATTTACCTGAAATATTTAATCTCCACGTGTATAACAAAATAGCATGCCCTTCAAGCATTTTCTTGGATACTTCTTTCCAAAAAATATACATGATGGAAACTGCATTGTGCACTTTTAATTCGTTAATATATTCACTTATTCAGTGCTCATCCAACCTCTCCTTCTCTTAAATTCCCTTGATGATATAGGATCATGACATTTTTTTCTCTATATTAGTGTTACTTGATACTATGTCATCATATAACTACTAGAAAATTACAATATATCCATAGTTTGTATCCTTGGATATAATCCCAAAAACTGTGGCTATAGGTTATTGCCACTGTTTGAAACCATGTCTAAAACACTTCTCATTTCATAACCCTCCTCCCAGACAGTAGCCACCCCCCCACATCTCTTGCACCCCTTGCACACACACCCTTGCACACCCCTTTCTCCCCCTGGTGGACCCCTGGATAGCTCCCCTCACCCCCTGTTGGTCCACCATGGACAGCAGCCCCCCCACCCCCCCTACTGGACCCCCTGGATAGCAGCCCTAGCCCCCCTAGACTTCATCCCCTGCTAGACAGCAACCTCCCACCTCCTGCTGGACCCCCCTAGATAGAACCCCCCCTGTTGGACCCCCTTGGACGGCAGCCCCCTCTGTAAATTAGTAGCACCCTCCTGGACCCTCTGGATTGCAGCCCCCCTGCTGGACCCCCTAGACAATATCCCCTTGCACCACCCCTGCTGAACACCCCCCTGCACCCCCTGGATAGAAGCCCCCCCCCCACATCCCTTGAACCCCTTCCACACACACCCTTTCACCCCCCTTGCACACCCCTTCCCCCTACTGGAACCGCCTGGATAGAATCCCCCCCACCCCACTCCGCATGATGGACCACTCTTAGACAACAACCTCACCCCCCCCAGACACCACCCCCCTTCTGGACCCCCCATGGACAGTAACCCACCTGTTGGAACCCCCAAGATTACATCCCCATGCTGGACCCCCCTGGACAGAAGCCCCCCTGCTGGACCCTCTGGATTGCCCCCTATTGGAAAGCAACCCCCCCCCCCTATTGGAAAGCAACCCCCCCCCACACACACACACAGACACATCCCTTGGAAAACCCTTTACCCCCTTCTGGACCCCCTTGCACCACCCCTACTGGACCACCCCCCCCCCCACTGCACCACCCATGCTGGACACCCCCTGCTGGACCCCCCCCCCCCCCCCTTCACCCCTTTCCCCCACCTCCCCTTTCCCCCTCCCCTCCAGACCCCCTTGCACTTCACTCCTACTAGACACCCCCTGTTATCCTTGCCTAGAACAAAAAGACTTGGTTGACACATCATCAACCAAATAGTACAACAGAAACATAAATCTGGAAATAAATTAAAGTTATTGTATTATTAAAGAAATTAGGTTCATTGAATGTTACAAGATACTGTAATATGTGACACGCCTTTCTTGATAAATATGCTCTCTTGTATGTGGTTACTACATTTAAAACAAGACATCATGTAGTTTTTAGTAAAATATGAATCACAAAAGTGGTTTTTTATTGTTCAGAGATTACCTAAATGTAGAAGAAAGCGATATTTATTGACATATTATTGTTGAAATGTGGTGTATTTGGATATATATATATATAATGTAATTTAAAATATCATATTGAATCTTTCTATGTACAGGTAAATTCATGCAATGTTATAGTGGAATCAACCCACCAAAAGGAGGTCGGATTGTAGTATGAAAATCTATATTTATAAGATATAATTAAAAAAAGTGGACATAATGGCCTGGTTTTTTAAAAGAAATCGTCTTAAACCCACACCAACAACAACTAGTGCAATCAATAAAAATCTGATTTTTGCAACTAATATCAAACCATGATTTAGTGAAAGAAATCATTTTTTAATGGGAGGGAATATTTGAAGAAACCTAATCCTGATGAAATGGGGGAGTTAGAGATGGATTGTAATGGTTATTCAACCTTATATAAGATTAAAGAAACCTATAGAGACTAACTACACACCTTATCCCCACCCCCCTCGCCCCACGACTGCACTGCACCACTTCCCCACCCCCTTGCACTCCTCCCCCACCCCCATGCCCTGTAGACCCCCCTGCAGACCACCCCCCTGCCCCCTACACTACAGACCTCCCCACTCCACCCTACCCCCTCCAACCACCACCCTCCCGCACCCCCTACCATACAGAACCACCCCCCGGCCTCCTTGCCCTATAGACCTCCGCCCTCCATCCTCCACCTTCCCTTCAGACATCCCCCCTTCCCCCTACCCCTGCCCCTTCCCCCTCCACCCACACCCTTCCCCCTTCCCCTGCTCTGCAGACCTCCCCACTACCCCCTGCCCCCTTCCCCCCTCCACCCTACCCCTGCCCCCTACCCTAAAGACCTCTCCATTCCCCTAGCCCTCTGCCCTGTAGGCCTTCCCCTGCAGACCTGCCCCCTGCCTCAGCCTCCTGCCCCCGCCCCAGCCCCTACCCCTTCCCCCTTCCCCCTCCACCATGCCCCCTTCCCCCTACCCCCTACCCCTACCCCCTATCCCCTCCACCCTCCCCACTTCCCCCTGCCCCCCTCCACCCAGCCTCCTTCCCCCTTCCCATGCCACCTGCCCCCTGACCCCCTCCACCCAACCCCCTAGCCTGCACCCCCCCCCCCCCCCGCACTGCCCCCCCTAAACCCCCCCCCCCCACCCACCCACACCACCCCCAGCCCCTAGCCTGTAGAGCCCCCCCCTGCACCACCCCAAAGCCTGCACCATCCCCCCTAGCCTACACAACCCCATGTGAGTCACAAAAAATATTTAGAGATTCTTGTGGTATCTCAATTGAGTGGAGTAAGGATTAAAATAGAATACATATATTCAATAATGTCAAACAATATTTATAAGAATAAACTACCACTTTGAGTTTTTGCAGATAGCACATCTCCATTAGAGGGGTTTTATTACAAAACCATGACTTATTTATAAAACTAAACAATTATTATAACTAACAAGTGATCAAGAATTTAAATTTCAAATAAACAATATATAATAATGAAGGATCCTAAAAGCAATTTAAAAAATTCTTGAATTAAAGAGGCTAGGAGAGGGACTCTACCTCAAAGTTTCCAAGCCACACACAATAGGATCTTTATATATATGCTCGCATGTATATGCATGGGCTATATTTTGTTGCTATTTCTCTGCATAGCATGCATCCCTATCCACATACATAGCCTATCATGCGAAAGGATACACACAAGAAATAATGTTCCTATGGAGAAATTGAGACAAATAAAACCTCATAAAGATATATTCAGAATGAGTAATAATAATAAAATGGATGACAAGAATTCCTGGGGAGGAAGTCGTTTCAAGAGGACCATCAACTTTTGAGAAATAATATTGGAAAAATGAGGTCCAACGGCAATTTACTCCAAAAGCTTGTACAAAAAAAATAGCACAGTGGTTATCGAACGAAAGGCCAAAAGTAGTATTGCATAGAAATTTATTTTAATTAACTCTCAATTTCATCATGGATTATGATGCTTAATTTTGACTTATAGGAATCCTCAATACCTGAAAAGAACATGTGAAAAAATGACTATAAGTATTCAGTATACAAGTTTCAATGTCAATAAGCATAAAAAATGGATGTATGGGTGTACCATAGGTGATTATATTAATTCATTATGATTTTTTTTGTTAAGGGGGAGATTAGGTTTGGCACTACCAGGGGACTCTGATCTCCCTTATATAGTGAACATCTATCTTTTCGAGGCAAGGGAGGTTGTGGAATTGATTTGTAGGAATAAGATGAAGGAGGCTCAATAAACACATAAGTTTTTATCCTACTCAGACCCCCTGACCCTCCACCCTACAAAACCTCCCCCCCCCAACAGACCCCATTTACCCCCTACAGACCCTCCTGAACACCCACCCCCTGCCAGTCCCCCCATGTAGGGTCTTTTCTATTGGTTGTTTTAATGTTGAACTATAAATTCTAGATCATCCCTTGCCATTTTCCTGATGGGTATGATTTCTTTCCACTCATAGTTGTTGACCAGTGTATTGATAACCCTCCACTACATGATCTCCATAAAGGAAAGTGGGTGTGGGCGATATCAATAATTTCTTCAGAATAGAGGTATAAAATTTCCATGTTTGGGTGATAATGGATTTTAGTAGAATCATGGGAACTTATTATACCCCTACACCTATTAGCAATGGTTGGGGAACCTCACCTAACAAATCTATTTCTTATAATTACATAAGATAATTTGAATCAAAATTTTAGTATTTATTATTATTATTATGACTAATATGCCCTATGTTACTCATTATATCATTTTTTAGGATAGGGAATTCCTAACGGGTTCACCAATCCCTGAAGTAGATGCACAATGATACTCATCCTCTATAGGCTAGTCCCCTGAGTTATTTTAGGCTTATCACATAATGTAATCGAGGCTCATCACCCAAGGAATTACATGTTCATCGCATGAGGAAGACTGGGTTTATGATTCATTAGTAAAGATGAAACATCCTATTCTTATCACATAATAAATCTTATACTTTTCAATAATGTACGTGAAGACATCTCTATAAGTATAACATCACATCACCAGTAAAATAGATTCCCATGAATTTAAGAGAATTAGTTCCCATGTTTTAACCAAAGATTCAGATTC
Source organism: Viscum album (assembly GCA_963277665.1). Lineage (NCBI taxonomy): Eukaryota > Viridiplantae > Streptophyta > Magnoliopsida > Santalales > Viscaceae > Viscum > Viscum album. Next base: position 1,039,873,907 of record OY728134.1, on the reverse strand, counting down.
CTAAATCTTGGGTACTCACACTTCATTGATCCATATTCATACTCACACAATATTCTATTCAAAATTAAAATCTTTTCATCTATAAGGGATCTAATTATGAGGGGTAGTGCTCCTTGGTTCTCAAATATTTATCTGTATAATCCCATAAATCATTAATATAACTATAATAAATTTATTTATAATTATTTTTAGGTTCCCTATAGCATATATGTGCACATTATCAATGGTTATATTGATAATATTCTTTGACAATGCTAGTGGTTATTAGAAACCCATTATTTAAAACAATAAAGCAATTATGGAGAAAAGTTTTTAAAACAATCGTGCAATTATAGAAATCAAATTAATGGTTTAGGCAGAGGGAACCTTCCTCAACCTCCAGACGCATTTATTTTGATGAAGACAACTCGAACCTTCATTTTTTCTAATTTCACACATATGAAACATAACATATATAAAGGACACCTAGCGCCTATGTACATATTTTCATGGCTAAATATGCACAAGGGGGTCCTTAGATATAAGTTTATACTTGCATATACCCCTTTACACTTACACTTGTATGCATTTTTCACATCTATATATAAGAACACCTAGCCCCAATATATATATTAATACTCCCATGAGTGAATATATACAAAGGGGGTCTTATATATGTATATGACTACCTATGCATACACATGTTAGCCTTCATCAACGGTGACTCAAATCTACTTCAACGATATCCAAAACGCACTAAAAAATATAAGGAACTCAAAAATCAAAAAAGACATAATTAAAATTGGGCCGAAGAATAAAAATGGAATAAACCTTAACCAAATCTGATGTCAAACTCACTATCTTCGATGGAGGTGGATAGAATCTGCCTCATCATAAGAAACATCCTATAAAAAAATAGTGAGAAAATAAATGAGATATAACGACTTCTTATATATAAGAATGGGATTGATCCTCCCTAAGGTATTTATATCTTGCAGGAAAATACTTTAATTCCATTCTTGAATTAGAAAATTTATTATGCACAGATTTTCAGAAATAGGTGAAATATAACTTATCAGCTATTAATAGATTTGAAATAACTTAAACTACTGTTTAACATGAATTTCATATTATATGATTAATAAGGAAGGAATATATAATATTACATTCCTATATTTATTTAAATAATTCATTAACATTTCCATACATACATTGTTTATCAAATTTATTTAAAAAAATAGGCTACCACAAAAACTGCTATATCAAAAAGATAACACCCTTTGATAGAAAAAAAATCATTAATATGTATAAAACTAAAAGTGATTACAGTCCAAAATAATAACATCATTCTTCCTTCATATTCTCATGTTCTTATCTTCATTAGGTTAATTATACTATTACCCAAAGGATTAAATCTTGATAATTTCACACTTTCACTTTAAACCTAGAGAAAGGTAATAGGTCTCCTACCATTACTAGAGGGCCGCAATATTCTCCAATTAAAAAACAGAACACCAAACACCAAGCCTTGATTGAATCTTTTGTGGGGAACTAATGATCCTTAAAACACTAGCCTAACAATGGTGTCTAGGAAAATATAATATGTAAATATACAATGAGCAGTGTACAATTAAAATGATAAAGGAGATAAAGAAATAAACCATTTCATTCATAGTTACACATAGAACATCCATCTATAAAATCATGCTTCAGCCTATACCAGAATATGTCTGAACATTTATTAATTATTTTAATATTTTAATATTGTCTCAGAAACTAGGCTCATATATTGTAATACTTACATATGGGATGAATAACACCCATGGAATTTAGAATTGAATTAAGAAAATAAGAATTTTCTCCATGAATTTGAATCCTTGACCAAATATAGGTATGTTCTTTATACTAGAATATGCATCATAATATTAATTTAATTTTAAAATTTGGCCAATCCATGTCATTTAACTTGGGTAACCACAATATTTATTTATTTCACTGTAAACCCATCCCACTACGAGTCAGTCTATTTTAATCCTCATAATAATTCAAGTATCTTCAATGCATGGTATAATTTCATCGCATCCTAAGACTATATTTGGTAGTCTATATAGGGAACCCAAGTGTCAATCAATTCATAATGTAACGCACTTCCCTCGGATACCATCCTCGATATTCCATATAGGAAACCCAAGTGTCACATTTGGTATAATTTAAGGGCACTCACCATGTGATATCATCTAATTCATTCTACCTATGAATGCATATGTTCCTACAACGTAATGAAATTCCGTTTATAATTCATTTTATTTCAAAAGATCAGTTATCGTATACATGGTGTTTCATGTTAGAACACATGTATTTGCCTTTCCATGTCTTGCTGGATGGTTGTGGATAGTGGAACCCACACCATTTAAAATTCAATTTATTCCATTTGGGCATTTAATTTATAATGGAAATTCAATCAATAAAAAATGTGAACAAGGGCCTATGAATATAGGCATACCATTTTACATTTTTTAGATTCACACAACAATTCAATAATTGGGGCCGACTCAAAATACCTCAATTGGAGGTTCAATATAAATTAAAATATTTGTCTTATGGGACATTAACTGTGATTCACCCTAAGGGGTGGCTCAAATCAAGTTAAATAGTCTAGGATATCAAATTCAGGTTTCCAGGACTACCTTAAGAAAGTTGGTAACAATTCATTTGATTATTTTGGAATTTTGGTTGTGTCACATAGAAATTATGGTGTTTAGAATGACAACACATAGTATAAAATGAAGTCATTGATTTAAAAAAAACAAGACCATCTAACAATATTAGTAGTTCACTCCACATCTAGTATTAGATTCAAATTCAATAAATAATCAATGAAATAAAATAAATTTTCAAATACCTTGATGATAAGGCATGGAGGTGTCGACCTCGGCATATAGGGTGTTAAGGTTTGTGGGGAAAAGCTTTCGGGAATGAAGGGAAGAGGTGGGGAGGCCACTCAGAGCTGCTTCGCTGGAGGAGGAGGATTGTGGGTTAGAGGGTCTTGGCAAGGAGGTGTCATTGGTATTGAGGACTATTGGCGAGGAGGCATCGGGGAGGAGGCATCGAGGAGGTGTCGGGAAGGAAGAGAGGAGGTGGGTAGGCTGCTCGGAGCAACTTCTCTGGATGAGGAGGGTCACGACGATGAGGTTTCGGGGAGGGCATTGGGCTGTTGAGGGGTTTCGTGGAGGATGGATCGAGTGGATGGAAGAAGAAATGAATAGGTCTAGGTATTCAGCCACAGAGCCATGTTAATTGTGGGGGGTAGCCAATAATTGTTTTAATCCATGGATTTATTGGCATGACAGTAGTTCAATTTCCTTGTAGTGTTTGATGAAAATGTTAAAAAAACATGTTTCATTTGGATAATCAACTAAATTCCATCAATGAAAATATGAATCTTGATTTTTGTATTATATATATTGTCTAAAACATGCATGGATAAACATTTAATGTTATCCTCATACTCTGCTACATATTCTTCTCCCTTATTCATTAAATCATGGAGAATCCTCTCTATTTTATCTAGTTATTCTTAGGGAATGTATTTTTTAAATTACATCACATTAATTTTTCCCCACACCATGATTTGTATTTCTACAGCCTATTTATTGGTTTGGAAAAATAAATACCATTGATCTACATCTATTCTCAAATAATACATATCTAGAATAACCTTTTGAAAATCATTACATCTCAAATATGAGAATAATTTGTGAGGGACTTAATCCATTTCTTAGTTACCAATTTATTATCAGCTAAACTAAAATATAGAGTCTTATGACTTATTAAGTGATCCAACGTAGGTGAATCATACTGTGAAACAATAGTTTTTTCCATACGATAAATGTTATTTTCCATAACTGGAACCAGTTTCCCAAATATAGCCTTGATTTTATCAATTCCAACATAAGTAATGTTGGATTTATAAATTGTGTAATATCTACATTTTCTATCAGATTTGATTCCATTTATTCAGTTCAGTGATATCACTAAATAATGTCACACAGTGAGTTATCTCATAATCATTATGAATATTGAGTTGTAAAATAAAAAACCCCACAAAGGATAAAAAATTAAAATAGTGTAATGGATTGTAATAATTCTTATATTATCCAAGATCATTGAAAATCTAGTTCTTAGGTTTCTCATAAGATTCCTATTGTACCAAATCCTGAAACCCCAACTCCAGTAACCTATAGTCAGTGTTCAAATTATTACATTTGTGTAAGATAAAAGGGATATCACTATGTAGGATCAAAAGTTTTAGTAGTATTTAAAAACTAGATACATACTTGATTCTCATATTAAATATGAAAGATAAAATACCTAGATTAATAAAAAAATATTATATCCTTTATGTTATCCAAAATATCCTTCTTTATATCCTAGAGAAACAGAAACATATAAAGGGTGTGCTAAGAAGCTCAATAAGGGTTACATATAGTGAACTTCATCATCACTAAATAAGTAATGAAAATATAGGAAAAAAATAACTGAAAATACGTTTCTTTTAACCAATAAATTGATCACTAAATGTATCTATTGATATTATAAATACAGAAATGTTGTGGATAATATTAACTAAATTCTAAATTATTAAAAGGCTTAATATTGGATGTTATGATTTGAAACATAATGACATTATTACCATCAAATCCTTGTACCAAGATGGTTTAATTTATTTCTCGGTATACACCAAAAAACCAACTAATAACTTTTTACAACAGATTTTTCTCATGATATCTATCGTTGAATTGAGGGGATATATAATTTTGGGCTCCACCTATCATTACATGTATAATTAAATAATTATATATTTGAAATAAATTTATTCCAAAAACAATATTTCTTATCTATATGTTTCTATATTGAATAAATAATATGAAACACCAATATTTACCCAAACAATTGAATAACATTCATAGTAAACCACCATATATTGAAGTAGTATATGGTCTAGGAAATAAGAATTTCCATTAACAAAATAATACATATATTTAAGAGAGATTAAATTTCCAATGAAAAAAGATCACAAGAAAGTGATTGTTTTAAGATATGTTAATGAAAACAAAATTAAAGAAATATGACTTTAAATTCATCATAAATATATGTTTCATATGAAAATAAAGTGTTTTAAAAAATATAATTGAGATATTAAAATAATATTTCATTACGGAGTTTTCTTTCTAAAAATATATAAATATTTTAAATTAAGTTTAATATCTAAAAATGGTTATGGAAACCAGAAAATCCATTAACTCGGTATTTTTTAAAAAGAAGCACTACATTTTAATTTTTGTAAAGAATATCAAAAAATGAAATATTTAGAAAAAAATATAAATTATATTTGTAAAATTGGTAAAAAATAAATTCATATTTTAAATTTACATGACAAATTATTTGATTAAATAAAAATATCTTTTAAAATAAATTGAATTTTTTTGGAAATGGATGAAAAATATAGTTTTTCAAATAGTAAAATAAAATCATATTTTCGTTTAAAACATTATTTTCGTGATTAATGTTAAAAACAGGGTAAATGTTGAAATAAAATAGGGCAACTCATCATATATAAATATTATACCAAAATATATGCATTTTTTAAAGGATGTATTATATGATTCCTTAAATGAAAACAAAGTCACTCCCAAAAAAGATTGTCAAATAAATTCATACCTCATTGGTATCATTTGAATTTTTACTCCATGAAAAAGACATGAATTGAAATTTTAATCATAATTAAAAAATATATATTCATGTTAAATACATCATGGTGGTACTATATAAACCCTAGAAAATTAATTAGATGCATAATACCAAATATGTCTCAATAGAGTTTAAATTGAGATGAAATCTCTTACCTCGTGTTTCACATTCATCATAATTTAATTTATCCTCATATATAATAATTTTTTTATTTATTATAATTTCATACCATAACCATATAAATATCTATAATATCTTATATAATCTATTTAAGTCATTTCACCACCCAAATTTTACCAATCGTTTATTATTATGATTTATTTTAGTGTAACAACTTCGTTTTTCATGTGTTTTTGATTTGGTAGTTTAATTAATTTTGTTATTTTCATGGTTACATAATATTAATAATTTTATTCATGATATAAATATCATATATATATTCAATACATATATATTTAGATTCATCCATAAAAGAAAAATATAAAAAATAAATTACATTGTTCTTGGAGATGGAAGGTCGTACGTACACATGAACAATGTATTAACTTTTCAAAGGATGGGAAAAAATAAATTAAAATACAAATTACACATTAAAATTTCATTTTTATGTCATATATATCAATTATATTCATTAAATATTTCAATATTACCATCGATGTAAAGAGGAGATGAAAAAAGCACCACATTGCTTTGTGGAGGTGGTAATCAACATGTACACATGGTAGAATCATTCATTATCCAATGTATAATATGAATAATTATGTAATAAATATAATATATATTTTTTACTTCTATCATTTTAACCATCCAAGTAAAGTATTGAGGAAAATAATTACAGTTGTATGTAGAGACGATAAGTAGCACGTACGCACGAGCGATGTTTTTAAATTTATAAGAATGGAAAAGTGAAGAAATATTGTTGTTCCATAATAAAATCAACATCATGGAATATTTATTTTAATATATTTATTATTATATTATAGTTACAATAGATATATAGGGTGTATAATAAAAAATTAACATGAAATAGTCAGTAAAGTTAATTATCTATTGTTTACTAAACTTCCTTTAGATCTCATCTTGAGGGTCTTTGGGTAGTTTTTTTGGGAATAAAAAACCAGTAAAACATGTATATGTATGTCAATAATAACATGGGTTGGATTTAGTTGATTTAAGTTTCTCAATGTGGTGTAAATAAAAGGCAGAAGGGGTGTCCTTTTACAAGTTAGGGGAGGGAAATTCTTGGAATTTCTTAAAGTCCTAAATTAATATAAAATTTTTTTTATGTCCAAATGGCTTACAATTGATACAATTCGAATAAAATATGTATATGAGTCATAATTAAAACATAAAATAAAATTTGGGCATGTTTGGGTTATGTTTAAATCTCTATATTTTAGTTTTGAACACTTAGTAACCATATGGAATTTTTTTTCAATATTATGGTTTTATATATTTTGAGGGTCAAAAATATTAACATAAAAGTCAAAGAGACAAAAAATCATAACATGGTTGATATTTTCAACCATTTATCATTAATGTTTATAAATATAATATTTTTATGAATTTTTAATATTTTAATAAAATATAATTTAGTATAAAATATCATCAATGTCAATTTTGAAAATATTCATTCAATATGTGATTGAAAACAACATAAAAAAAGGAATTCAACTATAAACCCTTAATACATCTCAAATATGTTATATTTATAGATAAAATTCTATCACCTTTCTAACTCCCAAAAATTATATTAATTTTCATATGTTTAAATTTATTTATTTTATTTTTCTATTAACTGAATAAATATTTTATTTGCATTGCGTAAGAATTTAAGCCAAATATTTAGTAAATAAAAATTAAAAATATATTACCATTATAAAAATATTAAATTAATATTCTAAATAAAAATTTAAAACAAGAAATAACATTTTTTTATCATTTTTAAAAAAAATTATAGATATTAAAATCAAGAGAGTAAGACTTTTGACTTTATCATTAACATAAATATTACAAAGGTCAAAATCAAAGAAAAATGGGTGAAAAGTTATATATTATAAGTTTAGATTATTAGGAAAAAAATACACTCATAAAATAATATACAAAAAAATTTTGTATATATATTTAAGGCCTTATCACATTATTTTCAACCCTAATTACCCAATTTACCATTTAGTGAGGTGATAAATTTTATTATTGTTTATATTAATAATGCATGAAGATAAAAGATCTCTATTTAAAAAATTTAGGAAACCTAATTCCAAATATGTAATCTAGTTTATGAAATTCAATATCTATAGGTGGTTGAAATTAAATTTATAATAATTCAACAAAGTGAAAAGAAAAACACTTCTGAAAAATTTCATTTAGGTGTAAAAGTATTTTTATACCAAGATTAGTTAATGATGATAAAAAAGGTATAAATTAATTTAGTTTTAAAAAAATGAAAATAATTTCATTTTAATTCTTATCGAAATCGAAATTAATATTAGAAAACATTGTAAAATAGAGTTTTGTTTAAAAATCAGAATTTTCACTATTCACTAAAAAAATACCTTTTTCCAAAAATTCCAAAATATTCAACATAAGATAATATTAACATGGTGATATCAAGAATTATATAATTTTCATATAAAAATACATCAATGGGTTTTCATGGTTCAATTAAACATTATGTCACGTGTAGAGAAATCTATTAAATAAATTCTATTTAAAGACAAATATATCATAATATTTTTGGTTGTTACAATAACATAGTCATTTTTTAATGAAATTTGCATTGTGGTCCACTAATGGATATGATGTATTTCAAAAGGGTAATAATTTTAGTAAGATAACATTTCATTAAATTCTATATTAAATTATTATAAAATATTACACTCATACGATAAAAGTACTATTGTATATAAAATCATCATCAACAACAAACTTAACCTTGAGATTATACCTAGAGACAAGTAATTATTAATTAAATAAACTTTTAATGTTAGTAAATTTAGAGAATATCATATGTATGGAAAAAATACTATGAGTTAAAGAAACACCTGTTAGAGTAACCAAACAATTGAAGTTGTTTGAAACATTGAAACTATATTTCTATAAGAAGCATTGAATTATTCACTAGATCTTGTGAAATAATTAAATGAAAAATCACAAAAATAATATGAAATTTTTTCCATATAATCAATATTATTGGGTGTATCAATTAATTGGTAAATATTTGTTTCATTATGTCTTACTATGGTTAAGAATTTCATTCTATTTTAAATGATATAGATTTTTTAACAATTTGATTGATTTGAAGAAATATTTACCCTATTATTCTTTCAGTATAGAAAATAAATATATTGGGAATATAAAATTCATGTCATGATATTGTGATGAGATTAAAAGTGAGTAAAATTTAAATCTGATACAATAAAATATAGTTGAAGATTCTAATAATGTTTCTTCTAGTAGATAGTCAAGGTCATTATAACATGTTTAGATCAAAAAGGAAGGACTAATGGTTTTATATTATTAAATTAATTTTAAAAATTAAGTATTTTTGAGAAACCATATGAAATTTACATAATAAGTATTAGGGTTATAGTAATTGATTCTTAATTTTTTAAGTGTATGTGGTAATAAATATTTGTTTTAAAAATATTTTATGTTTTTTGGAGTTCAAAATAATGTGTAGATTTGATAGACCCAGTAGTTTTCATTCAAGTGTTGATTAAAAGAATTATCTCATAAATTATTTGAATGCAATGGAGTTTATCACGATCATATGGATCTAAGTAAATGATTTTAATACTCATCTCATTCTACTTTTATGAAAAGAGTTGTTTTATATTAATAAAGAGTTGTTATAAAAAAAATATGAGATATCAAATTCAATACACATGCTTGATGTTTTATTATTTTATTTAACAAGCATTTAAAGGGATAAAATGATAAATATTATTCTACATGATTGTAAAAATATGAGAGAATATGTTCCTACAAAACATAAAAAGTATATTTTAAATAATAAAGTATTTTTAGAGACTGATCTAAACTCATAGAATACCATATATGGTTTATAATAAAAGGTTTGTCTGTTAAATATTCATATCAAAATAAAATAAGAGATATTTATTCATTGAAAATGTGTTTGTGTATGTTATTTTGATATTCTATCAAGAATATAGTTTCTAAGAGACTAGTGAGAGTATGTTTGAATTTTTAGAAGTTCATAGTTAATAAATAAAATATTATACTAATATAAAATTAAAATGACTTTCCACATAATATCCTAAAGATTTAAGGATATGTGATGGTAAATAAAAATACGATGACTTAAATTTAGTTTCCATGAAAATTCTAATATTTCTATTTTTAAAAGGATTATTCCATTATAAATTAAAAATGTATTTAAATTAATATCTTAAAGAATTTAGGATATAAAAGAAAAGATAAATTTAAATAATTACATTTATTTACCAGAGAAAAGTGATTGTAACATATAATAAAGGAGTTTAGTATGTAATGGTAGGTAATAAATTAAATAGAAACATTATTTTAATGAAAGGTTTTGTGGATATTCTTAATATACATAGAAAAGTTATAATTTGAAAATAAAATTTATTATCATTGCAACATTTGAGTCTATAAAGTTAGAGTGTTTTAATATAATCAAGGAGTCAAACATTATGGATACAATCCCTTGATATATATATATTATTCAAACATTCACTCTTTAGAGACATCACACACTAGTCTAGATCAAGAGTTTTATTAGGTGGAAACATAGAAATGCGAAACAAAGTACATATAGATATAATGAGTTCTCAAATCCTCATAGAGTAAAGAAAGATATTTATCCAATATATTTGTCTATCATATATAATATTATAGAAAAATAATTATGTAGGTTTTGGTTAACTACTCTAAAATGTGCTTTAAGAAAATAAAATGTACCATATAAAAGGAAATAACCACTTTATCATTTGTTTAAAATAGGTGTATATAGTTAATATTGGTATACATTTCATGAATTTTAATGATAATTGAAATATAAAAGTATAACATTGATTTATATCTTACTGATGTTTTTCATGGTTTATTATCGGTTATGATGAAATACTAATGCTATCATGAGTAGTATATATATAGGGAGATAATAAATATTCTCATGAGGGAAAAAATATTTTTATGTGCTAGATGAATAACTATGTGTACTACATGATGTGTTATACATCATGTATTTGGTATACTAGGGGTTCATGGGTCATGTAATACGTTGTACCTGATTTTTGTGAGACTCCTATTATGAGGACCCTAATACCTTAATACCATTCTTATGAAGTACATCAGCCATGGTTGGGTATGTTTATGCTCATGTCATTGATTGGATCTCCACTAAGAAGATATTTTTACTCTCAAACGATGAGTATTATATCTAGTGTATTAATTGAGATATACTGAGGAATTTGAAACTTCACGTTAATAGTGAATATGATTTTTCTTAATTATTTAATTGTGGGGTATATGATGTAATTATCCATAAAGGCGAGTGGCTTGTGATTTATTCATCGACCTAGTCAGTCTATACACTAAGAGTTAAGAACGTATGGGTTGGTTATATGGTATTTTCATACTCGATGTCCCATGGTCACTCAATGTGTTAGTAAAATGTAATGTATTTGAATTAACACTATCATAAATCCCAGATGGTGGAAATAGGTATACAGATACATGTTTTTAATGAAAATCATTTGATTTCTCTTTATAGTTTTAGTATCATTAATTATATAAAAGAGGACTCTTTATTCTTATATTTATGGATCAAACGGTTCATAACAATTTTCAATGATTATAAAGGTTTATAGAGTCAGACTATCTTGATGAAAAATGCAGGATTGATTTTGGCTCAGGGAGATTCTCTATAAGAATTTAGTGTTAAAGAGTATTTTAATGGTGTACATATGTTATTTAATAATATGTGATATAATATTAGCCCTTAGCCTTAAACATTACTTAATCTTGAGTTATTACAAGATTACCCATTGAGGATCTTTTCAGGTTTATAGTTTTATAGAATTAGATCATAAAACATTCATTACATTCCACATTTAAACAAAGTGGTTACATAAAAGATATTATTCATTTTCCCATCAACAAAAAAATATTTAAAATAAAACATGGATTCTTTCTTGACACCTCCTTGACACTATCATCATATCATGTACCATTCCCTTGACCTGTGAAAAACATTTCAAAAACATGGGATGAGCATAAAAATCTTAGTAAGGGTTTTAAAAAGTATGTAATGGAAACATGAGTACATATATACATAAGAATGAAATCATACTTTACCCATAAAACATAATCACTTTAACATACCTCATAAAATCAGGAATAAATCATAGAAATCATAAGACATAAAGGTAACTTGAGGCATTCACAAAATTCTTAAGTAGGGAGTAACCCTCTTGGTTACGTTTGGAATACCCAATTCCCTAAATATCTTCAGAGAAACCTTAACTTTTAACTCATTCACGTTACCCAATGCATTGGAGAGCTATATCGGGCTCACCTTCCCTTAGTTTATCACAGAACCACCCATCTTCATAACAATGCCCAAGAACCATAACATAATCATAGCACATAACTTAATCATAAAGGAAAGATACCATTCCCACATTGCAATAACAATATAACATTTTAAGATATTGAAATAATGAATCCATTCTAAAAACCATTTTCAAAACCATTTAAAACATTTAATAAAGATTTAAATCAAAGTGTCCCATACCACATTGAATATGTTAACATTATAAACCATTAATATCCATATAAATAAATCCTTAAAACCATTTTGAAAACATGGATATTAATGAGAAATATTTATAAGAATAAATCATTAAAACATTTAAAACGATATTTTAGTTAAGGGTTTTTAACAAAATGAGAGACACTTAAAAACAATAATTGAAGAATAACATTTAATAATATCATGAGAATAAAGGTATTCATGATATAATATTCCAAAGGACAGTATATACACCATATAAGAGTGAATTGGTGCATAACAACAATCATGTCTCAATGGAAATGTAAATTGAGATGAAATCCATTATAAAGATGCTATCCTTAAATTAAGGATAAATCAATCTCATAATTATGTGTGACAAATATAAATACACAAAATATAAGTGGATATTAAATGTAAAATAATCAAAGTTCATTCACACATATTCAATGGATGACATATTCAATAACTACATGTTGAACCCAAAGAAATCGAAATTGGGTTAAGAAGTTCCCTTGACAGCCTAACGGCGTGACATCAAATTTTAGAAAAAGAGTTGATGAGAGAGATAAAGGGTTTCTCATCACTTGGACATAACATTTACGGCAATAAGGATATATAAGAACATATCCCCACATAATAATATGAAAATTAAAATACATAACAAAAGAAGTCTTTTAAAAAGAGGAGGGTGAAATGTTCCCTTACCGATTTGGGTAACTTTCGAAACGTACACCCCATGAAAGAAGGACTATACAACATTGATGTAAATACTCATAAACGATAGTATGTTACACAAAAAGTAGAATAATGGACAGTAAATACACCACTAAAAAAGAAATATTGTCAAATGTAGCATGAATCTCACAAAAACACAAAGTGAGATAAAAAGTCCCTTACGAAATTCCGGCAGCATAACGGCGCCAATTAAAACGACCAAAATGGATTGATGAGAGAAAATAGGGTCTCTCATCATATGAACATAAAACGTATAGTAATAGTAATATAAAAGAACATCCCAATCATAATAAAGATGAGCTTAAAAGGAATGACATAAAAGAGTGTACTTAAAAAGAAAGATAGGGGTAGGATCCCTTACCTCGGGTCCGACTTGACTCGATCGTTCTTTAACCTCCTGAATAATAAACATGAGTTAATTTATACTTTCTTAAGATACTTTTCCAATTTCATTACTTATTTTATGTCACTTACTACCATGCTATGAACTCTATGTAAATTTATTTAAGTTAATAATGGTCATTTTGTAGATCATTGCTACTTGAGTCAAAAATAAACTCTTTATAATTACAAGTTGTTCATGTGGAAAAATATATATTATATCCAAAATTATATTAATTATGTAGATATCATATATATAATATATATCCATTATATACATGAATTTATAATATTAAATAACATTTAGAGGTAAGAAATGAAATGCACCGTTCATGGAGACGGTAAGCCGTACGTACGCATGAACACTACTTTCATTTATATTTCTTATTTAATTGAATTAAAACATAATGATACATAATAGTATTATAATTCCAGTATGGTATCATATTTAATATCATTAAATATATCCTTTATACATACCACATATGGTATTAACGAATCAAATCACTTTGAAGGGGCGGTAGTCCGCACTTCCTAAAAGCAAGATATCGCGCTTAACCATAATGGAAACCATAAAGGTATGCCATAACTGAAATGTCACTAACCAGCCCTGGTACCCTGGTAAACCGATAACCAAGACAGCCCTGACATAACCCGAAGGGCGTTCCTGATCCCCACGGGTTAGCGACAAGCACCTAGCATCGTACAACATACAAGTGGGAACGATTTTTCCACTAGAATACGGAAGCAATAGTTAACAAACAGTATGCATAACAGAAGAAAACTCCACTGGAAGTAATGTACTAGAATACATATAGGAAAAAAAATCCAAAAGTACTACAACCCAAGTACTAAAAATGGGGAAAACAGCCCCAAGGTCTCTAAGGACACAACTCACCAAGACCAAAGATCAACAGTTGGATCCACCTCCAAGAGATCTTTTCCCTTCGCTCGAACCTGGAAGAAGAATGTATACAAAAAACCGAAGGAAAAAGTATGGTGTGAGCCTAAGCCCAGTAGGATACCACCAAAGATTCCATAAAAGATTCCAATTATAGATTATCAAAATGAAAGCTATCAATTTTCAAATAAACAGGTTTGGCAATTCAAAAGAATATTTAATCAAAACATGCTTTACATTTTCAAATGATGGAAATAAATATTTTAAGTAAGGATTTTACAAATGATGGAATATTTCTAAAACAATGTCTTAAATAAAAAATTTATATAAAATAGTTTATATAAATTTAACAGGCATGTAAATCAGTTCAAAAGCATTAGAATACATTTATATCTCAAATATAAATAAACAAGCAAGCAACATGGTCATCTGCCAAAAGTTATGATAGTATTAACCAGTTATAGGATTCCGCACTCTCTATGTGAACTCAGCAAAATTTGTATACACACGTCCCTATGTCACTGGCCAAAGGAGACTCGTCACCAACCCATCGGGGATGTGACCCGCCGCAAGTATGTTTTAGAACGTTGTCGTAGCATAGAATGTATCCAAATAACTCACGAACTACCCAAGGCTTGCATGTGCTCTTACATGATGGGAGAACTATTTTAAGACTGATTAAAATATGATCAATCCTATTCTTCCATTTCAAAAATTTCAATTTCTTTCCATTTAAAACCAAAATAGGTTTTATTCAAAAACATGACTTTCCACAAGATAAAACCATTGGGTTTCTAAAAAATCATTTTAATCCATTTTCATGAGTTTGAAATTCATTCGAAACAAATTCCACCATTAAAAAATTTCTTTCCACAAATAAATAGTACAATTTAATTAAAATAATTTTCATCAAATCTACAATTAAATTTAAACAATTTAAATCAGCCAATTTCCATAAACACACCCAATTCAATGGAATTGGGGGTTTCCAAATTTTCATACAAAAACCATTTCAAATATCTCAATTCACTGAAATCAAGGTTTTATCAATTTAATTGAATGAAAATTTGAGAAATTGAATTTAAATCAACAATTTAAATAAATCAAGAAAAATAAGGATAATCAATTTGTAAAGTCAGGATGGAACCTCCTACCTCAAGGTCATAGATGTCAACAGCAAGGATAAATCACCACATCTGGTTCAATACGCCTCCTCATGACCTTATTATCAGAATCGTCATCACAGAAATGCTCAACATTCATTAAAGGTTCCTAAATCCAAAAACCACTATTTTATTTCAAAGGAAAATAAAATATCACATGTGATGATAGTTTATCTCTCCAGAATAATTCTCAAATTGTAATTTTAATTATCACATGCGATAATACTTCCAATATTTTTATGAAATTCCAAATTATCATTTTATGTCAACACATTTGACCACAACATTTTCCTTAGAATATTTATAATCCACATTTGATATTATAAAATATTTAGATTAAAATGATAACACATGTGGTAGTCCTTCATAATTATTCATTGATAATTTAAATAATTATCCTTTTATCAATTCTATTAATAATTATCATATGGAAAACTCACGATTATGTCATAATTATTCATTGCAATTATCATTTGATAATTATTTATAATTATCATTTGATAATTATTTATAATCATCACTTCAACAAAAAGTGGGAATTATCATTTGATGATTCTTTATAATTATTATTCGACAATTAGACATAGTTTTCTTTTGAATAATGTGTTTATAAATTACCCTCGATAAATAATGTAATTATCATTTGATAAAACATTACCATTATCTAGGAAAATTTCTAGAATTTATCCTTTGATAATTTATTTTCAACGATCCATTAAAAGGAAAAAATATCGGATTGAGGAAATACGTTGCTGCCTTTGAAAAAAATATATATTATTTTGTTTCTACTCATCGAGATGAAATCAACGGTACTAACGGCGAGCAATTCTGATCAATAATGAAGACATTATGTAATTTAGAAGATTGGAAGAGTAATAAAAATAATAATAATAAATAATATTATAAGGGGAACAACCTGTTAGGGCGCTACGCACGGGAGATTTCCCATCGGTTCGGTGGAGGAGGAAGAGATCAAAACTCCATGAATCAGAACCTTGAAATCACATTCAAGGAAGATTTGTATTATATAAACTCGATGTGATCGAGTAATAATCAAAACCAAGTTGTTCGACCGGTTTAAGATCCCTCAAAACGCATGTTTGAGAAACTTGATTTATAATATCTGATTTAATCCACTATTCATCCGAAAAAATATTACAGAGTCATTAAATTCACATGTTTAATGTGTTGCTAACTTAAACGGATAAAAAAGGCTAAAAACAAAGCTTTTCGAAATTGGAATGATAAAGAAAGGTGTTCTTCCATTTGGAGAAGAAGAGTGAATAGTGTAGACGTTTTTTTTAAATTCTTTTAATTTATTTAATTATTTAACAAAA
Source organism: Viscum album (assembly GCA_963277665.1). NCBI lineage: Eukaryota > Viridiplantae > Streptophyta > Magnoliopsida > Santalales > Viscaceae > Viscum > Viscum album. The sequence continues at coordinate 1,039,856,879 of OY728134.1, read as the reverse complement.
ATTAAATGATAACAAAATTGCGTTGCAAATAAAAGTCATACTCTGTCTAGGGGAAACACCCCGTTCCGGACTCAACAGTGGTCTTAGATTTCTCAAACAATGAGCGGTTTGAGAGATATTAATGAATTTTTAATTAAAACCCGGAATAATTAATTAATTAATATAAAAAGTGGTATTATTGTGAGCGAGGAATCCAAACACCCGATGCAAACAAAAGTTGTTCCTTGTCTAGGGTAGACCCCTCATTTAGGACCAATTGGTGGTGTCATATTTTCCATACGACACACCGTTTGGGAGATATTTATTTTCTAATAAGTAATATATTAAATATTATTTAAAAACTTTATCTCACGACCTAGACATCCAAAAGTATGGCACCTTCGATTGTTATATTCCTCCGAGGGTAAAATATATATTTCAGATATAACAGTATGCTCAGATTTCTCATACGACGGACCGTTTTGGAGTTATTCAATTATATTGAATAAATTGCCCGTACTTAAAAATAATATAATTAATATTTTTATTCTGTCCCCCGCGAGACTTTGCAGACCTTGGAAAATTATACTTACCCAATGTTTAACACTGAAAATATTCAATTGAATATTATGGGATGTTAATTGGGCATTTTACTATTCCACGATGTGTTTAACAAAAATGCAACTTTTTACTAATAAACCATTTTTTTCATTTAACATAATAATAATTTAACATAATAAGGTTTATGAAAACCTAAAAAAGTAACGGGATGTTACATGAAAAATAAAGAAGATTAAGTTAAACATAAACATATTATATATCATATATAAATATAGTGACATATTAATGGCCACCTTTGAGGGTGTTAAAAGAATAATGAACAATCATCGTTTCGTGAGGCAGAAATTCACCATCCACAGACACAGTATGTTCATTAACCATTACATTTAGGTGTGTGTAAGTGTAGCTCGAATCCTTATTATAACAACATCCTAGTATATTTAAGATACTGGAGTTGTTACAAAAGAAATGAATACAAATATATTAGGGGGTTGGAGAAGCAAAATAAAACAAAAGAACACAAGTAGAGACATTACCTTAAAATCGGGCATCTCTCATTGATTTGAGCTCAAAGGCTTCCTTGGGAAGACTTCTGCCCAATGTGATGCTTCTAAGATTTAGAGATGGATTTGGAGAGACCACATGGTCAGGTTTTGGCCATTCTAAAGGATTTGGAAGTGTGGTTAAGGTGGTAGAGGTGGGGGCCTTTATAAGAGGGGAGGAGGGACACTCTTGGAAAGATAAGAAAAGATACTTTGTTATAAAAAGATTTTCAGATAAAAAAGGTCCCACAATAATAAATTTCTAGGATAAGGTGATAAGGATTCGAAATCCACCCATCCAATATGTTTTTGACAAGTGTAGGTCTTATATTTTACATTATATTTTCATTTTATTTAAATCGTTAAATAATGAGGTAATCGCTCCATCATCAGTGTGTCATAAATAATTTAATTTATTTAATATCTAAAAATTATAAAAACATATTATGATGTAGGAAATATTATTATCTTTCTAATGAATATTTATAGTCAAAAATATGACTTGTATAACCCCATTTAAAAATTGGTTTAGTAAAACAACTCATGTTTGTGAAATTTTTACTTTAACATTAAAAAAAAGTCATTAATGCCATTATCTTACCCAAGTGGCTCCATGGGGTCCCCAAAATCGACCCATGGGTTGTATTGGTCGGCCATGACAAATCAAATAAGTGTAGGACATGTGTCAAGTTCATTTCATATTATTAAAACATTATTCTTACCTTAAATTACACTAATTACCTCTAATCGCGATTAAAAACATAAAAGTTACTATTCACCAAAAAATTATTTTAATACCATTGAACCACATTTTACTTATTAATAAAAACCATGTATGTAGGTTTTTATAAATTCAAAACAGAGAGGTGGTAAAATTTCATTTAAATGGAAAATCAGTTTTTATAAGTACCACTTAGTGGTTTCACTATTCATCAAAAATTGAAGTTTTTCAGAAAAATACCAAAACTTCACCCTAAGCTATATTTGATATTCTGAATTCAAAAATGATGTCTATTTTACAAAATTCAAAACATATAAGTTTCATTAATTAATTTAATAATTAATTCCCACTGTCAAAACAAATAGCGTGTTTTTAAGAAATAATATCTATTAAAAGATTGACAGTAGTTTAAGTCCAATTTCAATGTGAAATTAATTCCAATGACCACTATTGGATTAAATGGTAAAAATATATTCTAATTTCACATTAAAAACAATTAAAATTATAATCTAATCATATAAATAAATTATATTAAAAATAGTTTTTGAATTAAAATACAACATTTTCACTATTCATTAAAAAATGAACTTTATCGGAAAAATACCAAAAATTTACACAAAGTAAATTTTGAGGTCCCGATTCTAAATAAGAATTTTATTTAGTCAAATATAACACATAGAATTGTCAAAAAGTGGATTTAAAAGAGGTTCTCCATCAAAAGGCGGTTAATCGACCGTTTAAAGAATATTAGAATGTTTATGCTTAAAATTGGATTAATTCGCATTTTTAATCCTCTAACATTTATTGTAAAGAGAAAAAATATTTGACAAACATATATAATAATTTTGTAGTTAGTTCTATTCATTAATTCCATTACAACGGCTAGACGTTAACTACCATTTAAAATAATAATATTTTATTATTAGAGTGCAACGTAAGATTCCCAAGAAACTCGTTGTTGCGTATTGGGTAAGCCATCGACCATAGAGTCCCATTTAAAGTAATATTAATATTTAATTCACATATATGTATAAATGTGAAAATTTCAAATTCTTTTTTTACCTGGGGTGTTAAATCCTTCCCCCCTTTTGGGAATTGCGTCCTCGTAATTTTAAAATTGGGCTTGGAAACATCATTGAAAATCCCAAATCGGAACAAGAGTCAGTAAAACAATCACTTTAAAATAAAGAAAGAGAAGTACAAAGGTCCCCCGAGTTAACCCATACTAGGATTCCATGTTGGAAAACATGGATATAGAGGAAAAAGGGCCATGTTCTGATGGAGAGTGATTGTAAACATGTCTAGGAGAAATTTAGCAATAAGAAAATCACAAACTTGTTATGGGTTAAACGATATTTGATTCACCTGTAGGAAAAATTAACAGACATCATTTTTGTTTTATGTAACTTTTCATTGAGGAATTTATTTATGAGATTAACCAAAATGTAAGGAATAATACTTAATTGTCATGTTGACTTTCAACTCTTACTATATTTCTTACACAAACTCATATTTTCTCCAAAAGAAGAGTATTTTGGATGAGTTGTTCACATTAAGAGATCTATAATAAACTTCTAGAGAATCACCTAATCCCCAAAAGAGAACTATATACTTCCCATGTCATTATACCTTAACCAAAACTAAAACAAAAAAGGTTAGTATGAGATCAGATAATACCCAAAAAGGATAATCCTTTATATAAAAAAATCTATACTTAATCTCCAAAATTTGTCAAACAAACCCTAAAGTTCAACAATGACCATTCAATATACAACTATCCATAAAATTCTACAAAGTATACAAAACTAAGATTAAAACAGAAAATGTATTAACCAGTAATTGCCTCAAATTCAAGGATCATATAAACCCAAATGGTTCTTTATAACTATATCCACATAAAAAAAGGATAATTATTCCTTGAATAAAATTTTCGTATATCAAACATCAGGGTTACTATAAAAAGTCTTCTAATGTAACCCCATCATCAAACGAGACTTAATACATCTATGAATTTCACCATCCTAAAATCTACCATAACTCTTGAATCCCTTATATGATGAATTCTTACTCATTCAACATTCTTCATGTTCCATTATCCATTCCTTTTCAACTTATTCTGAAATACTTCTTTCCTACAAACAAAATCATGAATCATATCCTATGATTCCAATAATAGGAAAACATATGTTAAGAAATAATACATACATTTCATTCTTCATTGTCAGTTTCATTATCCTAAATCGGAATGGCATTAGGTATTGGTAAATGAATATTTGTACGATCTTTGTGACCCCATTCTCAAAACATCTTCGTAGGGATGTGTTTGCATAATAACCATGCACACCACATTTAAAACATTCAATTTATCCTTCAGAAAGAACTTCATTCCCTTTCCTAGATTTAACTAGATTCTTTCTTTTTCCATGGCAGGTTCTTGCTTTATGACCTTCATTTCCACATCTATAGCATCTTTCTGTCCCATTGAAACATTTTTCTATGTGTTTCTTTCCACATATTTGACACATAGGTTTTTGGACATACTTACCTTTATGATTATTACCTGAACATCCGTAGGGATTTGTTTCTCGCATATACAATGCCTTATAAAAATCACTGAGGTTCAGGTGGTCAATCATGACTCCAGATAGTTGGTTGAGGATAACCACAAGAGTTCTCATTATAGCTCCCATATCATTCAGTTGTTCTTTCATAAAATCATGACTGTTTTCTTCAAATACACTTTTACTTTGGTGCCTGCTATATCCAACAATTTAGTAAAACAAAAATGTTCAGTATGAGTATATCAGTAAAATCATCAAATAAAAAAGAGGAAGATAAACACCAAGATATACTTATACAAGTTATCTCAAACTCATTCTATCTTTAAAAAAAAGATGACTCAATCTAATATACTAAGAATTGTGGTTATACACAACTTGTCACTTTTTCTAAAACAACACTCTAACCTCTAAAGTTATCTAAACCGACCTTTGATACCAACTATAAGGCCCCATCCTTAAACCTTACTTAATATTGAGTTATTACAAGATTACACATTGAAAATCTTTTCAGGTTTATAGTTTTAGAGAATTAGATCATAAAACATGCATTACATTCCACATTTAAACAAAGTGGTTACATAAAAGATAATATTCATTTTTACCATCAACGGAAACATATTTAAAATAAAACATGGATTCTTTCTTGACACCTCCTTGACACTATCATAATATCATGTACCATTCCCTTGACCTGTGAAAATACATTTCAAAAACATGGGATGAGAATAAAAAGCTTAGTAAGGGTTATAAAAATTATGGAAAGGAAACATGAGTACATACATATATAATAATGAAATCATACATTACCCATAAAACATAATCACTTTACCATACCTCATAAAATCATGAATAAATCATAGAAATCATAAGACATAAAGGTAACTTGAGGCATTCATAACATTCTTATGTAGGGAGTAACCCTTTTTGTTACGTTTGGAATACCCATCATAGTATATTCCCTAAATCTCTTTGGAGAAACCTTAATGTTAAACTCCTTCGCGTTACCCAATTCCTTGGAGAGCTATATCGGGCTCACCCACCATTAGTTTCTCATGGAACCACCCGTTTTCATAACAATTCCCAAGAACCATAACATAATCATAGCACATAACTTAATATTAAAGGATTTTAACATTCCCACATTGTAATAACAATATAACATTTTAAGATATTGAAATAATGAATCCATTCTAAAACCCATTTTCAAAACCATTTAAAACATTTAATAAAGAGATTTTTAAATCAACGTGTCCCATACCACATTGATTATTTTAACATTTTAAACCATTAATATCCATATAAATAAATCCTTAAAACCATTTTGAAAACATGGATATTAATGAGAAATATTTATAAGAATAAATCATTAAAACAATTAAAACGATATTTTAGTTAAAGGGTTTTTAACAAAATGAGAGACACTTGAAAACAATAATTTAGGAATAACATTTAATAATATCACGAGAATAATGGGATTCATGATATAATATTCCAAAGTACGGTATATAAACCATATAAGAGTGAATTGGTGCATAACAACAATGAAGTATCAATGGAAATGTAAATTGAGATGAAATCCATTATAAAGATGCTATCTTTAAATTAAGGATAAATCAATCTCATAATTATGTGTGACAAATAAAAATACACCCAATATAAGTGGATATTAAGTGTAAAATAATCAATGGTCATTCACACATATTCAAAGGATTACATATTCAATAACTATATGTTGAACCCAAAGAAATCGAAATTGGGTTAAGAAATTCCCTTGACAGCCTAACAGCGTCACATCAAATTTTAGAAAACGAGTTGATGAGAGAGATAAAGGGTTTCTTATCACTTGGACATAAAATTTATGGCAATAAGGATATATAAGAACATATCCCCACATAATAATATGAAAATTAAAAGACAAAACAAAAGAAGTCTTTTAAAAAGAGGAGGGTGAAATGTTTCCTTACCGATTTGGGTAACATTCGAAACGTACACCCCATGAAAGAAAAAATATACAACATTGATGTAAATACTCATAGACGAAAGTATGATAAAAAAATTATAATAATGGACAGTACATACACCACTAAAAAGGAAATATTGGAAAATGTATCATGAATCTCACGAAAACACAAAGTGAGATAAAAAATCCCTTACGAAATTCCGGCAGCCAAACGACGCCAATTAAAACATCCAAAATGGATTGATGAGATAAAATAGGGTCTCTCATCATATGAACATAAAAATTATAGTATGATTAATATAAAATAACATCCCAATCATAAAAAGATGAGCTCAAAAGGAATAACATAAAAGAGTGTACTTAAAAAGAAAGAGAGGGGTCGGATCCCTTACCTCGGGTCCGACTTCACTCGATCGTTCTTTAACCTCCTGAATAATAAACTTGAGATAATTTATACTTTCTTAAAAAATTTTCCAAGTTAATTATTAATTATATATCACTTACTACAATGATATGAACACTATGTAATTTTTTTATGTTGATAATGGTCGTTTTGAAGATCATTGCTACTTGAGTCAAAAATAAACTCTTTATAATTACAAGTTGTTCAGGTGGTAAACTATATATTATATCCAGAATTATATTAATTATGTAGTTATCATATATATCATATATATCATATATATCCATTATATTCATGCATTTATAATATTAAATAACATTTATAGGTAAGAAATGAAATGCACCGTTCATGGAGATGGTAAGTCGTACGTACGCATAAACGCTACTTCCATTTCTATTTCTTATTTAATGGAATTCAAACATAATGATACAAAATATTATAATAATTCCATTATGGTATCATATATAATATCATTAAATCTATCCTTTATATGTACCATATATGGTATTAACGAATCAAATCACTTTGAGGGGGCGGTAGTCCGCACTTCCTAAAATAAAGATACCGCGTTTAACCATAATGGAAACCATAAAGGTATGCCATAAATGAAAAATACAGAAGCTTAAGTAAAAAAATAAACATATTATATATCATATATAAAAATTTTTACATCTTAATGGACACCTTTGAGGGTGTTAAAAAAATATATTGAACAATCATCGTTTCGTGAGGCAGAAACTCACCATCCACCGAAACAGTATATTCTTTAACCATTAGATGTAGGTGTGTGTAAGTGTAGCTAGAATAATTCTTATAAAAACATCCTAATATATTGAAGATACTTGATTTGATACAAAATAAATTAATAAAAAGATTTTATGAGGTTGGAGAAGCAAAATAAAACAAAAGAACACAAGTGAAGACATTACATTAAAATCAGGTATCCCTCTTTGATTTGAGCTCAAAGGCTTCTTTGGGAAGACTTCTGCCCAAAGTGAGGCTTCTAAGAGTTATAGAGGGATGTGGAGAGACAAAATGGGCAGCTGTTGGCCATGCCAAAGGCTTTGGAAGTGTGGGTAAGGTGGTAGAGGTGGGGGCCTTTTATAAGAGTAGAGGAGGGGCACTCTTGGAAAGTTAAGAAAAGATACTTTGTTATAAAACGATTTTCGGATAAAAAAGGTCCCATAATTATAAATTTCGAGGATAAGGTGATAAGGGTTCTAAATACACCCATCCAATAGGTTTTTTAAAAGTGTAGTTCTTATATTTTACATTATATTTTCATTTTATTGAAATCGTTAAATAATGAGGTAATGGATGCATCATCATGGTGTCATAAATAATTTAATTTGTATAATGTCTAAAAATTATAAAACAAATACTATGATGTATTAAATATTTTTATCTGTGTATTGAATATTTATAGTCAAAATTATTACTTGTATAACCCCCTTTAAATTTTTTTTAGTAAAACAACTCATGTTTGTGACATTTTTACTTTAACATTAAGTAAAAGTCATTAATGCCATTATCTTACCCAAGTGGCTCCATGGGGTCCCCAAAATAGACCCATTGGTTGTCTTGGTCAGAAAGGACACATCCAATAAGGTTAGTACATGTTTCATGTTCATTTAATATTATTAAAATATTATTCTTACCTTAAATTACACTAATTACCTCTAATCGCGATTAAAAACATAAAAGTTACTATTCACCAAAAAAATTATTTTAATCCCATTGAACCACATTTTACTTCTCAATGATAACCATGTATGTCGGATTTTTGAAATTCAAAACACTGAGGTGGTGAAATTTCATTTAAACGGAAAATCAATTTTTATAAGTACGACTTAGTGGTTTCACTATTCATTAGAAATTGAAGTTTTTCAGAAAAATACAAAAACCTCACCCTAAGATATATTTAATATTCAGAATTTAAAAATGATTTCTATTTTAAAAAATTCAAAACATATAAGTTGCATTAATTAATTTAATAATTAATTCCCGCTGTCAAAACAAATAGTGTGTTTTTAAGAAACAATATCTATTAAAAGATTGACACTAGTTTAAGTCCAATTTCTAAGTAAAATTAATTACAATGACCACTATTGGATTAAATGGTAAAAATATACTCTAATTTCACTTGAAAAACAATTCAAAAGATAATCAAATCGTATAAATAAATTATAATAAAAAGTGGGTTTTGAATTAAAATACAACATTTTCACTATTCATTAAAAAAAGAACTTTATCGAAAAAATACCAAAAATTTACACGAAGTAAATTTTGAGGTCCCGATTCTAAAGAAGAATTTTATTTTGTCATATATATCACATAAAAGTTTCAAAAAGTGGATTTAAAATAGGTTCTCCATCAAAAGGTGGTTAATCGACTTTTTAAAGAATATTAGAATGTTTACGCTTAAATTGGATTCATTCGAATTTTTAATCCTCTAACATTTATTGTAAAAAGTAAAAATATTTGACAAACATATATATTCATTTTGTAATTAGTTCTGTTCATTACCGCCATTACAATGGCTAGACGTTAACTACCATTTAAAATAATATTATTTTATTATTAGAGTGCAACATAAGATTCCCAAGAAACTTGTTGTTGCATATTGGGTACGCCATCGAGCATAGCGTCCCCTTTAAAGTAATATTAATATTTTGTTCACAAATATGGATAAATGAAAAAATGACAAATTCTTTATTTACTTGGGGTGTTATATATAATGTGAGGTTGATGATAGATTTCCAAAAGTGTTTTGGAGGATATCCAAAAGAGTTTTGGATATGGTTTCATGATTTATTTTTTATGATACAATATAAGGTGAAATTGCACTACGAATTTTAATCTTTATTTTAAGTGGAAGATTGAAGGGGATATTCCACAAAGATATAAAATATGCATATAATTCATATAAATCTTGAGGATATGTTACTAATAATATATCCTTAAGTAGAATACTGAGAATATATAATCATAAATGTTTCCAAAAGAAGAAACAATATAGTTCATTTTCAACAATTTATTGTGATATGCATAAGATTTATATATTGAGAAAAAGTTGTCTCAACATAGCATGAGAAGATTAAATATTTCTATTATCATTCAAATGAGTCTTCCACATAGGATATCATTATTAAATGTTATATTTATAATATACAACACATGGGAGTAGATATATTCCAGAATTCTTGTCTATATTGGATGAGGAATTAAATAATGAGTTATAACACATGAGTTAATTATAGTATATTAAAGGAGCATCCTCAAATGATTTATAAATCCTACATTCAATAGATAGTAGTTTCATACATTATGTATGATTACAAGATTATTATTAACTAAAAATACCATATTCCTAAGAAACTCTCTATATTACTCATTTTCCCTGTGTGTTGTTAACATGTCCTGTAATATGGTGGATCCTACTAGTAAGATGATTTATTCATATTCAATCTATGGATACACCATGAAGGGAGGAATCTATCAATTGTTCATTAGTGATTTTCATCATTCATAAAATAAACCATCAACTATCACATGAAATAGAATTATTGTATAGCACACATATGAAATTTATAGTGTTATTAATTTTCAGTTATGCATGGTTTTTATATTCCATCATGATTGATCTTAGCTTGGATTTTTTCACTTACCCATTATTTAAAAAGTGTTATGTTGTCCCTATGAAACCTACCAATGTAAGAATTACCCATTTGACTTGGGAGTTGAATAATTAAAATCCATAAAATATAAAATTAATATATCATTAAAGTGTATCTAATAAATAAACAAAATAAAATATAAATCACAACCATTGGGAAAGTCATTGAGAAATAAATGGATTACCTAATCATTTAAGAAAACATATTAAATTATGTATTGTAAATTTTCACGTGAAAATAATGTATTAAGGAATTTAGATGTACTTAACTGAATAAATAGGAATATTCCATGAATATATATCCCAAAAGGATGTCAAACCACAAGAAATTATGATGAATAAGTTATATAAATGAATCACTTAAAACGTTTTTTGGGAAATGTGTAATAGAAACATTAATGTTGATAAATGAATTCGGTTTTACTCAAAATAATAAATGAACTACAACTCATGGTATTTAAATAAGGATGATCTTAGTATTTAAATTCATCAAAAGATATATATTTATAATGGAATAATAAAATGAAAAAGATCCCTTTTATTAGGTATAATTTAAAGAAGAGATTGGAATGGAATCTAAAAAACATGAATACCAATAAAAAATAAAGGGGAAATAAAATAGATTACATCTAGGAAATATGTATTTAGGAGCATAATTTAAAATGATAAAATGTGGTGGACAAAGGATAATGATCATGCACTAAAATAAAAAATGAAATCGAGGGAGATTCCTTACCTCAAGTCCCAACTCAGATCAACAATCACATTTAACCTCTAGAATAAAAAAATTGAATAAATTTATTTTTTAGGAAATTACTCAAGTTTCTTTCATTTAGGAATATTATATTATATTCATATATAATAATAATATTACAACATGGGGTTCATGTTCATTGTTTGGTGATTATATTTTTCATGATTATATGATTACGACGGTTTGTTGATAATGGTCAAGGTTAATGTTAAATGATTCAACAATTATATGTGGAAATTATATAGAGTTAAAATAATTAAATAATTTAAATTTTTTATAAATATAAAACTATTTTCAATTATAAGAACATTTCAATGGGTATACATTTCTTCTCCAATTGATATGTTCATTTATCCGATTTTACTACTTATAATGAACTTAATTTTTTACTTATTTTAATTATTATTTTCTATTTATAAAGTATAAATAATTATTAAATATAATTAATAATTCCATATTTAAACATAAAAAAAATTATTATAACCATATATAATATTTGCAATAGTTTCTTAAGAACAAAATTAATATAAGTGGTTTTATTGCAGTTAAAATATTTTTTTAAACACCTCATATATTAGTTATATGATTTTATTATTCACATTTCAGTAGTCTCATATCATTTACCTAAGGATGTGCAATATTCTATTTTATTTATAAATTTTTAGAATAAAAAATATATCAATGTAATGGGAAGACCAAAATTACTAGTTATAATATTACTCTTTAAGATGAAAATTTTGAATCAACTTTTTCATTTAAAATATACTCTTTTTATGAGACTAAAACATAACAACAATATGTAAGGGTGATTTGGTAATTAATATGTATTTACATAAAAATATTTTTGCTAAAATGGAGAATAAATATGAAAAATTATAGCAGAAGAATGATGGATATATTATTATCTATGATGAAAATTTCACTAGACATTAAATGCATGCTTCTTATTTTATCATCGACCATGAATGGGAAATTGGTTTATTATTTACTGTTTTAAGACAACGTATTGGAATGGTATTATGTTTAAGAGACTATTTTTCTAGAAAGAGATTTTTGTGGTCTCCCAAGGTATAAATGGTGATTAAAGACAGACTTTGTTCTCATTGTTTTCGAGAAAAAAAGTGAAAGATATAGTTTTCATAAATCCTTGTGAAAAAATTAGATGGTGGAAAGAAAATTAATTTCTCTTCATTAAAAAACTTTTTAATTAAGAAAGATGGAAATTTCTATACTAAATAGGTAAATTCAAAAATGGTGTATGATAAGGTCATGAAGAACATGAATAATAAAGTGATGAAATAAATGGAGTGATGTTTCAAACGAATGAATCGCCAACAATTCAATACATAAATTTAACTTAGTATAAGGATTTTGAAAATTGATTCACATTGAGTGAATATAATGAAATTGATCAGTAAGATCATTAAAAAAGGTTTAGAAAAATAATATTTTATTACAACTGAATATTGGGAAAATGGGAATTATATATAGAAGGAATACTGTATTAAAAAATAAGATGGTAAAAGTTAGATAAAGGATTATGAAGGAGGTTGAATGATTGAAGTATCTACCCAAAGGGTTTCCACAGTTATGTTGTAGTTGAATGTTTTTAAATATTGATAAGTTTAAATATGATCATATATTTAATTTTATTGATACCAATTTTTGGACTTATTTGGTTATACACTATGGTGATTGATAAATTGAACATATATATTTATTGGCTAACAATTTATGAATATATAACCCTTTTATTTATCATATGATTTAGTGTGAAGGTTATTTTATTTTTTGGACATAATATTGATTGTTTAGATAACATTTAGGCTTAATACATTTCATAATAATGATTTAATTATGGTTAACTAGAATAAAGGGTTATCATGTTTTTTGGGTACATTATATTATTAAGGTGAGTATAAAATTAAGGATATTATGTGATTTTATTTGAGGATTAAAGAGGCACATAAGGAAGATGTGGAACTTTATAAGAAGGTGAGAAATATTCAGAATTTTAAACATGATTTTGATATAATTATAATATTTAGGATCCAAGTTTGTGTTCTATCACTGAAATATTTGATGGTGCTATTGAAGAAATCCCATAGTTCATCATTATCTTTCCTTCTTGGGAATATGAGGATATATAGAGATCTGAAAAATATTTTTGGTGGGACAACATGAAAATGGATATCATAGAGTATGTCCCTTAATGCCTGGTAATTCATGGAGACAAGTCTAAGAGAAAAACGATTTAGGGGGTTTTTTAACCATCACCCATACCAGAATGAAAATGCGAAAACATCACGCGGGATTTCTCCATTGGACTCTCAAAAATAACTAACATCTATAATTTTATTTTGGTTTTAGATAACCACCTTACAATGTAGGCACATTTTATTAGTATCAAAAAATATTTCTCTCTAGATGTTTATACTATAATATAAGTAAGTATGTGGTAAGACTATATGGAGTGAAAAATTATATTATATCTAATCAGGATCTAAGGATTAATTAGAAGTTCTAGATAAGTCTTCCTCAATATTTGAATATAATGTTAAACTTTATCACTATATATCATCCACAGGTTGATGGCTTGTCTAAGATGACCACTCAATCCCCATAATATATATTGATTACATTTTCATTGGATTTATATGGTTGTTAAGATCAACACCTTCCTATGGTATAATTTTATTAGAAAAATTTGTTTACTCAATCATTCATATGTATCCCTTGAAATCCCTAAAAAATAGAAAGTGTAGAAATCCAATTTCATACGAAGATATTAGAAAAAGATTGTTTTTGGGACCATAGGTGTCTAATGAAAAGGAAGAGTAGGTTAAATCCATTGAGTGGAATGTCAGTATAACACATCCATCAAAATTTAAGAAAACTTTATTCAATATAGTTGAGATCCTGACCAAATTTGGCGGGACTAATATAATGTAATCCAATGGTATCAGCTCAATCTAGATCGAAGCACTTGTGTGGGAGGGAATACAGGGTAGAAAAAGAAATACACAGTTTATCGTTGTTTCCTCTAGATGCTAGAAATTATGTAACTTGTTTCCCTTATCACCATGTGTGAAGTAAGTTCACTTGACTTGTTATATGAATTTTTTTTTCAGATCTGGTCAGTGATGCACCATGGGGTGGTAATATTTTCTTGGAGAGAATTTTGGACAAGTGTATAGTTCGTTTCAATCATGGAGAGAGTGATATTATGGAAAAAAAACATATATTAATCCAATTTATGATGGAATGGTATTTAATTAGGATTCAATCACCAAATCGACCATAGAAGCTACAATGCCACCATCACCAAACCATTAGAGTTGTGTGCAAGACCCCCCCCCCCCCATCGTGAGGCTAAGACTACAAGATTAATCGATGTTGACCATTATGTCACTATTATGAGGATTCCAATAGACTAATCGATCATGGATATTAATACATATAGTATAAAATACATATGAAGGGGTCAAAAGTAACACCTTTAGTTTTTATGATATATTTCTCTTCAAATAAATTTAATTTATTTGAAAAATTCTTTACACGCAACACCAATCTTTATGAAACCATTAAATATTTTGATAATAATAACCTAGCCCCTGGATCAACAGATATGAATTGGTATAACCATAATATTAAATATAAGTATAATGGTTTTATTTGATATAAATATAATGATATAATCATATGAAATAATCATGTAATTTTAGTATAATCATTTAATGATAAAAGACCCATTTTAAAGGAATGGAATTTTTCTATATATTATATATTTTTATCTAATTTTTTTTTCCAAATTACTATACAAATATAATTTTAACAGAATTTAATTATAATGTATAAAAATTAATAAAACATCATTCATATTATCAATTTGATAGAAATGAAGATAAAATATTTTGAAGGTAAAAAGTGACATTTTCATAAAACGACTTTTATGTGATCAATGTGTATTTATGTCAGGAAATTAATTAATTAAATATTAATTAAATTTATAGATTATCTTTTTATCATATATTTTAATATTATTGTAATAATTTTTAATATGAAATGAAAAATAATACTTTCAGTTTTGTACCTAAAATGAATGTTTTTTAAATGTTTTAACCGAATTGGGTGAGCATATTTTAAAATGTGGCTCATTGAAATTTTATGATATATTTATATTTCAAAACGTTTATGTCTTTGATATCATTCTTTACACACAACACAATATTTGAAAAAACATGATATGTTATGAACATTATAACCCAGCCATTGGATAACCATATTTGGATAGGGTAACCATATTATGAAATATAAGTAGTATGGTTTTATTCAATAAAATTTATTCATTTATTATTTCGAAATATGCACTCAATTTTAGTGAAATCATTTAATGATAAAATACTTACTTTTTTTAGAATAGAATATTTCTAAACAATATATATTTTCCTCATAAAAAATTTAATACTATGAAAAATTAGTTTAAATTTAATGTATTGATAATATATATATATACAAATAAATAATCATTCAAATTATTTATCAAATAAAAATCAAGATAAAATCATTCAATGTTAAAAAAGACCCAATTTTCAGAAAACAATTTCCATATGAACATTGTTTTTTATCTTAAAAAATTAAATTAATAAATATTACTAAAATATTTTAATGAAATGCATACCTTATATATCCAATAAAATATCTTAACATTATTCTATTGGTTTTTACTATTCATTGAATAAAAATAGATTAAGCTTTATGATATAAATATAGTTTTCTAAAAAATCATTTAAATATGAATGCTTATTTTAAAATCAATTTTTATGATATGTAAAATGTAAATTTGATAACATGTTTTCTCTATTTGAAATTATAATGCCCAATTTTTTCATAATTTCATTTTAATTTTTATCCACACTGAATATGACAATGGTAAAAATTCATTGTTATATAATTGATAAAAGGGTTAACAATGGGATAAACAAAGGAGATATGGGTTAAAATAACATAATTTTTTTTGAATAATCTTGATGGAAATTATTTTGATATTAACCTATCATAGATTCTAAAATTTATACCCATGGTGATATTTTCACTTGAACATTACTTTATTATGTTATAATTTTTTATGTATTTATTTGTTTTCCACCCACCTCTCTTATAAAAGGGAACATCCTCTCTTTTATTATTCACACCTTTTAAGAAATTTATATTATCAAATATCTACAAGTTAAAATCATAAATTTCCTCCCCTTGACCTAAAATCCCTAGACTCAAAAGAATACCAACCTTTCAAGCTTAAGGTGTATTCCAATGGGGGTATTCCAAAGAAGATGTATAACTCTTAACTGATTGTTTCCATGTATATTTATACTTCATCCACCTCTAAATTTTATATGATTATAGTGAGATGATAACATAAATATATTATATATAAAATAATAGTAATATATTTATGGAACAACCCTTTTTTATCCATTCTAGATAATGGAAAATGAAGGGATCTCTCATGTGTACGTACGACTATTATCTCCATGTAGATAATTGTTTCACTTGTCATCACCACCTTTCATGTATAGTTATTATAATTATGTTAATGTTTTTATATATTATTTATAATAAATTTATCCTTTTAAAAATAAAATATAGTATCTATATTTTAATACTTCCATACATTGTAAAATGTTAACGTCACTCATTTGTACATGTGGACTACCACCTTTACAATGTTATGTGAATATTTTTTCATTTTATGTTCACATGGATAGTCATTAGTATATATTTAATTAATAAAGTGATGTAATTCGTTTTCCATCACCATATTATTTGGTTGGTTATAAATGTTCATATAATGAAAAATATGATTATTATGAAAAAAAATTAATTCTATAGATAATGAAACTATAACCATAGTTCATTTATTAGAATAGTCAAACCAAAACATGCTTGGAAAATAAAACTGATTTCCCTCTTAGAATGATTTTAATAAAGAATTATTAAATAGTGGGTAATTGGTAATTTTATGAGAATGATATATATTATGATAAGTATGAATTTTGTTCTTTAATATTTTTATAATAATTAAATATTTATTATAAACTATTTCTTAATGCATATGATGTTAGATAGACCTGAGGTATCGTATTTAATTTTTTATATCATTTTAATTGGGTTTATTTACTGTTGAATTTATCTTGAGGGAAATTATATGATAATTTTTTATTCATCCCCATATATTTTATTCTAATATTTTTTTTAGAATTCTGATGTAATAATTCCATTTTCCTTTATTTTTTAATCAAAATGACCCTGAAGAGTTTTGTAAGAAAATATTTCCTAATTTCACATATATTGGTTGGGGATGTGTTTCCTCCATATATATGTTTTGAAAAGATTTTATGGAAGTTTTTATCTACATATAAAATTTTGAGAAATGTTATTTTTAGTAAATTTACTTCCTTTGTCGATTAATAAAATATATTTTAAAAAAAATCATCTTTATCACTTATGAATTTTTACAAAAGTAAGAAAAGAGTTTTTCTTCTAATATATATGGCATGGATAGATTTTCCCACCATCAAAACCATAATTCATTTTCAATGTTCCTCTAAAAGTTCTTGTGGCATTTTTTGAAGAAACATTATTTTTTGATTATTCTATAAATTTTTATATTTTAAAATTTTCCAAAAGAAGTGGATGTTTTCTAAATTTTTATGAATATTTATAATACTTTTATAAAGGTGGTTTTTAATCTATATCAATATCCTTAAATAATTTTTATGATTCACTGGGGATATGATCATATGATACCTTAAAATTTTTCTCTTAATAGTTTATCATAATAATTTTTAATGGTAATTTTACATAAACGATTTTTTCTACGTTGTTAATTAATTTATGAGAAAATATTTATAAAACTCATTTAGTTTTCACATGTTAGAGGTTTTTTTATGATCTACTAGAAATAATATATAAATTATCATTATGAGAAAATTGAGACCATTATATTCATATTGTTCATTGAGAAATATTTTAGGTATTATGAGATCAAAGGTATATGGGTGGTTTATCCAAATACTAAGAATGTGCACATGTGGTTATCCCAATACTAAGAAGGTACATGGGTTGTTACCCAAAGACAATGATAGTACACTAGTTGTTAGCCTAAGCCTACTATGTGATGAATTTCGTGGTGGGTATACATAACATTTTAATTAAATATAATTATGTTTACTCTAGAAAATTATGTTTTATTCTGATGATATGTTCTCATGGATCATGATTGATTATTGATGATTCTAAACACTTATGAATTATGTATTTAGTGTCAAAAAATACTTATTACATAAATCATGATTTATCATTTATGAATTGTTGTGTTTTAATTTATAAATTATTATCATCTTCTTATTAACTTATTCATATATTGTCATCACCTATGAACATCAATAGATGTCACCCTTGTTTATGGTTACAAATTATTTAAACAGACACTTTATTATGATTTATTTTCCATGGGTTATGAAGAAAGGTTTTATTTAGGGTATGTCTATAAGGGGCACTATTTGGAAAGAACATTGTGGAATATGTTGAATATATTTCCTGAAATAAGTTGATTATTTTTCTATGATCAAAAAACACTAAAGATTTACATTTATGGGAAATTTAATATAGTGAGTTGTAAATAATATTAAAATAAAATTACATAATATTTATTTATGTTATGATTCAGTTTCCTCAGTTGGATTAAAAGTAGAGTTTAGTTGTTTTTTGAAACTAGAGATATATAATTTTGATTAAAACCCCATAGATAATTCTATCTATAGGATAACATACTAATGTTTTGGTAAAGTAAATAGTTTTGGATTTCTAGAAATTATTTCCCTAAGATGATACAAATAAGTGGATGAAGGCTTACGTGTAGATTCACCTAGGGGTAATAACCCTAAAAAATATATTTTGAGTGTTATGTTATTCTTCACTTGGTGAACAACTATTGGGCCTAACTACACACATAGAATGACACTCTCAGGTGATATTATTTTGTTTATTTCAAATTCTCTTTATGAAACAATAGGAATAATGATATGATATAATCTATATGATAAGACTTAGTGACTATAAATGATCAAGATATGTCACAAGTTAAAATAATCTGGCATAATTTAATACATCATAAGAACTATTTCCATGATCATATGAATACTTTGTCTAATTATCGATCCTTGATAATCGCACTATGATTTTTTGTTTTATTAAATTTTAAATCTTTGATAAATTTTGTGAACAAATAAGGTGATTTAAATTTAAATTACTTTACTTAAGAGAATCCTAATGAAATGGGAGTTGGAATCTTACATCTTGTATTTATTCTCACCCAACTCTCTCCAGAAATGAACAATATCAACAATCATGTTAAGTTACCAAATGCACCAATTACATAGCAACATAAGATTCATTATTTTATATGAAAACATCAACCTTACTTTATTAGGTATTTTGATCCACTAATTTCTCAAAAATAGATCAACGATATGGAACATATATTTTGTGTTTTCCAGTTTTTAGACCATGAAAAATTTGTTTGATCATTATCTCTTTTATATGGATAATTTGATTAATGGGGTATTCTTATCAAGAACATAGGGTTAAAGGAAGAAATACACTCCATATAATTAGAGGATTTTAAGAATATGTTTTTTAATAATAATTTTTATTAAACAATCACAAAAAAAGTCAGTGGAAATTTTTATGAATAAAGGAAAATGGTGATTAATCCATTAGTACCTATAAAGAAAATTTCCCCAATCATGGAAGGTATTATTTTGATTTTATCATCTATATGAAAAAAATTTATTTATTTGATAGTGGATTAAGACTGTGTCATTAAAAGGATTTGTTTATAATGTACTTTTATATCTATGAAGAAATAATTTAATATTCACTCAAGGTAAAAATAGAGAGTATTGAATTTCATTGTTGTCAGGAATTTGAAGGCAGAAATAGTAATGCTATGTTTTGATGAAATTATAACAATAAAACTTATGAATAAAATTAAACTAAATTCCATTCATTTATAAATATTTAAATAATCATGGTGAAAATTCTTTATAAGGGATTGGTAAATGCATCAAGTGTGTAAGAGAATGTCATCGAGCACATGAATGCCAAAGGGATAAAATGAATTGATATAAGGCCCAATCTAATACATCACCCATACCTAAATTCAAAACTTAAAAGGATTATGGGAATTATAAAAAATGATTCCCTATTATGAAAGCTTGATAATTGGATCTAAAAGATCATATAAATAAATGTTTTGAAAATGCATTTTTTTACAACTAAATATGGGGAAATACCTAATGAAATATATATTGAATAAAGTATTAAGGAATATGGTAAAAAATCTTAACTAAAGGTTTGTGAATGAAATTTAATTATTGTGGTATACAAATGAAGGTTTTTTGGGGTTATGTTGTTGTGTTATTTTATTTAATGGTTGATTAGTCTAAATATAATCATATGTTTAATGTTATAGAAAACCATTTTCGATTTTTTGTGATTTTATTGTAAGTAAAATTTTTAAATTTGAGAGATATTTAGGGGGTGATCATTAAGGTATATGTACCCTTTAAGCTTAACATTTAATTTATTATGAATGTTGTTCTATTTTAAAGACATATGAATGAAATTACATTTAACCATGTGGTTTAATAAATTTGTTAATGATGAGGTAATTATGGTGTATTAGGATAAATTATTATCATATTATTTGTAAGATTATATGATTAAGGTGAAGGGAAGATTTAGTCTAGTATGTGATTCTATTTTTGGATTAAATTGGAACAGAAAAAAATGTGGAACTATAGAAGAAGGTGAGGAATGATCCATAGTTAAACAATTATTTTCATATAATGATATGACTCTGAAATCGTGTTTGTTATATATAAATACTATATTTGAATAATTAGCTATTGGATTAAACTCATAGTTCAACATTCTATATCCATTATGGCAGTAAGAAGATGAATAGAATTAAAAAAGGTTAGTTTTGGACCAAAAAACATGAAAAAGAATGTTTTAGATTATGTATCTTAATGTCTGGTATGTCATCATGTTAATTATAAGAGAGATAGTTTTGAGTTGATGTTAAAATCATTACCCATACCAGAATGTAAATAGGAAAATATCACTGAGTATTTCATCATTTGACTCCCAAAATCATTTAATGGCCATATATCTATTTGGTTTGTATCTGATCACCTTAAAAATTCAGCACATTTTATTGATATTATATAATATTTATCTATTGATCACCTTTCTGGAATTTACATTAAGGTTGTGGTAAGACTGTAAAGAGTACCACATTTTACTATCTCTAAACAAGATCTATTATTTACCTCAGTGTTCTATAGAAGTCTTCCACAGGATTAAATATGATGATCAAATTTAGCATCGTGTCTCATCCTAGGATAGATGATCCATATTAGGGGACCATTCAAACCCATGAAGATAAATTTAAATCATTCACATTCATTTTGTAATTTTTCATGGAACAAAACATTCTTATAGGTTACTTTTTTTTTACAATAATAGCTTTCACATAATCTATCAGATGGATCCTAAAGAATATATCTATGGAAAACCGTATAGAACTCCATTACGATGGGATAAAGTTGAAGAAATAAATTTATTGGGAACCAATATTGATGATAAAATTGAATAGAATTTTATTGATATACAATAACATATTAAGATATCCCATAATCAGTAGAATGTTTTTGCTGACAATAGTCGATGAGATATTGAGTACAAATTTGGTGATAAGTTACTCCTTCGAATTTCTCCATAGAATAAATTCATGATATTTGGAAAGAATAAAAAATTTATTCGTAGATACATCAATCCCATTAAATTTGTTGATTATATCATGATAGAATTTCATCTTTTGGTGCTCTAAAAAAACCTCTCTTAAGTTCATGATGTCTTCCATGTGTCATTATAGAAGAAGTACATACGTAATCCTTTATTTGTACAAAATTTAAAGGTTTTAATACTAGAAAATGATCATTATTATAATGAATATATGTTGCAGATACTAGATCACATAATGAAAGTCCCATGGAATAATACCACTCATCACGTAAAGGTTTTGCGTGGAAAAAATAAATTTCAGGAAGCTTCATGGGAAACTGAGGATCTAATGATGCGAAATGTTCCTCATTTTTTATCAGTGGAATAGAATTTCAAAGGTAAAATTAATATAAATGATATATAATTTAATATACCTATAATTTAATATATTTTTCTCTTTAAATTACTTATATGTGTTTGAAATATTTCTTTACACGCAATATCAAATTTGTACGAACCATGACATATTCTGACTATCATAACATAGCTGTTTGATCAGTGTTTTTTAATAAGGATAACCATATAAATAAATATAAGTAAATTTTTTTACATAATATAAATTTATTTATTTATTCTTGGTAAATAATGACTCCATTTTAGTAAAATCATTTAATGATAAAGGACCTATTTTTTAAAGAATTGTATATTTAAATATATTATTTTTTTCATCAAAATAAATTTTATTGATGACTAATAAAAAAATATTTTAATGGTTATTGTTAGTAATTATTATAAATTAATTAATATTACTTCATACATTAATTATATGTTGGTTACAAATAAAGAAAAAATCATTTAGAGGTAAAAAAGATACCTTTTTTCAAAAAAAACTTATGTACGCAATGTGTTTCTATATTAATAAATTCAATAAATAAATTTCATGATTTATTAAAATGATATTTATAGATTATAAATTTAATAAAATATTTTAACACTCTTATTATGGTTTTTAATTGGAAATTAATTAGAATAAATTTACTTTTAGTTTTAAAATGCATTTTTTAAAAATGGTTTTTTTTGGGTTTTACACGCTAATATTAAAATAAATTTATTCTAATTAGTGAAATTGAATTTCAAAAAATGGTTTCCATATTTTCAAAAATAAATTCCAATTTATTTTATAATTTCACATTAAATTTTATCAATAATTAATATTAATTTTAGAAAAAAATCCATTACTATGGTAATGGTCCAAAGCGTTAATGAGGGGTTAACAAAATTGATAGTAGTTAAAATGACATAAAACCATGTCTAAATCCTTTTGGTATAAGGTATGAAAACATTAAACTATATTTTCTGAGAATATTTGGCCACTTGGTTCCACTTTCATTTTAATATTAAATTTATATATTTTAATGTTGTAAGTATTTATAAGTTTCCCACCCAAAATACTTTTAAAAGGGAAACTCATATTCTCACTTATTCACACATATTTATCATTATAGATAGGAACATACCTACCTATATCCATTCCTAAATTTCATCATCATGATCGATAAAAAATGCTAACACCAAGTGACCAAACATTGAATATTTAATTTTTTTGAAAAGTGATGTTTTTTAATGAAGTGGTATAACTATTAACCAAGTATTTAAATGATTATTTCTTCTTCCAAATCATAATAATATTCTATTAAAATGATGATATAATAAATTAATTATAATATATATACTAAAACTTTATTATTTTTATATCACAACCATTTTTCAAATCCTTTCCATCCAGTGGAAGGTGAAAGCGCCGCTCCTACATTCATACATACTGTCATATCTACATAAAAAATCTTTTGATTTTCCATCAACACCTTCCATGGAAGTTTATTTTGAAAAATTTAATATTTATATATGATATTTATAAGATATTTATTCTTTTCAAAATTTAATATATTATATACCTTCTTACCCTTCTATCCATAGGAAAATTATAATGTCACTTGTGTGTACATCAGGATTTCCACCTCCACGAAGTGAATTGATTTTAATTCATTTTAAATTTTAATGCCAGAACATAAGTATTTATTTATTTAATATTTTTTACATATTTTAAATAATTATTATTCAAGATTTGTAAATTTTTATTTTCCTTTATTTTTTTCCGTCCCTCGAAAAATGAAACATCCTGTGTTTGTGCATACAGACTTTCTTTTTCACAAAGTAATGTAACTCATTTGTCATCACAACCATATATGCCTTGTTATAATAATGTATATAATGAATAAATATTATTATTATGACATGGTTATGATTTTTTATATGTTTAAACCATGACCAAGGTTCACGGACTATAACCATCAGTCAAAAACAAAAATTGAAAATAGACCAATTTTCACCGGAATAATGATTCTTGAAATGAATTATTAATGGACTCTTAATTAGAAACTAAAACAAAATTATATATTTTTTATTTATTTATATGGTTATTTACTATATTTATAATAAATATATATTTCACATAAAATATGATTGAACATATATGAATCACATTGGTCTTTATGTTAGGAATTTCAGTTTTGATCTCAATTTAATCGATATTGTTTATGCTTGAATTAAAATTGAGTAAAATTATATAATCCTTATATATTAAAAAAGTTATATTTTTTATATTCTATTTATTTCTATAAATTTTAATTATTAATAACATTTTAATATATTTTTAGTTAAAAATTACAATTAATATGTGTTAAACAAACATTAACCCGTTTAACTTTTATTAGTCCAAAATGTTTCTCCTCTATTTCAATGTTTTCAGAAAATTTATGAAAATTTTTATCAATACATAAATTTTTGGGAATGTTATTTTAATAAATATGACTTTATTTATAAATTACTGTAAGGAATCATTTTAAATGTTTACCATATGACCGAATTTTTATCATTTAAAAATGTTTGAAAATAAAATTTTATTTCCAGTAATATATAATGATCATATTTTCTCACATTCATGACTGTCATTTTTTATCAAGTTTCCTTTAAATAAATTATAACCCTTTTCAAGAAATCTTAATTTCCATTGTTCTTTAAATTTTAAGGTTTTAAAATTTTTATAATAAAAATAATGTTTTCTCACATTTTCAAAATCATATATTTAATGATTTTATAACATGGATTATATATTTATGTCAACATAATTCAAGTAATACAATTATTTACTTGTAATAAGACCTTCTTACACCATCAAATCAGTTTATCTTTATATTTTATGCATATGATTATATGAGGATTATTCTATGAAACTCCTTTCTTTCCTAGTGGTTAATTAAGTTATGAGGAAATATTTATGAAACACATTTATTTTCCATGGTCAATGATATGATTTTATGATATACTTGAAAGCACATGTATAGATTATTGTTACGAAATATTAATTTTTTCTATATACCTCAATTGAATTTTGTAATTTTTATGTATTATGAGATAAAGGGTAAAGGGAATGTTTAGAAAAATATTAAGAAGATTCACAAGATATTATCCCAAGCCAATAAAGTTACATGTGTTGTTTTAATAAGCCTTATAAGGTACTTGGGTGGTTAACCTAATATTACAGTGTGATGAATTGCCCAGTAGGAAATCTGGAAATATGGATTATATTCTTATGTGTATTCTAAAAACATATATAGTATTTTTATGATATATTCTAATGGAACATGATTGATTATATATGATTTTTCACTATAACAACTTATTTATTTGGTTATGAAAAAATCCTTATTTAATGACCCATGATTTATGATCTATGACTTGTTGGGTCTGAATTTTTGTGTTATAGTCATGTTCTCATACCCTTTTACATATCGCACACACGTTATTGAACATCGATATAAGTATACCATTTTTCCTCTTACTGAGCATTATATATCACCCTTTATTATGTTTCCCTCTAGCAAGGGTATGAAGAAATTTGTTAATTTGGGTTCATTTATGAAGGGTACTATGTTTATTGAAAATTTTAGAAGATGATGAAGATCATTCATTAAATAAGTTCATTAGATATATTATTTTCAAAGAAAATAAAACATTATGATTTTTGGGAATAATTTGTACTAATCTGTAATGAATATTTATCTTAAATGATGAAATATCTATTTATTTTATACTTCATACACCTCATAGGTGGATTTTGTGTTATTCTCAGACAAACATTGTAGCATTATTTAAACTAATGTATATTTCTTTTTAAATTTAATGTATATGAGTATTAAGAAACATCTCCATTTTAGTACTTAGATGATGTAAAAATTGGTTTTCTAGTTGTATATTCATATCCTATGTACATTATAGTTTATAACCAAAATATTTTTGTGAGAGGTTCTTTTCAGTTACAAAGAGTATTAATTTTTTAATTTTACTTGTGTTTTCATAACAATATAATGAGGGAATATTGAAACCATTGATGCATCAATGAAAAAATTTTACTCCCTTCATTAAGTACTGAATAGGTAGACTTTTAGGATTTTTTGGAATGTATTTTTCAAATAGTGACACACTCATTGAAGTTTTCAAGGAGTGTTGTTATGATATAAAAGTTAGTTTGAATTTGAAATTTATTATGTTTTTACTATAGGTATTTTAATGCAAAAGTTAAGGGGTATAGGTTGTTTCTTAAATATTGAATCATTAAAGAAGTGATATTTTTTTCATTCTATTATAATATTTTTTAAATGATCCTTGTTAAATCAGGGTGAGTAACAAAGGAGGTGGTAACCATGAGAATATGAATATAACCCTATATATTTTATCTATAAAGGGGGAGAAGAAGGAGATAACTTTTATAATATTTTTTCAACACAATATAAATGGAGATAATATTTCAACCATGGTTATACATGTTAGATTTATTTACAATATCTGGTTACAGTGAGTGTCTTTAGATGTCATTATTTTTAAGGATTCTATTAAAGAATTATGATGATGGTTAGAGTATTTTTAGGGTTTTATGATGATTCTTGGATGATGGTTTGGATTTCATCATTGATGTAAGCCTTTCATATTTGGATGTTATGTTCAATATTGTAGGAATTTAATTTAGAGTTGTATAGAGATATTATTTTCAATTGATATGTGATGCATGGTGGATGTGTAATGAAATTTATAGATGTTTTAGAGAATTTACATGTGGTGTGATGGGATACTGAATCATGTTTTTGTGATTAGAAGTGTGATTATTGTTTTTTGTCCCAATTGTAATAAAAGTTAAAGTGTGTTGGAAAACTTTTTACAAATTTTCTTTTTTGAGTTTTGAAGAAATATATCTAAAAAATATCAAGAAGTTATTTTAAAAAGGGTGAAATGGCTATCATTTAGTTTGATAACCCATCCTTTTAGTATCATGTATGAAAGTTGTTGTATCTTGGGATTAAGATTTCTTATATAATTATTTGATAGGATTTTTTTAGATTGAGAAAACCCATGATTAATTTTAAATAGGTTCTATGTATTGTAAGTAAACATTGGCCCTATATAAACAGCAATTATGACCTACATAAGAGTATTTTCTTCAAGATATTATTTAATTTTTGGGTCATCTCTGACCTATGTAAGGGTGTATCCTGATTTATTTAGAGTTCATAAAGATAACATGAATACATGTAAGTGTAATACAATAATTTTACTGAGGTATTTAGAACTCTACAAAGGGTTATCCCAGGAATCGTTACTTTTATTCTATATTATTGATATATCATAAATGTAAATTCGCATTAAATATATTTTATAGATTTAAATTAAGGAATTATGTACCATTTGGAAATAATCAATTAATTCCATTACATTCAAGAAGATTGATGGGTGTTCTTCATGGAGATATATTTTCAAATATGTGGGGGTTCAAATAATTTTGTTTCAGTTTTTATCACAACTAGAAAATGAGTTTACTTCCCTAAACCTATAGCCATAGTTTTAAAACTATGGCTATTGGTGGCTATAGCCATGGTTCTGTGGACTATACTAGGGTTTCATAACTGTGGCAATGGGCCTGTTTTTCATGGCCTATGTCGATGGTTTTCAAAACTATTTCTATAGGCCCATTTTTTCGATGGCCAATAGCCAGAGTTCTCCAAAACCTTGGAAATAGGTTCCACACGCTTCTGTGGGGAAAAAATTTCCAAAAACAATTGGTGGGAAGCCTCACTGCCACGATTTTGAGGTTATTCCCATGGTTTTTATTAGTATATATATCATAATATAAATATATACATTAATTTTAACAATGTGTAGTGGTGAGTATGTTAGTTTACAAAGGGGAGGTGTAAGGATCGAAACTCGCTGGTGAATTTTTTATATTGGATTTTTTCTATGGTTTACCGAGGCTATAGCCACGTTTTAAACCCTGATTGTACGTCAACCACCATGGTGGCCAATTTTGAGACCTAGTGCCACTATTTTCAAAACCATTGAAATCGACAGCTATTACCATGGTTAAAACCATGGTAGTAGGTCGGGACCTACCACCACGGTGATAGTGGCCATGGTTGGCCAAAACCATGGCTATAGGCTACAACCATGTTTTTGGGGACTACTGCCATAGTTTTGAACTATGGCAAGTGGCCATTTTTCTAGTTGTGTATGCTCATATTTTTTTAACAAAAAACATTAATGGTTAAATGAGGATTTTTATCAATTCTAAAGCACATGTATTTCAAAATAACATGCAAGGAATAAAAAAATAATCATGGACACTATATTAAATTATATGAACACATGGAAGCCATGGAATACGAAATATATCACAAATTCGTCCATGTTTTTAATGGAATTTATTAAAGTGATACATTCCTAGATGGTTCATTTTTTTGAATTTGAATATTTTTAATATTGTAATATTGAAAAAATAGACAAGATATTTAGAAGAGAATAAAAATTCGTATTTTATTATTAAAATGAAGGTATTAGTTCATGTGAATAGAGATATATACAGTTATAATTGGTCATAAAATAGAATCTTCATTTTTTAAAGAGAGTGGTCTATATAGCTGCACATATCAATCACCATTGAGAAGAATGAAGGATTTATATAATATTGTCGTATACATTCATATAGTATTTTTCAATGAATAAAGGTATATACACCTGCATTGAATTGATAAAAAGAGATAAGGAAGATATAAGAAATAATATATTGAGATTTCATTAAGAATCAGTAAGTAGAAGATATAAAAGGAGTTTTATACAGTGAAGATTGGTTTCTATATATGTGGAAAGAGAAGGATAAATACTCAAATAGTGTAATCCAATGATCAAATTAGGATATATTGAAGGAATAAGTCTTGAAGAGAAGAATACTATAATTTGTTATTTAGAAAATTTATGTGTGGGTGAAAAGGGAGAGGGAAAGGTCAAAAGATAGTTCCAACTCTGTGGAATAATCATAACTCAAGAGATGTGATACAATGGTTCAAGGAAGGCACCATATCGACCCTTATTTAATAGGGATTATATTAATTTATCTTGAATAATAAAAATTTTAGCCTATGGAATACCAAATTGATTCCATATGGTGTTAGAGATAAAACAATTGTGCATACCATGATGATGTTGAGGATACCCTTATGTCTATTAACTAGATTTATCATTTATCGAATAAATTTATAAATAGAATAAGAGGGAGTGACCCTGGATTGGTAGTGAATCTATATAAATATTTTCAATACAAATAGTGAGTTAGTATTACTACCCTAGAAAACCAAAACATCATTTTGGTGTCTTTATGAGGATTTCCACATGGTTATAGATTCTTCCAACATCATGGTGGTGATGCATTGCAGTATTTATTTACATGAATTCCCACTTTCCAAAAGATGACATATTGCATCACCATAAATGGTGGTGTCTACTCCTTGATCAAAATGGGGTAATGGGATTTTTGTTTCTCCTTCCATGGATTCCTCTTTGGAGCTTGTTTTGTAGTATGGGTATCCATCATTGATTGGATTCATGTTCATCAAACTAATTCTCAGTTTCATCTATACATGAACATTAGTTAGATATGATGCTTCGATCTCAAAAAGTAAGTGACCTTTGGCTAGAGTAGAAGGTAACAATAGGCATGTTTGGTCATCTTTGGATGCAAGGTTTTTTGGGAGCATGTAAAACATCCACTTTTGGAGTTCATCCCATACGAAGCATCTTGGGCATTAAACCAATGTCATCATGTGTCGATCAAGATGTAACTGATCCTATAGGAATATGTATTCCACAGATTTTTAATAAGGCATCCCATGTCTATTTCATGTTTTAAGAATTATGTGTTAGGTCACAAGTTCTAAATTCTATAGATACGGGTCAAAATGTCCTATTTATATGGTTTGGGTACAATTTTAACTTATTATTAGAGATGGGGACAACATTAATGTCTTGAAAGGTATAGTTTTGTTTAATATAATTTAGTATTAGGGTCGATCAAGGAGGTCCATTCCAAGGAGGTAATATGTCACACCCGAGTTGAATGGAGCAAAATTCCCCATGGAGGTAGATTCAGGAATTGTGTTCCTAAGAGGGAAGATGTCTCACATGGGTTTACCAATGTATTAAAAACCCATGTGGAGTTAGATCTAGGATGATAGATGAGAACAACAAATGGAGGAGGATCGAAGAGGTGTGTCCCTATGATAGAAGATATTGCATATGTGTTTACCAATGGATCAGAACACACTGTGGAGATGGATCTGAATGAGATAGATCAAAATTCCTCAAGGAGGTAGATCAAGGAGGTGTTTCCCGGGGTGGGAAGATGTCACATATGGGTTTATTGATGAATCATAATGAATTATGGTAGAGGATAAATAATGGATGTATTATAATTCCTTTTAGATGTATTTTTAGGATTTTTCTCCCTAGGAGGGATGACGTTACACCAGTATTTACCGATGGATCCGAATTCCCTATGGAGGTGTATCTAGAATAGATAGATCATAATTCCCCAAAGAGGTGGATCTAAGAGGTGTGTCCCTTGAATGGAAGATGTAAAACATAGGTTTACCAATGGATCATAATTTCCCACGTTGTATGTTCTGGAAGGGATGGATTAGAACACCCCATGGAGGTAGATCAAGGATGTGTCTACCTAAGATGGAAGAATTCACAATTGGGTTTATCGATGGATTAAGATTACCCATGGATTATGATTCAGAATTGATGGGTTATAATTCCCTATCGAGGTTGATATGGGAGGTGTGTCCCTAGGAGGGATGACGCCACACCTGGGTTTACCGATAGATCAAAATGTACCATGGAGGAAGATCTGGAATGGATGGATCATAACACCCCATGGAGGTAGATCTAAGAGTTGTGTCCCTAGGACAGAAGATGTCACACCATGGTTTAATGAAGGATCAAAATTCCCCATGGAGGTGGATCTAGAATGCGTGGATCTGAACACCCCCTAAAGGTGGATCTGAGAGGTGTGTCCCTATGAGGGAAGATGCCGCTTCCAGGTCTACCAATGGTTAAGAATATCCCATTGAGGTGGATAAATAAGGGATGGATCAGAACATACCATAGAGGATGATCTGGGAGGTGTTTTCCTATGAGGTAAGATGTAACACCTAGAATTAGAGATAGATCAGAATGTCCTATGGAGGAGGGTTTGGAATGGAGGGATCAGAATTACTTGTAGAGGAAGATCTAGAAGGTGTGTCCATATGAAAGAATATTTCATAGATAGATTTATCGATGGATCATAATTCCCTATAATGGAAGATCATGAATGGATAGATTAGAATTCCTTGTAGTGCCGGATCCAAGAGATGTGTCCTTATGAGGAAGTATTTCACACCAAGCTTTACTATTGTGTCAAAATTCCTCATGTAGGTTATCCAGAATGGTTGGATCAGAATGGCCCATTGAGCTGGATTAGGGAGGTGTGTTCCTATGATGGAAGATGTTACACCTGGGTTTACCGATGGATCAAAAAGCCCCGAGGAGGTGGATCTAAAATGGATGGATTTGAAGTCCCCATGGAGGTTGATCTAGGATATGTTTCCTTAGGTGAAAATATGTCATGCATGGGTTTACCAATGGATCAAAATGCCTTGTGTATGCTGATACGAAATGGATGGATTTGAATTCCCCATGAAGGTAGGTCTCGGAGGTGTTTTACTAGGAGAGAATATGTCACAAATAGTATTACCATTGTCCAGTTTGAACCTCTGGGAGGTATATTATATACCCTTTTAAAGAGACATATATCAAATCTTGTGTAGTTTGATATTGTAGTTTAAAGACAACTTATGGGAACAATCCATGTAGTTTAATGTCATGCAAAAAGAAAGATCGTATCATGCAAATTGATTTAGTGGGTGACAGTGTGGGAATTATGGGTGTAAGATTCCATTTGAAAGAGGATCACTATTTATGTTATGATGTAGGGCTAATGCAAGGAAGCTCAACATTTTTCGTATTTCATCCCTCTTGGATAGAGGATAATTTGGGGCTAACATGTGGAAGCCTCCAATAAGGAGTGTCTCATCTCCTAGTGAGAAAATAATATGTGGGGATTATACTTGCAAGCTTCCCAAGTTCTTATAAGAGTAGATATGGGGTGAATGGGGATTATACAAGGGAGTTTCACTTCCTTCCTTCCTCATATATGGTGTAGAAGGTATCCCATGTATATTTCATAAGTTATTATTATAGTTTAATGTAATGTAAAATTTCATAGTGTGTGGGGATTATGCACTGAGTTGTCTATTACATCTTTTTCATGTGAGGTCAAGAGGGAATCCATTTCCATTTCAAAGGGTAATATTATAGTATAACATTTTCTGAAAGGATGTGGTATGTGAGGCTTATACATTGACCATCCCATTATTTCTTCCTCCTATCAGGTCATGAGGGAATCCTATGTTCATTGAATGGGGTAAGATAAAATTTTAATGTTGTGTGAATGAAAATAGTATATAGGGATTATGCATTAAACATACCATTATTTCATCCTTGTATCAGGTCATGAGGGTATCCCATGTACATTACATGGGGTAAGATTATAGTTTCACATCATGTGAAAGAATGTAGTGTGTGTGGATTATACATTGAGAACCCATTTATTTTCCTCCTGTAAGGTTATAAGGGAATCACATGTTCAGTTCATGGGTTAATATTATAGTTTAACGTCATGTTAAAGGGTGTGGTATGTGGGGATTATGCATTGACATTCTCATTCATTATTCATTATGTCATGTATTAATGGCATCCTATGATCAGTGAGTGGGGTAAGATTACAGTCTAGCATCATGTCAAATGATATAGTATGTGGGGATTATGCATGGAAGTCATCCATATTTTATTCCTAATGTTAGGTCATGATGAAATATCAACCCACTAATGGGTCAAGGAATATGATTCAGGTCATACACCTGAGGAGGAGTCCCATAGTGGCTATTTTCTGGACGTCTCATGATCAGTACATGAGGTATCTTATGCTTGACATGTATGGAATTTCATTATCATCATAGGAGGAACCCAATTATCATCATCTATGGTATACTATAGTTTAAATTCATATATTAAGGACAAAGCGAGGCATCTCATGATCGTTGTATAAGGCATCATTGGTGTGTTAAAGGAGGCATAGTATGTTTGTCATGTAGTTTGTACTATATTTTAACATCATGCATCATGGTCTATGGGGGTAGTCTCATGATTGTCAAATAAGAAATCTAATGCTTGATACATAAGTAATATTTTTTTTGTTACATGAGGCTTCCTATGATTGTCATATAGGGTGTACAATATTTTAATGTCATGTAGTGAGGACTACTAGGTGGAAGATGCCTAGTTATAATGTCCCGAACACAGATACCACCCAACAGTACCCCAAGCCTGGTTGTCCAAATGGCCTCAAGAACATCTCCACAAACACCAAAGGCTTCCGAATAGCTGCTAGGGATTATTTGTTTCTTTGAGGACACAATTCCCTCATCACTATAGTGTAACACATTAGAAATATAAAAATAGATAGATAGTGGAAGTAGTAAAATATGAAGACAAGAGATACATAGTCAGAATTGATAATAATATCAAAGGAAGATCATATACAATGATGACAATACATGTCATATGTCTGTTCAGAACAACAACAAAATGTACATAAGGAGAATAAAAAATACTTGTAAAAATACCAAAAAGGTTAAAAATACTATTTCTTGATTGAATGATGATCTTTAGCCTAGCCTCATGCTCCATGGCTCCTAAGAATGGTAAAAAATCATCCATCAAATTGTGGTTTCATTACCTTTCCCTATATACATCTAAATTGTTCATTCGGGTACCCATCAGCGGCCCAAATAAGGTGTGAGATTTAATCCCAGTTGGTAACCACACAAAGATATATACAAGTCCTAGATGAGAAATATGATAATCTAATCAATTTTCATATTAACAGGTATGTAAAAAAAATTAAAGTTCCTAAGATATACAACCTAATACAAGTGATACCATATATCGTCAAGAGTCTCCTTCAAAAACATATTCAACCTCTTATAGAAAGTTAGCTATATAAAATAATAAATAACTAACACATCCTTACAATTTATCCAAATATGTCATGTCATCCATGGACATTCTGTATAATTTATGTTCTAGAGAAACCACAGCCGATCTGTTCAGCTAAACATATCATATTTCTCATGGTTGCGCCATGTAAATGAAGTGTTAGATCACGAAGGTCCAAATCCAAGGTGTGGAAGACCAAGTCATCTTTGTTGAGTCCTAGGAGCATTTCGGCAGAATTTTGGTAAAGGAAATGCTTGGATTCCTAGGAGTATGTCATCCAAAATTATCCTACGCATGTCCATGAAAGTCAAATCCAAGGGGTAGTAAAGGCCCAAGTCATCCCATATAATCAATACCCAAGTAGAATAATCTATCCATGGAATCCACTATTGAATTCTAGGCCAATGGGATAAACATCCCCAATGTCTAATAAATTATTCAACATTCATTCCATTTATCAATTCACAAGAATCAAATTATAAAAAATGTGTATACCAACTCATTATCCTCATATCACATTTTAATGAAAATAATGAGTATACCCAATCATTTATCAAATCATAACAAACACACCTAACGAGTTTAACCATTCAATTATAAAATTCCAAAATAGGCCCTTTATTTAATATGAGTTCCATATAAACCATTTAATCAAAATAATTAACATGAAAAGGAGAAAATCTGTCTCCTGTTAAAATAATTCCATTAAATTCATTAATTAATAAGAATCCTTTAACTAGGAAAGCATCAAATCACCCCATGCGTGGTTTAACAAGGAATAATAATAGAAAATTGACCTGAAACACCCCATGGGTGTCCTTAGTTAGGGAAACATCCTCCACCTCAACACCAAGGATCCTAAGGCAATCCCTAATAGATATAATTCCAATTAATTCAGTTATTCATTTCAATTTTTTGGCCATGCCAAAAAGTCTGGTTGGTGCCACAATGGAATCTAACCCTATATAGAACCAACCAAAATAGAAATGTATATACCACCTACCATATCTTGGTAGTAGAGTGTTCATCTTGTACCGACTCCGGATTCAACTCAGATCAAGATGAAAATGAAGAATTTATAATGAACATGAATGTAGGAAATGTTAGCCTGCACCTAAATAGAACAGTCGATACCAAACCAAAAAATAAGTATAGTTAAAAGGGATTTTTGAACTCACCGTTATGGATCCAATGAGATGAGCAGTGCGTGAATTGAATATCTGTTGGAGGAGTTACCTTTACTCAAAAATCATACTTCAAATTGGGATTCAAATGTGAGGATTTTCATTATGAGAGGAGAAATGAAACTATATTTTATAAATAGATTTTAATTAGGGGAATATTTGAATTTTTTACACCAAAATGTAGGGTTTCACAGTTTATCAAATTGTGCACCAACCATGCACAGACTAATGTTGGGAAGGGGCACCCCATACAATTTTTCTGCACGGTTTGACTAATAGTGAAAAACTCTATTATCAAAATTGTAGACATGGTCGTACGAGCATGTTCCTTACATCACATGGTTTGATCTAAATGTGTTGTCTGTATCTCCCCACTCTCCAGCCTCACATGGTTTTATCTTACTATTCATTCTACCCCACATGATTTATTGTAATTGTGTAACATGCTATTTCCCCAAAAAGATTGGTTTTCAGGCTCCTAACTAGCCCTAGATAATCCTGACACCTCCATGGACTCAAATGGAATTCACCTCAGGCCATATTATGATATTTTAATTGAAAATTTATGGAAATTAATAGATCTATACCTCAAGAAAAAACTGGGTTATTACACTTTCAATTTTTGGTGTTGTACATACACAAGAGATCCCTCTCTGGTTCATCTCAGCATACACTACCAAAAATAAACCGTTCAAAGTGCTGAAAATTGCATTTATCAGTGATAGAGAAGAACTAACTACTAGATTGTGATTAAAATAATTAGTCATTAATCAACACACAAAACCACTGATAAATGTGTCCTTTATTAGTGATTTTAAAAGAATTGATAGAGTAGAGCATTTATCGATTCATATATTTAGTGCCAATTAAGGGGACCATTATCGGTGCTTGTGAGAGCACAGATAAAGTTTACCTCTATTAGCATTTGTAAAAGAGTATATAAATGATGAAATTATCAGATCTTTTTAAATCACTGATAAAGGAACCATTTATCAGTGCTTTTAAAATCACTGATAAAGGACATATTTACCAATTCTTTTAAAATAACTGATAAAGAGGAATACTGCAGTGTGTTATAACAACACACTTCAGCACTAGTGGAATGTGTTGTAATAGCACACAGTGACACTAGAAACAACACCGGATATCAAAACAAATTATATACCAACAAATAATTTAAATGAAATGATATTTACAACACAAATAAAATAAAAAACATTATATCATAGACATTTCCAACATTTCTTTACAAAATTTCATAAGTAAAAATTATTTCATACATTCAAAAACATCAATGTTCATTTTTTATTTTGATCTAGACCCAAAATCATGCTATTTTTGAACAAACCACTCTTTCTCAAGGAAAATAACAAGCTTTTATAAGAAAACAATTCTTGTGTTAGTAATAATATAAATAAATAAATTAATATTTTTTTAATTTTAATGTAAACAATTATTTATACAATGAAAATTGTGAGTTAAACTTTTTGAAATAAAATGTCGATTTTAAACTGCTGACAAACACTTTGACTCATACCATGAACATCAAGTATCATATTGAGGTGTGTCTGATTCCTACATGTCAGTAATGACTTATGGATCATTTCCCTATTGTATCAAAACAATATGAATGTGTTATATCAGTTTTTAGTAGATAAGTTGTCCTTTTACGAAAATTGATGTCAATTTTAAATAAAAATATTCACTTTGAGACATATCGATCACATTGTGCATGGGAATGAGGTGTGGCTGATTCCTACACATCTAAGATTACTTAAGGATCATTATACTAATTCATCAAAACAATATGAATTCATTTTTCTATTTTTCAGTATGCCACTATCTGTTTTTACTTAAATGTTTGTTTTAACATAAAACACACACCTTGACTCATATTGAACACATCGTGTATCAGTTTGACATGATATTAATTCCTAAAATTCAAAATATACCTATGAACGTTTTTTAAAAATTATCAAGAAAATCCATTCATGTTTTCTTGTATTTCCATGAGTAACACTTTTTGAACTTAAATTTCAATTTTAAACTAATAAAAGATACTTTGAATCATACCTGTCACATCATGTATCAGATTGAGGTGAGGTTGATTCCTACACATCACAAATGAATTTTGGATTATAGTGATCCAAGACATTTACATATATAATTTCATGATTTTATCCATAATGCTGCATTAGAGTTGTAACGACCCGAAATTTTTTAAATAAATTTTGTTTCCTAATTTTATGTGTTATTGTTATACTCAACAAAAATGTTTTATTGGATAAACATGATTATAATTAAAATTATATCAGTGGGTTTTTACTATTATATAACCATCGGTCAACATGACCGCTGTGAACAAAATGTTTTGATTATTGTCTCTAAATATAAGTAATCATGGTTAATTATTATAGAAAGAAGATTTGATGGCCTCACCTAGTAGTCTTGGACCGATCGAAGCCCATCTAACAGAGCTTGGGAAGGAGGTAGCACCACTGGGCTTTGCTCTGGATCAAATCCAAGCCGAACTTCATCATGTGAAGCTAGAACGAAATCGCCTTCGTGAGAAGTTCAAACTGATAGAAATTACTACTTGGGCAATGTTGACTGAGCCGCCCCAAGCTTCTATCACCGTAGCACACCTTACTCTTAGGTCCTATGCTGGTATTATAAGGAGTTATGTAACGAGACCGTAACTACCTTGTGTAATCCTTGTTTTAAATAAAAATTGGGATTTCTTCTTATGATGAAGTTTATGAATTTTTAAATGACCGGATAAATATAGTATGCATATTTTTGATGAATTTTAGAAAAACGATATTTTAAATATGTTTATGTAAACCCTAAATAATTAAAAATGTGTAATGATTTTCAAAAAATGGTCTTCTGCAATTATGTTCAGTACTAAATTTAGAGTCTAATAAGATCAACTTGATTTTTGATGAATAGTAAATTATGAATAGTGATTTTATGATTAGGATTAGTAATATGACCAAATGGATTAGTAATCTCACTTAATGAAAGTTTTAAAATAATCTAGGCACCTTGATTAAGTAATGTGATTCAATAAAATAGTGAAATAATGGTTTCATTAATTATTATTCAAGTATTAGTTTTTTCGGGTGAATAGTGTTTTTTAATTAAAAATAATTAGAAAATTATTTTTATCAAAATGACATTATTTTTGAACTCAGAGCATCGATATTATGTTATGGTAATTTTTGGGGTTTTTTCTGAAAAAAAAGAATTTTTGATGAATAGTGTTTTTATTTAAAAATTAAATTAAAAATATTTAGAAAATTATTTTTATAAAATGGATTTCATTTTTCAAATCAGAGCATTGATATTTGGTTAATGTTAAATTTTGGGATTTTTCTGAGAAAGTTGAATTTTCAGTGAATAGTAAAAATACAGTTTTAGGGTTTCGGTATGTTTAATGACATCATAACGG
The DNA here is from genome assembly GCA_963277665.1 of Viscum album. Lineage (NCBI taxonomy): Eukaryota > Viridiplantae > Streptophyta > Magnoliopsida > Santalales > Viscaceae > Viscum > Viscum album. The sequence goes on along the minus strand of OY728134.1, from coordinate 1,039,817,684 downwards.
TGTCATGATGATGTCATGAGATCTTTTGAGGGTTGGCCGGCCAATGGTGATGAATTATTGTTTTGGGGGCCCCATGTGGCCTAACTCCATGATAAATGACAAGGGAGAGCACATGGGTTTGAGAAAAGCACATGTGAGGTGTCCCTTGGCCATTAATGCCTTGTCCCCTCACTTTCCCTATAAATACCAAGCCCTCCTCTCATCCATTCGACTCCCCACTCATTCCCAACGAATGTATGGTCTCATTACCTCCCAAGGAGTCCTCCCAAGGTGCCCCCAAGCCCTCAAGGTCCCACCCTTTGAGGTTTAGGAGTTACATTTTAAGGTAAGGGATCCGACCTCTCTCTTTCTTTTCAAGTAATCTCTTTTATGTCTTTTCTTTTATACTCCATGTTCTTATGTTGGAGGATGTTATTTTATATTCATCCTACTGAATATTTCATGTTCATATGATGAGATACCTCCCCTTGCTCTCATCAATTCGTTTTAAGAATGTTTAAGTGGCGCCGTTAGGCTGCCGAATTTTTAAGGGATTCTTTCACCTTCCTCGTTTTCAAGTTCTATTTTCATTCAAGTCTTTAATGTTCCTTTTTGTTATATTGGGGTATGATCTCTATATATATCATACAGGACTCTTATTTTCATATTATGAGAGACCCCATTTGATCTCTTCAATTCAGTATTTTGATGTTTTAAGTGGCGCCGTTAGGCTGCCGAATTTTTAAGTTGTTCTTCACCCTTCTCGTTTTGAAGTTCTACTTTCATGTCAATTATTTAAAGTTCCTTTTTGTTATATTGGGGTATGATCTCTATATATATCATACTGGACTCTTATGTTCATATGATGAGAGACCCCATTTGATCTTTTCAATTCAGTATTTTGATGTTTTAAGTGGCGCCGTTAGGCTTCCGAATTTTTAAGTGGTTGTTCACCCTTCTCATTTTGAAGTTCTACTTTCATGTCAATTCTTTCAAGTTCCTTTTTGTTATGTTGGGGAATTATATCTATATCTATCATACTGAAATCTTATGTTCACATGATGAGAGATCCTATTTGATCTTTTCAAATCATTGTTTGTTGAGGTTTAAGTAACGCCGTTAGGCTGCCGAACTTTCATAAGAGAAATCTATTTTTTTTCTTCCTTCCATGTTTTTCATTTCAAATGGTATGTCCTTGAAATCTCATTACCATGATCATGTATCCTTCTTATTCTGTCCATGTACTATTTTATGGGTCATTTATGAATGTTTGACCCATTTTACCTCTCTTTTAATGTCTTCTAAAACCTCGGAACATTGCCGTTATGCTGCAGAATTTCTGTCTCAAAATGTCTATCTCTTTTTCTAAAGTCCTTTTATTTTATTAAGTGAATACTCAAAGCTCTTTATTCTAAAGGGGTATTCACATATATACCAAAATGTTCTATTTTAAATTCTGGGATTTACATACATGAGACCCACCTTCCTTTTCTGTGGGTTTTAAAGTGACGTAAAGATCATGTCTTTAAAGCAGTTTTTAAAACGTTATGATTATGAAATGAAACCCATTTATTTTATGCTATATGGGTTATTTATGAAATTTTTTATGATGATATATGTGTCTCACATGATAATAAAGGCAAATTTAAGGGTGCGCCCTGATAGCGCTCCAATGTATTGGGTAAAGACTTAATCTCTAGAGATGACCATTTTAACGACGCCTTGGGGAATAACCTTGGTAACTTTTAACGACACCTTGGGGATGGACCTTGGTGAAACGAAACGATTGTCAATATTAAATGTTGCAGCCACATCTTCATGTTATGAAAAAGTTTTATTTTTATTATTATATGCCTCATGATTTCATTTTCATGCATTAAAGTTCTTTTCATGACTTTATTGATGTATCTCAAGTTCATATGTAAAATGTTTCACTTTTTTCCCTTGCTGGGCCTTATGCTCACCCTTCCTTTTGATGTATGTCCCCAGGTTATGAGATGAAGTAATGAGCCTAGGGTGAACATGAGGAGAAGCCTTTCAAGTGTTTAAGAAGAATGTTTTTTTTTGTTTCATGTTTTATGTTCCTTGTTTCCAAGACACTAAACCTTAAAGATCCTCAGTTCCATGTAATGGGATGAAAAGTTATGTTATAAAAAGACGGGATGCTATAGTTGGTATCAAAGGATGGTTTAGTTATTTGTGGAAATGAGGATATGAAAACTCTAGGAGGAACCCTATAGAAAAGTTTAATATAGGAAATCTTCCTGGTATTTTGGTGAGTATTGAGTAAGGGGTTGCCAAGCAAATACATCCCTGTCTAGATACGAGCAGGTAGAGGTGGCTCTCGCACAGATGTACAGAGGGGTAAAACCAGAAAACACCGCTTTGAGCTAGACTCGAACCGGAACTGGTACACGACAACGGGCCTTGCTGCACTCTTGGTTACGACACTCCCGGGGGATATGATTTGGTAAACTCATAAGCTTGGTATGAACCATTGTTAAAGGAACAAAGATAAAATAAAATAAAGGTTCACATAATAATATATGATCATTCATAACCTAGATGGGAACCTAGGAGATCACAACTTAGGGTATACCTTTCATATACAAGTTATCCTTATATGCTTTCAGTTCCTTTTCATGATTATTAGCTAAGTACTTAAGCCCCTAATTATGCTTTCTCTTCTTAGTTAATGGTGGGAAATGGAAGAACATGTTCCGACAACCAATGTGATAGGAAATGCGACGATTTTCGTATTAATATGACAGGGATGATTAGGGGATTAAAATATGATTATTATTTTGGAAGACGTTCATTATTTTGGGAACCATATTTGATCGAGGTAAATAGATTACTAGGGTATTTTCATTGAGGAGTAAGGTTGACTTATATTTTGAAGAATCGATGAATTTAAGGTGAACTTATAGTAATTTAGGTTACTTATGGGAATGACTAACCTATCTTGGGTAAAATATGTTTAGGTTAGCTACTTTTTATAAGATGTTAGGAGTGGTTGATGTTGTCTGGAGATGAACAATGAAGTTGTTTTGGAATACTATGTTATCAAATCCTTATTGTATTTGGGTTTCAATCTTAGTTTGGTTTGTTTTGAGGAATTTTAAGGACCGTTATTTATGGAATGGTCTATGATGAACTTTGGGTAGTACCATGGAACTTTGATGGTTTAAAAGTAGTTTCCATTCTTATGGGATTCTATCTTTTTGAAGAGTTGTTTTACCTTAACCTTTCTGTTTTTGGGATAATGTTTAAAGATAGAAGAAATAGATAGTTAATCTTTTGTAGATTATGTGATTCTATAGAAGATGATTCTTATGCTTTTATGAGACCAAGGGTTTTTGAATTCTCATCATTTGGAGAAAAGATTAGTGTTGGTAGGGACTTGTTAAAGGATGAAACTCTACTTGAAGGTAGGTATATTTTCTTATGTTTTTGTTCTATGTAGTAAATGAAATCCTCAAAATTATGAAAAGAAACGTAAAACAAAAATGTTGTTGGTTTACGTTTCCTACTAGGTAATCAAAGACCGTTTACACACATCATAAGTTTGTGATTTTCTCTTGGTTAACTTTCTCCTAATAATGTTCTCTATCACTCTCCCTCAGAACTTGACCCTTTGTTTTTTCCTCCATGTCCATGTTTTCCTACATGGAACCGTAGTGTGGGTTAACTCGGGTGACCATTGTACTTTCCTTTCTTTATTTTAAAGTAATAGTTTTACTGACTCCTTTTCCGATGTGGGACTTTCAATGAAATTTCAAAACCCAATTTTAAAATTGCGAGGACGCAATTTCTTAAGGGGGGAAGATTGTAACGACCCGAAATTTTTTAAATAAATTTTGTTTCCTAATTTTTTGTGTTATTGTTATACTCAACAAAAATGTTTTATTGGATAAACATGATTATAATTAAAATGATATCAGTGGGTTTTTACTATTATATAACCATCGGTCAACATGACCGCTGTGAACAAAATGTTTTGATTATTGTCTCTAAATATAAGTAATCTTGGTTAATTATTATAGAAAGAAGATTCGATGGCCTCACCTAGTAGTCTTGGACCGATCGAAGCCCATCTAACAGAGCTTGGGAAGGAGGTAGCACCACTGGGCTTTGCTCTGGATCAAATCCAAGCCGAACTTCATCATGTGAAGCTGGAACGAAATCGCCTTCATGAGAAGTTCAAACTGATAGAAATTACAACTCGGGCAATGTTGACTGAGCCGCCCCAAGCTTCTATCACCCTAGCACACCTTACTCTTAGGTCCTATGCTGGTATTATAAGGGGTTATGTAATGAGACCGTAACTACCTTGTGTAATCCTTGTTTTAAATAAAAATTGGGATTTCTTCTTATGATGAAGCTTATGAATTTTTAAATGACCGGATAAATATAGTATGCATATTTTTGATGAATTTTAGAAAAAGGGTATTTTAAATATGTTTATGTAAACCCTAAATAATTAAAAATGTGTAATGATTTTCAAAAAATGGTCTTCTGCAATTATGTTCAGTACTAAATTTAGAGTCTAATAAGATCAACTTGATTTTTGATGAATAGTAAATTATGAATAGTGATTTTATGATTAGGATTAGTAATATGACCAAATGGATTAGTAATCTCACTTAAAGAAAGTTTTAAAATAATCTAGGCACCTTGATTAAGTAATGTGATTCAATAAAATAGTGAAATAATGGTTTCATTAATTATTATTCAAGTATTAGTTTTTTCGGGTGAATAGTGTTTTTTAATTAAAAATTTAATTAAAAATAATTAGAAAATTATTTTTATCAAAATGACGTTATTTTTGAACTCAGAGCATCGATATTATGTTATGGTAATTTTTGGGGTTTTTTCTGAAAAAAATGAATTTTTGATGAATAGTGTTTTTATTTAAAAATTAAATTAAAAATATTTAGAAAATTATTTTTATAAAATGGATTTCATTTTTGAAATCAGAGCATTGATATTTGGTTAATGTTAAATTTTGGGATTTTTCTGAGAAAGTTGAATTTTCAGTGAATAGTAAAAATACAGTTTTAGGGTTTCGGTATGTTTAATGACATCATAACGGTGTCATGATGATGTCATGAGATCTTTTGAGGGTTGGCCGGCCAATGGTGATGAATTATTGTTTTGGGGGCCCCATGTGGCCTAACTCCATGATAAATGACAAGGGAGAGCACATGGGTTTGAGAAAAGCACATGTGAGGTGTCCCTTGGCCATTAATGCCTTGTCCCCTCACTTTCCCTATAAATACCAAGCCCTCCTCTCATCCATTCGACTCCCCACTCATTCCCAACGAATTTCTGTTCTCATTACCTCCCAAGGAGTCCTCCCAAGGTGCCCTCAATCCCACAAGGTCCCACCCTTTGAGGTTTAAGAGTTACATTTTAAGGTAAGGGATCTGACCTCTCTCTTTCTTTTCAAGTAATCTCTTTTATGTCTTTTCTTTTATACTCCATGTTCTTATGTTGGAGGATGTTATTTTATATTCATCCTACTGCCTATTTCATGTTCATATGATGAGAGACCTCCCCTTTCTCTCATCAATTCGTTTTAAGAATGTTTAAGTGGCGCCGTTAGGCTGCCGAATTTTTAAGGGATTCTTTCACCTTCCTCGTTTTCAAGTTCTATTTTCATTCAAGTCTTTAATGTTCCTTTTTGTTATATTGGGGTATGATCTCTATATATATCATACTGGACTCTTATGTTCATATGATGAGAGACCCCATTTGATCTCTTCAATTCAGTATTTTGATGTTTTAAGTGGCGCAGTTAGGCTGCCGAATTTTTAAGTGGTTCTTCACCCTTCTCGTTTTGAAGTTCTACTTTCATGTCAATTATTTCAAGTTCCTTTTTGTTATATTGGGGTATGATCTCTATATATATCATACTGGAATCTTATGTTCATATGATGAGAGACCCCATTTGATCTCTTCAATTCAGTATTTTTATGTTTTAAGTGGCGCCGTTAGGCTGCCGAATTTTTAAGTGGTTCTTCACCCTTCTCGTTTTGAAGTTCTACTTTCATGTCAATTCTTTAAAGTTCCTTTTTGTTATGTTGGGGAATTATCTCTATATCTATCATACTGAACTCTTATGTTCACATGATGAGAGATCCTATTTGATCTTTTCAAATCATTTTTTGTTGAGGTTTAAGTAACGCCGTTAGGCTGCCGAACTTTCATAAGAGAAATCTAATTTTTTTTTCTTCCTTCCATGTTTTTCATTTCAAATGGTATGTCCTTGAAATCTCATTACCATGATCATGTATCCTTCTTATTCTGTCCATGTACTATTTTATGGGTCATTTATGAACGTTTGACCCATTTTACCTCTCTTTTAATGTCTTCTAAAACCTCGGACCATTGCCGTTATGCTGCAGAATTTCTGTCTCAAAATGTCTATCTCTTTTTCTAAAGTCCTTTTATTTTATTAAGTGAATACTCAAAGCTCTTTCTTCTAAAGGGGTATTCACATATATACCAAAATGTTCTATTTTAAATTCTGGGATTTACATACATGAGACCCACCTTCCTTTTCTGTGGGTTTTAAAGTGACTTAAAGATCATGTCTTTAAAGCAGTTTTTAAAACGTTATGATTATGAAATGAAACCCATTTATTTTATGCTATATGGGTAATTTATGAAATGTTTGATGATGATATATGTGGCTCACATGATAATAAAGGAAAATTTAAGGGTGCGCCCTGATAGCGCTCTAATGCATTGGGTAAAGACTTAATCTCTAGAGATGACCATTTTAACGACGCCTTGGTGAATAACCTTGGTAACTTTTAACGACACCTTGGGGATGGACCTTGGTGAAACGAAACAATTGTAAATATTAAATGTTGCAGCCACATATTCATGTTAGGAAAAAGTTTTATTTTTATTATTATATGCCTCATTATTTCATTTTCATGCATTAAAGTTCTTTTCATGACTTTATTGATGTATCTCAAGTTCATATGTAAAATGTTTCACTTGTTTCCCTTGCTGGGCCTTATGCTCACCCTTCCTTTTGATGTATGTCCCCAGGTTATGAGATGCAGTAATGAGCCTAGGGTGAACATGAGGAGAAGCCTTTCAAGTGTTTAAGAAGAATGTTTTTTTTGTTTCATGTTTTATGTTCCTTGTTTCCAAGACACTAAACCTTAAAGATCCTCAGTTCCATGTAATGGAATGAAAAGTTATGTTATAAAAAGACGGGATTCTATAAGAGTACTAGTCAAGGATTGTTAAGTCTCGTGTCGTGGAAGACAAGGTACATACAACAAAAAACATGGGGCTAAAAAAACACTTCTTTATTTAATATCCATAATGAGCTCCTAACTTCCTTTGATCCCTTACTTCTGAATAGGGTTCCCTAGGGAACACATGAACAAAGGGACGAGCTAAAAATCCCAACAAGGGAATGGACACAAGGATACATCTCAAGCACATGAGTTAGGAGACTTGACATAATGATATCAAAAGCATGTAACTTATAGAATTATTTTGTATAAGAACCGAATCAAATAAACAATGAATCATATAAATGTCTATGAATCATAAAACATTTCATTAGTATGGGTCAAGGCTAACCACCAATCTTATTTCCGATTTCAGTACGGGTCATGGCTAACCGCCAATCCTGTTTCCCCTTTCATTATGGGTCAAGGCTAACCGCCAATCCCGTTTCACATCGCATCTCATGAGACGTAATGTTACCCAATGCATTGGAGTTCTATATAGGTGCACCCATATCAACGTATTCTTGAATATTATTTCCACATAAAAAATCAAACATAATCAACCGTACATAAACATAAGGTTACCCATGGAAAAAATTGGGTACCACAATCATGACATAAAACATATCCAATGGGCGTGTCACGAAACTGTCTATGAAAGGAAGGGATTAGAACATACGTGGACATTAATAGGGTAAAATAGGAATATAACATGGTAAGTGGTTTCAAATATAAGTGACAACATATAAAAAATTGTATTTTAGAAACATTAGCATTAAAACATCTTTGTGCGGTTTTAAGGAAAACAATCTAGAGATTTACAAATAGAAAAGAGGAAATTCTTTTATATAAAACCAGAATTGAACCAATAAGGTTTTCATAATAAAAATAATTATTTTACAAATACCATGGTGTTTTAAAACATATGACAGAGTGCACTTGAAATTAGGGAAAAAAATTTGGGAACTCCCCTTAAAACAGGTTGACTTATCGGAAAGTTCTATATAGAGAATCTTTCAAAATCATGTATATCCTAGAAATTATGTGATGAAAGGGTCTTGATATAAGAATATTTTACAACGTACCAAAATTCATAAGACTCACATTGATAGATAAGATAACACTATTTTGAAAGAATGATAAGGGAACCTGAAAGAACAAAGAATGTTCGGGTAGAATTCGTTACGATTTTATCAACATGGTGTCGGGTGTGACCAAGAGGGCTTGATGAGAGAGAAATGAGGTTTCTAATCACATGTAAATCTAGAAGGAAGTATGTGGGAGGTTCTTAAACATACTCCATCGTTTTCTATTACACATATAAAGGAATAGTATAGAAGACAATCTTGATTAAGAGAGAAAAGGAGTGGATCCCTTACCTTAAACCTAGTGGTTTTCTCCACTTGTTATTAATGACCGGAATAAACAAATTAGGATTATTAATTCAGAAGTACATAACCTCTTATATATTTAATTGATTTATTATAACCATTTTATTTCATTAAAATCATTTTTGGTTAGTTATAAGGTTTAATTTCATTGATCAGGCTCGTTTGTTTACATGGCTTTAAAAGATCGGTTCACTTATATTCAAGTTTGGATTATATGCAAGATGAAAGTGGATTTCCAGAAATTAAGATACCATATTTAGTTCCTATCCAGGATATTACATGGTTTTAATTTTAATTATATTACTTAGAGTGATTTTTAATTATTATATATATATACTTAGTGAAAACTGTTTTTGTTAATCGATGGATTTGATTAAAAAGAATGTGTTTTTCTTTATAAATTAATTCCATTTTTACCAAAAGATTACAGAACCAAAAATAGGATATATTATATATATAATAATCTGGTTTATCCATAATGAAAATGGTTTAATGGCCAGAATTAATGATAATAACAAAAACTGATAAATTATTGTCCTCGAATGTGCTAAATTAGAACATCTCAAACGGTGCTTTCATTTCTTTCAAATAAAATGGTGTGGAAAAAGATAATGAAATTTACCACCAGCATGAAGACATTCCATTATATGTATTCTACTGGATTTATCATACTATTAAGGTGATGGGATGTGAGGAAAGAAATTAAAGAGAAAAGAACATAAAAGAAAAGAAGAAATTTTGGAAGATGGATTTACCTCTTGAGACTTCCTCCTTTGAAAACCTCTTAAGGGGGGAGGTTTTGGTATTTTGGGGAGGCTTAGAGATTTTGGACGTGGGGGAGGAGATTGGGGAGTGATTTGGGAAGAATTTAGGGAATTATTGGATCTTGAGAGGAGTGGAGAGAAGAGGGAGTGAAGGGGGTTTTTATAGTGGAGGAGGAGGGATTTAATGATATTATAATCCTTAATTTATTATTTATTCACAAGACAAAGAATAGTAAGTATTCCATGACCAAGAATATTAAATGGGTCATGTGAATTCGAACAATGGGTGGTGACATCAGCCATGATGCAAGGAGTAGTTTATTTATCTTATAATGTATATATACCGTAAATTATCGTATTTTACTATTCATCAAAAATTCAAGTATTTCAGAAAAATCTCAAAAATTCAACCTAAATTTTTTTTGACTTGTAGAATACAAAAAAGAAGTCCATTTTTTAAAAATAATTTTCTAAATATGATTATTTTAATATTTAATTAAAATCATAATTTATTATCAAAAACCAGATTTAAAAAACATGCATTAACTCATTCTAAAACATATGTATATTGTACTTCCAACTTGAATATTATTTTTATAATATCATAGGTGAGGGTACTATTCATTAGGGTATATCACTATTCATAATGGTATGTTACTATTCATTAGGGTATTTTACTATTCACCAAAAAATTATGTTTTCTTATCAGACTCCAAAAAAACATCTTGAACACAACCATGTACGTTAGATTTTCAAAATTCCAAACATAGAAGTGAAAAACTTATGTTTACAGGTCACTTATCACTTAGTAGTTAATTATTATGTGATTTTATTGCATATTTATAATAAAGGAATTTCCATGAAAAACATTGGGTCATTACATTCTTCCCCCCTTAAGAAATTTTTCCCTCGAAATTTCATTTTACATTCTAGGCCAAAAATAGATGTGTGTACTTTTCCTTCATTTCTTCTTCCAGTTCGCATGTTGCTTTCTCAAACTTATGGTTCCTCCACAACACTTTGACAATATGGGTTGTCTTGTTGCATAGAACCTTACCTCTCAGATCCAGAATCTTTACTGGTTGCTCCTCATAAGAGAGATCATCTTCTAGCTTCACCACCTCTGAGTTTAGTACATGTGATGGATCAGGTATGTACTCTCTCCAGAGTGATATGTGGAAAACCTCATGAACTCGTGCCATATTTGGTGGAAGTTAAAGCCGATAATCCATGACTCTTATGCGGTCATGGATTTCAAAGGGGCCAATATACCTTGGGCTTAGCTTCCCTTTCTTCCGGAATCGCATGGATCTCTTCCATTAAGATATTCAAAGGAAGACTTTATCTCCAACGTTGAACTCCAAGTCCCTTCGAAGGTTCTCATCATAGATCTATTTCTAAATTTGAGCAGTTTTGATGTGTCTTTGGATGACATGAACATTTTCTCTCATCTCTTGAACAAGATCGGGTCCATGTAGTTGTCTCTCTCGAACTTCATCCCAACAGGTTGGAGTTCTACATCTCTTTCCATACAGAGCTTCATATGGAGCCATATGAATACTCGAGTGGAAGATATTGTTGTATGAGAACTCAACCAATGGGAGATTCTAATCACAACCACATTTTAAATCAAGAGAGTAGGCTCTTAGAATATCTTCAAGTTCCTGAATAGTCATTTCAGATTGGCTATCATTTTGGGGGTGATAGGTCGTGATGAAATTTAATTCAGTACTCAATGCATGGTGAGGACTCCTCCAGAATTTAGATGTGAACCTTGGATCTTGGTCAGAGACAATTGAGATTGGAACAACGTTCAGTCTCACCACTTCCTTCGCATATAAATTTTCATGTTGTTCAAGCGAGAGATCTTCTTGAATAGTGATGAAATGGGATGTCTTGGTGATTCGGTTACCCAAAACCCATATCGCATTATTTCCCGTCGACGTTTTCGGGAGACCAATGACAAATACCATTGTAACATTTTCCCATTTTTACATGGGTATAGGAAATGGTTGCATCATACCTTTGGACTTTCGTCGCTCATCTTTAAATTTCTGACATACCAAGCCCCTTGATATATATTCCGCAATCTCCTTCTTCATTTTATCACACCAGAAGTGTTTTCGGAGATCACAATACATTTTGGTACTCTCAGGATAGATAGAGAAGTTCGATCTATGTGTATCATTCAATAGATATTTCCTTATCTCTAGATTTGATGGTACACATAATCGTGTCCCAAATCATACAAATCCATCCTCGTCAATTTTGAAATCAGATGAATTCACATTTTTAATAGCTTCCACCCTTTTCTGAATTTCTACATCGTTTCTTTGAAAAACCATTATTTTCTCTAGGAGGTATGTTTGAGAAATCATTTGATAAAGGATTGATGATGTTCCTCTCTTAATGATTCTCATTTCCATCAGTTTAAAATCTAATAAGATCATATCCTTTTCAATTATCATCATTGATAAAGATGCAGGATCCTTTCTACATAGAGCATCTGCCACCTTGTTTGCCTTACCGGGATGGTAGTGGATTGAGCTGTCATAATCCTTGATGATTTATATCTATCTTAGCTAGCACATATTAAGCTCTTTCTATGTGAATATATATTTGAGACTCTAGTGGTTAGTATATATCTCACATTTTTCCCCATAGATATAATGCTGCCAGATTTTCAACACAGTGATCACAGCCGCCAACTCCAAATCCTACGTGGGATAGTTTTGCTCATGGATTTTCAGCTGCCTTGAGGCATATACTATCACTTTATCATTTTGTATTAGTACATATCCTAAGCATTTATTTGAAGAAATTTATGGTTGATCTATCTGGATAAAGTCAATCCTTGCCCAGAATTGCATCAAATTCCACTAAAGGGAATCTTATATTATTTTCAATATGAACAGTTTCACAAACACCAACATGTAATACATAATCATAGAAGTTTTCTTCAAATGATATAAAATCATTTTATGTAGTGACTCGATGTTCCTAAGAAACATTTAAGACATGCTCATAGGGCATGAACTGAAATACAACATGACATAAACCATTATTGCAAAGAGGTTACATTTATTTCAGTCACCGTGATCTATCTCAACATTGGACTTGCATTGTCTCCTTGTCCTTAGAGATTGTTGATTATCATCATGCTTCTTATCCCTTCCAATGGAGCATTGTCCTAGATGATTTCCAACTTCTCCACATTCACGACAATGAACAGTATAAAGTACATTAGATATAACCTTATCTCCATTCATTAAATTATCCATTTTTTAAAGCAATTGGCTATTTTATGCCCCACATTCCCACAATTAAAACATCTCTTGGTTACTTTGTGACATTCTCTTTGATGACTCTTTCCACACTTTTTTCACAAAGGAAATTTGGTCTTCTTTCCATTATCACCATTATCATATGAACTTCCTTGAGATGTCATCTTCCTCATCCATGATGAATTTGGGCATTCAACTATGTACTAATTGTTGATTGTGATTTTCAATAACTGGTTTGGAATGTTCAAAATATGTTCAGCTTGGGCTCCCATCATCTCATGCATATCATTAGGTTGGTGGTCACATTTCCTATCACATTGATTGTTGGCACACATTCTTCCATTTCCCTCCATTAACTAAGAAAGAAGAACATACAATAAGGGGGATTGAATACTTATTTATTGAGCATAAAAGGAAACATTCAACATAATGGGATAAACTTATAAGGAATAAGTACATACTAACTTGAGATTCCTTAGGTCAAAACCTAGGTTATCCTCGATCTATTTCATAACTTATATTCTTATGGTCTTTTTTTATCCCTTAATAATGGTTGGTACTATGCTTGTGAATCTACCAAAGCATATCCCCTGGGAGTGTTGTAACCATGAGTGCAGCAAGGCCCGTTATCGTGCACCAGTTCCTGTTCGAGTCTAGCTCAAAGTGGTGTTTTTGGGATTTACCCCTAGATACATCTGTGCTAGAGCCACCTATACCTTCTCTTATCTAGACAGGGATGTATTTTCTTGATAAACCACATACTCTAAACTCATAAAAATTTAGGACTGTTTCCTTATACTTAGTCACATCATAAAGGTTCTCAGTAAGGTTCTCTATTCCTAATCTCTAAAAATAACGAGACAATCCTCTGATACCAACTATAGTGACACGAGCCTCTTAAATATAACATTTCATGATTTGAACCATAATTCATCATCAGAGTATAAGTCAAGGATCGTTATGTCTAGTGTCTTGGAAGAAAAGTTACATACAACACAAAACCTAGGGCTTAAAAAACTTCATTATTTAATCTCCATAATGAGATCCTAACTTATTTTGAGCCCTTACATCCACATAGGATACCATGGGGAACACATGAACAAAGGGATGTGCTAAAAATCCCATCAAGGGAATGAACACAAGGATACATCTCAAGCACATGAGTTAGGAGACATTACACAATGATATCAAAAGCATGTAACCTATAAAATCATTTAGTATAAGAAAAGAATAATATAAACATGGAATCATATAAATGTGTCAGAATTTTAAAATATTTCTTTAGTATGGTTCAAGACTAACCGCCAATTATGTTTCCCATTTCAGTACAGGTCAAGGCTAACCGCCAATCCCATTTCCCATTTCACTACGGGTCATGGCTAACCTCCAATACCATTTCACATCGTATCTCATGAGACTTAACCTTACCCAATGCATTGGAGCGCTATTTGGGGGAACCCATCTCAACATATTCAGGAATATTCTTGCAAAATAAATAATCTTACCTAATCAAACATACATTAACATAAGGTTACCCATGGAAAGAATTGGGTAACATAATCATGACATAAAACATATCCATTGGGAGTATCAAGAAAGTGTACATGAAAGGAAGGTATTAGAACATACATGGAAATTAATTTTTTAAAATAAACATATAATTTGGTAAGTGGTGTCAAATATAATTTACAACATATAAAAAATGTATTTTAGAAACATTAGCATTAAAACATTTTTGTGATGTTTTAAGGAAAACACTCTAGATCTTTTCAAATAGAAAAGAAGAAATTATTTTATATAAAACTAGAATTAAAACAATAATTATTTAATAATAAAAATAATTATTTTATAAATACAATGGTGTCTTAAAACATAGGATAGTGTGCACATGAAGTTTGGGAAAAAAAGTTGGGAAGTCCCCTTAAAACAGGTTGGCTTATCGGGATGTTCTAAAGACGGAATCATTCAAAATGATGTATATCCCCGAAAGAATGTGATGAAATGGTCTTGATATAAGAATCTTGTACAACTAACCAAAAGTCATAAGACTAACATAGATATATAAGATAACACCATTCGGAAAGAAAGATGTGGAAACCCGAAAGAACAAAGAAGGTTCGGGTAGAATTCATTACGATTTTATCGGCATGGTGTCGGGTGTGACCAAGAGGGATTGATGGGAGATAAATAGGGTTTCTCATCACTTATAAATCCCAAAAGAAGTATGGTAGAGGTTCTTAAACATACCCCATCATTTTCTAGTACACATATAAAAGAATAGTATAGAGGAAAATCTTGATTAAAAGAGAAAAGGAGAGGATCCCTTACCTTGAACCTGGTGGTGTTCTCCACTTGTTATTAATTACCTGAATAAATAAAATAAGATTATTAATTCATAAGTCCATAACCTCTTATATATGTAATTTATTTATTATAACCCTTTTTATTTCATTCATATCCTTTTTTATTAGTTATATGGTTCAATTTCATTTTTCGGGCTCGTTTGTTTACTTGGCTTTAAAAGATCGGTTCACTTATATTCAAGTTTGGATTATATTCAAGATGAAAGTGGTTGTACAGAATTTAAGTTACATTCTTTAGTTCATATACAGGATATTACAAGTTTTTAATTTTAATTAGGTTACTTAGAGTGATGTTGAATTATTATATATATATATACCCTTAGTGATAACAGTTTTTGTTAATCGGTGGATTTGATTACAAAGAATGTGTTTTTCATTATAACTTAATTCCATTTGTACCAAAATATTAAAGAACCAAAAATAGGATATATTACATATATAATAATCTGTTTTCACCATAACACAAATGGTTTCATGACTCGAATTAATGATAATAACAAAAATTGATATACCATTGTCCTCGAATGTGCTAAATTAGCACATCTCAAACGGTGCTTTCATTTCATTCAAATAAAATGGTGGGGAAATAAGATAATTATATTTAACACTAGCATGAAGACATTAAAGAACATGTATGATACTGTATTTATCATACTATTATGGTTATGGGTGGTGAGGAAAGAAATTAAATAGAAAATAACTTAAAAGAAAAGAATAAATTTGGGAAGAGGAATTTAACTCTTGAGACTTCCTCCTTTGAGAACCTCTTAAGGAGAGAGGTTTTGGTATTACGAGAAGGTTGAGAGATTTTGGATGTGGGGGGAGGACCTTGGGGAGAGATTTGGGCAGAATTTAAGGAAGTCGTGGATCTTGATAGGAGTGGAGAAAAGAGGGGGTGAAGGGGGTTTTATAGTGGAGGAGAGGAGGGATTTAATGATATTATAATCTTTAATTTATTATTTCCTCACAAGAAAAAGAATAGTAAGTATTCCATGACCAATAATAGAAAATGGGTCATTTTAATTAGAACCATGGGTGGTGACATCAGCCATTATTCTAGAAATATATTATTTATCTTATAATGTATATATACAGTAAATTACCATATTTTACTATTTATCAAAAATTAATGTATTTTAGAAAAATATCAAAAATTCACCCTAACCATTTTTTGACATGTAGAATCCAAAAATGAAGTCCATTTTTTCAAAATAATTTTCCAAATATAATTATTTTAATATTTAATTAAAATAATAATCGATTATCAAAAATCATATTCAAAAACATGCATTAACTCATTCTAAAACATAGGTATATCGTACATCCAACTTGGATATTATTTTTATACTATCATAGGTGATTTTAATATTCATAAGGGTATATCACTATTCATAATGGTATGTTACTATTCAATAGGGTAGGTTACTATTCACCAAAAAATTAATTTTTTCTTATCGGACTCCAAAAAACATCTTGAACACAAACGTGTACGTCAGATTTTCAAAATTCCAAACACAGAAGTGACAAACTTATGTTTAAAGGTCACTTATAACTTATTAGTTCATTATTATGTAATTTTATGGAATATTTATAAGAAGGTAACTTCCATTAAAAACATTGGGTCGTTACATGGATCACTTCCCTAAAGTATCAAAACAATACGAATAAATTTTCTCAGTTTTGAAAATGTGAATTTTCATTTTTACTAAATTAGATTTAAATTAAAAACATTGACATACTTAGAGTAATATTGTTCACACCAAGTTTCTAATTGAGTTGTGAAGGATTCATAAACTTCTAAAATGACTTATGGATCTTTTTCATTATTTCTAAAAACAATATGAATTTGTTTTCATAGTTTTGAGTAATTCACATGTACTTTTAAGTAAAATATCATTTTAATTAGGAAACATGCACTTTGACTCATAAAAATCACATAATGTATCAGTTTGATGTGAGAAATGTTCCTACACATAAAAAATTACATTTGAAGCCTTATCCTAAATTATCAAAAAAATCCAAGAGCATTTTCTCATATTTCATTGAGTGAAACATTTTGAACTAAAATGTCGATTTTAAACTGATAAGGGACACTTTGATTCATATTAGGCACATCATGTACCAGATTGAGGTGAATATTATTAATATATGTCACAAATAACATATTTATTGCTTTTTTAATATATAAAAACAATTTGAATTTGTTTTCTAGGTTTTGAGAAGGTTAGTTATCCTTTTTACTAAAGTTGATGTCAATTTTAAATAAAAAGACACACTTGGAGTCATACCAGTCACACCATGAGTTGGATTGAAGTTTGGTTGATTCTTAAATGTCCCAAATTACTTATGAATTATTTTCTAAAGTATCAAAATAATATTAATGAGATTTTTCAATTTTGAGTACGGCACATGTCGTTTTTACTAAAAATTCATTTTAAACTAGAAACACGCAATTATACTCACATTGATCACGCCAAGTATCGGTATGACATGGGAAAAATTCCTACACATAATGATTGAAATATGGATCATTTTTCTAAATTATAAAGAAAATATAAGAATGTTTTACCAGATTTCAAAGAGTGACACTTTTTGAACTAAAATGACTATTTTAAACTGATAACAAACACATTAAGTCATACCAAGCACATAGTGGCTCATATTGTGTTGTGGTTGATTCCTAAAAATGAAAAAAGGATTATGAATCATTTCCATAAAGTATCAAAACTATTCTAATGAGTTTTATTAGTTTAAAGTAGGTCAGTTGTCCTTTTTACTGATAATGATGTAAATTTTAAATAAAAATATGCACTTTGAGTCATACTGATCAAGACGTGCATCATATTGAGGTGTGAATGAATCAAACACACCAAAATTAATTATGGATCATTTTCCTAAATTATAAAAACATTTCACATGCATTTTCTCATTTTTTTGGTCTGACACTTGTCTTTTTTATCAAATTTTCATTATAATCTCGAAACACACACATTGATTCATATCGTTCACAAAATGTATCAATTTAATGTACAAATAATTCTTAAACATCAAAAATGATTTATGAATTGAGTTAAAAAATTATCAAGGAAATACATGAAATGTTTCTTAGTTTTCAATTAGTGACACATCTTTAAAAAAATTGATTTTAAATTCATAATGTACACTTTGATTCATACCAAGCACGTCGTGTATCGAATTGAGGTGCATCTGATTACTACACATCCAAAATTACATATGGCTCATTTTGTTAAAGTATAAAAATAGTATAAATATTTTTTCTTGGTTTTCATTATGTCATTTTTCTTTTTTAAAAATAATTATGTCAATTTTAATTAGAAATAAGTACTTGGATTCTTACCAGCCACCCAATGTGTTGGATTAATGTGAGGTTGATTCCAACATTTCACAATGTCTCAAATAATTCCTAATGTCTAGTGTTAACATGATTTTCATTTCCTTTATTTGTTGAAGAGACAAAACATCATATTTAATCGGTATTCCAAGCCAAAAAACCTTTCTTGTTATTGAAATATAGAACAGTGGAGGAATTTCATGTGCCCATTATATCATGAGAAGTCACCATAATGAAAACATGAGCTTCATCCAATTTTTTTGATTACAATAAGAAATGTGTTTTGGCTAAGAATATCGAATTAATATAGAGTGTTCAAATTTTGACAAGGGAAGGAAATGGAAATCTGGATAACATTGTCAAAAGGGAACATTTTATCTCTTTTTTGTATTCGTGTAGATAGTTGAAATAAATATATCACATCCCAAAAGATCATTGTAATAAAAGTAAATAATATTAGATAAAAATGATTAGAAAATTATCCTACCAATAGAAGATAAAATGATGACAACATTATTTAAATTAGTAGTAGAAATTATCCATTTTATTATAGTTGTATGGATTATTGATGCATTTACTTGTTTTCATTATCTCAATTGTAGGCTTTAAGTCCAATCTCTCAAAAGAATTATAAGCATCGAATAAATCACCCAAATTTAACAAAAGAGTCCACTTGTAAATGAAATCAATTATTATATGAGTAATGATAAAAATAAATAAATAAAACATAAATATGAAACAATAAATTAATTTTATGGATAACTATTAATATAGAAATATCAATATTACCTCTATGATTGAGTAGTGGAGGGAACTTGAAGAAATGTGATAGTGGAAACACTATATGTGTGAAAATGTATTGAGGGAGGGGAATTATGTGGATTTATTTTTGTGCAGAAAGGCATGACAGATGGACAAAACACCCCAACATGAATAAAACAAACTAACTATATAAGAAAATAATTCATATTTGAGTAATAAAAAAAGTAAATAAATTAAACATAAATATGAAACAACATATTAATTCGGTGGAAAATTATTTTACTATAAAAACATCGATATTACCTCTATGATTGAGTATAGGCAACATCATCACTCTTCCTACAAAGGTATTGGAGTGAAATTTAAGGAATGTAATAAATGATAACATTTTAGGGGTGAATTTTTTTTTATGGAGAATAATTATATGGATGTTTAGCTGTAGAAAAGGAATGAAATATGGATAGACAACCCCAAAATTGAACAAAATAATCCACCTATATAAGAAAACAATAATTATGTCAGTAATACTAAAAAGAAATAAATTAATCATAAATATGAAACCATACATTAATTCTATAGACAATGATTTTCCTATGAAAACTTCAAGATTACCCCTGTGATTTTGTAGAGTTGGGATCATTTCATTTCCTACAAAGGTAATGGAAGGAAATTGAAGTAAAGTGATAAATGAAACACTATAAGCGTGAAAAGGTTTTGAGGGAGAAGAAGTATGTGGAATTTTTTTAGCAGAAGGGCATGAAAGATGGATAGAAATCTTCTAAAATAAACAAACTCCTCATGGAATAATAAAAATTAAATCAACATTCCATTATATAATTTTTTAATGAAATTGAGAAAGTATCTCATAACATTACATTTACATCTTCCCAATGGGTTTCCTTTGTTATAGATTATTCATATGAGGGATTGGTAATGTTATCATGTGAAGAAGACATTGTCTTCTTGAGTAGTCAAACACTTAATTTAGATTATTTTAATGTAGTATAGAACATATAATTTTATGATGAAAAAATTATAATATTAAAACACACATTTACCTTCTCAAACACTCTTTCCTATTTAATTTTTTTAGGGATTTGGTTATTTTATAGTGAATCTAAATCCCCTCTTTGTAGTCCCCTCTAATGTACAAGACATTGACTACATTGGGACTGGCATGAACCAATTATGATAATTCAATGAATGGGTCATCCTCAATTGAATTTTCATTTAACCTAACATTTTTTGTAATCTCTATCAAGAAAATTGACAAATTCTTGTTTTTTGGATCTGAGACATAAAATACACGCACAACTTGTGATGCCATTATGAATAGCTCGTCATTTTCCCCTTCCATGCTGAAATTCACCATCACGAATCCCATTTCATAAACATTCATTTCACTCATATTTTCAAACCATTGATAATGGAAAATATGCACTTCAAATATTGTATAATTAATATCATATATTTTTTTAATGATGCCAAAATATGACAAATTTTAATAAATTATATTTTTATTCTTGGAACCTGATTTGTGAATCTGTTTTTCCACAAGTGTAAAACCGCTATTTTCATCATATTGCAGTCATTGTATTCTTTTGTATAGAATGTATAACCATTGATTAAAAAACTTGTGTAAGATATAACATTG
The DNA here is from genome assembly GCA_963277665.1 of Viscum album. Classification (NCBI taxonomy): domain Eukaryota; kingdom Viridiplantae; phylum Streptophyta; class Magnoliopsida; order Santalales; family Viscaceae; genus Viscum; species Viscum album. Next base: position 1,039,796,876 of record OY728134.1, on the reverse strand, counting down.
GAATTCGGTCACCTAGCTAGCCATTGAATTTGTTCGACAATTGAATTTACATTTTTAGATAGATACATATAAATTAGATCTTAGAACCATCTTGTAATCTATTGGTTATGTATATTTGATATCCTTATTTTAGCTCTTGATGGATTAAAATCTCTAAGAAATTCATTATGGACTTCAAAGTATTGATCATCATCTTCACTATTATGTAAAATGTAAAAGTGAACTTTTTCCCACTTTGTGACAGTAATTGTATAAAAAACTCTTCCAAAATTCACTTCTCCCATAAGGTTTCTATTGTGATGAGACTTTAAGAGACCGATGTTTTCAATATATAATAGGTAATTAGTAAAGAATTTAATAGTCTCTTCAACAACTTATTGTTCTGTAATACAACTTTCTGAACGACATCAATTCTTGACATAATGTTGAAAAAATTTCATATGTAGTTTAATGGGGTACATCCATCTATAATGGATAAGACCACATAGTTGAACCTATATAACCATGTAAAACATCAAGTAGACCATTATATCTAATAATTATGGTCGGAAAATAATCTCTAATTCACACAATATGACTACAACCTCCTTATTCATGATTGGAAACATTATTGGGTATATAAATTTACTGAATATGGGTTTTAAGAAGAATAAAATTTTCATTAATTTATACCTTAAATTTTGAAGCAGAATGTAATAAAAAGAAAAAGGCATCAAATATTACATCCAAAAATTATAGCCATGTGATTTTAGATCTTGAAAATTCAAATTATTCATTGACAAAATATTCTTGATATTTTACAAATATCCCTTTCGAAATTTTATACTATTAATGAAATGAAAAAATTGTAATTTTTTCTATCAGGATTGAGTGTAAGTGGCTGGAAGAGGAAAAGTCATCCCTTTACCCTTTATTAGTGCCAACTCTTCCCTTATCCTAATGTCAATCATATCCAATGTAGTCTTGATGCCATATTTATTTCTACTAGGAACATTTATTAAAGATCCAATAACACTATCAATTACATTTTCTTCTATTTTCAAAACATCAAGAAAATGGTTGACATAAAAATAATTCCAATATAGTAATTCAAATAAAATATTTCTCTTATTCCAACATGATTTCATAAGGTTTTTTTAAAATGTATTATAAACAAGAAGTGGAAATATCTGTTACTTTATCAAATAGTTGGTCACCCATTATTGGAGACGGGGTTGTACCATTTTTGATATTACTATAGAATTTTTTCATCTGGGATAGATATTTATGGCATCAAGGCAAAAACTTCTGATGTCCTAAAAACACAATTCTCAAGGAATTCGTCAACCAAAATTATTGTGTTCTTTTTCAAAAATGGGAAACCCAAACATTCCTTTAACTTTATAACCTGATAAATTTCCTTAAGCGGGGAATTCATTTATAATACCATACAATACAGACCACTATATGAATTCTTCACTTCTATGAGAATCATACGTTGTAACTCCTATATCACACATCTATTTATAATATTTTATCAATCAATCAAAATAGACATCAATATTATTATTAGGTTTATTTGGTCCGGATATATGTAGGGACAACATAATGAATTTTCCCATCATACATAACCATGGAAGCAAGTTATAGTTTACCAACCTGAGAATCCATGTACTATGAGTTCTATTTTGTACACAAAAAGGATTTATTCCATCTGTAGATAATACAAGATGAATGTTTCTCATCTCATTTATAAATTCAAAATACACGTAATCACTTTTCTTCCACTGAGGAGAAATTTTCAGATGGCGTAGGTTCCAATATTTAATTATTGTATCTATATTTCACGTCAATTTTCTTATAGTTTCCTAACATACATAGAGTATTCTAAATCATGTAATGATAGTAATGTACCATACAAATTTCAATAGAATTGATTCTTTTTTCTAGTATTATTCAGTTCCACACATAGGGAAATTTATTAGTGATTCATGGTCCTTGAAAAACCATATGAAATCATTTGGAAAAAAATTTATTTTTTAGTGATTATTCCTATTTAACATATCTTTTGTGTAGAATCATATGTTATATATTGTAGGTCATTTTATTCTGGTATCATATCATTCAAGAGACCAAGTATTTCGGTAAAGCTAGTGTCACTCCATCCACCTCCATATTTCAAATTATATAACATTAATACATCTGAAAATGTTTTCTATTTAGTATAACCAATATACATTGGTCTCTTATCATTGGTATTTAACTTCTCAAAAATCTTTTTAAAATCATGAAGGTCATCTTCAATGGTCATTTTTGTTTATTCCATGCGATCTCCATTATCATTTACACTGGTGTTCATATGAAATGATCCTTAAATTGCAGTATCATCCCAATCGCTATTCATGTTAAATTGTTTCCCATGTTTAGTTCAAAATTTATAGTTCTTATCTATTTATTAAAAAATCAACTGTTCTTCTAACTCTTTTGGAATAATTTATCTTTAATAACAGCATTGTAAAAAAAATCAAAGTATTTGATAAGGGTCATATGCATGCTCTATTGAAAACTTGATAAAAATTTTGACTCCATATTTCTACTATTTTTCCAAATTATCGGAGTTCATCCATTTTTTATGTATATCCATCTTATTGGGATCATAATGATTTAACGTTTTATATTAAATAAATAAATACACCTAAAATATTGATTATCAAAAGTGACATTTATAGATAATTATAATAAGGGAAACACAATATTTGATTTTTTCAACGAATTTATTATACTTCTATGAAAATAGGTAATTTAATTTAGGAAAATAATTACTCCACCTTGGTAGGTGTTATCCTCTATATTCATTCAAAGTTCAATGTTATATAAATCATTCATCCCCATGTGCTCATCTCCCAAACATTTATCATTTCATTGTTTTGTTTGGCGCACATCCTCCATTCCTTGGGGACATGCACCTATATTTATTGAAATCCTCTAAGAAATAATCATCCATGTGATGACTAATTCTCATAGTTTTATAAGCAACAAAAAAGATATAGGGGATGTGTCCTGAAAACAAATTTCAATAATAACTATTCACTAGATGAAACTAATGAGGATGAAAGTTGTAATGCATTATGTTCTCTAAAAGGGGTAATGTCTCCCATTTGTGATAATTACACCATTGGAACTAGTTATTAAATCATGGCCTACTAAATGTGTCATTTGGGGGGCATAAACATTCTTGATTGTGATTGAAGGGGTCTTGATAGGGACATAGAATAAAATTTTAGTCATTATGAAATAAATAATAGTAATTATAGAAGATATAGATTATTTAAGGTAAATGGGAGATGACCCACCCTTACAAAAAAAGTTTCGATGTGAGAAGAATCTTTATAAGTAAAATTTGATGATGAATTTCAACCATTGAATGAAATCTAATGAAATATATTTTATAATATATTTGTAAAATATATTTATATAATATACTTATGTAATATATATTTCTATAATATATTATTTGAGTAATATATATCTTTATTTTCATAATATATTTTTTTATTTTAAATATTTTTTTAATATAATAGTTATTTGTGCTTTTATAATATATATATTTGTATAACAAATTTTTATAAAATATAATTATGTAATATAGTTGTAAAATTTGTATATAGTATATTTTCATAATATATTGGTATAATATATTTTAATAATATATTTGTCTAAATATATAATTGCATAGTATAATATATATACTTTCATAATGTACTTGTATAATATATATCTATATTATGTATATATATATTCATATTATAAATATATTCTTGGTTGGCAATTTCTGCGCCGGTGTGTTTTGATTTGGCGGTGGTGCCTCGACGGTGGCATGCTTGACGAAGTAGCTGCACTTCTTGAATTTTTTATAGGAGGGTTTGATGAATTTTATTTATTGGTATGTTATGTTGACTGGTTGGGATGTGAGGTATGGTTATGCGATGATGGTGAAGGAGGGATTGTGGTTTAAGGGCATGTTGGAACTTATGAGTTGTTTGCGGATCAGGGTGATAACGACATTAGGATATGGTCAAACTTATTTTGGTTTATTTGACATCCTTTGTGGATGGATTCTACCTGGAATTCCATTTAATTTCGCTGGAAGGCTAGGTTAATTCCGCTGGATTTTTCCGATGGGAGGATTTGGGCTGGTGTTGATGGTCACGCTGGGGGACGTTCAAGGTAACCCTTTATGAGGTTAGCCAACATTTATGATGTTCTTGTGCCCTGGTTTGTGGTTTCTTGGACATTACCGTTGGTTTATGATGTTGTTTTGTAATGGTGAAAGTGGTTGTATTGGAATCATGTAGTGGGGTACCGGGAACCCATAAAACGGCTTTTGAAAATGGAAAATAAATGATTAGCAGGATTAGCAAAAACATATATATATATTGACATACATAAATGTAATTGTATTTATATACTAGTGTGTGGGTCTGTGTGTGTAAATTAATATAATTATATTATAAACATACCATTATATATATCATTATATTGATATGTTTGAGGTGAGGTGGGCATGCACTTCGCTCTTATTTCACAGACCCTATGGTCAAGTCTAATAGGTAGAGAATTTCTTATTTGGTGTTATCTATGTGTAAAAATGTGGTGGTGGTCTCAATTTCTAGTAGAATAGAGCACTCAAGGTGTGAGGCGGTCATGTTAAAAAGGAGGTAGTGGTGCAGATGATATTTATTATGTTTTAAAATTTTGAAAATATTTAAGGGGTCGGTGATCTCATGAAGCCAGAGTCAGTGGTGTTCGGTGAGATGGTTGTATAGAATCGGAAAGCGGTGAGGGTGGGAGATTGTAAGGAATGATAGCCTTATATCCTTCTAGTCAAGATTACCTAATAATAATTGTTGACAATAAGGATATTCCAATGATAAGGAAACAATGATGATAAAAATGAAAATAGATATCACCAAACAGACAATCAACAAGTAATGACGAGGGGGAGGAGAAAATAAGATACCTTGGATTGAATTTTTTATTCGTACGAGAGGATGTCAAGATATCGAAAACCTAGAAAATGTTAATTCCTTGGATTCATTCGACCATTGAATCATTCGAGCCTCATATTTGAGCCATGAAATTTTTTAGGCCATGATTCATGCCTTTATTTGAGCTTTAATTCACCGAGGAGGAGCGTCGACATAGGATGGCTTCCATAGAAAGCATCAGATATCGCAATGGGTTAGAGATTGGTTTTGGTTGTCTAAATAAATCAAGAATCATTTATCAATTCTTCCAAAATACTGATAAAGATGTAGCTTTATCAATGCTAAAAAAGCACTAATAAATATTGGTTTTATTAGTTCTTATTACATAAGAATTCAAAAGTGATTCATATTTATAATTATAAATAATAAATTTTTAAAAAATATTTATATAATTATATATTTTTAAAAATATACATGGATATAAAAATAGTAAATATATTATTTATTTAAATTTACTTATTATAATTTTATAATAATTTACATATATAGTAAATTATTTCTAATTATATAAATACTTTTTGTAAAGAATATTTATATATTTATATATATTTATCTAATTATATATATATATATATTTAATAAATAAATGTAAATATAAATATAGTAAATATATTCATTATTTAATTAAATTTATTATAATTATATAATTATTTAAATACATATAACTATTTATTCATATTTATATAATTAATTTTTAAAAAATAATATTTATTTATTTATAATTATAAATATATAATTGTATAAAAATAGTTAATATACATTTATAAATATTTTTATTTAATGATATTTTTTTTAAAATATTTTTTCAACATTATTAATGAATATTAAATCTTAAGTGCATGCATATTAAAAATGAGTGAAATTGAATAATTAAAAATGAGTAAACTTTAAAAATATTGAAAAATGAATAATATTTACTAATTAAATATAAATTAATAAAAAGTATGGATATAAATTGAAGGAATGATTAATACATATTGAAAATATTATAACATAGTAAAAATATATATGAAAAATAAATTAAAAAATTGATTAAATTCCAAAAAACAAAATTGTTGGTGTGAGCTTTATATAAAAATTCATTGATTAAAAATATGTGAAATCAATATAACACATGATTGATCTATTTTAAATGTAAAAATAAAATGACATTAAATTATGTCCATTACTCGATGTAATTATTCGTTAGTTTAAATTCATAATAATTTTCAATTATAAACCAGTATTCACTAAATTTATTGCTTTTTAATGTAAAGAATAAATATTTTGTGTTATAAAATCATAATTATATATATCCATATATATCCTTATGTTTCATATATATTATTTATTTACATTATCAATAATTATTTAATTAATATAATGTTTATTATTTTCCACAATTTACTTATTTTAAATATTTATTTATTTAATTTTCATTTTACATATATCTATGTATTTAATATATACTATTTTTTGAAAATATATATAATATAATCAATTTATTCATTTTATCAATAATTATTTAATTAATAGAAAATATACTATTTTTCTAATAAACTCATTTATATTATATTATTTATTTATTTATTTGACCTTTTCCAAATTTTTATCAGTTCTAAGAATGTACAGATAAAAATTCCTTTATGGGTGCTAAAAATAATGCACTCATAAAGGTTACCCTTTATCAGTGCTAAAAATAAAGCAATGATAAAGGTTTCCCTTTATCAGCGCTACAAAAAAACACCGGTAATGGGTGTCATTTATCAGTACTAAAAAAGCTCTGATAAAAGGTTTATCTTAACATAAAATGTTTTAGCACTAATAAAAAGCACCTTTATCAATTCTTTTTCAAGTGATGATAAAGGGAATTGATTTTAAAGGCTTATTTTGTAATAGTGATATGATTCTAGTGATGAGGCTTCAGAAGTTTCTTGAGGAGTATTTTAACTCATGGTACTCAGGTAATCAAAGAGGAGAAACTCAACTTGTGGAATGGGAAATGAACCAAGAGGAGTAGGGTTACTCAAGGTGTTTCAGAGAGTCTAGAATAGTATCTCTACTCATATTATTTTAGTGGTGGACACTCGTTCTATATAATGCACAACCCAAAATTTCCTTGAACCGGCCTGAAAAGTTCATTGTGTGACTCTCCATTTTTCATGGGGGTTAATGATGGTTGTGAAGGGATAGATCTAGAGGGCTGGGAAAGCAATCTAAAACTGATACCATGCAGGGTTGCGGGGGTGCATCCCTCATTGCATGGACTAGGAGGAATGAAAGAAATTTCATTTATTGAAATTGGGTTCCGTGAAGATTCTCAACCATTATGAAAGTATGATCAATATAAGGAAGGATCAAAATGGATATCGAAAACATTGTTTCATGATAATTTGGAGATTCGAGAATATTATTGCTTTACAATCCATAGCCAACTTTTAGAACGGTTTTATTCATGAAGATAAGCTTCTTGAAACAACCTCAAACCCTAACCCACATATAGAATGTCTCACATGAGGTAATTCATGAAGGCTTCCCCATGGGGAAATTAGCTACCCGAATTCATGAGGCTCTAGAGATTCACAAATTGAGAGCATGATGTAACATAATTGCATATTCTTTTCACATATGATAGAATAATATGGTATTTATAGGTCAAGTGTAGGGGTTTTACAAAGGATAAAGGTACTCACAAAGAATTATGATGTCTTTGAACTGACAAGGATTCAAGAACCAGAGCGACATTATGTGAAGTTTACCAAAAAAACCATTCTTGTTCATGAAGGGAGCTCCATGAATCAAGAATTATGTTGCGTGGAGGTTACCGTCAAACTTCTAAGTGGTCGGGCACATTTTTGAATGGGATCTCTATGACCATACCTCGGTGAACGGACCTCCATGGATGGTCTTGGACATCCTAGAATCAAATATGCATAACTTCATATCTGTAACTTTGTTGGGGTTTTAGGACTACTCATGTTGATGATTGTGAAAAAAGATACACTTTTTTATTAGCATCTGCATCATTTCGTCTGTTCATGGACACATTTTTCTAGTTCCAATGGATTTTTCTTCTTGGAGTATCCCATTTGGGTGAACCAAGTAAATATGGATGTTTTTTCATCCTTTATTTCACATTCACGACATGTGAGGTGAATGCTTTACAAAGATCATATTGAATAATTATTCATGATAATATGGGAATAAGGTCTTAAAATGGAGTAGATAAATAGAGAGAAAAGGAAAATAGAGTAATCTAGTAACACCCTAATTCACCCCCCTCAAGGTTCCTTAGGTCCCAAAACATTGTCATGTTAAGAAGTTTAAGGTGTGAGGAGAAGTGGTGTGGTACAGTGGTTTTGAATAAAATATTGATTAAATTGTTATTATTAAACAAGTCTATCAATAGTGTTTCTTATTGTGACTATGTATAGTAATTGATTCATGTGAGGATGAGAAAATAGTTTCTTAAATCTTCAAAGATATAATTAATAATTTATTTATATTATAGTTTAAAATACTATATTTTATTATATTTCACTATTGACCAAAAAATTAGTATTTTTAAAAATTACAAAAACATGACCTTTACCTAATTCTGATATGATTACTTAAAAAATTACATACCCTTTTTGAAGATACATTTCAAGATTAATTTATCAAAATATTTTATTATAGTATAAAATTATAGTTTTATGAAGTAACATAAAATAAATTTTTTTCTAAAAATATATACATATAATTATAATATATTAAAATTTTTGTGTAATTAGTTTATATTATTTTTATTCTTGTCCTAAAATAATTTATCCTTGGTAAACGTGACTTGTAATCTTACTAGATTAGTTACTATAATGGTCATATTATTATTCTAATGGTTTGGTTACTTTTCTAATGGTCAAGTTTCTATTTTAATTGTATGGTTACTAGTAAATTTCCATATTTCCATTGGGAATATATTATTTACACATTTTATAGATACCTATTATTTATATTAATCACAATTTACTCAATTTATTCTCAATATTCTTAATACTTTATTTATAAAATGTAATCATATTTCTAATATTTCATATCCTTATAATAATTATTTTCACATGATTTATATTTATAGGAGATCATGACTGTATGGATTTCAATATTCTAGAATTTTTTTGTAACATTTTATTGTTTTTAATTTTATGGAGTGTATTTTACCTTCATATGTATTGTTCTATATTGATTAAATAAAACTGTGTTCATCTTTTGTGCGGTGATTAAGTTTTATTTATATTATACAATATATGTAAATATGAAACACATACATATTAAGGGGAGAAATTTTTTATTGAAAATTATATGTTATTACATGTGATCATTGATGAAAAAAATGTTTTAGGATAAATAATAACATGTATAGAGAACTTACCACAACAACTTCAAATAAACATTATCTCTTCAACAGAACCCACTACATCGATTCCAGTTATAGTGGACACTATAGTTAAGGTAATGTAGTACTATAATAATTATTCATAAATATGGTGGTTGAATCATTGAATTAAAATATTTTATGGTTCTTTACTTATGAAATTTTTTCACCGATTTTAGATAACAACAAACCAATTGTTTCCAATGATTTTTCTTCATCATTATACCTTTTAATATTAATCAATTCAGTTATATGATTATATTGTCACATGTATAGAATAAATAAACAAAACATAGATGTATAAGGTTCAAAATTAAAAATTAAGAACAACAAAAATGGTATGGTGAAGTATCATATATCACTAAATTATCCACTAGAATAACAAAATTGATTAATAGGGGAAAAGTTTATCCTTGAGGATTTTGTGTCTAAAAATGTATCCTAAAAAAATATTATCCCACACAGTCTAATATAACACTTCAAAAAAATATAAATAAGGATCTTCTTAAATGACCAAGAGACTCAAATTCCACCATCAATATAATACCTCCATATCTCCTTTACATTGATGCACGAAACTCTAAAATTTAGAAAAAAAATCCTCTATAAAACCTAACATAAAAATAATTTATATATCTTTAATAATATATGAAACAATGATTTCAAAACAAAAAAGGAAAAAATCATCAATTCACTTCACACCCATTTTATCCCATTATATTAAAACAAAGGTCTCTATTTTCACAATTTAAATATTTATCTTCCAGAGAAATAGATAATCAATTGAAATAATTATTCATGGGTATCCCACCTACTCTATATATATCTATCACTATCTATCAATCTCTATGTTAGGTTATTACTCTGTTCTATAAAATAATAACCCAAAAATACCATTTTCGTTGATATTAAAAAAAATTAATTCAAATGTTAATATCCAATGTCACCATATAAAATCTTCCACATCCTCTTGAGACATTGTCCAAATATAGAAATATTTTTCAGTATTAATATGTTTTAAGGATGTGGTGTATTGTGTTATAGTATCCCATTAGTTATATATGTATCCACATTATTAAAACATATTTAAATTAAACTATATCACATATCATGATGTGTAAAGGTGAATAATTGTGAAACAATTGTGGTAACCAAATTCATTCCTCCCTCTACTCAGAAAATAACTCATTTTCTAAGAGAATTGCATCATAAAGCTATTCAATATGTTCTAGAAACACTTTTTTAATAAGTTTACTTTTATCACATCTATAATCATTAAAACAATATTAATTACATCACAGTGACAATACCTCCATACCTGTTTAATAATTTTTTCCACACAAAAATAGTCTAAACCCCAAATATAAAAAAAATTTCATTTAATTATAACCTATATAAAATGAAAGATTATTGTAATCATCCTTGGGTCATGGAACAAAAGCATGGGGTATCTTTTGGGTTTTCATCCACTTATCATTGAATGTTAAAACATTAAAAATTACTAAAGGCATACAAAAACCCTCAGAAAATCCCCAGATAGAAAGGATCCCCCAATAACAATGTATTAAAACATAAGAAGATATTTTCATCCTTAAACACCAAAAATCTTCATCCTTTGATCAGACACTCAATAAAACTCATAAAAATAAATACAAAGTCAATAAAAATACCGAAATGTAAACAACACATTGGATATTAATGAATTGAATGTTAGTCGTACATCCATGGGAGAACACTGATGCACTTATCATTTTTATTGTAGTTTAAAAATTAATATCATATTTATTCTTAAGTAAGGTTTTTTACATTTACTTATAAACCTAGAAAAACTCAACTAACCCACAATTGCATGTGTATAATGGTCCCTCCTGACTAGATGGTTAATCACTTCCACCACCTTTTTTAATTTTCAGATATCCCGTTAATTTCCATGATGACTCCTGAATTCCTATGGCCCCTCAATCCATGAACATTTTTCTCTGATGAACTGATGAAAATAACATTATATTTCCCTTTAATAACTCTTATATTGTAGCATCCCAACACAGTAGACACAAATAGGTTCCATCATCTGGTTAAACCCATGACGTCAAACACAACTCCTTGTATGACCAAGGATACCGACTAGCTGTGAGGTTCTAGGGTGTGTCCATGGGGAGAATATTTCCTCAAGGTTCAGAGTGTGGCCCAATTGTAATGTGTAGCAGTTTATATAGTGGAAGCAGTAATAACAAGAAGCAGTATAAAATAAAAATCAACCGATGAATAAATAGAATGAAGTTGAATAATAAGAAGATACCCAAAATGATGAAGTTGGTAATATTTTGTATAGTTGTACAAAAAAGTGATACATGAGATATAGTGGAAGCATTCATATACCACATGCAACACAAAAATAAAAAAATGGCCAGAAGTTTCCACTACTTGCATCATAATCATAGGTTTGTTCCTCTATAGTAAGATATTTACAAATTTTGTTAATCAATAATCAGTATTTGGGCGATTCACTTTATATATACCTACAATCATGATGTATTTTTTGGTACCAAGGATGGTCAATTAGGGTGTGAGATAATCCTAGTTGGCCACCACAAATGGAATCTATAGAAATCCTGTTTTTTAATATAAAATAGGTAGTGTTGAAATGATAATAAATTCATGGAAATATATAAATAATTTCATCGAACTGGGTTCCTAGAATGATACCTTACTTACTCTACTTTCATTAGCCGAATCCGGATGTCTCTAATCCATGTTAACATGTACAAGTGTTTATACAGTGAATAAAATGAAAGGGGAAAAATTATAATTAAAATAGGGGAATATTGATCCCATACATGGTTCTCCATAAATAGAATTCCATGTATCACTCTAAGGAATTATTTAATCACATCACCATCTGAGTTCTTACACAGTGATCTATAAATTGAATGCAAAGTATCACTTCAGTTATGGAATGAATGTATGTAAATACTGAAATGCCTATGAGTCTGTCACTAGTATCTCATGAGGGAATTCGAGTTTCTCTGATGGCCTGGTATGAGTATCTATCCATCATCTCAACCATGGGTTCTCCCTTGGGCACTGGTATCGCTCATATGGAGGTGGAGAAACAACCTAGTTATTCCATACAAGGGATTTCACATAACATTCTGGGTTTACACTACTTGTATAAACAATAAAATCATAGATCATAAAGAGACCATCCAATGAGACTCATAATGGAATCCATTATATCACCATAGGCTTGCTATGGTTCAATGAATTTGATAGGGCATATAATTTATTCAAGGCTATTTTGTTCATAAGATTTTAACCAAGACGGAAAATCCATATGATTCAATTTATTCTATTATGTCATGAAGAATACAACCTAAAAATTGATTATTATCACACTCAATCCAATTTATACCTAAAATTCATTTATTACATGGAAACACACACCTATATTGTGTTCAACCAATTTATACTACGTGAATTTGGGTCACTAAGGAGATACACACATGCATTGGGCTTCTCATGTTAAGGAAATCAACCCACGAGGTTGATTCACCAGTAGAAAGGGTTACATTAAGAATGAAAAACTATATAAATTAATTTAATATGAATTTTTTAGGTGAATCCAGAGAAGTAGAACATGCAGCACAACATCACATAATATGACTACAAGTAAACATGGGGAATGGTACTAGACCACCTATCTTAATCCCATGGAAATTTCCTCATCCACTGTCATCCATTGAATCGATATATAATGGGAGAAATTTTATGAATCGTAGAATTCTCTAAAAAATGGTAAAATGAGGTCACACCAAAATAGTTCAAGAGATATGATGAGAAATTTGGAAAATAAAGAAGTTGAGTGTAGAGCATACCGAGACGAAGTCAATGTAAATGATGGAATTGGAATCAGAGGCCAGGAGGGAGAGATATAAAAATTAATAGCTTGGGTAGAAAGAAGTGCTCATGTATGGAAGGAGAGGGGTTATACCCACTAGAGAAGAGGGGAGAAGGAGGGGTGATTCACTCAATTCATTATGTTTCAAAATGCAAAATCAACCAAAAAAATAGGTCCACACTTTTTGGCCGCACGGTTGGCCATACTGTGTGTCAACCAAGTGACCCTTACTACCTAGGGACACCCCACGTATGACATAATCATATAGTTTGGATAACTATGTGAATACTATATGAAATATCTCTACAAATGGTGCATATTATCTTGAACAGTCACATAGAATGATATAATGGTTGCATAAAAAGAATTAGGCCTTCTGTTGCCCTATGGATTCCATGTACGATTAGGAGTAACCATGTGGATTGGGTAGCAGGGTTTCTACTAACATTGAATCCCAGTCTATATCCATGAATTCTGGGGCTCAATCCTCTGAAACAGCTCCAGACACTCCTGAAACCATCCTTATGCCTTTAGGGTACAATAATAGCATATTAAGAGACATGTGTATAGTAAGATAAGTGTACATACCTCTCTAAATATCAGGGATATTACAACATCTCCTCTTTAAGACAACTCATCCTTGAGTGTTCCATCCAAGGGTTGTACAGTGTCATCTGAGATACATTCTTGTCACTGAGAAGGTACATTGCACTCCCTCTCATAGGTCTCATCCTACACACGGTCATGATTCCATAGCACCCAGACTACTGTAACTACCCTACCTCAGAGAGCCTTCTTACTCTGATCAAAAATATGTATAGGATTCTCCCTGAAGGATGAAACTGCCTCAATCTCAATGTCATCAAGGTCAAATGAATTAGATGATTCGTCATAATGCTGGTGAATTTGTGATATGTGGAAGAAATCATGCATGTAGATCCACTTATTAGGTAACTACAAATGATAGTCCATCATTCCAACTCTTTCCATGTCCTTGAAAGGCCCAACATAATACCTTTCCTTATATTTATATCCATTTGTGACCCAAAATGAGTGAAACTCATAGAAAGACATGATGTCCCACCATAAACTCTAGAGGTCTATAGAAATGATTTGTTTAATAATTCTACATGTATTAAGATATAGGAATATATTTCTAAATCAGTTGCAATTTCTCTAAGGTCTCCTTAATGAGATGAGGACCCAATAGTTCTTCCTCACCATCCTATATCCATCATAGAGATAAATGAAATGACATACTGTAAAGGTCCTCATATGGAAAAATCTGAATTGTTGTTTGTATACTATTTTTAAAAAAAAAATCTACAAGAGGAATGTATTTTTCTATGAACCTCTGAAATCAAGGATGCATTTCTAGAGAATGTCCCACAACACATGTTTTATCTCTTTAGACTACCCTTCAGTCTAAGGGTGATATGCTATTCTAAAAACACCCATGAACCTAATTACATATGCACACCTTTTGATAACGGTGATGTAACATGGGTGTATCATTCCAACATTATAGAATGAGGAACACCATTAAAGAACATAATCTTTTGGATATAAATCCTCCACATCTCATCAAATGAGAATGATTCCCAGATAGGTAAGACGTGTGAAACATTTTTCATCCTATCAAGGAACACCGATACTACATCACTACATTGAATGGATCTTGATAATCCCATCACAAGATCTATTCTTTCATCACTCCTTTTCCACTCATGAGTAAAAATAGGTTGTAGAAGTTCTGTAGGATATGGGTACACTGCCATTACCTAATGGAAGGTGAAGCCTTCAATTTACCTCTTTATAACTATCCACCAATACTAATAACTAACATCTCAGTAAATCTTCATAAGTCCGTGGTGAACTTACCAAATTAGGAAATGTGATTCCCACATCAATTATTCCCATATGTCTAAAGACACCCATACATGCCCATGGAAGAGTATAGTCTCACTCTCATTAATAACCCAACTAAAAGGTGGGTTGTCACCTGAGATACTCTTCCTGATGATCAGGACCTCATAATATAAAATAAGTCTCAGTAGAATCCACTCTAGAAGAGAGGAATTCATTTCTATAGATTCTTAAACAAACTGTCCTTAATGTTCCTGAGCCTCCAATTTCATCTCAAAAAATAGATCCATCAACTTCCACTCACAACTGAATTCTTGGATGGAATGTTTTTGAATCCTATGGATCAATGAATCATCTACATAATTACCATTTCTCAGTGTATACGCAAGCTCAAAATTGAATTATTGCAGGTATTCTACCAACCTGAGCTTCCTAAGATTCATGTCTCAATTTATGGAGATGTATTTATGATATTTGTATAAAGTGTAAATAATGAACCACTAACATAATAAATAATTCCACCCACTACATAAATCATGAACCATAGATACTATCTCAAGGTCATTAATAGGGTAATTCCACTTGTCAGGTCTCAGCAAGAAGGATTTCTACACCAAAACTCTATCTCCCTACATCAGAACTACTCCAATCCTGATTCATGAAGCATCATAGTAAATAGTATATCTCATGACCATCTCTGGTAGAATAAAAATCAATATTTAATTGAGTCTCCCTTATAGCTCCTAAATGATAATCTCACAATATTTGGATAATAAAACCTCTAAACCCTTCTTCATAAAGCTTGTAAAGGGTGATTCCAGGTATGAGAATTCAGGGATGAATCATATATAATAAAAAACATACCCATTAAGTTATGTGTGTTCAATACATTCTTCTGCTTCTCCTAAGAAACCATGATGCTCACTTTCTATGGGAAAGTAACACTTCTAACTATAAAATATTATGACTTAGTAAGTAAAACTAATTGATTCAAAAGTGGTATTTGAGGAGCTTCATATATAGCTGGTGCACTCTTAGTGTACTCAGCATGATCTCAAGAGGGTTAGCATGGTTCTATCTAGTGTGAGAATTCCCCAAGATGTTGTGAACAATTACTACCACAAATGAATATTGATACAGATTGAAAAACAAATTCATTGAGCCCATATATAGTATCAATGCATTCGTTAGGACAAATTAAATAACAAAATACTCATATAAGCTACACCTGCTTCTAAATAATGCATCTGGTTTTTATGATGGCGTAATCTACACCTGATAATTTTCCAACCATAACTTTTTTTCGAGAAGATTGAAACTCCCTGGAGCTGGTTGAAGAAGTCATCTATACGAGGTAGTGGATACAGGTTCATTCACCATAAGTTGGTTAAACCATCAGTAATTCACACACAACCTAAGGGTGTTATCCTTTTTCTTTGTAAAAATCCCATGTGAATGCCACTGTGAAATATTGGGTCATATGAATTTATTTTAATTAATGTCTTCCAGCTACTTCGTATGTTCATGGAGTTATGAAGGTTCCATATTATAGGGATATATGGACACTGGTACTGTATAATGACCCAATATTTTATCAATAGAATTTCCATTATTAAATATGGTATAAAACACATACGTATCTTATAAAACCCAATAAAATCATTATTCCCATAAATAAATGATTAAATAAGTGATATTTAAAGAAATTAATGAATGTATACGAATTGAATAGTAACTTGACTCTTGAAATAGTAAAATGAACATTAGAAATTGTAATTTTCCCAATCGAATAGTAACCTCACCTATGAAATTATAATTAAAATTTTGGAATCTAATAAATGACAATATGATATAATTATATATTATTAAAATTAAGTAAATGTTTTAAAAATTATAAATTATGTGACGATATTTTTGTAAAAAAGAATTGTTATTTAAAATTTTATAAGTAATATAATTATTTAAAATAAAATTTATTTTAAAAAATATATTCATAAATTTTTATTTTGGCATCATATGATCATAAGATAATTTTATGCGACTTTATTTAATTTTTCAATGTGTCCTAAAATCTGTTTTAATTTTAAATCAGTATTTTTCTAATAAATGGTAATTTTAATTAAAAATTAATTTACTTATATTTAGAAAATTATTTTCAGAAAATTTAGTTCATTTCTGAATTATAAACATTCAAAAAAAGGTTGGGTTTGTTTTTGGGGTTTTTCTAAGATAATTGAATTTTTTCTGAAGAGTAAAATATAGTAATTTTCGATATATACATTATTTGTTAAATACATTATATATTGAGTCATTGAATATGTAAGCACTATAATCATGAACAATAATTCATTATTTTAATATATTTTCAGATAATTATCAAACTATTCCTAGCCTTGATCTAAAAAAACTAATAAATAAAATAATGATAAAACACCAATCTCCACCCCTATAAATACTTCCCCTCACCCCCTCTTCTCCTCATACCTTAGAATCCATTAAGCTTCACATAATTCTACCAAATCATATTCTCTAACCTCTTCCACACATCCATATGTTTCTTTTCTCAATAAAACACCAAGACTCTGTGCCGTAAGGAGTTTCTCAAAGAGAATAATTCAAAAGGTAAAACCCTCTTTCGATACCTTTTAGTTTCATTTTATTTCTTTTTTTATTATAATCCACTCACCTCCTTTTTCCAAATCTACATGACAACACAAGTATATTTTATAATCTTTAATTATATCATGTTAATGTAAAATTCATCATTAAACTCTTTAATATCTCTCTCTTTTATTTTAAAAATGAAATCATCGCATGTGATGTGCCAATTTACCAACATCATGGATGATGTGTTTTCATTTTCCTTTAACACTTACATGGTTGTTAATAAAACCACTATAATTGTTGGAAAATATTTTAAAATATATTTAATAACCCTTTTTTTCTAGAACTAACACATATACAAAATACTTTATAATGGAACATTACTAGTTTGTGATTACCAAAAAACTGCCAAAATAATCTAAATGGTTATCCCCAATGTTATATCTAATGATTTATCCTCATACCATTTAACCAAATAATATATATAACCATCTAAATGTATGTATTTTCATTAATAACATATAATTTCAATTCTGTAAAATTATTCCAATTCTATTAGAACTTCCTTACTCATATTCAAGTGAACCGATCATGACAACCATGAAAATGGACACTTTCAAAAGATGGAATTAAACTCTATAACTCTTCTAAAAGGAAATAAATGAATTTAATAAAATATAATAAAAATAATATACAGGTATAAGAGGTTATGGATATATTATTTAATGAATATAATTTAGTTATACATGATATTAATGTGTAAGAATCATTCAGAAAAAATGTATGGGGGTTCCCGAACCCAAAATATTATCCTTGGGTGTTTTCCTACTTCACAGGATTACCAGAATGGTTGTTACGTTGATTTTACTTAAATAAAATTCCATTATACTATCCATATCATTTAATGGATACACAATTTGTCAATATGATTTTAATAAAAATGCCAATATTTTTCCAAATGAACTCTTCTTTCAAAGAATATATCCTTTACTTCTCATGAGATTGTTTCTTCTTCACTCAAGATTGAATATTTGTAAACCAACTATGTTATTCCATCTTTATTTTTAGAACCCCAAAGATTATTCATGGATGAATTAGTTATGAAATGTAACCCACTCATTTACATGAGTTATTTTATGTCCGTGATTGATATATGTTCTATATGGCATGAAATATTATGTAATGTTATGATGTGACGGGTGTGCATGGAATTATATAGTTCAAGTAAATTTTATGATGTGAAAAGTGCAGCAAGAATCATATATTGCTCTAATGCATTGGGTAATTTGATATATATCATGATATAAAGTGATGTATGCATGGTAGTTGACGACTATGACATGGTGTCTCATATTTATACACTGCCACATTTCATTCCTTTATCTATTGCATCCTCTCATGATTTCAATTATGATGTTATGATGATGGTTATTCTCACCCCATGTTATATTGATCTATTTTATTATTTATCCTCTTATAGGGTTTTTAGATCACCACTTTCATTATTGTATATCCTTAGATGATTACATTTACTAAGCAGAACATGAGGGGAACTAAGAAACTAATGAAGAAGGAACTAAATAAATGTTTGACTTTTATTATGTAAAAGTGATTTATTGTTATAATTTTACAAATACAGTGAACATTTGGTTAATATTTCAATAATAATTTTATTTCATTTATCTTTAAAAAGATTTAGTAATCATGTATGAAAAGTAGGGTCCCTATATACCTCACCAAGAACTATTTCAATGGTGAACATCACCTACCTCACAGGAGGTAAGACAATGAAATTATCAAGAAAGACATCCCTGAAAAATTCCCCACTATGAGGGAATTAAAAAAGATATATTCATTGGTTGATTATAAAGAGACTTTCCAATTGGGATTTTACCCTTCCCAACCCAGGATGATCGGATATAGCTCTATTCTCTTGGATATCTCATTCACCTTGATGAATATACATTCCACCCTTTGTTGCGGTAAACAACACCCATCAATGATGTAATCCAACATGTAATCGATAAGGAACATTCCAATCCATATCAATAATGACTTCAAAGAATGTCATCTCAAAATTCCACAAGAAATGGTACATGCCTATGTCAAGGGAGAACCCCTTTCACTAGCACATATACCCATTGATCAGGACCCTAATGGTGTTTTAAGAGTCATCACACCACTAAAAACCTCTATATCTTGGCCTAGAATTTCCATAATTGTAAAAAATGTAATGGAATGTGATGAACCTATAAACAATTTGGAAGGAAGTAATGTAGAGGGTACCAGAAGCATACCTCTAACCATAAAATCCCATGTACTATGTTCCCTGGGTGTATGCTACAATGAATGTATATCTCTTGATTCGCAGCCCTGAGATGCAACCTATCTAACCTGGATAGGTCCACTCTTCTAGCACTAAGCCTATGAAGTATGACTACCTTTTCCTTGGTTTCATCTTCAACTAGATCGACCGCTAGTATACTAACTCCTAGCCTAATGTGGAGTCATAGATCCAGTAACTAAAAGCAGTGTCAGTACACATCCCTTCTCTCTAGAAACTATAGGAAATGATTGAAAAAAACTACAGGTAACCCATCCTACCACAAGTTAGGAAGTCGAAAGGGATACCCATGCACTAGGTATTCTTATGTTAATGCCTATCACAATAGTAGCACAACAAATAATTTTCAATGTGTATCATCTAGATGGAACTTCCCTTGTGTGTGCCCTCCAAACATCACTTCCTACTTCTAAACATGTTGTCTTCTTGTCTCGATGCTAAAGTGCTTTGGATAACATTTTCATATTCCCTCAGTTTCCTCCTAATGATGAGGGCCTAGTTTACTATCATAGATGTTATAGACAACAAGAAGATTTTCACCTGTTATCAGATGGTGTATGCATGTATATCCTCAAATTTGCATCAAAGTCATCAAATCATTAATGATTAGAGTCGGTGTGAAGTGTTGAAGCATGGTGAAACAATAAGGATATTACATAAAAAACATATCACCTTGTTGTAGTTTCATAAATGATTTAGAGTGTTCTTCTCTCAGTTTTTTCTGAAATAATTTGTCATAGAAGGATATCTAGAAGTCCTCCTAAAGAATACAATAATGATAACCATACTATGTGATAACATCTTACCAACGCTTGGTAGAGTCATAGAGAATAGAGGTAGTGAGCTAGAACTTCCACTATGGAGGAATATATATATGCTGAATGATTGAAAACATGGCCTCCAAAAAAGATTCAGAAACCTGAGGTCTTCCTTAACTAGAGAAGGTGGGAGGATGTTGATGCTAGAATTCTTGAATCAGTTCATCCATAGAATGGGTATGTCATAGAGCTTCCTTAATGGATGGCATGAAGTGCATAAAGTTGTGTCAGAACTGAGCATCATTTCTTAGTAAATGATTTACAAGAGGTTCCTCAGGGGGGGGGGGACTATAGAATGTAATAACGGAGGTTAAGGACCCACAAAATCTAGAGTATGGTTGTTCATAGCTTCTTGGTGTACAACGCAAGGATATCAAGGTGCAATCATTCTACATTTTCCAAACACATGAATTAGATAATATTAAACAATGTAATATATATGTTTGTATTCATCCTATATAATCATGAACACCTCTATCTCTACACCTATAAACCAGTCTAGATGTAGAAAGATTATTGAAGCACATAAGAGTCACACTGAATACCCACTACTAAGGTCAGGCCAAGTTCTCACATGAAATGGTAGTTTACTTTAAAAAATTCATCTAATAGAAATCATTTTATTTAACCTTATAGTATTAACGTTTGATAAATTTCATGATAATTATATCGGTATACTATTCATGTTATTAGGGCCCCGAATAATCTGATGGTATGGTCCCATACATGGATGGTTGAATGATATTTTAACAGAGTTCAATTTATAATGTCCCATATTCATTATAATTTTAATTTTTTTATCCATTTAATTATAATAACCAAAACATTTCATCACATGGGATCAATGTTCCATGGATCGATGTTCCAGAATTTTAAAATTAATGTGGCATCACTGAGAAACCTAGGAAAACATTATCAGGTTTTTTCATCACTTTAATTTTCCAATTGTGTATTCATTCCCTTTATAAAATGTTAGAGAAAAATAATTTATAACCATCAAGGATATCATAGAATTCAAAATCACAACAAGTAATGAACTCATCTAAACACACCTATATGGAATGGAATAATGCAAGTCATGTGATTCATAAGGTTCCTAAATTGATGCATGTTGCGTATCCCCTTTTTATAAAAGGCCAAGGATAAAATAGAATACAAAATCACATAATAATAATAATAATATCACATACCATGTATTTTTTCCAAATGTGAAATCATTACAGCTATAACAGGAATGAAACGAACTAAAAATAACCCATCCTAGATTATTTGTGTTTTCCCCTATATGTGGGATAGCTACTCCAAGGCCTAGCATCTTTATAAAATTCCATTACATCCTAGTCACTTGTGTAATACCCCAGTTGTAACACAAAATCAAGGCTCTGATATCACTTTATAGCATCCTAGCCTAGTAATAAATAATAGGTTCCCCAAGCCTATTGGCTACATGACCTCAAGAATTAATCTCTATATGCCAAAGGCTTTTGACTAGAAATAAGTTCCTATGGTGTATCCTTGGTGAGACTATTCCCTCATGATTAAGAGTGAAAAATATAGGAAAAATATAGAGGGACATATATTGGAAGTATTAATAATAATCAACAGTAGAAAATAAATAACAACCAAAGTATAAAAAATAGGGTGGTGAATAATAAATAGACACAAAAAAATGATGATGTTGTCATGATGTCATGTAGATAAAAAAGTGATACACATGATAAAGGGGAAGTAGGGTAACACCACATTCTATACAACAATAAAAAGTTCCATAAGATTTCACTACTATCATCATGGGAATATTTTGTTTCCTATACACCATCCTCCATCCTAATACTATAAATCAAGTATCAGAAGTTAGGCACTTCCCCTTATTTACACCTATAATCATGACGTCTAATTGGGTACCAAGGGAATACCATCCTGCATGTGAGATACAACCATAGTAGACCATCACCAATATCATCTAGAACAATCAGGTTTGTTCATCTAAAAAGAGCAGTGTGGGAATGATAATAATTTCAAGGTGGTAAATAATTAAATATATCAGTTTGGGTTCCTTGTGGGATACCCAATCGACTCTACCTAGTTCAGTCTAATCCAGGTGTATCTAGGTAAAGGTAACTTGTAAAAGTGTGAACTTGTTGAAAAAAATTAAAGGGGAAAATTTTAATTAAATAAGGGGAACATTTAGATTGTCCATAGAGATGAATAAAGGGAATTCAATGTATTTCTCTTGAGAAATATAGAAACCCATCACCATCTGAGTTCTTCCACGGGGATCTAGAAATTTAATATCAAGTATAACCTGTGGTACGATGTTAATGTTTTTAAATAAGTAAATACCTATGATTCTATCCCTATTATCTCATTATGGGTTCTGAGTATCTATTGTGGACTAGTATAATTATCTATCCATGAGACCATCCAAATTTTCTCCCCTAGGAACTGGTATCACTCGTATAGAGATGGAGAAACTGCATGGTGAGCCCTTCCAAGGCATAACAAGTATTGTTTACATCATAAAACACTCATGTAGAAGATAAATTCATAGATCACTAAGATCCCATCCATGAAACTCATAATGGGATCCCTTGTATCACCTTTATCTAGGTATGGTTCAATTCATTTAACACGACATAAAATTTAATCCCAACTCTTCAATTCAAAATTTTTTATCCAAGAGATACAATTGATTCAAGGGTGCTTAACCAATTTATAATAAGGAAATTTCGGTCTCTAAGTGGAAAGTAACATCCATGGGGTTGATCATGGTATGGTGATTAACCCAAGGGGTTGAGTTTCCACTAGAAAGGGTAAAATTAAGCATAAAAACCACTTAAATTAATTTACTGTGAATTTTATAGGTGTACTCTATGAAGTTAAGAACACGGAATGACGATACATAATAAAAATTCAACAATAACTAGGGAAAGGAACTGTACCACCTACCTTAGTCTCGTGTCACTCTCCTCACCTTGTGTCATCCCTTGAGTCAATCCAAAAGAAGGTAAATCAAAAGAATCATTGAATGTACTAAAAATATATAAAATTTGGTCACAACAAAATAGCACAAGAATAAAATAATAGAAACTGTGAAAATAAATAACAGGAGTGTAGATCTTATAAAGAGTAATTCAATTCCACTGGCAACTCTTGAATCGAAGGTTGTATGGGGGAGATATCAAAATTACTCACTTGTGGAGAAATGATTTGTCACTTATGGAAGGAGATGGGTTTAGCACACTGGAGACGAGGGGAGAAGGATTGGGTGAGGCATTTAATTCATTAAGGGTAAAAAGGTAAAACTAGATAGAAAAATAGGGTCACAAGTTTCGACCATACGGTTGGCCAAACCATGTTTCAACTATATTCTCCTTACTTCATGAGGAAACCCCTCATATGGGATAAGAGAGAAGTTTGGATAAACATGCACAGGCTATGTGAAATGGATCTTCCATGGGGGTCTTCAATCCTATACAAGTGTTTGTCATGGATTTCACAGTTGTTGAAAAATTTTGTGGCCTCTTTCTTCCTTCTAGACACCCCAATTTGTAACGCCCCGACCCCAGTTACCCAGAGTCGGTACATTATTACATTACATTGGCATGATCACAAGAAAGATCAAATCTCAAAAGACCGATTGGTTTAGTAGCCTTGGAAACACTAGATATATTCATAAAGTTTTACATCATGAAGTGGAAAAATATTACAACAACATAGTCTCCATATTCTACACTCATATCCCCATATACTATCCCTGCAGGTCATTCATAACTTACTTCTTCACATCCTGGGGAAAATAAAACATAGAAAAGGGGTGAGCTCAAATGCTTAGTAAGGATAACAATATAGCGGAAACTTTCAAAAATAAGCATAAACATTTAAGGCAATGTATAACTAAAACAAAAGTATTTTAAACTTGAACTTCAACATAGTATGGAAAAAGTAAAATGAAATTATGACATTTACTTATTCACATGGATATTCAACTAATCGAATAATCACATGCAATATCAATAACCACTTTCATAATGATGGAATGCATAATGACAGACTATCATAACCACATAGCCAAGGCCTCGTGCCAAGACTACAAATAAGATTTTCGCAAGGCCTTGTGCCAAGACACTAGTTTGTCTCATGAGACCTACCGATGCATCGAGTAGCTATAGCGGGCTCCACCCGTCACATATTAAGTCCAATTAATTCCCATTTGAAAAGGTTTAAACATAACATAAACATTCGTATTAAAACTAGCATACTAAATGTCAATATTTTCACCATAAACCAAGAAAGGTATAAAAATAGCACATCAACAGTCAAACATATCAAAAACCTTCAATATAATATAGATGTTTTGTATCATAATAAATCAACTTCAAATAATCTTAAAATCCATCAAAGGATATTGCATAGATGAAATCAAAACCATTTGAGAGAAATATATCTTTTCTCAAAATCATTGAAAAGTCACACATTTATAAAGGAAGTAATTTAAAAGGGATTTTTGAATCAAAGTGTCCCATACCACTTTGATACTTTTGAAAAGAAATATCATTTCAAAACCTTCATGTCCATATAAATAAATCCTTAAAATAATTTTGAAAACATGGACATTAATTAAAAATATTTAGAAAGATAAATCTTTAAAACATTTAAAATTATGATCTTGATAAAGAGTACCTCTCAAAATTTCTTAAAATATTTATTTTGAAATCATTTAAAAGTCACATAATTATAAAATAAAACATTTACTTTGAAAATATTCTTATAAGATTGTAATGTAAGCTTTGACGATTTTATAACGGCGGTAAATAGTCTCACCCGCTGTATAAGTTAAAAAAACATTCTTACCTTAAATTTGTCGAAAGGTAAAAAGTTCCTTGTTTGGAAAACGATGGAAATATTCCTTTAAAAACACATATGGGTATAAATGGATTTAACCCATATTCTTTTTAAATAGTAAAAATGTTTTTAAATACATTTCGAAGAAACATGGATGTGGATAATAAAGAAATCCCAGTAGATTATTACGTATAAACAACCTCGGATAATGAAGAGATTGCGAAATAAACCCTTACCAATTTGGTAACTTATGAAACATAAAACCCATTAAATATGAAGCATACAATGAATATGTAAATACACATAAATTAAGGTGTATTACACAAAGAATATAATTATGGGCAGTACATACACCACACAAAAGTTAATATTGGCAATATGGCATGAATCTCACAGGAATAAGGAGTGAGATGAAAACCCCTTACCTTGTACCTTTCCATGGTTGGGGTAGGTTAACCTCCTTTATGATGGTTAAATAATTGTTATTAAATTATACAAGAATCATATATATTAATATGATATCATATATGATCTTTTAACATTGATTTGTTAATAATATTTTAGAATTATCGTTGTTTCGGGTGTTAACTTACTCGTTTTCTTTTATATGTTTTGTTACATAAGCCATGTTTGTTATGGATTGGTTGTATCTTATTCATATCCAGAATGATATCAAGTCCCTAAACATAATTTTTAAATCATCAAATGATAATTATACATGAATTGATACGATGGAGAATGAATCTCATCGCATTCATGGAACGGTAGACCGTACGTACGCACGATTGACAATATCATTCTTTTGATATTAAAATAATATATAAATGGATGTTATATCATATATAAAGAATCATTAACATGTTATATTTATTATTTACATGAGTTAAACATCATTATTATACCCATCCAAATAATAATATATTGAATAACAATTACACCACGACGTGGAGACGGTAAGCCGTACGTTTGCACGTATGGTGACATGTTATTCAAAGGGTGGATAGAATACTGAATATGGTTGTACCATATTTATAATAACATCACAGTATATATAATATACTGGAGTTATTATTTTATAATGGTAATAACAAAGAAAGAAGAAGTGGAAGAAGAAAGAAACTTGAAAATGGGTGGTGAAAACATTACCTCTTCTTCGGGTTCTTCCTTTTGATTTGATCAAAAGGGCTCCTTAAGTTGGATTTATGATCACAATAAGGCATCTAGGTTGTATTTAGGGATGTTGGGAGAGTATTTGGGAAGAGTTTGTCCGAACAAAAAGGCTTTCAAGGTGTGAAGAAAAGAGAAGGAGGAGTGCCCTTTTATAAGAGGGGTGAGGGGCACCTTTGGAAAAGCTAGAAATATTAATTTATAATAAATTCATATTCGGTTTCTAATGGATACAAAGTTGATTATTTAAATTTTAAGGTGGGGATAGGTCGAAAAAACTCAACCAATAGAATTTAGACAGGTTTGGGTTACTATATTAACCTTATCTTTAAGTATTAACTCTAAGTTAATTAGTTTCACTTTTACAATGTCTCTTTGTATTTTTATATTATATGGTTAATAAACTTACCATATACATCCAAGGGACCCCCAAAGTGGTCCATTAATGATACAAATATAATTATATATTTCTCTTGGCCGAACCTTAGAATTTTAGGAATTTAATATCAATTAATAATATAATACTTTCTTTAAAAACTCTTTTAAGTCAATTTGACACTATTCAATAGTTGATTTTTGTGAAACTCATAACCGAATTATTACTTCAAAAAAGGTTAATTAAATCACTCCTAATATGTCATATTATCCTAGAAAATTATTTTAATTCATTAAAAGTCTCAAATTATATTTATTTGGGTATTTATAATATCAATTATTTTAAATTTTCACTATTATGGAAATTACTGCATCATCCATGTGTCATAAATAAATTAAATTATTTAATCTCTAAAAATTATAAATAAAATATCATTATGTATGAAATATCTTTATCTTTCTAATTAATATTTATACTTGAATATCCAACATATATAACCCTATGTAAAAATTGTTTTTCTAAAAGATATATGCTTGTGTCATTTTTGTATTCATTTTAACTTAATTAAAATAAAGTGTCCCTATCACCTACAAGTGGCTCCATGGGGTCCCAAAATCGACCCAAAGATTCCTATGGTCAAACATGTATCAAACAATAAGGCTAGGATACGTTTTAGGGTAATTTAGTATTATTATAAAATTATTGTTTAACCCTTATTTACCGGATTTACCCTTAACCATGGTAAATAAAATATTTACCGAAGTAATTATTCAAAATGTCTAAAAATAAAAGTTACATATTTACACAATTTTAACATCCTGATTCAAAATATGGAATCCATTTTTCTAAAATCAAAACACAGAAGTGGCAGAAATTAATTTAAAATTAATTCCCATTGTTAAAACAAAAAAGCGTGTTTTTAATAGATAATAACTATCAAAAGATTGACACACGTTTCTGTTCGGTTTAATTGTAAAATTATGTACAATGACCAACATTATAGTAAATGGTAAAAATATATTCTAAATATCCTTTAAAACCACTCAAATTCATAATTTATCACTATTAATTATTTTGATTAAAAAAGTTGTTTTTAATTAAAATTTAGTAATTTTCACTATTCATCAAAATATTAAAGTTATCCGAAAAGTACAAAAATTTTACCTTAGGCTAAATTCGATATTACGAATCCAAAAATTAAGTCCATTTTGAAATATAAAATATATATATTTCCAAAAATTAGGTTTTACTATTCATTACTGCTAGTTTGATTGGTTGTGGTGTTTGTTAGAACTCGAAGTTACGTACAACACATGCTACTGTATTATTCGAAGGAAAGCATACCGTGGAATCACGGTATGTTTCATTTTAAATTTTTGATGTCCTCATTTAGTCAAAAAGTTTAAAATATTGTATTTAAAAAGGGTTCACTATTAAAATTTGGTAAAAGTGAAATACTGAAAATGAATTTGTTCTTACATTACGTCTAAGAAACACATAATATGGATTCTAAAATTATAAGGATTATATAATGTTTAAAATTTAGTTAATACTATTCATAACCTCTTTTGAACGGCTTTTTTGGTATGTCACGGTGCGCTTGAACTCGGTGTTGCGTGTAGTGCAAGTTATTGAATTATTTTGAAGAAATAACACACTATGAAATCTTGGGGTGTTACATTCTCCCCTCCTTCAATAAATTGCATCCTCGAAATTTGAAATTGTTCTTCGAAATTAAAATGTTGAATATAGAAAATATCTTTGTGGGAAAACCCACATCGGAAATTGGGTTGATAAAATTTAGTCTTAATAAGAGGAAAAGAGAAATAAAAGGGTCACCACCAAATTATGATCTCGATTAGGAGAACATTGGTGGCAATTAGAGACATATAATTAGAGGAAAAATGTAAATATTTATAGCTAGTGATTGAGGTCATAAATCACAAACAAGTGTAAAATTGAGGTCCTTAAATTCATCAATCTATGATGATTTGAAATACCATCGGTTCAACAAAACATAGGGTATTAGGATAACACATTTTTTTGTTTTAGGATTCCATAAATAAATTGTATGAATTAATTTCTTCATATAATAAGACAAGAAGAAAAATATATTCTTGAAAAGTATAGGTCCATCCTTTAACTAATTTTTACCACAAACTCATCTTTCACTCTAAAAGATAATAGAAAAAAATATATTCTATCTATCCTATTCATATAGGGTTCAAAAAAACGAATTTATAATTCATCTACCAGATCATTAAAAAAACTACATTATTTAATCCCGGACATCACGTGGGTCAGTGGTAGGTGATACACCCTTGTCGCCCTTCAGTTGTGGGTTGAAGTCTCGCGGCCTTGCCGGACGCGACGGGTTGCTGCCCGACCTCCGGGTTGTCCTTTTATTGCAATCCAAAATAAACCAATCTAGAACTACCCAAAATACATCAGTCCAAAATTTATAAGGATGGTAAACACAATAAACATCATTTTTTCGTATAATAACATGTGAACATCTTCATCATGTATTCTTTTAAAGAACTACAACATCCTGAATTACCATAAAACCTTATTGATTACATTCATGATCCCTTATTCCTTAAAGAATAATAGATATACTCCTTCAATCCAAAAATGCTTTAAACCCCAACAATGATGGAATATACAAATCATTAATCAGTTTCAAGGTAGTCAAGAATATCCAATATAATTTATCCAAATCAATCATGTATTATTCCAAAATCACTACCTCAGTATCAGAACTATATTATGGTTTATCATTCTCTCAACCATATATTTTCCAAAAATTTATCCTGCTATTGAGTCACATTCCTTTGTTCCACACAATCTCAAGTCCTTAATGAAATAGTACTGCAGTACAATCCTTATATACTCCATAATTATTATAACATGTAAATTGTTGATACAACACTCAAATGACATAATCAAGACAAGAACTCTAATCATTCCTCTTCATCTGTGGTAGTATCATAACTTGATTATTATCCAGTAGCATCATTTTTGGCATAGTTTGATGACTGGGACATAGGTACGCGTTGTGTCCAAACTCCTTGCAAATGAAGCACTGTACATTTGAAACCATTTTCTTACCCTTGAAGTCACGTACTTTGTGCCCTTTTCCTCCACACTTATAATAAACTCCCATTCCTTTCAGGAAAGTTCTAGGGTGTTTCTTCCCACAGTTATCACATATGGGAAAATTCTTCTTTTCCCTCTTCCCTTTATCCATCGTTCTCTCTTCCATCCTTTTATTCTCTTGCTTCCCTTCAAAGCCATAAGACTCAATAAAATCTTTACTTATCTTATCAACACATGATATTATTTCATCATATAATGATAATACATGGGAGACTATTTCTCTTATAAATTCTGGCTTAAGACCATGAAAGATATGATCCTTCTTTCTCTTTGGATCATGTGCATTGCTAGAGTTCTCACTCATTCCACTGGGTGCCATTTCTAAATAATGGCATACACTAGATTAGTTTATGAATCAAAATACATGATCCCATACTTAAAAAACCCTTAACATAAATTGAACTATTTATGGATATAATCCATAATCATAAGAATGTTTTATTTGAGGAATTATATACTCATAAACCCTTCATAATGATTTGTAAAGAAAATGAGAGTTATCCTAAGCATATCCCCCAGGAGTGTCGTAACCAAGAGTGCAGTAAGGCCCGTTGTCGTGCACCCGTTCCCATTCGAGTCTAGCTCAAAGCGGTGTTTTCGGGTTTTACCCCTATGTACATCTGTGCCAAAGCCGCCTCTACCTGCTCGTATCCAGATAGGGATGTATTGCTCGGAAAACTCACAAAATCTCTACAATACCAAAATTCTAGGAAGTTCTTATATACTAATCCTCAAAGTTCATCTTAGGTATATGTGCTCTAATCAGAGTTTATCTAAATCTAGCTTCTAAGGTTTGTATAAAACTTCCTCTGAAACCAACTGTAACGCCCCGACCCCAGTTACCCAGAGTCGGTGCATTATTACATTACATTGGAATAATCACAAGAAAGATCAAATCTCGAAAGACCGATTGGTTTAGTATCCTTGGAAACACTAGATATATTCATAAAGTAGTACATCATAAAGTGGAAAAATACTACAACAACATAGTCTCCATATTCCACACTCATATCCCCACATACTATCCCTGCAGGTCATTCATAACTTTTTTCTTCACATCCTGGTAAAAATAAAACATAGAAAAGGGGTGAGCTCAAATTCCAAGTAAGGATAACAATAAAACGGAAACTTTCAAAAATAAGCATAAACATTTAAGGCAATGTATAACTAAAACAAAAGCCTTTTAAACTTGAACTTCAACATATTAGGGAAAAAGTAAAATGAAATTATTCCATTTACTTATTCACGTGGATATTCTACTAATCAAATAATCACATGCAATATCAATAACCACTTTCATAATGATAGAATGAATAACACCAGACTATCATAACCACATAACCAAGGCCTCATGCCAAGACTACAAATAAGATTTGGCCAAGGCCTTGTGCCAAGACACTAGTTTGTCTCATGAGACCTACAGATGCATCGAGGAGCTATAGTGGGCTCCACCCATCACATATTAAGTCCAATGCATTCCCATATGAAAAGGTTTAAACCGAACATAAACATTCATATTAAAACTAGCATACGAAATGTCAATATTTTCACCATAAACCATGAATGGTATAAAAATAGCACATCCACAATCAAAAATATCACAAAACCTTCAATACAATATAGAAGTTTTGTATCATAATAAATCAACTTCAAATAAGCTTAAAATCCATCAAACGATGTTGACATGGATGAAATCAAAACCATTTGAGAGAAATATCCCTTTTCTCTAAATCTTTGAAAAGTCACACATTTAAAAAGGAAGTAATTTAAAAGAGATTTTTGAATCAAAGTGTCTCATACCACTTTGAATCTTTTGAAAAGAAATATCATTTCAAAACCTTCCTGTCCATATAAATAAATCCATAAAATCATTTTGAAAACATGGACATTAATTAAATATATTTAGAAAGATAAATCTCTAAAACATTTAAAATTATGATCTTGATAAAGAGTACCTTTCAAAAATTCTTAAAATATTAATTTTGAAATCATTTAAAAGTCACATAATTATAAAATAAAACATTTACTTTGAAAATATTCTTATAAGCTTGTAAGGTTAGCTTTGACGATTTTATAACGGCGGTAAATAGCTGCACCCACCATATAAGTTAAAAAAAACATTCT
This sequence comes from Viscum album, assembly GCA_963277665.1. Lineage (NCBI taxonomy): Eukaryota > Viridiplantae > Streptophyta > Magnoliopsida > Santalales > Viscaceae > Viscum > Viscum album. Next base: position 1,039,764,258 of record OY728134.1, on the reverse strand, counting down.
TACCTTAAATTTGTCGAAAGGTAAAAAGTGCCTTTTTTGGAAAACGATGAAAAGATTCATTTAAAAACACATATGGGTATAAAATAATTTAACCCATATTATTTTTAAATAGTAAAAATGTTTTGAAATACATTTCGAAGAAACATGGATGTGGATGATAAATAAATCCCAGTAGATTATTACGTATAAACAACCTCAGATAATGAAGAGATTGCAAAATAAACCCTAATCAATTTGGTAACTTATGAATCATAAAACCCATGAAAGAGGTATCATACAATGAATATGTAAATAAACATAAATTAAAGTTTATTACAGAAAGAATATAATTATGGGCAGTACATACACCACACAAAATGTAATGGTGGCAATATGGCATGAATCTCACGGGAATAAGGAGTGAGATGAAAACCCCTTACCTTGTACTTTTCCTTGGTTGGGGTAGGTTAACCTCCTGTATAATGGTTAGATAATTGTTATTAAATTATACAATAATCATATATATTAATATGATATCATATATGATCTTTTAACATTGATTTGTTAATAATATTTTAGAATTATCGTCGTTTTGGGTGTTAACTTACTCGTTTTCTTTTATATGTTTTGTTACATAAGCCATTTTTTTATGGATAGGTTGTATCTTATTCATATCCATAATGATATCAAGTCCTTAAATCATTTTTAAATCATCAAATGATAATTATACTTGAATGGATACGATGGAGAATGAATCTCATCGCGTTCGTCGAGACGGTATTCTGTACGTACGCACGAGCGACAATATCATTCTTTTTTATATTAAAATAATATATAAATGGATGGTATATCATATATAAAGAATCATTATCATGTTATATTTATTATTTACATGAGTTACACGTCATTATTATACCCATCCAAATAATAATATATTGAATAACAATTACACCACGATGTGGAGACGGTAAGCAGTACGTATGCACGTATGGTGACATGTTATTCAAAGGGTGGATAGAATAATGAATATGGTTGTAACATATTAATAATAACATCACAGTATATATAAGATACTGGATTTATTATTTTAGAATGGTAATAACAAAGAAAGAAGAAGTGGAAGAAGAAAGTAACTTGAAAGGGGGTGGTGAAAACATTACCTCTTCTTCAGGTTCTTCCTTTTGATTTGATCAAAAGGGCTCCTTAGGTTGTCTTTCTGATCAAACTAAGTCCTCTAGGTTGTAGTTACGGAAGTTGGGAGAGTATTTGGGTAGATTTTGGCCGAACCAAAAGGCTTTTATGGTGTGAAGAAAAGAGAAGGAGGAGTGCCCTTTTATAAGAGGGGTGAGGGGAACCTTTGGAAAAGCTAGAAATATTAATTTATAATAAATTCATATTCGGTTTATAATGGCACCAAAGTTGATTATTTAAATTTTAAGGTGGTTATAGGTCGAAAACAACTCAACCAATAGAATTTGGACAGGTTTTGGTAACTATATTAACCTTATCTTTAAGTATTAACTCTAAGTTAATTAGTTTCACTTTTACAATGTCTCTTTGTATTTTTATATTATATAGTTAATGAACGTACCATATATATCCAAGAGACCCCCAAGTGGTCCATTAATGATACAAATTTAATTATATAAGTCTCTTGGACGAACCTTAGATTTTTAGGAATTTAATATCAATTAATAATATAATACTTGTTTTAAAAACTCTTTTATGTCAATTTTGAAACTATTCAAAAGTTGATTTTTTTGAAACTAATAACAGAATTATTACTTCAAAATAAAGTTAATTAAATAAATACTAATATGTCATATTATCCTTGAAAATTATTTTAATTCATTAAAAGACTCAAATTATATTTATTTGGGTATTTAAAATATCAATTATTTTAAAGTTTCACTATTATGGGAATTACTGCATCATCATTGTGTCTTAAATAAATTAAATTATATAATATATAAAAATTATAAATAAAATATCATTATGTAGTAAATAGTTTTATATTTCTAATGAATATTTATAGTTTAAAAGCCAACATATATAACCCTATGTAAAAATTATTTTTCAAAAAGATATATGCCTGTGTCATTTTTGTATTCATTTTAACTTAATTAAAATAAAGTGTCCCTATCACCTACAAGTGGCTCCATGGGGTCCCAAAATCGATCCAAATATGAAAATGGTCGAACATGTATCAAAAAATAAGGCTAAGTCACGTTTTAGGGTAATTTAGTATTATTATAAAATTATTGTTTAACCCTTATTTACCGGATTTACCCTTAACCATGGTAAATAAAATATTTACCGAAGTAATTATTCAAAATGTCTATAAATAAAAGTTACCTATTAACACAATTTGAAAATACTGATTCCAAATATGGAATCCATTTTTCTAAATTCAAAACACAGAAGTGGAAGAAATTAATTTAAAATTAATTTCTCTTGTTAAAACAAAAAGTGTGTTTTTAAGAGATAATAGCTATCAAAAGATTGACACATGTTTATGTTCGGTTTAATTGTAAAATTATGTCCAATGACCAAAATTATATTAAATGGTAAAAATATTTTCTAAAAATATTTTAAAACCACTAAAATTCATAACGTATCAATATTAATTATTTTGATTAAAAAAGTTGTTTTTAATTAAAATTTAGTAATTTTCACTATTCATCAAAATATTAAATTTATCCGAAAAGTACCAAAATTTCACCTTAGGCTAAATTTGATATTCTGTATCCAAAAATGAAGTCCATTTTGAAATATAAAATATATATATTTTCAAAAACTACGTATTACTATTCATAACGGCTAGTTTGATTGGTTGTGGTGTGTGTTAGAACTCGAAGTTGCGTACAACACATGCTACTATATTATTTGAAGGAAATCGTACCGTGGAAGCTTGGGATATTTCACTTTTAATTTTTGATGTCCTAATTTAGTCAAAAAGTTTAAAATTTTGTATTTAAAAATGGTTCGCTATTAAAAGTTGGTAAAAGTGCAATACTGAAAATGAATTTGTTCTTACATTATGTCTAAGAAACACATAATATGGATTCCAAAATTATAAGGATTATATAAAGTTTAAAATTTAGTTAATACTATTCATAACCTCTTTTGAACGGATTTTTTGGTATGTCATGGTGCGCTTGAACTCGGTGTTGCTTGTAGTGCAAGTTATTGTATTATTTTGAAGAAATAACACACTTTGAAATCTTGGGGTGTTACACAATTGGTTATTAGTAAACATATAGATAGGGAAACATAGATTCTACTAATCATACGACCTAGTCAATCTCCCCAAATTATGAGATTCCAATATCCCAAAACCATCCTTAGGCCTTTTATTAAAATATTAGAATAAAATTAGATGTTTTTACAGTATCATAAGAGGCTTTAATTCTCTGAAATGATGGTACAATACAAATAAATTCTCCATTAAAATCGAGACACGAATTAAAGGATCTAATCTATCCACACAAATACGATTACACATACTGTAACTTATTCTATTTCATCATCTTTTGGAATAACCACAACACACAACATCCAAAACGTAACATGCAGATAATAGTATTTATTTGTATTCTACTAATAGTTTCATTATTTTCCAATAATAAATTACTGAGTTTATCTTTCTCAAAATCTAAAATAAAACTTGAAGGGACTGTAAAGTTTTTAAAAATATCCAACATTAAGTCTTATTTCAAGAAATAATATGATAGACACCAGTACTATGCTAAAATACATTGATATTCTCATCTTCTTCTATAGAAACAATAGTCAGTGTCTCCACCACCTTCTAGTTACCAAAGTACCACATAGGAAAAAAGGATGCCTCAGAAATTTATTTAATAAAACCTTGGCTAATATGTCATCTATATTTTGTCTCATGGTGATCTTCCATAAATCAATCACTATATCCTTCAATATCATATTGATTAAATAATTTTTTAAGTCAATGTGATTCATTTATGTGTGGATCACCATATTCATAACCAAATGTAATTCACTCTGATAATCGAATTAGAGAAACCCACTATCATTAATTCTTCTAAGATACACTAATTAATATTAAACCCAAATTATTTTTTATCTTCTTCTGTGATATCGATATACACAAAACCCATTGTAGATAGTAATATCACCAGTTATAACCATGGCATCTATATAAATATCAATCTTCCAAATGTGAACATATATCCTTTGGAAATACTCCATGTGCCTATATCCAATCCAATTTCCATCTCCAAATAACCCTAAAATATATCATTTGTTCAAAAGCACATATAAATATCCTCAAACCCTTTAAGATATAGGATAATCCACATCACAACATCCCAATTTTATTTCCCTAAATTATCCTTGCACTTGATGATGAATCCAACTAAAAAAGAATAGTTTCTAATATATATACCACATAGTATATTTTAATAATTAAAATATAACTCTTCTAAAATAATTCACATCATATTCCATTTTTTATGCTTTCCCCATGGATAATTTGATGTTGTTTTCTATTAGGGTTGAGGTCGAATTATATATGGGCATCCCTAATTATTTTATTGCATTTTAAAAGTAATAAAAATAAGGTAAAACCAATTTCATGCTCTTCCCATCACATTAAATCCTAGTTCGAAATATTTTATTAGCCTAAATAAGAAATTTTATCTTGAATATTTTATAAAAATCCAATTTTATCTCCTGAATTCACTAAACTTTGGACCTTGCAAGAGAATATAATCTGTATTATGGAGTATTATAACAAATATACCTTCTTCAAATGACTTATTATTAGAGTATTGATATGATATTCACTAGATGAAACCTTTCGCTTCTATAGAGGCATCAAACTTTCAGTTTTGTTACCTTGGTGTTGGTTTCAATCCATAGAGACTCTCCTTCAAGTTATACACTAATTCCTTATTACGATGACATACAAAACCATCTAGTTTCTTTGTGTGGAATTACAATTCTAGATCACCATGTAAGATATTTTTTTCAAATCCCTAAAATCCAAATGTTATCTATCAAATTCAATGAGGCTAAACACTAATCATAAGATAGAGTATCTAACTACCAATGAATTTTTTATATAACTACACCCCTTCATATTGAAATCCATTCACAACCATCATTCCCTTATATCTCTTCCTACCATAATGTTTATCATTTAAAATTATGTACTATTTTTCCTCCATCTCTATTTTCCCTTTTATAAATTTCATTATCACCCATGTTTCATTTTCTTGAAATGAATATAACTCATCTTTTAGGATTATAACACACTTTTCAAAGTCACTAATATAAGAAACTTCTTCTAGACACATGTGATATTCCCCATCGAATAGAAGCACGTAATTTACATTAAATCCATGACTTTTTATGATTCATCATACCAAGGTGGATATACATAATACTTTATATGTCTCTAATCATTCTAGTACTATAACATATAGAACATAAACTTTTAGAGTTCTATCCTGAGATTATATATTCCATAAGAATTTTAGTATATCTTTTTCTAGCCAATATTCTAGACTGCCAATTCTTCGTAAACTCTCTAGAACATGTTTGCTTCCTTAACTCCCATTAAAATCAAATTATACATGTTCAGTTGATTGTTTTTCACAAATTACATTCCATCAAAGTACCAATGTTTCAAAAAACCATCTATTTAAGGATAACATTTTGAAATATTAATATCTTCTGATTAAAATTATCAAAGATCTATAAACCAAATTATCCATCATAATGTCCTTAAAATAAACATGTTTTTACACATCTTTGAGTGTTTTTGGTTACATGGAATCGTTGTGTACATATGAAAAAATAAATAAATAAATAGGTGTGTAACTTCAATCAATTTACTAGTCAACATCTACTACGTAATCTCTATCCCCAATAATGCTAATGATCTTTCGTTAAAAAAATATTCAACACAATTTAAAACTTTTACCTAGATTTCCCTAGATAATCCTGAATGTAGCCAGTTGCTTCATTTATTTCAGGATTTCATTTAGTTCATCATCTATATTGAACAATATTAATCTATTGTCCTATAAAAATTATTTTCAACCTTGGTTCATTTATTCTAGTGTAAATTATAGAAACCCTTGATACTATACTCTTTATAAGTATTATACCATAAGAATTTTAACTTTTATCTAGTTTACTTTTAAACCATGGAATTACATTGAAGATACACTCTAAAAATATTGTATTTGTGTCTATGTAATTAAACCCATACATTGATTATTAAATATTTGATGAATGTCACAAAGTAAAATGAACCAATATGGGACTAGATTCATATAGTCCCTCAGACATCCATATAAATGAATTATAATTTTAATGATTTTGGTGTTCTTATATTTAAATTGAATGATTCATTCTACTAATTTCTTTGTATAAAACTCTAAAAACATCCAAAATTTATGTGATCAAGTGTTAATATAATCATTTACACTAGGGATCACATTTTACTCTCATGGAGGTGTTTGAGATAGAAATTCCATAACTCAAAACATTTATAAGTTATTGTTTTGAAAATTTTTTCTCATTCTAAATTTACTTTTAGAAAAAACCTACCATTAATTATACCTATATCCAAAAAAATAGAGCCTCAAATAGTTTTATATAATTCATTTGAGAATATATTTATAAATGTTGGTTCATCTATCAAACCAATAAAAATTATATTCTTCAACATACATGTAATATATCTGACACTCTAAATATATAGGTTACCTGTATTCTTAATTTAGACATTACCATCACCCTTCCCTATGACATCATGAGTTTCATAATTGGAGAAGTTTACCTTGATAAATATTTTAGATACATACTTTACTATGCATATACTATCAACTATTTAGTGAAGAAAATCCACAAAATCAATTTTCCAATATTTAAATGGAACATTCACAATAAATAATAAACTATTACATATATCAACTTTTGAATTAATAGAAAATAAAATTATAGAATTTAACATTCTAGTATTTATCATGTGCTCCCCATAATCTTTCTTAAGATTCCCCTACATCTTACAGTTCAAATATATGGGTATGGGTCTAATCAATTTAACTCAAACTATCTCCCTTAATATATCTTCTAATTTTATATAACCTTTATAATGAGATGAGAAACCTCTACCTTATAAATTTATAATTATTATAATATCTTCTTATACATCACTCTATGTGAGTTCCTTTTTCAAAATGATTTCTTTGACATACTCAAACACCATTTTATATTTTACATAAGAGTTTATTAATGAAATTACCATCACATCAAATGATTCTGGTAATGCGGATAATAGTATAAAATCCCACACGTCTTCCATAAAAATTTCATCAACTTATTCAAGATTACATTGATTCATGTTAACGTAATATAAATGATCAAATATAATTATCCTTTTGAAATTATATTATTGAATAACTAATGCATCATCAACACCTTGTTCAAATTTTCTAGCTTATCATACATGTCTATAAAAATTCTCATCTACTATATTTTTCTCTTCAAATCTAGGATAATTAAAGGAATTTTTTTTCCAATTACATATGAAAAAACCAAATATCCTCTCTCTCTCTCTATACAATTCCATTCTAATTTCTCTCACTTTACTCCAATCAACAAGAATTATATATATTTATGAATCAAATAATCTTCCATTTGTAACCTCCATAATCCTATGTTTTTTTCATCAATCTTTTTGACTTCAACCTTATGTTATTCTAAATCCATTACTTCTAATAATAGTAAACTCTCACTTAATTGAGAAAAAAATATCAAGGAAAGAGAATGTTACCTAATTATATTTCCGAGTGTGCTACTAAGCATTACTAAAACCAAAAACACTCATACTAATTAGTGGGATCACAACCACAAATCACCCTAAGTTAAACGTCTAAATTTTATGAAATAAAAAAAATAAGCATACAAAACTCCCCTTACAATAAAGATCCCTGGATCTCAATGTACTAGAACTTAGGAAATTGAAGGCACCATAAATAACCGCATGGATTTGACCCACATTCACACAATAAAACAAACTCATGGAAATAAAGAACCATTATAGTGAAATAAACAAAAGGTAAAGGAAACAATAGATTAACATGGTTTCAATGTTTGTCATTGCCCCATTGATAACACTTCTATGCATACCATTTATTTTAAAGTTACAAGATTACAGTTATATTTACTCTTCGATAAATTTTATGTACTATTATATATAATCATATTTAAATTCAACTTACACACAATTATACATGTATAATGAACCCAACCCACCTTTATATTAGATCTCATTGAGTAAGTATATTCAATATCCTTTTTAAATTCATTGGGGTCCCAAAATTTTCTATGATGACTTTTGATTTTTGGTAGCACCTCCAAACATGACTGGTATATTCAAGAGAACTGAGTAGGATACCTCTACGTTTCACAATGATGAATATTACAATATTTATTTTATATTAAACTTCAATTGAAAGAAACTAAAGTATTCCATAAAATATTTTTATGCATTTAGTGTCTTCTGTACTTTAATAAAATAGTTAAATTGACAATGTACACAAATTCTAGAACATAACATCTGGACAAAAACATTCCTTCATCTTTTACTACTATTATCTTCATCAGGTCAAGATTAATTTCCAGATCTTCTTTTTTATTCTAAATCAGAACATAAGGAAGTATTAACTTTTTCTAACAGTAAGAATGTTATTATAGTGTGATTATTTGTCTCACCAAAACTATCATCTCTAGAAAGAAATTTATGGAATAGGTAGGTCCATCGTATCATGATTTGTTCTATATTTGTCTCAAAAACCATAGCACTTGAATTTTAAACAAAAAAAATTATTCAAACCACTTCTAAACATCCAAATAACCTTCAAATAAGCTGCACTACTTGAATTAATTTGAGTTTAAATATGATTTATTTGTTTATAAATGTTAAGAAATTTTTGGAATACAAAATACCACAATAATGTACACGTCACATCCACTTTATCTTTACCTTTAACAGCTAAAAAATGGATTATTTTTTGCAGGGTATTTTTTATTGCACATCGTCCCAAATAACCAGTTTACTAAAAAGGAATTCCAAAAGATAGTTTTTTCCATGAACCATCACAAAAACTATCTTTTTATATGGCAAGGGGACCTGTCGAAAATATTTAATTTACATAATTAATTACTCAATGATTTGGGATGGTTCAGGTGACCCATCGCAATATAATTATTTGTATGAGGAATAAAATCCAAAACTAATAATATAAAAAATAAAAAAATAATAATAAAAAATATAAAAATATAAATCAATTGAAAAATACAATAAATAAAACATTATGATTCAGAAATAATAAAAAATTTACCCAAAATATTTTCAATGAAATTTTAACAAAATAAATGAGTATGTAATGTATCAATAACTGTGGAGGGGTGTAGAGGGGGAGAGTCATCTGAAAGAGGAGGGGTAGGAAACTCTATCCCTACACCTTGAGCTAGCTATCACATGTACTCTATCATTTAATCACGTTGATTCTCCTGCCATCGTTGCATCTCCTCATTATTTTGCTGGTGCTATCTAAGAAGCACTTACTACTCCCTGCGCATAATCTATGTAACCTCACTATGAGCTTGCAACTACTCCTCATATTATGAGGTATATGATGAATAATCTATATGAGATACTATCAATATAGACATTGTCCATGTAGTAGTACTATAAAAACTTGCTGGTGTTAGTTGAGAACTGATACCAACCACTCTTCCATTCTTGAAAGCATATTGAGTCACCTGCATCCATGATGAATCATAAAATCCTTCCATTGTGGTGGTATGACTCACAGTATAAGCCTAAATCTCATCATGTGTCTCAAAATTCAGAACCTCATATGACTGTTACATGTAATTTGAATTTAAAATAGTAAAAATATTATTTTCAATTAGTTTTAATACACACAAAAATTATACTAACCACAATCTGATGCTTGTGGCCACCTACAATATCTCTACTGATAGGATCATTGTAAATACTCTTATAAAAGTTGAACTCCATTATATAAAGATGTTCAAATAACTATAAAAAATAAAAAATTTCATTTAATTTTATATAAATTATAAAAAAAATTACTCACCATATTTCATCGATTCGTACTGAATGTATGACTACGAGCCCGATGTGTCACCTCTCTCCTCCTCAAATTCTTCTGACATAATGATGCTCTCCTATGAAAATTATCTCTCATCTAGTATGAATATAATCCAACACTAACCTCATATGATATGTAATGTGGTTGTTGGGTTCAATGAGACTAATCAAAATCTATGACTCATGCTTTCATCATGGTTGTCCTCCTCATATTCTGCAAAAACTGATGAAAACACTAATGTATACACACCTCATAGGACTCTGAAATAGAACTCTTAAATTTATCCTTGATAGGATACCATAAAACATTCAATTGTTTCGTAATAGATTGTTACTAATTAAATATATTTCAAAATAACTATTATTTATTTACGTACCATCTAATGATCAATCATGTGGTGTCTAACTGTAATGAGAATTGGATCCCACATCAAACATGCTTCAAAAAAATAGTTATGCTGACTAGCACTCCCTTTCCCATTATCTATAAGTGAAAAGATATAAAGAATATAGAAAAAATAATAAAACAATTATTATATGAATAAATAAATTGACTATAAAGAAAACTAAAAAAAAAACTTGACAAACCTCTACATGCATGGATCAAACTCAAGATGTGGATGACTATCAGGAATAGGGCTATGAAGCTTCAATATTTCATGACCATGACCCATATGAGTCAATGATGGACCACGTGGAACATGAGGGTTGTGTTATAAAGCTCCAAGATCATCACTCAATAGTTCAACCCCCTCAGGGATATAAAATATATCTTCATAGGTATTTTCAACCATCGAAAACACAAAGAGAATGTAGTCAACAAATTGTTGAAAACGATCTTTGTATATATTTAATTTTACTATAAGTAAGAATTAATTGTGTCATTCTTCATCTTCATCACCATATTTATATATGATGGTGTCAATATCTTTATCTTTCTGCTTAATATCATAAATTTCTATGGGAGTTTTAGCTTCATCATCACTTGTTAATTAAAATTCATTTGTTACATCATCATCACCATTGACCTGTAAATATGGGGTTTTATATTTGATATTCATGTCTCCATATTGAAAATATTTACTTGGAGTTTTCTCTTGAAAATTTTCAATTAATATCACTTCAATAAAACCACATTCACCTTACATAAACTGATTCTCATGGGATCTCATTTTTATAATTCTCCACCGATCATTTAAATATTTTGAATCAGCCCAATTTTTTTCATAACATATTTAGCGTTCTCATGGGATATTCAATTACGTACCTTTTTCTTCTTCTGTCTCCACCAATATTTTCAATCTCTTGAATCAGCCCAATATTTCCACAAATTATTTTTTATGAAATTAATACATATGTTCTTCTCCATGTTCTTCAAGAGTAGTTTCTATAATTTGTGGAAACTATTTCTTAATATTATCATCATATCATCTATAAATAAAATAATATTAATTTCATAAAAAAATATAAATTTCCCACTATAAAAATTGTGTCATTTATTCACATTTGAGAAGAACATATGTATAATCCATATGCTTTTGTCATCTAAAATCTATCATTCATTAACTCCACCATATCCAATTTCACGATTATTAAAAACTAATAATTGAATATTCACTCTATCATCAAGATTTACCTCATTACCTCCCATTTGGTTATTTTATGAAGGATATTCATGTTGGAAATAATGGGAGAAGAGAAACGAAAATACCTCCGATAAAAAAGATTCTACAATTTAACCCTCAACTGAATCCTTGTTACATACATTTTTCTTCTGTCTCTGCATAAATATCTCATACTGATACATCAATTAGAATTTTATTATTCCTTTACATTTTGTTTCATGTAGAAAATTTAATATCCAATTTTCCATTGAATCAACGAAATATAGTAAAAAAAATTCCAGTTCACATAAAATTAAAACAACATATTCTTGTAGTCAAATAAATGAATCATAACATGTTATCTGTGAACAAATGTCTTGAAAAAAATATGATATTTCTATTAGAATATCTAAAATTGAAGAATTAAATAAAAATATAAATACAATTGGTATAATTCATTCCAATATAACATGACACTCATGAAATTTTAATTCAATAATATTACTATTTTTTACACATCTTGACAAAGTAGTAACATATCTATTTTTTAGTCTCAAATATATGATCCACTAATAAAATAAAAGGTTTTTTTAGAAAGTGTATAATCCAGTTTTGGATTCATTATCTTATGTGATCTATCATTTTCAAACTAATCATGTTATGGTCCCCTGTAAATTTGGAAAAGATCTAATTGTTCCTTTACATTATATTTGTTCTTATTAGGTATGTCTGACACTGTGTAAAATATTTTATCAAAACAATTATTCTAAATATTTAGGAATTCCAATGTTTTTTGTACCAAAAAATAAAACTAATATGGAAGATTATAAAAAATACTTTGTATAATCCAATTGTTATCTTCCCCCAAAGTAATATATTTTTGTTTGGTTTATATTCAGTCCAAAGGTAAAGGGTGGCAGTGAAGAGGCAATAGACTACAAATCAATACCTAATATCACTTATGGTGTTCCATCACTTTCAATTATACCTTTTTAGAAATGTTTATTGTTCCTTTGGAAAGGGTGATCAATAAGAAGAAATTTGAGATGAAAGTTAAAAAATTTTGATTTCTCCCATTGATAATCATAAACACTTTTTTTCACTCATCTAGTATGGAAATGATTTGGGGCCATGTTTTCTTATTTCAGAAAAAATGCCATTTGTTGTGAAGTAAATAATTGTCCACATTAATACAGCTCTAATTAGGAAATTTGGTTTCAAAACGAAATCAAATATACTAACACCATTACACCACAGTATATTTAACTCATCAATTTGTGGCTTCAAATAAATATCAATATTATTTTTTGGATGTATTATAAATAATAAGTTCAAATAGACATATGAATGATTCAAAAACATCCATGTATGTAAGTTGTGCAATGTTTAAATGACGAGCCAATAAGAATATTTTCTACCATAACATCCAAATGGAAAGAAACTAGTAGTATAAAGACCCAATCTCATGTTATGGGATTCTAATGAAAAAGGAAATTGTATGAGGTCAAAAATTTTCCCTAAATCCCCATTATAATGGTGATTTAAGAATTTATTGGTTCACATATTTATTTTTATCTTGAAATCAACGACATTGTGTTCTGAGACATAAATAAACAATGTCATATCGGTGTAGGAGTGAAATGCCTTAACTATTTGATAGTAATCAATCCATAAATACATACTTGAGTCTCTTCATAACAATATTTCCCAAATTTTGTACAACTAACTCATGAAACATTTTCACCATAATAGAAGATGCAGTCATATGAACATGTATAAATCTTTTGATAACTAACTCCCAAATTATGAACTAGCCTATTCCTTTCAATGAAATCTATAGTCCACACATTTTTTTAGAACTATGATGGATATAGAACAAAATTATTAATATCTTCTTTAGAAATGTGTTCACCTTTTTATAGAAAAAAACATAATATTTTCAAAAACCAAAATGAAATAGATGGCCCCCAACATTGTTAAATGTGTCAAACCTCACAGTTAATATATGAAAACATAATTGTCCCACATAAACAAATTCTATTTTTAATGATTCAAATAATAAAAAAGCTTCAACACCCTCAATATAAACAGGATTTATACTAAAACTATTTGGATTCATGTATTTATTTATCCAATCATGATCACGAAATAAATATTATTGTTGACTTCCATGTAACATATTTATTGAATGAATGAAAACTAAAGAAAATTATGATTAATTTTATATAACAATATGATGATCTAAAAATGGGTACAAAATTAAAAAATCATAATTTACATGTAAATATTATCAATTTTATCTATTTAATGTGTATTTTTAGTAATTAGTTATTATTTATACTAATTACCATTAATTACCTATAATTAATGGCAGTATTTTCTGATTACCAATATATTTTACTAATTCACATTAATTTTTAGTAACTACTACTAATTATTATAAACTATTACTATTTATCGTAAATAATTTCTAATTACAATAAATTATGACACCTTAATGATATTGCTTTCTAATTAATGCTATTTTATTCGTAAGAACAACTAATTTTTAGTAATTGCAGCTATTTTTTAGTAATTGCTGCTAATTTTTACTAATTATGGTTTTTTTACTAATTACCACTATTTTTTCTAATAACCACCAATTTGTACTATGTTTCTTTTTTACTAATTAATAATATTATTTCATAAGTACTTTTAATTTTTACTAATTATAGAAAAATATACAAAGTGCCTCTAATTATAACTAATTTATAATAATTTCCTATAATTATCATTAATTTTTAGTAATTACCACAAATTATTACTAATTACCACTATTTTTAGTAATTTTAACTAAATATTGTATATTTTTACCAATTACATCTAATTTTGAATAATTAATGATAAATATATCTAATTACTTCTAATTATAAATAATTACTACTAATAATTACTAGTTAATGCTGATTATTACTAATTAACACGATTTATTACAATTTTCCAGTAATTTATATTAATCACTTTAAATTTTTAATAAGTGCCACTAATTTTTACTAAGTGGAGATTATTTTTACTAAGTACATTCAATTTCCACTAATATTTACTATGAACTGATAATTACCTCTAACTGCTCATTTTTTCTTACTACCTTTTTACTAATTACCGTTTAATTTTAAAATGTACTACTAATTTTTTAAAAATTTTACTAATAAGATCTAATTATCTCTAATTTTAATTAATTACTCCTAATTTTTACAAATTACCACTGAATTTTATTAATTGCCACTAATTACCATAAATGTTTATTAATTACTACTAATTATTACTAATTATCACTAATTAATAATAATTACCACTAATTATTTCAAATGTTTTTACTAATTACTGCTAATTATTCCTAACTATGACTAATTGTTACTAATTACTACTAATTATTAGTAATTTTCTCTATTTACTACTAATTACCTATAATTTTTAGTAATTATCACTAATGTTTACTAAGTGATACTTATTTTTACTATGTGCTACTAATTTCCGATAATTTTTACTAAATACCACTAATTTTTACTAAGAACCACAAATTGTTGTTATCTTTTATTCTGTATAACTAATTACCACTAATGTTTACTAATTACACTTAATTTTTCGTAATTACTGCTAATTTTTACTAAGTATCCCTAATATTTGCTAATTTTTTCTAATTATTACTAAATTAATCTACTTTTTACTAAATATAGCTTTTTTAATATATACTGCTAATTACCTCTAATTGTTACTTAGAACCGCTAATTACTGCTAAATTTTACTCAGTATAGCTAATTAACTCTAATTTTTTCTATGTACGAGTAATTACAACTAATATTAGTAATTATTTATAATTTTTACTAATTACTGCTAATTTTTAGTAATTACTTTTAATTATCTCTAGTTTTTAAAAATTACATGTAATTATTACTAATTACAGCTAATTATTTATATTTACCGCTAATTTTTCGTAAATATCTCTGATGTTTTCTGTTCATCGATAATTTTTAAGATTTGTCAACAATTTCTAATAATTTTCATCAATTTATAATTATGGCCACTAATTTATAATAATTACCACTTATTTCTATTAATTACCATTGATTTCAAATACTTACCCCTCACTACAAGTAATTATCACTAACTTGTAATGATTATCGGTAATTTTTTACTAATTGTTTTAAAATAATTTTTATTTACTGTTAATTAATAAAAAATTGGTATCAATTTCTATAAATTATTAATTATTATATAATTTTAATTAATACAAACTAATTTAAAATATTATTTTTTATTACTATGATCTATAAATTATTACAATGTTTTGTTAATTCTAGCCTTTTCCATTAATTTTTACAAATTCCTGCTTGTTACCACTAATTTTTACAAATTAGCGGTTTTTAACACTAATTGTTTCTAATTTCTAATAATTTATTCTATTGTTTTATAATTACCATTAATTACTGATAATTAAAACTACATATTAATAATTAAACATCGTTACTACTAATTTAATCTAATTACTTCTAATTAAAAATACTTATTAATAATTAAACTAATTACTTATAATTAAAAATAAATACTACCACTAAAATATGATTAATACAAAATAAAAACTAAGTAATTCACAATAAATCTATTAATTCTTATTAATTACAATTATTGATAATATAAATTACATTAAATTAGTCAAAAATTAAAAATATTTAATAAATAACTTAGAACAGAACCTTTTTATCTAACATAAACAGGAAAATTTTCTTCCTGGTAAAATTCAAAACTTTTAAAAGTTTAAGGAGAACAGAGGAAGTGAAAAGAGTCTAAAGAAAGAGATATTCAAAAAAAATTCCAGTGGGGCTATTTATATGTTATATTATTATCGATAGAACTAATTGCAATAGGTTTCGTGTTGCAAATAGGTTTTGATGTGATGGGTCTTATAGAATTTAGTACCCATCATTAATAAGCGCATCCGTGATTTGAAAAAGGTATTTCTAAAGGTACCCATCACAAATACTCTTCTACTAATCGTTTATTTACAATAATATATAATTTTGGTCACAAATAACTATCAGGATGGATGGTGTTTGCGATAGGGGTATATTCTCATCGCAAATACATTTCGTACGGTTTGGCATGCAAGCCATGCCAAAGGTATTTGTGATAGGAGTGTTTTCCAATTGTAAATAATTTTTTAAGGACTAGTTATTATGGAATTCTTATCATGTCGCAACTAGTCTCTTGGAATGAACTATTTGCGACAGGTGATGGGTCATCAAAAATAGCCCATCGCAAAATCCCCTTTTTTCAGTAGTGTTCAACCAATAATTTCTCCCTTTATATTACTTTCACCTCTTAGGGAATCATCCTTCTCAAACATCATTCTAGTGAAAACCCGTAGAAATTCGTCGATGAGTAATCGAATTTCATGATCATTCATGTCAGGGTGATTTTTCTCATTCATCATTGATCATTGGAAGCACAAAAGTAACTCATGATCTCATGATAGAAATATAAGACCTATGAATTACTTGTAAAAAAAAGCGATTGATTGTCTTTTTTTCATTAAAGTATGATTTGTGACATCAAATAAAAGGAATTTTATTAATACAAAAATTAATTTATTTTAAAAATAGAAAAACAGAACAAAAAAATATAATCAATCAATAAATAAATAATAATTTTGGCCTAGTTTTATACTTTATTAGTTGTACAAAAAAATTATTCCAAAAATAAGACCCTTCCAAAGGAATTTTCAATTCCAAAGGATGGTTTTAATGTTTATAATTACTATTTCATATCCCCTAAAACATAAATAAAATGAAATATTATAATTTATATTCATGATTAAATCTACGTAGAACATGAAATATCTATAATCCAAGACTATAATAACTAATTTATTATTGAAACAAAAACTTATAATTAAAGTTTAATTTGAAAACAAAGCATTACATAATATCAATTATATATTATGTCGAATCTTAGATAGTACATTAATTTCAATGGATGGTTTTTCTTAAAATAAAATTTCACTTACTTGTGAATAGAATAGTGTTTATTAGTTGTATTGTTCCTTATTAATCAATATGTATTAAATTATTTCTAGTCCATATTGTCCTAATTTTTTAAATTATTTATAACTAAAATAACATACTCAAGCTAATATATAATAAAATCTAATATTAATTGTAAAATTAGTATCAGGGTTACTTTCATAATATAAATAAAACAATATCATATCATTTTTCATCCCCTAAAAACTCATTTCACAAATATTAAATTAGATAGTAAGATTATAAAAACAATCTTAATAAAACATTAAACCAAAACTACTTCTTTCACAATCAAATTAAATATTCTACTATATTCCCATCATCAAACTAATAATTTTCCACCATATAAGGTGAATGCTCAATCATGAATGACACAAAATTAATAAGCTATGAATAATTTATCTCAAAGCATCATAAAAATATAAATAATATAATAATTGATCAATGAAAGTAGATAATTTAAATTTTAAAATCACTTGTTGTAAAACAAATTATCTGAGTATTACACATCAATTTTTTGTATGTACTAACTTTCTCATGAAAATTAAAAGTGTCAAAACCTATATAAGAATAAGAAAAAAAATTATTTTATAAAATATAAGAAGTCATAGTGTATCTCCATCCATCACATTATAATAACTATATTTTTAAAAATCCCTATATCTTTGACCTAAATCCCTATACTTATTTAGACTTTTAATGATCCAAGTCTCTTGTGTTAAAACACAATGAAAGTGATTATTCGATAATCTCTATATATATGAACAGAAAACTAGGTATAAGTCCTTATCTTCTAGCCGGTTCCATTAATTTAAAATTTTATGTATCTTTAAATATTACATCACAATTGATTATTCATTGTCTTTTGATTTATTTGGTGTATCTCTAACTATTTTTCCTTATTTAATACAATATAAATGGTTTCCTTGTTTTCTCACATTTTATATCATAATAAATCCATGGTGTAATAGTCAGTATATACCTACAAAATACTTCTTTGTCTAGTTTTTAAAAACCATTTTGTAGTTGGGAATTGAAACATACTCTTCCCACCATCACATTTTAATATATCCTTCTTATACATCTCACATTCAATCATATGAAATAATTATTATGTAATATTTAAGTAACCGATCATAATTTTATTTATAATTTTACTTCTTTAATCTTCAAAATAACTTTTTCTCAATATAATGTGGTCCAAATATCTTTTCTCTATTTAACTTCAAGAATTTTCTACACATATCTAAATTATTACAAAGATTCACTCTACTAAAAATCCAGAAAATGCATAGAATTGGTATATAATGCTTAAAATTTTAATTTTGGAGTTTGAAAAATCCAAAGCTCATTTTAGTAATTTTATAACTCAAATTGGCTAAATGGTAACTAAACATTGCAAACGCTCTAAAAATAAAAAAGTTTATAAATATTTTTCAAATTTTGGGGAAAATGAATAGTTATATTGGAAGATGGATCAAAAACATTAACCACACCATTAATCCCAAAATATGTTTTCTGCCTTAGGTTTTATGTTTGGTTTGATTTGGAGCACCTAGAATTTTCTGGTATATAATAATTAGTAGTCTAAAGCATTTCCTTTGTTTATTCCCCAAATATATCTCAACTTGAAGTCATTTTCTTATGATATTTATTTGGACACAGTATGTTATTTAACACTCAGATAATTGGATGTCAAGCTCCATGATTGACTTGAGACCATTTTTAATTATTGTCTATAAATAATTTCCTCATATCCATTCTTATAATTTATTATATAGAGGATATGACCCCATATTAATAAAAGAATGTTCCAATGGTCTCCAATGGTCAGATCATGAAAATTCACCACAACATCATTTATATATTTTAATTTATGTGGATTAGTTATAAATATAGTTTTGTAAAATAATTGGCATGAAATTAATTTTTTTAAATGGAATCAAAATATTATTTGCATGATGAATTATTCATCAGATTTCAAGAAGAGTATTTAGTTTTACAACATCAATCCACTATATAAAATATTTCTATATATGGATTATCCTCAAACCATCACAGAACTCCCACTAATCTTGGTAGCGGCTGGGAAGGTATAGATTTAAGGATAATGGTATTTGAGTCTACCTTCAACAATCTACAAAAAGGATAACTAGGGGAAATATGATTTTATAAATTGAGAATTGGCCTATTTAAAAAGGTGGTGAGTGAAACATTTCTAAATGAATGAAAAATGTGAACAGAAAAGGGAATAAAATTCATTCCCCCACAAGAAATTATAAAATATTAATCATATACACATCTGACCAAAAATATTTACCTGGAAAATTAAATGTTGAAATTAAAAAAGTTATCACAGAACACAAAAAAGGGAAAACTGCATAGGACCTAGCCTATAAAATATATCTTTTATTAACAAAATAGTATATGTTGGAGATTTGGAAACAATAATGTGGTCTCAAAATTTATACTCTGATAAAATATGATAAATACTTGAAAGAATATGAAGTCTAATTTTTTTTGAAAATAAATAATACATCTTGAAAATAAGGAAATTTTTTAAATTTTACAATATGGATATCAATACCACTATCTGAATAAATTTGTTCCAAAGAAACACATAGACTAGATAATTGATGCATTTCTATCAATGTGGTCAAAGAAAAAATCATTCTTTTCAAATAGTTGACACAGGTGGGCAATGAATTTTATTGAATCCAAAAACAATACAAAAACCCTAAATTTTTTTTATATGCCTTTTTTCTTAAAAACCAATTGCATTGAATTAAAAGTAATTTAAAAATAGATAAAGGGGTTTTTTATCCGAAAACCTACAAAACATCAACGTAAAAAAATTATCTGAATATTGGACTATGTTTGGTGGACCCAAAGTAGTACCTCACTCTAAATCATTAGTGGATGATCACCAACAATGTAATCTATTAGAAATTCTAAAATATATCTTTTGGTAGAATATTTATCATCACGCCTAACCCATTTACATTTTTATGAATCTTCTTAAGCTCCAACTATCTAGAATTTGGGACATCAAGTATCTAATGATAACAAACATCGATAGGCTTTGATCTTCCATAAAAAATAAAATCTTTTAATAAAAAATGGTAATTTTATTGGGAAAAGGTAAAATATACATATCTGAGATTAAAATTAAGATCATAAATAAAATTCAATATCCAGATTAAATACATACATACATATATAGCTAAAATAAATATAGAATCATGTGTGCATAAATCAATGTATCTTTGCAATCTACACTACCATGATATAACTTTTGTTGGAAAAGTGATCAAATATCCTATATTTAACTTCCTTGAATCCATATCTTCTTCCATATCTAAATTTTTAAATCCAAAAAGGATTGCTTTATCTCTAACAAAACACAATCTCTTATCAAAAGTACCATAATGATATCGAAAAATTTACTCCACTAATATATAATGTTCTTATTCTATTTATGATTTAAAAAAATTGACCACACCAATTACATGAGATATATCACGTTTTATAAATACAATCATGTATATCAAATAACCAGTAGCATATGAATATGGTATTTTCATCAACTCCTCTATCTCCTCATTAGTAGAAGGTGACTGGCTATGACTAATCTAAAATGTGAAGCATGATGAGTACTTACCACATTACATATATCCATATAAAATATATGGGTCACATTTTCAATTTATCTCTCCTAAGATAACTATAATTTTTATCCTTTCAATTACATGAGTTAATTTTTTAAAGAATTTATATTTCAATTTTCAAGTATTTTACCACATAATACTATGAATGATATTTTTTCAATTTATCAATTCTAGAATCACCATTAAAAATAATATTCATATCATCAATATAGTGTGGCTATATAATAAAATCATCATTACTAATTCTCTAAAAAAATCACAATGAATAGAATATGTATTCTTAGATCCTTGATGGAAAATAGCCGGATAAAATATTTTGTTGAATTACCTCAGAGATTACTTCATAATACATATTATCTTATTTACCCTATAAACATAATCATCTTTACCTATTTCAAAAAATACTTTTTATTACTCCATATAAATCTCCTCCTCTTAATCACTATGGAGTAAAGTTGTCTTCAAATCCATTTTCCCAAACTATACATCCAAACTAGCATCTAACCCAAGAATAAATAAAATTGGTGATATTTTTAAAACATGTGAAAACTTTTCTTCAACATAATTACCTCTATTATGAAAAAACAATTGATAATTAACCATGAATAATATCATGGAATGGAATAATGATCTTTATTTTTAATGTGATAAATCCACTAAATTTTCAATTATCTTTTATCGTTATGTAACTCTACCATCTAAAGAGTGTAGTAATAATACAATGATCTCATATCATCATTCGTTACTACAACCCAATTTTTATTCTAACTAATTTTCATTAGTTCAACAAAAGAATCAAGTTCTCCCCCATTTATTATAATAATTTTGCTTCATAAATATTAACTCCAACCAATTTACCCTATACGTCATTTTTTACATTGATGTGATCATCAAAATAAACAACATGAAGTAAGTGTGAATCAAATACTAGTTCTCGGTAAATAAAACCGTCAGAATTTGGCAAAGAGTATTTTTATCTCATATCATTTTATGGAATAGTGTGATCCTCTATAAAATCTACTTCATTAATTCTCAAAATTTTCATCAAAATCAGATCATCAAACCAATACCGAATCTCATAACTTTCATAACCAATATAAATTCAATCTCATGTATTAGAATCCAACATTGATCCTTCATCTTTTTGGATAAGAATAATTTCCATGAAACCACAAGTGGTCACACATGATCCCTTTTCTATACAAAAATGTATCATGGGGTTCTATGTTTAAAAAAGTCATCGTCGATAAATTAATAATATCTATATTAGTAAATAAATCATCACCCTAAAAATCTCAAAGAAACATTTCATAAGAATTTAAACACCAAAATAATTCGATTAAAGTATTATTCATTAACCCATAAACACCATTTAGCTGAGGAATCTTATGAGGTTTCATCTGATGTTGACTTCATTCAGTCAAACAATACCCATCAAAATAAAAATTAAAATCATCCTCATTATTAGTGGAAACAAATTCAAATTATTTCATGTTTCTCTCTCAATAGAAAACATAAACTACTTAAAATCACTAAGCATATGGGTTTTCATTCCAAATATAAACACAAATACTTTGTTAGTCAAAATCAATAAAATAAAAAAATATATTTTACTAAAATTCATAGACTTCAAAGGATTCAAAAAAATAAAAATGGACTCACTAAAATACCTATGACATTTTTGTTAAGGATGAATATTTAAACTAATATTTCCCTTTTTTCTGTCTATACAATGGTCAAATTTGCCCAATTTTTCACCATTCTAGCCTGTATGAAAATTTCTCTTGTCCAAATGTCTAATTCCACTCTCACTTATGTGATTGAGCCTCTTATAGCATAATGTTTAATAAATAATGGACCCAATGTTTCTAAAATTATTAAAATAAATTGAATCTATCATCCAGAGAAAAAAATTTATGTCTTTCTCTAACCCACAATTATGTAACCTTTTGAAATCATCCAATGATCAACTCTAAAATTATTAACAAAACCATCATCCATATGAAAAATGGTAGAAATGAAATTTATATTAAGTTAG
This sequence comes from Viscum album, assembly GCA_963277665.1. Classification (NCBI taxonomy): domain Eukaryota; kingdom Viridiplantae; phylum Streptophyta; class Magnoliopsida; order Santalales; family Viscaceae; genus Viscum; species Viscum album. Next base: position 1,039,740,733 of record OY728134.1, on the reverse strand, counting down.
ATATAATGTTTAATATTCTTGAAAATATTCTTACTTATTTTGATAGTGTAATGAACCAAACTTCCTTTCCCATTAATTTCGGTATTTTGGGTTACTAGATACACCAGGAGATGGACTAAGGGAGGAAAGGTGGAGTTTGAGTTGATATTTCAGTTATGGGGAAGGTTTTGTTGTGGATAACCTAGTGATCGAAATAACGATGTAGATGCTCAATATACAAGATGGGGGGTGAATTGTACACTTTAAAAATTTCCTTAAACATGGAAAGATATAAGTTTAACATAGTTAAACTAAGCAAATTCACAACACCTCTAACACCAATCGGAGAATTGGAACAAGGTATGAAGTTACAAACTTCTAGTTCTACAGACTTGCTAGAATCAGGAAAGTGATTCTGAAAAACAGGTTCCGGAAATATGGATCAAGAAATAGAAACTTAACCAAATTTTACAATATGAGATTCTACCATAAAGCGTATAGAATCTAAATTAATCAGAGTATAAGTGTATGTAAATATAGGAAGGTTATAATTTCCTTACAATACAAAATGATGTGGAAAACTTGTAACAAGTAACAAGATATAAATCTTTAAACCCAAAGAGAAGGGTATCCAACAACCTTGGAAAAAGGTCCCTTGATTTTTACTTTCAAGAAAGTCTGTCATACCCACACCCAGGTAAGCCCTCGATACGAAGATCAGAGTATCTATCTTGATATCCCCGTAATCCTTCAACTTCAAGTAAGTTGGAACCTCTGTCTTCCTCAGCAAGGAAGCCCTCAAACATCAAGGTAGTCGGCACCTCTGTCTTTCTATCCCCGGAAGCCCTCTAATGTTATCACCAACATTCAGAGTCGCATGAAGCAATCTAAACGAGCAGTTCAGTATGCACAAGGCATCAAATGATTCTCTCTCTAGAAATCACCTTAACTGTGTGTGGTCTCTAGAGTGGTCAACTTGTTATTGAGCTCTTTCAAAATAGCTTCTATTTATAGGCTCGGTTTGCGTGGTCGGATCCCTCCTCCAACGGTCATATTTTCCTTAAAATAAGGAGGGACATGTACACGTGTCACTAAACCAACAGTTTGTTAGAAACAGAATGGAAGATATCATTTTATAACAAAACATGTGCAACTGAATGCACGACATCATTTTTCAGTGAAACAAGTGTAAGAATAAGAAAAACTAATATTCGGAGTGTATGTAAATAAATGTTCGGAGTCTAACCAAAATGAAATTTTGAGTCTATAATAAAAGGGTATTAGGATTATGTTTTATAGAAATTTGGAACCTGAATTCTATGGGAATCAAGAGTCTGAATTTCTAAGGAAATTCAGATTCTGGTTTCACTAGAATTCAGAATCTGAACTTACAAGGTTTGGAGTCGAACTAGTAAAAGTACATAGTCGAACTCATAGAATTTCGGAGTTGAACTAATAAAAGTTCAGAGTCGAACTGATATAAGTTATGAGTCTAACTAATAAATGTTCGGAGTCGAACTCATAGAAGTTCAGAGTCAAACTAATAATAGTTCAGAGTCGAACTCATAAATGTTTGGAGTCGAACTAATAAAAGTTCAGAGTCGAACTCATAGATGTTCGGTGTACAGAATTCGGAGTTGAACTTTGTTAGAGTTCGTATCCAGAATTCGAAGTGGAACTTTCTTAGAGTTCGTATCCAGAATTCGGAGTGTAACTTTATTAGAGTTCGTATCTAGAATTCAGAGTGTAACTTTTTTAGAGTTCGTAGCTAGAATTCGGAGTTGAACATTATTAGAGTTCGTATCCAGAATTCGGATGCTAAAACAGAATGATTCATACCTTAGCATTATATGATTCTGAGGTTTTGGGTATGAATCTGAATTTTTATACATAAGAAAAATATTTCTATGTGTAAGGAAATCTATGTTAGGGTAAATTTCCTTAAGGAAGGAAATTTTCCTTATTGAAGTAAAATATGGATTTTCATAAGAATAGGGTGTTTGTGATTTTCAAAACAAGAAGGAATGGAAAAGCCATAAAGAAACCCTTATTGACTCAACACCTAGATTGGGTGATGTGTTATAGATGGTTGGTTTTCTATCTCCACCCTTGTTTACATAACAATTTCATCAGGATTTGGGTTACAACATGAAGGATTTAGGTTTGATTTGGCTAAGTGAAAAAACTAAAGATACATCATAAAAGTGAGTGCATCATCATGGTTATCCAAAGGAAAATATTTAATGTTAGGACATTTTAAGGATCTATGTAGCATGGGTCCTTATCAATTCCATTGTGCTTTTCTTGGAGATAATTAGGGTAAAGTGCATATTGATAATATTAGTTTGTTTATCATGGCTCTGTAATGGAGTGTGGGATAATTGGTTTCATTGTTCCTCCATTGTGTTTGTCATTACTCAATGGTTCTTATGTTTCATGGGGGTTATATTAATGGACTTTGTTATAATTTATTGAGATGGAGTTTTATGGTGTGATGAATATCATTACTCCATGTTCATCTTTTAGTTTTATTTGATCTCTTATTTTACTGAGTTTTTAAGATGGTGGGTTTTTTAGTGAGTTTTCCTAGGGATAATTCGACTGGGTCCATTATGGTCTTTCACATAACCTTATACCATGATTTTTTCTAACATAGACCAATTATTGTATGGATACTATTTTTTCATTGTGGTCTTGTGTTTTCCATCCTAGGTATAAATTTAAGGTCCCTTAGTCTTCTATTTTATTTCCTAATATTCCATAAACTGTTCGGTGACCCAATGGAGACATTAGAAGACATTTAAAACCATCTTTTCATGGATTAACCCTATATTTTCTAATTTTATTATTGTTTATCTAAGGTGACTACATTCCACTTTCATCATGGTTCTATCCACATTCATCTTGGAAATTATTACTTGTGAGGCTAATTCCCTTTTGACATTATTGGTTAAATAATATTGGTGGTATATTGATATATCCTTGGTTGATTGAGTTTTAACTCACATGGGTTTACAATTTTTATCTTCTCCATCATGAGATTTCATTAATCAATGATAATTTATTTTTTTGGTTTCTGTAGGGGATTCAAGAAATATCATTTTTTTAATGTGGAATTATCATGCCATTGCTTTTATTAGTTGAATTTTAATAATTAACCTATAAGATAAAATTAATTGGACTTAAAGAATTTTAATTTGGATACGATGATTTGTATTTTTTTAAAATATTTCATGTAATTACCTATTTTTTATAATTTACTTGATGGTTTTTTGAGGGATTTTATTACTATTTTGATATTTGTAAATTCTTATTAAAGTTGATTTCCAAAATCAATTTTTTTAAAGGCCAATACACTTAAATATGGTAAATGGATTGTTGTTTGAAATCTATAAATTGTTGTCCAAACACCCATGATAGATATAATGGACTATCTTGATAGAATGTTTTGGTAAGAATTGTGATAGTGGTTGATGCTAAACATTTTTTCTATATAATGTGAGGTAGTTGGTTGTATTTCTTTGTTTATGGGGGATGTTTTGTGGAAATCGTAGTTGTGATATCGTTGTTTCTTATGGTGGATTGTGGCACATGATTTTTTGTGTTTTATTTAGTGGATGTTTTGTGTTATTGATAAAGGATTATTAATTTCCTAGTAGAAAAGAAAAGAGATTGAAAATCATAAAATCAGGTAATGGAATGGTCTAAAATTTACTAATTGAAGGATGTAATTGAAATTTTAATGAATTTAATTAATAAAAATGGACATGGTAGATAGATCTATATAGTTTGACATTAAACATTAAAAATTAATGGAATAATTACCCTAATATGTTTGGTAATAGTAAACTTGAGAACTTGTTGAAGTTTTGAATTAAAAGAAAATTATATACCTCTATGTTTTATATAGTTTTGGTATTTATTGTTTAGTTTATAGTATAAAGGTAGAAATAGTTTTTGGCATATTTCATGGTATTGTAGTGATATTTTTTGACTAAGATAGTGTTATTTTTGTGAAAACATACAAGGTTGGGATTGAGTGTGATTTAATATATATACTTGTTTTTCATTTGATTTCACATAAATCCCATCCAAGTCATATTACCTAATTAAAGACCAAAGGTTCTGGGTTTCATGTGTTTTTTCCAATATAAATGATGGTGAAGGAGGATTGTAGATACCCCTTATCCAAATAATTACCTTCAACTGTTGTATATGATGGTGTCGACAGTACATTATTAGTGGTGGTACCTAGTGTAGGTATACAGTTCATGGCAGTAAATTATAGTGGTATTGTTTCATAGTGATAGTGGTACCTAGTGATGGTTCATAGTTTTTAGTGGTACCTATTAGTGGTATCACATGATGTCATTGGTAGAACATACTTGGTGGTAGTACCTGGTAGTGGTAATGCATGGTAGGGGTCATGGATGAAAGGAAAAGGGAATATGGTTGAGGTAATTCATGTTGATGATTCCCTACAAGGATGAATATGAAGAATAGAACTATAGAAATATATTAATTTAAACATGTGATTTTGGACCCTGTGGGAGTTTGGGATAGTTAGGGATGTGTTTTAACCCATATCATACTTGACTAGATATGTAATTCTTATGTTACTCATTGATAGAGCAAATATTTTCAATTAATTTATATTGAATATCATTGTTTTAAACAAACAAAATTCTTCTTATAAGATGAATTGTTTCATTTTTATGATAATGGTGTTATTTTGAGCTGAATAGTAAAAATTTGCCATTTTTGGATTTTAACAGTTTTAAAATATTTTTGTAGATTGGCTATAACATTATCTACACTAATCCAAATTGCAAAATTATTTCATTCCCAGATTCTAAACATTCGGGGCTTCATTTACTATTTTTGGACTAAAATATGAATCGGCCATATGGAAGCTCAAAAGAAGCTCACAAGTTGGATCAAGAAAACTGTTTTCTGTTCTGCCTAGTTTTGATGTGGGATCTATAACGCGTCCACTGTGGTCCCAAAGATTGTGAAATTCGGTGGGTGGACGCGAAAGTAGTTTTGGAGAATCTTTTAAGAATTAAACACCAAGTGAATTGGCCGTTTATTGTGACATTAAAACACCCTAATCCGGAGGATTTCGTTTTGAAGAGTCTGACTGGACAGAATAAAGTCTCATCGTAAAACGGCCATAACTCTCGGAATTCTTGTCCGAATCCGATGAGATTTTTAGGGGACACGGCCACGGAAATTATGAACATCATTAAAGAAGGTCTCAACGCGTGAAGATGTCATTTAATGGGGCTAAAACGCGTCGACATTCGGGGGAAACATTCTGGCTATAAAAGGAGGAGAGCTCCACCCTCTCAAAGCATCCATTCTCCAACCCATTCCTTCTAGGACACCAAGAAGGAGAACTTTTCAGCTTTCTATTTTATTTATTTTCTTTTTCATAGTTTTGTAATGCCTTATTCTTCCCCATTAAACTCGATTACCCTTACCATGGTGGGGTAAACTTTTGGAGTGATTGGGGAAGGGGTGGGTTTCTACATTGTAATGCTTGAGTTCTTGGACGCAATTAAATAAATTTCTTTCTTCTTCAAAGTTGTTTTCAATTTATAATAGCGTATTTTATTATCAAGTTCGATTGTTCTTGAATATTATTTCCGTTATTTATTTTTGCCTTGGTAAAATAATCAATATCGCCCTCCACTAATTTCTGGTTTATATACGATGGAATGAACCAGGAATTAGTGGTGAAGTACTCGACGATCATCAGTACGTGTAAAAGGTGTAGTGAATGTTATTGATTTTTTGGGATAAACAAAACCCGGTCGGGTATTGGCCATTTAAATTAATGATATTCAATAAAACTATTTTACACATGGATGTAGAGTGGACCAATCCATGATCTTGGTAAGGTTTTCTCTCACAATAATAATTTCAATAAGGAAGTGAAAGGAAACGATTGTGGAAACTCACATTAATCAACAAAGAAGAAGAGTTTTGAATTAAATTGAACAAGGATAGAATTACAATTAGGAAACCGAACCTGACCTAATCACCCTTTTAAATATCATAGTTTTTCAATCATTTTAATTTCAAATTTCATTTCAAAAACAAAACATTTTTTACCCTCGTTTTAAAGTGAGAACTCGTTTTGTGTGCACTCCACTTCGAGAGACATCCTAGGTCAACCACATTACAACATTTTAACTTAGGAAATAATTTTTTTGCCACGCCCTACGACAGGCATGCGTCAAACTTTGCGCAGTTCCCGGGGAGGTAATGCCACAATTTATTTGTAAATATTTCACCTTTTCAAATTTAATTTATTTTTTTTAAAAAGACTTTTACCATGTTGTTTTCAAATGAATATTTTTTTTAATTCATGGAACAATTACCCACAAATGCGAGAAAAAGTTATTAAACCACCTTGGTTTATAGAGTATAATGTTTCTTCCTTGGCTAAACAAATTCGGGGAGCTCGAATCCAAATCGTAACAGAGGATGAATTCAAGGATCTCATTGAAAACCTTAAAGAGAACCTCAAATACCCAGTGTTGGAGGGTTTGGCAAGAGAATTAATTGAACTTCAGAAGTATTTTCCAGAATTTTATCAAGACATAATCAAATTACAACACCAAGAAGAAGAAGTTCACAAGGATATTGAATCCCAATTTGAAAGAATTAGTCAAACAGTTCAAAACCTAGAGAACTCAATACAGTGGATAGAGGAACAATTACATGCATCTCAGGATCCACAACTGGAGCCAGAAAAAGAACCAGAACCAGAAAAATTGATGGAAGATTTATCCTCACAAATCCTTCAAGTTGAAGAACCCATGGAGGCCTTGATGAAATTAAGAGAAGATCCATTGAGCCCATATCAATCAATGTTGGAGAAGATTGATGAAGATGATTTAGCTATTGAAATGCATATTGGAGATCAAAAAGAGCTGGATAACTTCTGGAATGAGTGTGAGGAACTTCTTGATACAACTATTCCTGATAATGTAGACGATTCAGCAACATTGAAGGAAGAAACCAACCAAGCAGTGGAATTTGAAGAGAATATAGAGGTGTCTGACTACCTACCTCTATCTACGGAAATTCAACTCCAGGAGCCACCTTGCTTTGAAGAAGAAATTGAATACAAACAAACTCAGGGAGGTAATCTTTTCATAAAATCATTATCTTTTCTTTTTTTTAAACTAAATTGAGTATTACCTCCCCTTGTTTTAATTTTTCAGATTCATCCAACACTTGTATTCCCTTGGAGGGAGAATGTGAATCTGAATAGGATCATCTGGAGCTCCCCAAACCTTTTGAAAATTTAATGGAAGGACTACATGAGAAGATCAAAGTGAATTTTTTGGAGGAAAATGAGACACAAGCTACTTAATTTGAAAAGGAATAATTTGATATTGATTCTTCATGATTTAATTTTTTCAAAATGAATTAAACTCTGACATTCCCATTGATTTTCCCCAGATGTATCATACCTTCAACAACCACTGTAAAATAAAGAAGATGTTGTTCATCTGGAAACCAAGAAGGAGGAGGCTCTGTACTTCATCCTACCCCCACCATGCACGGTGTAGCACATTGTGAAGGGGGTGGATCCGATGTACTCTATATATGGAGTCCTCCTCAACAAGAACAATGAAATGAAAGCTTGGAAGAGCCACATGTGGTGGTTCAAATCAATGAAACCTCATCCACCATCAGATTGGGGATAATCGATTAGAACTGCCCCTCTGGAGGCAGTCAAAACCCAGGGCCCACTTGGGGGATTAAACCAAGTTTTATCCTTCTATTCTAATCCTATTTCTATTTTCATTTATTTCAATAAGTATCTTATGTTTACTATTGTTCTTTTATTTATAGGTTTTTAGAGTGAAACACTTAGGAGGTTAACTCAATGTTGTAGTACAAATAAATCAGGTTGTACCTCTCCTTCACACTTTCTTGATATTGTGATTCATTTTAAAATTAGCATACATGTTAAATCCACTTGAATTCATCGAGGAAACTGCATCAGTTAAGTGTGGGGGAGGGATCCTTTGTAGTATAGGATTTTCATTTTATGTTTGTTTTCACAAAAAAAATGTGTGTTTTCAAATTTTAGTGTGTTTATTTTTCAATTTTTGGTGTGTTTCTGAAACTTTTGAGATGAAAAGATTATCAATACCATTTTTAAAACCCATGTCAATGAGTGATCCAATCTATTTCATGAAACTGAGCTTAAATGAATGCTGAAATGAATTTGTTTCAAGTTCAATTTTTTGGAATTTCATGAAAAGTACACTGATTTTTGAATCTCATGCCATATTTCACTGTCTATATATTTGAAATAACTTTCCTGTGAGGCTTCTGAACCATTTTTGTCAGATTCTTTTCATTCACCTCATTTCTTGAGAGAACCAGACCATGCTTTCTTTAACTATAATTTGATTTATTCCTTTCAAAACTTGAGGGATGGGGTACGTGTGTTTTAAATGATTGAGGCATTTATTTTGTTTGAAGCCCCCTTTTCAAAATAATCCTTTTCATTATGGCCCACCTTTACATTTATCCTTCATTATAGCCCCTATTAGCCAAGAATTCCCTTTTAGGTTAGCCACATTACAAGCCAATTTCCCTATCATACCTGCTCTTGAAGTAAAATTGCATGATCTGGTAGAAATTAAGTGTAGGGGAAGATGTCTTGTGGTGTACTAACTCATTTGGTTATACTTTGGGAGGAAAATAAATTGTGGTAGAGATGTGTGTGATGCTGAAAAATTATTCTGTTGAGAGCTGTGCCTTTTCTGGAGATTTTATGACAAGAGAAGCTGTGCCTTTCTGGATATTCCAATGTAAAAAGAAAGTTGTGCCTATCTGGAGATTTAAAAAAAATCATGTTTGAAAAGAAATAAATGTTTGCTGCTGAGCTGATTGAATGATGATGGAACCTATTTTCAACAAAGGGGAAGTGAAAGAGACCATATTTGAGTGTTAATTAGAATCTTGCAATTTTGCTTCAATAATAGCCAAGCCTTCCTTTTTCAGCCTCAGAACATTTAACATCTAAATCATACCAACTGGAAGCCACAGAACAACCCTGAAATGTCCTCATTAGAAACACATGTCCTTGACTCGCATCGGGTGGAGAAGTAGGAATTTATCAAACCTATGGTTACTCTTGTGTATGTTTGGATGAGAAAAGCCTTGTCCAGCCTTTACATTTGTGAGATGAGAGAAAATTCATGTGAGGTAGGTGTTTTGTGTGTATGGGATAATAAATGAAGTGTAAATATATATAAATATTAAATGGAGAACATGAAATAATGGTTTTTGATTAGGCATGATATCTTTTTTTTCTCAAAATTGTTTTGATTGATCTCATTGATATGTGTTTTCGATTTAATTTGATTTGATTTTTACTTGTCCAAGATTCCAAGTGCTAAGTGTGAGGGAATTGATATAGCAAATAGTTTCAATTAATTTATATTGAATATCATTGTTTTAAACCCCCAAAATGGTTCCTCTAAGATGAATTGTTTCATTTTTATGATAATGGTGTTATTTTGAGCTGAATAGTAAAAATTGGGCATTTTTGGATTTTTAACAGTTTTAAAATATTTTTGTAGTTTACCCATAACATTACCTACACTAATACAAATTTAAAAATTCTTTCGTTTCCAGATTCTAAACATCTAGGGATTCATTTACTATGTTTGGACTAAAATCTGAATCGGCCATATGGAAGCTCAAAAGAAGCTCACAATTTGGATCAAGAAAACGGTTTTCTATTCTGCCTAGTTTTGATGTGGGATCCATAACTCATCCACTTTAGGCCCAAAGATTGTGAAAATCGGTGGGTGGACGCGCAAGGGGTTTTGGAGAATCTTTTAAGAAGGAAACACCAATTTAATTGGCCGTTTATTGGGCCATTAAATCACACTAATCCGGAGGATTGCGTTTTTGAGAGTCTGACTTGACAGAATACATTCTCATAGTAAAACGCTCATAACTCTTGGAATTCATGTCCAAATACACTGAGAATTTGAGGGGACATGGCCACGAGAATTATGAACAACATTCAGGAAGGGCTCAACGCATGAAGATGTCATTTAATAGTGCTAAAACATGTCAACATTTGGGGGAAACATTCTGGCTATAAAAGGAGGAGAGCTCCACCCTCTCAAAGCATCCATTCTCCAACCCATTCCTTCTGGGACACCAAGAAGGAGAAATTTTCAGCTTTCTATTTTATTTATTTTCTTTTTCATAGTTTTGTAATTCCTTCTTCTTCCCCATTCAACTCGATTATCCTTACCGTGGTGGGGTAAACTTTTAGAGTGATTGGGGAAGGGTTGGGTTTCTATATTGTAATGCTTGAGTTCTTGGACGCAATTGAATAAATTTCTTTCTTCTTCAAAGTTGTTTTCAATTTATAATAGCAGCTTTTATTATCAAGATTGATCATTCATGAATATTAATTCCGCTATTTATTTTTTCCTGGGTAAAATAATCAATATCTCCCTCCCCTAATTTCTGGTTTATATATGATGGAATAAACCAGGAATTAGTGGTGAAGTACTCGACGATCGTCAGTACGTGTAAAAGGTGTAGTGAATGTTCTTGATTGTTTTGGATAAACAAAACTCGATCGGGTATTGCCCATTTAAATTAATGATATTCAATACAACTATTTTACACAAGGAAGGAGAGTTGACCAAACCAAGATCATGGTAAGGTTTTCTCTCATAAGAATAATTTCACCAAGGAAGTGAAAGGAAACGATTGTGGAAACTCACTTTAATCAACAAATAAGAAGAGGTTTGAATTAAATTGAACAAGGATATCATTACAATTAAGAAACCGACCCTGACCTAATAACCCTTTTAAATATCATAGTTTTTAAATCATTTTAATTTCAAATTTCATTTAAAAACAAAAAAAAATTTACTCTCGTTTTAAAGTGACAACCCGTTTTGTGTGCACTCCTATTCGGGAGACATCCTAGGTCAACCAAATTACTACATTTTAACTTAGGAAATAATTGTTTTCCACGCCCTACGACAGGCGTGCGTCACTCATGGATATGGATGGGATGATCACATTCTATTTGATTTCAGTGAGTGAGAGTGGAAAAACTAGTATTGAAGTGGTTGTGGAAAACCATTGATTATATTTACCATAATATTATTTTACCATATTTGTGTGATATTTGGTGAGGTGGCCTTCGTAAGGTTGGGGAATTAGTTAACCTTTGTGGGTGTGTGTTGGTTCTATTGTTAATTCCACGAATCATTGGAATGATTCATCAGAATTTTCTAGAGAGATCATGGGTATGATCCTATTGAGTATATGTGTATACTCATCCCATATATATATACTATTTTATAGGTTTTTAGGAGGTATTTTGAGAGTGAGTAGGACATTTCTAGTTTAGTTCTTGGAGTTGTTGTAATGTCGATGCCATATGTTTTCTTATTATATACACTTAGGAGATTTATATTTTGCGTGAAATTAAAACGCATTGTGGGATGGTTATTCTGTAAATCATGTTTTTGATTGGATGTTTTGTAATATATTTCTATAATTAATGCAGAAAATGTCTCCCATTTTTTTGTTTTATAACTTTGGTGATAGTCACAAAACAATAGCCATTTAAAGATCATATTTGGTGGAAAAACTCATCCTCATTATTTTCCTTTAATGGGGTTTGAATGGGGGATGGTCATAATAGGTAGTGTCCAAAAAAATATCCCATAAACCTAATACATATTCATGACCATCATTACGCATCATGAAAATAAAAAAATTATATGGGCTATATAATTTTATGAACTCCTTCCATTATGTCATGTGTGTTGGAATTGGTTCCCTCGAGACAACGTACATTGTTTTTTCAAAAACCTATATATTCAATGAGATGAATCTTAGTAAATATATTATCATACGATTATTATTATTATATGTGACATTAATATTGAAATATTTATGAAATTATTTGACACATCAAGAGGTTATAATAGTTCCCCACTATCATTAAAACATTAATATTATATAAAAATATTATTGATTATATGGCATATGGTCTAAAATACTTTTTATGAAAAGAAACATATGATGTTTTGGTTTTTAGGTGTTTTATAACAATATTAAAATTAGGAATCTACTAATTAAGTCTTTCACATGGTAATCTCAAAAAAAGGAGGTTATGAGGATAAACCCTCTGATAGGAAATCCATATGTTATATGTGTAATTGGATATTCCTATCGATGTACATGTGTATATACCCCAAGACATGATATTTGTATTTAATGTATATCATGAATCATGTGATTTTATGTATTGATGAAGACTATGATGACATATTCTCACAGTGAGGGAGGATACATTGGGCATGACATAAATAATATGACATTAATGAATAAGTAAAGAAAAGATTTATCCCTTATGTTTTAATGGAATTAGATATATTAGGCCCTTTAATTGAAATAGAAAAATATAATTATACCCATGACCATATATTTTCCATGATGAGATTTTTTTATGTATTTAAATAAATATATATCAAGCAGATAGGTAGATGACACAAGTACGAAATGTGCTTGATGAAATATCAATACATAGGGATTATATTACACAGTGAGAGTTTGTATGAGTTTGTTATAAATATGATATTAGATTCTATGTCTATTCCATCCTTGAAATATTTTTAGATTTTAATCTTTGGATTTTGTCCAACATTCTTAATGACATAGAGAAAGAGTCCAAAAGGTCCACAAAATATGTGTGTGCAAAATATCAGTTAAATTCTCTTTGAATTTAAAATTAGAATAAATATTATCCTCCATATGAATAATATAATTATTTTTTAGGTAATTTTGATCACATAATTTGAATCAAAAATTATTATCATTGGGAATATATATGTGTATAATATTAAATAAATATTTATTTTCTAGTAAGTGAAATTAATATTTATTTACCTATTTATTATATGCATGAATAATCAAAATAAGTTTATTTTTTTATAAAAAATTCTTATTTTAACTCATGTTTTGATAAATATTTATGAGTATTTATGGATGGAGTGAAGTTATCCATATGGAAATGATATATGTTATTTAATATCATTTAAAAATATATTTGTTTATTTTATAAATGATATTTTGTTGCTGCATGTTTTTGCACATAATGAAATATAACAGTAAAATTATTATTATTTTCACTACTAAAATTGATTTTCAAATAGAATAAATAACATGTTAAGTAATTTGTGTAATAATTAATTGTTTAACCCAAAGTATATAACCCAAATTATATCATTTCATGGTTAAGGTGAATTCACTATGAAGAACATGTTCTCCAAAGGGAACTCACTCTAGACTAAAGAGAACTATCTCAATAACTCTATCAAGAATGAGAGTTGATCCACCTCCACATCCATCTAAAGTCTTATATAACCTAAAATAATTCTTCAATCATTACGGAATTCATGTTGCTATCATCTATGAATAATACAAGGTCATTCATATCTATGAGAAAGCTTCTAGAGTAACATTAGTGGTGTTTCGAAGTTCATAGAGAATGTGAAAATACAATTATAGGAATTAGTCTTTGGATTCATTGTAGAAATGATTTTATGACAAGAAGGTCAACAAAATTCATTAACAATGAAATAATTATGAAATTGTAAATCTCGACATGAACCAATGGGTCTAAACTGGATGCGACATCACCACACACATGTCTCTGCATACGCAAGAGGCTGTCGACTAGAAGCGAGGGTATGAGTATGACAGTAGAAAGGCTATACCCTCAATATAATTTCATGGGATCAATAATCAACAACAAATAATATAATGAATAATCAGAGTAGACATGTGGAAAATTAAAGATGATTTCCATGTAATATAAATAAAGCATCTCTCATCAATTCAAATCATGCCCAATGTAAATAAAGAAGATAAAGTAAATAAATAAACATTTGATCCTATAGATTCTATCCTGATCTTCTACTATATCTACAGTCCTCTTCTCAACTATCGACCATAGGGTATCCCTCTTGCAAACTACAAGCACATCAAAATTCTTCAGTAGTGTGTGAGTACAAGACTAAGTAGGACACCACCAATGTGTCCTTAAACTAATGTGTTCTTGTATAATATTAAATTCTATAATATTTATTAATGTGTAACAATCACAAACAGAAAATCCAAAATCAAGCGGCTATGTGCTAACCAAGTCACCACGAAACCCCAAATATACCTTCTTCACCTCCATGCGGAAAAAATCATAACATTCATGGAAACATCTCAATGTAAGAGTCAGCCTCTAGATCTTCAATAGAACAACATGAACTATTCCACCAAGTTAGTAAATGCTAGACCATCATTCCCCATCACTATATTTGGGTCAGATCACTTAAACCATCATTCCCTACTATTTCCATGAAGGTTTGATCACTCATGATCATCATGCCCCTAGATCAATCCACAATAATCCATCATGTCCCATTATCCATATCAATCTTGTCATCAAGTCACATGAAGCGTCTGAACCTGATCACCCACTAGGGATACTGAGCCACGACGGGTCCACTTGTCTCATAGGTATAATGCAAAAGCAATAATAGCGTAGCATATACCATGCATATCTCATGGAATCAACGATGTCATATCAAGGCATGTATCAGGAGAAAATATAGCATCACCAACAATACAACATGTGTATCACACATCAACATGGAATCTATCTATCTCAATAATTCACATAAAGTAGGTTCATATGGTGTCACAGGCTATGCACACAACCACAAGCAATCCCAAGTCAATCATAGATATCAAACATGATAATACAATAATCATTCCATGGAATCTAGTATAATGAGAGCATAATAAGTTAAATAACTTCCTACCTCAAAAGTCGTTGATGTAAAATGGTAGGGGTAAACCAGTCAATAACACCTATTCATGACATTATTATCAAAATGTCTACAGTCGAGATTCACCAAGGGTCCTTAAAACCAAGACGGTCTATTTTATTTCAAATATAAATAAAATATAGTATTCGATGAAACATTATTTCAGATGAATAATTTCCAAATTATAGTATAGGAAAATGCATCTGATCACTATATAATCCTCAAGAAAAATGTTATCCCTAGATAATTTCCCATAAATTATCATTTCATTATTATCCTATGATAATATTTGCCCATAAATTATGTAACATCCAAGGTAATTAAAGAATATGATATTTTCATTTTTATTAATATTTTTGACTAAAATGTTAATTTTATTTTAAAGGGAGTGCTATTTTTGATGGAATACCCAACATGAAATAATGTGTTTCTCTGAAATCTCATGTTGCACACAATGCTGATTCATAATAGAAAAAAATAATATAATATTATTATTTTAAATGGTAGTTAACACCTAGCTATTGTATTGGTGGGAATGAATAGAACTAACCATATTATGTTTAAACATGTTTGTTAAATGTTTTTATAGTTATCAAAAAAACATTTAGAGGTTCAAAATGATAATGAATCCTCTTTTAAGAATAAATAGTCAAATATGTTTTTAAAGAGAGTTTTACCACCTTTTGACGGTGACCCATTTTTAAATCTAGTTTTGACAATATTATAAGTTATATTTGATAGAATAAACATAAAATTTATAATTGGGACATGAAAATTTACTTTGGGTAATTTTTTAGTATTTTTCAGATAAAGCTCATTTTCTTAATGAATAGTAAAAATGCTGCATTTTAATTCAAAATTGTCTTCTCATCAAATTTATTTATATAGGTATATTATCCTTATAATTTGGTTAAAATTTTAATTATATTATTTATTTATCATTTAATCCATTTTTGGTCATTGGAAGTAATTTTAATTTTATATTGGACATAAACACATGTCTATTTTTGAATAGTTTTTACTTCTTAAAAACCCACTTTCTCCTTTTGATGGTAGGAATTAATTTTAAATTAATTTCATCCAATTCTATGTTTTGAATTTTGAAAAATTTATTCAATATTTGGAAACTGTGCGTCCAAATATTTGGAATCTGTGGGTCCAAAATGGTAACTTAGGTAAATAATGGTGAAAATAATATTATAATAATATAAATTTTCTTTGACGCACGCTCTAACCTCATTTTATGGGTCATTTCCGACCATGGTCATCATTGGGTCAATTTTATAACCCCATGGAGCCAATTGGGTGTGGTAATGACCTTTTAAAAGATTTAATTTAATGAAAAATAAATATAACATAAACTTATATCATTTTACAGAAACAATTTTAAAGTCGGGTTATGTAACTGATCGCTTTGACTATAAATAGTCATAAGAAAGATCAAAAACATTTTATACATCATGGTATTTTATTTATAATTTTTAGATATTAAATAAATAAATTTATTTATGACACAATGATGATGCGGTGATGACCTTATTAATGAATGATTTAAATAAATGGTATTATAAATGTTAAAATAAATTTATTTTGAAACTTTTTTTGATATCCACAAATATTATGGATGATTATGACACATTAAATTTGAGTTAATTCATTTTTTATGGAATAAAGTTGTTATGAATTTAAAAAAATCAATTACTAATTAGTGTCAAAATTGGCATAAATGAATATTTAAAACAAATAATATTTTATTAAATCATACAATAATATTAAAATCTAAGATTCGTCCAAATAACATATATAATAATTCAAATGTAATTAATGATCCACTTCAGGGTTTCTTGGATTTTTATAGTAACTAGAGTAACTATATATTATGAAAATACAAGAAGACATGGTAAGAGTTAATGTTTTTAACTAAGGGTCAATCCAATACATAAGGTTAATTTTGTAACCTAAAGTTTCTAAAATTCATTGACTAAGATTATTTAGATCAATACTCATCTTATCTTTAAAATAAATCAGTTTGAAGTTATTAGAATTTAATAATTAATTAAAAATAAAATAATATTTCTTGACTTTCCTAAAGTGCCCCTCCTCCGTCATATAAAAGGGCACCACCTCTAACCTTTTAATCACACCTATCAAGCTCATCGGATCGTCCATCCTCTACTAAATTATTCTCCCAAAATATCCCTCCCTCTTCTATAAGGCTTAACTTAGGAAGAATGAAATTCAATATTGACTTTTGGATCAAATCAAAAGAAGTTACCTGATTTAGAGGTAACATCTTCTCTCAAGTTACTTTATTTTATTTTCCTTCTTCACTCCGCATGATTTTGTGATTATTTTATTACATAACAACACTGATATCCTAAATATAATATTATTTTTATGATAAGGTTTCCAACTACTCATAAACACACCCCCATCTAATGGATTTAGAACATACTATTTCTGTGTACAACAAACTACTGCCTCATGAACCGATGATTGTTCAATTATCTCCTACCGCCTCTCATGGCGGACACTAAGATTAAACTATTATTATATATTATATACATGATAATGAGGTTATCTATATAATTATTTAATGATCATTTATAACCTACTTTTATGCTTTTCATGTGGTACAAATATGATAATTTCATTTGAGGAAGTGCGGAATTCCACCCCCTCAGTCTAATATGAATCATTCATGTTATACAGGGAATGTATAAAGGTTGAATTTAATGAATCTATATAACATATATATTATATATATTATATTATATTTATAATATACATATGTATCATTTTGTTTTCATTTTTTTTAATATAACAAAAAAATGAAAGTAGTGTTCATGTGTACGTACGACCTACCATCTCCCTGAACGGTACATTTCATTTATTATCTAAAATTACATTGGATTATTCAAAATAAATATATACTGAATATATGTGTTATTTAAAACAATAATATCAATATGAAGTTGATGTAATTATGACTACATGGATAATTTACATATTTATAAGTCCATTTTCAACTCAAGTACCGATCATCGACTAAACATACAATATGAAATCAAATAATTAACTAATTGATATAACATGTTAATAAGTTATATAAAATTAAAAATAAACTTGTAAAAGTTTTCTAAACAAGTATAAATTTACCTAATTTTATTATTTAGGAAATTAATGAACGAACGAGAAATGACAGACATGAGGTAAGGGACTTCATCTCAATCTCCTTTCATTAAGGCATACTTTGATTTATACATGATATTAATTTATATGATGTATAATAAAACCATTTTAATTTTAATTTCATTCAAAAGGAATATTTTTCTACAAATGGTTTTACTAAATGACAAAGGACATGTTTTTAATGTATGTGGAGATAATGGCTTCTCTACCACCAAAACCATTATTTGATATTTGGAATCCTCTACATGCTAAAATGTTTTTAAAAGAAAAATAAATACTATATACCCTTTTTATGTATAATGATACTGATAATTATTTTGACAAATCATTGATTATATCAATATCTTTAAACGATCTCTTTTGATTGAACTATAGAAATGTTACTTTTTTTTATGCTTGTTTTGTGTGTTATGATTATTAAATGGTACATAGTCATTTGGAGGTGGTTATGTGATAAACTAAAATATGGGGGGTTCTATGATAAACCAAGGAAGGGTGGTCAAGTTATAACCTCCAATTAATTGGTTATGGATGTAGTCTGTATGGCTATTCCATTTGTAAGAATGTTTTTTGGAAGTTGACCATGTGGTTATTCCATTTAATTTTGATTATGTCTCAATTTTAGATTTTATATGTTATGTGTGTTATATATGGGTTTTATGGTATTCTTTTGGTCACAAAATGGAAATCAATGAGATTCTATTTAGTGAAGAGTATTTACTACTTCATATAGGTTAAATATATTTCTTTTGATGAGGTATTCATAGTTTACATGTTGTTTTGAAAAAAACAACCAGTTTTCCTTCGTTTTGTATCACTTACTGAGATTTTTATGCTCATCCCATGTTTTTAAATGTCTTAAAAAGGATTTAAAATATAATAGATACATGGATGGAAACATGTATAGAGTTTTGATGAAAAAACATTAAAAAACATGTTTCTTTTTAAAATATTTTGATTTTTTGAAAAAAACTGGATAGTGTGTATAATTGTTAACTTGGTAATAACAAAGTTGTTATGTATAATTTATGTCCTATTCTCTAAATATATAAACATAAAATTATCCTCTATGTGATTGAAATTCTAATTATTAACTTAACTCGAGTTTATGTAATGATTAATTTCGAGGCCTTATAGTTGGTATTAGATGTCGGTTTAGATAACTTTAGGAGTTATAATTTTGTTAATAGAGTATCCATAAATGATTGTTACATTTTGGTAAAATTTAAATGATATAGAATTTGAATATTACTATGTTTCTTCATCTAAGATATGTTTGTTCATAATGTTTTTCCACATAGGAAATAGGGAAGCAGTGATAGGAAGGCATACAGAGGGAAAGAACCCTCCAAATTAGCATCCTGAGATGGTCGGAATTGGAACTGAACAATTTGTTGTAGTGATGGATTAGTTGACTTAAGTGATAAATGGTGGGGGTGTCCATGCACAAGATCAACCAGATCAACCATAGAGGAATATTTTTGTAGTGGAGAATTTCTTGAGGCAACATCCCCCATCATTTAGAGGATCATCTGACCCTCTTCAAGTTGAAGGGAGGATCAACGCACTAGAAAAGATTTTCGATTTCATGGGTTGTATAATAAATAAAAAGGTTAGTCTTACAGTTTACAATTTTGATAGAGAAGCCAGTAAGTAGTGGACGATGGTTAAAAATATCAGGGGAAGTGAGGAATTTATGGTCATGAATGGGATGAATTCAATGGTATGTTTCTTGAGAAATATTATCCTAATTTAGTTCAACTTAGGATGGAAAACAATTCTTTGAATTGAAGAAGGAGGATAAATCAGTGGATTCTTATGAATCAAATTTCACTCGACTGGAAATGTATGCTCTAAATTTTATTTGATATCTTGGTAGTAAGATAAATCGGTTTTACTTAGGATTAGAGCCGCAATATCAAAGTTAATTAACCTCTTGTGAATTAAAAATCTATTAGAAACATGTCAAATGTGATGAGAATATAGAAATTGAGTTTTTTGATGATCATGAGTTCCATGAGAGAAGGAAAAAGAAGAGGTCTAATTGGAAGGAAAAGGTAAAGTATTCATCAGATAAGTCTAGAGGTAAGAAAATTAAATTTTCATATTGTGAGAAGTGTGGAAATAATAATCCTGGAATTTGTTTATCAAAGTCTAGGAAGTGCCTATGATGTGGTAACACTTTTCATATTTCTCATAACTATAATGAAGACAATCAGGCGGGCAATGAAAAGCCAGCGGTAAGACTTTTTAGTTGTAATGAGGTTATTCATTATGTAAATGTGTGTCCAAAGTTGATTACCCATGGTAGAAACTAGTCAGATCAAATGCAAAAGGGTGTGAATAAATCTTTTACTACTACTATAGTTGATGTGGGACCGTTAAATGAAGTGGTATCAGGTACTTTGTTTTTTTTCAGATTATGCCAATGTGTTGTTGGATTTAGGGTCTGCACATACATTAATTTCTGAGAACTTTTTGCGTAAATTTGGAATTATACCTCAATAAATGAATCTCAAACTTATGATAAAAATAAATGGGTGATATGTTGAGGAAAAAAATTCTAATAATATTCATATCCCTATATGTGGAAAGAATTTACCTGTAAACCTTGTTGTTTTTCCTCTAGTAGAGTTTGATATTTTTTTATAATGGATTGGATTTCTGTTTATCATTATAAGATTAACTATAGAGCTAAAGAGGTTTATTTATAGAAAGACTTCGAGTTTGTGTAAAAGAATGGACACTTACCATTGATAACCTATGAGGAAGATAAGAAACTATTGAATGAACGAAATGAATGTTACCTTGCACATATTGCTGAAATCAAAGGAACTGCTCATATTAATGATATGCCAGTAGTAAATGAGTGTCTTGATGTTTTTTCAAATGAGGTTCCAGGTATTATACCTGATCAGGAAGTTAAATTTACTGTTTAATTAGTTCTTTATGGTAAGCCAATTTCATAACCCCCTTATCAAATTGATCAAATTGAACATTTAGAGTTAAAGAAACAATTTTAGGTGTTGTTAGATAATGTTTCATTCAACCTAGAACATCAAAATGGGGTGATCTAGTCTTTTTTGTAAAAAATAAATATGATTCAATGAGACTTTTCATTGATTATAGAGCCTTTAATAATATCATTGTTAAGAACAAGTATACTTTGCCTCATATTGATGATTTTTTTTATCAGCTACCGGGAGCCAGTATTTTTTGAAGATTGACTTAAGAGTAGGGTACCATCAGTTGAAAGTAAAGGAATCATACATTATAAAAAATGTGTTTCATACTAAGTATGGCCATTATGAATTTGTATGTATGTCTTTTGGGTTATCCAATACACCAATGGTATTCATGGATATTATGAATATAATTTTCTATTTATTCTTGTATAATTTTTTGGTTGTGTTTATTCTTGAAATTTTGGTATATTCCAAAATTAAATAGGATCGTGAAAGTCATTTATGGGTTGTATTATAAACCTAAAAATAAAATAAATTGTATGGGAAATTTAGAAAGTGTGATTTTTTTTTACAAAAAATGCCTTTACTTTTTCACATTATTTCTAAAAATGACATAACTTTTGATGATGCTAAAACAAAATTTGTTGAAGAATGGCCAAGACCCACAAAGATAACCAAGATTCATAGTTTTCTTGGTTTGGTAGGATATTAACTAAGGTTTGTTGAAAATTGTTCATGGTTATCTATCCCATTGAGTATGTTTACTCGAAAAGGTGTCAAGTTCACCTGGACAAAATAATTTGATGTTTGTTTCAGGAATTGAAAAGAAGATTGGGGAATGCTCCAGTTTTGGCATTACTTTCCATAGATGGTCAATTTGTTATCTATATTCATTCTTAAATGAATGTACTTGGTTGTGTCCTAATTCTGAATTATCATGTAATTATATATGCTTCATGTTAGTTGAAAAATCATGAGTTAAATTACCCTACACGTGATTTGGAATTAGATTTTGTTGTTTTTGTTTAAAAATTTTGGAGGTATCATCTGTATGAAGTAAAATGTGAAATATATACTGACCAAAAAATATTAATGTATATATTCACTCAAAAATAATTAAACACGAGACATAGGAGATATTTGGAATTAATCAATGATTATAATAGCTCAATTCAGTACCATCTAGGAAAAGAAAATAAAGTGGTAGATGCTTTGAGTTGAAGAATTGATGCTACATTAACCATGTTGAATTTGTAATATGATACTTTGATTAAGGCTTTGATGAAATTTGGAATATAATTTGTTGGTGCAATAAATTCCTCTCTTTTTTATCAGGTGTCAGTGAAATCATCTCCATCAGACTGAATAAAGAAAGTACAAAAAAAAGATAGTGAGTTATAGAAAAAGATAGATTTGGTTCAAAAGGGTAAGTTACCTAAATTTAATAATGATAACGATTATGTTTTGAGAATTGAAAAGAGATTATGTGTGTCGTGTGATTCCTAGTTGAAGAAATAATTATTATGTGAAGATCATAGTTCTCTATTTTCAGTTCTTCCTAGAAGTACTAAGATAAATAGATATCTTCAGGAGTATTACAGGTGGGATGGAATGAAAATAGATATTGGGGACTTTACTGTGAATTTTTTGACTTCTCAACAGGTTAAAGAAGAGATGTTTTTACCGAAAGGTATGCTTTGGCCTTTACTTGTGCAAGAGAAGAAATGGTAAAATATATCATTAGAATTTTTTGTGAGATTGCCAAAGACATCTCAAGGTAATAATGAAATCTAGGTTATTTTCAATTGATTGACTAAATCTACTCATTTTATTCCTATTTTAGATAATTTATCCCTAGATAAACTCTTTCAGTTGTATGTTAAAAGGATAGTCAGGTTTCATGCAGTTATCATCTTCATTGTATATGATTGTGATCCCAGGTTCACTTCTAATTTTGGAAAGGCCTTTAGAACTCATTGCATACTAAATTAAAAAAATTTAAATCTTTTCATCCTCAATTAGATGGGTAGAGAAAACAAAAAATTCAGACATTGGAGGATATGAAATGTACTTGTTCAATGGATTACCCAGGATTTTGGGACAATCAAATTTCATTGGCTGAGTTTTCTTATAATAATAGTTTTCATTCCTGTATACAGATGGATCCATTTTAAGCATTACATGGAAAGTGTAACACCCCAGGTAAATAAATAATATGACATTTTCACATTTATCTATATTTTTGAATAAAATATTAATATAACTTTTAAGGGGACGCTATGCTCGATGGCGTACCCAATACGCAACAACGAGTTTCTTGGGAATCTTACGTTGCACTCTAATAATAAAATAATATTATTTTAAATTGTAGTTAACGCCTAGTCGTTGTAATGGTGGGAATGAAAAGAACTAACTAAAAAATTATTATATATGTTTTTCAAATATTTTTACTTTTTACAATAAATGTTAGAGGATTAAAAATGCTAATGAATCCAATTTTAAGCGTAAACATTCTAATATTCGTTAAAAGGTCGATTAACCGCCTTTTGATGACGAACCTCTTTTAAATCCACTTTTTGATAATTTTATATGTTATATATGACAAAATAAAATTCGTTTTTAGAATCGGGACATCAAAATTTACTTTGTGTAAATTTTTGGTATTTTTCTGGAAAAGTTAATTTTTTAATGAATAGTTAAAAATGTTGTATTTTAATTCAAAACCTATTGTTAATCTAATTTATTTATATGATTAGAATATATTTTGAATTTTTTTTAAAGTGAAATTAGAATATATTTTTACCATTTAATCCAACAGTGGTCATTGGAATTAATTTCATATTGAAATTGGACTTAAACTAGTGTCAATCTTTTGATACTTATTGTTTCATAAAAACACACTATTTGTTTTGACAGCGGGAATTAATTATTAAATTAATTAATGAAACATGTATGTTTTGAATTTTTTAAAATGGATATCATTATTGAATTCAGAATATCAAGTTTAGATTCGGGTGAATTTTTTGTATTTTTCTGAAAAACTTCAATTTTTCATGAATAGTGAAACCACTAAGTGGCAGTTTAAAAACTGTTTTTTCGTTTAAATGAAACTTTACCACTTCTGGGGTTTGAATTTCAAAAATCCAACATACATGGTTGTCATTTAGATGTAAAATGTGGTTCAATGGGATTAAAATATTTTTTGAGGAATAGTTACTCTTATGTTTGTAATCGCGATTAGAGGTAATTAGTGTAATTTAAGGTAAAGATAATGTTATAATAATATGAAATGACCTTGACACATGTTCTACCCATTATTGGATGAGTCATGGCCGACCAAGACAATCCATGGGTCAACTTGGGGACCCCATCGAGCAACTTTGGTTGGAAAATTACATTAAAATATTTTTATTTAAAGTTAAAATTAAAATGTCACAAACATGTGTTTTTTTACTAAAATAATTTTTACATGGGGTAATATAAGTCATATTTTTGACTATAAATATTCATTAGAAATATAATAATATTTCCTAAATTTTGATATTTTATATAATTTTTAGACATTATATAAATTAATTTATTTATGACACCGTGATGATTCAGTGATTACCACATAAATGAACGATTTAAATAAAATGAGAAGATAGGGTGAAATATAAGTCTTAAACTTGTCAAACACCTATTGAATGGGTGGATTTATAAACCTTATCACCTTATCCTCGAAATATATCCTTTTGGGACCTTTAAAATCCGAAAATCATTTTATAATAAAGTAATATTTTATAACGTTCCAAGAGTGCCCCTCCTCTCCTCTTATAAAAGGCCCCAACCTCTACCACCTTACACACACCTCTCAAGCCTTTGGCTCGGCCAAACCCTGCCCATTTCATCTCTCCACATCCCTCTATTCATCATTTAAGCCTCACATTGGGCATAATCCTTTCCAATGAATCCTTTGATCTCAAATAAAAGAGAGGTACCCGATTTAAAGGTAATGTCTTCCCTTGTGTTCTTTTGTCTTATTTTGCGTCTCCAAACCCCTAAGCACTTTTTATTACTTTTTTTTGTAACATCACCAGTATAATAAATATACTAGGATGTTTTTTTAAGAATGATTCTAGCTACACTTTCACACACCTTCGTCTAATGGTTAAAGAACATACTGTTTCTGTGGATGGCGAATTACTGCCTCACGAAACGATGATTGTTCAATATTATTTTAACACCTTTAAAGGTGGCCATTAAGATATAAATATATTTATATATGATATATAATATGTTTATGTTTTCCTTAAGATTTTGTATTTTTCATTTATGGCAGACCCTTATGGCTTCCATTATGGGTAAACGTGATATCTTCATTTTAGGAAGTGCGGACTACCGCCCCCTCAAAGTGATTTGATTCGTTAATGCCATATGTGGGACGTATAAAGGATGGAATTAATGTTATTACATATGATATCCTATATTAATTATAATATACCTTTATATCATTATTATTTCATTCCATTGAATATAAAAAAAAGAGAAATGAAAGTAGCGTTCATGCGTACGTACGGCTTACCGTCTCCATGAACGGTACATTTCATTTCTTATCTCCAACTGTTATGTACTATTATAAGTACACATATATAATGGATATATATGTAATATATTACATCTAAATGATATATATCATTCTGGAATTATAATATATGTATATCTCTCATTTTGTTTTAATTCAATTAATAGGACAAAAAAATGAAAGTAGCGTTCATGCGTACGTATGGCCTACCGCCTCCATGAACGGTGCTTTTAATTTTTTTTGAAAATGCTATGGAATAGTATAAAATGAATATATACTGGATATATTTTATATTTAAAACATCAATACTATTCTGGATATGATGTACCTATAACTACATGGAAAATTCTTTTCCAACAAGTTCAATTTTTACTCATGTACCGAACATCGACAAAAACGTATGATATGAACTCACTTTATTAACCAATTATTATAAAATTATAATATGTGATATGAACTGAATAATAATCTCTAAAGTATGTCTTTAAGAAATTATAAATTGACCAAATTGTATTATCTAAGAGATTAAAGAATGATCGATTCATGTCGAACACGAGGTAAGGGATCCAACCATTCTCTTTCTTTTTAAGTACTCTCTTTTATTCCATTTATTTTAAGCTCATCTTTATTATGTTTGGAGATGTTCTTTTATATTCATAAAACTGTAATTTTTATGTTAATATTATTAGAGGCCCTATTTTATCTCATAAATCCATTTTTGGAAGTTTTATGTGGCACTGTTAGGCTGCCGAGTTTTCATAAGGAATTTTTCATCTCACTTTTATTCTCGTGACATTTATGCTACGTTTGCCACTATTTACATTGAGTGGTGTGTTTACTTCCCATTATTATACTCTTTGTATAATATAATTTCATTTATGGGTATTTACATCTTCATTGTATGACCATTCTTCCATGGGGTGTATGTTTTGAAAGTTACCCAACTCGGTAAGGGGACCTTTGACCCTCCTATTTATAAAAGACTTCTTTTGTTATGTCTTTTAATTCACATACTATTATGTTGGGATATGTTCTTAAATATCCTTATTTATGTAAATTTTATTTCCAAGTAATGATATACCATTTTCTCTCTCATCAACTCATTTTGTGAATTTTAAAGTGACGTCGTTAGGCTGTCAGATTTCTATAAGGGAACTTCTTAACCCACTTTCATTTCATTGGGATAAACCTCTACTTCATGATTTTATTATGCCAAGATTATGTGTGGAATCTCTATGTTTTAATTTCTACAAACCTTTTTGTAGATATACTATTTCTACACATAATCATCTCATTGATAAATTCTTACGAACTTGTATGAGAAATAACAACCCTAACTCATTTCATTGAGTTAAATACCTATGTCATTGGTTTTGTTTTTCCAAGATTATGTGTGAATGACATCTGATTTTTTCACACTTAATATCCACTTATATTGGTTGTATTTATATTTCCCCCCACATAATTATGTTATATATTTATCCTTAATTTTAAGGATACCATCTTTATAATGGATTTTATCTCAATTTACATATCCATTGAGACTTCATTGTTGTTATGCACCAATTCACTCATATATGGTGTGTATACTTTAATTTGACATATTATATCATGAATCCATTTATTCTCTTGATATTATAAATCTAGGGTTAAATTTTATTCTGCAATTATTTGTATTCAAGTGTCTCTCATTTTGTTACAAACTCTTTAACAAAAATATCGTTTTAAATGTTTTAAAGATTCATTATTCTAAATATTTATATTTAATGTCCATGTTTTCAAAATGGTCTTCAGTATATACTTATATGGACATTAATGTTTTAAAATTATAATCCCATTAAAATCTTCAAAGTGTTATGGGACACCTTGATTCAAAAATCTCTTTTAAATGGTTTTTGAAAATGGATTGATAAATTCAATATCTTGGAATTACTTTTTGTGATTGCAAATGAAATGTTGTTATTAAAATGTTTATATTTTCAATATTTTATGTTTAATGATGGTACTTGGACATTTTACGGGTGGTTATGTGATAAAACATATGACGGATGGTGTCGTGAATACTAGGACGGGTGGTTACGTTATAACCTCCAATGCATTGGGTATGGAAGTTGGGCGTATGGCTATTCCATTAAGTATGTGTGGAAGTCGACCGTATGGTTATTCCATTTAAGTATGTTTATGTCCCAAGTTACCTTTATATGTTATGTGTTCTTTATATGGGTTTTATGGAAATCTTTTGGTTACAAAAGGGTAAGTAATGGTCTTTTATTCAATGAATAGTTTATACTACTTCATAATGGTGAAAAGTATTACTTTGGTAAAGTATTCATGGTTTACCATTTGTTTTGAAAAACTAACAGTTTTCCTTATTTGTGTATCCTTTACTGGGCTTTTTATGCTCATCCCAAGTTTTTCAAATGTTTTCCACATGAGTTAAATATGAATAGGGTCAAGGATGGGTTCATGGAAAGACATGCTATCTAAAAAATGGAACTAGACATGTTTCTTTTTAAGTGTTTTTTTTATTATTTTATGAAAACTTAGTAGAAGTGTATAATATGTAATCTTTTGATAGGTAATAGTTATGACCTAATTCTCTAAAACTCTAAACCTGAAAAGATACTCTATGTGAATTATTAATTTAATTCATGATTAAGTAAGGTTTAATTACGGGGCCTTATAGTTGGTATCAGAGGTCAGTTTAGATAACTTTAGAGGTTAGGGTATTCTCTAAGCATAAGTGACATTACCATAATGGATAGGATTTCAGAAAGAGTCCTAGTTTTGATAAAGTGAGTGAGTAAGTATATCATAGTGTTTATATTCCTCATTAGTAGATGGTGGTTTTTTTGATATACTAACACTGATATTTCTTTTTTTAGTGAATGGATGGATCTAGGAGGCACCAAAGTGACAATAGGTTTGAAGGAAACTGTGGTGGTTCTCTAATTAAGATACTGGATGAAATGGGGGATTCAATGAGGAAACTTTTGGTTTTTCTAAACCAGCTATCAAGGATTCATGATCAACCACTTGTACCTTGGTATGTTCTATAATTCATCATGTACGAGATGACCAATCAATGTGGATGTTCAGGTAATAATTATAAAGGTAAAAATTAGATTTTATATGACCCTTAATTTTTAGGTAATTATGGGTTATTATATGTTATGATGGAAAATGAAAGGAATGAGATAAACATGAGGTTAAAATATGTTATGATTATTTTTTAAGATTTTATCTCATTTTGGGGAATGTTTTATGAATTATGTAGTTTTGGAAAAAGGACAACACACAGACCATTTGACAACCTGCCGCATCGGACAAAGCTATGGGAATCGAACCCACAACCAAAGTGTGACTGGTATTTATCACCTACCACTGGAAAACATGAAGTCCCTGTTTAGTTTGACTAATTATTTTTAGTTAGATTGTTTTAGGAATCAAGAGTAAGTTTATTTTGAGTTATCTATGGAAATTATTAACCTATCATGGAGGATGTGTGATTAGGTTAATTACTTTTCAATATGAGGCTTTAAGAGAAACTGATGTTATTTGGAGATAAATTTTAATTTGTACCTTGGAATACTATGTCATTAAATCCTTCAAATATTTGGGTTTCAATCTTAGTTTTGTTTTCTTTGAATAATTTTATTGACAAATTGTTTATCTAATGGTCTTCATTGAACACTGGGTTTGTTGGACAAATTTTGGAGATTACGAATAGATTTTCTTTTTTATAAAGGATTATTCATTTGTGGATATTGTTCTAACAATTTTTGGTTTTTTATTTTTTCTAAATACATGGGAAATATATAGTTCTCTTTTTTGGATTAGGTGATTATCAAGAAGTTGATTATAGTACTCTTAATGCGAACAAGTCTTCCTAAATACTCATCTTTTGGAGAAAATATGAGTTTTATTAAGGAAACTAGTAAAAGTTGAAAGTCTACGTGACATGTAAGTATGTTTCATTATGATTTAGTTAAGCTCAAAAATAAATTCCTCAATGAAGAGTAACTTAAAACAAAAATGTTGTCTGTTAACTATTCCTACTGGGGAATCGAATATCGTTAAACCCATCACAAGATTGTGATTTTCATATGGTTAACATTATCCTAGACATGTTTACTATCACTATCCCTCAGAACATGACCCTTTGTTTTTCCCTCCATATCCATGTTTTCCTACATGGAATACTGGTATGAGTTAACTCGGGTGACCTTTGTAGTTCTCTTTCTTTATTTTAAAGTGATTGTTTTACTGACTCTTGTTCCAATGTGGGATTTTCAATGATGTTTCAAAGCCCAATTTTAAAATTGCGAGGATGCAATTCCCAAAAGGGGGGAAGGATGTAACACCCCAGGTAAATAAAGAAAATTACATTTTCACATTTATCCATATTTGTGAATAAAATATTAATATATCTTTAAAGGGGACGCTATGCTCGATGGCGTACCCAATACGCAACAACGATTTTCTTGGGAATCTTACGTTGCACTCTAAAAATAAAATAATATTATTTTAAATTGTAGTTAACGCCGAGCTATTGTAATGGAGGGAATGAACATAACTAACTACAAAATGATTATATATGTTTTTCAAATATTTTTACTTTTTACAATAAATTTTAGAGTATTAAAAATGCGAATGAATCCAATTTTAAGCGTAAACATTCTAAATATCTTTAGAAAGGTGATTAACCGCCTTTTGATGATGAACCTCTTTTAAATAAACTGTTTGAAAATTTTATATGTTATATTTGACAAAATAAAATTCTTCTTTAGAATCAGGACATCAAAATTTACTTTGTGTAAAGTTTTTTTATTTTTCCGATAAAGTTCATTTTTTAATGAATAGTGATAAATGTTGTATTTTAATTCAAAACCTATTTTTAATATAATTTATTTATATGATTAGATTATCTTTTTAATTGGTTTTAAAGTGAAATTATAATATATTTTTACCATTTAATCCAATAGTGGTCATTGGAATTAATTTAATATTGAAATTGGACTTAAACTACTGTCAATCTTTTGATACTTATTGTTTCTTAAAAACACGGTATTTGTTTTTCCAGCGGGAATTAATTATTAAATTAATTAATTCAACTTATATGTTTTGAATTTTATAAAATGGAAATAATTTTTTAATTTGGAATATCAAGTATAGCTTAGGGTGAATTTTTGGTATTTTTCTGAAAAACTTCAATTTTTGATGAATAGTGAAACAACTATGTTGTAGTTTAAAAACTTTTTTTTCTTTTAAATGAAACTTTACCACTTCTATGGTTTGAATTTAAAAAATCTTACATACATGGTTTTCATTATGATGTAAAATGTGGTTCAATGGGAACAAAATAATTTTTTGGTGAATAGCTACTCTTAAGTTTTTAATCGCGATTAAAGTAATTAGTGTAATTTAAGGTAAAGATAATGCTATAATAATATGAAATGACCTTGAAAAATGTTCTAACCTTATAGTATGAGTCATGGAAAACCAATAAAATCCATGGGTCAACTTGGGGACCCCATGTAGCCACTTTGGTTGATAAATTAAATTAATTCATTTTTATTTAAAGTTAAAATTAAAATGTCACAAACATGTGTTGTTTTACTAAAATAATTTTTACATGGGGTTATATAAGTCATATTTTTTACAATGAATATTAATTATAAATATAAACATATTTCCTAAATCATGATATTTTTTTAATAATTTTTAGAAATTATATAAATTAATTTATTTATGACACCGTGATGATGCAGTGATTACCTCATAAATGAACGATTTAAATAAAATGAGAAGATAGGGTGAAATCTAAGGCTTACACTTGTCAAAAACCTATTGTATTGGTGTATTTCGAAACTTTATCACCTTATCCTCGAAATATATCCTTTTGGGACATTTAAAATCCTAAAATCATTTTATAATAAAGTAATATTTTATAACCTTCCAAGAGTGCCCCTACTCTCCTCTTATAAAAGGCCCCCAACTCTACCACCTTACACACACCTCTCAAGCCTTTGGCTCGGCCAACCCCTACCCATTTTATCTCAAAAAATCCCTCTATTCATAATTGAAGCCTCATTTTGGGCATAATCCTTTCCAATGAAGCCTTTGAGCTCAAATCAAAGAGAGTTACCCGATTTAAAGGTAATGTCTTCCCTTGTGTTCTTTTGACTTATTTTTCATCTCCGAACCCCTAAACTCTTTTTATTACTTTTTTTTTGTAACAAACCCAGTATATTAAATATACTATGATGTTTTTATAATATGTATTCTAGCTACACTTTCAGACACCTTCGTCTAATGGTTAAAGAACATACTGTTTCTGGGGATGGCGAATTACTGCCTCACGAAACGACGATTGTTCAATATTATCATAACACCTTCGAAGGTGGCCATTAAGATGTCAATATATTTATATATGATAAATAATATGTTTATTTTTTCCTTAATATTCTGTATTTTTCATTTATGGCATACCTTTATGGCTTCCGTTATGGTTAACCACGATATCTTCATTTTAGGAAGTGCAGATTACCGCCCCCTCAAAGTGATTTGATTCATAAATGCCATATGTGGGACGTATAAAGGATTTAATTAATGGTATTACATATGATATCATACTAGAATTATAATATACCTTTATATCATTATTATTTCATTCCATTTAATACAAAAAAAAAGAAATGAAAGTAGCGTTCATGCATACGTACGGCTTACCGTCTCCATGAATGGTACATTTCATTTCTTATCTCCAAATGTTATGTACTATTATAAGTACACATATATAATGGATATATATGTAATTTATTACATCTAAATGATAGATATCATTCGGTAATTATAATATATATATCTCTCATTTTGTTTTAATTCCATTAATATGAGAAAAAAATGAAAGTAGTGTTCATGCGTATGTACGGCCTACCGTCTCCTTGAACGGTGCTTTTAATTTTTTTCCAAATGCTATGTAATAGTATAAAATGAATATATACTATATATATATGATATTTAAAACATAAATAATATTCTGGATATGATGTACCTATAACTACATGGAAAATTCGTTTCCAACAAGTTTAATTTTTCCTCATGTACCAAACATCGACAAAAACGTCTGATATGAACTCACATTATTAACCAATTATTATAACATTATAATATGTGAAATGAAATGAATAATAATATTTAAATTAGGTCCTTAATAAATTATAAATTGACCAAATTTTATTATTCATGTGATTAAAGAACGATCGAGTAATGTCAGACACGAGGTAAGGGATCCAACCACTCTTTTTCTTTTTAAGTACTTTTTTTTATGTCATTTCTTTTAATCTCATATTTCTTATGTTTAGTGATGTTATTTTATATTCCTCATACTGTACATTTTATTTTCATATTATGAGAGACCATATTTGATCTCATAAATCCATTTTTTGAAGTTTTAAGTGGCACCGTTAGGCTGCCGAGTTTTCGTAAGGGATTTTTCATCTCACTTTTATTCTCATGACATTTATGCTATGTTTGCCACTCTTTCCATTGAGTGGTGTATGTACTGCCCATAATTATACAATTTGTGTAATATAATTTCATTTATGGGTATTTACATCTTCATTGTATGAACCTTCTTCCATGGGGTGTACGTTTCGAAAGTTACCCAACTCGGTAAGGGGACCTTTCACCCTCCTATTTTTAAAAGACTTATTTTGTTATGTATTTTAATTCACATAATATTATGTTGGGATATGTTCTTCTATATACTTATTTATGTAAATTTTATGTCCAAGTGATGAGATACCATTTTCTCTCTCATCAAATCATTTTCTGAATTTTAATGTGAAGTCGTTAGGCTGTCGGATTTTTATAAGGGAACTTCTTAACCCACTTTCAATTCTTTGGGTTAAACCTATACTTCTTGATTTTATTATGCCAATATTATGTGTGGAATCTCTATGTTTAAATTTCCACAAACCTTTGTGTATATATTCTATTTCTACACATAATCATCTCATTGATAAATTCTTCCGAACTTGTATGGGAAATAATAACCCTATCTCATTTCATTAAGTTAAATACCTATGTCATTGGTTTTGTTTTTCCAAGATTATGTGTGAATGACATCTGATTTTTTCACACTTAATATTGACATATATTGGGTGTATTTATATTTCTCACACATAATTATGTTATAGATTTATCCTTAATTTAAGGATACCATCTTTATAATGGATTTCATCTCAATTTACATTTCCTTTGAGACTTCATTGTTGTTATGAACCAATTCACTCTTATATGGTGTGTATACTGTCCATTGACATATTATATCATGAATCCATTTATTCTCATGATATTATAAAGCTCAGATTAAATTTTATTCCGCAATTATTTGTATTCAAGTGTTTCTCATTTTGTTAAAAACTCTTTAACAAAAATATCGTTTTAAACGTTTTAAAGATTCATTATTCTAAATCTTTATCTTTAATGTCCATGTTTTCAAAATGGTATTCAGTATTTATTTATATGGACATTAATGTTTTAAAATTATAATTCCATTAAAATCTTCAAAGTGGTATGGGACACTTTGATTAAAAAATCTCTTTTAAATGGTTTTTGAAAATGGATTGATTAATTCAATATCTTGGAATTACTTTTTGTGATTGAAAATGAAATGTTGATATTAAAATGTTTATAATTTCAATCTTTTATGTGTAATGATGGTACTTGGACATTTTACGGGTGGTTACGTGATAAACCATATGACGGGTGGTGCCATGAATACCAGGATGGGCGGTTACGGTATAACCTCCAATGCATTGGGTATGGAAGTTGGATGTATGGCTATTCCATTATGTATGTGTGGAAGTTGACCGTATGGTTATTCCAATTAAGTATTTTTATGTCCCAAGTTACCTTTATATGTTATGTGTTCTTTATATGGGTTTTATGGTAATCGTTTGGTTACAAAAGGGTATGTAATGGTCTTTTATTCCATGAATAGTTTTTACTACTTCATAAATGTGAAAGTATTACTTTGGTAAAGTATTCACGGTTTACCTTTTGTTTTGAAAAAACTAACAGTTTTCCTTCTTTGTGTATCCTTTAATAAGATTTTTATGCTCATCCCAAGTTTTTGAAATGTTTTCCACATGACCTAAAGATGAATAGGGTCAAGGATGGGTTCAAGGAAAGGCATGCTATATAAAACATAGAACTAGACATGTTTATTTTTAAGAGTTTTTTTTATTATTTCATGGAAACTTAGTAGAAGTGTCTACTATGTAATATTTTGATATGTAATAGTTATGAAATAATTCTAAAAAACTCTAAACCTGAAAATATCCTCTATGTGAATTATTCATTTAATTCATGATTAAGTATGGTTTAAGGCCGGGGCCATATAGAAAGAGGTGTCGAACACCAATTTTTTTTGATGACGTACATGGAAGGAAAATGATGGGACCAAAATTGGTTGAAGATATGGAAGAAGAAGTTCATTTTATTCAAAAACACTTGACGACATCTCAAAGTAAGAGAAAAAGTTATAAGGATAACCGAAGGAATTATATCTCTTTTGAGGTAGGTGATCATGTCATTCTCAAAGTTTCACCATTAAAAACTAGGATGTGTTTTGTTAAGAAGGGAATGTTTATTATTAAGTTCATTGGACCCTATAAAATTCTAGATAATGTTGGATTAGTTGCATACCGAGTAACATTTCCTCCAAATTTAACCCTAGTACACAATTCTTTTCATGCTTCAATGTTAAGAAATTATATGCTCGATCCATCTCATTTTTTGAATCCACAGGTAGATCAGTTGGAAGAGAATATTTCTTATTAGGATCAAACAGTATAGATATTTGATCATAAAGAGAATGTATTGAGGAATAAGGTGATTCGTAAGGTAATGTTTTTGTGGTAACACCATATGGTTGAAGTGGAAATATGGGAATTAGAAAAATCTATGAGGGATAAATAACTCATCTTATTTGATTAGTAAATAAAAATTTCAAGGTTGAAATTTCCAAAAGGGGGAAGGATGTAACATCCTAGGTAATTAAAGAATAGGAAATTTTAATATTTATTTATATTTTTGAATTAAATATTAATTTAAATTTAAAGGGGATGATATTTTTTCTATCGTACCTGACACACAACAATGGGATTCTTCGAAATCTCATGTTGCACACAAGGCTGAGTCAAACTGGAAAAAAATCTAATATTGTTATTTTAAATGGTAGTTAACACCCAATCATTGTATTGTAAGGAATAAACTAAACTAACCATATTAATATTAAACATGTTATTTAAATGTTTTTACAGTTATCCAATAAACATTTAGAGGCTCAAAATGATAATGAATCCACTTTTAAGAATAAATACTCTAATATTTTTTTAAACGGAGTTTTCCCTCCTTTTGATGGAGAACCCTTTTTAAATATAGTTTTTGAAAATATATTAAGTTGTATTTTATAAAATAAACTTATTATTTATAATAGGGATATAAAAATTTACTTAGGGTAATTTTTTGGAATTTTTTTTGATAAAAGTTCATTTTTTAGTGTATAGTGAAAAATACATCATTTTAATTCAAAACTACTTTTTCATAAAATTTATTTATATAGTTAGATTGTACTTTTAATTGGTTTTAAAGTTTAATAAAATTATATTTTAATAATTTAATCCAATTTTTGTCATAGTAAGTAATTTCACATTTAATTTGGATATAAACACATATCAATATTTTAATAGTTTATACTTCTTAAAAACCTGCTTTCTGGTTTTGACAATGGGGATTAATTTTACATTAATTTATACCATTTTTATATTTTGAAATTTGAAAAATGGATTCCATATTTTGAATCAGGGGTTACTAATTATTTTAATAGGTTACTTTTATTTTTTTACATTATGGATAGTAACTTCAGTAATTATTTTTATTTACCATGGTTAAAGGTTAAATTAGGTAAATAAGGGAAAAATAATTTTATTATAATATAAATTTACCCTAACAAATGTCATAACCTAATTATATGAGTCATGGAGTACCATGGGAATCCTTGGGTCGATTTTAGATCCTCATTAAGGCACTTGGATGTGATAATTTCCTTTTATAATATTTAATTTAATGAAAAATAAAAATAACATAAACCTAAATTTTTTTATAAAAAAAAATTTAAAGTGTGGTTATTTAACTGATCTATTTGATTATAAATATTAACAATAAATATAAAAATATTTCATACCTCATGCTATTTTATTTATAATTATTTTACATTAAATAAATTTATTTATTTATGACACAATGATGATGCAGTGATTACCTTATTAATGAAACATTTAAATAAATGATATTATAAATGTTAAAATAAAAATATTTTTACACTTTTCATGCCATCCACAAATTTTATGGATGCATATATAATATTACATTAGATTTAATTCATTTTTGTAAAGTAATCAAGTTGTTATGACTTTAACAAAAATCAATAACTAAATAGTGTTAGAATTGTCATAAATGAGTTTTTAAAACAAATAATGTTTTATTAAATGGTATAATAATCCTAAAAATATACAATTTGGACAACTAACATATATAATGATAAAAATTTCATTAATTATACACTTGAGTTTATCTTGGAATCTTATTGTAACTATAGTAACTATATATTATGAATATACAAGAAGTCATGGTAAGAGTTAATGTTTTTAACTAAGGGTTAAATCCAATAGATATGGTTAATTTTGTAACCTAAAATTTTATAAAACCAATTGTATGAGAGTATTTAGACTCATAAGCATCTTATATTAAAAATATATCACTTTTTATTAAAACTCGAAAATCAATTAATAATAAAATAATATTTCAAGGCTTTCCAAAAGTTCCTCTCCTCCCTCTTATAAAAGGACACCACCTCTAACCCTTTAATCACACCTCTCAAGACTATTATCTCATCCAAACTCTACTAAAATATTCTCTGAACATCCCTAAACTCTTCCTATAATCCTTACTCTTGGTATAAGGCAATTAATGAAATATTTTAGGCTCAAATCAAAATATGTGACCCAGTTTAGAGGTAATGTCTTCTCTCAGGTTCCTTTCTTTTATTTTTCTTCTTCAATCCCCATGTTCTTATTATTATTTTATTACATAAAAACACGAGTATAATAAATATTCTAGGATTTTTTTGTAAGATATTTTTGAAGTATACTTACGCACACCTTCATCTAATGGGTTTAGAACATACTGTTTCTGTGTATGGAAAACTACTGCCTCATGAAACGATGATTGTTCAATTATCTCCTACCACCTCACATGGTGGTCATTATGATAGAAATATAATTATATATTATATATATTATATTTAAGTTATATATATGATTCTGTAATTCTCATTTAGAACTTACCTTTATGCTTTTCATGTTGTATAAATATAATTATTTCATTTGAGGAAGTGTGAACTGCCGCCCCCTCAAAGTGATATGACTCGTTCATGTTATTCAAGGAACGTATAATGGATGGAATTATTTAATCTATGTATAATATATAATATAGATTTTATACTGTATTTATAATATACATATGTATCATTTTTTCATTATTTTGATATGAAAAAAATGAAAGTAATGTTCATGCGTATGTACGACCTACCATCTCCAAAAACGGTTCATTTTGTTTCATATATCTAAGTACTATGGATTTATTAAAATACATATATAATGAATCTATGGGTTATTTAAAACATGAATATAAATATTAAGATGATGTAATTATGACTACATGAATAATTTACCTAATTATATGTTCATTTTCGACTCAAGTACTGAACATCAACTAAACATTTGATATGAACTCAAATAATTAAAAAAAATTTAACATGGTAAAAAGTTATATAAAATGAATAATAAACTTGAAAAATGTTCTGAAGAAATTATAAATTAATCTAAGTTTATTATTCATGAAATTCAATAATGAACAAGACAAGTTGGATATAAGGTAAGGGACTTCAACTTAATCTCATTTCATTGAGGAATACTTTGATTTATACAAGACCTTATTTTATATGTTGAATAATAAACAACTTTTACTTTTAATTTAATAAAAAGGAATAATTTTATATGAAGTGTTTTACTAAACGACAAAAGGAATGCTTTTAACGAATGTGGCGACAATGACTTCTCTTACACCACAACCGTTATTTGATATTTGGATTCCATTACAAGCCATAATTTTTTTAAAAGAAAAATAAATACTACATACCCTTTGTATGTATTTTGGTATTGAAAATGGTTTTGAAAAGGCATTTATTATTTCAATATATAGAAATTATCTCCTTTTATTGAATAGTAGGAATGTTACTTTTCCTTTATGCTTGTTTTATGTGTTATGATTATAAAATGGTACTTGGACATTTGAAGGGAGGTTATGTGATAAATTAGATGACGGGTGGTTCCATGATAATCCATGGATGGGTGGTTACGTTATAACCACCAATTAATTAGGTATGGATGTCGGTGATGTGGCTATTCCATTTGTAAGAATTATTTTTGGAAGTTGACCTTATGGTTATTCCATTTAGGTTTGATTAGGTCTCAAGTTTAAACATTAAATGTTATGTGTCATATCTATGGTTTTTATGGTGATATTTTGGTTAAAAATGGGTAAGAAATGAGCTTATATTTATTGATGATTATTGACTACTTCATAAAGGTGAAATGTGTTATATTATTATAAAGTATTCCTGGTTTACATGTTGTTTTGAAAAAAAAACTAACAATTTTCTCTCTTGGTGTATCCATTACTGAGATTTTTATGCTCATCCCATGTTTTGAAATCTTTTCATTGGATTTTAAAGGGAATAAAGACATGGATGGGAACATGGAAGGATTTGTTATGAATAAACATGAAACAAAACAATGTATCTTTTTAAAAAAATTTGTTTTATAAAAAAATTGATAGTGTGTAGAAGTGTCAACTTTGTAATAATAAAGTCGTTATATATATGTTATGACCTAATTCAATAAAGCTATAAACCTGAAAAATCCATGATGTTATTGAACGTCAAATTATTGACTTAAATCAAGATTATGTAATGTTTACGGTCGAGGCCTTATAAATTACCCTTTGATAATTTGATGCAATTAACCACAAAATTTTTAGATAACTATTTTTGATAGGATGACTAAATTTCCATTATTAATTCAAATAAATTATCAGATGATAGTTTTATATATTATCTATGGATTAATCCATGCAATTTCCCTTTGATAATTTATTTTAAATGGTCCAATTAAAATGAAAAAAATCATATTGAAAAGTATATTTTTTACTTCAAAACAAAAAAATGATTTAGGTTATGCTCATCGATATGAATCCAACAACACCGACAGTGCGTAATTCCCATCAATATCACAAAAGATAATGAAGAGAGAACTTTAAAGGATAGTAAAATGAAATAAAAAATAAAATAAAATAAAATTAGATGAAATAGAGACATGAGAAACATAGAGTTCACCTCCCTAAATTTTATTATTATTATTATTATTATTATTTCCTTTATTAAATGATTCTCTTTAATTTCATTAAGGATAAAATATTATGGTTTTCCCCCTTCCCTCTCTTAATTTAAGTGCCAACTTATCATTGTTTTTTCACTTCCCATTTTAAAACAATTTTTAAAACACACGTTTTCTACTGTTAATAAACCCAAAAATCAATAAGGAGTTATTTATTTTCACTTATTATGGTGTTACTAATTTAATTGTAGTCAAATTTGTTATAAATTAGAGTTTTAAAAAACATCCAATGTTATTAATGGAGGCCTGCTCATTTTTCTTTTTGGGAAGAAGAAGACGCATTAAAATGATTTTTTATATTTAAAAAATGGATTAATTATTAAATAATTATTAAAAATAAAAAATAAATGACACCAAATTCCCATTACTCACAAATTTTATACCCCTCCTAGGGTAAAAACCTAGTTTTCGATTTAACGG
This sequence comes from Viscum album, assembly GCA_963277665.1. NCBI lineage: Eukaryota > Viridiplantae > Streptophyta > Magnoliopsida > Santalales > Viscaceae > Viscum > Viscum album. The sequence continues at coordinate 1,039,700,115 of OY728134.1, read as the reverse complement.
TGGTCTCATATTTCATAGATGATGAAAATTTTGAGAGATATTAATTATTTATTTTATAAAATTGAATAAATAAATAATTAAGTATGAAATAGGATTTATCATGTGTGATGTTTTAAAAAAACCTAGCATGCATAAATGTTATACCCTACCTTGAATAAACCCCACATTCCGGACCTAATGGCGATCATAGATTTTTCATATGATGCATCATTTGGGAGATATCAAATTATTTTCAAAATTAATATAATAAAAATATTAAATAACTTATCCTCTTGAGAGACCTAACTAAGCATCCAATGATCACAGATTTTATACCCCGCCTAGGGTAAACACCATGTCTCATACCTAATGGAGGTCTCATATTGCTTATATGACATGCCATTTTGGATACAATAAATTATTTGGATAATTTACATCCAAATAATTTTATATATTTAACATTTTTATTATGTTAGTGTAGAGGTTTTGCAGGTCCCTGAATCTCTCACTTACTCAGTGTCTGACTCTGAAAATATTTCATTAAATATTCCAAAGTGTTAAGTGGGCTTTTACCCTTACATAAATCATTTAATACATTTATTGAGTGAATTTATTTGATAAATTATTCTTTTCAAAGAAAAAAATTATAATATATCAACAATAGAGTAATTTTTATCTTTATAAAAAATAGGATATTTCAATTCTCCCCCTCTATCAACTTCTCATCCTCGATAAGTATCTATAGTGGTCTTTCTCAAACAACTCAGGCCACTGAGCTAAAACATTAGACTCACTTTCCAATGTTTCCTCTTGGATTCATCCATGATACCATCGAATTTGGACTAGTGGTGACATATTTTCTCACAAAACCCTCCCATATCTATAAATGATCCACACTAGATTCTGATCCCAATATGAATTCCTCCCCAAATCAATTTACTCACAATCAAAAATATGTGTTCTGTTGGTATGTACCTCTAAATCTTTGACACATGTAACACATCATGCATGCCTTGATAGCGAGATTGGAGGTCTAAACGATATGCCACTATCCCTATATAGCCATTGATATCAAAGGGTACCATAAAAGAAAGTTTTATATTATCATTCTTCCTTATACATCTCCTCCACAACTGAGTAGTCACTCACAAAAAAACATGATTACCCACAGTGAACTCAAAGGGTCTCCTCCTAAGGATGTCATAAAATATATGTCTTCTCTGAGTAGTGATAAACCACTTCACAATCAAATAAACTACCCTGGAGGCATCCTGAACCAAACCATTACCACATCAGCTATATCAACTGCCTCATGCCAACAAGAGTTTATTGGAAAGGTCTCCCATAAATATCCTCATAAGGTGTCATATAAATCAAATCTTGGTTACTATTATTAAGACTTTACTCATTCAATTATAGGTTATCATTCAATGATCCATCGATGTCTATAATTTATGATAAAATGATATACTCCAATATTAATATAGTTTTCTCAAACCATACATCAGTTTGAGGATGGTACGCCATGCTCAATCTTTGCTGAGTCCCTAGGGTTTCCTGTAATCCATTCAAACAATGGAATGTAAAACATTTGTCTCGACCCAGCATCTATGTATCATGTTTAGTTCCCCTTTAGTTACAATATAGCGAATGATCTTATGTTATTTGTAAATAATAAATCTCCCACTAAAGAGATTGTTTCTCAAAAAAATTAAGGATTGGATCATATTTTCGAACTCCAAATCATTTTTATGGTAGTTCCACTCTTCGAATCATAGCTTATGTGACCCATAGGATACTACCTAATCTCTTTGCATCAAAGACACTCTAAATATTATTCTGGATGCAGAATAGTACACTGCATAACCAATCCCAGTCATAGGGAGTGTTAGTACTCAACTGGTTTTCAAACTTCTCTTTACTTGAGGAAATCCTCTTCACACTGGTCTGACCATAGTAACATCACTCCCTTCTTTGTTAGTGTTATCTAGGGTGTTGATAATCAAAATAAGTCTAAGATAAAAAAGTAGATAAATTCTACTAAACCTACAAATCCCAGAATCTTAAACATGTTGGTACATGTCCTTTGAAAGACTACTAAAACATTCTCTAGGTCTACAAATATAACAGTCTCATAAACCACATGTTCAGGTAACTTCACCTCTCAAAACCTAGATGTCAAACTTTGGTAGCTTAGAATAAATCTTCTGGGCTCGAACTGAACTCAGAACTATATTTTAGTGTCTAGCATGTTTCCTTGGTTTCATTAAGTGGTTTAGGATATCACTGATGAACACTACGGAGAAAGAGTATGAGTATGGATGAAAGGTCATGTTCATGATGACCATGAACACGGCTGGTGCATTCTTCATCCTAAACAGTATCCCAAAATACTCATACAGTCCATATCTACTCTGAAATATCATCTTTGGAATATACTCCTATCAAAATTGCAACTATATGTATCTTGATCGTAGATTAATCATGGAGAATCACTGAGCTCCATGTAGTTAAACAAAAAGATCATTGATATAGGGAAATGGATATTAATTCTGTATTGTTACATGGTTCATATTCCGATAGTTAATGCACTGTCAAAGACTACTATCTACCTTCCTAGAAAAAAATATATTTAAACCCCATAGTAATGCACTTGGCTTTATGAGTCCCTTCTTCTCCAATATATCCAATAGAACTTTGATATCCTTCATCTCGGTTCGCTCTATACGATACGGGGTACCAAAATGTTTTCACACCAAACACAATCCCCTTTTAACATAACCCATTGATCCTTTAGAGCTTCTACTTGGTCAATGATCCCTGACAATTCCCATTACTCAACATCTTCAGTGCCTCTAGTTCCCTAGGAGGACGAAGAATGGTGGAGTGGATGTAATGGAATATTTGACCATAATTCTGAATTCATATGCCTCGGAAAGGCACTAAGAGAATGTATTCTAGTTGAAGCATCCCTGCTAACAATGTTAAGAATATGTGAAGGAATAATCTCAACTGAATTCTCATACACATCCAATGGTAATAATGAAACATACTTCCTTGTGGGTGTATATTGGCATGCTTCCAAAGTAGTTTCATAAGACTATGTCAACTTGAAAACTTATGTAACGTGAAGGAACACACTTATGAAAAGAAATAGGGTCATTCGTAAAAACACTAATCATTCTATGGGATCACACAGTGTTTCTCATAACCATGTTATGGGATCAAACAATGTTTTCTTATGAGTCTATCCTTAACTCAATGTATAACCCTCCTAGCACTAACCCTTGTCTTCATCCCGGAATGTTAGTCAGAATCATCATATATATACTGACACAAACACACACTAAGTTCGACTAATTAATTACAATAAGGATATATCAAAACATAATGAAACAAAAATATATGAAAAAAAGAAATTATCCCGAATTAGTAGCGCAAAACGAGGCGTTTAATTAATACAATATTGTGCAACACAAAAATGGGTATAAATATGGATTGTGAATCAAAGTGCCTAATCATGAGTCATGAACACTTTAAAAATACCATAAATCAAATATCAACATCATGTGCAAAAACTTGAGATGAATTTAATCAAGAGTAATACTAAAACATAATATCCCATTTTATGGAAACTCAGAGGTCCACTATATAGTGAAGGAAAGACACTGTGTCAGTTCCCCTACCTGAGTCACATACACCCTTTTACCTATCTATTTTGTCCCATAAAAAGTCCTTGATATGAAACAAGTTAGTGTATCATGAGGCTCTTATACCATTTTGTAACATCTCATCCTGAACCAACGAGTCCAAGCCAGGTGTGATGTGACCTCATGTGAATATCCTCGTGCACAAGGCCGCTAACTACCAAAAAGTGTCTAAGTTCTTCAGTGGGGAGACTATACACTATATATAATCTCAGAGAATATATAGTAAACAATAAACAATATTATAAATAATTAGGGTAAACATGCAGAAATGTAAAGATGTCATATATTTAATAAAAATAAAGCAGCTCTTGTAAATGGAAAGCATGTCCAAGGAAAATAAAATAAATAAAGTAAATAAATAAATAATGGATCCTCTTGAGTCCATCCTAAACTTTTACATGATACATTATCCTCTTCTCACCAATCCACCATAGGTCCCTTTCCATTTTCTATATCCCTCATGAAATGTACAAGTGCATCGAAATGCCTAAGTAGGGTGTGAGAACAAAACTTGGTAGGACACCACCAATGTTTCCTTACCTATATGTGTTCAAGTATATAGTGTATGCCATAATAATGATTAATATGTAACAAGAATAAAAATAAAATCCAAAAATAAGTGTTTATGTGCTAACCAAGCCACCACAATCCCCCAATTGTATCTATATTGGCTCCATGTCAGAAAACATTGGAACAATCATAGAAATGTATCAATTTCAGATCTAACCTCAATCTTCTTGATAGGCGTAAAGGCCCTAGGCCTCTAGGTCAGGTCATACATGGTCATCATTCCCCAGTGAAGTCTTTGGTTCTGAACACATAGACCACTATGCCCCACTATTTCCTTATAGGTATAATCACTCATGATCGCCATGCCCCACGACCATCACATATGGGTTTGATCAATCATGATTGACATGCCCACTGGTCAGGCCACACTAGGTCACCATTCCCAATTATCCATCTTGGTATCTTTATCAAGTCACATATAGTGTCTAAACATTGTCCCCCTCTATGCCTACATATCCATGACGTGTCCACATGTCTCTTAGGATCCATGAACAAGCAATAACAACATAGCATATACCAGACATATCTCAACACAATAGTGGAATCATATCAAGGAACACATCAAAAGAAAAGACAACATCATCATTCATACAACAAGTGAATCAAAATTAAACATGGAATATAAAATCTCAATAATTCTCATGGATCCAGATCATACAGTTTTAGAGGCTTCACACACCCACAACCAATCACAAGTCAATCTAGGATATAAAATATGCCAATATGATAATAATGCCATGGAAACATATATAATGAAAGAACATGAAGAAAAGAAACCTCCTACCTCAATAGTTTCCAGTGTAAAAAGGTAGGGATAAACCAGTCAAGAACACCTCTTCGTGACATTATTATCAAAACATTGACACTAGAGATTCATTAAGGGTCCCTAAAACCAAAACCATAAATTTTATTTCAAATAGAAATAAAATATCACATGTGATGATACTTACTCTTACCTGGATGATTTCTAAATTATTTCTTATGTTAATTCATGTTCTCACAATATTTTCCTCAATAAAAAGATTATCACTTGATAATTTCTCATAAATTATCATTTTATAATCATCTCTGGTAATTTCATCCTAAATTAACCTTTTTAATTATCTTTTGATAATTTGTTATAAATTATCCTTTGTTATTGTATCTTTAAAATTTAATAAAAAATATCCATTTATAATATCTTTTGATAATTTATTATAAATTAACCATTTATAATTTTATTTCATAATTTTATCATAAGTAAACCTTTTCAATTATCTTTCAATAATTTCTTTATAAATTATCCTTTATAATTATATTTTGTTAATTTAATACAAAATATCCCTTATAATTATCTTTTGATAATTTTTTTACAAAATTTTTTATTTATAATTATATTTTATAATTTTATACTAAATTATCCATTGCAAATATATGTCGATAATTTATTATAAATTATACGTTATAATTATATCTACATTATTCAATAAAAATTATCTTTTATAATTATCTTTTGATAATTTTACTCTAACTTATCCATTTATAATTATATTTGATAATTTTATCCTAAATTATCCTTTACAATTATTTTAATAATTGTCATTTGATAACACGTGTAATTATACTATGATAATTTTGATAAACATTCCTCAGGATAATTACATAATAATTACCCTTTAACAAATTGTATAATTAGTTTTTAATAGACTTTCCTTAGAAACTATTATTTCACAATTTTCTTATGATAGTTTTTTCTTGGAAATTATCAATTGATAATTGGATTCTATTATCCATTAATAAGTATTGATAATTATTTTAAATAAGATGTGTAACTGTCCTCTAATATTTGAAAAGAATTATCTTATGAAACTTTTATAAATTATCCATCGATATGTCCATGAAATTATCCTTTGAAAATTTATTTTAAATGATCAATTTAAAATGTGAAAAATCAGATTCATATGTACTTTTTGTTATGTTCATAAGGTTTCCCTTATGAATTTTCCATTCCTTGTGTTTTGGAAATCACAAACACTTTTTTGAAGGAAATATTTTCATACCTTTATGAAATTTTACCTAAGGAAAACATCATTTCATTAAAATAATATTTTTTTACCTTTCTCAAATTACCTTGCTCACATGACCTTGCTCACATACAAAACCTTAAGATTTCTGTGAAATAGGTATTCCTAGAATTACGACTTTGATATTGTCATAATCGAGATTCCAATTTCTCTTGAAATGAGATTCTGATTTCTTTTCAAATCATAATCTGATTATCATAAAATTATGAATCTGATTTCGCACAATTCCAGATTCTGATTTTTCATGTTTTGAGACTCATATTTTTGTCTTTTCCAGAATCTGATTACATGATAATGTTAAGGTTATACTTTCTTATAGTTTACTTCCATTTGATCTATTTCTTATGTTTACCTTACCTAGAAATGTTTACCTTTCCCAAGAATGTTTAACTTGTCCAAACATTTTTACCTTGACCAAGGCTGTTTACTATGCTCAAACATGTTTATATTACCCAAGAACGTTTATGTTTCTCATTCATATCTAGGTTTTTCTTCTACATTAACATTCCCCATGCATGTATCCTATGAATTGTAAATTTTATCAAAAAATGATTTCATACCTTATATTACAAACTAAATGTTGGTTAATTTCTATATGTACAGTTCCCTATGAAATATAGGGGAAAATATGAATGTTGGAGGAGGGATTCGACCAATGGAGTTGAGCCTATAAATACCCATCCATTTGAATCTATCAATACAACACTACACAACACATGAAGAGAGATCTATTGATTGATTTGATCGAGAATTGGATAAGGAGATCAATTCTAGATAGATAAAGTGATGGTGTACTACTACTCTGTTAAAGCTTTGCTCAACCATGCCTTATGCGATTTGGTGAACAACTTGTTCAACTACAAACAACTTTTTCTACCATGATTTGTGTGATTCTGATTGTGGTTGAACAATCAAGGGCTTCTGGGATAAGAAGATAGAGATTCTAACTACCTTTAAGATCGAGGGCTTCCGAGGATAGGAATATAAAGGTTCTGACTACCTTAAAGTTCCAGGGATTGTGGGGATAGAAAGACAGAGTCATTCCGATATTCAAATCAAGGGCTTACCCTAGTGTGGGTAAGATAGACATTCTTGAAAGTATAAATCAAGGTACCTTTATCCAAGGTTGTTGGATACCCTTATCATTGGGTTAAAAGATATTCACTTGTATACTTGTGTTTATTAATAGTTTTTTATTATGCTATAATAAAGAAAATATAACATTCTTATACTTTCTTATACTCTGATTGTTTAAGATTCTATACACTTTAAGGTATAATCTATCTTTACGGAACATTTCATATGTTTCTTTCTCTAAGTAAACATTTCTTAAGAGTGATTATGATTGTTGTTTGTTTAACCTTGTTTAACTTACCTTCTTCAAGGTTACTCATGTTATATATTAACATTATGGTAATAGTTTTTAAACATACAATTCACCCCCCCCCCCTTGTATTTGAGAATCTCATTTACTATATATCGATCCTAAAATTGGTATCATAGGATTTTATCTTGTTTTTTTTCAATTAATCTAAAATACTAATACCTTTATTATTATTGGTATCTTTCTCAGTTTTAATTTCATAGAGTACCTTACAAAAGCTTACTTACTAACAACATCTTGCTTAAATTTATCATATATATCTTTCTTACTACACTAACATTTTTTGTGGAAAAGAGATTTTGTATTATAAGATGGAAGGTATGAACATTGGTTCCATTGATAATCTAAATCCTATAAGACCACCTATATTTGATGGTAATGATTGTGAATATTGGTGATATTGGATTAAGACTCTTATTGTTAACACTGGATTAGAAAACTATGTGATGCTTACTGGTGAATATAAAATTCATGATAATTAAATCAGAATGTTCACAAACCAGAAAAAGAAAAAATATCAAATCTACATCATGGTATGAAATACTATTTTATGTTCTTTTACTAGGAACATCTACAGTCAAATATCTTCATGTGAGGATTCTAATAGAATATGGAAGAAGCTTGAAGTTACTCACTTAGGGAATACAAAAGTTATTGAGACCAGAAGATCTATACTTAGAGTTGAATACCATGGATTTATTTTTTATTATGGAGAACCGGTATGTAATTTTCAATAGAGGTTTATGAAAATTGTCAATAGCCTACAATAAATTGGAGAAAAAGCGTTAGATGATGAAATACTTGTTGAAAATATTATGGATATAACGTCCAATGAATGGGAATCTAAGAGAACAGGTATTGATGATAATAGAAAGGTTTCCAATATCACTCTTGATGAATTCTTCGGAACCCTTCTTCAACATGAGAACAGGATGAAGAGGGATGCTATAATCAACACAAAGAAGAATGGAAATGGTAGTGTAGCATTTACTAATACTAAAGCAAAGACCCCCGAAAGGGTAACTGGATCAATGTCAAAGAAAGTCATTGTTATATCTGAATCCATTGAGGGTGAACATTCTAAAAATGGACTAGCCAATCTTGCTCATTGGATGAAAAAGATTTTTGGAATGAAATATTTCCAGTACATATTCAAGAAGAGAGATAAGAAGTAAAATAATGATTTACAAGTCACATGTTGTGAATGTAAGAGATCTAGTCATACTAGGCTAGATTTTCCAATTTTCAAGAGGAAAGAAAGGAAAGAAAATAATTATGAAAGGAATAGAAATTATTATTATAAATCAAAGGCCAATAAAGTCTTGAAATCCAATTATACATGGATTTCCAGTTGTGGTGATTCATCTGAAGAATCCTCAGAATATGAATCATTATGTCAGAAAAATCTTGAACTTCTAGATAGATTTCCAATTGAGAATCAATGTCTTATGTCAAAGGTACAAAATGTTGAATCCTTGAATAATGTCTTGTTAAATGATAATGATAGATATTATAAGTCTTCAGATGATGAAAATTATTCTGGTGAAGATAACTCCTTATCCTATTTTGAAGAGGTATCTAGATTTGCAAAATTTCCAGAAAAAGAAAACTCAAAACTGAAGAAGAAACGTGAGAAAGAAAACTCTAGAATAACTATTCTTACTAAATAAGTATCAGATCTATCCAAGGATCTTTATGAGAAAAACCATGATATAGTAAACATATCTGAAAATCTTCTGAAACTAATTTATGAGAAATATAATCTTTATAAAGATATATGTATAATTCCTATTGAGAAAAAAAATCATAGAACTATTAATATTGATGATAAGAACATTGATATCAAACTAAAGTCAAAAATATTTTCTTTAAGTAAATGCTTGTCAACCATTACCCTAGGAATGAAAAACTTTGACAAAATTTATTCCCAAATCCATCCATTAAGAAACACTTCAAGAATTGGTTATACTCATCAGAAGAATATCTTTTGAAACAGTTATTCTGTTCCAAAAAGTGCTACTTTTTTCACCAACAGTCAAAGTGGTGGACACTGGGAAAGAATTTCTATTTAAATAAAACCCAATATTTAGGTTTTCATAAAGGTAATTTTTCTAAGAATATGTGTGTTCCTAAGGTATTTCTTTCCTATATATCTAGATCCAAACTAGTTTGGATTCCAAAAACCTAACATTTTCTTTTTTCGGGAAATCATAAAAGTACCAACAACAATACATGGTACATGGATAGTGGATTGTCCCGACATATGACTGGTAATAAAATTTTTTTTGAAAAGATTGTTAAGACAAAAATATGAAAACTAACATTTAGTGATAATGATAAAGGTGAGATTATTGGTAGAGGTAACATTGTTATTCATGGGAAACCTTTAATTTCTAAATGTTTTATTTGTTAGAGGCCTTAATAAAAACCTTATAAGCGTAAGTCAATTATGGGATAATGGTTACCTTGTGAATTTTAGTAATGATAGGTGTCTAGTACACAATTCCAAGGATGAATTCATCATTTCAATCCAAAGTCATGAGAATGTTTACACACTCAACCTAGAATACATAAAAAAGCCATGATTTACCCTGCTTATGTGCAATGGAAGGTCAATATTGGTTGTGGAATAGAAGGTTATACATGGTAACCTTCAGAATCTATGAAAACTCTCAATGAAAAGACTTGTTAAGGATCTACCTGATATTAGGTTTGATTCTTCAAAAGTCTATGATCATTGCCAATATGTAAAGCAACATAAATCTAGCTCTATATCTCTATGTGAAGTTTCAACTTATAATACCTTACAGTTATTACACATGGATCTTTTTAGACCTACAAAAACCAGAAGCATTGGAGGCAGGTATTATGTATTTTTCTTGGTTGATGACTACACTAGATTTACTTGCACTACTACAAAAACAGGCAAGGGAAGCACCACCTTTTATTAGTTCTAATAAGAAAGCATTGATAAAGGTAAATATTTATCAATTCTAATTAAGAGTGCTGATAAAGTGAACCCTATATCAGCATTAAAATTTTATCACGGATAGAGGGATTCCTTATCAGTTCTTTTTTAGCACTGACAAAGGGCTTCTTTATCAGTGCTAGAAAAGCGCTGATAAAGGGAACCTTTATCGTCACTAAAATTTTAGCGCTGATAAAGGGTTCACTTTATCAGTTATAAAAATTGCTGATAAATAATCCCTTTATTAGTGCTACAAAATCACTGATAAAGGCTTCTTTTATCAGCACTAATATTTTAGCATTGATAAAACCATAGTTCCATTTTAAAAAATCTTGTGCATAGTATCCTCTGTTTATCGCACCCCCAAGCTCTCGTGGTATTTTACCCCTATAAAAAACTCCCCCCAATCTTTTCTTTTTCAGACATCCATCGCTATCCTTATTCCGTCACTAGTCATACTCCTTATCCTCCCCCTCAAACCCCATATGTGGATCCTCCTCCCTGTGAACCCTACTTCTCCTCTCCCCACTAAACCCTACTCCCCGTGAACCCTACTCCATTATTTACCAATGGTTGGCTACTCCTCCCATGCACCTCCCCCTATGGAGGTCGACCCATCCACTCCTGACATAATGTAGAAGGCTCCCTAGCCGCTCAATACTTCTTCCCTATATCCGTCGCGGGTGTGATTTACTCTTGGTAAGTCTCCCACTTCTCCTTTTAGGTTTATTTTTCGTAATTTCTCTCCCTTCTCTACATGTGTTCATCATTTTAATTTCCATTTGTCCAATGATTCAATGAATAGTTGGTGAAGGGTTATTCTACATTCTATAGTTGGAATCACAGATCACTCCATGTGAAAATGAGACACATGCAATGACAGTCCTTTTTAGACACACCTTTTACCTCAAGGGACACATAAAGTCCTCTTTTGAGGGTAGTTTTGAGCTCAATTTCCTTTTATTTCTGTTTTTTTGTTATATTTTTAAGCTTCCAAGGACTAGTATTTGTGGATTTTGTTCCCTTGGTCCATTCCTATGAGGGATTGATACAGATTCATGACCTTGTCCAAGGATGTTGGACCCTCTATATCTTCTTAATGATTAGGGTAGTGTTGGTGAGTTCCATTATTCATGATTGAGTTGTCTTAGTCCACTTATATGAGTGTTGTTATGGAATTAGGTCCCATTCATTGAAACTCATACCCCTCAGCAACTTGAAGCATGTATCAATTCAAGGGACCTGGAGCGATCCTCATTTCATTCATGTTGTCCCTATATTAGGTTTGTAGAATTGGAATCACCAACACTTACATGGTCATTGATCCCTTATATTGGATGATGTTTCAAGTAGGGTCTATTGTCCCCCATCAATCCTTATGAATCAACCCCATCTATTTATATATATATATCTGATATTTAAGATGGTGTATTAGTCTGATGGTGCATGTATCTCGGATGAACCATCTTAGTTTTCAATATACTTATTCTATAGTGAGTGGTCTCAACTCACTTTTATGGGGGTTAGTATGGAATATGATCTTGAGCAATGGACTATATGTCATTTAGTGACCTGGAGTTTCTATCCCTTTGAGAGTCCTGAAGCAACACTTATTTCCAACGTGTTTCCCTATGTTGGGTTTGTTGAATTAGAATGACCAACACTTACACATATGTATATCCCCCCTCTTAGAGGAAGACTGTAGTAGTCTCTAGTATCCCACCATCAAGCCTTGGGCGTTGACCCCCTATATTTATAGCATGAGCTGATATTTCTGATGGGGTATTAGCCTGTTGGAGTGTATATATCGAGTGAACTCTCTCAGTTACCTATGTTATTCTTCTTGGCTATATTGGATGAGTGTGACCTTTAGTATGATTTTCGGCATTGTAATTATATATTGGGTAGCATTTCCTCTTAGAGGAGTGTTACCTTGAAACCCTGAGTGGATCTACATCTATAAGTGGTTGGGACATTTTTTGACTCAGATTCTTTTATGAGTATATTTGGGATATTCTTGTTTATCATTTTGTCTCATATACTTTTTAGAAGACATTTATTTAGTGACATGAATAATCTTTATACTTTATGTATGGTGTTTTTGTGGTGTCCTATTGGGTATTGTAATACTCATCCCAAAAACGTATTTTCACTTACATGTCATGTCTTATACAGGGGATGAAAAATTTTACAGAGTCCTTGGTGGACTAGGATATGATAATGATTGGTTTGGGATAAATATACTGAGGTTTATACCAATGGTGAATTAACATTTTCCCCCTCCTTCTATATAGGTTATATATTACTTTCCATTTTTGGTTGGATTGTATTTCAGCTCTTTTTATTTAATCCATTTATTTATGTTATTCAATTCATAGATAGACCTAAAGTGTTTTGGGGGAATTCAACAAGTAATACTAAGATTTGGATGGCTATATTAGTGTTCTATGATTATTCCTATGGTTTGAGTTAATATCATAATCTCTTAAGGTAGTGATCTTCTAGGATGTAGGGTTAGCATCACCCACCCATAGTTGGTGTGTGATGGAAGTCTCATCTCAAGAGGCACTATCATTCATAGGTACCTCGAGCATAGCCCATTACTTTAAGGAATTTAATATTATTGTGTTGGGTATAGACAAATCACATTTCATTTTCTTAACATTAACGATACAGTCCAAGAGGCAGTTGACCAATAGCCTAAGGAGAGGAAGGAACTAGAGAAAGGAGGTATGTATAGTACTAAAATGATGGAGGAGATCGGGGAGCAGCATGAGGTGGATGGAACTTTGGATTGATTCTACTAATAATGCACCTAAGTAGACCAATATTATATTATGAAGTTAGTGGTTATAATCTTAGATAGTTTTAGCAACTAGAGTCATTTTACTAAGAGTCTCTATGAGTGTTTGGAGGTACGATCTTTGTTCGTCATACTTTTCTTTTAGTAATATCAGAAACAGGTACGAGAAACTATTTTTCCTAATTTTTTCAATTATTTTCTAGGTATATGGTAGGTGTTGGTAAGGCCCCATGTTAGTGATTTTTGGCATGAATATGGACTTTCAAGGAAGTTGAACAATTCCCCTATCGAAATGTGTTCTTGAGAGGCGATCCAAAAACATGTGGTCAAGTTAGTGACTCCTAAAGTGGTTACTATATAGGTTTTATAGATGGGGTCCTTTAAATTTTTTGTTTGAGGCCCTTTTAGTGAACTATTGTGAAATGAAAAGGGTGTGTTTCAAGAAATAGGATCTCATAGAGGCTTCGAGTGCAGTTCTATGTATGATTTTGGGGAAGGTGAGGGAGAGTTGTTGCATATACTTTATATGTTCATGATATAACTTATGTTCACTAACCTTAATTTTCTATTTCTTATGTTAATTTGGGTATCAAAATCTATCATATTCCATAGTGATTTTGGATAAAACTAGGTTATTTATCTCCCCCCAACCCCTTTGTGTTTGGAAATGTATCTACTATATTAGTTTTCTCATCAAAATTGTATCCTTATTTTCATTTTATTTGATTTTGGTAACTAGTTATGGGCTGTTTAATGTGATTATTTTGTTATGAATGAGGTGTCTGGAAGGGGTGGTTAAAAGGATGTTTATTTTTTTACTGTATGGGTGGTGGGTGCTTGAACTATTGGTAAGGGGGCTGAAAAGTGTGTTGATTTTGATGGGGGGTCTATCCTGGTTCTGTTTTTTTTCAAATATTTATTGGAAATGGTTAGGATCTATTAATCACTATTTTTATAAGGAAGTGGTTCTCTTATACTTTATTTGGAAGTATTTTTTGTGTATTTGATTCATAAATACTAATATTTTAGATTCAAATAGGATGGAGATGAATAAATATTGGATAGATGGTAATCATTTCACAATAGAGTATGAGAACGTAGTGAAAGTGTTCATCACATTTTCAAAGGATCGCACATGGGATCCTTCTCAAATCCTTTGTTCATGTTTACTTGGTTTTTATTCTAGAATAATTACTCTTGAGGATTTGGGAGAACATTTGATATGTCACAGAATAGATCAGAGTTATAAATGCTGGAATAAACACAGTGAAAAAGAGAATATAGCTACTGGATTGGATAAAACTATGTTTTATGTATCATAAAATGTGATTAAAAATATAAATAATGAAGAATACTGTATGGAGGATGTGATCATATATTTCATTGATGATGAAGATCGTATTGAATAAATGACAAGGATGGTTGAAGATGAACTCCGTGATTGCCTAAAATTGTTTAAGAAGATAAAGAGTTTTGAAAAGATGCCATTATATGTTGGTTGCAACAAATATACAGCTTTTTCAGTTATACTGAAGTTGTATAAATTGAAATCAGGAAATAAATAGATTGATTTCAGTTTTATGGAACTACATTCTCTCTTAAATGGCATGGTCTCAGAAGATAATGATCTCCCAAGCAGTACATATGAAGCTAAACAAATTCTACGTTCGATGGGTATAATTTCTAAAAGAATACATGCCTGCCCAGAAGACTATATATTGTTTCCCAAAGAGAAGAAATCACTTAAAAAATTCCCAAATTATGGTTCTTCTTGATAAAATAAAGATAAATCCAGTCCTACAGAAGTTGTATGGTACTTTCTAATCATTCCAAGGTATAGGAATCTATAGGGAAGTGATGAAACTGCAAGACAATTTTCATGGCATAAAGATAAAGTAAAAAAAGATGGGAAATTACATCTCCCATTTGTCTCTTCTCAATGGAAGATAATTTATCATGAGTATCCTGAATTTGGAAAAGAGACAAGAAATTTTTTTCTTGTGTTATCTACAGATTGAGTGAATCCTTTTGGTTTTCAAACTAGCACTCGTAGTATATGGCATATTATGTTGGTAAATTATAACATTCCACCCCGGTTATACATGAAGTGGAAATTCATCATATTATCTATGCTTATATTAAGACCAAAACAACCAGGTAACGATATTGATGTTTATTTGGATCCTTTGATCGAGGATTTCAAGTTGTTGTGGGATTCAGGTGTTATGTTGTATGATGATTATAAAAGTGAATACTTCACATTGAGATCAATGTTGTATTGGAAGACAAATAATTTCTCTGATTATGGAAATTTTTTAGTCTATAAAATTACTAGAACTCAAGGGTGTCTCATGTGTGAAGAAGATATGAAATCAATTAGGTTGAAACATTCATCAAAATCTTTATTTCTAGGACATCTTTGAATTCTACCCCATCGGCATAAGTACCGATCATGGACGACATCATTCAATGGAAGTTCACAACAATGGACAACACATTCTCCACTAATTGGTGATCAGATTTTTGAGAAAGTAAATATGTGAACACTATTTTTGTTAATCCATTTTCAAAAAACCTTATGTAAATCAGTTGGAAAAAGAGATTGTTTTTTTTAATGACAATACGAAAATTGCCTTTACATCAGACATTTTCTTGTTGTGGCGCATGTGGAAAAAAATGTATGTGACAGTGTTATCAGAATGTTGCAAAATGCCCCACATAAAAAAGGATACAATTAAGGAGAGGATGGACATTGTTGACATTGGAATATGAGAAGATTTGGCCCCCGTGAAGGGTGAAAATTGAATTTTTCTTCTTCAAGCTGCTTACACTCTTTCCAGGGAGGAGAGATATAATTTTTGCAACTTATTCAATGATGTAAAGGTTCTAGAGAGGTATACATCAAATATAAAGAACATTGTGTCAATGAATGATTTGAAGTTAAAAGGTTTGCAATCACATCACTTCCATGTTATGAATTAAGATTTAATTATTATAGATTTGCGTTGCATTTTGACCAAGAATTATCATCATACGTTAACCAATCTTTATTTCATTTTCAAAGATATATGTAAAAATAATTTAGACCCGAAGAAATTTCTAGCTATGGAATGACAAATTGTCATCATATTATGTGAATTAGAAATTTTCTTCCTACCAACATTCTTTTATATGATGGTTCATTTGATGGGTCACTTGGTGAGAGAGATTTGTCTTTGTGTTCCTGTGCACTATAGATGGATGTACCATGTTAAATGGTATATAAAGATTTTAAAAGGGTATTTCCAAAAATCAATGATGGCCAGCAGGTTGTATAGTGGAGAAATATATTGTTGAGGAAGCCATTGAATTCTGTACCGAATACCTATCTAATGTGTAAATCATTGGTCTTCCGAAATCTCATCACACTGGACGCATTGACGGTGAGGTAATTTATGGAAGAGATGTTGTGACAATCAGTATTACAGATTGGGAGCAGGCCCACCTTTATGTTTTTCATAAAAATTGGGAGTTTTATCCATATATTGAAACCCAAAAAGAATTTTTTAGTCAGTTGAATATATCAAGGGCTGAAAAATGAATATCAAATACACATAGTCACTAGTTTATAGGATGGTTACAGGACAAAATTTTTAAGAAGTTATATGACAATCTGACTTCAATTTCAGAACGACTTCAATGGATTGTCGACAGACCAAGTGCATATGTATTATCTTATAATGGTTATGTAATTAATGGTTATACATTATATACAGATGATCATGATGATGATAGTACCATGAAAAATAGTGTAGTTACACTTGTGGCTGAAGCGATGCATGTTTCTGGTAGTAAGGAAATAATTCCAATTTGTGTGAATATGTCATACTTTGTGATTATCAAAAAAATAAGGGAGTTGGATTATATGACATTCCAATTGCTGATTTTTCAATTCAAATGGGTTGATAACAAATGTGGTGTTAAAATAGATGAATTGGGATTTGTGAAAGATAATTTTAGTAAAGAAGGTTACAAAGACGAATATTTTATAATGGCATCACAATAAGTACAATTATTTTATGTTCAAGATCCCACAAACTGAAAGTGGTCGATTGTTCTGTTATCGTCCAAAACTAATGAAGGGTCCAATGAAAATTCAATTGAGGATGATCCTTTCAGAGGTACGTCGCAATCGTTTTGTAGTGTTCCCAATTTAGATGATGTTTTTTATGTTAGAGGAGACCTCAATGAAGGGACTTGGATAATCGATAGAGGTTTCAAATCTCTTAAACATTTGAATATAAGAAAGAGAGTTCAAAAAACAGGTAATATTTTTTTGCAATACAGATCTTGTTATCTCATGTTATTATCTTATCATTACTGAATTTATTTAATCAAAATTAATTCTTAGACCACTTTTTCAGATAATGACTTCGACACATTCAAGTGGTCTTAACCTCGAGGCAGAACAAGTCTCTCAAGCTACTACTGCTACTGTTGTTCATAGTGCAGAGCAACAACAAGTTTCTGAACCTGTTTTTTCTCTCAGTGTTGAGGTCCAACAACCATCAGAACATCCCATTACTACCATTTTATATTAGCATATTGATGATGTTGATATCGATGAAATGGTCAGGGATGAGGGGTTGATGTTGAGGAAAACATAGTTGCGTTGTAGTTTGATGGTGTTAGCCAAAGTTCATAAGGCGAAAAGAAAATGCATTTAATTTGATATCGGATGGAATGCATGAGGAAACATTTGAATCCCAAAAAGTCTATTTTTAGTAGTTACATTGGAATTTCCACTCAGAAAAGTGTGTCAATTGACATAGATTTATGGAACAATGTTGTGTCTAGGATGAAGGCTGTGATATGGGAAGAAATTATAGTAACATTATGATATAATTTATTTAATTTAATTGAAAATAAAATAATGAAATAGTGTATAACTCTTCTCAATCCCTTGCAGAGTAAATTTATAGTAGATGATTCAAACATGAATTATGTACTAAGGCTTGTAGGAATGATTCATTGAAGTTTTTTCACTATTCTAACAAAATGTCACCTGAAAGTTTCGAAAGGTAAAAAAACCCTACACCCACCCCTTGTCTACGCTCAACTGATATCCCAAGAAGCATGGGATTCATTTAGTGTTTTTCATGGGGATGAGAAGATTCAGGTACATTGTCGCTGATAATATGTTGTTTGAAGATACGTGTATTCATCACTTTGATTATCAATATTTCATTTATGAAACAACAACTCAGTACTGAAAATAAAGAGTGTGCATAAAAACCAACACACCCCTATCGTAAAGCAAGGAAGGGGTACACATCACTAGAAAAGAAAATGGTAAATATTTTACATTTATAATAATATTGTTATGTTCCACGAAATAACATCATAATTATCTTTCTATATTTATATTTTAGATCGATGAGTCTAAAGCCAAAGACACATCCATTCCAAGTCATGTGCTATGGAAGGAGGAACGTGTGAAAAAGGAAGGTAAGATAGTCGATGAAAAGACACAATGATTTTGGGAAATATGTCTAAGTATGACATGACAAAAAAATTTGTATTAAATTTCTATTACATAATAATAATTGCTTTTTTTCTATATCAGACAGTCATAGGAATCATCTACTCCTGTAGCGGATACAGACTTATTATTGATGACTCTAAAGTGGCTAGAACAATACGATCATGTCAGAGGTGTGGGGTGTGGGGTTACACCTTGAGTATATTTTGGTAAAAAAACAAACGGATGATAGAAATGAAGAAATGAAACAAATGAGAGAAAGCCTATAAAATCATGAAGAACAATTTCAATGGTAGGGAGATTTTCATGAAACTTTTATGGGTGAGAAGAAAGGAGAAGACAGAAGTCAAGAACAACCAACACATGAAGATCCTGCCCCACCCCCACTAGAATTTAGGTGATCCATTCCCCTCAAAGAGATGTCTTAGTCGTGGTATTCAATATTCAAATAATTATTGTCATGAAATGTGAATCTAACAAACACTAATACTTTTCATTTATTGTTCTTGTACTAGGTGATAATGACTCTGATTTATATCTGTCAACACCCACATATCACCTTGTAGCAAGGGCTACAGTGTTCATCATCCCAAAGGACAAGCTGCATAATAGACCACTTCCAACAGATCATCTAAAAGTGACGATTACTATAGATAATGATCCAAATGAAGAGATACCTATTCGACTTAATGACGATGATAATCATATGGTCAAAAGGGTATTGGGAAATTCATTTAATAGCCATCACAACTTATAAGAGTATATTTTGACAAAGAGGTATTTATTTCCATTTTTTCAAGCTAAACCTTTAATAATTAATGAAACAAATGTATGAACCAATGAATGTTATTATAGATAGAGAAAGGGAAGGGGTGACAGGAAATGTGGGCTCAAAAGCACCTAAAGGATTGACCAACCAATCTAAAACAACTATTAAAAGCGCAATTACACTGCATGTTCTCTATACACCTTTACTAGCATTGAAGACTCATGTGAATACAAAGATAAAAATGGTAGCAGTCATATAGTTGTTATTGAAAATAATATATACAGAGAGGAAATTGAAGATTGTGTTGCTGATGAAAATGTAAATGAAATCCTTGAATACGGTTGGCTAGGCTTCATAGTTGCAAATGTATATATGTCGTATGTTTTCATGAATTGATTTTCATAAAGCTGATATAATGTGCTAATTATGAATAAATGTATTTTATATTATTGGCAGGTGTATATATGAAAAATAATTGAAGGGATTTTCCCATGAGACAAGATTTTGACACGTTAGTCCTCATACCACATCTACACACCTAAAATAATTAGAGCCATCAATAAGGGATGGAATAGTGAAAGGCTTGCTGAAAACACTTGAAAGAAAGATTACGGATGATAGAGTCATCATAATACCAACCATGCAGGGGTAAAACTCTACGATTAAAGTATATAAATTATATTTTCACTCCTTTCTTTACTTATAACTTTTTATGTTTTTAAGAATCATTGGATGCTAATTGTGGTGAACTTTGATACTCCAAATATTTATTTTATGGATTCAATGCAAGGATATCTAACAAACCGACCACATATAATGGGGTTTTTTAATCTGTAAGACATTGTATCCTATGTTTTAGGTCTAAACATAATGTTATATAATTTATATTATCTTTTAATGAGGATTCTATAATGATATGGTAGTGTATCAATATCATCTAAAAAGGAATGAGGACTGGGGATACGCATAAGGAGGTGATAAAGTACTATTTATGGACAAGTATAAGAGTATATATAATAAAATATCACTATCCAAACACATATCAATACAAGTTACATATTATCCTAATGATGAAAGTTTTTACAGTGTCCAAAACAAAGAAACGATAATGATTGTGGTTAATATGTTTGTAAATTTATGAGAGAGATCATTTTCCTTCAATAAACTAGCATCCCTAGAGAAGTATTTTAAAAAATCTACTATTTCATTTAAATTATTTATTAGTTATTTATTAACATATTTTTCCGTACTACTCTGACTGTAAAAAAGAATCATATTCACAAGACAATATAGATTTGTTCAGAAACCAGTGGGCCGCATACCTGGAGGAAAATTTTACATAAATATGACGAATATCTGACTTGGGGACTTGTACATTTCTCATACATTTTTGAGAGGGGTTCAGGGAGATCAAAATATAAAACATTTTGTATGTAAATGTTCGTAGGAAAATTGTAATTTTTATTAAATAAAACATCCTTTTTACAATGAATTGTTTTTTCATTTTAACAGATTAAATGAACCAGAAACATGTAAGAATGATGAACCTCTTTTCATTGGGATTTGGATATGAAAAACTAGTAAAATCTCCAAAATACCTTCATATCACGCATTCCCACTCACATTCAAAGAAAAGATGAGTAATAATATCTTCCATAAATTGATTTTAGTATGATCATCGAGATGCCAAATGGTCATGTGTGATGTGTAAGAGTCAACCCCGCCTGCATCCAAGGCATGGTGTGGCCCGTATCACTCAAAGTGTCTCTCTTTTGTTTAAAATGGACAGAATTCTAATTGAAAATAAAAACCGATGTACATAAAACTGACCAAACGCATTTTTATTGTGTTGATACATTATTCCAATGATACATGGGTCATGTGTTATGTGTACGAGTCAACCCTGCCTCAATATGAGGCATGATGTGGCCGTTATCACTCAAAGTGTCTCTCTTTTGTTGAAAATGGACAGAATTCTATGTGAAAACAACATCTGACATAAATAAAACTCACCAAACGCATTATTATAGTATTTATACTTTATTTAAAAAATACATGAGTCACGTGTGATGTGTAATAGTCAATGCCTCATCAATACGAGGCACGGTGTGGCCAATATAATTCAAAGTGTCTCTCTTTTGTTTAAAATGGACAGAAGTCTATCTGAAAACAGAAAATGGCATACAGAAAACTTACCAAATGCATTCAGATTGTTTTGATACATTGTCCTAATGATCTATGGGTCATGTTTGATGTGTAAAAGTCAACTCCTCTTCAATACGAGGCATGATGTGACCGGTACCACTCAAAGTGTCTCTCTTTTATTTAAAATTGTCACAATTCTAAGTGAAAACAACAACTGACATATGGAAAACTGACCAAACACATTTTTATTGTGTTGATA
The DNA here is from genome assembly GCA_963277665.1 of Viscum album. Lineage (NCBI taxonomy): Eukaryota > Viridiplantae > Streptophyta > Magnoliopsida > Santalales > Viscaceae > Viscum > Viscum album. Next base: position 1,039,677,944 of record OY728134.1, on the reverse strand, counting down.
CATTATTCCAATGATACATGGGTCAAGTGAGATTTGTACAAGTCAACCCCACCTCAATCCAAGGTACGGTGTGGCCCGTATCACTGAAATTGTCTCTCTTTTGTTTAAAATGGACATAATTTTAAGTGAATACAACAAATGACATATAGAAGACCAACCAAATGAATTCATATTGTGTTCATACATTATAAGTATGATACATGGGTCATGTGTGACGTTTAAGAGTCAACCCCTCCTCAATCCGAGTCACGGTGTAGCCATTATGACTCCAAGTGTCTCTCTTTTGTTTAAAATGGATAGAATTTTAAGATAAAACAATAACTGGAAAACGGAAAACAATGAAAATTCATTCGTATTGTGCTTATACTTTAGGAAAACGATCCATGGGTCATGTGTAACATTTATGATTAAATCCTTCCTTAATATGAGGCATAGTGTGTCCGGTATCACCCAAAGCGTCTCTCTTTTATTTAAAATGGACAGAATTCTAAGTGAAAACAACAACTGACATATGGAAAACTGACCAAACACATTAATATTGTTTTGATACATTAGGAGAAATATACATGTGTTATGTGTGATGTGTAAGATTCAACCCTACTTCAATCCGAGGCACGGTGTGACCAGTATCACTCAAAGTGTCTCTCTTTTGTTTAAAATGTGTAGAATTAAAAGTGGAAACAACAACAGACGTACGGAAAACAATCCAAACTCATTCATATTGTGTTCATACATTAGACCAATGATACATGGGTAATATGTGACATTTAAGAGTCATCCTCACATCAATCTGAGGTATGGTGTGGACTGTATCACTCAATGTTTCTCTCTTTTATTTAAAATGGACAGAATTTTAAGTGAAAACAATGACTGACATATGGAAAACTGACCAAAAACATTCATATTGTATTGATACTTTAGAAGAATGATCCATGGGTTATGTGTGACACGTAAGAGTCATACCCTCATCAATTTTGACATGATGTCTCTTGTATCACTCCAAGTTTCTCTCTTTTGTTTAAAATGGATAGAAATTTAAGTGAAAACAACAACTGACATACGAAAAACTGACCAAACATGCTAAGATTGTATTTATACTTTATTCAAACGATCCATGGGTCATATTTTACATGTAATAGTCAAAAACTCTTCAATCCGAGGCACAGTGTGTCTTGTATCACTAAAAGTGTCTCTCTTTTGTTTAAAATCTACAGAAATTTAAGTGAAAACAACCACGGACATACCAAAAACTAGCCAAATGCATTCAGATTTTGTTTATACATTAAAAGAATGATCCATGGGTCATGGGTAACATGTATGTGTAAAACATTCCTCAATATAAGGCATGGTGTGACTGGTATCACTCAATGTGCCTCTCTTTTGTTTAAAATGGAAATAATTTTTAAGTGAAAACCACAATTGATGTACGAAAAAAATCCAAAATTCATTACCAATGACATAATACACTTAGACAAGCCTCATAGAGTAATAAGTAGTCCTTAGACAATAAAACCACATTAATAATTCATCACAGACCCTAAATATACACCTTTATCCCTAGAGTTCTTGGTGAGGGATGAAAACAATGTGGAAAGGGGGAGGTAGAAGAATGAAGGGGAAAGAAAAAAGAATAGAGGATTTAAATTGGATAAATTTTTTAAGATACAGGTATCTTAGACTAAGTTTAGGGAAGGGGTCAAGAGTAAATAGGTTGAAATACCTTAAATTATGCCATATCATAGGCAACCTTCATGGTCTGGTTGGGCAGTTTTCAAAACTGTTCACCAACTTTTTGGGAGCCATTGGATAAGAAACCCTCTTCTACACAGTTTGGAAAAATAGTTAAGTAACCGTGATCCAATAGCCCAAAATGAATTAGTTAAACTATAGATCCATACCACATGGTTTATTTTAACCGTGGGGAACCCATTTTCCTAACAACTCCCTCAAAATGGTATGTTTCATGGTTTTTACTATGATCCATACAACCCATCCATTCCCTATGTATGTAAAATAGTAAAAGTTGAAAATGAATTTGAAACCTCCCCATGAAAGTGTACGCACATCGGTTCTTCTAAATTGTGTCCCCCAATGAAATATCTACATGAATACTAATCAAGAGTCTAGGAAGGAATAATAATAAGCATATATCTCCCCGCCATTTATAAATTCTATAAATGGCATGAAAAGAAGACAACACACCATATGATAAAAGCCCCAAACACAAGAACACATATCTCTAAGTGCCCCAAGAATCACCCAAATCAATATACCATGATGAATATACAGGGGAAACTCTCTTATCCCTAAGACAACATATCCCAAAATGAACTCAAAATCTATAAACAAATTCCATATCCAATATTGACTTTAATATTGACCACAAAAAACATGAAGAATTACTCGCATGCATTCTCTAATCAAATATTTCTTAAGGTTTTGACATTGCACTCTCTCTATATATATTATTTGAGGAAATGTAAGATATCATTTGGAGAAGATAGTATTTAATTGTACCTTTTGATAATCATAATGAATAATTAGTACATCACATTAGGTATGGTTTTTCCCATCGTTTGATTCAAAATTGACTACCACTGCATATTTTATCATTGTGAACTGGTTGTTTGATATGCTGATTTTTTTTAGGTCTTATTTGGGTGTGCTGCTATAGAAGTCCATGTTACAGCAGGAAGGGCATTCATCAGTTTTTTTATAACTCATAAAAGGATCTGTTATCAGTGCTGATAAAGGCTCACTTTATCAGTGCTTTTTTAGCACTGATAACGGGCTCCTTCATCAGCGCATTTATTTTCTAGCACAAAAGTCTGAAGCCTTCTATTATTTCAAATCTTTTAGAGCCCAAGTTAAAAATGAGAAAACCCTACCATTGATAAATATTCATAGTGATTGGGGTAATGAATTTCAAAATTAAGATTTTGATACTTTTGTAGTAAGAAAGTATTTACTCAAAACTTCTATGCTCCAAGAAAACCGTAACAAACAGGTGTTGTTGGATGAATTAATAGAATTCTTCAAGAAATAACAATAACTATTTTGATTTAATACTCAATTGCTACGAATTTCTGGCCTGAAGTTGTTAGTACTACTTATTATAGTATAAATCATGTTTTAGTTATACCTTTTCTTAATAAAACACCTTATGAGTTATGGACTAGTCGACAACCTAATGTTTCCTACTTTTGAGTTTTTGGTTGCAAGGTATTCATCCTGAATACTAAAGATAATCTTCATAAATTCAAATCAAAATCTGATGAGGGAATCTTTATAGGATATTCCACTACTTCTGAGTCCTATAGAGTTCATAATAGAGATTCTTGTATAGTTGAGGAAACAATGCATGTTAAATTTGATGAAAATAACCCTTTTGATTTCAAACAACCCTTAACTACATCTTCAAATGTTTTTTCTAAAACTGATCACCAGCCTTTGGGAGAAATTCTTTCTGATAAGGAAAATACTCATGGAGGCCCTGGTGATGAATATTGGATCAGGTCTATGAAAGAAGAACTCAATGAGTTTGAAAAGAATAATGTTTGGACCTTGGTTGACATACCAAAAGAAAAATCAGTTATTGGTGTAAAATGGGTTTTCAGAAATAAGTGTGCTGAGAATGAAATCATTGTAATAAAATAAAGGAAAGATTAGTTGTTAAAGGCTATAACCAACAAGAATGAATGTACTATGAAGAAACCTATGCACCAGTATCAAGACTTGAGTCTATATAGATTCTACTTGCTTTTGCGGAATTCTTTAACATTAAACTTTTTTAAATGGATGTGAAGTGTTCCTTCCTTAATGGTTTTGTACAACTGGATGTTTATGTTGAAAACCCTCTTGATTTTGAAGACTCAAAAAATCCTGAACATGTTTATCAACATACCAATGATTTATATGGTCTTAAAGAATCCCCTAGAGAATGGTAAGATATACTATAAGGATATTTATTACAAAAAAACTATATTAAGGGAACCATATATCTTACCCTTTTTTCAAAAGAGATTGTGAAAATTTTTTGATTGTTCAAATATATGTTGATGACATCATATTCAGATCAACTCATCAATATTTAACTGATTCCTTTAGAAATGTTATGAAATATAATCTTGAGATGAGCATGATGGGTGAGTTAACATTCTCTCTTGGTTTTCAAATTTCTTAAAACCCAGTAGGAACTTATATATCCCAACATAAGTATATTAAATATCTTTTGAAAAAGTATTTCTATGACAACAATAAATATATACAAACTCCAATAAACACCTCAAACACAATTTATCTTAATAAAGTTGGGAAACCAGTAGATCCATCATGATTTATACGAATGATAGGAAGTATATTATAATTAATAGCTAGTCGACCAGACATAATGTTTTCAGTATGATTATATGCAACATATCAATATAATCCTAAGGAATCTAATCTTAAATTAGTGAAAAGAATTGTTTTATATTTAATGGTATCCTTAGACTTATGACTTTTCTATCCTTCTAGAAGTGATTTTGTTCTGAAAATCTTTTTGGATGCTAACTTTGGTGGTTGTAGAGTGGATAGAAAAAGAACATCCGAAACATTTCATTTCTTAGGAGCAACATTAGTTTCTTGGTATTACAAGAATCTATACTGAATAGCACTCTCTACTTTGGAAGCTGAATACGTAGTAGCTGGAAGTTGTTGTACTCAAGTGATGTGGATGCAACACACACTCACTGATTATGGAATGAGACTCACGATGACACAAATATTGTGTGATAATAATATAACCATTTTCCTTAGTAGGAACCCTACATATCACTCTCTTTCTAAACACATAGATATTAGGTATCACTTTCTTAGGGATCACAACCTTAAGGGAGATACCATTATTGAATTTATTGGAATTCAAGATCAATTTGCGGATATTTTCACAAATCCTTTACCTTATGATAGATTCGAATTCATTAAAAAAAAATTGGCATGATAACCGTAAGGTAATCATCCATATTAACTTTGTGTTAAAACGATCTCCTTAAATTAATATAACCTTTTTTCATTTGGGGAGTACATTAAAAATATCTTTTCTTACATTTCATTTTCCCAGAACTAGACCTATTATTTTCTCGGAACTAGAGTCAATAGTTTCTCAGAACCAAGAATTTTCTAATCTAGGAACCTAGAATTTTCAAATCCCAGAACCTGGAATTTTTAAATTTCGGTTCTTGGAATTTTCCAATCCCAGAAACTATAATTTTCAAATCATGAAACCTGTAATTTTTAAATACCAAAACCCGGAATTTTTAAATCCTAGAACCTGGAATTTTTAAATCCTAGAAACTGAAATTTTCAAATTCCGTTACCAGGAATTTTCAAATCCAAGAACATTGAATTTTTAAATCCCGGAACATGAAATTTTTTAATCCCAGTACCTAGCATTTTTAAATCCCGGAACCAGGAATTTTAAAATCCCAGAACCTAGAATTTTAATATCCTGGAACCTTGAATTTTTTAAATCCTAGAACATGTAATTTTCAAATCCCGGAACCTGAATTTTAAGGATCTCAAACCCTGAGTTTTTTGGATCTCAGAACCTGATGTTTTTGGATCTTGGAACATGAACTTTTAGGATCTCAAAACAAATATTTTTAATATCTCATAACCTAAAATTTTAGGATCTCTAGACCTGATCTTTTAGTTTCTTCGAACCTGATTTTTTTTAAAAAAAATTAACCTTACTAACAAACCATTTTGAGTAACCCTGAAAGGTATATTTCTTTTCTTCATTTATCTTTATTTCATTTCTTTATTTTTGGTTTTTCATCTTTTAAAATTTTAAATCAGATTCACTTTTCTTAAATACTATCTTTTTCTTTTAAAAACCTCAAAAATCAAAATCAAAATCTTCTTCAGCATCATTCTCAACTTTCAGATCTGCACAAGAGAATCAAAACCATTGGATTTACCTAAGAAGATGAACTGACACTTCAAATCCCAAAAATATGACCCCGTATTTCCAATACCACATTGGTTATTTTGATGTTTTTGTTCCCAAGATCTACCTCTCCTAAATATTTTCATTATGACTTCTCATTATGATCAACCATTCTGGATGTCTTAGGAGAGCTCTTATCATACTCAAATGCATTACAACAAAGAGTTAAGGGATTGGTTAGTCTTTAGAGAAATGTTAGTGGATCCAGTCTTCATGACTAGTTAAAACTCCATCATCTCCAAAGTAATTTCTTTCAATCATTGAGAAAGCATATGTGTGGCCAAAGGGAAAAATGAAGAACTGATATATCATGACTTGGTCATTGAATTTTATGATACTGCTAAATTCAACAAATAAGGTAATAAAGAAAAGATTTCATTCAAGGCATATGGGAAAACCAATTTCCTATCTTACAACAAAGTGGGAAACATTCTGGGAATTCCATATGAGGGGTAATCTGAGTTTGATTCTCAAAAATTACCAGAGACTGAAGGATCTTTTAAGAAAGATAAGGAAATTGATCAACTTATATAAAATTTCAATGTTTCAACATATATCAGTAACCCATAAGCTCACTAACCTATGTATGAAAGGCTTTCTCATACCGAGAAAGTGTGAAAAAGATACTTTGATGATGTGTGACATTTATATGTTTCACTTACTGGTGAATGTAAGGAAGATCAATCTGTTAAGGTGAATCTTCATGATTTTGAATATCAAGAATGGGACAATCAAATCTCAGATCCTTATGTATCCAGATACATTGTCTAAAATGATTTTCCTTTTACTGGAGATGTAACACCCCGAGCTTCCACAATACGCTTGTCATTCAATAATGCAATAGCTGGCATTGTACACAACTTCGAGTTCTAAAACACCGCGACTAATCAAAGTAGCCATTATGAATAGTAATAACCACTTTTTAAAATTATAGAAATTTTATATTTCAAAATGGACTTCATTTTTGGATTCGGATTATCGAAATTAGCCTATGTTGAATTTTTGGTATTTTTCTGAGAACTTCTAATTTTTTATGAATAGTGAAAAATACTTAAAAATAACTTTTTTAATCAAAATAATTTATAGTGATAAATTATATTATATAGTGGTTTTAAAGTATAATTAGAATATATTTTTACCATTTTATCCAATGGTGGTCATTAGAATTAATTTAACATTGAAATTGGACATAAACAATTGCCAATCTTTTGATATAAATTGTTTCTTAAAAGCACGCTATTTGTTGTGACAGTGGGAATTAATTATAAAATTAATTAATTCAACTTATATGTTTGGAATTTTTTAAAATATAAATCATTTTTTAATTTGGAATATCAATTATATCTTAGGGTGAAATTTTGGAATTGTTCTGAAAAACATCAATTTTTGATGAATAGTGAAACCACTAAGTGGTAGTTAAATAACTGATTATTCATTTAAATGAAATATTTAAACTTCTATGATTTGATTTTCAAAAATCCGACATACATGGTTGTCATTAATAAGTAAAATGTGGTTCAGTGAGATTAAAATAATTTTTGGTGAATAGTAACTTTTAAGTTCTTAATCACAATTAGAGGTAATTAGTGTACTTTAAGGTAAAAATAATGTTTTAATAATATGAGATGAGATTGAGACATGTACTTCCATCATTGGATGTGCCATTTCCGACCAAGAAAATCCATGGGTCAACTTGGGGACCTCATGGAGCCACTTTAGTTGGAAAATGACATAAATACCTTTTATTTACTGTTAAAGTAAAAAAAATGACACAAACATGAAATGTTTTATTAAAATACTTTTTACATGGGGTTATACAAGTCATATTTTTTACTATAAATAGTAATTGGAAAGATAAAAAGATTTCCTACATCATACTATTTTTTTTATAATTTTTAGACATTAAATAATTTAAATTATTTATGACATCATTATGATGCAACGATGACCTCATTATTTAAAGATTTTAATAAAATGAAAATATAATGTACAGTCGAAGGCTAATACTTGTCCAAAGACTATTGGATGGGTAGATTTCGAACCCTTATCACATTATCCATGAATTATATAAGTGTGGGACCTTTAGAATCCGAAAATCATTGTATAATAATGTAACATTTCCTTACATTCCAAGAGTGCCCCTCCTCTCCTCTTATAAAAGGCCCCCACCTCTACCACCTCATTCAAACTTTCAATCCATTTGGCTCGGCCAAACTCTGCCCAAATACTCTCCCAACTTCCCTCCCTTACTCCTAGAATCCTCACTTTGGAGAGAATTCTTCCCAAGGAATCCTTTGGCTCAAATCAAAAGAGTTGCCCGATTTTAAGGTAATGTCTTCTCTTATGTTATTTTGTTTTATTTTGCTTCTCCAACCCCATAAACTCATTTTATTAATTTCTTTTGTAAAAAAACCAGTATCCTAAATATACTATTATGTTTTTATAAGAAGGATTCGAGATACACTTACACACACCTACATCTAATGGTAATGAACATACTGTTTCTGTGGATGGCGAATTTCTGCCTCACGAAACGACGATTGTTCAACACTCATATAACACCTTCAAAGGTGGCCATTAAGATGTCACTATATTTATATATGATATATAATATGTTTATTTTTTCCTTATGCTTCTGTATTTCTCATTTATGGCATAATTTATGATTTCTATTATGGGTAAACGCGATAATTTCATTTTAGGAGGTGCGGACAACCGCCCCCTCAAAGTGATGTGAATCGTGAATGCCATATGTGGAATGTATAAAGGATGGAGTAAATGATATTATATATGATATTATACTGGAACGATATTATACCGTTATATAATTATTATTTTATTCCATTAAATACGAAATAGAAATGAAAGTAGCGTTCATTCGTACGTACGGCTTACCGTCTCCATGAACGGTGCATTTCATTTCTTACCGCTAAATGTTATGTAATATTATGAATGAATGTATATAATAGATATATATGATATATATGACATCTAAATCATGAACATAATTATGGAGATAATGGATATTATACCACATAAACAACTTGTAATTATAAGAAGTTTCTTGTTGACTCAAGTACCTATGATCGACAAAATGACCGTTATAAACATTAACAATTACATAATGTTGATAACATGGTAATAAGGGATATAAAAGGAATAATGAACATGAAAAAAGTTCTTAAGTAAATAGAAATTAACTCTAGTTTATTATTCAGGAGGTTAAAGAACGGTCGAGTCAGGACAAGACGCAAGGTAAGGGAATTTCTTAACCCAATTTCCATTCTTTGGGTTAATCTCCTACTTTAAAATTATGTCATTATATTATTATGTCATATCTTGTATTTGTACTTTATTTATGTGTACTTATGGTTAATACACATAATATATCTATTTTCTTTTAAAAATGATCTTTGTATGGGACTTCGTCTCAATATCCTTTCATTGAGGCATATTTGGTTTTATACACAACTTTCTTTTATACGGTGTATAAACCCCTTTGACTTTTACGTTTATTCAAAAGGAATCTTTTTATATAAAGTGTTTTACTAAACGAAAAAAAGGAATGTTTTTATTGCCGTATGTAGGCGGCGACAACGACTTCCCCGCCGCCGTGACCATTATTTGAGTTTCGGCTTCCTCTACAAGCCATAACATTTTTTAAATGAAAAATAAATACAAAGTTTTAATTTTATTTAATTTTGGTATTGAAAATGGTTTTGAAAGTTTTTTTATTATATCAATGTTTTGTATTGATACCTTGTGATTGAAATGTGGAAATGTTATGTTTCCTTTATGCATGTTTTATGTGATACAATTATGTTATGGTTTATGATATGTTTAAACCTATTCATATGAGAAATGCATTGGACTTAGTAAGTGACGGGTGGAGCCCTCTATAGCTCCTCGATGCATCGGAAGGTCTCATGAGACAAACTAGTGTCTTGGCACGAGGCCTTGACAAAAGCTTATTTGTGGTCTTGGCACGAGGCCTTGGCTACGTGGTTATGATAGTCTGGAATTATGCATTCCATCATTATGAAAGTAGTTATTGATATTGCATGTGATTATTCGACCAGTAGAATATCCATGTGAAGAAGTGAATGGCATTATATCATTTTACTTTTGCCATATTATGTTGAAGTCCATGTTTAAAAAGCTTTTGTTTTAGTTATACATTTCCTTAAATGTTTATGTTTATTGATGAAAGCTTCCGCTATATTGTTATCCTTACTGAGAATCTGAGCTCACCCCTTTCAATGTTTTAATATTTTCTAGGATGTGAAGAAGTATTTTAGGAATTACTAGCAGGGATAGTCAGAAGAGGATATGAGTGTGGACTATGAATACTTTGTTATTAGTTTTTCACTTTATGATGTAATGTAAGACTTATGAATGTATCTAGTGTTTCCAAGGCTACTAAACTAATCGGTATTTCAAGACATGATCTTTTGTGATCATGCCAATGTTACAAAGTAATGCACCGACTCTGGGTAGCTAGGGTTGGGGCGTTACAGTTGGTATCAGAGGCAGCTTAGTACTAACCTTGGAAGCTAGATTTAGATAAACTTTTACTAGAGCACATAGCCCAAAGATAGACTTTAAGGATTAGTATAGAAGAACATCCTAGAATTTTGGTATTATAGAGATTTTGTGAGTTTTCCGAGCAATACATCCCTGTCTGGATACGTGCAGGTAGAGGCGGCTCTGGCGCAGATGTACCTAGGGGTAAAACCCGAAAACACCGCTTTAAGCTAGACTCGAACGGGAACTGGTGCACGCTAATGGGCCTTGCTGCAATCTTGGTTACGACACTCCCGGGGGATATGCTTAAGATAATTCACATTTTCATTACAAACCACTATGAAGGGTTATGAGTATATTCTTCCTAAAAGAAAACATTTTTTATGATTATGGATTATATACATAAATAGTTCAATTTATTATAATTGTTTTCAAGTTTGTTATTATGTATTTCGATTCATAAACTAACCTAGTTTATGGCATTGTATAGAAATGGCGCCCAGTAGAAGGAATGTGAACTCCATCAATACGTATGATCCAAAGAGTAAGAAGCATCATATCTTTCATGGTATTAAGCCAACATTTAGAAGGGAAATATTCTCCCACGTGTTATCAACATATGAATAAATAGTATCATGTGTTAATAAGATAAGTAGAGAATTATCTGAGTCTTATGGATTTGAAGGGATGAAAGAGAATAAAAGGATGGAAGAGAGAATGATGGATAAAGGGACAAGGGAAAAGAATAATTTTCCAATATGTGATAACTATGGGAAGAAACACCTTGGAATTTTCCTGAAGGGAATGGGAGTTTGTTATAAGTGTGGAGAAAAAGGACACCAAGTGCGTGACTGCAAGGGTAAGAAAAAGGTTTCAAATGTACAATGCTTCATCTGTAAAGAGTGAGGACACTACGCAAACCAATGTTCAAATCATCAGAGTATTCCCCAAATGATGTTATTGTATAATAATCAAGTTATGATACTACCACAGATGAGGAGGAATGATTAGATTTCTTGTGTTGTTATTAAAGAATTTTGTAATTTGAGTGTTGTATCAATGATGTATTGGTTATAATAATAATGGATTATATAAGGATTGTACTGCAGTACTATTTCATCTAGGACTTGAGATTGTGTGGAACCAAGAAAAGTGACTCCACAGTAGGTTAAAGTTTTGGAAAATATATGGTTGAGAGAAATATAAACCATAATATTGTCCTGATACCGAGATAGTGATTTTGGAATAAGACATGATTGATTCGGATAAATTATGTTGGATATTCTTAACATCCTTGAAATTGATTAATGATTTGTATACATTTTTGGATATAAGGAGTATATCTAGTTTTCTATAAGGAATAAGGGATCATGAATGTAATCAATAAGGATTTATGGTAATACAGTATGTTGTAGTGTTTTAAAAGAATACATGATGAAGGTGTTGACATGTTGTTACGCAGAAAAAAAGGAGCTTCATTATGTTTACCTTCCTCATAAAATCTGGACTGTGAGTTGGACAGAAGTATTTTGGATAACTATAAAGGTTGTAATGGATTATATTTTACATTGGATACTATTTTTAAGGTTATTTTTTGATATTTATAAAAAGTAAAACACGTAGACCAAGTGACAACCCATCACGTCGGACAAAGCTGTGGGAATCGAACCCACAACCATAGTGTGATTGGGATTAATCACATACCACTGGACTACGTGAAGTCTCTGGTTATTACAAAATAGTTTTTCTAATCTAAATGGTATGTGTTAAAATTTGGAACCTTATATAATTAGGATAAGTAAAATATTTTTGAGTTCTATTATCTTTTTGAGTGAAAGATGAGTTGAAGGTTGAAACTCTAATTGTCAATCATAAATATATATATATATCTCTCTTATTCAATGAATAAATTAATTCTTAAACTTTAGTAAAGGGATATTAAAACAAAAAAAAAATGTGTTATCCTAATCCCTTATGTGTTGTTGAACTGATGATATTTTAAATCAACATAGATTGAAGGATTTGAGGCCCTCAATTTGATAGTTGATTATGATTGATGACCTCAATCACTCCCTACAAATATTTACGTTTTTCCTCCAATTATATGACTCTAATTTCCACCAATGTTCTCCTTATCGAGATCATAATTTTGTGGTGACTTTCTTATTTCCATTTCCCTCTTATTAAGACTAAATTTTATTAACCTTATTTCTGATGTGGGTTTTCCACAGAGGTATTTTCTATTTTCAACCTTTTATTTTCCAAGAAAATTTTCAAATTGTGAGGATGAAATTTATTTAAGGATGGGAGAATGTAACACCCTGAGCTTCCACAATACGCTTGTCATTCAATAATGCAATAGCTGGCATTGTACACAACTTCGAGTTCTAAAACACCGTGACTAATCAAAGTAGCTGTTATGAATAGTAATAACCACTTTTTAAAATTATAGAAATTTTATATTTCAAAATGGAATTCATTTTTGGATTCGGAATATCGAAATTATCCTATGTTGAATTTTTGGTATTTTTCTGAGAACTTCTAATTTTTTATGAATAGTGAAAAATACTTAAAAAAAACTTTTTTAATCAAAATAATTTATAGTGATAAATTATACTATTTAGTGGTTTTAAAGTATAATTAGAATATATTTTTACCATTTTATCCAATGGTGGTCATTAGAATTAATTTAACATTGAAATTGGACATAAACAATTGCCAATCTTTTGATATAAATTGTTTCTTAAAAAGACGCTATTTGTTGTGACAGCGGGAATTAATTATAAAATTAATTAATAAAAATTATATGTTTGTAATTTTGTAAAATAGACATCATTTTTGAATTTTGAATATCAATTATAAATTAGGATGAAATTTTGGCATTGTTCTGAAAAACTTCAATTTTTGATGAATAGTGAAACCACTAAGTGGTAGTTAAATAACTGATTTTTCGTTTAAATGAAATATTACCACTTCTGTGATTTGATTTTCAAAAATCTGACATACATGGTTGTCATTACGAAGTAAAATGTGGTTCAATGAGATTAAAATAATTTTTGGTGAATAGTAACTTTTAAGTTCTTAATCACGATTAGAGGTAATTAGTGTAGTTTAAGGTAAAAATAATGTTTTAAGAATATGAGATGAGCTTGACACATGTCCTACCCTCATTGGATGTTCCATGGCCGACCAAGACAATCCATGGGTCAACATGGGGACCCCATGGAGCCACATTAGTTGGAAAATGTCATAAATACCTTTTATTTAATGTTAAAGTAAAAAAATGACACAAACATGAAATGTTTTACTAAAACAATTTTTACATGGGGTTATACAAGTCATATTTTTGACTATAAATATTCATTGGAAAGATAAAAGGATTTCCTACATCATAGTATTTTTTTATAATTTTTAGACATCAAATGAATTAAATTATTTATGACATCATTATGATGCAGCGATGACCTCATTATTTAACGATTTTAATAAAATGAAAAGATAATGTACAGTCCAAGGCTTACACTTGTCCAAATACTATTGGATGGGTATATTTCGAACCCTTATCAACTTAGAAACAAAATATACAAGTGTGGGACCTTTAGAATCCGAAAATCATTGTATAATAATGTAAAATTTCCTTACATTCCAAGAGTGTCCCTCCTCTCCTCTTATAAAAGGCCCCCACCTCTACCACCTCATTCACACTTTCAATCCATTTGGCTCGTCCAACCTCTGCCCAAATACTCTCCCAACTTCCCTAAATTACTCCAAGAAGCCTCACTGTGGGCAAAAGTCTTCCCAAGGAATCCTTTGGCTCAAATCAAAAGAGTTACCTGATTTTAAGGTAATGTCTTCTCTTATGTTATTTTGTTTTATTTTGCTTCTCCAACCCCATAAAATCTTTTTATTCATTTATTTTGTAACAACACCAGTATCCTAAATATACTAGGATGTTTTTATAAGAAGGATTCGAGCTACACTTACACACACCTACATCTAATGGTTAAAGAACATACTGTTTCTGTGGATGGAAAATTTCTGCCTCACGAAACGATGATTGTTAAACACTCATATAACACCATCAAAGGTGGCCATTAAGATGTAACTATATTTATATATGATATATAATATGTTTATGGTTTCCTTATGCTTTTGTATTTATCATTTATGGCATACTTTATGATTTCCATTATGGGTAAACGCGATAATTTCATTTCAGGAAGTGCGGACTATCGTCCCCTCAAAGTGATGTGAATCGTTAATGCCATATGTGGAATGTATAAAGGATGGATTAAATGATATTATATATGATATTATAATGGAACTATATTATACCTTTATATAATTATGATTTCATTCCATTAAATACGAAATTGAAATGAAAGTAGCGTTCATGCGTATGTACGGCTTACCATCTCCATGAACAGTGCATTTCATTTCTTACCTCTAAATGTTACGTAATATTATGAATGAATTTATATACTGGATATATATGATATATATGACATCTAAATCATGATTATAATTATGGAGATAATGGATATTATACCACATAAACAACTTGTAATTATAAGAAGTTTATTGTTGACTCAAGTACCTAAGATCGACAAAATGACCGTTATAAACTTTAATAATTACATAATGTTCATAACATGGTAATAAGGGATATAAAAGGAATAATGAACATGAAAAAGGTTCTTAAGTAAATAGAAATTAACTCTAGTTTATTAATCAGGAGGTTAAAGAACGGTCGAGTCAGGACAAGACGCAAGGTAAGGGAATTTCTTAACCCAATTTCCATTCTTTGGGTTAATCTCCTACTTTCAAATTATGTCATTATATTATTATGTCATATCTTGTATTTGTACTTTATTTATGTGTACTTATGGTGAATACACATAATATATCTATTTTATTTTAAAAATGATCTTTGTATGGGACTTCGTCTCAATCTCCTTTCATTGAGGCATAATTGGTTTTATACACAACTTTCTTTTATACGGTGTATAAACCCCTTTGAATTTTACATTTATCCAAAAGGAATCTTTTTATACGAAGAGTTTTACTAAACGAAAAAAAGGAATGTTTTTCTTGCCGTACGTATGCGGCAACAACGACTTCCCCGCTGTCGTGACAATTATTTGAGTTTCGGCTTCCTCTACAAGCCATAACTTTTTTTAAATGAAAAATAAATACAAAGTTTTAATTTTCATTAATTTTGGTATTGAAAATGGTTTTGAAAGTGTTTTTATTATATCAATGTTTTGTATAGATACCTTGTGATTGAAATGTGGAAATGTTATGTTTCCTTTATGCATGTTGTATGTGATACAATTATGTTATGGTTTATGATATGTTTAAACATGTTCATATGAGGAATGCATTGGACTTAGTAAGTGACGGGTGGAGCCCGCTATAGCTCCTCGATGCATCGGAAGGTCTCATGAGACAAACTAGTGTCTTGGCATGAGGCAAACTAGTGTCTTATAAGTTCAACTTACATTTTTTTGGAATAGAAAATTTACCTTAATGAATTGTAATGTACCCATATGAATAGAAATATGACCCTTATTAATATTAACCACACCCATGAAAGTATAAATAAAATGTAGACGCCTCATAAATATAATAGAGTATATTAGAAATTAATAATTATATGTTGGAATTTTTGTGAGAAATAAATATTTAATTACAATTTAAATTAATAAATTAATAAATTTATTTTTCATAAAAATCGTTCTGTAATAATTTTTTTTCCTATGATTTTAGGAATAATTTATGAGACCATGTTTAATTTTTTAATGTATTATAAAATTAGTTTTAAATTTAAAATCCGTAATTTTAATGTAAATAATAATTTTTTTTAAAAATAAAATTTTACATATGTAGAATTTTTATTTGTAAATTGGTCTTGATTATTGGATTCTACACGTTGAAAAATATCTATGGTTAATTTTTTGTGATGTTTCTAAAATAGATCTGTTTTAGGTGAATAATAAAATATGATAATTTACGATAAATACTAAATACATGATTTATTAAGTCATAGTTGATGTTTGTATGATATAAGACCCCGTGGTTCGAACTCACATGAAAATATTTCTATTCATGGTCACAAGAATCAAAACTATTTGTTTTATTTGATAAAATAATAAAATACTGATTAAAATAATGGAAAACACTACTCTCCTCCACTATAACCCCCCTCACACTACCATCTCATCACACCAATAAATCCATGTGCCTTGTCTAAATTATGCTAAAATATCCTCCCATGATGATCCCGACGTATGACATCACTTTTTATCATAAAAAGACCAAAACCACTCCTCTACAGAGGCTCTAAAGGGTGTCTATTTAAAGAGGTGAATTCCTCTATTTATTTATTTCAAGTTTATATCATTTCTTTTTCATTCATTACCTCCATTAATCAAAATATTTTGATGACTCTAGTAACTCACTTTTACTTTAATTTGTTATTATAATGGAATAATTATTCATTATCTCTCTCTTACCCGTCTTTTACACATGAAATGAAAGCAACTATGAGAATTTTTTAATTATCGCATTCAAGGACGATGAGTTCCCATTTTCTATTATAGTATTCGATTATGGTGATGAAACAATTTTAATGGTTGAAATGGAATATAAAATTTGTATTATAACATATTTATGGTCTGTTAATCCTTTTGTACACATGATATGAATTTATATATCCGAATGAGTTCATCTTGATCAAAAACCACCTATTAACCCAATCATTTATCATTAAGGTTTTATATAATAATTCATCTTCACTCTCAATAACCAATTTTTTTATAACCATGTAATATTATATTTTTTTCACTTATGAAATATAACTTATATTATGGAAAACCATTCTCATTATACATTTTTTATCCGTACTTGAATATATGTAAACCAATCATTAAAATCAGGGAAGAAAACACACCCAACAATGAAGTTGAATCCCTTAACCCATCAAAAGTCCATGAATGAACCAAATAAGGTTATAATATATCAAACACGTGAGGTGGGGATATTTAATTAATAATTTATGAACCTAAATTTTATTATTCAGTTCATTAAGATCTAGTTAAAAAAACCTTCAGATGTACCCCAGTTTCTAAGAGCAAGTGCCTTATTTTATTACATTATAATATGAACAAGGAATTTGCAAACCGAAGGATAGAGTATATTAGTGGATTAAAAAAAGATTCATAAATATGTTCAAATATTTTATCATTAAATTAAATACAACATATATGTTTTATGGGGAACATCCCAAACTCTATGTTAATCCATGTATTTCATTCATAAAAAAACATCTTCGTGTCCTTAGAAAATGAAATATAATAAAGTGGTGACCTCAAGTTCACAGTAAGAGTAATAAATAAAATAGAATATAACATAATAATAAACAATATTCATTCTTAAAAACTAATAACACATGAATTTAAAAATGATCTTGAACACATGTGATTATTCTACCAGTAGAATATCCATGTGAAGATGTGAATGGAATTATCTCATTTTACATTTTCCATATTATGTGAAAGTTCATGTTTAAAAGGATTTTGTTTTAGTTATACATTGCCTTAAATGTTTATGTTTATTGATGAAATCTTCCGCTATATTGTTATCCTTACTGAGCATCTGAGCTCACCCCTTTCCATGTTTTAATATTTTCCAGGATGTGAAGAAGTATTTTAGGAATGACCTGCAGGGATAGTCAGAAGAGGATATGAGTGTGGACTATGAAGAATTTGTTATTAGTTTTTCACTTTATGATGTAATGTAAGACTTATGAATTCATCTAGTGTTTCCAAGGCTACTAAACTAATCGTTCTTTCAAGACTTGATCTTTTGTGATCATGCCAATGTTACGAAGTAATGCACCGACTCTGTGTAGCTGGGGTCGGGGCATTACAGGAGACATTCAAGGTTGCTTGCATGTCCAAGCAGAGGCCAACCAGGGTCATGCTACATAGTGATGACACCATGAGAAGGATGAAAATTGCCTTCAGTAAAAAAGCATGAGTTGTTTTTGATATACATGAGGATGCATAATGCTTAAAGCCGAAGACACGGTTAGGAAAGAGAAAGGCCAAACAACATCAACCGGAATCACCTCCTCAACCTCAAGCAATTGCAGTTGAACAACCATTAGTTCCTTCCAAAGTTAAGAAACAAAAAACATTCTCTCATGAAATTGTGGCCAAGTCGAGGGAAATTAAAGATAAAAGGAAATAATTTGATGTCATGTTTGGCATCGACCCTGCTGAATCCAAGGTCTTGAACATCAATGGAGAAAAAGAATTGGAGAAGCAAGATAAGGAAAAGAAACTTAAAAAGAAGATGATTGAAGATAATGGTTTTCATTCCTTGCTCTCGGAAATATAGAAGGTCTCAGAAAACATAGTGGTACCAAAATCATTTCTAGCTTAAGCCAATCTAGAACCAGTTCTTGTAGAGACTCCCAGAGTCAACAAAGAAAAACATATTGTTACAATACTAGAACCCTTTGAATAAGAACAAGAATAAGGGAGTGATGATATTATAAAAATGATATAGTTATATCATGAGAAGGAAAATCCCTCTGAGAAACTCTCCATCAGAACATACCAAGAAACATCCTAGAAGGAATCCTCAAAAGGAAAGGAAGTTCAGAAATATTAGCAGAGAAAACTCTTGCTGATGAAGAAGAACTAAATAATACCCCATAAGGTGATGAAAACATTGTTGAGAATGTTGATGAAAATATAGTAGATAATGTTCAAGATAGATATGAGAAATAATATGAATATGATTATAATCTATTCCAACTATCTAATGAAGAATAAGCCCAAAATGTTGAAAAGAATGTTTCAAAGGTAGATTGAGGGAAAATAGTATCGGTCAAAGCATCCAAGGATGTGGACAATATTGAAATAAAAATTGAGGGTGGTGGAACCTCAAGAGAAGCCTCTCAATCTGAATCATCATCAATCAGACCAAACTATGTTGTCCAGATAGTTAAGAAGTCAATGAGTTACATGCCGATGCGTACAAAAGTTGATTCAAGATGCAAGCTAATTTAGTAATCCATAAATTCCAAGGCCGAATCAACAAACATGATGATGGACAAGATTGTACATGTTGAATCAGATTTTTCAAACTTACATAATAATTATGGTGGACATAGAGAAACATGCAAGGCTCTCTCGAAGTTTTCATAGGACGTTGCTGATGAAATGGATAAAATACGTGATTATCAAGAGTTAGTTACTGATGCCTTTGAATAGTAAGAATCCAAAATAGAGAAACATAAGGAAAACCTAAAGCAAGAGCAAGATTTATGGATCCAAGAAGACAAATATGTCAATGATAATATAAACTCTGTTGCTTTGAATGTCAGAAGAGACAGGGATGCAAGAGATGAGTTGGAAGTCAAGGTGAAAGAACAAGAAGCCCTGATCAAATCCCATGATGAAGTTATTCATTCTCAAGATGAGAGAATTAGAGAGCTTGAAAAGAAATATCAAAGCCACGATGAGATCACAATGAAATTCCATGATGATCACAAAGACATCAAGAAGCTCAATTCTATGATGAAATAGATGTTTCCTGAGAAGAAGAAATATTAGTATTTCTCATTCCTATTTTTATTCTATAAAACTTTGTTCTTCCACGTTCTTTAATAGAATTGTCCTTTCATTGTTTTGTTTTTATTATTAATCTAACATTACAGGTACATCATACTTCATACTCCATTACTTTTTGAAAATCACAAAGGGGGGAGATATTTCATAAAGAATATTTCATTAAGGGAGAGAAAAACCTCTTAAATAATATTTCATCAAGGAGAAGTGCTTAAAGGAATAATTTTATAATAGTTAGATAATATACATGTAAGGGGGAGTTTAACCTTAAAGAATACATACTTTAACAAAGGAAAATATTTTCAAGAACAAAATATGATCCTTAAGGAAACTAATACTAAGTGGGAGTTAGTTGTATTCAACCTTGTTCATAAAAAGGAAGATATGTTTTTTCAATTTAATGTCTTAAATATTCTTTTAATAAATGTTTTTTCTTATTTCCAAAAAGGGGGATATTTTTATGTCCATAAGGATTCCCATATGACTTCTCCTTTACTTGTTACTTTCTTTAAGGAAATCTTTCCATACCTTCATGAAATTTTTTATAAGGAAAACTTTTTTTACCTAAAAGAATATTGTTTACCCTGGTCACATTACCTTGCTAAAATTATCTTGATCAATTTACCCTGATCGCATTACTTTTCTCACATTACCTTGCTCACATGACCTTTCTCACATGACCTTGATCACATACAAAACCTTATGGTTTCTTTGAAATAGGTATTCCTAGAATTACAGCTCTGATATTTTCAGAATTGAGGCTATGATTTCTCTTGAAATCAGATTAAGATTTACATTGAATTCAGAATCTGATTTTCACAAAATTATGAATCCTATTTCAACAAATTCCTAATTCTAATTTATTATGTTCCTAGACTGTGATTTTTATCTTTTCTAGAATCTGATTACATGAGAATGTTAAATTTATACTTACTAACCGTTTACTTCCATTTGATTTATATCTTATGTTTAGCTTTCCCAAGCATGTTTACCTTTCCCAAGCATGTTTACCTTTTCCAAACATGTTTACCTTGACCAAGGATGTTTAACATTATCATATTTGTTTATAATACCCTAGAACATTTATGTTTCTCATGAATATTTACATTGTTCAAGTATGTTAACATTGCTCATGCATGTATCCTATGAATTGTAATTTTTATCACAAAATGATGTTGTAACTTTTGTTAAAAACTATTCATTGGTTAAGTTGGTTTTCTCTGGAATTGGTGATGACCCCATTTGTTTAAGGTTCAAACATTCCATTCGGTTTCTAACGGGTTTGTTCGTAGAACTGGAAACATCCAATGATTCCATATCCATTTGGACCTACTTTCCGAAGGTAGGGGCTCATTAGTTGTGGACTGATGAGGCTTAAGAATTTTCATTGGTCGAGAGGATGGGAGTTCAGACTCATCACACCTTTTTTAGGGGAATTATTGTCTACTTAGGGACTCTCTTTGTAGATTTTAGTTATGTTCTTGAATCCTTATTAATGTACCAATTTTATGAATGAGCTTTCCTTTTAGAACTTGCAATCAATGATTGATATGTAGGAAATTTTGAGAATCTTTTTATATGTATTAGAGGTTCTTCACCGATAGAGAATCATCTGTATTTGATAGATATTCTTTGTCAAGGGTATCCTTCAAAACAATATATAGAAGTCTCTTGGTCATTATGTTGACCATACAAGTTTGTATGCCACTCAGTGGGGCACTTTAAGTTTATTGTAATTCAGAAGGAAATGGATTATTTCATAGTTGGGATCGTACTTGCAGATGTGCTAGCTACGTATCCTTGTTTAGAAAAGGAATCAGAACCCACATTGTTTGAGTAAAGATGTATGGGTTTTTTTCATTATTTATGGCCCAATGAATGATGTCATAATTACTTTTACACTCTAAGCCCACGTGAGTCATGCTCGGTGTGAGAAAAAAGAGGTATCGGTAAAACTAGACAATTATGCCACAAAAGATACAAACCATGAGTAATAATGTGGGGCTTATGTATGTGTGACTACCCAGATAGTTGAAGATTAGTTTTGGGATTTACTTCAGGGAAGAAACCCAAGAACAAGGTCCACAAAGGTATATGTGCTTTATGGAAATTTGGATACATAACTTAGGACTTAATCCTGAGAAGGATTCCCAAATTAGAGGGTCTTGTGATTGGGTTTTATTCCTGAAAAGAAGGCCCGGATTAAAAGAAATTAAGACTGGTTAAGAGATATTATGACTGGGGCTTGAGAAATGGGGCTTATTCCTGAGAAGGAAGACCTTGTTAAGGGTAATTATAAATTTGGGAACTTGGGGATTACTCCTAATGAGGATGCCCAGATTTGGGAAATTTTGGATTGGGGCTTACTCCTAAAAAGGAGTCCTAGGTTAAGGGACTTAGGGATTACTCATGGGAAGGATTCCAAGGTTAAGAGACTTGGACTGGGGCTTACTCCTAAGGAGGATGCGCAGGTTATAGATCCTCTCATTTTTAAGGATGAGGTTAAAATTAATGAAAATCTCTAACCTAAGTGACATAAAAATATGTAAATCACTGGGTTTTAAGAGATGTTCCACATAATTCCTTTCAGATAAGGAAGCGAACAAGGAAATCATGCCATTAATGGCTTTGGAATGGGTTATGAAGGATTAATCATGAAGAGGATAGGTGGTTAGACATAAGAGAGGTGAAATAGGTAGGAGGGGCACCCAAAAAGAAGGTGGCGTGCAAGTCCTGCGTGGGCGCACAAGTTCTAGTCATGCAAGTATACTTGCGCGACACATGGATACTTTCATGACGGTCAACCCATAGAGTAAAACTTGGGAAAGACTTTGCTCAATCCCTTAATATTATCCATAGAGGCTTCTAGAAGAATGGTGTGTAAGTTCTGATGAAGGGGTAAGGCAGTGCGCAAGTGTGGCCATTTCCCATAAGGGTTGGCCACTTAGGAGCCCAATTATTGATGAGTTTCAACACTTAGGCTTTACTCACTCTCTTTATATCTTCATTTTTAGGTAAGAAATTACCTTTGAAGTGTTCGGATTCTTTGAGAAGAGACCATGGTGCCGGGAACTCAAATCTGAGTTTCTGGGAATTTTTTCATCCTGAAATAGGGGGCTCATCGGGGGTATTTATAGGCTGATGAATGCCCTGGGCCAAATTCAAAGAGGGCCTGCAAGTCACTTGCACAACCACTAGGCGGCGCGCAAGTGTACTCGCACGACTATGATGGAACTTGCGAGACCCAAGTGGGAAAGAATCCATGTTCATGCCTTTGTCAATTTTTGATGTTTTTGTCAAATGATGAATCACTTTATGCTAAGGCATTTCCCTTTTCATTCATTTAGAAACTGTGACGAAAAGGAGAATCAACCAAAGTCCCCCCTCAGAGCTGGATCCGAATGAAATGAGGATGTGACACTGAGGAAAAGAAGAAATCCAAAGGAAAAGTGGAGCGCAAGTTTTGAGCATGCGAAATGGTGATTCACAAGTGCGAGTCGCGCAGGAATCGGCATGCAAGGGTTCAGTGTGCTGGCTTTAGGCGCATAGGTGTGCGGCCTGGCTGATATATACGTGTCCATTCCTCGCGCGAAGCACCGAATTTTAAACAACTTTCTCTCATCGTGCAAGTTGGTCTCACTGCGCAAGTTACTTTTTTCCACTGTTTCACTGTTTTCGCACTGCTGTAGAGGTAATAGGACTTGCGCGGTGATCCCTGCGCGCCAAGATATGCGCGACATATCCATACTTGGGCACCAAATTTAGACTTGCGCACCTTAATTCCTTATCCATTTTTTCTGAATTTCTACACAAATTTTGTGAAAAATAAACCCATTTAAGAGTTAATTTATTCATCTTTTGTGAAGATTCAATGTCTCCCAAGAGAATTAGAACGGCTGATGAACTGGAAAGTAAGCGACTTGATGATATGATGAGTATCATTGGCCATGATTACTATACCATCTACGATAGAACGCTCCCATATTTGGCCAAGTATCTGAAGAAGTGTCATCTCGATTTCCCAAAAATCATTTATCTACCTCTATACAGTGATGGTCATCTGCGAGAAGTTACCATTCTAGAGGCATTGAACTCTCTCCCACTTTCTTGGTTTCAGAATTACACCAACATTGATTCAACATATATTTCATGTGGAGGATCATTTATAAATACCGGAATAGTGGAGAAGGCCCATATGATTCATCATAGCCCCTGTACGCCAGATTTGAAACCTCACAAACCCGAGCTGCAACCACATTGTTATCCTTCAATCATCCAAAATTCTCAGATGGATCAATCCGAAGGCTGGAAGAAGAGCTGAGACTTCTGTCCTGGAGGAGGTGTGAAGCCAACTTGGATGTGGGCATACTGGGTGGGACAAGCTTGTGCAGAGTTTGTCGAGGATTTGAAAGGATTTGCGGTATATGAAGACTTCTAGGCTGGGCAAACATATGTTTATAGACATGATAACTTCGTGCCGGAGATACTCATCCATTGGAGCCTAGAAACCAATTCATTCCATCTGACTCATGGAGAAGTAGGAATCAATCTGTGGGATGTCTACAAGATCTCAGGGGGATCCAATTTGGGGTGATATGTATGATGAATTCATCACTCCCAAGGTGACTTGAAATGATTTGGAGAAAACTCCGGATTTAGATTGGGAATTGTTAAAAATATTCCACAAGCTCAAGAGTTCAGAGACCTCATTAACTAATTCTAGAATGGATATTCATCCAGAGTAGTGAATGAATATGTTTCTTATCAAGAATAAGGAGAAGGATCTGAAGGAGAAGGGATCGGAGGAGAAGGGATCCAAGAAGAAGATGCCCACTCATCCTACCACATGCCCCAAAATAGAGTAGAGGGGTGCTCTTGGCACATTTTGGCCAACCCTAGAAGAAGGAGAATTTGAGAAGTGTGGATACAAAGAGAATCAGATAATCCCAAAGAAGACTCGTCTGGTGGGTTTCATGGACTTGTGGTTTAGTATTTATCTTTTTCCAGTTAGGGACTCGAAGGGAAGTGTCAGGACAGGGACCTTCATTATTGCATCCAAGTTGGATGAGGGGAAAATGGTTAGGTTGGCTACCCCCATTTTAGCAAAGATTCTCAAAATATTACTCCATTTCTTAATGGGTAAGTCTACTTTGAGAATAGTGGGACCATTCCATGTTCTGAGGGGATGGATCGCCACTCACTTCCGGACGTATAATGTAAAAAATGGAGTACAGATCCCCAGAAGTTCATTCAGGCCATCAGTGTAGGCATTCTCCGGAATTGCTCCATTAGTTCTCAATTCTTATTACATGAAGGTGAGGTTGAGCATGTATAATGAATTCAACTTCTTTCCTTATGGAAATCCACCAATCGGGTGGTTTTTTTATGATGGAACAGCCAGCCTAGATTTGAGGGCATACATGCCGACATGCAGAGATGGTATGCTGGTCACCAGGATTGACAGAGAGATTATATGTGAGGCCTATGCTCCATATTGATTTTCACGTCAATTCATGTGTTTCCAGTTGACTGTTGTATCTCCCCTATTCATGTAAGGTCAGAGCAGCATCAAACGGTTGCCCAGAAACTATGGTTGCTGACATCTAGGGAGAAGACTGGCGCTGTGTTTGATCTTCTAGTTGAAAAGACAGCAAATAACTTGACTCTGTGGTATTCTAAGCACTGGATAGTATCATACCCTAGAGGGGTGCTGAATCACCTAGTTAATAAGGTTGGGAAAAGGAAGAGAACTGTAGAGAAAGAAACCCTTCCTCGAGAAGGTGATGCTTCTCCACCTAGAGCTGATTCGCCAGATTCCATATCCATGACAAAATCACAGGATTCCCAAGATGGGGATGATGAGGCACAACATGCGGAAAAGCGGCCTCGGGCCAGATATACTCCTCCTAGCAGAATCAAAAGACCCACTCCATCAGCTCTTAGTAAGTTACATCATTGAAGCACTTCAATCATCACTAATATATATAGAAAAAAGTTTATTTTCTTATTCTCTATCTGTAGTTGCAGGAGCTTGGAAGAAGATGATGTCTATGATTGTAGGACCTTCCTCGCAGCCTTCTGGTACACATACTGAATATCTACGACCAGAGGCTGTCCAGACATGGTAGAGTTTATACTGTGGTGTTGAAACTGCCTAGCTGGATTTTTGCGAGGGGCTACACCTCCATGGAATAGGTAATCCTCTGGCTTCCACTGATATCAATTTGGAGGATAACCCCGATGAAGTGTGGGCTTATATTAGAGAGCATGAGATTCTCATATATGATACTGACGATTCCATTCCCATCACCAAGCAGGTGAAGGAAATGATAGATCGTGGCGCCACTGAGGGGGCTGGTGCTTCTAAAGATTAGCAGTGGCACGATTACATGGATCCTGAAGATGTATGTATCTATCCTTATCTTCATTGCAACTTGATTTCAGTCAAATATTAGTTACTCTAGGAAATTACTTTATTCATCGTGTTGCTTGAAAAGGAAGGAACTACTAAGGTTCCTTCGCCACAGTATAGCCCTGGTGGTACTGCCATTGGGGCTGCTGCTGAATCTCCTTACGTGTCAGGTGAGATATCTCCAGGCCAGTAGGCCATGAATGTAGAGTTGGACATATATTTCCATTCTCCAATTCATGTATCTGTAAAGGAGACTGCCGACACTTGGAAAAAGCCAAATAAGGAAAATCTTCGAAGGAGGAAGTCCACAGGTAAACGCTTTGTTAGTAGTGGGAAGTCCTTTGGGTAATTATGAATATTAAGCCATGAAAATATTGCTCATTTTTCTTTGGAATTGCAGGGGCCTCTTCAATTTTCCCTCTGAGGGAGAGTACTGACTCTCCTGTGAGGACAACAGAGGGTGTGGGGAACAATCACAAATTTCTCATGGATTGGATGCTTCTGGAGAAGAGCCGACATCTATTCCCAGAATCCCTCATGCTACTGCTGCAAGAAGAGAAGAACCTGATTCTGGTAAGTTATCAATGCTTCATAAAATGTTGAATGAAACATCAAATGATGTACATTCTATGATACTTTATGTTCAACCCCTATACTAGATCTTTTGGCAGCCATCGCACCTAAC
This sequence comes from Viscum album, assembly GCA_963277665.1. Taxonomy (NCBI): domain Eukaryota; kingdom Viridiplantae; phylum Streptophyta; class Magnoliopsida; order Santalales; family Viscaceae; genus Viscum; species Viscum album. The sequence continues at coordinate 1,039,650,693 of OY728134.1, read as the reverse complement.
GCTGCTACATTAACTGAAGAAGTTGTCCAGGGTCAGAAGCTGCAAGATGAAGGTTGCCAAGAAGACATGTCGAATTCTCCCACTGGTGAGATTAACCAGGATTTTGAGATGACATTAGACGAAATGATGGAACTTGGTGCATCTTTCAATGATTTTATAGATCATGTTAAATTGCCATGTAATTTAGAAGATTATGGAAATCAGTGTTATCCTTCGTCATGTTAAAAATAACTTCTTATTAAATCTCTAGTCATGATCAGTTCAAAATGTGCAGTTCCATATGAACAAGCTACCGAACTACCAATGCATGAAGAGGGGACAGAAAACCCTACTATTGCAGAGACACTGGTTCAAGTGGAGCAGAACCCAGTAGAGCATCCTCAAAATCATCCTGAAGTTCCTGTCTATGCTTGGAAAGACAGGGAGGAGCTTTCTTAGGTTGCTGATTTACCCTTGTGTAAGGGATAAAAATTTTTTGGGACTGTACATAATTTTCAAGACAGTCAATAGAATTTTGTTATTCTATGAAACTAACCAAATCTTTCAATTGATTATGCAGGGCCATGAATTTCAATGGTTATATATGGAGGTGAGGCTTCAGCCTCCACCCCAACAGTAATTGAAAGTGAAGAAAAATGGGTCGGGGGGGATGGAGCAGAACATGGCACTTCCCTAAGTGCATTAATCCCAGATTATATTCCCCCCTGTGACAGTGATGTTGAGTCGGACCCAGAAGTTCAAAAGGCGCTGGAATTTTCACGGTGCAGGGCATGTAAGAACATATGGAAAATCATATCTGAAGTGCCTCTAGAAGAGCTGTCATCAAATATTCCCCAGCTGTCATCCCTGTTTGTCATGATGGGACTTACCGGTTTTGGATATCAAAAGATCCATGCCGTCGTGAAACAAGTTATCTTAAGAAGGGAGCAGGAGCAGAGATACCTTCAAGATTTGACCAGAGTGAGGCCTTCATCCAATATCAATGAATTTGAGGCTACAGTATCTCGAGCTGAGGCAGATTATGCTGCTAAGTTGAAGGAGATGAAGCATAAGATCAAAGATAAAGTCATCCAACATATGCATCTTCAGCAACAGTTAGATACTATTACTGGGGAACATGACCAGGTCAATAATTCATTGGATAGAGCTTAAATGAATGGTATGAAATCCATCGTAGATGACAAGAAAGAAATCCATCAAGCTGAGAAGAGTGAAGCTGGTCTAGTGCACGAGCTTCAAGTAGCTGTTGATGAAGCTCGGGATGCTGTACATCAAGTGAAAACTTTTGTTGGCATCCTTTTCTAATTTGTTGGAAAGGAGAAGAAAATCCAGTCTATGGATGTCCTTCTAATATCTTGTGCATAAAATGAAAAACACTTTCATCTTCAACCATTTATGTATGCCTTATTTTTCTACCTGCTTTAAATTTTACCTAAGCCAATGGTCCTAGTAAGCATAGTTTGATTTTTACTAGGATTATTATGAATAACCCTACAAACATTTAATCTCTTCATTGCTCAATATTACCTAAATCATACAAAATGTATGTTTAGTGAGCTAGAACATGACTTTTATTCAGATTTCCCTTGTCTTTTTTGGGAAGTTTAAAGTCATGCATGTCAGACATAAAGAAGGATAATATTTAAGGTCGAAATATATTTGACCAAAATGGATAAAAATTGACTCAATTCCTTGAAAATTTATCTGAAAACATATTACCACACTCAAGTATGAAGAGAAATATGTAAACTATGACTTACGAAATTTTGAATCTGAAGAATGATATGAAAAAAGGGCTAAAAGGCATTAGAAGAAGTAGTTCCCAATAATGACGTTACCATTATTTAACAAACCGGTTAGGGGGTTTAATTATGCAGGGCCACCTAAGGGCATTGGCTGCAGAGTCAAATAATAGCATCTTTTGGCTGACAGGTCTGTTATGTAGACTACTTATGCAAGGCTGCCTAAGGGCACATGCTCCATAGTTAGGCAAGAGAACTCTCAGAAATTTACTTCTCTAGTGCTAAAAAGTCCGTGAAAGTTTATGGGGTTTCAATTTTTCCAAAGTATAAAGTTTGTTGTATGGAAAGAGGTACTTGAATATGGAGAGGATATTTACAATCAAGATTGTCTAAGAATTGGATGAATGTTACTCCTACAAAGTTCTGACCCAAACGTAGGGAAGGAAAATATAAACCATAGACTTGAATACTTTCAGATCATGAAAAGGGAACATGGGACAAATATGTTAAGGATGGATATTTTTGCGGATCCCTACATATTGTCGTTAAGAAAAATAATGGAAAAAGATGTTTTCTTCCCGAGAATGATGTTACCACCATTTAACAAACCTGTTAGGGGGTTGAATTATGCAGGGCCGCCTAAGGGCATTGGCTGCATAGTAAAATAATAGCATATTTTGGATAAAAGGTTCGTTATGTAGACTACTTATGCAAGGCCACCTAAGGGCACGTGCTGTATAGTATGGAAAAAAAATTCTTAGGTATCAAACATTTTGTGTCCAGAAGTCAAGAAAAGGATTATGAATATCTTAAAAATATTTAAGGTTAGGATTATGACACATAAAAAATGGGTATTTTCCAATGTATGTAAAGATACAAAAACCAATTCTAACCATAATCATGTTATGGATGGGTCCGGAATTAAGATGCTGGACTTCACTACGTATCACATAAAGATGGGAATCAAGCCATACGTAGTTCTTAAAATACATCTTAGCTTCATGTGGTACAAGAGTATGGGAGATCTTAGTTTAGGTTCATAGAACTCGGACCATAATAAGGAATACACCGTGTGTGTTTTCACAGGGACTTTTCAGCCAAGGGACTAAAATTGGAATTTGGGGTTAGGCCCAAAAGACTTGGGGCTGGATTTGAGGGACACTCAAATGTTCCTACATATCCCATAAGGATGGTAAACATGCCCACGTAGTTCTGGAAATTCCATCTATACAGATTTGATTCGTACAAGTGAAGGGTGAAAAGGGGACTTTAGTGAAATTATGGTTTGACCAAAGATAAAAGGTTCGGGCATTTCCATGTATGCACGTAGTCTTTGGAATATAACATGATTGGAAATCAATGTAAATAATGATTCCCCCTCAGGTGAGGTTACCAAAGAATGTTATAGTTTATTGTCATACAGGAAAAAAAGTGTTGTACTGTTTAACGTCATATAGAAAGGAAAAAAGGTGAACCTATGTGAAGATACTGGTTTTGGGCCTGATCTTCAGGAGGTTGCTTACGTACCCAGCCTAGAAGGAAAGGATCAAATTCCGCGTAGTTCAATTAAAGAATGAATTAATAATCAAGTCATTTTTTAGAACAACAACCTAAAAAATGGTTTTGGTACTTACACATGGTTAGTGGCCCAGAGAAGGTGTAATAGTTGACGTTTTCTCTAAGCTCACGTGATTTATACTCGTTGTGAGAGACAAGAGGTAGAAACAACCTTAACGATGAATAGTTTAATGTCATGTAGGACATATAAAGGGACTATGAAATTTAATGTCTTTCATTGAGTACTATTGGTGCTTCACAGTATAGTGTCATGTAGCAGGGAAAAAATACAGTTTAATGTCATGTTGGACAATAAGGGAATTCTGTACAGTTTAGCTCATGTTTCTAGGATGATGGAGACAATATAGTTTAATGTCATATTGGAAGAAAGGGAGACTGTGCAGTTTAATGTCATACATTAAGGACAAAAGAGGACACAGTTTAACATCATGTTGGATGTATTAGATATTTTTTCACAGTTTAACATCATGTTGGACGATGGTGCGAATAGTTTAAGGTCATATTCATGGACCGCAAATGGTGTAGTTTAACGTCTTTCTGGACATAAGGGACATGAAAATAGTTTAAGTTAGTATTCATGGACCGCAAATGGTGTAGTTTAACGTCTTGATGGACATAAGGGATATACAAATAGTTTAAGGCCATATGCATGGACCACAAATGGTGCAGTTTAACGTCTTTCTGGACATAAGGGATGTATTTTGTGTTTATAAAAAATAATTCTTCAGAAATCTGGCATTGGATGGAGTCGTGATAAGTTCTCCATCCATTGAGATTAATGAATATGCTCCATTGGAGTAGACCATATATATTGAATAAGGTCCTTCCCATTTTGGTTCAAGCTTGGGAGGTTTCTTTCCTAATATCATTGTAGTTCTGGGAACCAATACCAATTCTCCCTGAGTGAATGAATGAAGATGAACTTTTTTGCTGAAATCTCATGTTATTCGATTTTGATAGACTTCCAAGTAGTGAAAGGTGAACAATCTTTTCTTGTCCAATCATTCCAATTCATCCAATCACTTTTGAGATTGTTCATCTGTATATGACTGATCACAAATGGCCACTCTAAGCGAAGGTAACTTAACATAAATGGGAAAGACTGCTTCTGTTCCATATACCGGCGAATATGGAGTTGACCGCGTTGCAATGCAGGTGGTGGTCCAATAAGCCCATAAAGCATGAAAGAGTTTGTCAGGACAAGATTTCTTATCTTTATCCACCATCTTTTGAAGTATGTTTGAAAGAGTCTTGTTGATGGCTTCAATCTATCCATTGACCACTTCATGATATCGAGATGAATGGTTGTATTTGATGTTGTATTCTTGGTACAACCTCTTTACCTCAGATGAACAGAAGTTGGAGCCATTTTCTGTCAATATGGTATGAGGGACACCAAATCCATTAATGATGTTAGAATTGATGAAGCTAAAAATGCTTTTATAACTAAATTCTTTGAGAGGTATTGCCTCTGCCCATTTTCAAAAGAAGTCAGTAGCAGTAAGAATATACTTAAACTGCTTGGTTGTAGCTAAAGGGTAAGGTCCCACCACATCCATTCCCCCCGTGGAAATGGCCACGAGTATTTAGCTGTATAAAGCAACTCTGGGGGATGATGAATGAATATGGAATATACCTGGAATGAATGAAACTTCTTCGTGAAATAAACAAAATCTTGTATCATTGAGGTCCAAAGGTATCCAAGCCATCGAATTTGAGCAGACAGTCTATATCCTGACTGGTGGGCACCATAGACTCCTGCATGTACTTCTTTCATGACAGCTATTGTCACTTCACCATAAATGCATCTGAAGAGAACTCCATCAAAACCACACTTATAAAGAATTTTCACTAGGTGATCTTGGCCATCATAAAGAGTAAAATTGACCACACATCGTCAGATTTGTTCTTTCCCATCTTTATCAGGTGGAAGTGCTCCATTTTGAAGGTATTCCCTGATAGGTTTCATCCATCCTGTACTATGACCATATGGTTTAGGAATAGTACTAATTTCATTGATTTCCTCTGTTCTAGTTCGAATATGAGGTGAAATTGTATGATGGTGAGAAATGCTGATGGTTGTCTCGTCCCAATTTGGATCTGCTAGAGTTGGGGCTATGTTAGCCAATGAATCATCTTGAGCATTTTGTGCTCGCAGGACACATGAAAATGTCAGTTCCGTACGAAATTTTTCCATTATCTCTCTGACATAATCATACAAAGTGATCAATTATTCCTTTATGATCGTATAATCCCCAGCGACTTGTTTGATTACTAGGTCTGAATCACCTTTCACCTCTAAGTGATTCACTTGTTCCTAAAGAGCCAACTCCAAGCCTGCAATGAGGTCTTGGTATTCTGCTTCATTGTTGGTACCACCTCCCCATAGTAACAAGGAATAGGGTAACACTGCCTTTTTTGGGGAAATACGAACAACTCCTAACCCAACTTTTTTGAGTTTAGGATCATCCATTTTCTTCCCTTTTGGACTTCTCGAAGCACCATCAAAATACATTTTCCATACTTGAGGACTATCCTTAATAGAGAATACTTCCTCGTCAGGGAGTTCAATATCTGAAGATGTATCCTCTACTGAAGGATGTTCAGCAAAGAAATTTAGCCAGAGCTTGGCCCTTTATTTCCTTTTGAGACACATATTGGATATCAAACTACTGCAAAATAACTTCCCACCTTGCAAAACGACCTGCAAGCATTGGATGACTGAGGATGAATTTGAGCGGGTTATTATGAGATACGAAATTGGACCTCTTGATGTTGCAAGTAGTGTCTCAACTTATGAACTGCAAGGATTAATGCCAGGCAGCACTTCTCAATATTTGAATATCAGGTTTCTGCTTCCAGCATAGTCCAACTGAGGTAGTAAAGGTTGTTTTCATTCCCATTATCATTCATCTGAGCAAGAAAATCACCCAATGATCGCTCTAAGGATGTCACACAGAGGATGAGTGGACTTCCTTCAATAGGCGTCATTAGTACCAGTGGGATCAATAGGTATTTCTTGAGAATATCAAAATCTTCTTGACATTATTCAGCCCACTGGTAAGTGACTCCCTTCTTCATCAATTTGGTGAAGGGTAAACTTTTTCCTGCCAAATTGGCGATGAAACGCTGAATAGAGGCTAAGTATCCATGATGCCCTCTCAATTATTTCAAATTTCGGGGAGGTGACATACCATGGATTGATTTGGTCTTCTTAGGATCAACTTCGATACCATGATGGCGTACAAAAATGCTGAGAAATTTTCGTAAGGTTACCCCCAAAGAACATTTTAAGGGGTTCAACCTCAAATAAGGCTATCGAAGCTTGTGGAATATGATTTCCAAATCATCCAAGTGACTAGACCTTTGATTGGATTTAACCACCAAATCGTCCATGTAACATTCAACAAACATCCCTAAAAAGGGTTTCAAGATACGATGCATGGTACATTGATATGTTGCGCCAACATTCTTTAGGCCAAAGGGCATTACCCGATAGCAAAACACACCCTGAGGGGCTTTGATGGCTGTAGATGCTTCATATTCTAGAGCCATTCGGATTTGATTATATCCAGAATATCCATCCATGAAGGAAAGTGCTCCATATCTAGCTGTTTAATCAATCAAGAGTTCTATAATTGGAACTGGAAAATCATCCTTAGGACAATGCCGATTAAGATCCCTAAAATTGATGAAAACGCTAATTTGTCTATTCTTCTTATTCACTGGGAAAATATTATCCAAACACTTAGGATATTGAACTTCTCTGAAGAAGTTAGATTTGATAATCTTATCCACTTCAGCTTCAATTTTGGAAGCATATGTTGGGTGTGTTCTTCTCGCGGCTTGCTTAAATCCTTGATGTTCTTCTGGAAATCCCAAATGATGAGTAGAAACTTCAGGATAAAGCCCATGAATCTCTATATAGTTCGACGAAAATGTGTCATGATTTTGATTTAAAATTGAAATATACATCTCTTTCTCTTCAAGAGTCATGGCCACACTAATTAAAGTGGTGCGTGGATCTTCTTTGGTACAAAGATTTATTTCTCTGAGTTCATCCACAGTAGTAGAGATACCTTCCTCAAATGTTGGGGGAGCATCCCTGAGATCATCCTCTTCTTCTTCAACATGTGTTATATCCTCTATTTCTACTTGCATAGTAGATGATGAAGTAGAATTTCCAAGATCATAAGAGATGTTAAAATTTGAACATCTTGAAAAATAAGCTTCCTTTTCTGACCCGATTGATGATGAAGGGTCTTCCCTGCGTAATAAAGAGGAGATGATGGATTGAGAATCAACATCATCGTTCACCTCTTATGTTGCTACAAATTCTTCTGGCTTGATTGGAGATGTATATACTTGTTGGATTTCAGCAGATGAAATGAAGACATCCCCATTTGGGTTTTCATCATTGCATGGTGAATCACCCATTTCTCCCGTGTTGTCTGGCTCAACTATTGTAAATAAAATTATTGATCTTTCCATAAGAGTATTTTGATTTTGGTTTACCTCGACAATTTGACTAATAGGAAACACATAATCTGCACTCACATGTATAAATGGATTTATTGTAATCTTTTCCATACCAAATGGAGCATTAACCTTGGTAACCTCATTTGTTGTGAATTTCTCCTCTCCCTTCATGTGATAGAATTATGCCTCAATGTATTGTGATTCACATGTCTTGAATGGGGATTTATCACCATACAATGTCCCAATTTGACCATCGAAACAATATTTATGACATTGATGGTATGATAAAGGGATAGCCGCATGTTGATGTAGCCAGGGTCTTCCATGAAATATATTGAAAGCTGTATCATGATCAATAACCATGAAATATGAATTAGATACAAGGTCACCAAACTGAGTTCTAAGTGTAATCTCACCCAGTTGTTCTTGTTCATTTTTATCATACCCTAGTAACATCAAAGTAGAAGTAGATAAATCAGTAAGTCCCAATCGATGAGGTGTATGAATGGGGATCAGGTTGACTCTTGAACCATTATCAATAAAAGATCTTCGTATGTCTACACCATTGACCTTTCCAGATAATTACAAAGGTCTAATATTTCCATGTATGAAATCATCTTCATCTCCATTTGTGAAAGATAACACGGCATGGCATTCTGCAAGATTATTCTCTACGTGGTAGACTTCAGCTGTAACAATTTCAGTTTCAAACTCCTAAGGACTTGACAAAGCCTCAATGAGTGCCTCCCAAAGATCCTTTGATAGATTAAAAGCATCCAGAATTGATAAATTGTACAGTACTTGGGCCAGGTGTTTCAATACATCATACTTTTGATCCAAAGGTCTGTGTTTCCCAACAGGAACATGTGGTTTAGCAGGTGCCTTGGATGTTGATTCTTTCGAATTTGATGCATCTTGTATTAAAATAGGAGTTGGAAATATCCCTGGATTTGGAAAATTGGACCGATTATATCCATTTACTCGTTGAGAGGAAGAAGGTGGAACCTCCAACCGATCCACCAGAATAACTGTTCCAGTACTGAATCTGCTATTGGTGGAAGAACATTCTTGTTCGTGTTGAGTTCGCTGAAGGGCTCTGCCATGTGTTTCTTCCGCATTAACAGTTCTAGTAAAGGTAGAATTGGAATTGTGGTTTCTGGGATATCCACGTCTTCCTCTGTATCCCAAACCCCTGGAACATCCTCTAATTCCTCTATTAGATACAGGGAATTCCGGCTCATCAAAGTCGAAACTGTAATTGACATAAAGATCTGTTAAGTGACACATATTAACAGAACCAAAGATCAACTCTTCATTCGATGAAGACTCTGCCTGACTAGCCAACTTAGGCTCTGCAGTTTAGTGGGGTGGTGCCCGTTGCATTGAAGTAGATGTCATGAAATCTTCTATAGTCAAAGACAACTTCGGCTTTGACACATACTCATCTTCTTCTTATTCTTCTTCATTCCTTGAATTACGTTTCCCTTTTGACGATTTTTATTTTGATGGAGGTTTCACTATGACATTTACTGGAGAAGACACAATTGGTTTCTTCAATTGCGTTCATAAAATGGAATGAGTTCTGTTGATCGTTTTTCTGACCATCCAATCATCATATTTTTGACCATTTTCTATTTTGACTTCTTTCCACTTGCCTCCTTCCTCTGGATCTGTAGTAGTAACACATGCTACCTGAGATGAAGAACCTTTCAATTTGACTTGTCCCGAGTCAGCCATTTTTTACAGGAGGTCCATAAAGACAAAACACTTCTTTAGGGGATGCCCCAACATCTGATGAAATGGGCAATAATTGGGATGGTATTCATCTCCTTCCTTGTTTGGCCTTTTGGGCCTCAGCAGTTGAACCAAATTATTCTCCAAAGACTAAATGAAGTAACCAAGAACTTATTCATTTCGGAAAGAATAAACTTTGATCGTCAACTCATCAAATTGATTCTGTCTTTGATCTCTTTGATTGTTTTGATGAAACAGCCTTTGTTGCTAAGTCTCAGGAGGTGGAGCCCTTTGGGAAGATGATGGTTTTGATGTAGAAGCAGGTATAGGTGCTTGTTTAAAAATGACTGTAGCAGTCTTTGATCTACCCATCCTCCTTCCTGGAGCTGATGGAATTACACGAGTTTTATCCTTAGTCTTCGTAAGCGAATCTTCAATCTGTTGAGCGATCGAAGTAAGGTCTTGAAACCCTCCTATGTATTTCACTTGGATTAAAGGCGTGTGTAACTCATCATGCAAATTTTCCACATAGATTGGAAACAACTCTTCTTGATTGAGTGCTAAGATTAGGGACTATGTTAATCCCTTCCAGTGAGCAATGAAATTTGAAACCCTTTCATTCCCCCTTTTCTTACAGTTTGTAAGATAGAAAATTGTTTTCTTTGGCAATGTTGAGATGAAATGAGGAAGAAATTACTAACAGAGATCCTCTCATCTGGTAATTGACCGAGATTGCAAGCTTGTGTACCAAACAAAAGAAGGCCCTTGTAATGACTGTACAAAACACCTAAGATTAACTGCTTCATTTTGCTGAGGGGTTCCCATCATAGGAACGAAATGAGAAACAAAATGTGTTAAGTGTTGCTCCGGGTCTCCCGAACCATTAAAGATTGGGAATATGGTAGTTGAAAAATTTTATGGGGGAGGAATATCATCAACCCATTCGGGGTAAGCTCTCTTTTATTGTTGAATTTGATCATGCTTTCCCTCCATAGCTTACAAAAAATCTGTTAATGACACAATAGTAGTTATTAAATTTTGAGAAACATCTGGTTGAGCTTGGACATGAGCAAGGGCACTGACTAGATCTTGTACAGGTATGGCAGCTGGTACTGCAACTGATGGTAGCACTACCAATTGTTGTTTCGCATAACCCGTAGGATTAGACCTATGAGGGTGTACTAATAAAAGAAGGATATTACTGATCCATTTCAGTAGCTGCAACAAATTCCCTTGGATGACTAGCTCCAGCACGCTTAGGAGGAAGACTACTCTGAAGTAATTTTTCATTCATCCACCTTAATTCCTTCATTTCTTCCTCTTGTTGTGCAGTCCTTTTCTCCAGTGAGAGCGACTGGCATTCTCTAGAGGAAGGGTGGGAAGAAACCTAATTCTTTCCTTTCCCCTTATTAAATCCCTTTCAGAGTGGGGGAAGTGGGTCACGTGAAGGAACACCCAGATTTTGGGTAAGCCTTCGATTTTCTGCATGCACACCTTCTTCATTCATGTTTGTGTGTACAACTTCTTAATCAGGAACCTCTTCATCTGATCCCTCTGAGTGAGCCTCATCTGGTGGATCAGCAACAACAGAATTGATGAAATTAATTGATTTATAATGCATTTCATCCCTTCTATCAGCATTTCTATGATATTTTCTTCTTCCATGCCCCATATGAGACATTGCCTTCAGTTTATTTGATCCCTCAGTAACTTCATGGAAAATCGTAATTTGGAGAGAATATCTTGATAATTTGGCTATTTGTTCCTCTTGGGGCTTCTTCCCTAATCAAGAGAAGACTGATTTTATCTGAGGGAGGGATTGGGGATTTGAAAAAGTCCCCAATCCAGTGGACTGGGGTTGTTCCTACTGTTCCTGCTCAACTCCTCGAATCCTATTTTTTGATTCCCAGTGTTAGTTTAAAAGAGTCCCTAATTTGGCAAGTTGGGGTGGTTCTTGACATGCTATGTCTGATACTTTCTTAAAATCTCTCTTGATCTTGCAGAACATAGATTGGAAATTAGCTAGAAGCATCACTCGTTATCCACTTTTATTACCCGGTTCGAAAGACCATTGGATGATTTCTGACACTTCTGCCACTTGATGATGTGCTTGGTCCATACGAGAGGCATGTTCAATATTATCATTGGCTTGATGCAGGAGTAATTCAACAACTTTTTCTCTGTACAGCTGACTTTGGGAAGTACTACTTGAGGCATGTTCTTGGGAAAGCCATTGATTTTTCACAAAACCAACTAGATGTGGCAAATTTTTGGAGATAACATTGCATGAAACCACCTTTGGTGGGATTTATTGATTGGAGAGCATAGTGAAATGTAGTTCTCCATGAACACTGCATCCTATAATATGAATACCAGATGGGGCATTGGCAATTAACTATCACAATATTTTTAGTGTGCCAATGCATGAACACTGAAGGGATCTTTGCTTCTTTTCAGCCTTCGGATATCGAGAAACTGATAGAGATGCCAAATCAATTTGGCGTTGTAACACTTATATTATATTAACATGATTTTCATATTAATCATAAGATAATACATTCTTTTTCAACTAACAAAGAGTTTTCGATATGTTGAGACTAATATCATGAATCCCATCTTCCGTAAACATCTCTAGAATGTCATACTGAGAGTCAGCCAAAGGACAAAACATGACTGGCACTTCATCCTTCGCCAGTTGTTTTCTCATGTACATCATTTCCTCTTTATCATTCAATGACGATTGTTTTACCTGTTTATACCAGAGCTGGTGCTTCTTTGTTGCTTCATCGGATTCAACAAGATTGTTAGATAATCCACTGATCAAACTAGAAGATGAATGACCCATGGGTGGTTCGGAGAATGAACTACATCCCGGGCTATATTATAATTGAGAAAGTATTTCATTTGCTGACGGTAAAGCATCAAACATGACTGGATTCACATTTTCATGTGCCTCATGATAAGAGAGATTTCTCATCACTGCATTGTCCTCTTGAGAATTTTCCAGGCAATGTGAATTACTACTGCGGAGAGGACTTTCGCAGCTAAATTCATCATCATGGGGAGGACCACCATGGTGGGTTACAACAAAAGATGAAATCTCTTGCTCCTTGATCTTCTGGCCACACAGAGGGTTATTGTTTCTCTCATCTGAAGATGAAACTTCAAGATTGATCAAAATGTCATAAAGCAAGCCTTTATGAGGAAGTTTCTGATGAAGACCTTCAGAAATAATTTTCCCACTATTGGGAAATGAGAGAGTAGAATCTTGAGTTGCAACAGACAATTTTCCGAGTGTAGCAAAAACTCCAGCATCGAGCAAGGACTGATTACATATTGGCCCTTGATTTCTCGACTGTGTTGGGCAGGTCTTCTTCTTAGATTCCTTCTTACTCACTTTGGTAGGTGTATGTGCCTGCTCAAGAGAAATTCTCAGGTTAGGCTGATTATCTCCACACAAACCAGGTGTATATGCTTGACTTGGTTGTCCGTATGATATGGGGGAGTACGCCCCACAACCCTCTTCGATTGTAACAGAGGTGTGTGTCTATTATAGATTGATATGTTGATGTGTCACTCCACTGGTAGGGACAAATTAATGTCTCTTTCCTTGAGATGTTGTTGAAGCTGTTATAATATACTGATAGGCAACCAGGATATGAGTAGGGATTTTCTTATACTCTTTCACCATTGACAGAATGTGTTTGGTGACTTCAGATTCTGTAACAAGGATATACATCCATTACATGCTTGGAGTAGGAGTATGTTCCTACTCTTGTCCTCCTTTTCCGGTCATTGAATCCTGACAGTACTCATGTGTGGGGGAATAGAGTTGATACTTCCTCTTGTTGGTCGCCGGAGCTTTCCGAATGACTTCTTCAAGTTCTACAAAACGATACGGTTGGTAGACATGATTAATACTAGTAAGTTTATGTGCCTACTGATTGCACTCCACCAAACATGGTTGACTATCTTCCTTCAATACTGACAGATGAGGCTGCTGGCGGGATTGATGAGTGTAAGCCGATGTATGTGCCTGTTTACTAGTTGACAATATATTAGGCTGGAGGGCTTCATCATATGTAGTCAGACGAGCCTTCTGACTAGCTTATGATTTATAAACTGGTGTATGTTCTTGTCTATAGTAATCCACAAGAATTTCCTGGAGGGATTGTCGTGATGCTTCCGGATGAGTCTGCTTGACAGCGGAATTAGAATGGACAGGTGTATGTGACTGCTCGTTTCTCTCCACCAAGTTAGTTTGGTGGATTCCTCTGGAAATGTCAAAGATAAGAACCTACTCACTGTTGACCGGATTTCACCTCTGGTGATTCGTCTTTCCTGCTCGGGTTCGAGGAACCTGAGTCGAATGTCTGGAGATGATAACCTCATCATGTTGATGGCGCACTGCCACACGAGTCTGGTGGCGATTGTTGATGGGAGACCTCAGGAAGGACTCATGTCTTCATGAATTAAGGCCCTGAGGGGGCTTCTCATTCACTTCCCTAGAATATGGGAGGGACTGGTGATTGCATTCCGGAGATAATGACCCAAAACGGTTGGAAATGGTGGTTGGCACCACTTGCTTCTTGATCGTTGGTCGTCACTGTCCGGACGACCAGGGTGAATTATTGACTTAGAGGGATTGTCGAGTGGCCTCCAGAGTCAGAAATGTACCGTTTTGACGGTACTTTTTAACCAGTGCATTTGATACCCAATGTTGAAGATGCTGATTAGGTGATGTCTTCCTCAGAGTGGACGACGATCCAGCAGGAGTAGCAGCTGTGGTATTCACATTAGAGGTATTCACAGGAGTGAACTTGAGATAAGCCATTTTTTTAATACAGAAGATCTTGGAAAAGAGTGCATGTTTGATATAATAGACATAATCAAGATAAAATTCAGCCACTATATCGTTTGGATGAGCACATATGCTATTTATTTCTTTGTTATCCCTCTCATTGAGTTTATGTAGGGACCTAACAAATATGTAAAACATAATTTTAACTTGGTTAAGGATTCACGTCGGGTTCACCATTTTTTGTATACTCTGGAATTGGGGATGACCTCGTATGTTTAAGGTTCAAACATTCCAATCGGGTTCTAATGGTTTTGTTCATAGAACCAGAAACATCCAGTGATTCCATATCCATTTGGACCTACTTTCCAAAGGTAGGCACTCATAAGTTGTTGACTGATGAGGCTTAAGAATTTTCATTGGTCGAGAGGATGGGAGGTCGAACTCATCACACCTTCTTTAGGGGAATTATTGTCCACTCGAGGACTCTTTTTGTAGATTTGAGTTATGTTCATGAGTCCTTATTAAATTACCAAGTGTAAGAATGATCTTTCCTTTTAGAACTTGCAATCAATGATTGATATGTAGGAAATTTAGAGAATCCTTTTATATGTATTCGAGGTCCTTCATCAATATGTAATCATCTATATTTTATAAATATTCTTAGTCAATGGTATCCTTCAACACATTATATATAAGTCTCTTGGTCATTATGATGGCCATACTAGTTTTAAGACACTCAGTGGGGCACTTGAAGTTTATTTTCATTCAGAAGGACATGGATTATTTCATAGTTGGGATCGTACCCACAGATGGTCTACCTACATATCCTTTTTTAGAAAAGGAATCAGAACCCACATAGTTCACGTAATGAAGTACGAGGTTTGTGTATGATTGATGGCCTAATGAAAGATGTCATAATTACTTTTACACTCTAAGATCACATGAGTCATGATCGGTGTGAGAAATAAGTGGTATTGGTAAAACTATACAATTATGCCACGAAATATGCAAACCATGATAAATAATGTGGGGCTTATGTGTGTGAGACTGCCCAGATAGTTGAAGATTATGTTTGGGATTTACTTTAGGGAAGAAACCCCGGAACAAGTTCCATAATGGTATATGTTCTGTATGGAAATTGGGATACTTTACTAAGGGATTAATCCTGAGGAGGATTCCAAAATTATAGTGTCTCATGATTGGGTTTTATTCCTAAGAAGAAGTCCCATATCAAATTAAATTAAGACTGGTTAAGAGAAATTAAGACTGGGGCTTGAGAACTAGGGCTTATTCCTGACAAGGAAGCCCATGTTAAGGGGAATTATAAATTTGGGAACTTGGGGCTTACTCCTAAGGAGGAGGCCTAGATTTACGAAATTTTGGAATGGGTCTTACTCCTGAAAAGGAAGCCTAGGTTAAGGGACTTGGGGCATACTTCTAAGGAGGATGCCCAGGTTAAGGGACTTGGATTGGGGATTACTTCTGAGGAGGAAGAACAGGTTATAGATCCTCTCATCATTAAGGATGAGGTTAAAATGAATGAAATCTCTAACCGTAGTGACATAAAAATATGTAAATCACTAGGTTTTAAGAGATGTTCCACATAATTCCTTTCTGATAAGGAATCCAACAAGGAAATCATGCCGTGAATGGATTTGGAAAGAGTTCTGAAGGCTTAATCATGAAGTGGATAGGTGGATAGGAATAAATGAGGTGAAATAGGTAGGAGGGGCACCCATAAAGAAGGTGGCACGCAAGTCCTGCGTGGGCATGAAAGTACTGCATGGGCGCGCAAGTCCTGGTCGTGCAAGTATACTTGCGCGAAACATGGGTACTTTCACAACGGTAAACCCTTAGAGTAACACTTGGGAAAGACTTGGCTCAAGCCCTTAGTACTATCCATAGAGGCATATAGAAGAATGGAGTGCAAGTTCTGATGAAGGGGTAAGGTGGCGCACAAGTGTGGCCATTTCCCTTAAGGGTTGGCCACTTATGCGCACAAGTGTTGATGAGTTTCAACACTTAGGCCATACTCCCTCTCTTTAGATCTTCATTTCTAGGTAAGAAATTACCTTAGAAGTGTTCAGAATCTTTGAGAAGAGACTAGGTCGTCGGGAGCTCAAATATGAGTTTCTCGAATTTTTATCGTCCTGAAATGGGGGGCCCACCGGGGGTATTTCTAGGCTGCTGAAGACATTGGGCGAAATTCAAAGACAGTGCGCAAGTCACCTGCATGACCAATAGGCGACGCGCAAGTGTACTTGTACAACTATGATGTAACTTGCGTGACCCATGTGGTAAATAATCCTTGTTCATTCCTTTGTCAATTTTTGATGTTTTTGTCAAAGGATGAATCACTTTATGCTAATGAATTTCCCTTTTCATTCGTTTAGACTCTGTGGTGAAAAGGAGTGTCAACAAAGTCCAATGAGTACAGGTCCCTCTGAAAATTAAGGAAAAATATGAACATTGGAGGAGGGATTCGACCGTTGGTGCTGAGCCTATAAATACCCAGCCATTTCAAACTCTCAGTACAACACTACACAACACATGAAGAGAGATCTGTTGATCAATTTGATTGAGCTATGGATAGAGATATCTATGCACGATTGATAATGTGTTGGTGTACTACTACTCTACTGAAGCTTTGATCAACCTTTCCTTGCGCGATTTGGTGAACAACTTGTTCAACCATGAACAACTTCTTCTACCATTCTTTGTGCGACTCCGATTGTGGTTAAACAATCGAGGGTTTATGAGGATAGAAATACAAAGGTGTCCACTACCTTAATGTCCAAGGGCTTCAATGTATAGGAAGAAAGAGGTGTTGACTACCTTAATGTTTGAGGGTATGTGGGGATAGTAAGATAGAGTCATTTCGATATTCATATCGAGGTCTTACCCTAGTGTGGGTAAGATAGACTAGCATGAAAGTATAAATCAAGGGACCTTTATCCAAGGTTTTTAGATACCCTTCTCTTTGGGTTAAAATATCTTACTTTTTTACTTGTGTTTATTACCAGTTTTTCATTCCGCTATAATAAAGAATGTATAACTTTCTTATACATTCTTATACTCTGATTGTTTAACATTCTATACGCTTTAAGGAAGAATCTGCCTTTAATGAAATTTTCTTTTGTTTATTTCTCTAAGTAGACCTTACTTAAGAGGGATTGTGATTTTTTTTGTTTAACCTTGTTTAACATAACCTTCTTCAAGGTTTCTCAAGTTACATTTTACCTTTAAGGTAAAAGTTTTTAAACATAAAATTCACCCCCTCTTGTAGTTGAGTATCTTATTTACTATATATCGATCCAACACTTTTCTTCCCTAAAAAATAGGATTTAGTTTCTACTTGTCGATATGAATCCAATGACACTAATAGAGTGTAATTCCAAAAAATATCACAAAATATATTGGAGATAGAATTTTAAAGGATAACAAAATGAAAGGAAAAAATAAAATAGAATAAAAATAGATGAAAGATGGTTATGAAGAACTTGGAGTCCAGATGCCTCAATTCCATTTTATTATTATCATTATTATTTTCCATCATTAAATGATTTTCATTAATTTATTTTAATGAAAAACATTATGGTTTCCTCCCTTCTCTCTCTCAATTGAGGCACCAAATTAATGTTGTTTTATCAATTTCTATTTTTAATATATTTTTCTATCACCCATTTTCAACTGTTAATCAACCATAAAATAATTACAGATCCATTTATTTTCACTTAGTATGGTGTTACAAATTAAATTACGGTCAAAATTCTTGTAAATTAGAGGTTTTAAAGACCTCGGGCCTTATTAATGGAGGTCTGATCATTTTTTTCAGAAGAAGAATACCAATTAAAATGATTTTATTTAATTAAAAATAGAATTATTTGTTATTTTAAATAATTATTTAATGTAAAAACTGAATAACACCAAAGGATGTTGCCCACAAATTTTATACCCCGCCTGGGAAAACACTAGACCATGGACCTAACGGTGGTCTCCAATTTCACATATGATGAACTTTTTGAGAGATATAAATTATTTATTATTTAAAAAAATTAATGAATAATTAAATATAGAATGGGTTTTATCGTGTGCGATGTTACCAAACACCCAATACACATAAAATTTATACCATGCCTACGGTAAACCCCATGTTCCAGACCTAAATGTGGTCTATCATTTTTCATAAGATTGACCATTTGGAAGATATTAAGTTATTTTCAAAAATATTATAATAAAAATATTAAATAACTTATCCTCATTGGGAACCTAACCAAATGTATAATGCTTATAAATGTTTTACCCCACCTAGGGCAAACGTTGTGTCCTGGACCTAACTATGGTCTCAGAATTTTCATATGATTCCCTATTTGGGAGATGTTAAATTATTTGGATAAATCACTTGTTCATAATTTAATATATTAAAAAATTTTATTCACTTAGTGATAAGGATTTACAGGTCTTGGAATCTCACACTTACTCGGCACCTGACTTAGAAAATATTCAATTGAATATTCCAAAGGGTTAACTAGGCTTTTACCCTTACACAAATCATTTAATACATTTATTATGTTATTTTCTTTGATAAATTATTCATTCCACATAAACCGCTTCTAATTTATCGACAAGAAGTATTTTATTATAATAAAAACATGACAATACACAAGATGAGGTAATTCTTGTTTATAAATTAATTATAAATTTTATTTGAATGTGACCTATATTTCAAAACTATGGGGTTGTAATCATCCATTTTTTTGGATTTTATCCAATGAAATAGATGAAATCTAATATCGGTCATGTTCCCAAAAAAAATTGGTGCATTCTGTACCCTTTTAGTGGTATCAAAGTGGTCACATATTATTTTAAAATTATCACCTATTTTCTAACCGAATTCGAAATTTATTCTGTTTATTTTTAATTTTAAGTTCTTTTCTAAAGTTGAGATTATATAATAGTTAAATTTTATATTACCAAGAACAAACCAAGAACATATGAAGAATTCTTGATGTTCTCATCAAGATTTGGTGAGGATTCTAGTTAATAGAAATGGATACAGAGTGCGTAATGGAAAATACAGACAATGTGCCCATGGTCAACCACACCAAGACAAACATGCAAAGTATGAGATTTCATGTGTGAGAATAGTGCATTATGTCATTAAATTTCATGTACTGGCCATCTAATTTCATGCCTCTTAACAGGGTTTCATGGATTGTGGCTTGGGTAGATGTTTTGTAACCACACATGATTATACCTCAAGGTAATCATATATTTAATGTGGTTAAAGTTCATGGAATATCCTTAATACACATCATATATTTACTACCATCCAAGAGACATGTTCCATATTTGATTATATGGTGTGTATCTATAATAAAAAATGTGTAAAATATAATATCCCAGAAGGAATACACAACAAGACCTAAGGAATATTGTGTTGACAGATAGAAATATATTAAACAACGCGTAGATAGTTGTACATATCGTGTAACTCGTACCCACTCACGCAAGTTATACATCGAGAAAGGAATGTCATGTCATCCAAAACGTGGAATTAATACTTAATTATTGTAAAACAAATCTATAAGGGGTGTAGTTGGCAATACATGTCATGTCATAGGTTTTTTTTCATGAATTTCACACCGATTGATTTTCATTAGGTCATGTGAAATTAAATTCGTAAATTAATTATCTTCCATATTATTTTTAAATATATTATGTGTATTGTTTATATATATATATATTACTACATGTACATCACTAGTATTTCGCACTGCATATATTCAATCATTATATATGAACATTTTTTCCTTGAAGACCTAATCTATAGAACAAATTATCATGTAATCTCATAACATGTAATATAAGAATACATTCCATGAAATTACATTGTACATGACAATGACCGTACATAGAGAAAGTTTCATTCCATGAAAGTAATAGTACACATTGTGTAAAGAAAAAGGGTAAATATACTATTTCATCCAATACATGATGTGTTTTTTAAATTTTAGATTGAATTAAAAACTGGACATAAGGGTAAACATCATGTTCACTATTAATACATTTCATATAATAATTAAATTAAAATTAAAATTAATTTATTTAATTTATTTAAAATTTTATATGGTTGGTATCTTAAGGATTGTTTGAATGGATAGTTAAAATAAAAGAATTAATTAATTAATAATATAATTGATTTATTATTTAAAGATATTATCTTTATAAAGAAAGGATTCAAAAGAGTTCTAGTTAGTTTAAATGTATAGTCGTTTCATTCCTTGATTACCATGAGCATGAACATCTTATGTATGCATTGGTTTTCTATTTAATATAATTATTTATTACATGTTTTTTATGATGAATTTATTATTAAATAACATATAATGATCTTTGTGTCATCATTTCCTCTATATTTTAAATGGGCCAACATAACCACAATTTATTTTCTATAACCCTAAACCCCACTTCCCCTCACCTTTATATGAGGAAGAACATATAAAGGATATATCTCCTAGCTTCTGAAGATTTTTTAAGATGGATTCAAGTTAAAACCAATCAATAATATGCATAGGTGAAGGGTGTAATTTTGTAACATGATCCAAGACTAGAGCAAGGAGTTAATCTCGTAGGGGAATGCTATTTATCATATTCTTGATAAATGAACTATTAGTAAAAGATAATTATTACCCAACTAAATTATTTTATTTCTTTCAATGAATTTTTATACATTTAATTATGAGATACATGTTTATTCGATGATTAAATGAAAAAATAAATAAATCAATAATATTACTAAGATGAAGTTATGTAAATGGATTGTGCATAGTTTTTTTATCAAGACATGGTAAATTAATTATGTAAATATAAATTATATTAAATATAATGAAAAAATAAACTAATGAATATTTATTCATAAAGATATAAAAAATCCCTCAACAAAATATTAGGTCTAAAAATGTCTTCAATTATATGATTTTGAATGAAATAATAGATTTATTTGTTAGTATAACTTTTTTTAGGACACTTCTATTTATTGAGGAGTTATAAGGATTGTTTTTGGTAAACATTACAATGTTAGCATTATGATTAATTTCCCATGAAATACTTAGTGTAACATGGATTAAAGTGTTAAAGAAATCTGAGTCTATGATTTTTGGATTAAGGATTCAACTCAATAGATCAAAGAAAGTTGTGTAATTTTGGCTAATAAGACCACTTACCTAGGTAATGAGATGGGGAATATAGATCCTTACCACTAGAATATCCACTTAATGAGATATTATAAATCCAATGTTGACTAGTATTGGGATTTTAAAAAATATTGGGAGACTAATAAAATAAAATTTATTTAATCGTAATTGGAAATCATGATAATGTATTAAAATATTCTTTAATTTCTTTTGTTCAAAATGGTCAGTAATTTAACCTCGATGTTATGCTAATGATCAATATTAGAGAATAATATGGGTGTGAACTTTCAAGATTTGTATATAATCTTGTTGGTTGTACTATTCCCAGATCAGAAGTATTAATTTTTGGTGACCTTATTTCAAAAAAGAGCCTTCTAAGGATGCTAGTGAGGATAATTATACTATCTTCTAGAAAGATGTGTATAATGAATTGGATGTCCAGTTCCGTATCTTATGACCCATGAAATTTATGATCCTGAGGATTTATGAATTCATGGATTCATACACCATGTTTTACCATCTTCATGACCTTTATCATGAAAAGGAAAGATATGTGAGGTACAATATCTCCCAGGAAATCTTTATGTGAAAGTATAGAAAACATGCATTTTCCAGACCTCATATAGGGAATATGATTTGATATATTGAGCATTTGGAAATTATGGGTTTCAAAATACCAAAATAATTATGCATAGGCCATCTTCTCACCTCACATCCTCATAGATTATATCGTATTATTATTATTTAAAATATGAACAATATTGAGAAGTCAATAAAGGATCTATAAACAATTATTCTCAAGGAGGATAAGGATATGAATCATGAAAAAACTTCTTATTTTATTGTAAATAAGAGGAAGGTCAAGGTGAGCATCCCTAATACTAAAACTATGTCTAAGGAATCATTATATTTCTTGAAAAAGTTGAATAGGATTAAACGAAAATCTAATGAATATGATGAAATATGATTTCCATAGATACAGAAGATCCCTTAGAAGAAGAACTATACCTTGATGAAAAAGTAAAGGGAATATTTATGTGATTTTTTTATTGAATGTATCCTCACTATTTCTATATATTTTGTATTATATACATCTTATGTTGATCATATTTGTATCCAAATATGGGAACAAAATATATGTTATAAGGATTATAGTGGTGAGGTGGATTTTTTATCTACCAGTAGAGAATGAATAGCTGCAATGTTAATTGGATAATCTTATCTAATTCTTCCAACATGATGGATTTTAGTCTTAAAGAACTATTATTGTATTCTTAGTGTAACCAAAAACGTCTTTTTAATGACTTTTTTAGATATGGATTGAGTTATTTTCAACTTCTAATATATGGTTTTTCAACTTTTATAAATATAAAACATGTTATGGGATGTTATATTTTAATATTTTTATCTATGTACTAAAATACAGAAAACCAAGTGTTGGAAATCGATAATGAAAAAAATTTACATGACTCATATTCCACTCAATTTTGGTTTCACTAACTTGGTCACGTAAATGAGAATCATTTGACATAGTCATGTCATGAAGGGTGTTTAGATTATTTTTAACCACTTATTATATGTCATTCTTGTTTATAAGTAAAAATGAACAAAGATCCATTTAGTGTAAATGGTTAATGGACCATATAGAATCTTTAATTATTTCTAATAGACATTTGTAGACTTTTTCAAATTAAATCTTGTAGTGGGAATTATTTTTTTATAATTTTCCCAATTATTTTAGTAGATATTTACTTGTCTAATAAATAATATATAACTATGATTCCATTATAAATTTTATAGAATATAAGAATGAAGTAGTTCATCAACTTGGTAAGAAGATAAAGAAACTCTACAAAAATAGTGTCAGAGAATATCTTAACCAAGAATTCATTTATTATCTCAAAGATTTTAAAAATATATCTCAAATAATTTCTTTTTATAAGCCATATTGGAATGGTTCAATTTAAAGGAGAACTCATACCTAGTTGGACATTGTGTGATCAATGATGAGTCATGGGAGTCAACCATTATACTTTTTGGGATATGTATTACAAAGTGTATCATATATACTAAACCAAGTACAAGCTAAAATGTTAAATAGAATCCCATATGAGTTATAGTAAGGGAGGAAACCCATGTTATGAAATCTACATGTATGTTGATGAGAATAGTTCATTAAGGAAACTTCTGAAAACAAACATGCACCCTATGGTACAATATGTAACTTTATATGATATCCTAAGGAAAAAAGGGGATATTATATATACAAAACCTCATATAAATATGTAATCATGTCTAGAAAATACATTTTCTTGAGATTAAGCACATAAAAAAATAAGATAGTGGTAGTATGCTCTGCATTGATAACGTCAATGGTCAAGATAGAAAATATATTTCATATTAAAATGTTCCATAGATCCCGAAGGAAGAAGTTGTCCAAGAGACACAAGTACATCATAGGACGACCATAGAGGTTATAGAATCATAAAGATTCGGTTAGTTGATAATTATGAACCATTTTACAGTAAGGGAGAATTAAATTACTCATAAGTTGAAATGTATAATGAATTAATGAATTTTGAAATAGATTCCATAAAACAAAACAAATATTTGGTTCTAGTAGATCCTATAGTAGAATTAAATCTTTTTCATCAATTTTGTATTCATGAATAAATTAGATATGGATGTTAAAGTCCGTAACAATTAAAGATAATTAGTTTAAAAATGCTTTAAAAACAGCAATGCATAGACTATGATGAATCATTTTTAGCTATAATTATGCTGAGATCCATTAAAATTAAACATCCCATAGATGCTTACCAAGGTTATGATATCTAGAAATTTTATTTCAAAACATCCTTCCTTAATGGTAACCTTATAGAATAATTATATATAATACAACCATATGGTTTTGTGACTCTAATGGATTCCAATAAGGTTTGAAAGTTAGAGTGATCCATTTGTGAATTGGAGTAAGAATCCAAATCATGGAATATTCATTTTGATGAAGTTTCATTTGATCTGGTATCCTAATGAATGAATTTAATGCTTTTGTATATAATTGTTCCAGTTAGAGTTTAGTCATTTTCCCATTAGTATAAGTTAATATATTACTTATGATAAATGAGATACTAGTATAAATGTTAGTTAATATGTGTTTAAAAAAATCTATAATAAATACATTGGTAAATAAGACAATATTTTAGGGATCAAGATCCATGGTGGTAGATCTCAGAGGTTGTTTGGACTATTTCAAGGAACATAAATTGACAAGGTTCTAAATAGATTTAGTATATAATAATCCAAGATGAGATTTTTGTCACTGTCGTATGGTATACATCTCTCAAAAAAATCATGTCCTCAGACATAAGAGAAGATATACATGATGAGTAGGATTCCTTATGGACCAATAATAGAATCTTTTATGTATTTCTTTCTATGAATTAATCTTGATGTTGTGTACGCCTTAAGCAAGGTAGGTAGATATCAGTAAGACCCAATAAAATAGAAATGGATTTCTACTGGCACTATCATAAAGTATCTAAGGCATACTAAATACATGTTCCTAGTTTATAGAGGATATATGGAACTAGTCAATGTGGGATACATAGATCTGTATTTCCATATCAACCAAAATGATTTCAAATCAGGGTTATAATATTTCATGTAACATAATAGAGTATTTATGAGTTAGAAGAGCACAAAGTAGCTATTGGTCACAAATTCTATAACATACTCTAAGTATATTATGATTCTCATTTTTCTAAAGATGTAGATTGGATAAGAAACTTTATCCAAGACGTGATATGGTTCTTAAAAATAAATATTTTACCACACTATATTACAATAATAATGTAGTGTTGGTCCTAGAAAAAGGGCCATGGGAACAATATAATAAGAACCTTGAGGTGTTGTGAAAATATTTCTAAACATATTTCCTATGGTTTGGAACACATTCTATGATAAGACAAAGATGATATTTGTACTATTATGTGCTATATTATCGTAAGTGTATGAGGATTATAATTATAAATTTTTACACTTGGCAATATATAAGAGAATAGTTTATTAGAAAATAAACAACAATATGAATTCAAAATTTTATATATGTCATTGGATATTCTTATCTATGAACATGTGTAATAATCATTATAATTGATATTATTACTAATATGTCTCATGAATCATGTACTTTGATGTATTGATGAAAATTATGATGACATATGCTCATGGTGATGTAGGATATTTTGGTTATTTCATAAATGAAATGAATTTAATGAATAAGTAAACAAAGAATTTTTTCCATTTCATATTAATAAAAATAGATATCTTATGTCCTTTGATTGAAATGGAGTTTTCTGATTAATTTCCAAGACATTTATTTTTTATGAAAATTTCATTTTAAGAGATCAAAAAATTTATAGCAATAAAATGGTTGATGATGATGTTTCCACGGTGTAGTATAACCAATTAGAATTGTTCCCAATAAGGATTGTCATTTGTTTCTTTGGATTACATCCTCTAAACTAAAAAAATAGAATTATTTTTTATAGTATATTTTCACATATAATTTATAATTAATTTATATAGACAATAATTAACATTGCTTGAATTGTTTTCATCATTTTCAAGTCAGTGAACCTTTATTATCATTTCATCATTACAGTGATTGATCCTGAGTAGAATCCAACTAGCAAGATCCAAAACTTATCCAAAAGTATCAAAACATTGTTTTTGGAAATCTAGGTTCTAGAATGGAGGAACCAAATCTCTTGTGTCGTTCTTCATGGATCGCAAAAAGAATTCCTTTGGTCTTGAAGAATTCAATCTAGTTCTCTTATCCCAGAAATATAAGATAAGGATAATTTCTCTCCATTATTGTGATAATTCATTCAATATCTCCATTCGATCTTGAGAGGATTATATATGGTGAATGTGTGGTGAAAAATAACCATTCCACCCTAGAAATAATATATGTTTCCATATACAGTTTGGGTTAGATATTAGTTGTTGAACAAATTCTATTAGATAATATCTCTATTCTATGTGAACCAGAAATACAACAAAAATAATATAATTATTATTTATTAACATATTCAAAACCATGAATATTTAAATTTTATTTATTAAATCAATAAAAAAATATTTAAATGATATTAAATAAAAAATATCAATTCTTTTGTAGACTTAACTTGGCCCCACTATCCTCCTTGATATTTATCAAACCTTGAATAATAACTATTTTTTAAAATAAATAAACATCACTCTATTATTATTTAAATAAATAAATAAATATTATATTTACTAACATGTGAATAAATATTTAATTAACATTCAACTCTCATATATTATTTCGAATAACTAATGAATGGGTCAATGTAATCAAAATTACATAATTAATTATTATTCCTTAGGCATGAAAATAATAATTATTCAAAAATTAAATTCAAATAGAATTTAACTAGGGTTTTGGTTACACTTGGTGTGTGAAACATTAGTTGTCATTTCCGGTTGTATTAGAAAATCTAGCATAATGTCCAATATTAGATTCTAAAAATAGGTCAAGACACCCATAATGAAGGACATAAATGAAAAAATGAAAAAAAATCTCATAAATATTCTCACTCTATAATATAATCATTCTTTCTCAATATCTCATAATGAAAGTTATTTGTAAAATTGTTTTATCAACCTATATGATTGATATATATTTCATTGAATTCTAGAAATAAACTCAACCATAAACATCTATGTGCATGGAACTAATTACAAAGTTCCATTTCATTTAAAGGTACAATTATATCTACTTCAATTAAAATGGAACGTAAAAATAATTTCTTGAATTTTTCACTAATGTCATATCACTTATGACACACCAAACATATTCTACTTTCCCACAAGCATATTTCATCATGGTTTTCATCGAGAAATCAATGTACATGATTCATGATATATATTAACAATACTCTCAAGTCAAAGGACAAATACTCGCATCCATGGATTAGAATTTCAAATGAAACATAAAACATGTTGAATTCATATTGTTGGTTCTATTCTCCAAATTTCATCTCTAGGAGAATGTCGTGTTTTAAATTTATAAGAAGTAACATCATATACTTATGAGAATACAACACCTGATAGTCTTAACATAATTCATGTCTTATCAAGTGATGTCATCAAGACCAGAAGACATAGGTTTTAGAAAATTTCTATGATATTTCAAGGTTCTCATCATTGTCAGGAACTCTTATGACATTTTTTTGTGACTGATACTCTAAGGAAATTATCATATTAATGTTACACATAAGAGAACTTATAATATGATAATATATTTATTAATTTTCAACTCTAGGAATATATAGTTTATAAAAAGTATAAATTACTTCATTCTAGGACACTTAATCTAATAGACTCGCATTTTCACTTGAGCTAACTGGAAACAACTTTTAGTCTACAAGACCACAAATGAAATTCGTGCTTCTATTGAGATAAGGATTTTTTCAGTGAGTCCACTATTTTATCTTTCATATAAAATCTACTTACTGTTACGTCACCCATTTGATAAAAATCACTCATGATGGGTTATTCCCAAAGTATATGTATTGCTCGTTGATGTGACCTTATCTCCATAGAAACGGCCACAACAGTAATATAAAAAATGCTTCTTCAGCTATATCATAATATTCAATATTCTTAGTCTCTACTATAGAATTCGCAGCCACTTTCTACTTTGAGCTCATCTAGCTCAACACTACTCCATTATGGTAGAAAATATATAATGACATTCATTTAATATCATTATAATCTATTTTTTATCTAAAATAATTCTATTCCAAAATTAATAGTTCCCAATATATTCTATAAACTAGGAACATATTCTTAGTACGCCTCAGATACATTATGATAGTCTTCACAATAGTCTAATGCTGGTATCTTAGAATTGATTGATATATACCTACTCTGATCAACACATAGGAAACATAAATTATGGTAAATAACATGGAATACATGATATATCATATCGTAGAAGTGAAATGGATTCTACTCATCCTCTCTATTCATCTCACTGTTGTTTTGTTTGACGAAACATATTTTTAAAGAGATGTATGTCATGTGACACTATAATCAATACCCTCCTGGATTGTTCTATAATTAATCTCTTTAACATATTGTTAATATATGTATAGAACATTGTCGATGAATCCTCTTTGATCTATCATGATTGATATTAATCCCTATAATATGGACTACTTTTCCTAAGTCTTTATTAGAGTCAAATTTTTTTAAACCCATCTTAATAGAAATTAATACTAGTATCTCATTTCCCATAATTAATTTATCATCTATATATTATAATAAGATAAAAATTCACTCTAACTAATCCTTTTATAGAAATAGGGATCACATTCCTTCACTATGAAACTAAATTCCCTTACTGATTTTTCAAATTTTATTTGTTTATATTCATTTTTGCTTCAACCAATTTATTATTCAGTATAAATTTCACAATATATTGGTATCCTTTGGTATCAAAAATCCTTCTATTTGTGTCATATAAAGATATTCCATCTTTTTCTCATTAATGAATATTGTTTTTAAATCCATTTTAAAAACCTAAAAATCATGTTAAGCTTCTATAGAAAGAAATATTTTGATGTATTTTAGTATATAAACTGGTGAAATGTTTCACCATGGTATTTCCCTTCACATTTATTAAACTCTTTAGAAACCAATAATTATTTATAGGTACTAAATTTACCTTAAATATTAAATTTCTTATTGTATAACCATTTTTAGTTGATGGGATTTACATCTATGGGAGGATCTTTAAAAACTGAAACATGGTTTTGGTATATGGTATCCATCTCTGAATTTATGGCTTACTGTCATCTTGTAACTTCTAATATTCTTACTACCTTTTTATAGGATAGAGTTTTATCATTTAAAACAGATAATTAGTCACCTTTCATGTGGACTATAAAACCATATATATCAGGTTATATAACATATCTAGTGCTCTTACATGGTTCTTGTGTCTATAGGTCAACCTCTTACAAGGGGCCTTGTGTAATTTATTCTTGTGCCAACTTCTGTGTATCTTGAACATCAACATCATCAAAGATTATCTTTCTCTAACTATCTATTTTGTATATTTACTCCCTCTCAATAATGGAAGGATGTTTATTAACCATGATATTTTTATATAATGGTTTTTATATATAATATCCATTAGTTTTATTAGGGTATCTTATAAAGATACACCTAGTGCATCATATGGTAATTTTGTTTCAATGAATAGCCTAAACAAATGCTCTACATACATACACACATAAATTCGATAACCTGGATTTCTTCCCACAAAATAACACATATTAGAATTCACTTTCATCTTTATTTTATACTTGGTTTATTTTTTATTATAAATTTTGTAATGAATATCAAAAAAAAAGGATAATGGAAGGCCTATACAACTCATCATCAATCTCTCCTTGTCTAACAAGTTATGGTTCCTCCATTCACTGACACAATTCCACTTTGGTGTTTAAATATGTTTGAGTTGAGATAGAATCCCAAAGTCCATTGGATAATCTATGAAAGATTTATTAATATATTCTTCATCTCAAGCTAAGTGAAGTTTCTTTATATTATTGAAATTTTGATTTTATTCTATATTCTATCATTTCTAAAACTTTTCAAAGGAATTATGCTTAAACTTCATTAATTAGAAGAATCTATATCTACTAAATTCATCCATAAATGTTATGAAGTAAGCATATTCCCCACTAGATTAAGCTAAAAAAGGTCCTCACAGATATATGTGTACTAATTCAAGAATCATTGTGGCCCCTTCACCCTTTCTACTAAATGGAGGTTTTCCCATTTTTACTTGACAATAAGTGTGACACATGTCATGTGGTTTTAGTTCAAAAGAATCTAAATACCATTATTAATATATCTCTACAAAATTCATATCATTTACATAAAAAAATGTATTCCACAATCATGTGTGATCGGATTCATTTGAACTTTATTTTTTATCAACATACGGTACTAAGTTTTCATATTCTAGTATATAATCACCCTTATGATATTTTTCATACCATAATTAATTTATCGTTATAAAAGTGTAATCTCTTATTCCCAACCTTAAAAATAAATCGCTTTTTTCATAAACAAGTCATATATATCATGTTCTTTGTAACACCATTCACGTAATAGAAATTTTCAAAACTATAATTGACCCCAATTGGAAAAGTAAGGTGGTAGTCCCTGATGGCCAGTACAGCTATTCTTTCTCTATTGGTAGTTCAAAGATCCACCTAACATCTATAAATCATTAGGAATCTATATGTTTACTTGATTTGGATAAAGAATGTATCACCACATATAATATCTAATACAAAAAAATTTATAAATGGTGGGGTTGCATTTGATAACAAGTACACCTAAATATTTCCCTTTCTTCTTCATTAAGTCATAACTATTCTTCCAGTTGCCCAACATTCCACATGTAAAATATTTTTTATATTATTCCTCATCCTACCTATAGATATTTATCCTCTTTTAGAGATATTCATAGAATAATTATATTTTGAAGTAATCTTATGTCATTTCTCCTTTACCTTACTCTTGTTTATCATAAGGATTATAGGTTTTTATGCCTCATATCCTTATCCACTTAGAAAATCATATATAAATATATAGGAGTGAGTTTTTAATATTTTTCACATTAGAATTCATAATAAAACTAGAAAATATTTAATATATAGAGTAAATATTGATGATGGTTTACAATTTGTTGTGTAGAATTAAACACAAAATATCCAAACACTCAATATATTGAATCATCTTCACTCTATAAGATCTACATAGTGAAACTTCTCTTTCATTGAATTTGAAAAGTAACTTATAGATCATGTGACTCTCCTACCTGAATGGACCAAAGGCCTTCAATTTTTATTTATATTTGATAATATTCCTTCTAAAAGTTAAGGGGGAACCCTTAAAAGGCTCGTAGTCTTATGGTACATTACATGATGAAAAGGTCTTAGAGTAATTCATCCCAAATAGACACTTGGAACTACCCATCCCCAAAAAATATCGCGATTTTATCTCTCAACCATTTCATGGATGATGGTTAGTTTTCCTGTGTAGAGACGTATAGGCCCAGCACCGATTGTAATTCCATACCCTCTAATTCTTCCAAGTCTCGTTAACTCTGCTCTAGTGAATGTGCCTACTATGAATCTTCAATTAGAGACGTTTTCCTTGTATCTATATGGTTTTATATGCATTTTCATGTGTCCCTAATTCCTTGAGGTGTACTTAAGGCCTTCAGTCGGCCCAAATTCCTTACTTTCCTGAAGGCCTATCGGTGGCACAAAGGCCTTGAAGGACTCTGGTACCAAACATGGGACCTGATGGCTAAAATGGATGAATAGTTTTGGATGAAACATTACTGAATAGTACCTACTAAAACACTAATACAGTGTCCCATAAATATTCCTCCACTCAAATTTGATCTCGGGTCACTTGGATGCACTTGAAGAGTCCTCTACAACTACGTTGAGGCTCATGTGCTATCTTTCATTCTCTTAATAAAGAACATGGATATGAAAAAACACGGTATATACATTCATATACTTGTAGATAATTTAGAGTTTAATTGTCATAAATGATAACATGAGGCACTGTACATCAAATTCATCATCCAAATGTTTCAATAATACTACTTTATCCTCCTCATTGTTATCTTTAGAAGGATATTTATCTCGAACAGGGGACTTTATCACATATAACTTTGGTTTCTAGAATAATACCGTGTGCAAGCTCTTATACCAATTCTACAAGTTCATGTTATAAAAGAGAATATAGTATTCTAATATCAATCATAGATATAATTTTAAGGTTGTATTACTTGTAATTTTCTACAAAAAAAATAAAATAGTGTTTTATAACTTTATCTGGATTTCCAAAATGTGATGTAATAAATTTTAGTTTTTAGTATCCCATTATTTTATCAGATCCCAATATCTATCACTATTGGATTTGTAATACCCTTCTATATAGTTATTCTAGTGTAAAAAATCAATATTTCTTTTCCCATTCCCCATATGAGGTCCTTGTAAAACCATTCAAATGTATTTAGTTAATTATTCTAGCAAACAACATTATTTAAATGTTCCTAAATCTATTGGGTAGACACAATAATAATAAAATCATGGACTTGGATTTCCTCAAAACATGACTCCAGGTTATATCATGTCTTCTAAAGACATCATCCCTTGAAGATAACTTTTTAGGTCATCCCAAAACACTCATTAAAAGTCCCTGATAAATAAATGTGTCCTAAAAATGTTCAAAAAAACACCTTGGTCTGTGGTTTCATTCTAAATCAAGTAACATAAGAAATTTTGTTACTTAATAATTCCTTGAATAATTTTTATCATATACATAAATTATTTCTTATTTTATCCTTTTACATTTTTTTAAATATTAGGTGGATTTTAAAAATATATATATCCATGTCCTGATAAAATAATTTATGCTCAATATATTTATTTTATTTGATATTGCATGCTTGTAAATTAATTTACATATTTTATCACAATTAATCATCAAATAAACATACATCTCATAAATAAATAATTAACCATGCACTAAACAGAATAAAATAAATATTTTTTATGATCATGAGCATTTACCAGTAGTTGGTTTGTTAAACAGATGATAAACCAACCCTTGAACATAGTGGAATAACTCATTGAGTAGTTCTAGGCTTGAGTTGAATCATTACACCTTTAACTTTCATATCTCCTTGGTTTGTTCTATCCTGACTCCATAATAAACCATCTCTATCCATCTAGAAGCTCCTTTACATATGATTATACATATATAGGTGAGAGGAACTCAGAGTTTCGGTTTACCGAAATGAAACCATGGACAAGAAGGTCCATACATAATAAAAAGGACTGGATGGTATGAACTTATCAATACATAATTATATAAATTTATCATCAAACCAATGAAATAATAGTTAAATTATAGAAAAAATACCTTCATAGGTTGTTAAAGCCCATGTTTGACCCCATATTAAATGATTATGAATTTAAAACTAGCAGTATTTAATTGAATTAATTTTTTACTAAGATAAAATTACTGAACTAAATAATTAATTATATTATTAATTATTTGATAATTTTATCTTACATTTCTATATATTTAATCCATAAGATTCTCATAACCTATAATTTTAATAATTTAATTGAAATTCACATTACATAAGTACAATATGTGTATTGGAAGAACCCATAATGTACCTTTTTGATTTTACTAAAACCCATTTATAGAGTTCAATGGTTACACTACATGTTTCATAACATGACATGGCATGTGACTAACTATGTGAATCATCCTTGTCATGTATAGTGTACTTACATATCATGTATATATACATGATAAGTCATGATATACACATTGTGTTTTTTCAAGAGTCATGTTTTGTGCTCCCCAATATGTTTTTGACTTCAATGAATGCATTAAATATACATGGTGTTCATTGCTGGTGATTCCCATGAAGTACACATCATGTAAATACATAATACATGGAACAATGATTAATAAAGCATTTAATTTCTTATACATCCCACTAAAATCACTCATCATGTATTTCATCCAAAAAACTCTATTACACGGCACATATAATTAGATATATAATATGTACTTATGTTTTTATTTTATTAATTAGTTATCATTGTGTGTTGAAACAAATTAAACATCGTACTCAGCATGTTTCATTGTCGAGTTGGCTCAAATTACATAGACTGTACAACTAGAATCACAACATGTGATTCTGTAATGGTCGCCCACACAATATTTCTAGGGAATCAATGTGTCTCTTGTATTGGTTATTAAATGTTACAAGGTGTGTGACTCCCACTAAGCACCATGTAATGTGTGTAATGTCATTTTTCTCAAATGAAAGTTAGTAGTTGGTTTGTATTAGTTGAATGTTTCATACTTTGGTCCAATGGATTCTAGGATTCCTTGAATGTAAAACCATGTGGGGTTACATCATGTATACACCAACAACATGTTGTGTACACCTATCATACTTCATTCCAACTGGAAATCCATACACATCATGTAATGACACAACAAAATTTCTCCCACACAATATGTTTTGATTTTTATGGCTTATCCTTATGTGGTTAACCATGGGTACATGGGGTGTACTTTTCAATTACATTTCATGTATCCATGTCATCTATAAATAATACTTTACACCTATGGTTAGGATATTTGAACATTTATCATATATTATTGTCATGTTATTAGTCATATAAAAATAAAAAAATCATGTTTTATTAACATTTAGATTAAGAATAAAAAACATGAAATGAAAAGATAATAAAAAAACATAATTTTATTAACAAAAAAATTTGTTATGAATTAATATTTGACTAATCTAATACCATGTAAAGGATTTAGGGCGTAGTGGAAGTGATTGGAACCATGAAAAAACAATATTTTTCACTTGATTCTTAAGATTAAATTTGCATATGTTGATGAATGAAATCCATATTGATTCATATATAGGATCTTTTCATGTGTGATTTATAATTATTTTATATAAATAAGAATTACATTGGATTGAAACTATATAATTGTTGTTGAATTGTTTGACCATTTGTGTTGTACCATTATTTCATTAAAGGCTCACAAGTTGAATCTATCTAGAAATAACCACGTGAGCTCCATGAACATTAAATTGTCTCTGTTGGAACTTGGGTTTCAACAAGGAACACTACTACAAAACAGGCCTTTAACAGCACTAGAAATGGCCTTTATCAAGTGACATTAAAAGCTTAGGACTTTTATCAGCGCTGAAAAAGCATGGATAAATAGGTCATTTATCAGTACATTTAAAAGTGCTGATAAAGGTATCATTTGTTAGTGCTTTAATATAGTGATACTAAATTATACCTTTATCAGTGCCTTTAAAAGCACTAATAAAGTATACCTTTATCACCACTTTTAGAAGTTTTGATCAATATCCACTTTATAATTCCTTTTAAAAGTGATGAAAAAGTTTTTCTTTAACAATTTTGTTAAAATATCTTATAAAGGGCCATATTGTAGTGTGTTGTAATAGCACACTATAGCACCACTGTAGTGTTCTGTTACAACACACCATAGCACTAGAAACACACCAGAAACACAACATATATCAACGAGAAGAATTCCCGATAAAAAATTTAAATGAAATGAAATTTAAAACACAAATATGAGAATAAATTCACTGTATTATAGACATTTAAAACATTGGTTTATACAATTAAATAAATAAAAATTATTAAATATATTCAAAAACATCAATGTTCCATTTCCTTTTAATTATCAACTAACTCATGCTATTTCTAAACAAGACACCCCATGATCGAGAAAAAGAACACACATACATAAGAAAACTTTTATTATTTCATAATAATATATAAAAATAAATCAACAGAAGGTTATATTTTTACTAAAATTTATGTCAATTTTAAATAAAAAGATGCACTTGGAGTAATACTAGTCACTCTTCGTCAGATTGAAGTGCAGCCGATTCCAACACGTCTCAAATGATGGTGAAGAAGTTTGTGACATTTTTGATGTAGAAAGGCATGAAGGATGGACAAAGTACCCCAACTCTAACAAAAGAATCCACATGCATAAGAAAACAATTATTATGTGAGTAATACTAAAAAAATTAAACATCAATATGAAGTAATACATTAATTATATGGAATATGATTTTACTCTACAAAAAATACCTATGTTATTGATCAGATATAGTGTATTTTATCTTCCTACAAAGGAAGTGGAATGAACATAAAGGAAAGTGATACATTAAACACTATAGGGGTGAAAAGTTTTTTGGGGTGTTATGTCCATCATTTATGCCTTTCTGCACCAGAACTCTACAAAGGCATGTCAGGTGGATATAAGTATACTAAAATAAATTAACATGGAATGGAATAATGTAAATCAAATAAAAATCCCATTATATAATTATTTGGTAAAATAGAGAATGTATATCAGGAAATTAACTTCACATCTTTCCAAAGGGTTTCCTTCGTTATAGTTTTTTCTTCCAAGGGATTGGTAACATCATCATGTGTAGATGACATTGTCAGCATAAGTATTCAAACATTTAATTTACATTATATTAATACAGTATAGAACATATAATATTATGATGACAACCAAAATATATTAAAAAACACTTTTACCGTCTCATTGAACTCGCTTTATTTTTTTAATGATTTCAAGTATTTGGTTCCACTTTCTAGAATCCAAGTCCACCCTTTGTGGTCCCTTCTAACATACAATAAATCGTCTATATTGTGATTGAAATTAACTGATTTTTATGTCCCAATTAAAGGGCCATCTTCAATTGAAGTTTCATCTGACTCAACATTTGTTTTAGTCACCAGTGCAACAGTCATCCAATTCTTATTTGATGGATCATAGACATAAAATAATATCACTACTTGTTATGCCATTATGAATAGCTCATCTTTTCCCCTTCTACACTGAAATTCACCTTCACAAAGCCCATTTCATCAAATATTACTCCATTTATATTGTTGATCCATTTCCAATAGAAAATCAGTACCTGAAATGTTGTAAAATACAACTCATATATCAGTTTGATAATGGAAAAATATGACATATTTTCATAAATTGGATTTCTCTCATTGGAACCAGATATGTGCATCGCTTCAGCTACAAGTGTAATACTGTTGTTTTTCATCATAATGAAGCCATCGTATTCCTCTGTTTAGAATGTATAACCATTGATTACAAACCTAGTGTATGATATAACATTTTTATTTGGTCCTTTATCCAGCCATTGAATTCATTCCACAATTGGATTCGTATTTTTAGATAACTTCTTATAAATTTGATATCTGAACTATCCTATAAATGGTTAATTATCTGTATCTGATATCCAAATTTCATCCCTTGATGGATTCAAATCTCTAAGAATTAATTTTTTGGATTCAATGTATGGATAAACATCTTCACAATTATGTAATATATAATGATTTTATTTCTCCTACTCTGTCAAGGTATTTGTAACAACATATCATCTTGAAATCCCTTCACCAATAAGTTGTTTGTTGTGATGAGACTTTTGGAGACCAATTATTTCAACATTTGATA
The DNA here is from genome assembly GCA_963277665.1 of Viscum album. Taxonomy (NCBI): domain Eukaryota; kingdom Viridiplantae; phylum Streptophyta; class Magnoliopsida; order Santalales; family Viscaceae; genus Viscum; species Viscum album. The sequence goes on along the minus strand of OY728134.1, from coordinate 1,039,612,951 downwards.
CATAATTAGTAAAAAATTATATAGATTCTTCAACAATATATCATTCTTCAATACAAACATCTCGAAAACATTGATTATAGACATACCCTTTAAAAATCATTATATACCTTTCAATGGGGTGCATCCATATTTAATAGATAGGACCACATAGTTGAACCTCTATAACCAAGTGAACCATCAGGTGGGAAATTATATCAAAGAATGAGGATGGGAAAAAAATTTATAATTCACATAATATGATTTCAATATACTTATTCATGATGGGAAAACTTCATCGGGTCTATACCTTTACAGTATATGGCTTTGAAAAATAATTAGATTCTGGTTAATGTATGTCATACATTTTGATGCAGAATGCAATGGAAAGTAATTGTCATTAAATATTCCATCAAAACATAGTAGTTGTTTTATTTTATTCTTTATAACTTCAAATTAGTCATTGAAATGACAATCTAGATATTTCATGAATATCCCTGTGGAAGTTTTACACTTGTATAAAAAAATAACTATTGTTTCTATCTGGATAGAGTGTAAGTTACTAGAGGAAGAAAAGTCCACATTTTACCCTTCACTGTTTCCGACTCTTCCCTTATACCCATTTCAATCAAGTCCAACCAAGCCGTGATTCCATCTTTTTTTCTAGGGTCATTTATTAACACACCAATAACACTATCAAATACACTTTTTTATATTCCTGACATTGTAAAATCAATTCCAATACAATAATCCAAAGAAAATTGATCTTTTATTCCAACCTAATTTTGAAAGGTTTTTCAAAAATGGATTATCAAAAACAGTGTCGAACTTTTTTACTTTTTTGTAATATTGATCACCCATTACTGGAGACGGTGTTGTACGTTGTTTTATTTTCCAATGGAATATTGTCTTCCAAGATTGGTATTTGTGTCATTGAGGTAATAAATTCGATGTCCTAAAAACATAGTCTTTGAGGAATATTTCATACGAACTTATTATATGCATTTTTCAAAAATGGGATACCCCAAAATGCCTTTAATGTTGTAGACTGATAAATTTCCATAAGTGGGGAAGTCATTTATCATTCCATACAGCATGGCTCTCAATGTTAATTCTTTAATTCTATGAGCATCATGCATTGTGACACCTGTAAAGATAATTTCGCTCCATCTATTTATATCATTCGAATTATATAACGTCAATACAGCTTACAATGATGTGTATTTAGTAAAACCATTCTACAATGGTTTTTTGAACAACTATTTAACTCCTCAAACAACTTTGGACAATCACAAAGGTTATATTCAATTTCCATTATCATTAATTTTATGACATATCCATCATCTTTAACAAAGTTATTTATATCAAATGATTCATAAAACATAGTATCATCCAAATCGATGTCTACATTCCGTTTTTCCCATGTTTAGTCAAAAATTAATAGATTTGATCTATTCCGAGATAGTTCAAATGTTCTTACAATTCTTTGAGACTAATTTGTCCGAAAAAAAAACATAAACATAGACAAAGGATTTTAGAAGGGTTGTCTGCATGATCTCTTGAAAACTTGATGAACTCTTTAAATTCATCATCATATATGTTTGTCAAATGATTAGTATGAATCCAATTTTGGTATGAATCCATCTGATTTGGTTCATAAAATATTAATTTTATACAATATAAAAATAAATACACATAACATATTCATTATCAAAAATGAATGTTATAGACAAGTATAATAAGGGAAATATGGATCATTTCTACTAGAATATCTGAGCGCCTAGATATTCCAAATCCAAAAATAAGGGATTTTTGAATTTTAAAATAGATGGATATAAAGGTAGATAATAAATGATATTATTACTAAACATTATAGGTGTAAACTTGAATTTGAATATTGTAATGACCCTAGCTTGAATTACCCAAGAAAAACCCGGTCATATCATCATATGACCTCTAACACACCTCAAAGTCAATATAGGATGGTTTAAACATTGATCTTAAAAACCATAAATTGGAGCCCCCCCCCAAATATATACAATTAGTACCCATGTTTGGTCAAAATTCTAGCATGACCCTTATTGTCAATGGACATGTAGATCCAAAATCATCATTACCTAATATAGGTATACAAGTTAGAAAAACATCAATAGAAATAATTTATATAATAGCTATATAGACACAAATACATGTCACACTAGTATAAAAATCACTCACTTATAGTCTATAAGAAATATCAAGTAGATAAAAACATGATATTCAAACATAATGTGAACTAAATGAACCAAAATTATTCAAAAAGTAGGATTGTTGGGATAAAACCTCATGTTATTAATTAGGGATATCCCCTTTGGATATTATCCATATGAAAACTAAGGAACATAGTGAATTCTAAGAGGAACTAGATCCTATGACATATATAACAAATATAGAAACAAACATCTCTCCAGAAACTTGGTTCCTCAAAAATTGCATCTGAAACTGCATGTCAACTAAGGTGTTCATGAATGGTGTTAGCATATATAAAATCATTATGGAACCACCAATGTGCCTCAAATAAGTAGTCAATGAACAAGAATATACATGAAAATATCTAGAAATTTATATACATATATGAAAAAAATATTTATTAAGAAGATATAAAACATAGAAGTAAAACAACAATGAATAAATCCATGGTTTCGTGTCAAATATAAACAGAAGATCATAAGTCGACAGTTAATACAAACAACATAGCACAAATCAATCCCTAAACAATTGATCACAAACTAATCGTAAATAATGTATCATAAAAATAGATCATAAACGAATCATAGAAGAAGAAATCAAAAACAAAACAAAAAATATAGAAAGAAAATTGAAAGTCCTACCTCGCTAGGTTGAATAAATTCAAAGACCATCTTCGGATGTTAGAAAAGTTGTTCTAAGGTAGTCGAGTTGTGTGATTAAACCTTCGATTCACTATGGAGGAGCATCGGTAGTGGTAGGATTCCATAGAAAGCCTCTATATTGCGATGTCTTCGCAAATGGTTAGGGTTTTTAAAATAGATTGGGACACTTTTCTCATCGCTCACCAATAATCGTTGGTAATGATTGGTCTTTATCGGTGCAAAAAAAGTTAAAATAAAACCAATCTGTATAAACTATAAACATAGAGAGCCGAGAAAAGATAATGTTATCTTTGTTCTTTTTAGTATTGATAAACCCTCAACTTTATCATCATGAAAAAAGTTCTGATAATGATTATTTTATCAGCTCATATTACTAAATCTCTATTAAAGGATATCTAATTATATTTATAAATAAACAATTATAAATATCTATAAATCCTTAATAAATATATATAAATATACATATAGTAAATATATTCCTTTTTAAATATATTTATTATATTAGTATTATTATTTATTTATAATTATAGAAATATTTTTTAAAAATATTATTTATCTCATTATATATATTTATATAATTATATATATATATATTTAGTAAATTTTTTTTTAGACATACAGAGACATGAATTGGTCACCCAATTCATGCCCCTAAGAAATTTATTAAATAAAAAGTGTTACAATACATGATCGAGGTGTAATGTGTTTACACTAACGCTAAATGAGGGCAATGCATGAAGATATATCAATAAGCCTCAAACAACAACCCACAATGATAAATCTGACAAGAACATCATGCCTTCAAATAAGAAATCACCTCATGCCAAAGTGAAGCAACACCAAGCAAGCACCAAGGCAGTCAGTGCAGCATCAAAGTAATAGTTTTCATGCACTAAGAAACATCATCCAACATGGCCTATGATTGCAAAAGAGACAGTACAACATCAATAATCTTGGCTTTCTACACTAATTGGAGGCTTTAAGTGGATTCATCGTTGACAAAATGAAAAAGGAACTAGTGGTAGTAGAGCCTCAAAGTCATGGATGTCGTCAATAATAAAAAGTACCAGAATAATGGTACATCTATAAGATGCACGAAGAGGTAGGTTATACCACAGCCACCCACAACTAACTGAACCAGTGGCCTCAGCTAGCATAAATAGTACAAGGCCACATCAAAACATTAATGGACAGAAGTGTACAGAGGGAACTAGAGGTCAGGCCCAAGAACAACCAAGCATTAGGCCTCTAAAAAATAGATTTCATTAATCTTGAACCATCTAATAATGAGATTCTATAAATATAATCTTCTATATTGAGAGAATTAGGGAAATAAAATAATAGACAACAATGCTAGAGACCATGAAGTAGATCCTAAATTTGATCAATCCCATGGTATGTCTCTAATGTTGAAATTTGGAATCGTTTTTTATTCATCAACCATCCTTGTTTACATTCGTTTTTGGATTGCAAGGTATGTTCCATCTGAAATATGACCATAGATATATTTATGATGTGTTATTTCATCTTTATCCTCCATCTATTCAAGAACCTCATCACTCACATCATCGTCCTCCCCAGTCTAATAAGCATCTCTATACATAGGGTCTTTGTTGCACTCCTCATCCTTATCATAGATTGTAGCAAGTCCAACCAGCTATTTGGGAGGCTCTGTATCTTTCATAAAATCTTGAGGGGATCTTGTAACAATTGTTCTTTCTAAATTATAATAGTCTCTACGTTTCCTAGTATTCTTGTGGTTTTTGGTAATGTATCCATCCACATCCATAATCTGTTTTTCCCTTTTCTATCACTTTATTTGAGATACTCTTCCTCAATTCTATCTATTGGGCATTCTTCTCCCTAAACAGAGTCAATGAAGAGATATCCTTTTATCTTATCCCTTGAATCAAGTGAATTAGGAATATTCCTCTTATCCTACCCCACGGAAACAATGACACTATTCTTACTAGTGATAGCAAGACTAGCAGCAATAAACCCTGACAATTCCTTGCTCTTAGAGGGATGACCATATTTATTCACATCTTTCATTGTCCCCCTACCAGACCTAGATTGGTCAGTTGTAACATTTGTTCTATAAAGTCTTGGATTTTCGTTTCCCTTCACAATCCTAGTGGCTTTCATGACCTAATGATAGGCATGTATTTTATCACATACATCTGATTCATTCCCAAGTTTAGATTAAAGGTTACAATAGTCTGGAATAAATACCTGACGTCCAGAAAAAAACATAATCTTCATTTTGAATCCTAATGTGACAGGGAATATCCTTAGATACATCAATTTCAACACAAATTCTGGCTACTAAGTTATGTAAGAGAGCCTTCTTCTCCAAACCCAATTTCAAAGGATTACCAACAAGATGAGAGATCAAAAACAAGTTTAATGTTTAAATAGATGCAATGATAGCCTAGGAAACGGACCCAGATTGGCACTATAGAAGATTTGGGGATAGGATCGAAGTCTGGGTCCATTTTAGAAAATTCATGGAAGAACCCCTAAAATACCATGAACTCTTTTACCAAAATTGATATTAGTCATCCTCTAAGGAGAACCAAAACACAACATTTGATGAATTTAGGAGGTCGATGTGAAATCCCAAAAATCCAATGGTTTTAAAGGATGATCGTAGAAATTTCTGTGACGGTTTGTGCTTGAGGAATTTCCCAACAAGAACAAAATAAAGATCATCAACAAGAAGATTTACCTCAGTGGTTGAGAGAGAGAGATCTCCAATTGACTGCGTTGTTGAAAATACTCAGGAGAAACCTTATGATTAGAATCTTCAGCTGCATTTTGTGGTGATCTCGTGTTCTGAGGCATTCTCCCAGCCACCACATCCGTGGAGGAATGAGGATTAGATTTACGGTTTGCATCGCACCGTGTCAGGTTGAATGCATGGTCAGTGAGAATAGGCCTCTCTATTATTTATGTAAATTTATTATAAATTTAATATTTATTTAAATTTACATAATTATTTATTTATAATTATTTAAATATACAAAATTATTTATTTATAATTATATAAACATGTTTAAAAAATATTTATTTATTAATAATTATAAATAAATAATTGTATAAATAGAGTGAATGTAAATTTAAAAATATATTTATTTATAAATATATTTTTTTCGAATATATTTTTAACAATATTAATGAATATATAATTTTCGGTTCATTCATATGTTAAAAATGAATAAAATTGAATAAAATAAGAAAATAGGTACACATTAACAATATTGATAAAATGGATAAGTTCTATGTGTGTGCATATTGTATATAAAAATACATTAATTACATGTATGTGAAATCAATATAACACATATTTTATCTATATTAAATTTAAAAAAACTACATTCAATTATATGTCGAGTACTATGCAATTAGTCAATATTTTTAACTCTTATTAATTTTTAATTATATACAATTATTCAATAAATATATGACTATTTAATGTAAATTGCGTAAATATTTTTTAATATATATATCATATTTATATACATTTATATATATCTATATATTTAACATATAAAATTTAATAAAATTAATTATCATAATTATCTAATCAATAAAATTATTAATATTTAATAATATATAATCAATAAAATCATTTTTATCAATATTTTTATTAATAAAACGTGTAATATTTTTTTAATAAACACATTTTTTATTTTTATTTATATAATTATTTCATTTTATCATCAAAAAAATTCATTGATGAAAGAAATATTTATCAGTTCTAAACATAAATAATTGATAAAGAATACCCTTTATCAGTACTAAAAATAATGTCTTCACAAAGGATACCCTTTATCAATGCTAAAAATAAGGTGCTCATAAATTTTTTCTTTATCAGCGTTAAAATAAAAACATTGATAAAAGGTTTCATTTATCAATTCTTTTTTTAGCGCTGATAAATATGTCGTTTATCAATGTTTTCTTCTAGCACTGATAAATAAAAACACTATTAAAGGCTTGTTTTGTAGTAGTTGAAGATCCAAATCCCATGTGTCATTTTCTTTTGATCATAATTAGAATCCATTCAGTCTTCAAGTATTATATCCAGTTCTCTCAACCTTCATAGGGGGGAGTGGATCATTTATCAACATTCCTAAGATCCTTCTTGATAATATATCCCTTCGATCACAAGAGAATTTTCTAGGGAGAATGGGTTGTACACAACAACCCTTTAACCATAAAAATGATATAAGTTTGGTTATAGACTTAGGGTTAGATATTAATTATTATAGAAAGTCCCTTAACTAATATCTTTTTTCTAAGTGAACCCACATTATAAAATAAAAAATATTTTATTATTTCTTAGAATGCATTGACTTTTGAATATTTCAATATCATTTCATAAATAAATAAATCATTATTTATCTGAATAATATTAAAAAAAATCATTTCCTTCAGATCCATAACTTAGCCCATCAATCCACCTTAGCGTTTATCAAAACTTTAATAATAAATATTTATTGAAATAAATAAATGACATCTTATTATTCATTCAATGAATAAATAATTATTATATTCACTAATTAGGGAATAAATATTTACTTTATAATCAACTCATATATATTCTTTAAAAAAATCGTCAATGAATTTATACAATTAATATAAAATGAATAATTATTATTCTTTAGATAGCATAATAATATTTATTCTAATATAAAATTCATAAAAAAATTAACTGACATTCTGGATACACATAGTGTGTGGCTCTTTATACCTTTTCCTCAATGAAATTTTGTGAGATATCCTAAATTACAAGATTAGCATCTAGAAACCCTTCAAGGAATACATAGGGAAAGATGTTAATGACATAAAAATAGTAACCTCACACAAACAATCACTATGTAATATAATCCATTTATCATGCTATCTTATCATGAATGTTAGAAACTTGTGGCATCAACCTATATTCTAGAAATATATTTCATTTACGTCTTGAAATGAACTCATTGATAAACCACCATAGACATGGACTTAGTCATACAGTTCTATTTCAATCAAATGGCCATATATATCTAATTTCATTAAAATAGAAGGGACAAATCCTTTCTTGTATTGTTCATTATGTACATATCACTTATCATTGATGCAATTTATGCTACTTCATATCCACTATAAGTCTTCATTGTTTTTTTATACATCAAAGTATGAGATTCATGATATACATTAATGCTCGTCTCAATTATAATTCCCAATAAACACATCCATAGATAGGAATATTCAATGAAACATAAATAATGTGTAATTCCTATTAGTGGGTATGTCCTCATAACCTCCTCTCTTGGAAATTACCATGCTTCAAGATCATTAGAAGAATCCTTATCCACTTATGATCATCCCAAGCCTAATATTCTAATCATCTTCTCTATCCTATAAAATGATATATTACATATGTTTTAGAATATTGTCATGAAATTTTTAGGTTCTCATCATTGTAGGGAGGTTCTATGACTTTTGATGTGATAAATACTCGATGGAAATTATAACATTAATGTTAAGAAGAACAACACTCATTGTGTGATAAGATATTTATTAATATTTAAGTATTTTAATATACAGGTAATCAAAAATAAAAAGTAGATGGATCCATGGAAACAACTCCAATATATGAAATAAGTATAAAACATCGTTGATGAAAGATCGATACAATAGGACTATATAAATCCATAAGAATTTGTATGTGGTTTTCTTGTTACCACATTAACTTCTACCACTAAAGGATCCTCAATGTTTTTTTTAAACTACTCTTGAAATTTACGCTAGCTTGCCAAATGACACTAAAAAAGGGGCCTAAATGGTCAAATATTATGTGTATATAGAATCTGAGTTAAATTCTATTTAAATTTTATATTAGAGTAATTTTTCTTCTCTAAATCAATTGATAATAATTATATATGTTATGTTCATTTAATAAATTCAATCACCAATTATTACAGTTTATTATAAGTGTGTGTTGAATGTTAATTAAATATTTATTCTCTAATTAGTGAATTTAATATTTATTTATTTATTTACATATCAAATAAATAATATAGTAATGATTATTTATTTAAATGAATATTTTTTATTATAATTTGAGGCTTGATAAATATAGAGGAGGTTTGATGGGATGAATTAAGGTATATAGATAGAAATTACATATTTTATTTAATATCATTTAAATAAATGTTTATTTATTCATTTTATAAATGATATTTTATATCCAAAAGTGTGCACAAATCATGAAATTTAAAAATATTATTATCATCACAGGCTTAAAAACCATGTCCATATGTTTTTTACATTGTTTTTGTAGTCATCGATCCTGCCTCCTTTGTGATAGGGGCATTTACATGGTAACAATGGATGGAGAAATAATTACTATACAACCACGGTATTGATCATTATTGTATATAACCAATAACCATAGTAAATATCATGGATTTAGGGATATATAAATCCATAGATTTAACCATGGATATTGGTTCTTAATCCATTGTTGGTGCTCCCATTTTATTAAATGGGTGAAAATATTGAAGGGGAATCCCTTAATCCCATAATGGAAAGGTCCCCAAGAAAATAAATTTAAACTTCACCCAAACCATTGAAATTCAAACCAGTTGAACCCATGCGAGCCTATTTCATAGAATACTTTCCTTGAGAAAGAATCACTTATGTGAAACACTTGTGTGCTAAATCACCAACACCGAGGGTCCTGAACTTTCTATAAAAAGGACCATTAGGCTTCTCATTTTCACTATTTTGGAAGACCAAGAGACAGCCTAATTCCTTGATCAATGATGTCTTGAAACACCATATATAGCATTTATAAGCCATAAATCATGAATACCTAACCAAAAGAGTTGGTGGATGAGTTCACTTTGGTCTAAAGAAAATAAGAACCTTAGTGTGGAACCACTTTCTCTATATTACAGAAACACTATGTTGAAGAACCCTTACCCATCCACACACTTATGTGCCATTCTTTCAAATGCATCCATGGAGACTCCTTAAAACTAGGGTGAAGCTCCTCCCAGGTTTTCTCAACAAGAATATCATTTCACCTTAGTAAAAATAAGGTGAAACCTCTCCCTAGTAAAACTAGTGTGATACCTTTTTATCACCCAGGTTCAACTAGGGTTAAAATTTACACAAGCATTACTTAGGAGAAACTCTTAATCCCCCATCACTAGGGCTAACCTTTTTCCTAAAAAAGTGTTTCATGGTCTAATTTTCTTTCCAACTTCAATGGTTTATTATTATATCACTCATGTATTGCAATTAGTTTACATTTACTGAGGCCTTATCCAAATCCACCATATTCACAGAATCAAGAGATAGATACACTACTACAAAAACAGGCATTAACAGCACTAAAAACGGGCATTAACAGCGCAAAACAAAGTGCTGTAAATATTGGCGCTGATAAAGGGGGTACCCCTTTATCAGCGCTGATAAAGGTGTAGTTTATTAGTTCCTTTTTAGCGCTGATAAAATCACGATTTATGAGCGCTAAAAGAGCGCTGATAAACTTATCTATTATCATCACATAGTTAGCGCTGATAAAGGTGTAGTTTATCAGAACTTTTTTAGCACTTATAAAATCACGATTTATCAGCGCTAAAAGAGTGCTGATAAATGCCCTCTCTGCTGCTCTAATAAATCTTCAGCAGCACACCCGAACACCGGAAAAAAAAATAACATCTCAATAAGCCAATTAAAGCAAGTATACCCATACAAAATTAACTCATAAATCATAATCAAATTAGACCATGTATACCCACACAACAATTATACTCATACACCATTAAAACATAATTTATATGTTAATAAAGTACTTAATGAAATCAATTCAGAATTCAAAGGGTTTGGGGGCTATTCAAGGGTTTGGGGTGATTGTTCAAGGGTTTGGGGTGGCTGTCCAAGGGGGGGTAGGGGGTGTCTGGGGGGCATTCCAGTTCAATCCTAAGGCTCCACATGGGTGTGTTTTATCAATACATAAATCTTTGGAATTTTCTCTATCCACTATGCATCATGTTCTCAACCTCAAAGAAGTTATAAGGTTTGTACACACACTGAGGTGCACATACTTGGCGGGGATGAATCTCATTAATAAACCCCCAATATTAAACCCGCAATAGGTTATTGTAAGTGCATGATCCGGAAATATGAACAACCTAGTTGAGAAAGAACTGGAATAAAACTAATAAAAAAATCCTCATTGATCATCAAATCCAGGACCATGATTAAACCCAAATTAATTTTCCAAGTGCTGAACTTTTACCAACCATTTCACAAGGATCGTGTCGACATTATAAAAATATAGTTTGACCAAGTCCTTCCCCATCTACATCAAGACACATTGATTCTTAAGTATTAAATCTTGATCAATCATACCTACTTCATCCAATGTTGGGTTTCTATGAGTACATCATAGGAATAACACAAAACATATAATATACCATGGTCTCCCCAATATATATATAATTATCATTGACCTCCAATATGTGTGTTTTATTTATACTCTATCATGGAAATCCACTTATGGGAGTTTTCTCATCCAGGGAATACCCTCAACAGTATCTCAGACCACCCATATGTGTTCTTCCAATTCCGAGGCATAAGACCTACAAGGATATCATCCCTATACTATGGGAGTACCCTTATTTAGGGAATAATACTAAGAAGCATATATTCTTTATCATATGGGAGTATTATCATCCAAATAATAATCCCTAGAATCATATCAACCCTCCAATATGGGTGTATTATCATTTGAAGCATAATCTATATAATCATCTCATCCCTCCCCTATGAGATTATTTATATTTAGTGAATATTCCTGATAACAATCTCATCCCACTCCAATGGTTGTATTCTCATTTGGGGAATAATACCTATATACATCTCATCCCTCCCCTATGAGAGTAATCTCATTTAAGGAATAATACCCATAAGCATATCCACCCTCCCAAATGGGAGTATTTTCATCCAGATATAAGCCCATAAGTATCATAGACCCAACCACATGATCACCCCAGTATAACAGGCCAACCATGAAATGATATATATGAGTCCCCTGATAGATCACATGCCATGACCCCCCATTTAAATGATCAATGCAATCCGAATGTGTTTGGTCATATTTCCGTAGGTCAGTTGTTGTTTTCACTTAAAATCTTGTCCATTTTACACAAAATAGAGACCCTTTGAGTGCTAGCAGCCACACCGTGCCTCCGATTGAGGCGGTGTTTACTCTTACACGTCACCAAGGACCCTTGTATCATTCTTATAAAAGATCAATGCAATCTGAATGCGTTTGGTCAGTTTTCCGTAGGTCAGTTGTTGTTTTCACTTAAAATCATGTCCATTTTAAACAAAATAGAGACTTTTTGAGTGCTAACACCCACACTGTACCTCGTATTGAGGCGGCGTTGATGCGTACATGTCACCAAGGACCCTTGGATCTTTCTTATAAAATATAAATGAAATCTGAAAGCGTTGTTCAGATTTCCGTAGGTCAGTTGTTGTTTTCACTTAAAATCTTGTCCACTTTAAACAAAATAGAGACCCTTTGAGTGATAGCGTCCACACTGTGCCTTAGATTGAGGCGGGTTTGACTCGTACACATCACCAAGGACCCTTGGAAATTTCTTATAAAATATCAATTCAATCGGAATGTGTTCGGTTAGATTTCCGTAGGTCAGTTGTTGTTTTCACTTAAAACATTGTCCATTTTAAACAAACTAGAGACCTATTGAGTGCTAGCGGCCACACCGTGCCTCGGATTGAGGCTAGGTTGACTCTTACACATCACCAAGGACCCTTGTATCGTTTTAACAAAATATAAATGCAATCCGAATGCGTTTTGTCGGATTTCCGTAGGTCAGTTTTTGTTTTCACTTAAAATCTTGTCCACTTTAAACAAAATAGAGACCCTTTGAGTGCTAGCGGCCACACCGTGTTTCAGATGGAGGTGGGGTTGACTTTTAAACGTCACCAATTACCCTTGGATCGTTCTTATAAAAGATCAATGTAATCGGAAAGGGTTTGGTCGTATTTTCGTAGGTTAGTTGTTGTTTTCCCTTAAAATCTTGTCCATTTTAAACAAAATAGAGACCCTTTGAGTGCTAGCGGCCACACCATGACTCGGATTGAGGAGAGGTTGATTTTGACATGTCACCAAGGACCCTTGTATCGTTCTTATAAAATATTAATGCAATAAAAATGCGTTTGGTCATATTTCCATAGGTCAGTTGTTATTTTCACTTAAAATCATGTCGATTTTAAACAAAATAGAGACACTTTGAGTGCTAGCGGCCACACCGTGCCTCAGATTGAGGCGGGGTTGACTCGTACACATAACCAAGGACCCTTGGAACGTTCTAATAAAATATCAATGAAATAAGAATGGGTTTGGTCAGATTTCAGTAGGTCAGTTGTTGTTTTCACTTAAAATCATTCCCATTTTAAACAAAATAGAGACCCTTTGAGTGATAGCGGCCACATCGTGACTCGGATTGAGGCGAGGTTGGGTCGTACACGTCACCAAGGACCCTTGGATCATTATTATAAAAGATCAATGCAATATTAATGCTTTTTGTCAGATTTCTGTAGTTCAGTTGTTGTTTTCACTTAAAATCTTGTCCATTTTAAACAAAATAGAGACCCTTTGAGTGCTAACGGCCACACCGTGCGTCGGATTGAGGTAGGGTTGACTCGTACATGTTACCAAGGACCCCTGGATCGTTATTATAAAGGAAAAATTCTATCCCAATGTGATCTACTAATTATTCATTATAAAAAACATAAAGGTGCCATTAAATACTTACATTGCCCCAAACACCCATAACACAACCCAACCACAACCTTCATCTCAATGTACTCAACCGATCTAAACACCAAGATGGATTTTACCCAAGTCTATCTAATTCAAAATGCCGATCATGTCATCAACCGACCACTTAATTTCTTTAGTGCTCCCCACTATACGCTTTAGCTCACAAACACCACCATCTGATGTTTAACACCTCCATCATCGGGAAAGAACCACTAGAACCCCAACTAAAACTCCACAACATACCCAACGTTTTTTCTAACATACCATGCATAGACATCCATGAGAACACCAACCAATGTTATTATCCATCCTTTCCATCAAACCCACTTGGAATGGATGTGAATCCATCATCCATACATGAATCAAGGACAGTTCAACTTTTCCTCAAAGATTGAACCTGTTTTCAAAACATAACTAACATTTCCAAACATCAAATAGATGTTGCTTACAACTCACCACATTTGTTCCTTTTTCCTAGAGGAATTTGAAACATTCACCGCATAGGTTGTAAAATAAGTAGAGGATAGATCTCTTTGATCATACAAAGACCTCAACCCAAGTTTATCCTTGAGGAAACTGATGAGTGATGTTTGTGAATGCTTTTTTGAACTAGGAACTGACTCTCTTGATGAAACACAGGAAATATCTTTAAATTTAGCCTCACATTCCGAATCATTGGAACAATTTCCTATATTGGATGCTCTTAATTTCAGATTTAGAATCCCATCTTGTTCATCAAATGGATTGGTCAACTTCTAATCTACCATGGAGGTTGTCGCACCATCTTTACACACAACTAATGATCAGAGGCAGCTTGATTAGAAAAAAAATCTTTAGGGCACTGGACATGAAAGATCATGTGGTGCCATAGTTTCTCAGCAACCTCAATTTACCCCACATGATATAAGGCTATTTCATGATGTGCAAGACATAACGAGAGGAGAAGAGAAGGTGAAAGTCTCGTAGACGAACAACATCAACAATAAACATCCACCCCCCTTTCACTATATACATCAAAATCATATCTTTAAGAACGTTGATGTGAATTTCTATCTTACTTCCATCGAGGATGATGCATGTTGGTCAACATGTTTTAGAAATTGTTTATCTTCATCCATGCCTTGTACTTGCACCCATGAATTTGAAGGTGAGTATGCGTACACGATAGTTGACATTCTTAGAGAAGAGTTTCTGGAAGAGTATAAGAGACATGAAGCATTAAAGATCATTATAGTGTTGGAGAAAATTTGGTTGCTACAAACAATGTGGCAATCAGCTTGTGCAACGCAGCCTAAGTTACAACTTGCAGGTATTGTACTTTATTTTTTTTCTGGAGGGTATCAGTGTAAATGCATTTTGTAATGATCATTTCTCTTCATTGTATTTTAGGTTTTTTTGACAGCTGAGGGGAAAGGGTGGGGTCTCCAGAAATTGGAGGATATATCAAAGGGTGACTTTTGGGAAATTACATCCTATATTTTTGCAACATTTCCATAGTATCTCACATCTAACCAAATGGCCTCTTTTCCCTTCAAGCTCCGTGAACCCCGATCACCATCGGGGTTCGGGGAGCTTGAAGGGAAAAGAGGCCATTTCTCCAACATATTCACACACAAAATCACCCTTCGAAAAATCCTCCAATGTCTGCAGACCCCACCTTTTCCCCTCAGCTGTCAAAAAACCTAAAAGGCAGTGAATAGCAATGATCATTCCAAAATGCATTTACACTGAAACCGTCCAGAAAAAAATAAAGTACAATACCTGCAAGTTGTAACATAGGCCACATTGCACAAGCCGATTGCCACATTATTTGTAGCAACCACATTTTCTCCAACACTCTAATGATATTAATTGCTTCATGTGTCTTATACTCTTCCAGAAACTCTTCTCTAAGAAGTTCAACTATCGTGTACGCATACTCACCTTCAAGTTCATGGGTGCAAGTACAAGGAACAGATGAAGATAAACAATTTCTAAAACAAGTTGACCAACATGCATCATCCTTGATGGAAGTAAGATAGAAATTCACATCGACATTCTTGAAGATATGATTTTGATGTATATAGTGAAAGGGTGGTGGATGTTCACTGTTAATGTTGTTCTTCTACGATACTTTCACCTTCTCCTCTCCTCTCTCTATGTATTGGACATCATTCAATAGCCTTATATCATGTTTGGTAAATTGAGATTGCTGAGCAACTATGGCACTGCATGATATTTCATGTCCAGTGCCCTCAGGATTTTTTTTCTAATCAAGCTGCCTCTGATCATTAGTTGCGTGTAAAGGTGGTGCGGCAGCCTCCTTGATAGACTGGAAGTTGACCAATCCACTTGTTGAACAATATGGGATGTTAATCAAGCTGCCTCTTATCATTAGTTTCTGTAGGTCAGTTGTTGTTTTCACTTAAAATCATGTCCATTTTAAACAAAATAGAGACCCTTTGAGTTCTAGTAGCCACACCATGCCTCAGATTGAGGAGGGGTAGACTCGTACACGTTACCAAGGACCCTTGGATTGTTCTTATAAAAGATCAATGCAATATGAATGCGTTTGGTCGGATTTTCGTAGGTCAGTTGTTGTTTTCACTTAAAATCATGTCCATTTTAAACAAAATAGAGACCCTTTGAGTGGTTCAGCATTCATGCATGTTACTGGTGCATATCATCTGTTAAAATGGGAAAATGAATCATTGGAGAAAGGATGTTTTATTTAATAACAATTACAATTTTCCTACGAACATTTACATACAACAATGTTTCATCTTTTGATCCCCTTAACCCCTATCAAAAATGACCACAAATTGTACATGTCCCCAAGTCAGATCATCATTGTATTTATGTACAATCTTCCATCAGGTATGCAGCCCACTCATTTCTGAACACATCTATATCGTCTTATGAGTATGAGGCATTTCGGCAGTCATAGCAGTACAGAAAAATAAAAAAATAAATAATTAATAAATATATTAAACGAACTAGTAGTTGTTTTTAAAAATACCTCTTTTGGGATGCTAGTTTGCTGATGAAAAAATATCCCTTTCATAAATTTACAAACATAATAACCGAAATCATTATCGTTTGTTTGTTTTGGACACAACAAAAAATTGATCATTATAAGAATAAGTAAATTCGGTTGAGATGTGTTTAGATAGTGAAATTTTATTATATATACCCTGATATTTGTCTAGACGTAGTACTTGCTCGCCTCCTTATGATTAGCCCCTAGCCGCATTACTTTTTTTAGACGATAATGATACACCTCCCTATCAGTAAAAGATAATATAAATTATATTACTTGATGTTTAGACCTAAAATGTAAGATGTAGTGTCTTACATATTCACAAACTCCATCATGTGTGGCCAGTTTAATGGATATCCTTTCTCTGAATCCAGAAAATAAATCTTCGGAGTATCCAAGTTGACCGCAATTAGAAACCAATGATTCCTAAAAACACAAAAAGGAATAATTAATAATGTAAGTGAAAATATAACCGATATTCTTTAATAATAGATTATTACCCCTGTATGGTTGGTATTAGGAAAATTCTGTCATTTTTAATCTTGCGTTCAAATGTTTTCAGCAAGTCGTTCACTATTTAATTCCTTTTTGATGGCTCTATTTTTTTAGCTGTGTTGATGTGATATGAGGACTAACTAGTCCAAATCTTGGCTCATGGGAAAATTCCTTAAATTGTTTTTCATAAATGTGTCTGTCAACAATATAAAATACATTTTTCCATAATTTTCACACTAGATCAGCTTTTGGAAAAAAAATGAAGGAAAAAAACCACATATATGGATTTACAACTGTGAAGGCTAGCCAACCGTTTTCAAGGATTTCATTTACATTTTTAGCAGCAACGAAATCCTAACATTCCTCTCCATATATATTCTCTTTGAAAACCAATATATTACTATTACAATATTTTAGCTTTGTATCCACATGAGTCTTCAATGCTAGAAAATGTGAAAGAGAACAGGTGGTGTTATTGTGCTTTCAGTAACTCCTTGGAATCAGTTGGTCGATATTTTAGATGGTTTTGAGCCGAATTTTGTCACCCCCTTCCCTTTCTCCATCTATAACAACAATCATGGGTTCAGACCCTTTTTCCATTAAGTTTTAAGGGTTTAGCTTTAAAAGAAAATGAAATAAATACCTCTTTGTCCACATGTACTCTTACAAGTTGTGACAACCATGCAATGAATGTCCCAATAGCCTTTTCGACCATATTAATATCATCGTCATCAAGTGGAATATGTAGCTCCGCCTTTGGCTTAGGAGCTACAGCAATCGTCACTTTCAGATGATCTTTCAGAAGTGGTCTATTATGCAGTGTGGCATCTGGGATATTGAACACTGTAGCCCTCGCTATAAGGTGATAGGTGGGTCTTGACAGATATAAATCACAATCATTATCACTCTGTATAAGATGAGTATATAAAAATTATCAGTGTTTGTCTGATTCATATTTCATGGGAACAATTAGTAGAATATTGATTACCATGGATAAAACAGTTCATTGAGGTGAATGGCTCTCCTCAAAGCTGGTGGGGAATGGAGCGGGATGTTCATGCGTCGGTTGTTCTTGAGTTGTGGATTCCCTTTGCTTCCCACCCATAAAAGTTGCTAGCAACTCTCCCTGCCATTGCAATTGTTCTTCAAGGGTTGCTATTTTTTCGCTTATTTGTTCCAATTTTTCATCTGTATCATCCATTTTTTTTCTTCTTCTCAAAATATACTCGGGGTGTCACCCCAAACCATACACCTCTGACACGACTGTATTTTTATGGCTTCTTCAAAGCCGTCGATAATAGGTCCTTATCAGATACAGGAGTAGCTGATTCCTGTGACTGTCAGATATAGGAAAATAACAAATTATTTTTATGTAATGGAAATTTTAAACAAATTATTTTATCGTCGTGTCATACTTACACATATTTCCCACACTTTCTGTGTGTTCTCATCTACTAACTTTCCATCTTTGTTCACACATGCCTCCTTCCATAGCACATGACGTGGAATGGATGTGCATTTGGTTTTAGACTCATCAATCTATAGAAAAATATTTATGATGATGTTTATTGGCACCTAAAAATATTATTGTAAATTTAAAATACGTACCATATTCATTTCTAATGAAGCGTACCCCATCCTTGCTTTACCATAGGGGTATGTTTGTTTTGAAACACATTCCTTATTTTCAGTACATAGTTTTTGTTTCATAAATGAAATATTGACAATCAAAGTGATGAATACATGTATCCTCAAACAACGTATTATCCCTCAAAATGTACCTGAAACTTCTCATCCCCATGAAGGACAATAAATGCATCCCATGATTATTAGAATATCAGGTGAGAGTAGACAATGGGTGGTTGCGGGTTTATTGTACCTTTAGAATCTTTGAGGTGACATCTTGTTAAAATAGTGAGAAAACCTTGATGAATCTTTCCTAAAAGCCTTAGTACATAATCCTTGTGTGAATATTCTACTATAAATGTACTCTACAAGAGATTGAGAAGAGTAAGACAATGTTTCATTATTTTATTTTCTATTAAATTAAAGAAATAAATTCATAATGTTACCGTAATTTCTTCCCAGATAACAGCCTTCAGCCTGGACACAACATGGTTCCATGAATCTATGTAAATCAGCACAGGTTTCCGAGTGACAACTCCAATGTAGCTGCTAAACATAGCCTTGTTGGGATTCACATGTTGGCCCTGTGCATTCCGTCCGACTTCAAATTTGATGTCTTTGCTTTTCGCCTTAAGAATTTTGTCTAACACCGTCAAACTACGATGCACCTGTGATTTCTGTGACGCTGGTCCTTCATTCCCGTCCATTTAATTGATATCAACATCATCTATGTGTTCATCTAGGATGGTATCAATGACATGTGTTAATGGTTGTTGGACCTCAACACTAAGAGCAGTAGGAGCCGCAGTAGGAGGAGCAGCAGGAGGAGAAACATCAGTTGGAGCCACAGTAGGAGGAGCATCAGGATCAACTAGAGCCACATAAGGAGCAACAATAGTAGCAGCATGAGCTGCAGGAGTAGTAGGAGCAACAGCATCAGCAACATGAGCAGCAGGAGCAGCAGCATCCGCAGCAGCAGCTGCTTGAGAGACTTGTTCAGCCTCAAGGTTAGAAGCATCAGAATGTGCAGAAGTCATTATCTGAAAAAGTGGTTGAACAGTTAATTCAGAGTACATAAATTCAGTAATGACAAGATAATAACATGAGATAACAAGATCTATATTACAAACAAAATATAACCTATTTACTGAACTCTTTTTCTTTTTTTCAAAGGTTGAAGGGATTTGACACCTCTATCGACTATCCAAATCCCCTCATTGTGGTCTCATTTAACATACAAAACATCATCGGCATTGGGAATGCTCCTAAATGATTACGATGTACCACTAAAAGGATCATCCTCAACTGATTTTTCATTAGAACCTTCAGTAGTTTTGGATGATAACAGAACAATCGGCCACTTTCAGTTTGCGGGATCTGGAACATAAAAAACTTGTACTGCTTGTGATGCCATTATAAACTGTTCGTCATTGTACCCTTCTTTACTAAAATCAAATTTCACAAATCCCCATTCATCTATTTTAACACCACTGTTGTTATCAACCAATTTTCATTGAAAAATCGGAAATTGGAATGTCATATAATCCAACTCCCATATTGGTTTGATAATTCCAAAGTATGACATATTTGTATAAATTGGATTTTTGTCCTTACTACCAGAAACATGCATCACTTCAGCCACTAGTGTAACTCTACTATTTTTCATGGTACTATCTTCATCATGTTCATATTTATAGAATTTATAACCATTAATTACATAACCATTGTAAGATAATACATACACACTTGGTCCAGCGGCTAGCCATCGAAGACGTTCTGAAATTGAATTTGGATTTTCATCCAAATTCTTAAAAATATGGTCCTGAAACAATCCTATAATCTGGTGATTATGTGAATCTGATAACCATTTTTCAGCCCTCGAGGGATTAAACTACCTAATAATTTCATTGTGAGTTTTAATATATGAAGCAAACTCCCAACTGTTATGCAAAACATAAAGATGATCCTACTCCTGATCTGTAATATTTATTGTCACAACTTATCTTCTAGAAATTCCTTCACCCTCAATGCGTCTAGTGTGACGAGATTTCGGGAGACCAATGCTCTCCACATCAGATAGGTATTCATTACAAAATTTAATGGCTTCCCCAACAATATATTCCTCCACTATAAAACCCTCTAGCCGACATTGATTTTTGACATACCCTTTCAAAATTTTCATATACCGTTCAACAAGATACATCCATCTATAGTGCACAAGACCACAAATTCGAATCTCTCTCACCATGTGAATCATCAAATGAACCATCATATCAAATAATGTTGGCGGGAAGAACATTTCTAATTCACATAATATGTTGAAATTTTCTTTTTCCATAGCTCGAAATTTCACCGGTTCTAAAACATTGCTACATATATCTTTGAAAAAGAAACAAAGTTTGTTCAACGTATGATGTAAATTCTTGGAAAAAATGCAACGTAAAGATATAGGAATTAGATCTTGCATCAAACCATGGAAATCATGTGATTTCAAACCTTTTAACTTCAAATAATTCATTGACACAATGATCTTGATATTTGATGAGTACCCCACTAGAACCTTTACATCATTGAAGAAGCTGCAAAATGGATATCTCTCCACCCTAGAAAGAGTATAAGCAGCTGGAGG
This sequence comes from Viscum album, assembly GCA_963277665.1. Classification (NCBI taxonomy): domain Eukaryota; kingdom Viridiplantae; phylum Streptophyta; class Magnoliopsida; order Santalales; family Viscaceae; genus Viscum; species Viscum album. Next base: position 1,039,591,460 of record OY728134.1, on the reverse strand, counting down.
AAAAAATATTTGATTTTCACCCTTCATGGGAGCCAACTCTTCTCGTATTCCCATGTCAACCATGTCCAACCTTGCCTTAATTCCATATTTTGTTTTTCCAGGGGAATTTAGCAATGTTCTGATAACATTTTCACATACATTTTTTTCCACATGCATCACATCAAGAAAATGTCTGACCTACAAACAATTCCAGTATGGTAATTCAAAAAAAACTGATCTCTTTTTCCTACCAATTTTCGTAATGATTTTCTAAAATGGTTTACCAAAAATAGTGTTCAGATCTTTTAGTTTCTCAAACAGCTGATCACCTATTAGTGGAGACAGTCTTGCGCATTTTTTTTGATCTTCCAGTGAATGATGTCGTCCAAGATCGGTACTTATGCCGACGAGGAAGAAATCTATGATGTCTTAGAAACATAGATTTCAATGAATTTTTCAACCTAATTGATTCTGTATCTTCTTCACACACGGGACACCCTTGAGTTCCTTTAATGGTATAGCCTGACAAGTTTTCATAAGCAGAGAAATCATTTATTGTCCCATACAACATCGCTCTCAACGTGAAGTATTCATTTTTATAAGCATCATACAACATTACACATGAGTCCCACAATAACATTAAATCCTCGATCAAAGGAGCCAGATAAACATCAATATCATTACCTGGTTGTTTTGGTCTTGATATAAGCATAGATAACATGATGAATTTCTGCTTTATGCATAACCAGGGTGGCAAGTTATAATTTACCAACATAATAGGCCATGTACTATGAGTGCTGGTTTGAAAACCAAAAGGATTCACTCCATCTGTAGATAACCCAAGATGAAGTTTTCTAGGATCTTTTCCAAATTCAGGATACTCATGATCAATTTTCATCCATTGAGGAGAGTCGGCCAGATGACGTAATAACCCATCTTTATTTAATTTATCTGCATGCCACGACAATTTTCTTGCAATTTCTTCACTTCAATATAGACGCCTAAACCATGGAATGATTGGAAATTACCATAAAACTTTCATAGGATTGGATTTATCTTTCTTGTATCGAGAAGCAGCACACTTTGGGCATTCTGTAATTGATTTTTTCTCTTTTCAAAACAATATACAGTCTTTCGGGCAGGCATGTATTCTTTCAAAAATCATTCCCATCGAGCGTAGCATTCGTCTATCTTCATATTTCCATCTTGGGAGCTCATTATCTTCCGGTAGCATGTCATTCAAGAGAGAAAGTAGTTCCGTAAAACTGACATCACTCCATCTATTTCCTGCTTTCAATTTATACAACTTCAATGCAGAAAACAATGTTGTATACCTAGTTGAAGCAGCATACAATGGCGTCTTTGCACAACTCTTTAACTTCTCAAACAATATTGGGCAATCATGGAGGTCATCTTGAATTTTCGTTGTCATTTCTTCAATACGATCTTCATCATCATTGACATTTGTAATCACATCCTCCATACGGTATTCTTCATTGTCCATATTTGTATTCGTATCTGACGATCCATAAAACACAGTTTTATCCTAGCCAGTAGCAACATTCGCTTTTTCTCCGTGTTTATTCCAACATTTATAACTCCAATATATTCCATGACATATCAAATGTTCTTCCAACTCCTCTGGAGTAAGTAGTCTATAATAACAACAATGTAAACAAAAACAAAGGATTTGAGAAGGATCCTTTGTGTGATCCTTTGCAAACTTGATGAACTCTTTCACTCTGTTCTCGTACTCTATTGTTAAATGATTAGCATCCATCCAATCTTTATTCATCTCCATCATATTAGAATCTCAAATATTAGTATTTATGGTTCAAGTACACAAAACATGAATTCCAAATATAGTAGAAGAGAACCACTTCCTTATAAAATGGATATTAATAGAGCCTAACCATTAGTATTTATTCATCATGCCTAAATACTCACTGCTGGTGGAAGTGAAACTCTTACTGATGATCATGCCAATAAGAAATGGAAACCAAAAGGGGGATTGAATCAAAATACCCCAAACAAGATGGAAAAACATGGTATTTGTGAATAGGTTAGTGGCTTTCATGTTGTCTAGAAGGAAACATAATTTATTTCAATGAAAAAGGTTAATTCACAACAAGATACCATCCATTCCATATATTATTTTCATTAATAGGGTTATTTTGTGCTTCAAAATGATCAAAACATGTCTAACCAACTTCAAATGGATAAAATATGAATTCATGATACACATAAATCCCAAAAAGAAGATATAGTATAGAAACACCCACATGGAATCTGAATGAGTCTCCTCAAATGAAGAACATCATACATCTCCAACTACATCAATGCTTTCTCATATACAACGACACCACTAGCTAGATAGTGGCCCTCACTAAGAAAATCATACATCTCCAAATAAGAGACTACAACCACTAACCATGAAGAACATCATAAGATGGAAATATACTAAGAACAAATCCCTTCACCCAAATAATAGACTACAACCACTAACCATGAAGAACCACTAAGAGCATAATTTGAAACCTAAGGAAAGGTACACCCAAAACATACCAATGAATTCAAATGAAATACTTTCTAAACCAAACCATTGAAATCCTCAAATGTTCCTAAAATCAAACCCCATCATATCTCCTAATAAAATTCTTTGATAACACTATTTCATGGCCTATACCCATTTAGACCCCTCTATTGGTTAGTAAATTATAGTCTAGTGACCCCCTAAAACCATCCTCCAGCATGTCATGGGTTAGTGAATGCACCGAGGGTATTTATCACAACCATGTTCAATGTACTTATAATAATAAATAATTGATATAGTTTAACATCATGTTGTATAGATGATTTTTCAAATGATACCAAGTGAAAGTTAGTACTGTAAATATGTGTGATAAGACATTTTTGGACTAACTAAAAGCGGATATAGCCTAATGAGTGTATTTTGGATTCACAAAAAATATGACTCTATGTGGTATTGGGTTTTTTCAACTAGTAGGAGTATGGACCACTAAGTGAATATGGTCCTCTATGTGTGGGAATGTTTTCATTTAGTGTATGGCCTAATATGTATGGTTCCCATAGAATAAGGCCCATTTGAATTATTTGGGATCATTACAGAAGGTGGATCACTTTTTTCATGTGAGGAATCTACACCAATTTGGTTCATAAAATATATTCATAGCACATAAGGATTTCAATATTCATCAACTAATGAATCGTGTTCTTATCACACCAGGTATGAAAATAAGATCATCTACTAAGGGAAGTGTTTAGAGATCGTACGCTCATCACATAGGGGATTCTTTGTCACATCGCCTTTGGAATCTCATGATCCTCATGTGAGGTCTAATCATAGGATCATTACCTAGGAGATGAATAAGAGATCTTATAATCATCAATTAGGGGATTCTTAGGCATATCCCCTAATGAATATATTTATAATCTCATGAGGTATAATCAAGGGAACATTATTTGGGATATAAAGAAGATCTCATATTCCCAAAACATAGGGACTTCATATTCTCGTCACAAAAGGAAACCTAGGATTATCACCTAGAGTTTGATGTTTCCTGAATTAAGAGTGGTCGTACGTTTATATCTCAGTAAAGGAACTCACATATTTGAATTTTAGAAGAGAGAACCACTCGATACCCTCATCGCGTAGGGGGTGATCATAGTTTTATAGCTACCATTTCATTTTTATCCATGAAGTTATTCAATTCCCACCAAACCCTTTTCAATTTCATCATTAAAAACTATATTTTATGTCACTAGGAAACTAAAATGAAAACCCATATCAACTAACGATGTCATCTCCCACAATAACCCACTCATTACATCTTTTTAATAATGGAAAGGTTGATGCTTCCCCACTGCACGATTTACCACCTCAACCATCTCACATTTCCCCCCCAATGGAATCTATCACAACCAAACTAATAAAAAACTTCTCAAAAAACCCCACCAAAAAACAATGATGATTTTCAACAATAAAAGTAAAAAAGCATCATGTTCTTGAGAAATATATTGAAAATTAGTAAACACATGTGAATCATCCCCTTTACATAAATTTCCATCAAGTATGGTCCATTTTCTTCAATCGGTCAATCCATAATACTCACCCATAGAATAAAAAAGCATGTAAAAAAATGATATACAAATGGGAGAGGAGAAAAATATTGAAAAAAGATTTGGAAAACATGCCTTAAAGGAGGTCCTGCAAATCGAAGCTTGAAAGCGTTGCAGGCGGTGGAGGTCCGGAAAACTGAATCTCGAGGGTGGCGGAGGTCCGACAATGTGAACTCATCGGGCGATGGATGTCCGGAAATGAGTAGTGCGGGCAGCGGAGGTCTGGAAACGTGATCTCAATGGGTGGGAGAGGGGAGTCTCAGAGTTCCAGTACTACTAGAGCTTTAGGTCGCGATAAAACGAGGGCACTATGCGACCAACATTATAAAAAAATGCACTAAGGTTTTATCAGGGCTAAAAAAGCACTGATAAAGGCTACCTTTATCAACGCTAACATTTTAGCGCTGATAAAGGTGTCCTTTATCAGTGCTTTTTTAGCGCAGATAATAGTACCCTTTATCAGCGCTATAAAAGAGATGATAAATCCTTACTGTATCAGCTCTTTTCTAGCACTGATAAAAGGTCATTTTATCAGCGCTATTTTAGCACGGATAAAGGAGTTCTTTTACAGCACTTTTCTAGCACTGATATATGGCCTCTTTATCAGCACTCGAAAAGCACTGATAAAGACTCCCTGTATCAGCGCTAAAATTGTAGCGCTGACATAGGGTTTCTTTATCAGTGCTTTTCCAGAGCTAATAAAGAGTCCATATATCAGCGCTAGAAAAGAGCTGATAAAGAACTCTTTTATCAGCGCTAAAATTTTAGCACTCATACAGGGTAACCATTATCAGCGGTTTTTCTTAGCGCTGATATAAGGGGGCGCTTCCATTGCCTGTTTTTGTAGTAGTGATACCAATGTACACCCCATTAAATCCTATATTCCCTTGAAAAAATATGACTCTCATATGGTCCCCCTAATAGATAGGATCCTATAGAGTCCTTCAATCTTGTATTCCCTTGATAACGTGGAACCAAATCTTATGAATATATTTTAAAACACTTCTGGATTTGTGATGGACATCATCTACACCTGATGAGATGTGACACTAAAGGAATCCCTCATAGAGTATTCTTCAAGTCTTTCATTAAGGACACTGCCTATATAATCATCTCGGATTTAGAATCATGTATGAATATAGGACTATATAAGACTTCTACAAAGTGTAATCCCTAGATTATCTGTCTAGTGTAGAATCATGTATGTAAGCCCTACTAAATCCTCTATTATCACACCTTTCATGACACTAACATCCCCATAAAATGGTCATAAGTAGTATTGAAAACATATTTACTACATGATGTAAAACTACATGGTACAGTCTTTTCATGCGACCTTAAATTGTGTCACTCAGACTACATGGGCTTTGATTTCCATTTCGACAAGATACATAGGATGCTTCCAGGCGGTTCAAACCCAAAACATACATAACTCTCAAATCCATACATGTAGTTTAATATCCTCATGAGATCACTTATTTTCTCTGCTAACCTCTCTATATTCCCATGATCCCGGATATCACCATTCTCCAAGGATATATACCCTATGATACTGTCATTATTGGGACATATTTCTGATAAAATCCTTCCCCCACCTAGAAATCCATATTCTCTCAAGGTCCTCACATATGTCGGACGATATTTTCTATGACTCTCATCCTCATTGGTCTATATTCCCATTGATATCAAATAGAAAGGTTTCGTCTGGCGTAAGACCCACACCAACCATCTCTAGGAATAGTTTACCAATAAATCCTTAGTAAATGACTTTAAATTGTGTGGATCAGCCCATTTTATATGACCTTAAAAGTTAAGATTTGTATTGCTAAAGATATGGATACTTTTAGGAGGATATGTCAAAATAACCATCGTGGGCTTGATCCCAACATCAAAAAATAACAAATTTCTTCCCAGATGATGATAAATTCTAGAGTGCCCACTTATGTTGCATAAAATCAAATAATCATTGAGAAATAAAGGGAAAGAATAAAATGTTTAATTTTCGTGGATGGTTATATCAATGAAGAGGGTTTGAAATATATATGTCTATATATATATTCACAATAATTTTTAACCTATGATACATGTAAACATTTACATTGACACATGTTGATAATATATTGTTAGCATAAGAGTAACGAGTCACGTACTAGGATTTGTAAAGGATTTAGAAACATATATTGAATCTATAAGAGAGTCCTGGAATAAGAGATAGTCCCCCTCCATAGGGTTTTATTATCCCAAACTCCCATCCTATCAACTAATGTATGTTTCAATGCATTATTAGTGAGTAACCCCTTTGATCTCCTACCATTGGAAAGCATGTATGTAGTGACATCTATGTCATGAACGGGCCAGTCTTTGGGTGTTTCAAGCACTATGAATAAACCCTATTGAAAATATTCTAAAATTAGATTAGTAATATGATGTAAATATTGTTCACTCAACCCCTCAAGATAGTATTTCAATGCGCCTCATTTCATTTTGAAACAAAAATAGTGAACCCGATGTGAATCCTTTAAGAGAAAAAACAACTGAGTTGCTCATATGCAATTGGTTAATCCTTTTTCTTTTATTTGTGATGCTACATTTGTGGGTATCATTGTTATTATTTATTGATAAATTATATGAATTAAGTTAGTATGCATCTCTTAAATCCAAATTTAATCAACATATAAATGAAATCCGAACATTTGAAATATTAGGGGCCTCTACCAACCAAAGGATGTTGTTACATAGGTGACACCTATAACACAAGGTAGGGAATGCACTGATCTTGTAACTCCATATAAATGGTATTATACATACACTATATGTCATGCGTGAATACCTATTTAATGTAAATTCTCATCAACCTTCTACTCATCAACGTGTTTGGAAGAGGTAGGTAGCATATGTCACCACCCCGAATCATTTCGGGAGACTTTCCTTGGAAGGTGGAAACCAATCCCTCCATTATAATATAGAGAGAAACCATGTGGTAAAAAATGGCCTCATCTCAAATACAACCAATTATAGGAGGTTTCATATCAATATACATCATCTCTAGTGTCATGTTCCATCAATCCCATAGTTGGCCACTAAGGAAACCACCTAGTGGGCCTTTGCTTGAGTCACCCAAACCCGAGTGTCCAAGAGAGCCTACGAGGGGTGGGTAGATATCATCAACAAGGTTTGGTCTCATATCCATATATTTATCAAATAATTACTCCATTATAATATAGTGGAAATTGGTTATAAGTAATACATCCATTCTCGCACTCAACATGCCTTCCAGCATGCACTGGCAGAATTAGAGGAATCCTATCGGCATGCATTGATAGAAACCTGAGTTGGCCACACGATCATTCCACCACACATAATGTTTTTTAGAATATCCTAGTAAAAGTTATAGTAAATTAATGGGAATATATTCTCAATACAACCAATGAATGGTCGCACATTCCCATCCTAATTACATAATCCCATCATCACATCCTAGTGTTAATGAATGGATTATCTTATATCCCTACCCAAAATTTCAAAGTTCCTAACATATTTTGGCAGCAGCATTAGAATATGATTTCTAGAATATACGAGTAACCACTGGGAGTAGGCACACATTATCACCCACAACATCCAAGAATCTCATCAGTATGTGTTAAAATATACTCTAGATTAGGCACATATTCATACTCCCATTTAGGAGGATCGTTATCACATCTCGGTGAGGAATGAAATATAATATCAAGTTCATATTCTTGTTCTAACTGAGGAGTAGTGGACCATTTTATTAGCCGCAGTAGATATGTCCCACATTATGGAATGTTCTAAAGAGGCTTGTCGTTACATTTCAAAAATAGTATTGAAGTTACCTTGGAGGATTTCTAGACATAGAAGACATTTATCATAGAAAAAATACCTGACTGCCCAATAGAGATCATCTAAAAAGAATCCCAGACAAGGGCATACAAAAATCCTAGACTAATACCATATATCTATCCTTCCCAACACTAGTGTTCTTGAGGAACTTTAAAATTTATCAATGGTGTCCCAGGATTCTACAAATTTATCACTAGATATAGGATGTAGTTGTAGTTATTTAGTTTCTCCCCATGATATTTCTACCAGTTGTTATGGAGGTTCTCCTCAGAGTTCTTTCCATTAATTTCCTCCTTGGTAAAACATCAAGATTGATCATGGGAAGTTTTATAATGGTAAGAATCATGTAATTCATCCTAGTTACCCAAATATTAAATGGAAATAATATTATCCCCTAACCACTTACCACCATGATGGTCCTCCCTAGAGAATGTGATGTAGGAATCCACCGATGTTCAGACATTGATCCATGATGGTATTCCTTCTTATGGTTTCATTCACATTGAAGTTCCTATTTAAAATGATATTGTTTGGACAAGAATTTCCACCCCATTTGAAAGAAACTATAATAAATCCCTCATCTCATGAGGCACTTGAGGTAATGAGACAAATTACCCCTAGTCTCTTATTAGAGATGAGTGATATTCTTTTTCATTATGATGAAATATTTAGGCAACTATCACTCTCCATACAACCCTATAACCACCGATATTCAATCGGGAAAAAATATTCCAATGGATCCTACTCACATTAGCAAGGAAGTGAGTAATCAACCACTAAAGTCAAAATTGGTAGATGAATCTCTAACTGATAATTGATTATGAGGAAAAAACATTCCAAAAATAACAAACCCATCCTATTTTGGACTATGGACACCTCACAGTACAAAACATTTAATACCTTAACAAAGGAATATATACAACAATCCTATCTAAATATATATGATACTTGTCATCATCTAAAGGAAATGTTTCCCTTATATATAATATGCAAGCCATATAAATAAATTTAATAAATCCTCTACTAGATTGACTTGAATTTCATTCTAGTGACCAGACATCCAAAATTGTTAAAGAATCATGGAGATAATAAATGTAAATTTCTTGAAACAGTGAGGGATCCAAACTATTGTATTGTTGATGTCTCATCAGACGTTCATATTATATGATGGGGAATAAGAAGGTAATTCCATTTCACTCCAATTACTCACCAGCATAGTCCTACTCGCACAATGAAATGTAATATCAGAATATTAGACCCAATATATGTGAATGATAGATATTGTAACTAGTAGGGATGTTTTATGAAAATATCATTCAAATGGTGGATTATATGTGATGATATCTCAAGAGAAACCTCCATTAGGCATCTGAAAAGGTCATATAATCCTCTCATTTAAGGAAATACAAATCATTATTAACATTAATTTCGTAGATGGGAATAATATCTTACCCCATGAATATATATTATCTTTTTCAAACTCAGACCAAGCCTCATAGAATCAAAATGTTATTATTGATACCCACCAAACATATTTGAAAACGAAACCCTAGCCTACAGGGCTAGGGGAATGTTCACCTTCACCACCACTCTCATGGTCATGAAATCCCTAATGGTTTTAAGCTCATCCAATGGTGGATCTAGATCAACCCTAGAACTTATATCTAGGGGAAGTGTAACATCCCAAGCTTCCATGGTATGCTCCTCTATGAATAATAGAGCAGCGTGTGTAGTAGGCAACTTCGAGATTCTAACACACCACAACCAATCAAAATAGCCATTATGAATAGTAATACCCAATTTTTGAAATTATATAAATTTTATATTGCAAAATGGACTTCATTTTTGTATTCGGAATATCGAAATTATCCTAAATTGAATTTTTTGTAATTTTCTGAGGACTTCCAATTTTTAATGAATAGTGAAAAACACTTAAAAACAAATTTTTTAATCCAAATAATTTATAGTGATAAATTATACTATTGAGTGGTTTTAAAGTATAATTAGAATATAGTTTTACCATTTTATCCAGTAGTGGTCATTATAATTAATATCACTTTGAAATTAGACATAAACAATTGTCAATCTTTTGATATATATCGTTTCTTAAAAACATGCTCTTTGTTGTGACAGCAGGAATTAATTATAAAATAAATTATTGCAAATTATATGTTTGAAATTCTGAAAAATTTACATCATATTTGAATTCATAATATCAATTATATATTAGGTTGAAATTTTGGCATTGTTCTGAAAAACTTCAATTTTTGATGAATAATGAAACCACTAAGTGGTAGTTTAGAAACTGATTTTTTGTTTAAATGAAACATTACCACTTCTGTTATTTGTTTTTCAACAATCCTACATACATGGTTGTCATTATGAAGTAAAATGTGGTACAATGGGATTAAAATGATTTTTCGTGATTAGTAACTTTTAAGTTTAATTAATCGCGATTAAAGGTAATTATTGTAATTTTAGATAAAGATAATTTTATAATAATATGAAATGACCTTTACACTTGTCCTACCCCTATTGGATGAGTCATGCTGGACCAATAAAATCCATGGGTCAACTTGGTGACCCCATGGAGCCACTTTGGTAAGAAAATGACATTAAAAACTTTTTATTTAAGGTTAAAATAAAAATGTCACAAACATGAGTTGTTTTACTAAAACAATTAATAAATGGGGTTATAAAAGTCATATTTTTGACTATAAATATTCATTAGAAAGATATAAATATTTTCTACATCATGATAGTTTTTTTATAATTTTTAGACATTAAATAAATTAAATTATTTATGACACCATGATGATGCAGCGATTACCTCATTAATTAACCATTTAAATAAAATGAAAAGATAATGTAAAATATAAAACATACACTAGTGAAAAACCTATTGGATGAGTATATTTAGAACCCTTATCACCTTATCATAGAAATATATAAGTATGTGACCTTTGAAATCTGAAACTCGTTATATAATAAAGTAACATTTCATGACTTTCCAAGAGTGCCCCTCCTCTCCTCTTATAAAAGGCCTCCACCACTACCACCTTATTCACACCATAAAAGCCTTTTGTCTCAGCCAACCTCTGCCCAAATACTCTCTAAAAATCCCTATATTACTTCTATAATCCTCACTTTGGGCATAATTCTTCCCAAGGAATCCTTTGGCTCAAATCAAAAAAGAGTTACCCGATTTTAAGTTAATGTCTTCTCTAATTTTATTTTGTTTTATTTTGCTTCTCAAAACCATTAAACTCTTTTTATTCATTTAATTTGTAAAAAAACCAGTATCTTAAATATACTAGAATTTTTATATGAGAATTATTTGATTTACACTTACAAACACCTTCGCTTAATGGTTAAAGAACATATTGTTTCTGTGGTTGGAAAATTTCTACCTCACGAAATGATGATTGTTCAATCTTCTTTTAACACCTCTCATGGTGGCCATTATGATGACACTATTTTTATATATGATATATATTATGTTTTTCATTTCCTTATTATTCTGTATTTTTCATTTATGGAATACCTTTACAATTTCCATTATGGGTAAATGCGATAATTTCATTTTAGGAAGTGCGGACTACCGCCCCCTCAATGTGATTTGAATCATTAATGCCGTATGTGGGATGTATAAAGGATGGAGTAAATGGTATTATACATTATATTATACTGGAATTATAGTATAACTTTATATAATTATAATTTAATTCCATTAAACATGAAATAGAAATGAAATTAGTGTTCATGCGTACGTACGGCTTACCGTCTCCATGAACGGTGCATTTCATTTCTTACCACTAAATGTTATGTAATATTATAAATGCATGTATATACTGGATATATATGATATATATGATATATAGATTAGGAATATAATTCTTCATATAATGGATATTTCACCACATGAACAACTTGTAATTATAAGAAGGTTATTTTTTACTCAAGTACCAAAGAACGACAAAATGATCGTTATTAACATAAATAATTACATAATGTTCCTAACATGGTAATAAATGATATAAAAGGAATAATGAACTTGAAAAAGGTTCTTAAGAAAGTAGATATTAACTCTAGTTTATTATTCAGGAGGTTAAAGAGCTATCAAGTCATGTCAGACACGAGGTAAGGGAACTTCGTAACCCAATTTACATTCTTTGGGTTAATCTCCTAATTTCAAATTATGTCATGATATTATTATGTACTATCTTGTATTTGTACTTTATTTATGTTTACTTATAGTGAATACACATAATAGATCTATTTTATTTAAAAAATGATCTTTGTAAGGGACTTCGTCTCAATCTCCTTTCATTGAGGCATATTTGGTTTTATACACAACATTCATTTATACGGTGTATAAACCCCTTTGACTGTTAATTTTATTCAAAAGGAATATTTTAATACGAAGCGTTTTTACTAAATGACAAAAGGAATGTTTTTTCTTATGTATGTGGAAACAACGACTTCTCTTCCACCGTGACTATTATTTGAGTTTCAGTTTCCTCTATAAGCCATAACATTTTTTTAAATGAAAAATCAATACCAAGATTTCATTTTCTTTTATTTTGGTATTGAAAATGGTTTTGAAAGTGTTTTTATTATATGAATGTGTTGTATTGATATCTCGTGATTGAAATGTGGAAATGTTATGTTTCCGTTATGCATGTTTTATGTTATACGATTATGTTATGGTTTATGATATGTTTAAACCTGTTCATATGAGGAATGCATTGGACATAATAAGTGACAGGTGGAGCCCGCTATAGCTCCTCGATGAATCGACTGGTCTCCTGAGACAAACTAGTGTCTTGGCACGAGGCCTTGTCAAAATTATATTTGTAGTCTTGGCACGAGGCCTTGGCTATGTGGTTAGGATAGTCTGGCATTATGCATTCCATCATTATGAAAGTGGTTATTGGTATTTCATGTTATTATTTGACCAGTAGAATATCCATGTGAGTAAGTAAATGGAATTATTTCATTTTACTTTTTCCATTTTATACTGAAGTTCAAGTATAAAATGCTTTTTTTTAGTTATACATTGCCTTAAAGTTTTATGTTTATTTATGAATTCTTCCTCTATATTGTTATCTGTACTGAGCATCTGAGCTCACCCCTTTCAATGTTTTAATTTTTCCAGGATGTGAAGAAGTATATTTTAGGAATGTCCTACAGGGATAGTCTGAAGGGTATATGAGTGTGGAAATGTAGACTATGTTATTGTTTTTTTTCCACTTTATGATGTAATGTAACATTTATGAATGTATCTAGTTTTTCCAAGTCTACTAAACTAATCGGCCTTTCGAGACTTGATCTTTTGTGATCATGCCAATTTTATGCAATAATGCACCAACTCTAGGTAGCTGGGGTCCGGGCATTACAGTTGGTATCAGAGGTTGTTTAGTACTAACCTTGGAAACTAGATTTAGATATACTCTGATTAGAGAACATATACCTAAGATAAAATTTGAGGATTAGTATAGAAGAACTTCCTAGATTTTTGCTATTATAGAGATTTTGTTAGTTTTCCGAGCAGTACATCCCTGTCTAGATACAAGAAGGTAGAGGCGATTCTGGCACAGATGTACCTAGGGGTAAAATCTGAAAAGACCGCTTTGAGCTAGACTCGAATGGGAACCGGTGCACGACAACAGGCCTTGCTGCACTCTTGGTTACGACACTCCCGGGGGATATACTTAGGATAATTCTCATTTTTTTACAAACCATTATGAAGGGTTTATGAGTATATACTTCTCAAATAATTTTTTTTATTATTATGGATTATAACCATAAACTGTTCAATTTACATTAAGTATTTTACATGTTTGGAATTATTAATTGTAATTCATAAACTAAACTAGTTAATGCCATTGTTTAGAAATGGCGCCTAATGGGAAGAATGGAAACCCTATCAATGCACACACTCCATATAGGGATTGCCCTCCTGATCAAGATAATTATTGTGGATCTGGAGATACAACTAGTGTTTATCAACTTATCACCATACTAGGACAACTCACTCAGGTTATAATTAATAACCTTACTCATATAGAGCACCCTGATCCGCAACGTGGAGGATCAATGTTAGACCTCTTCATGAGGTAGAAACTACCAACATTTAATGGGGGTACAAATCCATTATTAACTGAACAATGGGTAAACTCCGTAGAGAAAATATTTCACACCTTGGAAAGTAGCAAAAGGGAGAAGGTTTTCATGGCAGTTTACCGCCTCACGGGAGATGCTGATCAATGGTGGTCGTTGATTCAAAATACAAAGGAAGATGATGAAGTATAAAATATGTAATGGAGGGAGTTCAATGATCTTTTCTTAGAAAAATACTTCCATCTTGGCCATCGAGCAGAAATGGAAAGTTAATTTCTGAGTCTGAGACAAAAGGAGGATGAGAATGTCGCAAAGTATGAGGCTAACATTACAAGGTTAGTGGTACATGCTGCATATTATATACATAACCCAAGAAGTAATATTGACTGTTTCTTTGATGGGTTAAAACCATTTCCCCATCGAGATTTAGTATCAAAATATTTCTCAACATACGAAGATATAGTCTCATGTTCTATCAAGACAAAAAAGGAATTCTCTAAGTCTTATGACAACAAAGTAAAGCAAGAGAACAAGAGAACGGTGGAACAAAAGACAGATAAACAGAAAAAGGGAAAGAAGGATTTTCCATTATGTGATATTTGTGAGAAGAATCACCCCGGTACATGCCTAAAAGGAATGGGAGTTTTTTATAAATGTGGAGAAAAAGGTCACCAGGCTCGTGATTGCAAGGGAAAGAAAGAGGCTATCAATGTTGAATGCTACAATTGTAGGGAAATGGGGAATTACGCAAAATAATTTCCTAAGCATCAGGGAAACTTACCTCAGAAAATGCCAAGGGATCAAGGACAATCTTATGTTGTTACTACAGTTGAAGTGGAATAATTAATGTATTGGTGCTTTTGGACTCAAGGATTATATTCTGGTTATAAGAATAATGTGATATATATAAGGATTGTACTACAGTACTTGTTTTTTTCATTACGGTTTTAATATGATGGAGGTAATCATATTTTTAGTATGTGACAATAAGAGAAACTTTACTTTGTTTGAGGAATCTAATGTTACAATTGATTTGGGAATTTAAGGACCTTTTTGAGAAAGTCTGGACGGAGGTATTTGGGATAACTATAAAGGTTGGAATGGATTAAGTTGAACTTTGGATAGTATTATTTAAGGTTAAAACATTTATGATGATTACTTTTGGAATATTATAATACTATATTTTTAGGAAAAGGACAACCTGCAGGTCGGGGGATAACCCATCGCGTTGGACAAAGCTGCAGGAATCGAACCCACAACCATAGTGTGACAGACCTTTATTACCTACCACTAGCCTACAGGAAGTCCCTGGCTATTACACAAAGTTTTCCTAATCTAAATGGTATGTGTTAATATTCGGAACCTTATACAATTATGATAAATAGAATATTTTTGGGGTCTATTACCTTTTAGATCGAAAGATGGATTTGTGGTAAAATTTTATTAAAGAATGAAAGTCTATGTGACAAGTATGTATATTCCCTTACGTTCTTCGTAAATCTCCTAAATAAATTCCTCAACTTTATGAAAGGTAACTTAAAACAAAAACGTTGTTGGATAAATTTTCCAACTAGGGATTCAATGACCATTTAACCAATCACAAGTTTGTGATTTTCTTATGGTTAACTTTCTCCTAATCCTGTTTTCTACAAATCTCCATCAGACCTTGATGGTTTTTTTTCTACCATATCCATATTTTTATAGAATCCTAGTATGGGCTATCTCGGGTGACCTTTGTACTTATCTTTTTTTCTTTTTCTTTTATATTTTTATAAACCCTATTTCCGATGTGGGTTTTCTACAAAGGTATCTTCTATTTTAAACCTTTTATTTTCAAAGAAAAAATTCAAATTGCAAGGATGCAATTTATTGAAGGAGGGGAAAATGTAACACCCCAAGCTTCCATGATACGCTCCTCTATGAATAATAGAGTAGCGTGTGTAGTACGCAACTTCGAGATTCTAAAACACCTCGACCAATCAAAATAGCCATTATCAATAGTAATACCAACTTTTTGAAATTATATAAATTTTATATTTCAAAATGGACTTCATTTTTGTATTCCGAATATCGAAATTATACTAAATTGAATTTTTTGTAATTTTCTAAGAACTTCCAATTTTCAATGAATAGTGAAAAATACTTAAAAACAACTTTTTTAATAAAAATAATTTATAGTGATAAATTATACTATTGCATAGTTTTAAAGTATAATTAGAATATATTTTTACCATTTTATCCAATAGTGGTCATAATAATTAAATTCAATTTGAAATTAGACATAAACAATTGTCAATATTTTGATATATATTGTTTCTTAAAAACACGCTATTTGTTGTGACAACAGGAATTAATTATAAAATTAATTAATGAAACATATATGTTTGGAATTTTGTAAAATAGAAATAATTTTTGAATTCGGAATATCAATTATATCTTAGGGTGAAATTTGGGCATTATTCTGAAAAAACATCAATTTTTGATGAATAGTGAAACCACTAAGTGGTAGTTTAAAAACTAATTTTTCGTTTAAATGAAACGTTACCACTTCTGTGATATGATTTTCAAAAATCAGACATACATGGTTGTCATTAGGAAGTAAAATGTTGTTCAATGAGATTAAAATAATTTTTGGTGAATAGTAACTTTTATGTTTAATTAATCGTGATTAAAGGTAAATAGTGTAATTTAAGATAAAGATAATGTTATAATAAAATGAAATGAACTTTAAAATTGTCCTACCCCTATTAGATGAGTCATGTCCAACCAAGACAATCGATGGCTCAACTGGGGGACCCCATGTACCCACATTGGTAGGAAAATGACATTAAAAACTTTTTATTTAATGTTAAAATAAATATGTCACAAACATGAGTTATTTTACTAAAAAAAATTTAAATGGGGTTATACAAGTCATAGTTTTGACTATAAATATTCATTAGAAATATAAAAAGATTTTCTACATCATGAAATGTTTTTTATAATTTTTAGACATTAAATAAATTAAATTATTTATGACACCATGATGATGCAGCAATTACCTCATTAATTAACGATTTAAATAAAATGAAAAGATAATGTAAATTATAAGACTTACACTAGTCAGAAACCTATTGGATGAGTCTATTTCAAACCCGTATCACCTTATACTCAAAATATATAAGTGTGTGGCCTTTAATATCCGAAACTCATTGTATAATAAAGTAACATTTCATGACAATCCAAGAGTGCCCCTCCTCTCCTCTTATAAAAGGCCCCCACCACTACCACTTTATTCACACCATAAAAGCCTTTTGGCTCAACCAACCTCTACCCAAATACTCTCTCAACTTCCCTATCTTACTCCTAGAATCCTCAATTTGGGCATAATTCTTCCCAAGGAAGCCTTTGGCTCAAATCAAAAAAGTGTTACCTGATTTTAAGGTAATGACTTCCCTTATGTTATATTGTTTTATTTTGCTTCTCCAACCCCTTAAACTCTTTTTATTCCTTTATTTTGTAACAAAAACAGTATCTTCAATATACTATGATGTTTTATGATAGGGATTTGATTTACACTTACACACACCTTCGTCTAATGGTTAAAGAACACACTGTTTCTGTGGTTGGAAAATTTCTGCCTCACGAAACAATGATTGTTCAATCTTCTATTAACACCTCTCATGGTGGCCATTATGATGACACAATTTTTATATATGATATATATTATGTTTTTTTTTTCTTATGATTCTTTATTTTTCATTTATGGAATACCTTTATGATTTCCATTATGGGTAAACGCGATAATTTCATTTTAGGAAGTGCGGACTACCGCCCCCTCAAAGTGATTTGAATCGTTAATTCCATATGTGGGATGTATAAAGGATGGATTAAATGGTATTATACATTATATTATACTGGAATTATATTATAACATTATATAATTATAATTTCATTCCATTAAATACGAAATAGAAATGAAAGTAGCGTTCATGCGTGCGTACGACTTACCGTCTCCATGAACGGTGCATTTCATTTCTTACCTCTAAATGTTATGTAATATTATAAATGCATGTATATGATAGATATATATGATATATATGATATATAAATTGGGAATATAATTCTGGATATAATGGATATTTCACCACCTGAACAACTTGTAATTATAAGAAGGTTATTTTTGACTCAAGTACCAAAGATCGACAGAATAACAGTTATTAACTTAAATAATTACATAATGTTCATAACATGGTAATAAAAGATATATAAGGAATAATTAACTTTAAAAAGGTTCTCAATCAAGTAGAGATTAACTCTAGTTTATTATTCAGGAGGTTAAAGAGTTGTTGAGTCAATTCGGACATGAGGTAAGGGATCTTTTTAACCCAATTTACATTATTTGGGTTAATCTCGTAATTTCAAATTATGTCATGATATTATTGTGTCCTATCTTGTATTTGTACTTTCTTTATGTGTACTTATAGTGAATACACATAATAGATCTATTTTATTTAAAAATGATCTTTGTAATGGACTTCGTCTCAATCTCCTTTCATTGAGGAATATTTGGTTTTATACACAACATTCCTTTATATGGTGTATAAACCCCTTTGACTTTTAATTTTATTCAAAAGGAATCTTTTTATACAAAGCGTTTTTACTAAACGACAAAAGGAATGTTTTTTCTTACGTATTCGGCGACAATGACTTCTCCTCCGCCGCGACTATTATTTGAGTTTCGGATTCCTCTATAAGCTATAACTTTTTTTAAATGAAAAATAAATACCAAGATTTAATTTTATTTTATTTTGGTATTGAAAATGGTTTTGAAAGTGTTTTTTATTATATCAATGTGTTGTATTGATATCTTGTGATTGAAATGTGGAAATGTTATGATTCCTTTATGCATGTTTTATGTTAATCGATTATGTTACGGTTTATGATATGTTTAAACCTGTTCATATAAGGAATGAATTGGACTTAATAAGTGATGGGTGGAGCCCTCTATAGCTCCTCGATGCATTGGAAGGTCTCATGAGACAAACTACTATCTTGGCACGAGGCCTTGACAAAATCTTATTTGTAGTCTTGGCACGAGGCCTTGGCTACATGGTTATGATAGTCTGTCATTATGCATTCCATCATTATTAAAGTAGTTATTGATATTGAATTTGATTATTCGACTAGTAGAATATCCATGTGAATAAGTAAATGACATTATTTCATTTTACTTTTTACATTTTATGCTGAACTTCAAGTTTAAAAATATTTTTTTTAGTTATACATTGCCTTAAATGTTTATGTTTATTTATGAAAGCTTCCACTATATTGTTATCCTTACAGAGCATCTGAGCTCACCCCTTTCAATGTTTTAATTTTTTCCGTATGTGAAGAAGTATATTTTAGGAATGTCCTATAGGAATAGTCTGAAGGGGATATCAGTGTGGAAATAGAGACTATGTTATTGTATTTTTTCTCTTTATGATGTAATGTAACATTTATGAATGTATATAGTGTTTCCAAGGATACTAAACTAATCGGTCTTTCGAGACTTGATCTTTTGTGATCATGCCAATGTTACGCAATAATGCACCGACTCTGGGTAACTAGGGTCGGGTCGTTACAGGATGTTTTACTTCACCTTTCCCCTCCCCCATGGAATTCAATATTTTCCAAGTTGGGATATAGGTTACAAGATTTCCCTTTATAGTTCATCCCACTTCATGTACAATATTTATCTCATGGAACACACTCAGAAAGGATTTTTAGATATTTATTTATAATCACTCTACTCAATTATTTCTTGGGGAAAATAGAAGGATAATACCATACCACATAGAAGTTACATACCAAAATGACAATTTATGGAAGCTGCTGGTAAGGAGGATTGTGGTTCATTGATTAATGAATATTCAGAAGGTGACTAACACCTTTATATATAGGATGATTATTCTATATGGACATTGAATTACACATTAGTAAATGTATTTATAATTATCTTTGAAGATGATTAAAAGGTAGGAAACATGTGCATACGTACAGGAAAAGGCAGATTCTATTTGAAATAAGATTCATAATTAGATAGTAGAAGAAGATGTGTGTTCCCAAAACTGGAGGCAGATTCATAATTGTGATTTCATATGGATACACTATTTATACCTCCTTAATTAGATTCGGAAAAATAATATTTGATGAAAGTGGTTGCACTTCACCCATAACCCAAAGAATATGAACTTCCTACTCTTAATGATTGATTTTATCAGAACAAAGTGGAGTTAAAGTAATTAAGAAGACTCAATATTGAATTAATCATGGTAAATATTCATATAATATATACTCTTCAAGAATATATTATTATCCCTTCCTTAGTAAATATCCCTCAATAAGAAGAGACCCCCATGGAAACAAGAGTATAAAAATGTAACTTGACAAATGTGGGATCTAGAAAATAGTTTTATCTAGACCTAGTAGATAAGAAATATTAGGTGTTCCCTCCATAATTATAGAATCCATATCCATGTTAGGAAAACTACCCCATACCATATTACTCTTTTAATTAATTGTTAATGTAGTTTATCCAACCATATCATGCTTGACCTGTCACTTCCCATTCCAAAAAATTTGGCCATCCGTCCATCCTGTCAATTCTTATTATCAATATTGAATCATTAATGTACCAATTAGAGGATATAGAATAATGCAAGTAAATAGTGTGTCTTGAAATAAGGAATTACCCAGAGTAGGTGGATGAAACCCTTCCACCACGCAAATTTTGAAACCCAATTTTTCTAACATTCAATGGAACTAGCGACTCGAAGCAGCACCTAATGAATTTTTTACCTTCATGTCATACCATGATGGGGTCACTTGACAAACACGAGGTAGCTAAAATCTGAATCTTTATACAAAATATCAATATAATTGTACTTTTTTGATATATTAGTCCACCATACAGCTAAATCAAAATATTGGAAGACCTCCATTGGAAATTCCACTACCAATTTTTCTTTACACAGATAAAGAAAAGATTAATCAAAATATAAAATTAACAAAAACTTGAAAATGATAGTGTATTAGACTTATCATTTGGGTATAAGGGTTTATACTAATCCTTGAACTTGTAACTTCTATAAAAATATTTTTTAGTCCTCTGTATAGATAATCTTCATGATAAGTTTCAAACACCACTCATTATAGTGAAATAAGCAGGTGGATTTCATTTTTTTCCATAGTTGTGAAAATATTAAAAGATTAAATATGATGAAATAGTTCCAAGATTCATCTAACTCCAATAGCCCAAGGAAAAGGAACTTGATAGTAGAGGCTATAGCTATCTTACTCAAGATATCTCTAACACTAGCACTAGTACCAAAGCCCACACAATATCTAGAAGAACCTCCTCCTATGTGAAAAAATAACTACAGTTCCCTCGTTAGTATGGAAAAAAAATAACTATTATTACCATTGTACATAGAGTGAAATGATAAATTATATTCTTTCTAAGATGATAAGGTCCTTGATTACTTTATCACCACTATGGTGAACAACTTTTTGATGCTTTGAGAACCTACAATACCTGAGCAAGTTTGTTTAACGGCCCCCAAAATTATTATCCCTTCCACTGTACATTAGGGAAAACCATTCAAGATTGATTTGACTTTAAATATATCCTCTAGATGATATTCAATTCTAGAAAAGTTAAATTGGGTAAACCACCAGTTCATGTGGCTTCTATAAGTATCATCCAGCCAAAATAAAATGGGGGACGGAATAATGTTCCAAAAAAGGGTGAAATAGTGTTTGATGAATCTACGACCAGAAAGAACACCAATAAACTTCACATTACTTTCAAGACACAATTAATCTAACCATTTTTTACTATAACCCCTTGAAAAACACATGATCAAACTTCTTCAATGTCATTTTCTTCAAAGTATTTTACCTCCAACAAATGACATAATCTATGTGGAAAAAACAAAAAACTAGAATATTAGCCTATATTGATTCGTTAACTTCTTAAACAATATCAAATTTTATTCCCTTGGTAATAGGGGTGAATACTACCCTTATAAATGGTTTAAAAATATGTTTCCTATGAAATGGACTCATCATTTAACTAAGAATCAATTTATCATTTTATCAATGTAATTTAATTAAAAAATCATTTCTATTATGAATAGGAAGATTCATGTATGCATGAGTTTCTTACCTGTAATTAAGGGGTGGAAAGGAGAAGAAATCAAGGCCGATGAAGTCATGGTTTATGTGGTCAAAAAAGATCTCAAAATTTCAGAAATATTCATGTTGAAACAACATATATTATTTAAACTTAGTTACAATCTCATCAACAAGATGAGTAGGAGCATGTCAAACCCAATTTTTTTCATGTCTTGGTTTTGATCCGGTTCATTGGAAATTATTATCCTTATATTGCTTTTTGGGTGAGATGAATGTTTATTTTTGACCTGAAATCTATGTCTAGGCATCCTACCATGGGTTCCCTATACCTTTTTTGGCAGTTCTGGAGAAAAGGGTGGTTAATTCATGATTTGGGCCAACCAGGAGCTCATTTCCAGATTTAAAAACAAAATTTGTTTCTTTTATTAATCCTTCACTTTTTTAACTTTATACCCATTAAACTTCTTACATGGCCTCCCTGACCTATTAAATCCATAATATCCATTTATACCCATTACGAACCCATAATCATGGAGGATTTGGGTTTTGTATTCAGGTATTGGGACATCCCATGATCTTGTTTCCTGTTTTAAAAAACAAATTCTTTTATATCTCATTATTTTTTAATATTATTATGTGATTACACCTCTAAATCAAGACCAAGAACCCTAGGATAACCCCCATGTTCCATTTTCCATATTTTTATCTAATATTGGTCGGGGATTAGGGAAACATGTCTCAAGATTTCTCAAATTGTCTAGATTTGAGAATGTATTTTGTTTCTTTCATATCTCATCCATTTCTTGTTATTTTTCCTCTAAATCATATTTACATGGTTCTTAAAGAACTAGGAAGCCTTTACAAGAAGTTAAAATCCATTCCCTTTCCTCTACGGTTTCATATATAAGGGAATATAAAGAGTTTTCTTGCTTCTAAGAGTTGATCTTCATATATCTAGTGTGTTGGGAACCATAGTGGGTGATTTCGGGTGTGTGTTCCCATTCCACCGTGGATTTGAGGTAGGATATCCCTTACACATTACTTTATCAATTATGTTTCATAATTTTCATGTTTTTACCACCTTATATATATGTTTATTATTGTTTTTCATCCTTTGATTAATTTTCTTAGTGTGCAAAACAGTTGTTTAATCCTTTTTTTGTGAAAGGTTGTATTGTTTTTTTATAAACATGTACAACGCTTTCATAATAAATTTTTTTGTTAACTCAAACACTTGTTTTATGGTATTTTGAACAAGGTTCATTAGATTTAAAAAATTTATGGGATGCAAATGGTATATTATCCCTTTTCATGTGCTTAAAATAAGTTTTTTTTGTTAAAAAGTGCATGTCATGTGTTCGATAAATTGAACGGTTGGATTTTATGTGTATAGTACAATTTAAAATTATATTTATGGATTTATAAATACTTTAGATGCATGAAAATGGTATTTTTTATCATTTTATGGTTGTCCAAAATATTTTGGTTTTATTAACAAATGGGTTTTTGGTGGTAAGCATGTTTTGACCCGAGTTGCCGGAAAATGGCATGTTTGGCATCCTTATAAAAAATGGACCTACTTTAGAGGTTTAACATGAATGTTTTAAGGAATTTATGAATGTTGTTTTATGCTAAAAATGGTGTGTATACTCCTATTTATTAAATTTTAAATGTGTCTATTTGGAAAACGTTAGTTTTGAGAAACGCATAAGGGCATGTTTGGCAACATTGTGAAAAATGGTGAAATTGTTTATTAAGAAAACCTCATGTTGATGTTTCTCATGCCATGCATGTATTTAAATAATGTATGGTGTGTCCTTAATAATTACCCTTGTGATACATTATGATAGTGCATTGGGTTAGAATATTTATGTTCTTTTTGATTAATGGCATGAGATCGGTCTTTGGAGTGAACGAGGGTGATGTCTGTTGTGAATTATCATTATATATATGATGTGATTGGATGATTGGATTCCACATATTTGCATACCCTTTTTTTATATACATGAGACATGGGAACCTAAAATATTGAGGGAACATATTAAGAATGATTGTTACACTGGTAGTGGATAGATTGACCAGTGTCCCGTAGTAGGTGGATATATTTTGGGTTTATTACGATGGGATTGGGCCCCTTGGTCTGTCCTGAGTTAGGGTGGACGGTTGTTTGGGAGTTTTCACTTTCATAGTGTATGGCTTGCCAACTGCGGTGGAGTCTCATGTATTAGTATGTTCAATTTAGTTCTTTATCTCATAGGTTCACCCATGTCTATTAGATTTCAGTTGCTTATAGTGATGAATATAATGCTTGTATATATATTTACATTTCCCTTTTTGTGTAATTTTTATTGTGTCTTCTTGTGTATTTTTTTTCTTGGAAAGTGGTAAGATGGTTTTTATTAGGTTTATGAAAATGGTTTTCAAATTAAATTTGTTTTATCCTCTTGTGAAAATCTGAAAATGTGAACATCACATTACCCTTGAAAATGTTAATGACACACTAGTTGGATGAATCTAGTTATGGAAAGGAATAAGGGAAATGGATCATACTTTGTTTTTCAGTAACCTTGTAGAAAATATTACCTTTATATATTTTAGTTCAAACTTGAAATTTGTGTTTCTTTTATTTAAAGTATGTGCATTGGGAATAGATCACCGGGCTTTCTTATTGAGTTTCAATACTCACACCTATAGTTATTTTCTATTTTTAGACCTTGTGCAGGTTTCAGCTTGAGTTTGATCGCCTTAAGCGACATGTGATTGTTTTTTTGGAGAGTGAATAGCGAGGACACATGGAGATAGTTGGTCATTAGGTTTGTTCAGTTTTGTTTTATCATTTAGTTTTACTTCCACTTTTGTTGAATACATGATGATCAATTTAGTTTTTTTTTATAAATGTCTATTGGCTTATAATTTTCTATCTATTGTTTGTTTTTTGTATATATTTGGAATAAATCATTCCCTTTTCTACTATAATGATGACCGACACTGGTTTCCAACCCATGGGGATCGAGAACTCCCTTTGGGATATGCCACAAATCAGTTCATGTTCCCGGTTAGAGGTTGAGCTGAGCTGGTTTGTGACAGAGCATCAGTTTTCCCCTTAGTCATCTAGATCTCAATCAGATCAAATTATATTATAATACTTCATTGGGAAAAAATATTCTCTTAGAAAACATCATGATATGGGGAGACTATATCTATATATCTCATGGATAGTGAATATATCTGCAAACTCTGATCGTGAAAAGAAGTATCCATAATAATTGGATTTGTACATCAAGCCTTAAACCAAGGAGAAACGTCATAGAATAATTCATAGGCCTTTGTATCATAAATATGATATCCTAAAATAATGTTTTCTCATCCCATCCAAAATCTTCATCTTGAATGATTATAATCTATCAAGAGATCTCTTAGAATCACTTATAGAGACCCTTTGAAGCCCTTGATTATCTAAAGATGTTGTTTTTTCCACAGAGGTATAAATTATAGATACAGATCCTACTAAATGTTATACGTTTATTTATTTCAATAAAAATGATAGGGTGATTGTTACAAAAAGTACACATCAAGCTATTGTACTTTTTTGTATGTTGTATGATGTTGACATCCATCGGGCCCTCTTTGATAAGGGTTTCAGTATCAACTTTATTCTAGTCCAGAAACTCTAACGGTTGGGTTATAGTGAGACCAACCTATATTTATTCTCATTGACACTTGAAATAATTGAAAAGATTAAGCATGAGCCACTCAGTTGAATTAGACAAAACTCTCAGTTTGGGGGCTTATCTCCAAGTCTACATTTTTGGTTTCTAGATAGGACGCGAATTAAAATAACCTATTTGGAAGACCACAATTACCCTAGTATGAATAAGTTACCTCATTGGATCATAAACATATAAAATACTCTATTTATAGGTATTCTAAGACATTGTATATAGTTAAAGCCCCTTTTGAGTCCTTAGAATATTTGTACATTGATGAAATATTATATCAAATATATGAAAATAATCCCATGACAGACAATGTAAATTAGGTCACTACTCCAATTAGTCTATAAATACATCTAATTAACCATTTCAATAATCTCGATGAATATTATAGACCTCCCATAAACCATGTCAACATGATCATTTTTATTTTGGCTAAATTGTACCCAATGTTCATGATATCAGTCACATGATTCAAATATAGTTGCATAGAAGAAGGAAGAAATAAATACAATGAAAACAAAGTATTAGATTAATATACTTCATATTCATGTTCATGATGTGATAAAGTCCTTGAATCACAAGATGGATCATAAGATATCTCAACATAATCACCATAGAAAAAAATTCCCTCACATATTCTAAGTCTTTGGGAATATTTATTTCTTCTTCCACTAATGAAAATAGAGACAAATGAGATCATATCTGGAATACCTCTAATAATGAAGACCATATACTAAAATATTTGGAGTCTATAAATGTCTCTTAAATAGTGGTCAAAAATTGTAATGCTCATATCTCATATTATTAAAGATAAGATATCATCACCTTTTCTTCAGTTGATGAAGGTGGAGAGCAAGAATAAAATATTCAATATACCACTAAAGATAATGCACACATAATGGATTATT
Source organism: Viscum album (assembly GCA_963277665.1). NCBI lineage: Eukaryota > Viridiplantae > Streptophyta > Magnoliopsida > Santalales > Viscaceae > Viscum > Viscum album. The sequence continues at coordinate 1,039,564,573 of OY728134.1, read as the reverse complement.
CAAAATATGAAAGTGAATCCTAATAAAAAATTGTGTATTGAGATTCCCTTCACTATATTCTTGAAACAATAATTACCCTTCATCACCCACTCTCATTAAAATGGAAATAATGGATTTTAAGAAAGATAAAGATGATCTTAAGGATTCCCTCAAACATTTAAGGAATCCATATCTACTAACATATATGAACTCATAAAAGTGAATCTAGGAATAGAGAATGATTCAATAACAACATTTTTCAATGCTTCCATGTCTTATTGGGAGAATAAAACATAAATCTATTTCTTAAAGAAACATCAAGTCCTCTTCAATTGGAATTACAAATAAATTCATAGAATTGATCCTAATGTAGTAACCCATCATTGTGGTATAATAAAAGATCAATGTGGTTATAATTAAAAGGTTGAATAATTAACCCTAATCATACCACCATAGTCAAAGATGAAGTTGAAGATATTATCAAATAATACTTAATTTGAGATGTTCATTAACTAAAATGGATCATAAATAATTCCTCGGTCAAAAATAAGAATACAAAAATATGAGTTTCCATTATTTTTTGGGAACTCAACTAGAATTTTATAAAATATTATTTCCTTGTTCTAATTATGGAACTTCTAATTGATGTGACTACTAAATAAATCCCTCTAATTTTTAAATTTATAATCATGATATAACCAGATTCAGATGGAGCCTAAAGATAAAAAGACCACTACTTTTAGGGAACCCCAGGGATTGTATTGTTATTAAGTAATGCACATTTGTTTGAAAAATTTTGACACCACATATTTACTTTTCATACACCATATTTCATATCCCTTCATTGGGGAATAATGTAGAATGTTATTTTGATGATTTAATGGTCATTTACTAGCATCTTTATAATTATCTAGATGATATTGAGAATGTTGTTGAGAAACTACAATAGTATAACCAAAATATGAACCCTCTATAATGTTCATTTAGGGGTTAAATCAATGAAATTTACTAACATCATGTTATGTTATCAATGAATTTAAGTAAACCTTTATAAAACAAAGGTCATCCATGAAATTCCACCCATACAAAATCTCAAATAGTTGAGAGGGATTCAAGTAGACTACACTTATACTTGACACTTCATAGTGAATCTTTCCAAAAATTCTTACCCTTCACAAAGGTACTGAATATGGGAGTTTTTATCAGTGGAAGGAGGGTTGTTAATAATCTTTCAATAACCCCATGAAATACCTTTCATGCTCAATAATATTGATTCTTCCGGTTGAATGAATGAAATTTTACCTATATGTTAAAGCCTTGGAGAAATCTATTGGTGGTTTTTTCATAGAAAAATGATATAGCGAAATAAAATAGCCTATAATATCTTAATAGAACTTTTCTAGGATCTTATAATCAATATCAAGATATTAATATGAATTACCTTTCATAAACTTTCACAACCCATAAATTAAGGCATTAACTATTGCACCACAAGGTCTACCTAGTCTCTCTTATTAATATTATCAAGTACGTTATCAATTTTCTGATATTAACCAGATGTCTAGTATAGTAGGTGGTCATTTCTCACCATCTTATCTATTTGTTCATACATAAAAATGTCAATCGAAGGGAAATCACATGATGATTTTCTTGTCTAATATCCTTCCACAAAAAATGAACTAGTGGACATTGAGTTTCCTAATAAATAAGTATTTTGTATTCAAGAATTTTCCTAGGAAAGGGAGTTGTATTCTAACAGAACCTCCTGAAGCTTGATAGGAAAGAGAATAGAAAACAGAAAGATCCAAATAGTTATCTTGCGATTCATTCTCATCTATACATCCAAGGAAGAATTAACTTTTTACATTATATTGTTATAGGATACACCAATAATGAATTCAAATATCAATCCCTATTGCATTCATTGAATTAGCATTATAGATACTAGCTTCACACCTGAATATCAGAGGATATTCAGAGTTGGTGATTAAATAAATTAATTGTGAGTATACCATAAAAAAGGAAGTATTCATTCCCCTACAAGACAATGAATTATGGTTGATGGAGGAATTCCACTGTAATCCAACACATTCCCATTTCCCACGTTCTCAGAATTGATGAGTAGATGTTATGGATAAAGAAGCTACAAATCGGGAACAACATCAAAAGGAGGAGATAGTAATCAATAATTCACAACATATGATGGTATCCCCTTTCTTATAAATAATATCGAAGATATCAATAAAGTTAACATCTCCCCTGAGAAAGATGGGTTTTCAAAATTTACTATGTCCCATATATTATGATACCATTAAGAAATTTTATTCCATTAGATTGAGATAGAAAACAATATATTTGATATGAGGTAGTGAACTTCACCCTTTATGATGATCCAAATTCAAAATTAGTCCTTTATTAATGAATATATTTCATATTCCACCTTGTAATAATTGGTTGAGGATAAATTATTACCATTATCCAAGAAGTCCACATGGGAACCTATGGTTCTAATTGGTTAGGAACCAATATTTCTAATCAAATTAAAAGACATGTATATTTTTTATACTCAATGACATTGGATTATGTGGAGTTATCCAAGAAATTTCATGGTTTCCATATATATTCCCACTTCATTCACCAGCCACCAAAAACATTTCACACAACATAGTATTCTTGGAAATTTTCTACCAGGGGATTACATTTCATGGGGATATATCCCCCAACTACATCCAGGTAGTTTAAGTTCATCATTATTTTCAAAAAAATATTCTCCAAATGATTTGAGGCTATATACATCAAGTATGTTGGGACAAAGGAAATCATTATCTTTGTGAAGACAATCATTATTTCCAGATTTAGTGTCCCTCATAAAATATTGAAGGACAATGGAACTATCTTCTATTATACCAAATAGATGGGGATGTATTAGTAGTATGACATTCAATCCAATCAATCATCTTTCTACCAAATAAGGAAAATTGGATAAAAATATTCTTCCAAAAAAACCATATCCAATATACTATAGAAGATAACAAACAATGATAATAAATTTTTTCCTAACAAAATTATAAAATATTTGTTGGATTATTGTACAAAAACTCATATGGTTACATAAGAAAAACCAATTTTACTTCTATAAAAGATAGGTATGGTCTAACACACTGAGTTCTAATGGTCCTATCTCTGTTTTTTCATCTAAAACATGATATCTAAATATTCGAAATATCAAAATAAATTGGATGAGTTATAATGGATTAATTAGAATATATTATCTACTTTTCAAAAATTATATGTTTATCGTATCTAAGTTGTACAATATTTCAATAAAAAATCTTTGCTGCATTCATTCCTTCAAGTGTTTCCAATATTCATCCTTATAACCATGATGATCTATAGAAGAAATCTTATAAATCTAGAACTAAAGAGTGAAGGACCTTATTCCATACACATGTTCTACTCTAATAGGTCCCATTTATTGAACACAATATATGGGAAGTATATCATGCTGATCACCACTATAATAATTCTCAGGTAAATAATTCATATGATTTCAATGTTAACTCAAAGTCCTGGTGGAAAGACCGTAAACAGTATAGAGCCAATTTCTTTACCTCATGATGTTAAACTTCATGTCCATTATCCTTTAAGTACGATGTGAAATATCATTACAATTATAACCTAGTCACATGATGTAAAACTATATGACATGATACACATTAAAAACATTAAATTACATGGTGCATGTCAAATGACTACCCTATTAATGTAATATGGGCTTTCTTTCAATTCCATTTTTTCAATCATCAAGAATTAATCATGTAGGTTTAGTGTTTTTGGGATGATTACTCTAATAAGAATGACTATGTTGTTCATGTACAATGTCGGGGAATATTTATTCATTATTATGTATCCCTAAACTTCTTAAAGTGGTCTCCTTTTTATGGTCTTATCTTCCATGAATACGAGCTATATCTGTGTGAGATATCTCCATCACACCATTATGTGGATTGTTTCTCTTTTATTTTGTGATACATGGTGATTATTTGAATTATTAAACTAGGTCTAACCACACAATAATCTATAAAATTCACCCACCCTTATATATAATCTTTATTTTCATAAGTTTTATTTTACTAGAAATATGATTTCCTTGATTCCCATTCCATTTAAGATATATAGTGACACTATGATCTACTATTTGATTCCCATCTACAATATCTAATTATTTAAATGATCTCTTTTCAATATTCTCCTCCCATACTTTATCTAGATCAATATAGGGAGGGATAATTAAAACAACATAGGTCATTAATCCCATCAACATGGGATATGTAGTGATATTGAGATTCCCTGTCCTAGGCCCAATCATAAATTTCAAAAAAAAGAACCATTATTTATACATGAACATGATTTATAAAGTGGAATTCATAATAGGGTCTATATGTTGTTTGGTTGCTACCACTCTAGGAAATGTAATGGGTTCAAGACCTTATGTTCATAATTCACATCAATTTCTCATCTATTCCCACTCCTTTCAAGGAGATCATAATATCCCATTCATGGAATAATAATGTCAAAAATATTTCCATTAAATTTTCCAAACACCCCTTTTCATAATTTATACTTCATTCTTTGAGAAACTAATATCAACATAATTATTCAAGGTTGTCAGTAACATATGTATTTTACACTAAAGAACACTTATATTTGACTATGAAAATTATGCACTTAATGTGGCTCTACATACATTCCCCTGATATGGATTGTCAACCAATGGCATTTGTATCCTTGGGATAAGAACCTATAATCTTAATACACATTTATATCATCACAATAGAAAATTTCATTAAAATTATTTCTATCTCCATCCCATATATACATATTCCATGTTACCACTTTTTATCCATTAACCCAATGTTATGATTTACAATGTTAACATCCCATGTTCAAAAGGTGTTATAACATCCAAAATTGGACTTTGGTCCCTATTTGGGTTATCACACCCACATTTAATCTATGAACTATGATGTTAAATTGTGTGAATTACTATGTGGTTGTAATTTTATTTGATAGATTTCTTCCCTACATATGTGTTTCATACACAATGGATTAGCCATTAGGGTTCATGAACCCATCTTGAATATTCCATTACTCTCAAAATCCACTTCATTTTTCAAGTGTTTGAATCTCCAAAAATCTTTTTAGCTACTAGAAAGTAGTGTATTCGATTCCAAAAGGCACTTATATTTAACTATGGATAATATGCCCCTCATATGTATCTATATACGCACCCTTGATAAGGATTTTTATCCAAAGGCATATTCTTCATAATGGGAATACCCACTAATCCTCATATGCCTTGACACCATTTCAATGAAACAAGTATTTTCAATATGGGTCATCCCAAAAATTCATATGCAATTTCATCACTCCTAATTCAATACCCTTTATTTATGATTTAAAAAATTCAAAATACAATTATTCAAGTATATTCAGTAACCATAATATTACACACTTTTTCATCTTACTCATTTTGACGTAAAAGATATGATGTCTCATGCATGTACCTTGTAATTGGTCCCCATCATTTGACCATACACTGTATGACACAATGGTCCAAGATTCATGACCATAAAATAAATTCCTTTTTGTTTATCCATTCATAATCCTAGGATATTTGGTGATTCTTGATATTGCACCACCAAGAACTATAAAAATATTAGTGAATATAAGTTTATTTTATTCCTAAGATTGAACCATCAATCTTGGGAACACTCTCAAGGAATGAAAGTTCATCTTCTTTCTATGATCACACCATCATGCTCTAGAACACTCTTGGTGAATACAAGATCATTTTCACTCATGGTTATAGTCACTCTAATTGGGTTAGACTACCTTGAACTACAAAAAACTATTCAAGAGGTTACCCATGTCAGTAAAATTGGGCTTCGCCAATTCGTGTTGGGTTTACCCAACCCATGTCATTAAATATGCAACCTCAGTATTTTGGTCAAAGCTATACAACCTTAATAAATAGCAATAATTTTTTAAAGTTATATGACCATAAACTATATGAATATATGGTAAATTGTATAAATATAATCTATATAAATTATTCTAATCTATGTGACCATAAAATGTATAAAAATGTGGTCAAATCTATACAACCATGAATTACAAAAAAAATGTTCAAATAAATTTAACAGTAAAAATTATTATAAATTGGTAAAATATATATGACCTTAAACTATAACAATCATTGATCAAAATTATATGACCATAAACTGTAGAAATTTTAATGTCCTGGAATTTCTAAAGGTATGGTTCATTCCTTTTCAATTTAAATTTATTTGTTTGTACCTTTTAATGTTTCCTAAGGGAGTCAGGGAGGTCTCGGTGCTATATGGGGATTTTTCGGATCCTAGAGCCCCAGAAATTGAAGAAATGACTAGTCACAATATTAGTAGGAACCATGAATCCAATCCCACATCGTTTCCCTAAACCATGTTATTGTAGATAGTGAAGATCATGGTTCCACACGGTTTGTCTACAATTATGAAACCCTAGGTGTTGGGATGTGTGATGATGCAAACATCTTGGAAAGAGAGGTATTTCATGGTTCAAACATGGTTATTCAAATTTTGTGCCTAGTCCATGTAGTTTTCACCTTATAAAAGAACCTGGTGCACGGTTTGGATAATCATGCGGCCAAATTGTGAAAACCTTGACATGTGGGTGAATTTTCATTTTTACCCCTCTTAAATGATTTAATAAACCCACTTCTTCCACCCTTATTCCCCAATGGTATTTCTCTTACTTCTTCACACGTGATCCCTCCTCCTCTCTTCCTAGTTCATTATATATATCTTTCATCTGACAACCAAATCTCTAACCATTTGAATTAATGGTAAGATTGAGGTAAGGTTTATCTTTCTCTTCCATCTATTTCAAGTCTCTTTCATCCCCTATTTCATTGTTTAGATGAGACTGTTTTCCACTATTTTTAAGGGGTTAGGTGATTTATTCATTTTATTCTACTGTTGTTTGATTCAAGCTTTAATAGTGGGCGAGTGGAGTGCTACTACATTAACGTAGTTGGTCGAGGTCCTTCCTGATTGTTTTGTTTATTTTTAAATGGCAAGATATTGTGAATCACGTCGCATCCTTTTAGACACACTTGAAATGTGTTAAATAAATATATTTAATTGGTTCCTTGTCTTGTGTTTGACCATATATTACAGGGAAACCCATCCTTGGGTTGTTTATCTCGTTATTTTCCACCCCTTTGTGTGTACCCACCTAAATGCACTATTTTCATATGCCTTTAATTGTTATCCACCTTATGTGTGTGAGTTTCACATCCGTGAATTGCCTTAAATTTATAAATTGTATTAAGATAAATGGTAGTACTTGGGTTAGGCCCTTGAGCCTTATGATGATTTCTTGATGCCTAGTGATTTTTACTTATGCCTATGCTCCATGATAAATGTTTATGACTCATTTTACATACCCTATGCCAACATCATATGCTTTTGGATTATATTTCATTGATTATGGTTGTTACATGTCACTTAATGATCATGACATGTCTGTTAGAGAGTATTCTTATTCAAAATTCCTTATGCTTAATGCCTTATTCCATGATTGATGTTCTTGACTAAAAGTATTTTCTAGCTTATAAGCATGTGATATTTAAATTCATATTGAAGACCTGTGAATATAAATTCCATATTGTGAAGTTTTGGGATATGTTGTTCAAGAGGTTGATGGTGTTCCAAGAGTCACATCCTCGTTGGATTTTCTCCTTCCCTTGGGGTCCTGCTGGTGAAAGTTATTCTTGTGGTTGGGTGGTTCGCTGTAGTTTCTTCTGGTGTTTCTTCGTTCGTGGTGGTGTTTTTTCAGGTGTGTTGTTCATTTGGAGGTGGGCTGATGGAAGTGGATTATGGTCCATGCGAAGGTTAGTCTCTCTATTGAAGCCTATGTCCAATCCTACTCTTCTCTAGCATCATGTTCCCCCTCTTCTCTCCCTGTCTGAACTGGTGCGGTGGTTACTAGGATGTTTTGGGAGGTTTGGTTCAAGAGGTTGATGGTGTTCCAAGAGGCGCATCCTCATTGGATTTTCTCCTTCCCTTGGTTTCTTGCGGACGAATATTTTCCTAGTGGCTGGTGTTTATAGGATATGGAGTTTTGTTGTATTGAATTATGGTGGTTGTTTTTTGGAGGTCACATGGTGAGAGTGGTGTGGGTCATTCCTCATCATTTTGGACGATTTGTTCTATGATGGTGGTTTCATTCTATGGTGTTGGTTGTTGGTGGCGAGAAGATGTTTCAGTGCCAGGTTTGATTCTATTGATGGCTTCGGAATTCTGGGTGGATGTTTGAACAATGATGACAGTGTGGTGGCAGACAGAGATGGAGACTGGAGGCAAACGTCGGAGAAGTGGCCGATAGGGTTGACTCATTGATGACGATGTCAATGAGGATTGATCAAGTTGATGGTGGTTTTGGTGGCATAAGTATTTGTTTGGCACATGCGACATTGGCAGTAAGGTGAGGGTGGTGATTGCATCAGTTTCCAAGGTCATGTTGATTTTGGTTTTTTTTATTGTATGACGGTTATGATGGTGTTGGGGGCCCAGATCAAGGAGGATGATCGTGGTTTCGTTTCCCAAAGTGGTTTTCTATCCACTTTTTGTGAATTTTGACTTTTCATATATATATATATATAAACACTTGGGATTCTTTATAGATATCCTTGGAGGGCTCGGATGTCCATCATTGGATTTGACAGATTTATTTTTGGGTCATATTTTATGTTCTATAATTAGTTTTTGAGAAAGGTTGTATGATGCCTTGGAAATGTGACACCAATGCAAAGAAAAATCTTGGGGTCTACCTACCTTGGTTGTTTTATTTATAATTTCCTATGTATTTACCATTTCACTTGTATAGGTACCTTGGTTTAGACTCTCGACTTAGGATGAAGCAGGTGGTATTAGTCTGGTGTCCAATAGGATCTTAGACTGAAGTTTTTATTTATTTATTGTATTCGTTGAATTTATTTATTATATATGGCATCACATTAATTTATTTATTACAAAAAAATGGATTGTCATAGACATCATTCATGGAGTCCTACAGAGATTATATCTCATACCCTACATGGGCTGCCTTTGGTACCCATGTAGACTTTGGGATTATAGGTATTTAAAAATGAAAGTGTGTAGATTTTTATGCCTAATTTATTTACATCATTTGGATGGAGTATGGGTGAAGATGACCAAGCCTATTCTAGAGATTCTTATAGTTGCAGTTTTTGACTTTTTGTATATTTTGTCTAGAATGTGGTATATGCTTGCATCCTATATTCCCTATGTACTTCCATTTTTTCATAGCATCATAGAAATCATCATCAATTGAGATCAAATGTTTATTTATCTTCTGTTAGTTTTTTAATTATGTTGTGTGGGTTTATTTCCTTTTATTATGATGTTGTATGATCCTTATTCTACATCCCCTAATTATTATCTATTTTTGTTGCTATGCTCACTTCAATTAATGAGGGCATAGTCTCCCTATGAACATTCCCTCGGTTGTCGCTGCTAGTATGTGGCCTTTGGAATTTTGGGAGGCAAGATTTAGGTCTTTTGGCCCACTATAATAGGGCACTATTAAGTGGCAACCAGGGAGGGATGGTACAAAGTTTTATCAGATCCTTTTTTCCTTTTTCTTACTATTTGGGTTTTTACAGAAGACTAGGGTATTGGAATTTAGTAGATAGCCTATGTCTAGGAGTATATAACCCACCTTTAGGGGAAGCCAAAATTTCCTGAGATGTTTAAATATCGTTATTTCTTATGCTATTACGGTTTCATGGATTTAACTATTGGGTGATGCACTTACCTTGTGCTATTTTTAGTATTGATACAATTTTTAAAATTATGGGATTTCTCCTCCATATCCTGATGATATATGGGAATATCAAATCATGAATCATACTAGGAACCATACAGATAAAAATATTTTGAATTATTCCATTCCATATATACTTTTAGCTTGTGTTTCTAGTATTTCATTTGATTTCTATTTGTGCCTTGTTTGTTTTCCAAGATGTGCTATGATTTTTATTTATAGAAATGTTCCATCTTTCTTTGTCGGACTACAAAACATAACAGTCACTTAAAGTGTCTTCCTTAACCTACCAGTGTTTTCCTACATAAGTTAAAGCTTACAACATATATATTCAACTATGGAATGTTCAGACATGTTCCATTGGTCGCATGGGCTAATGTGTGTTATGGTTAGGATTAAGTGGACTCCATATTTTAATTTATAAGGTGTATAGAACCTTATAAATTGGAAATGGTGATCCATCTAATTCAAACATTTAAAATTGGTTTCAAATAAAAAATGAATTAAAATTGATATAACCTTTAATATTGAATGGACACCTTATTTGTGTCTTATGAGACCATAACCCTGACCCGACCTAGTAGTTGAAGTAGGATGAGTACCTTGTGATACCTCTATGACTTTTTCTATCACCATGACTTGGATATAGGAGTAGTATGAGGTTTATATCATGTTTCAGGGAGTCCTTATACCCATTCTTTCATTATAACATTCCTTAACTACTTTTCAACATGTTATAAATATTTTCAATGGAGTGTGCTTAGAAATTTTAGAGCAATTCTACTATGAAGAACTCTTGTTTTATTCCCAGAGAGTGGAGATGATAATAATTTGGAGGTAGTGGTCCCTATGTCACCCATGATGCCTCCTATAGTTCCACCTAAGGAACCTTCTAAAAATCCTCCACTAGGAATTGATGCTCATTTTCATGATAGTTTTCTTCAGTTCATGCAATCTCTTTCTAGTGCACCCTAGCATGCCCCTACTATGGTAGAGCTAACCTGGGACTTTCAGTAGTAGCATCCTCCCACCTTCTCAGTGGATGGTGGACCTTAGTATATTTAGTAATTGTATGAATCCATCGTATCAATATTTTACCAACTTGAGACACCTCTAGAGAGGAGCATCAAGATCTATACCTACATGTTACATGGTTATTCCATGCGTTGGTGGGACATAATCTCTCATGCTGAGAATCATTGGGGTATGAGTTGGGAGGAATTATAGATGAAAATATACAATCACTTATTCCCATGGACCTATAGGGAGGATCTCACTAGGTAGTTCACACATCTTCAGTAGGGAACTATTACCATGATTCAGTATTCTTCTCACTTTACCGAGCTCCAGTGTTTTTCTCTGTCTCTCAACTGTGATGAGTTGATGACTATAAGGCATTTTGAGGACGGGATTGGGTATTCAATACACTCATATGTGAATTGCTTATGGATTACTACCATTATATAAATAGTGTGCCAAACCCAAATTAAATAATAGGATCTTAGATGGGCTAGAAATATGAGCCAGGGTGGTTCTGTTCTGAGGTAGGGAGACGGTTAATCTCATAGTAAGAAGTTAGATTTATAGTTTGCACATGGGGGAGGTTATAGATAGGTGAAACACACTGAATGTTCTATAGTGTGTCACCAATTTGGTAGGCTAGGCCATAAGAAGCCTTAGTGCATAGGGAACCAGATTGATTTTCGAGCTTGTGGTAGGATGGGTCACCTTCAAAGCTTCTGCATATATTTTCCTCCAGCATCTACTAAGAGGGGATCCTTACTGACACCTCTATTAGGTACATGATCTGGGACAACATTTTGGGATGGGAGTTGGTCTTTTATTTGATGATCATTTTGAGCTTCTAGTGTGTTTTCTGAGGTAGTCAGGCCCCAAATATTCAACCCCATCATAGTGGATATGCTTAGGCTAGTAAGCTAGCATCTAAGGGTCGTGGTTCGAAAATTATCTATGAATTGATTCCTGCTCCTTATGAGTATAGTACAAGGATATCTATGGTTATAGGTAATATTCTATTAGCCTATAATTTATTTTATTCACTTTTTGATACAGGTTCATCTCACTCTATTATATATCTTGTGGTTGTGTAAGGCTTGGGCCTTAAAATTGAGTACTTATGTGGAATCATGTCTCTCAACACATCGTTAGGAGTCATATAAAATGGAATTTGATAGTTCTATTTGTTCCCCCTTGAGATAGGTGTGTACCATTAATTATGTATTTTCTTCATCCTCGGGAGGATTGGCTTCGACAACATTATTGATATAAAACATCTCTTTCTATATCTTTCCCAAGTGGATTGTTATCGCAACTGAGTATCTTTAACATCACCTGAGGGGAACACATATATCCTTTAGGGTTGATAGAATATCTAGGAATTTCAAGCTGGACCTGAGTGTATTGGGCTAGGAGGAGTGACAACTCAGATGGTTGGTCTCTATATGATCGGTCAAGGAATGTAGTAAGTAGATTTCCATCATGTTGTGGATTAGTTTAGGGATGTCTTCCCTAATGATTTTTATAGATTACGTCCTAAGATATATATCATGTTCACCATCAAGGTTGTTCTTGGTATGGCACTAGTGTCCATTCATCCTTATATAATTCCACCTACATAGATCTAGAACTCAAAAGGTAGCTTGAAGATCTTGAGGCTGAGGGTTTTATCTAACTGAAAACATCATCGTGGGTTTCACCCATCCTTTTATCCAATAAGGTTGAAGATAACTTTATATTTCATATGGATTACATCCAATTAAACTATCTTATATTGGATAATCAGTATCCACAACCTAATATCAATGACCTCTTCGACCGGATCTGTGGAGAAACCATTTTCTCTAAGATCGATTTGAGGTCAGGATATTATCAGGTGCAAGTTAGGTGATTAGACATTCCACATACATCATTTTAGAGTAGGTATAGCTTGTATATGTATCTAATCATGTCATTAAATATGAAAAGTGCACACGAAATATTCATGTCTTTGATGAATCATGTTTTTCACCCATATCTTAATTACTTTGTGGATTTATTCTTAGATGATATCTTATTCTACTATCTCACTGTGAACGACAATGCCAATCATCTGGAGATCATGATGAGTATTCTTAGAGAGCACCAAATATATGTGAAGTTTGTTAAATTCCACTTTTAGATCAATAAGGTTTACTTCTTGGGTTATATCACATCTTAAAAAGGTGTGTCGGTTGACCTAGAGAATGTGAGAACCATGGATTCCTAAGAGCATCACAAGAATATGTTTGATATACACAGTTTCTTAGGGATGTATATATATTACAAGAAAATAATATACGATTTATCATTCCTATCAGCACCACTTCTGTTCTTGACCAAGAAGGGTGTTAAATTAATCTATAGTAAATCTTGGGAGGTGTTTTTTTGGAGATCAATGGAAGACCAAATTTAGAATTATTCCTAATTCTACATGAGCTGGAAAGAATCTATGCTATTTTCTATGATTCTTCAGGGATCAGAATGTAGTAATTTATAATGATAGGTTACTGGGTTGTCCTATATGGGTCCTGTCAGTTGGGGTATCATGAGTGTAATTACCCTCCACATGACCTTGAGCTAGCTCTCATAGTCCAAGAACTATGTTTTTGTAAGAAATACTTGTTGGTTGAGTGATTCATTATCTACACGAATAATAAATGTTATAAATATATCTCCACTCGGCATGATTGGAATATCCTCTAGCATATGTGGTTCGAATACCTATAATCGTTCAACATTGATCTTTCTCACACACCCAGAAATGGAAATTCTATAGCTAATTCATTGATCCAAAAGACTCAGACAGATACCATCAAGGATCCCAGTAGTGATTGGATGGTGATGACTTTGTTTTCTAAGATGCACCTAGAGGTTTAGGAACAGCATGGGAAACCAATCATAGTAGCTCTGGTAGTGACATACTACCTTCTAGAGTATGTCTATAAGATTCATCTGTCTAATTCTAAGGGCCTCATATTGAAGGAAAGATTCACATGAGAGAACCCACCTCTAGTTTGGGTTGTTGATGGATGTGAAACCTGACTATTCTATTGGTCGTGCATGGGTGCCTATGGATATACATTTAGATATGAAAAGGGAGTCACATTCCTCTGTTAGGTAAGTTCACATTCGTCTTATGAAGATGTACACATATATATTTCATCAGTTATAGTGGCTAGGTATGAAGAGGTAGATATAATGCTTTATCAATCAGCGCTGCACCTATCAGTGGGTGATGGCAGAGCACTAGTGGCATGTTGGACTTCTATACCCACTCTTTATTCCTGAGTGGAAATGTAACAATGTTACGATGGATTTTGTGATAGGATTCCCGAGATCACCTTGATAAATTAATGTGGTATTGGTGGTCGTCGATAGGTTTACCAAGGTTTCCCACTTTCTACCAATCTAGGATACCTTCTTTATTGTTTAGTTAGGAAGGATTTACATTTCGGATATAGTGATCTTTTAAGGTGTACCTAATTTTATAATTCAGGACTGAGACACATACTTTAAATCGTGTTTCTTTCATGGGTTTCAAAAGGCATTGGGTTCCCATGTGTTCTTGAGCATGACATATCACCCCCTGACTGACGGGTAGTCCAAGTGGATGATATAGATGTTGGAGGATATTCTTTGAGTATGCATCATTTCCTTTAGAGGTTTATGGTAAAATCATATTCCTTTGGTTGATTTTCCCTAAAACATCATCTTCTAGTAAACAATCCATATGGTTATATACGAGGACCTATATTGTACACCATTTTGTTCACACCCTTGATGGTTAGAGGTAGGTGAGGCGGCTCTATTGGGTCCTCTTCTCGTTTAGGGGACTTAAGTGAAATTGCAGGTGATTCAGAAGCATATGGATACAGATCAGTCTAGGTAGAATTCCTATACTAATCTTCACTATAGACCGTTGGAGTTTGAGGTGGTACATCAGGTCTTTCTATGTGTATTACCTAGATTAGATCATACAAGAATCAGGATACAGGGAAGGTTATAGCCTTGATTGTTGGGACATTCAAGATAGCGGAGAGAGTCAAGACAGAGGACTATTAGTTTTTTTACCTCAGAAGTATAGTTCCATGCATGACCTCTTCCACATATCTCAGCTTAATCATTATCATCCTAACCCATCTCATTCGTTCGACCCCAAGAATATTGAGATGTAAATGCACACATCCTTCAATGAGCATGTGGTATGTATCATTGATCAGAGCAAGAAGGCTCCCCTTGGCAGTTTAGTTCCTCTAGTAAGGGTGTTTTGGCCTCGTGGACACATGTTGGATGAGACCTAGGAGTGGGAGGCTAACATACATACATAGTGGTCGGAACATTTCTCAAATGAAATCTTACCAGCCAAGAAATAGAAACATGGGGATGAGTTGTATTTGGGAGGGAGGTTGTAATGTCCCATATTTTATCAAAGGTAAGGACCATTTGTTTTTAGTTTATATTCTTTTTTTAACTTTTAATTTTTTCTTTTGGATTCAAGGAGGTATCATGGGTGTATGAGGATTCATCAGAGCCTAAATACATATAAATTGAAAAACATATTAGGCTTCATGGTTAGTATGAGTTGTTCCACCCATCCATTATAGTTTCCCAAAAACATGTGCTTATAGACAATGTCATGTTAGGGGCTTCATGGTTTTTCTACAACTGTGCATCCTCAGTCACATGGTTGTGTAATGATGCAGACATCTTAGATAAAGTTATTTTGTATGGTTTTCACATAGTGAGAAAAACTGGGGGCCTAGCCCATGCGGGGTTCCCCCTTAGAGTAGAACATGGTGAATGGTTGGTGCACGGTTTGTCTAGTTGTACGGTTAAATCATGTGACACATTATATGTTGGTGAATTTACGTTTTTTTATCACTTTAATGATTTAATAAACCCACTTCTTCCTCCCTTATATTTTAAGGGGTTTGACTCCTTCATGTGTGATCCCTCCTCCTCTCCTCTTAGGTCCTCTGATATATCCTTCATTATAAAATAAAATATATCACCTTCGAAAGAACCAATAATATAGTGGTAAGATATATCATCATATACCTTTTATTTCAATGTTCCTTCATCCCCTGTATTTCGATTTAGGTGTGACTTCCTTTTCACTATTTTTAGGGCATTGGGAGATTTCATTATTTTTTCTATTCTAGATCAATTCAGGCTTCAAAAATTGATGAGTGGAGAGGTACTACATCAAGGTAGGTGTCCTAGATCATTACATCCCATTTCATCTCTTTTTAAATGATACACCATTGTACCGCATGTCGGATCCTTCTGACAATGATTTAAAATGTGTTAAATAAATTAATTTAATTGGTTCCTAGTTTTGTTTTTTACCATACCTTATGGAGAAACACATTTTGGGTTATTTTCTCATCATTTGCCAACCCCTATTAGTGTTCCCACCTAAATATCCTTTTTACACACACCTTAAATTTTAATCCACCATGTTTGTGTGATTTGTATCTTAGTTAAATGCCTTAAATGTATATATTGAATTATGATAAATGGTAGGCCTTGGGTTAGACCCTTAATCCTTATGCTCATTATTTTATTCCTAATGATTAGTGATTATGACTTTGCTTTATGCTAAATATATATGCCTCATGAAATATGCCCTATGATTATTCCTTATACTTCATTGCTTATTCTTATTTCTTGTAACCTTGTGATCATGCCATGTATGTTAGAGCTTATTCTTAAGCCTAATTCATTACTCCATAATTTATGGGATTGATTAAAAGTATTGGTTAGTTTGTTAGCTTATGATAGTTAAATTCTTATTGATGACCTGTGAATATAAATTCCATGTTTTGATATGTTATTTTGTTTCTATGCCTCGCCTTATATAGGTTGAGAGAGAACATAGGTCCCAACTTAAGTAAATCATGGACGGACTCACCTAGTATGGTTTGGATCAATTTGATGCACCTATATCGATACATGCACTTCCTTTCATGGGATATCTGGGCGTGTTATTTATATTCATAAGTCACACTAGTTCCCTAGGGGAGAAATGATGGAAGGACTTATTTTCAAGATGGATATTCCATTCCTGGGGTGTTACTCTGTCGCATATGTGATATACGTAGTACAGACTAATAGTTCACCATGCCATGAATGATACGAGGGATTCCTTTATAGGTTTCCCTGTATGGACTCATTGGAATTGGTTATATTAGTGGTTCTTTTAGCGACCATTTGGATTATTTATAGATTACCTAAGATGGGATAAGGTATCCATTACTAGATTTAACACATTTCTTATTTGTGTCATATTTTATGTTCTGTAATTATTTTATGAGAAAGATTATACGATGGATTGGAAATACGGACACAACGAAAAATCACAAGCTTAGGGTATTCTACCATTGTTTTTTATTTATGATAGGATATATATTTACCATATCACTTATACAGGTACCCCGTATTATAATCCTATCTTAGGTCAAAGAAGGTTTTATCGGTTAGGTGTCCAATAGGATCCTATATCGAAGTGTTTTTTATTTATTATATTGCTTGCATTTTTTATTATATATGAAATATTTTTCATTTATTTATTACATGAAATGGATTGGCCTATACATCATGGGTGGTGTCCTGATGATATTGTATCTCACTCCCTACTTGGTCCACCGTTGGTACTTAAGCAGACTTCATGATTGCAAGTATTGAAAAAGGGAAGCATTAGTCTTCTGATGCATGATTGGTTTATAGAATTTGGATGAAGTATGGGGGCAGAGGACCAAGGCTTTTCATGAGATACATATAGTAACAATATTTAAATTTTAGTATATTTTGGATAGCATTTGGTATATACTTTTATACCTTGTAACCCCTTTAATACAGTTTTTTATAGAACCATGTACATAATCATCAATTGGTATCAGAATTTTTTTCCATTTCTGCTAGTTGTTCACTTATGTTTTGGGTTTATTTTCTTTTGTTCTGTTGTTTTATGATCCATATTCTGTTTCCACTATTTATTATCTATTTTTTTCTCAGTCTGATCTATGATTTCATACTCTCCCCATGGACACTCCCCAGGTCTTCACCGATAGTTGGCAGGCTCTGTAATTTAGCGAGGTACACTTGAGGTCTTGTGGCCCACCATCTCAGTGAACTGTTGAGTGGTAACTAGGGTGGTATTCTACAGAAATAATTGGTCAAAGTAATATTACCATAAAAAATATAAAATTTTAGTCAAATATATTTGACACTAAACATCAGTTTTGTTGTTCTTACTAGTACATTAAACAAACTAAGGAATGAGACATACAACTCAACAATTATAAATCCCACAAAGTGAACTAATGAAAAAAATTGAGTCTGTTCTCTCTAAAAAAGTACCTAGTTTATTTTAGTGAAAATTTATCATTTGAAATTGAACATACACAAAACTTGTTAAGAAAAAACTATTAAAGGGATACCTATGAAAAATTAGATTCCATTTGTACTTAGTCATACCCATATAAATATTATCCAAAAATTAGAGAAATAAACTGAAAGACACAAAACATTTGGTTCCCAACATATGGCCTTAGAAAAATTAAATGTTATGTTTGATAGGTCCCTCACCTTAGTAAAATGTTATAGAATTTCACCTAGTCTTAACATATCATTTCAAATATATTTATATAAAGCTTTCAATTCATGATTATAGGGAAGTCTTATTGCCTTAAACATTTTAAATATTATTCCAAGTCTTCCCTTCTTGATCCCAATTATCTTGAGTGATATCATTTGTTTAAATATACCCACTCTAGTGTCATTGTGATGGTACTTATGCCAAAACCCTTATCTGAGCCATGCCCATGATGAACAAATTCTGAATCAAATGTTTGGGGACCACAATTGATGTCATCAATTTCAAATTCAAATGCTCAAGTTATCTCAAGTTACATCAGTTATGTTGCCCATATTTTTCCAGGATATTCTAAAGTAATTTTTTGAGTAAAATGAAATATATTAACAAATAACCTGGTTTAAAATATTTTTTCATTAATTGGATTAGAATAGGATACTTCAATAGTTTGAGTATATATCCATTGTAATGATACATTATTCGATTCTATCAAAATACTTATGAAGTTTCTGGATTGGTTCATTAGATTCATTAAGATTTTTTTGAATCCCATCCAACTCCATAGGCTCATCCTCCTCCATAATATGAAGAATTGTTTCCATGGTAATAATGAAATATCTCCCTCATATTTGTATTTCCATAAGGTATTTATGGAGCTCTATTGACTCCTCCTTAGTAGAATCAAAATCATTTTTGAGATGGATAACTTAGAGATATTTAATTTCAATGCAGCACTATTATTCTACAAATTATTTGGTATAATCCCGATCTATTTGAGACTCTACATCTGGGATGTTATTAGTTCTTATTAAAAATATCACCTTGAAAAAAATATTTCGTGATTTTTCTGTTTCTCACATTGATTGATGGTCTCCTTCATGGTGTAATGGATATCATGATAATAGAATCCCTTGTTACCCAGTTTTTTAAACATACGATGGAACTGGTGTATTTTTAATGTAATATACTCTAAAAGAGTCTATGAAATCAGCCTTGATATATACCTCTATAAAATATTTGGTTGATATAAAAGGTGATCTTTACCTCTACATATGACTGATTTCCACTCACAAGAGACAATACATACCATGGAAACAATTTACTCAAGTAAGTGGTTTGTTACACACTTATAGAAACCCATACTTTTTATACATAAATATTACATCTTTTTAGATAAATATAATAGACATTTCACAATTACACTCTTGATAACTATAAATGTTTAGTATCTCTGGGGACTAGATACAAACTATTATTATTTTATGAATGATATTCAACATCTAAAATAAATATCTTCCACATAGTACTCTTCATAAAAATACCCTATAAATGACATTCTCTATTATCTAAGGAAATAAAATATAAGTATGGTTGATCTCAAATACCATGTAAGGGTAAACATAAGAGATATGAATCGATGATCATATAAAAGAATAAGAAGAGAATAAGGGTATGATATCATGAACATAAATTAAAATATTCATACCCAATCTATCATGGATCATAAAAATGAGTAATGTAATAAAACATTATCATTTCAAAATTCTTGAATCATAAGGGTGAGATATCATAACTAATAAATCATGAACCACAAGTTCAAATAATAAACATAAAATGTTTTATACAATTGTTCCACTATAATAGTTATAGAAACCATTTCATATGTGAATGTTAACTACTAAAAAACATCAAATCATCATGGACTAGACATCAATGCCTATTTCCTATTTCATAACAGATCAATAATCATCACATGTTTCCCATAATAGATCACCAACTCGTACCTGTTTCCTATAGTGGATCAAGAATAACTTCATGTTTCCCATAGTAGATCATGCATATAAACTTTTTTCCATAATTATCTCATGATATATACAACAATACCCAATGATTTAGAGATATATATAAATTTTGGACCACCAATCACATATTATAACAATACATATGTGTTCCACATGATCATAAAACATTCATTTTCTCATAATATAATAACCCTTGAAAATAAATGGGTATTATAAACATTTTATAAATTCATCATAGAATAACCCATGGAAAAAATTGAGTTTCATAAAAATAAACATATCATAATAAAAATCCATACAAATAAAGAATATGGACGTTATAATTGGATAATATCCCCAATAAATCATAATTTACTTCAAATTATATTATCTTCGATAAAAATTCCTTTAAACATCACTAAAATATTTCTTGTGGAAAATACACTTTTATTTGGAAATAAAATATTTAAAATCCAAAAATTTATCAAATATAAAGGAAATGATTATATTTTAAAATAATAATTGAAACTTTTAGGGTAATCTTCAAAAAATTGAGAAACCATGATGGTAGGAAATTATGTTCATGTCATATATGTTAGAACAAAGATTTCATTAACATTTTTGGAAAAAATTCAAAAGTAAATCATTCGAAAAATGAAAGAAAGATTCATTTGAAACATGTTTATATAATTTTTACCATTGGTAAAAAATAATTTTAATAATAATTATATAATAATCAGAAATATTTTTGAAAATATTTTAAAGAGAATGTGTTTGTGGAATAAAAATATTCCCGACCGAATAGTAAAACCTAGTCAGTTTTCTTTAAAATGCTCTTCCAGTATATTGAGTAATTATATTGAGGAATTTGAAATGAAAACATATATTTTACATAAATAAATATATATTAATGAAATGTAAAATTATTTATTTCATAATTATAACATAATTTTCTAAATGAAAACTCAAGCTTAAACAATCCCAAATAAAATGGGATTGATATGTAAATCCAATACCTAAAGTCTCATCATTATTTATACATGTTAAAACCTCCAATATAATAAATATAGATTTATTATACATGTATTATAGAAAAATAATCAAATATATAATGAAATATATTAATTACTTATAACATTATATCACTCGTTTAATAAAAATTTCTTAGTAAAATCATTATTACATGTGTAAACTATGTTGTTTCTTAGATTTATTTTGGTTAGGAAATTTCAATCCTTGTACTTTGATTATATTTATTTAATATATATATTTATAAACATGATATGAATATCATATATATTCATTATATATATAGATAGATAAATTCATCCATAAATGTTATATATAGAAAAATGAATTGCATTATCTATATAGATAGTAGGTCGTACATACGCATGAATAATGTTTTCACTTTTTGAAAGATGGAATAAAAGAAATATAAATAATAACTAACCTATAAATAATAATTATTATAACATATATATCATATATATTCATTAAATATATACTTATTTTTCATCTATGTAAAATACAAGTGGAAAAGGAATCACATTGCTTCGTGGAGGTGGTTGTCCACACAATTGCATTAGAGACATTATCATATTCCAATGAATGAGAAGAATTAAGATAATAGATATTTCATCATCATAATAAAAATTTATTATATATAATATAATTAATTTAATATTTTAAAATAGATACCATAGATTCATTTTATTTAAAATAATAAATAGAATTCAAAACTCTCTATTAATAATTATACCTCTTCATTGAGAATCCTTCTTTGGATTACACCATGAGCCTCGAATGGATGGTATTTAGAAAAGAAAAAAATAACTAAGATGTGGTGAATGAATATATGATGATATTAATGAAGGTATATTTTGATATATAAAGATAAAATATTTTGAATAATGATTGTGAGGAGGTTCCCTTTTATAAGTGAGGGGAGAGGAACTCATGGAAATACTTAATGTATTAAATTAAGATAAATTTATTTTTCTAAAAAAATGAATAAAAATTGATATAATTATAATATAAGATTATTATTAGTATAAATTATCAAATATAATGAAATTTTATCATTTTTTGGTTATGTTTTTACCCTTATATCTTAGTTTAAACCCTCTTTAACCCTTTTGAAAAATACTGCAATATGAAAATTTTATACTCATTAAGGGTTACGAATGTGATTATAAAAGAAAAAGTGGCTCATAAGTGGACCGTTGTCGATATTTTAAACCATATATAATTTATTTGGACTAAGATAATATTTTTAAGTATTTTAAATCACATAGTAAAAAATTATTCATTATAAAATGTCATTAATATAATTTTTGAAAATACATAAAATATTATAATATAATATGTGTATAACACGTGTAAATAGGTTAAAAATGAAATTTATTTGAATATAAATAATATATGGTCTTAGTATAATGATAAAATCAAATTATTATATTTTTAGATATCGTTATAAACCTTCTCTTTTGGTTTAACCCCTTGGTTAGAGAATTTTAACCCTAATCGTGGTAATGGATTTTTCAATATTAAATGGTTAAAATTTTACTTATAATGTAACAATTGCCTCATAAATGGAAAAGGGAAGATATTTTATACCATTTATAATCTTAATTTTCCTATTTTAATATTTGTATGATCGTTAATTTAATGACCCAACCCACCAAGATCCAACCTGTGACTACCCCAAGCCTGACTCCAATAGGCCAGGGTTGGCAACCAACACCGAGTAGGAATATCGCACAAATGAGAGGCATTATCCTAATGCACCTATACGCATGAAAATGTCTCCGAGTCCACATAATTATGAAATGTAAAGCAACTAAAACAATGCAATCATACATCTAAGATCCCACAACATAGTATGATGGTAATGTACTGAAAATAAAAAAAGTGCTGAATAAAAGCCCAACCAAAAACTGTAAATAATATAACCTATTTAAAGGGAACGGACTATGTAATATGTAAGCTCCTAGTAAAATTCCTCAGTTTGACAGCTCCAGGTATGCTCCACCCACTCCTTTTCCTCCTAGGACACCATCAAAAGTGTCATTGTCTGCACAAGATAAGACACATGCGGGCAAAGCCCATATAGGGGTAATTATAACAATACTCAGTTGGAAACCCCCCAAAACACTAGAAATGAAGAACCAAATATATCTAGCTCAATAAAATATATAAAAATAAATTTATAATATAAAAACCCAAATGTACTCAGGAAAGACTCCATGCCACTAGGCGGTCATAACCAACTACCAGCCACAGGATTCTGCTCAAATCAATGCTCATTTCAAGAGAAACCATTCCATGAAACATTATATCATATAAGATGCTTGAAAAAGAGGTGTATCTCATTGGGCACCTCCTAATGAAACCTCACTGGTCTAAGAATACCTTGATGCACATATAAGGGTTCAATCCCAGAACTTTTGGGGGACACCACGGACCCAAACTAGACCAAACCCCTATGTAGGGGATCATATGACAATGATTCCACAAACTCTAATGATTCATAATACTTTATTGAGGATAAATTTCTTGCACCGGGAGGTCATTTTGATTCCAAAAAATCCACCTAGGGAACAAAAGATTATAGAGGATTTCACTCCAGTCTCACAGAGGAACACCACAGCTCTATCTGAGACTCGACCTCTAGAGGGGATCACAATCCAATGATATCGATGTAATGTAACATTGTACCATTGAGGGAAAATATCAAGTGAATGTAATCAAACTATACTAGTCTATAGAAAGAAAAAGAAGATCCATAAGAACTCTTGAAGGGGGTACACAGTGTGCACTAGGGGGTACATGGCGTGTCCAACTATCCCCATGCATGCCCGTGTGGAAGAGCCTCACAAGGAATGTAGTCTCCATATACATGGAATGTAGAGACACATGGAATCCTTCCAATTTCATCTAGTTATGTATGTGTATTAGAGTCAGGTCCGTGTACGGAAACCATGTCTTTGAATAAAGAATAGTGTGTTGTCTGGTCATGTACACTTACCCTAGGTCTGTGTACTCTCTGATGTATGTGAACTGTCACGTGGATGGGGTCACATATTTTTTTAAAGGGGTCACATTATATGTGATTCTTAACCATGGATAAAACTATAGTGACACGGCCAAGGGGTCCACATGGTGTGCAGATCTAAATTACACACATTATAAAAGGAATTTTTCCATAAATCCAAATTTGGCTCTGTGTGTCCTTGTCGATGATCTGACCTTCAATTTAAAAATTTCCTCACCATAAAAATGTATATTGAGACTCATAAATTCATTACAAAATTAAATCAACATGAACTAGACCTTCTATCCATTCCAAAAATAGGATCATCATTATAATTTTTTGCGTGTCTAAAAACATGAAAATCAGGTATGTACATAGTCCAATTAATTTTATTTTCTCTAATCGCACCATTGCAATGTCAATAAAATCCCATATCTATGATATTGGATCATTTCAACAAGAAATGGGTGCACAATCATCAATTGATCATGATATTTTGAACCTCATGCCAAATGAAAAATGCCCACAGTGAACAAATAATCAGGAATAAAAGAACAAGAACAAATGAGAGGGATGAAACTATATCTTTATTCATGTAGATATTGATTCATTTTCATGAGAATAACAATATTTAAATCCAAAATTCAAATTAATTCTCCCAAAATCATCCCTCAATACATGCATCCCGCAAATATGCACGATCCATGGATAAATCAGTTGGTCGAATGATCTTTTTTCATCATAGGAATCGAGGATAGGGAAGAAATACAAAAAATAGATGCCCAAAATAGGGTTGGATCAATAATTTATGTAGAACAGTTGTGTTTCTATCATTGACAATATCTACTGTCTCTGTTTCTGTGATGATCCATGATCTAATCCCGATCCGTTGTTGGCCCCAAAGAAAATCTCTCCAACAGTTGTCTGAAATTACCAGGGTTCCAATAATCAACCCTGATGAGTTTCTATAACAATATTATTAAAGGATAAAAAGTTTATTGTGTCAAATTAAACAAAAAAAATTAATTAATTATTTAATTCATTTAATTTTATTATTCATGTGATTTATTTTACCCAAACGACCATCAACGATAAAGATTATGTCACACCTAAGGTAAAACCAACATTTTGAACTCAATGGTTCCCTCAATTTTCGGATTTGGGAACCCATATATATTTTATTCAACCATTTTAGGAAAACTACATGAACTTTAAATTTAAAATATTTAATATATTTTAAATATTTCTTCAGGGCACATCAGGAATCAGAATTGCATGTCATCTCTGCACCTGGTCCTAAAATTAATCCATATAATATCCAAAAATAATACATAGAAAATAGAAGACATTAAATTCCCCCCACCTTAGGTATTTACATCTCAAAAAGTCAAAAAAGGGACACAAAAAGATATGTGGGTACTGATCATGAATCTGAGGCTCCATCTCCCATGTTCTTTCCTGAGGATTTTCATACTACCACTGAGCATGAACAATGGCAATCGGTCATCCATGAAGGATCCTCTCCTACTGATCCTTGATCTTTACCATGTACTCTTAAAAGGTAGCTAAATCCTTTATGTCCATCTTTCCCTAGTAGTATACGTGTGATGGGTCATACGTATACCTCCTTAACTATGACACATAGAAGACGTAATGTACCTTGTCCAACTACAATGGTGGATCTAAGTGGTACAACTCCTCTACAACTCTAAAACAAATATCTAAAAGGGACTAATTAATCTCAGATATAACTTACCACTACATCCAAATATCCTCAATACAGATTGAGGTGAGACTCTCAAGAATACAAGGCCTCCTTCCTCGACCTACAGAGGTCTAAATCGCCAGTCCTCATAAGACTTATGACGGATCTATGTAGTCTTTATCCACTAGTGTATGATTTGAACCATCTTTATAGTATCTCTTACCAATTCTAGGCCCATGAGCATCTTCTCTTCAGGATCTATCCAATAATGTGGTGAATTTAAGGTTCATCCATACAAATCCTAAAATGGTGTTATACCAGTGGTGGAATGTCTGATGATATTGTACAAAAACTATACCATGTGTAGGGGATCCTTGAAACTCTAGCCAAAGTCCAACATGTAACCATGCAGCATGTCCTCCATGACTAGAATGGTCCACTCCGTCTGTCCACCAATTTGGGGATGAGATTTCATGCTCAAGCATAACTGAGTCTCAAAATCTGTGTGTAATCCCCTCCAAATATGAGATACAAAGTGAGAATCATGGTTTGAGATGATATTTTAGGGAACTCCATGGATTTTGACTATCTTATACATGTAGATTCATTTAATTCTCTCTAATGTACTCTTCTCCGGAATAGCTAGGAAGTGGGATGACTTGGTGAGTCAGTTTATGATCACCCAAATGGTATTATTTACCCAGGATGTATGTGGTAAACCCGTTAGGATGTCTATGTATATCTTATCCAACTTCTAATATGGATCCTCAAGGGGTTGAGTTAAACATTCTAGAACCCGGTTCTCAGCCTTCACCAATTGACAAGTGAAGCATCAAGAGAAAAACTCTGCAACTCCTTTCTTCATTCCTGTAAACAAAATGTGACATCGGGGGTCCTGGTGCGTCTTTTCCACACCTGGATATACCTCCCAATGGGTTTTATGAAACTCCAATAACAACTCCTCTTGTAATGTAAAATGTACCATTGACCATCCTTGCAAAAGGATCATGTACTCGCAACTACTGATAGCCTAAACAAAGACCAAAATTTGAGAACCATCGCACCCCTCTCAATAGATCAAATAGGTCATAAATCCTTAGTATTGGATACTTATTATTCATAGTAACCTGATTCAAGCATCAGTAATCCACATATTACCTAAATATACCATCTTCCATCTTGAAAAATAACACTGGGTATGCCCAGGAGGAAAATATGGGTCTCATAAAACCCTTCTCCTTCAAGTCCTCCAACAGCATCCTTAGCTCTCTAAGCTCTATGGGAGGCATCCAATATGTTGGTGAATATATCTATGTCATCTCGGGATTCATGTCAATGCATAATTTGATCCCTCGCTGGGGAGGTAAACTTGGCACATCCTCAAAAAATATGTCCTTGTACTCTACCGCTACTAGTGGAAACTGAAAGGTTAAATCATCCTTTGATAAAAGAGTAATGCTATACAACTCATGATTATTTGTTTTTTACTCTCCTATATCTATGCTCATCCTACTCTACCAAGATATTATTTTCACCCACAATGGAAAACTTCATTCTTCCACTATGGACACACCACATCCTCCACCTAAAACTTTTAATCTATGCATAAACAATGGATATAAATTCCATACCTAATATGACATCATAAATCCTCATTTTCAAAAAAATAGATCCCATAAAGAACTCTCACCTAAAATCATGAAATCGTACTTTTAGAATAATTCTGCAATCGATGAGTCACCACCTATTAGATATTCCAAGTACAAGGGTCAAGCCAATGGATCAACTCGAATCTCGATGTCTCGAACCAAAGAAGTGGAAATGAAGTAATGGATAGCACCTATGTCTATCATTACTGTATCTAAAGTAGAAAAGACACAGATCATACCGTGTATCATCCATAAAGAAAAAGGGTCATAGGCCTCCATATATTGCAACTGACATTGTCCTTTTCCACCAACTCTGAGATCCTAGCATGGAACACATGGAGTTGGTGGTGGTAATAGTTCAAATCTCTAACCACCTCTTACTACACCATCATCCTCTATTCCATTTTAACCACCCTATAGACCACACCAATCCTACCTCTGTCACTACATCAGTGGTCCCATAACCATGTCATGATCATTTGTATGACATGTAAGACAATCTTGAGCTAGCTGTACTCAACCATCACATGAGAAACTCCACATATCCCTCAGTTAAATCGAGAAACCCTGAGATCCCTTCACCAATAGCCCTGAGTCTTGGAATGGCCTCCTAAAGAATATTAAATTCCTAGATTCTTGTGATTGTTGTCAAATACCTTCTACTGAGGTCTCATCTACAGGGTTCCCACTGTTATCTCTCACTACCAAAGTATGATCTACCAAAAAAACATTCCACTAATAAGGATTTCTCAAGAACCCTAGTATATGTTGGAATGAAAAGGGATACCATGGAAGCCCTAATTTCCTGGTGCAAGCCCTACCCAAAAGTATTATATCTAATGAAATTGTCCCAACCCATATCCAAGGATTAATGTGAGAGATTAGTAAACCTCACTATGTAATCTAACACAGTCATACTACCCTAAAGAAGATACAGAATCTCGTTTATGTGTACTGATCGCAACACAGATTGATATAACTCTTCCATAAATAGATTCTCTAATTCTAAAAAGGAGAGGGTTTTCTCGTCGAGTGATTCAGTCATTAGGCTCCACAATTTCCCAACAGATCTTTGAAGAAGGCTCACCATGGGTACTTCCATTTGTTATTCTGGCATCCTTATAAAGCAGAAAATGTGATTGAATACCTCTATCTAGTCCTCAGCCACCTGAGGGTCTAGTTCACCCTAACATATGGGAAGAAGCTACCTATGGAACTCATACAATGCACTCAATCTGTGTGATTCCTCATTTGGCACTGCCTGCTCTAGCTAGTACTCAACAGGTGGTGGTATATCTAGTAGACCACCTGGAGGTAATATCTCTAATACATGCCATTGCACCAATGTCTCTTCACTAGGAAGATCATCCTCATGATCACAAAGTGTAATCATGGCTAGCTGGCTAAGTGGAGGTATCCTAAATAAAAAAACGAGAAATACCATAGTGAAAATAGTATATTTTGGGAGATGACTGATGAAGAACATGAAAACCAAAACCATTCCAATATGATTCATGTACCACAAATTTCCCCTACAACCAATTTTTCATGCACTGAGTCAAAAGTAAGTTGATCAGAGTCCTGGTGTATGGATATGTCGGTCATCACACCAACACGGGAGTCTCTACCCTAAACTTTGAACTCAAAACTGCAAACATTGTTTCAACAAACCAATCTCAGTGACTCTATTCCTAAGTTAGAACCACAATCTGATACCACTATGTCACAACCTGGCCCACTGAGGTCCGACCCGTGGCTTCCCCAAATTTGCATCCAATAGGATAGGGGCTGGCGACCGGCGCTGAATAGGCATATCCCATAAATGGGTGTCATTATCCAAAATTACCTATACAGACATAGACATATTCAAGCCCCCAAAATTTTTAAATGTAAAACAACTGAAAAAATGCATGCATACATTTAATATCCCACAATAGAGTATGTCAGTAAAGTACTGAAAATGAAAATGGGTCAAAATACAAGCACAAACAAAAACTGTAAACGTTCTAACCTGCTCCAAGGGAGAGGACTAAGTCATATTCAATATCACAATAAAAAACATTTTTTTGATAGATCCATCTATGCTCCAACAACTCTGTGTCCTCACATTACACCACCAAAAGGGTCATCATCTACATAATACACGACACGTTCGGAAAAATCCCATTGAAGGGTGACTATAATAGTAATCGGTAGGACACCCCAAAATCACTAAACATGAAGAACCAAGTATTTCCAAATCAATGCAGTATATAATAATAAATGTATAATAGAAACACCCATATATATTCAAGAAAGAAAACATGACACCAAGCGTTCATAACAACTAACATCTCTAGGTTTCTTCATAACGAAATTCTCAGTCCGGAAGAACCTACTCCATGAGCCGTGTTGTCATTGGAGGTGGTATAAAAAGTTTTCTATCTCATTGGTCCTCTCCCATTGAAATATCATTGGTATAAGAGGAACCTATTGTATAGATAGGGGTTCATGCCCAAAACTGATGGGGGAAACCATGAACCCAATTTGGATCAGCCCGCTATATAGGGGTTCAAATGCTAACAAATCCGTAAACCCTACTGATATGGCCTACTAGATGGAGGGTTAACTCCCTACTCAATAAGGTCATGTCTATTCCATAAACTCCACCTATGGAATAATGGATGATAGAGGATCACACTCTAGTCTCATGTAGGGATACCACGACTATATATGAGACTCAGCCTATAGAGGGGATCAAAATGTAATAAAATGGATGTAATTCCACCCTCTACCCATGAGGGAAAGTACCAAAAGAATGTACTCAACCTATACTAGACTAAACTATGAAAATTAATATCTATAAGAACTTATAAAGGGGGTACATGGGATGTACCAGGGTGTACACTATGTGTCTAGCTCCCCCATGCCTGCCTATGTGGAAAAGTCACACACTGCATGTAGTATCCTTATACATAGCAAGTAGGAGTACATGGAATTTAGAGACATGCAAGATCCTTCCCATGTCACCTGGCCATGTATTTGTACCGAGGCTGTGTCTGTGTACTGAATCCATGTTCATGTACAAGCACACAGCTTTCCATCTGGACATGTACTTTTTCCTTATTTCTATGTAATCTCTATTATACATGGATAGTCACATGGAGGGGGTCACACGCCTTGTGATAGGGTTCACACATCTTGTAATCCTTAACTCTAGATGAAACCCTAGTGTCATAGCCAAGGGTGCCCACATACTTTGTAGATCTAGATTACACATCGTATAACATGGATTTTTATAGAAATCTAGATCTAGCACCATGCGTATTAGTTTACGGTTCTTCCTTCAATATAGCGATCTATTCACCATAAAAAAATATTTCAATCCTCATCGATTCATTCCATGAAAAAATAAACAAGATCCAAGCCTTTGATCAACTCAGAAAACGGGATCATCATCATTCTTCATTGCGTTCAAAAGAACACAAAAATCAGGTACCTATATCATCTGATTCACTATCATCTCCAACATCAAACTATCATCATGTCATGCCAATCCCATATCAATGATATCGGATCATTCCTCCAAGAATTGGGTGTTCAACGATCGATTGATCGGGACATTTCAAATTCCAATCCAAATGATGAACTCCAGTGGAGAACGAAGAACCAAGGGAGAAAATCACAAGAACAAATAAGAAATTGGAACCATGATCTATATTCATTTTGATCTCAATACATTTCATTGAGAATAAAAAGAAAGAAATAAAGAGTCCTAACTAATTCTCCCAAAATCACCCCACAATAAACCAATCCCACAAATACACATGATCTACAAATCAATACTTCAGTTTATTCATTAATTTTCATCATAGAAATCAAGATTAGGGACGAAATCCAAAAAAACACCCTATCTGGGGTTTAATTGGTCATTAATGAAGAATATTTGTGTTTATGTCGTTGATGAGATCCACAGACACCATTGGCCTGACGATCCACGATCTGATCCCGATCTGTTGTCCACCACCAAGAAAAGCTCTCCAATGGTTGTCTAAAATCTATAGGGCTTGGATGGACAACCTAGAGGAAATTCTATTACCATATACTTAAAGAACATATAGGTTTCTATGTCAAAAAAAACAAAATAAATTCAATTAATTATTTCATTTATTTCATTTAATTAAGTCCATAGTGACTTTTTCACAAACGGCCTATGTCAACAAAGATTATGGCATGCCTAGGGTAAAACTCACCTTATGAACCTTGTGGTGGCCTCATATTTATATCTTGATCACCTATTTCGATGTTATTCCACTTTTTTAGGAAAACTTCTCACACGTGATATTTAATATATTTAATATATTCCAAACATTTATTATGGGCACACCGGGTCTCAGAATTGCATGCCTTCTCAGAGCCTAGCCACAAAATTAATCCATATAATATCCAAAAAATAATATATGGAAAATATGAGGCATTGTAGTGAAATAGTTTAATTAAATATTATTTTACTTAAAATAATATTGATGTCATTTTACGAACTATTTGCATTATTTGACTTGTAAACAACCTGACAGCAATGTAATTAAAATATAAAATATTCAATCACCTATAATAAGTTATATTTATATTAAAAATCCATGTTTCACTTTAAATAACCCAAAAAATATTATATTTAGATTTTGTGAAATAATTAAATTTTTTTCTACTTCTTGAACAAGCCTTCTATTAGTGTTGCATAAGTATTTAAGTTAATTATTTCATCAAAAAAATAAAAAACTATTAAAAAATTAAAAAATTAATTAATGTTTTAAATAACATTTTGTAACTAAACATAAGTTGTTTTTATCCATATCAAGAATTTTAATACATATTTAAAGAAAGAAAGTGACATTTTTTATTTTATCTTTTACTTAAATATTATAAAAGTCAAAATCATTATTAAATGGATACAAAAGCCACATTTTTAAACATTGGATTATTATAAAATAAATATAACATTAAAATGATATAAAGGAAGTACTTTTAGTTAATTTCAGGTTGTATTAGATTATTTTTAACTTAAATTTTTGCATTTTACCTTTTCCATTGTAAAAAAAACTATTATGCTTATAATTCATATTAACTAAAAATATAAGTAACCAATTTACTAAATCTATTTCACCTAGTTACAAATATGGAATCATTTTTTCAATATTTAATTTTTTTAAGTGATGGAAATTAATTTAAGAAAAAAATCCAATGAAAATATGTTTTCAAACAAATTCTTTTTTAAGTATAAAAATGATTTATAAAAACATCAACCATAAAATATATTCCAATAAAATTAATTGAATTATTCATAATAAAAGAAAACTAATTATATAAATAAATATTTTTTAAATAAAATATAACTTTTAAATTTATTAAAATCAAAAATACATTTTATATTAAAAATCTATGTTTTTTCAATATTCACTACAGATCAAGATTTTCAGAAAAATCCTAAAAATCCACCTGAAGATAATTTTGATATGGTGATTTAAAAATAGTTATTATTTTTATAAAATTAAATTTTGAAATTTTAAAATATTTAATTATAATATTTGATTAATATAAACTATTATTAAAGAAAAAATAATTTAAAAAACAAAATTACTTTACTAAAAACTGAGTGATGATTTACTATGAATTTTTCAAATGCATTTTTAGGGATTTTGATATATATATATATATTATAATATGGCAAGTTTTTTTTGTTACCCACAAATTCAGTGGCTATTTTATAATGGTCCTATAATAAAAATATTTCATGGTTTATTTAATATTTGTGTCGTGTGTTGTATACGCTATCAAACATTATGTTCTTTTAAAATATCTAGGTGTTACATTCTCCCCCTATAATAAATTACTTCCTTAAAATTTGAACTTATACTCATTAATCAAGGGTTTTATATTTTCAAATTCATTTTTTTGAACCAAAATTGTAAAAGTGGTTGATAAAAATTCCTCATGAAAACTAGGAATGGGAAATATAAAGGTCATCCAGAGAAATGCATAACTAGGTTTCCAAATATGAGAATATTAGTGGGAATTGAAAATATGGACAAAAAAGAAAATATATATCAAAATAATGATGGAGAGTAATAGAGATCATTGATCACAAAATATTTAATGATCATGATAAAGTTAATGACTATAAAAAGTAAATTAAAGTGATATAAAAATGAGCATAAATTCATTAGAAATTATGGTAATATGACAAAATATTCATTTTAATATCCTTTTCATAGAGCTAAGTTATTACTTTATAATTTAGTCTAAAGAAATGAGGAAATATAGTTAATGGGAATATATAATTTCATACTTTAATAAATTTCCACAACAATATCATATTTTACTCCAAATGATGAGTATTTAAGGTCAATTTTTTAAACCTGTAGCACTATAATAAACTTATAACGGTTCACATAATTCCACATAAGTTTATCAATATATTCTTCCTTTATTTAGACATTATCCAAAACAAAAAATTGTTATAATAAGGTAATATAATTCCCAAATTGAATAAACCTTCATATTAATCTCCAAATACAAATTTCAATATAAATCATTCCATAAATAAATAACACTACATCCCAAAAAGACATCAAAAGTAAAGAATTTTAAACCTCAAATGATATATATTACCCTTTATCTTAGTTATTAAAAATTTTAATTGCAATATTCCCAAATAATCATTCATGTTAAATCGTATGTAAACTTAAATGGTTTACATATACCTCAAATAGATGAAACATATTTCAAAATATCATTAATCTTTATGATAAATCAATATATAATCTTAAATGTAGAGAACTTCACAAAAATTTCATGAATGAAATTTAGATACTATCCTGAAAGGTAATCCTTAAATTAACCATAAATATAAATATCACCTTTTCAATGAATAATTTTTCAACAATAAATTTTATCTATATCCCACTATTCAATAGACCATAATTATATTAACATAAAATCATATGATTACCCAAAGGGTAATTTAATCATCAGAAGATTATTCTTCCTAAAACTCAGTAATGGTTTATAATTAACTCAACATCCCACCACATAATACCACAAAGGGGGTATCTATAACATTTTTTTATGATCATAATTAAACTTCTAAAACCCTAATAGTATCAATATCTGTGAAGTTAACCTCACATGAAATCATATATGCATGCAAAAAATATTTCAATTCATATTATTAATATAAAATAAGGGACTATTTAATATATTCAAAAAAACCAAACAAAACTATAGAATTAATCAAATATGACATAAATAAGTTTATAATAAAATCACTAACCAATTTAAAGGTCACCAATACTAACACATTTACATTATCATTATCAATTATCCCTTTATCCCAATTAAATATTATCAACATAACACTAAATCACTTTTCCTGGTTATTGTTACAATTCAACAAATGTTTTAAAATACTTAAATAAAAACAATTATGGAACAATCCTTAGATGTTTCATGATTATTATATCAATAATATCATTGATATAAAAGTTTTACAGTATAATTCTCATAAAAAATTTAGTCAATTAACTTCAATAATTAGAATAACATAAGTATTTCCTTGGTCATAGAGTTAACTCTTCTGTTATGATAATGACATCGATAATTCACATGTTCCCCACACATAAGACATTGAAAGATAAATGATACCCCTGGATGAGATTCATAACCATCCATCTAAATATTCATTTTCCTTAGTATTTACATACTTTATGCCTTTCTCTTACATATAGAAAATATATACTTATTCATATGATACATTTGATTGAGTGATTCTTTCCACTTTCTTGACATATAGAAAGTTTAATGTTCTTTCTTCCATGATCTTCATGAAACTACATATTTCTCTTGTTTGGTGTGTCATAAAACTCACCCAATTTGAGGTTATTAATCATATAATGGGATTGATTATTAGGCATAATCACAAGGTTTCTTATTCAATATCTCATTTCATTGTTTTTCTCATAAGTAAAATCATTACATTGTCTATCATATTCATCATTAACACAAATCCTCATTGTATCATCAATTCACTAAAACCAAAAATAATATTGTTAGAAACAACAATCATAGTGGGAAACCACATAATCCTGAAAAATAATTTATTAGATATCTATATCATGAATCATTTAAATATTTTACTACTTATTATTAACCTAGTTCATCCTGGTTTATCATATATTTAAATCCTTCATAATAGTTTATAAGGAAGATGTGATTTATACCAAGAATATCCCTCAAGAGTGTCAAACTTGGTGTGTTTTAAGGGAACATTCGACGGGCACTAGAATGATGATTGAGATATACTCAAACAAATCATTTCAATGTTATTACCCCAAGATAAATCTATGCTAAAATAGAATCCACTTGTAGTATCCATACATAGATGTATTTATAGAAAACAACATAATATCTTTCTTAGAAAAAAAATTATGATGATATGATATTCTTTGGATTACCCCGTAGTTTTAACTAAAATTATATATTCTTAATCTCCAGATATTAACTAAACCTATGGTTTGATAGTAGCTCAAGCAACCAATAGTTTGCATACCTAAATATTACATCGTTTTGGATAAATATTAAATAAATTTCACAAATACACACCCAATGACCATAAAGTATTAGTTTTTTTGGGTTCAAGATAAAAAATTATTTTATATTCTGAAAGAACATCAATATATCCCATAAATATTATCTCATGATGTATTATTCATAGAAATACCCTTCTTAAAACTTTATTCACAACCTAGGGAAGGGAAATATAAGAAAGTTAGATTTCAGATGCCTATTAAGAGTAAACATTGGAGATATCAATCAATGATTATATTAAAGAATAAGATAATAATAATGGCATGATATCATAAACATAACTTACAATGTTCGTACCTAAACTATCATGGATCTTAAATATGAGTCAAGGAATCAAAATTTATCATTTAAAAAGATTTGAATCACAATGGTGAGATATCATCACTAATAAATCATGTACCATGTGTTCAAATCATAACCATATAAACATTTCATAAAATTGTGGCACCATCATAGGTATAGAAACCATTTCATTAGTCAAGGTTAACTATGAAGTCCATCAAATCATAGTGTATCAACAATCATTACTTATTTACCGTATTATAATAGAACAATAATAAAATCATGTTTCCTATAGTGGATTGGGATTACCTACCAATTTCTAATATTAGATCAAGCACATCGCCTTGTCTCCCATGGTGGATCATGAACATCGATTTTTTTCCCATAATTATCTCATGAGATATAGAACAGTGCCCAATTAATTGGTGGGATATATAATTCTCTACCCGTCCTTCTCAAAATGAAAAATATACATATGTGTCCCATTTGATCATAAAATATTCACCATATAATCATATTGTAACTCATGCAAGGAAAATGGGTTTCATAAACATTTTTTATATTCATCAAATCATAACCTGTGAAAAATAAATAGGTTTCATAAAAATCTCATCATCCTAATAATAAACTATCTTGATAAAGAATAAGGATGGTATCATTGGATCATTTTCATATTAAATCATAACTTACATCAAATGATATCGTCTTAGATAAAAAAACCATTAATAGATGCTTGGAATATTTATTGAGGAAAATAAATTTTTATTTTGAAATCACTTATTTGAAATAAAATTATATTTAAAATAATAAAGTAATAATTTTCTTTGAAAACAACCATGGAGACTTATAGGTGAATCTTGAAAACATTGAGCAGTCAAGATGATGGGAAATTTTGTACATGTCGTACATGTTAAGACAATTTTTTCATTCAATTTTTTATTAAAAGGATAAAAGTAAAACATTCATAAAATGATAAGAAGATTCATTTAAAAAAATTTAATAAATTAAACTTCGGAAAAAATGAATTTTAAAAATAATTTTATAAAAATAAAAAATATTTTTGAAAATTTTTTGAATAGGACATGGGCATGGAAGAAAAATATTCTCAAAAAAATTGTAAAACGTAGTCAGTTTTCCCCAAAACATTATTTCAATACCTTGAGTCGATTATGTGTCAAAAATGAAGGAAAAAAATTTATTCCCTTTAAATAATAGTTTTATGAGAAAAAATTATATGTATTTATCAAATAAGGATCATATAATTTTCTCAATTGAAATTCAATCATAAACTATCCTGAATAGAAAGGAATTAAGATACAAATCTCTTACCTCAGGTCTCACCTTTCTTCATACATGTTTGAAGATTCTGTATAATAAATATAGATTTATTATAATTTATTTCATAAAAATCCACATATATATATTTCCACATATTATTTACTTATAAAAAATTATCACCCATTAATAAACAATTATTTATTAAGATCATTATTCAAGTAAAAAAAATTGCTTATCATGCATGTTTTTGGTACAAAAGTCACAGTCATTGTACTTTGATCATAGTCACAACATTTAAAGAATTTTAATATTGATATAAATATCATATATATTAATTATATATATTCATATATTCATCTATAAAATTTAGAGATAGAAAAATGAATTACACCATTCATGGATACGGTGGGTAATTCCTACACATGAACATTGTTTTTACTTTTAGAAATATGGGAAAAAGATAGGTAAATAAAAATTAACCTTTAAATAAAAAATATTATACAAAATGCATTCATTAAATTTTCATTATTTCCATCCATTTAAATGGAATTGAAAAATTAATCACATCGGTTCGTGGAGGTGGTTGTCCACACGTACACATGTGCGACGTTATCATTTTCCAACGTTTAGAAAGATGATGGATAATGATTGTTACATCATCATAATAAAAATTCAATATATTGATGATAATTAAATTATTATATTATAATTTATACCATATATTCATATAAGTTATAATAAGAAAAAAATTGAAAACACATGCTTAAGAGTTATACTTCTTTGTTAAGATAAATTCATTGGATTAAACCTTAAGCGTTAAGAGGATAGTCTTTTGGAAAGACCATATGATCTAAGATGTGTTTAATGAGGATAGGATGGTATTATTTTTAGTATTTAATGATCTATAAGGATTATAAAATATGAAAAATGATGGACATTAGGTTCCTTTTATAAATAAGGGGAGTGGTTCTCTTGGAATTACTTAAAGTATAAAATTAATATAAATTAATTTTCAGGAAAAATAGATCGAATTTAATATAATTCAAATATAATTTTATTATTAGTCTAAATAATATAATCCAATTAATTTTTAACAAGTTTTTATTATGTTTTTACCCTTATCTCTTGGTTTTAACCCATCATTTACCCTTTTGAAAAATACCTCAATGTCAGAGTTTTCACCTATTTAAGGGTTAAGAATGTTACCATAAAAGAAAAAATGACTCATAAATGGAACATGATTGGTATTTGAAACCATATATAATTAAATTTTCTCAATATAGTATTTTGTTTGAATTTTAAATCATTTAATAAAATTTTATTAGTTAAAAAATATCGTTAATGTTATTTTTAAATATGCATAAAAATTTATAATTATAATATGTGTCTAACTCATGTAAAATGGTTCCAAAATGATATTTATTCGAATATAAGCAATATATTGTATTAATATAATCCTAAAATAAAATTTCTATATGTTTAGATATCATTTTTACCTTATTTTTTGGTTTAACCCCTTGGTTAATCAAATTTAACCTTAACCATGGTAATGAATTTCTCAATATTAAAGGGTTATAAAATTTCTTATAAGGTAATGTTTGGATCATAAATTTAAATGGTATGAAATTTTAGATCATTTATCATTCTATTTTTCATCTTCAAACTATACTATATTTTTAAATAATTTAATAAAATATCATTGAAAATAAAATACTATTAATGTACTTTTAATAATTATTCACATAGTTTTACATTAAAAACAACATGATAGAAATTTAATTAGAATATAAAACATTAAAAAATCTATGGTATGTTATGTTTATTTTAAAATTTATTTCTAAACTATAATTCACCATAAATATTACTTTAAGAGTTTTTAATATAATTTAGTTGATTTTTTCACAGCTTTCACAAGCATTGTCTCAACATTTCACAAGCCTTTAACGCATTTTTTTCATTAATAAAAATTAAAAATAATTATCCTGATAAACAATTGATTAATATTTCAAATACACATTTATAACATAACATAATTAGTTTTTATCCCGGCCACACATTATTATAGAGATTAAAATAAACAAAGTGACATTTTTACTTTATCTAATACTTAAATATTAAAAAGGTGAAAATAAGTATTTAAATGGAGAAAATGTAACATTTTAAAAATTTGGATTATTATTGATGACATATAATATTCCAATGAAATAAAGGCTTGTATTTTATTGAATTTTTATGTCTTATAATATTTGTTTTAACCCTAATAACTAATCTTTCCATTACTATGGTAATAAGAATTTACTATGATTACTATTCATAATGAAAAAAATTAAATAATCCTATTTAAGAAACATGGAAATTTTAATTAATAATATGGAATAAAATTTTCAAGATTCAATTTCTATAGTTGGAAGAAATTAATTGAAGAAATAAATGAAAAAATCAATGAAAAACGCGTTTTTCTAAAAAATCCTTTTAAGAGTTAATTTTTTTACCAAATTAAACCATTTTATTTGTTATAATGAAATTAATTTGATTATTTATAATATAATTGAACTATGTTTTATTTTAAATAATTTTAAAATAAAATATAACGTTTTAAATTCTCAAAAAATAAATAAAGTTTTCATTAAAAATCAATATTTCTCACTATTCACTAGAAAATCACTCTTTTCAAGAAAACCAAAAATATCACCATAAGTTAATTTTTATATGATGAATTTAAAATATATAATATTTTTATAATGAAAAATATCTAAACTTTCCCAAACAAAATTATAATATTCTCTCAATAAAAACCATGTTTTGAAGAAAATGTATTGAGAAGAATAAAATGACTTCCAAAAATTGAGTGCTTATTTCTTGAGTATTTGTCAATAAAATTTTATTAATTCTGAAATTTATATATATATATATTTTATAATTCATTTACTTCTATTCATTCCCACTAATTTAATGTATATATAATGGTGAATGAATAATATTATTTTTTGGTTTGTTTAATCTTGATGTTATGTGTTGTATACGGTATTAAACATAGTGTACTTTTAAAATCATAGGGTGTTGAAAAAACCATTAGGTTGGTAGATTTTGAACCAGTATTAGATTTAACCTATTTTAATAGATGAATTAGGGTGTGGAACTCCTTTTTTTTCTCGACACTAGGGTCAAAAAAGATGAGATTTATAGAACAAGGAGAAATATCAATAACTGAGATAAAAAATGAACCAAGGGGTTGCGAAAAATTATCCATAAACTGGTCAGATAGAGGATCTCTCTCTCTCAATCAACATTTTGGACTCCATTGAACACTAAAATAGTGGGTCTCCTAATATAGTATACCATCTTATATATTGGATGGGCCTACATCAGAGGTCCAGTGATAATGCACCCCTTCAATATCATGATCCAATGATTCCTCAACCATAGGCATAATGAAAACCCAAGTTTTTTATCAGGGTATTTATTTGGGGACACTCTCCATAGATAATGGTTTGGAAGAAAAAAATATTAATCAGTTCACCATAAAAAAAAATAACTTTACTAATTAGGAATGAGGAAAGAGACTTACGTCCTTCTAACTCTTTATTGAAGTTCTAAAACCCTTCCAATGGTCCAGGGATATCAACATGTGGTAGTTGGTATTCCACTATTAATTATTTATTAATAAGATCACCAGGCACTATAGAATATTTCATGATTGTAATGAAAATATAAATATTTGAATCAAGGCATAAATCCATTTTTTCTCCATCCTTTCCCACCTCAAATATAGTTGGATTCTATTGAAGAGGTATTAGAACCATGTAATCATTAAGATTCTACTTCTCGAGGATTATATGGAAATTAGTTTCCAATAGCTTATTCTACCCCCATTCTTATACCTCCAAGATGGTTAATATTTTGGAATGAATGACTAAAAAAAGAAAAGAAATAAAATCTTGGGACTTCTTGATTGTGTGTTACATGTTTCCTATCAAATCATTAGAAATTATATCCATCATCATGATTTGATCATCTACTAATCATTCACTATATTCCCTAAAAGAAACTCCCTCAATATATTGAACAAGGTTTTCCAATCATGAAGGATCATTCAAATGAGGCTCATGGATTTTATCAGTTTCTATGGATATTGTCTCACTAATAGAGGCCTAAAGTTCACCTAATGTAACATTTTCTGTATCCTTAGTAATTTCTCAAAATCCCTTAAGGGAAGATAGTGAGGATGATCATTTGGATTAAAAATTCCCAATTTCCTAAATAAATATATTCATTCACTAAATAGTTCATTGATGGGTTTCGAAAACTAATCATGATTCAATACATGTTTTGAAAATATTATTTTCGTCCACCGAAGCTTGATTTTGGATGGTGGGAGGCCAGTCTTGGATTTTTAAAATATTATAATTATAGGAGTAAAGGAAGAAATACATCCCTCCATATCCTATTTCATGATTCTTTGTCCAGTTTTTAATTTCTATGTCCTTGGAGGAGATAATAATTTTATGCTGATGAGACTACCATCAACTGTATGTTTCAATGATTTCATCAATGGTGGCTCATTCTTCACCCTCTGTAAATCAAAGTGATGGTTCCTGTCAAAGATTTTTATCATAAATAATTATGAAATTGTAGTACGTAGATCATATTGGTTGATATATGTATAATATTCTATGATAGATCAGTCAATCACTCCTTCGGTATTTCCTCAATCCATCATATCGTCCGTCCACCTCATGGTGCAGACTTCACACTCTATAGTATAAATGAGAATTTCTATATGTAAAAATAATTTTCCAACCTCCATAATATTGGAATCATAATTGAAATATGATGATTCATGTATGTTAGCATGTTGAGTAATGAGAAAACTAGCTTATAGGATCACCCATAAATCTCGGGTATTGGAGGTGGATATCCCATTTTTTCATAATTTTACATCCTTAGGGCATATATATTCTGAATTCCTCCATTTTTATCATAACGGGGACTCAATATCCGTTGATTTGAATATATTTCTAGAACTATTCCACTCAACAGTATCCTATATAAATTGGGTTGGGGTATATACCTAGTAATGCTAGTGACACCATCTCAATCTACTCATAGGCCATTTGTGAACCTCTACTCAGATTCACTATGCAACGCAATGTCAGGGAAATTTCATTGACCCTAGGGATTCATCACCATAATTCTCTAAGTATCCAAATTTCCCCTATTTTTTCTATCACGATATCTCTATAGTGATAACCAAATGAACAGTACTTTCTAGTATCCCTTTTAGGATTTGAAGAAATATTGGAATCATATATCCAGGGGCCAACTAAATAGATTCACTATATGAGGGAAACTTATTCATAGCTGGGAAATCTACCTAATTCATTATCACCCATAGTTCACTTTCCACCATCGGGTGCTTCATAGGAATAATTTCCATTATAGGTGACACAGTTTTATATTTTTAGAATCAAAATTTTCATGCATGCCTATAAGGAAGATATTTATTATAAATGACTTCTCATCTATTCATGTCTCCATAGAACAATACCTTGAAAAAAATCATGTATTATTGAGCATCATATTCACCAAGAAACTTATTGATAATTATTATAATTGGAGTATCATATATTGGAAGAAGTTGAATTATATAGATACACTAAAAATCATTAAATTTTACCCATAATTCAAAGATAGCGTCATTATATGGAAAACAATCTTGAATGAAGGGATGTAATCTACACTAGCGAATACTGACATTGCTGAGGAATTTGTATGAAATAAAATATACTATTATCTATCCCTATAATAGAAGAAATGGATCTTAAATGATGAAAATGTATTTTTCTATTAAAACATGTAGTAATCATTGATGAATCATCGGTAGAATAGATTCATAAAAGCCCTCGCGTTCTCTTTATAATAATTTGACTATCATAATGAAATAACATAATCTTATTCAATTGTTGGAGTCCTGAAAATGAAGTAGCTAAGTATTTAACCATATTTTTATAAAACCATCAAGTATAGTCCTAGAATAGATTTCAAAATTGATAGTGTAACTTTAGTCCTCATATAGTCCATATTCTATTTTCGGAAAATAATTTCATCGGATTCCCTATTTTTCCATTTTTGGAAAAAAAACAGCAGATGTTTATAGCTTGGTCCTTTAACCAAGGGATTTGGGAATTTTTTCATCAGTAATTTAGTTTGGATGACAGTTTTCAGGTTTGGGCCTTTCCTCATAACCTTATAATTCATCATTTAAAATTCATGTGATAATACATGTGTCTATTTAGAATCACGACATGTTGCTTTTGGGGGGAAAAATTCAATATACATGGCCCCAAGAATTGGATTCCCAAAGATTTTATAGAAATACCATAAACAGAAAACTGTTTCACTATGAGTTTGATAGAAACTGTTGGTCTATGGGATCCATCGGCACAATAACTTTGGAACTATGTCAAAGATTTTGTATATGTATGTCTAAGAAACACATACTGCTTTATAAATTTTTACTACCTTGATCACGTTATTAAACTTGGAACATGTATTATAAACCTAATATTCCCACATCCATTCAGGACTCACTATACCTCTTACAAAAAAATCCCATTCATAATTCTACTCTTTTGATTGATTAGTAGAGGAATTAT
The DNA here is from genome assembly GCA_963277665.1 of Viscum album. Taxonomy (NCBI): domain Eukaryota; kingdom Viridiplantae; phylum Streptophyta; class Magnoliopsida; order Santalales; family Viscaceae; genus Viscum; species Viscum album. The sequence goes on along the minus strand of OY728134.1, from coordinate 1,039,520,038 downwards.
GGGGAGTATATGAATAGACTTGTATCTTCGGCTCCGAAATATGATGTTTGATGTCTGGACCACTCATACGTTGTTTCATCAAGAACACTATGAAATTTTCTCCATCATTGATATAAACACTTTTAGAGGAAATGATTACCTTTGTCACATTTAGATATTCAATCAACCAAGCCCTGGGTATATAGTCATTTCACCTTGGGTTGATAATATACTATCAGAATCTCATGTCCATATTGTGGGATGATATTTCACATAAGATACTCTTGATTATGATTCTTAAAATTATTCATAAGTCACATCAAGAAATGAATGCATTGAAGGTATTAATCTATCCCAACAGTCTCAAGCATCTTCTTAATCAAAGCAATGGCCTCAGTATCTGAAGCAGGAATCAAGTCCTGAGTCATTAGATTTTTATAATAAATTCACAATGTTTTATTATAAATGAACTAAAAATATAAAGTGAATTTATCCAATAATAGGTAAGAACATTAATGAACTTATGGGTTAATATATGGATATCTATATATTAATTCACTTAAGTATCTCACCCATGTATATCACCCATGAAATTCACCAAAACTGAAAAAATTCCCCCTAGTACATTACTAAAGTCCCTCTCCCATGTCAATCGCTAACTATGGTATCAATTTAAGGGTTCTTGGCCAACACCCATGCCTAATGTCAATATTCTAAAGGAAAGGAGAAACCTATAAGTGAGGTCATACCATAGGGTAGTGCGGAGAACATAGGAAAGAAAAATAAAATCTCTTTATGTCACATATGAAGCAACAATATGGATAGAGGGACCCCACACCCCTTCACTATTTATAGGAAGTTATCCAAATTTTGAACAAGGAAAACACATGACATTTGGGTATATAAACAATATAAACACATTCATTAATAACTTTCATGGATATGTGTTTAACCCATTAGTCTGAACCAGTCAAACCATAAGGCGAAAATAATACACTTTATAGAAAATCTTTCACACAAGTGTCACTTTGACCGTAGGATTGAATAAATATTGTTGCAACATATCCAATATTAAGTGGGTAAATTTTTTGGTGCCCTCCTTTCCTGAAAATATCAATGATATTGAATTAGTAAAATCTCAATCCCATAAAGAAAAAATCCCCTAGAAAATAAATTTAATCTTTATCAAAACTACTAAAATTTGACCCCATTGTTCATGTGCATGACACTTGTGTGGAATTTATGTCATGAATATGTTCACTTGTGTGAAACACTTATATTAAAAATATCCTTCTCCTAGGTTCCTGAGTTTTCATATAAATAGAAAACTAGTTCCCCTCGTCTATATCTTTTGGGATAACCAAGAGATAGCCTAAATCCTTGTTTTAGAAGTCTTAAAACTCCTCAGGTAGCACATCTGATCCCTAAATCATGGAGAACATATCAAAAGTGTGTGTAGTTGAGTTCTCCATGGTCTTAAAACACCAATAAATATTTTAATAAACCACTTCTTCCATAATCCAACTATACTAAGGTGAAAGACCCTTACCTAACTATACACTAGTGTGACACTATTCCAAATACATCTATGGATTCCCCTTAAAACTATCAAGAATCTCTACGCATGTTTTTTCATCAAGAATATCACCTCTTACATGTAAAACAAATACAACAACACACCCTAGTATAACTAGGGAAACACCTATTTCCTCTCCCATGTACAACTTGGGAGGAAAGTTTCCCAAGTGTCACTTATTCAAACCTATATATCAACCATCATAAAGTAAAACCTATTTATTTCACAAGTGTCATCTAGAATGATATAATTGTTCACTTAAATTGTGGAATAATCATTCACTTGAGTCTCCCACTTCAGTATCTAATAACCCATGTCTTCTATAAATCCATAAAATGCATGTAATAATGATACACAAACCATTGTGTTCCCCTTTCAACACTATATTCCTTTAATAAAAGGTTCCTCCCATATGTTCCTCTTAATATCTAGGGTACCTAGGATTCTTAAAATCTTGAATTTCATTAATAATAGGGATCTTAATCTTAATGATGGCTAGGATAACACCCTCGTCTTATTGATGGACTTCCTATCCACTTGACGATCAATGACACTAAGGTAATCCCTTCTAGAGTAATCAACTTTTATTTCTTGCAGGATCCTACCATTTTACCTCTACCAGGTTAAGAAATATGTAGGAATACAAGACCATATGGTCCCCCTACTAGGTTTATTCCCCAAATTATCTAATGGCTCTGACATTCTCAAAGAATTGTTGTAAACTATGTAGAATATTTCTCTAACACGTGATGTAAAACTAGATCATATGGTCCCATTATACAACCATAAACTACTTAACTCAAACTATATGGTCTTTTATTCATGTTTCAATAGGATATATCATTTTCTTCCTTGAGGTAGATTCCTAAAACATCCTCAATTATCATGTATTTCCTTATGGGTCCATATCCCTCATGAGATCTCTTACTTATTACCATAAAAATGATATATTTATGTGATCTTGTATGTCCACATTATCATGGGCTATAACCCATAATAAACTCTTATTATTGATCCATATTACAAATAAAATCATGTCCACCACTTGGAGATCCATATTATCTCTAATTCCTCTCATATTTTGGATAATATTCCAAATTAGACCCATCCTCAGCGGGTTGTATTCACATTGAGATCAACCAAAATGTGATACTTAGGAATAATCACCACATTAACCATCTCTATGAATCTTTCACCAAGTTTTCGTTATAGTATGATGTTAAAATACATGGATTAGTCCTTTTTACATAACCACAAAATGTATAATTTGTCTTATTAAGTGCTAAAAAACTACATGAAATTTGATTCCATTTCATATGATTCATATGAATCCCCATCATGTGGTGGATTGAAAAAAAAATACTATATTCCATCCTAGAAGATGATAAAATCCGGAATTCCCATCAATGTGGTTTAAAACCAAAGCATCATTGACAAACAAAGGGAAAGATGAAAATATCTAATTTACATTTATGGTCACATCAATTAAGAGGGTCTAACATATACATATATTTACATTGATGTAGAACCCATGAAACATAAATACATTCACATAGAAACATGATAATAACTAATTTCTAGTGTAAGAGTAACTAGTCCTGTAGTAGGATTTGTGAAGGATTCATGAAAATGTAATAAATATATAAGAGAGTCTTGACGTAGGTAACAATTCCCCCAATTGAGTGTGATGATCCCAACCTCTTATCCTCTCAACCAAAGTATGTTTCCATGTGTTGTTAGTGAGAAACCCTAGTGATTTTCTATAATTAAAAAGTAATTTTATATTGAAATCTATATCATAGATTTGGAATCCATTTGTTGTTTTTGGTTCCATGAATTAACATCATTGTAAACCTTCTGAAATTATAGTTTCAACCCGATGCAAAGATTGTGAACTCAACTCCACACAATAAATCCTTGAGATTACACATCTTATGTCGAAACAGCTATGGTTAAAGCTATGGATATTAATACCTATTCACATAATATACATTAGTAATATAAAAACCATCACAAATTATGTAGTCACAAATTCTTATATATTCACAATTTTTTAACCAAAAAATTAATACAAAACAAATAAAAAATAACATATAAAAAACTAGCACTTTATATTCCATGAAAATAAAAAAAAGGATAAATATTTCAATATATATGCTATCAATAATATTTCTCAATGTCATTTCAATATAAATCCTCATTGATGAAATCATCTTTGATTCCAATATTAACAGTTTCGCTATCAACAACATCATGCATCCCACAGATGTCATTTTCATCACTACCAACCTCCTCACCATCATCATCATCTTCACCATTAACATCAGCAATATAATTTTCACAATTATAACCATCTACGTCCTCATAAATTGAGCACATCAATTAATAAAAATATCCACCATTGTTTCATTCTCTGGTCAAAGTGAAAAGTATATAGGTGATATCACTTTGAACAGTTCTTCATTTTAAATATTTTTATTATTTCAGGACTCTATTTGAAATTTTTTCTCTCAAATCCTTATAGGAAATTTTATGTTTTCATTCATAACCAAACCTAAAGTGGTTTTGTAAGATTCCATACTCAAAGACCAATGTTTATGTGGCATGATTTTTTTTCAATCTTTTAAAAAAACTCCCCCATAAAGCTAATCTCCTTGGACATAATATAAATGGTCGTTAAGAGAGAATTTGTATTTTTTCTCCACAGCTATATCATTTTATAAATATTATAAAATATTTTCTATAATTTAATTAGATAAAATGATAAATAACATAAAATGAGAATATAACGTATGAAATATAAACAAGATAATGATTTAAAATAGGTGTTACAATTTCCTCCTATATTTCCTAGTTCCTAGCACTTACGTCTTTACTTTTTATTCTAGTAAAAAATAAGGTTGATCTTGGAACATTTTCTTAAATTCTGAATTCTTATTTTTGATTGAAAATTTAGAATGAATTAATTAAAATGATAAATATATATTCAATGTTAAATGATAAATTAAATGTTACTATTCAGGATCCGATATAAAATTGCGCCCCTAAGTATGAATATATTTCACGGTGTTATTATTTTTATTGTTCATTTTAGATGATTCATATTAGTAAAAAAAATATAAAATTATTTTAACAATTATCAATATAATAAATGCAACCATTTAAATTTTTCAATTTAAAATTTTAGAGAGACAACTCAAATAAAAAATTTCATCAAATTTCATAAAATCAAACTCACATATAAACACAAAATTTTAATTAAATTAATAAAACAAATAAAAAGTTATAATATAATTTTATGGTACCGTCATAGATTCTTATAAACTAAAAAGACTCCCAACCATTTAATAGAAAAAATATAATGTGAACAATTCTTTAAAATCACTAAACATTACTTTAAAAATATAAGAAATAAAGTTTAAAAAGAATAAGATAATATTAAAACTCTATATAGAAGAATTTATAAAAATGTGAGTGTAAATAAATTCATGTAATGATTGGGTTAGGATCTAACAAATGGTATTGGATTGGTCATATAGGGTCTAGTAGTTTTAAAGAACATTTTTACTATGATCTAATGGGTAGTATACAAAAATTCATCATCAATATCTTTATATTGTGACTCATATTTGATGGGATGTTTATGAATGTGATGAATTATTTAACATATATTATGTAGTTTGATTATATTATTTCCATGTGATGTTCAATGGATATAGATGACTGATATGAGGTTCATGTATCATGCATCATAAAATATAATGAAATTTAATTTTTAGTATACAATTAAATTTTTTGTGGTTTTTTATATATTTTGACCTTGTATGATAATGGAAAATTATATAATATTCATTATTCATCTTTGGTAGAATTTTAATTAAAAAATACTTTTATTTTAAATTATTCAAGATGTAATGTTTTGGAAATGAAAAATGAATTTTTAGTGTAAGTATACTTTTATGAAAATATAATTATAAATTTTCAAATTGGTTATATATTTCAATGGTTTATTGGGTTTAGAATCTTTTATATTATTCCGAATTTTATAGTAGGTTAACTAAATCATGATAACTCAGTCTTACTGATAAAGTTTATGATTTCAAAAAATGGGTGTGTAATCTAACAAATTTAAATAACCACAATGTCCTACATAGCTACTGAAAAATATTTCTTATATTGGAGACCTATTTTATTATATATAGTTCATCCACATTATGTTACTATTGTTATTTTTTTAGTAGACCATTTTGTGTAAACATGACAAGTATTCTTATTGATTCTTTAAAATATTTTTTTGGTTGAAAGATGTTCTTAGTTAGGATTTAGTGGGAAATGTGTTTTATAAGAAAATCATCATCTTCTCATTGTCTTTTACAAGGTATAATAGAAATTTTTTTGTCGGTCGTAATAGGACACTCAAGAGGGGGGTGAATTCAGTTCATATAAAAAATTGTGTCAAAAAAATTTATTTAAAAATCCCCCAATTTGAAATAAATAAATGGTCTAGTTAACCAAATAATCTGTTTTTTAAGATTTTATTGTTTTAATGATTTATCAAAGAGTGATTAGTTCTGTGTTAAAAGAAAAAATAATTATTAATTTAACATTTTAAATTGATCTAATAAATAAAATTCTAATAAAAACACTATATATGATTAACTCTCAATGAAAATTGAAGTTTTCTTGATTTAAATAAGCACAAACAGATAAAACTAAACTTAAAAGAACACAGTGGATTTTAAACAAGAGATTCGGTCTCAAGTTGAGACTTAATCCTCTCCACTTAGTATCACCTAACACTGAGAAGTTTATATAAATAACATTCAATCCACTCCCTAGATTGGGGTAAACAATATCATACACAACTTTCCAGGTCAACTAGACCACTTCCACAGTTTTTGTGGGAGTGAAAAAATAAAATAGGTCATGCATGGACCTCTTCCAGTATTATTTGTGGGTAGTGTTAGGTGTAAATAATGGTTTGTTAAGATATTTGTGTATATTCTAGTTTTTCATAGGATTCAGTGTGTGTTGATAGAACAGATAGACACACACTGGTCGCAATGTAAAAAAGAGTGCATAAATAGATTAAAAATAGAGAAAATATTGGTCGAAGTCTCTATGTGATCAGATTTGTAGCTTGTGACACATTGAAGATATCATGAATGAAAACTTGAGTTGACTTCTAGAAATAGACATAAAAAAAGGGCATCGTGAGAGATTCTGTATTCTATTTCCCGTGATGTATTGATGGGCTCGATGAGTTATTCTCTTTATTAGTTTTTTTTTGCAAAATGTTCATCACTTCGAGTTCTCACTAGTATCTTGGTGTATATCAGTTCTTGTGTGTTTTCAAGTGCACGAGTAACTCACCTCAAAATTATTTTTTATTAGGTTTTTCTTTATACACTACAACCATCAACGAGCATGATCTCGAACATATCTAGATACCTCGTACCTCGTATTGCAGTATGACACCAATATAAATATGTTATACAAAATACATACAAAGTTATTAAGATTAATAGAAGTACTAAGCTTTAGTAATATGATTGTTAGAAAGAAATTTAAATTTAAATGATAAACTCAAAATTTATGGTGTGTATGAACGATGACTTGAAATTGTGTCTTAGAAATGGTTACTCAGGAACAGTGACTTGGAGTGGTGACTTACACTTGATGCATTATGTAATCAAGAATGGTGAGTCAAGTATCAGTGACTCGGGATTAGTAAGTCACTCTGATGGTAGGTCCACTTGATGGTGACTCATGTTATTGGTAGCTCATACTTTGAAAAAATTCGGAATGGATTCTATCAGTATCTCTATGCGATGGAGACTCATACTTTGAGAAATTCTGAGTTGAGCCTGTAGGTATTTTGAACAATGGTGTCTCATCCTTTGTCAAAATTCAGAATCTATGCTGATAGTGAGACACTTGATAGTGGTACATGTTACCAGTGAGTCTTCCTTAACAGTAACTCATACTTAGCCTATTTTCTTCCATTGGTGACATGTCCAAAAGTGAGTCCACCTCAATGGTTACTCAGTATTAAAGGTGATAGTGAGTTCACCTTAATGGTGACTCAACCTTATTGGTGTCTCATCCATAGTCATATTTTCCAATCTGTCTTGTGATGTAAAATGATAGAAGAATAGATTAAAACTACATAAAAATAATTAACCATGAGTAAACATAATATAACATGATGAAGCATGATTTGTGAGAATTTAAAATAGAGGTGGCAAACAATCTCTCCCTTTTTATGATCACAAATCATATAATTAAAAAGATATTCATAATGATCAATGTGAAAAAGAAAACTATTATTCTTAACATGACATGTAGATTATGAGAGATTAAATTATAAGTAAAAAAATCAAATAAAATTAAATACCATAATTATTCTCATTCTAATGTTAAATAGGTTAAATTCCATAGTTATTCTCCCCCTTTTGGGATTTTCAAAAAGATAAAAAAAAAGAAGATAGACGGGATGAAATTAGATAATATATTTCATGAAAAAAAGATTGTATAATGGATGAGAAAAAGATCAAAGTAAATCCCTATCAACGAATAATCTAGAATCAATTACTCTCTAAGGAAGGATCCATGACTGATTTTACCTTATCAATAGAAGTTGGTAGAGCAACAAAATATACAGAATGGGTTTCGGTATATAACTAATTAATTAGAACACTATAAGTCATAGTAGAGGTAATACATTGAGTAAAGGAAGGAGGGGTTGTAATTTCTCGATAAATAACAGGCCTCATATGACAAATTAATGGAGCTGAAGACATGGGAAAAGGTTTAAGAGTTCAAGGATAAGGATAAAAAGGGTTCTAAGTGAATGAAACTATAAACTAAGGATCAAAAAACTGATAGATTGAACATGAACGAAAATTCTCAATCAGAGGTCGAATAAGGAAGGCCTTTGGGGATACAATGGTTGGACTCTAGACCTGAAAGTAAGTCTTAAAAAATATGATAAAATCCATGATAATATGCCCACCTTTCTCAGTTTCCTTAGTAAAATCATCTTTATTTTCTATAAACATTTGATGGGTAATAGTGATCTTTTTGAGCTATCTAACTTGTTCTCTGATTTCTTGGGTGATAAGAGGTAGCCTCAAATTCCAATTCAAGTACTTGAAATGACTATCCAAATTTCATTTGGTATATTCCTTTTAAATTATAAATATGATTTCTTAGTGATATATTATCGATAATAAGGGTTCCCATTCATGTAAAACCATACCATTTAATGCACATGATAACTATTTTACCTACATTTTTATAAGTTCTTATGATATGAACTACCAAACATAGTTTGTAGTTATTCTCTGATTACCAATATGATTGTTTCAACATTCAAGAATTCAACAAGAGTAGAAGCAGAGGTAGATGCACCTTCCAATTCCTCTCAGATAAATTATCTTAAAAGGTCCATGTCAATTGTTGGAGGCTGAGGTGTAGTATCCAGAGAATCCATAGAAGTGGTGTCCTTGATACTTTTTACAACATTCTCCAAAGACACTCTATACTCAGATGACATGATCGAACTAATAGGAATGAGAGAATCCATTTCATAACTTAATATTTTTTTCTCTATTCTTACTTCTTAAATCTCAGAAACCATTTGAGGGTGAATCTGTGAGATAATATTCATTGAAATCATAGCAGCATCGGTTTAACTAAGGATTGACATTGGTGTCGGTTGATGTTAGAGGATATCTTTAACAGTTGGGCAATGTCCTTCATCCAGGGATCCCTTAGGATCAAATTCCTCAACATATAAATCTAGATAGTCCAAGCCCAATTTGATGTATCTAATATATTTCTCCCATTCAGATACTATTGTCAAATCAAAAGCGGTGAGAGTATGAATTTTAAAACATCGAGATTGTTCTCCCCCTCAACGGGTTCTTCCTTCTCAACATGAACTTTATATTTAATTTGAACATCCAGAACTTCTTCCTCAACTAAAACAGACTCAGGATCCTATTGAGGTTCCAAAAATAGTTTCTTTTCGAATAAAATGGTTTCAATAAGATTTGTAGGTTCTGAAATAGGAACTTGATCCCTAAAATTATGATCAACTTCACCACCAATTTCACCACCAGCTTTACTACATTATTCTTTTTCTTATACATTATTTTCATCACATTCCCTTTATTTTTCCAGTTTCTTCTTCCTCCTCTTCTTTAACTTCCTAGTCTTTATTTTCTTCCTCTTCTTCATTATATTCTTCCTCTTCATCATTCTCTTCTTCTACTTCACTTTCACTACCACTATCATATTCAACATTCTCAAATGCTTCTATCTCATCATCATGATCATCTAGGAGAGTTTCTCTTGTAGGAAGAGATTTTAGAGGGCTAGGTGATCCATATGTGATTCCTTCAGGACTTCCTACAATTTCTGGATCACTTCTATCATCAATATGAGATTATTTCCCTTTATCAACGTCACCTTCTTGTTCCTCCTCATCCGAGTACTCTACAACCTCATCTGGTCCGAAACCAAGATCAACCATATCCTTTAGCCATCTAGGTTGTTGTACTGGATTAAATTCATCATAAATCTTCCCATTATTTCCTACCCACTGTCTCTTCCATGGATTCCATCTTATTCTATTTCTTTTGCATATAGCCTTTTTAATGAAAAATCTTTCCCAATATATGATTATATCTTCACCTTTATTCACCACTAATTTAAAGTTTAACATGGGAGAGATAATCTTTGAGTAGAACAAGGAGCTTGACTTTGAATGAGGATTTATCATATCACTCATATGAATCATAAGATATCTACAGAGTTTGATCTTGTTTCTTTTTTTAAGAATATATATCAAATAAAAATCATGATACTTTAATGAGGAAAAGTCACCTTTCCTTTGACATAATTTATTCTGAGTAATCTTAAACAACAATCAGTAGTCACCATCCAGTTCAGTTTCTATAAGTCTTCTGGTGCTTCCATCACTAGTAAGCTCCGTTAAGGCTATTTCATAACTAAATATATCCCTTGTAGGTGGATCACTACCTTGGTGATATTCAAAAATACCTTCATGTGTTTCATTTAGAAACTTTTCCCATTGTCTAGAAGAGAAACCAACCCTTTTAAATTAATTCTGGACTTTATTTAATATTCATTTGTGAACTCAAGAATAAACTATGCATACATATAAAACTCATGAACTAAATTTGGATAATGAGGTATCTTTTTTTTAGAATCTTTCCAAACAACCTTGTTCTTGAAATACATTCAATACATGAGACTTACTTGACAATAGAAATTCGGCATGTACTTTATTTTCTAGAACAAAAAATCTCTTTGTGAGATCTGGGTTAATAGGTTTGTATTTAGGATCATGCAATTCACCTTTCAACTTCTTTAAATTATGAGACTCAACGAGATATGTCTTAGAGAAATGATTTACTCGAGCCATTTGAAATATTCAAAGGAAGAAGGTAGTAGAGGTTTGGGAGATAATGATTTGGTTTTGGGAGAAGAGTGAAAATGATTTTGGTTGATTCAATTTTAATCATTTATGTATTTCAAAATCATAAATAAAAAATGTGGAGTAAAATTAATCGAAATAAATAAAATAGAGATTTTAAGACTAAGAGAGAAAAATAATAAAGGAACTATAAGTAACAATGGTGAGTCCTAACAGTGATTTGTCATCGATGACTCCCAATAGTGAGTCGTCAATGGCGATTCATCAATGGTGTGTCATCAATAGTGATTAATTAATTCTGATTCATCAATGGTGAGTCATCAATTGTTAGTCATCAATTGTGTGTCTTCAATACTGATTCATTGATGGTGAGTCATCAACGGTGGGTCATCAATAGTGATTTATCAATGGTGAGTCATCAATGGTGAGTTATTAATATCAAGTCATCAATAGTGAGTCACTCAATAGTTAGTCATTCAAAAATGATCATCCCTAACTCATGTCTGATGTAACCCATTCTCTCATAATTTAATTTCTTAGTAAAGATATCAGCAAGTTGATGTTTAGTTCCAATTAATTCAATAGTTATATCACCTTTTTGATAAAGATCCCTCAAAAAGAAATTTCTTACATCAATATTCTTTTTTCATGAATGAGAAACTTGATTCTTAAAAATATTAACAGCACTTGTGTTGTAACAGTTTATTGGGCCATGGCTGACTTTATATCCATAGTCTTATAAAGTGTGTTTCATCCACAAAATGTGAGTACAAGAACTACCAGCAGCTAGGTATTCATGTTCAGCAGTAGATAATGCAACAGAATTTTATTTATTGCTACACCACAAAACTAACAACTTGTCTAAAAAGTGACATGTTTCAGAGGTTCTTTTTTTATCTAACTTGAAACCACTAAAATGAGCATCATAATAACTAATTAAGTAAAATTATTTTCCACTAGGTAAGAATAGGCCTAAATTGGTAGTATATATGAGGTTTTTGAAAATTATTTTGATAGTAATAATGTGTGACTCTTTAAGATTTTATTGAAAATGAGCACACATATATGAAAAAATATAATATCAGTTCAGCTAGAGGTTAAGTAAATAATAAATCCAATCATACCTATGTAATTGGTTCGATCCATTTATTTTCCATTTTCATTAAGATCCAATTTACATGTGGTACTCATAGAATTATCCCTACTTTTAATGTTATCGAAGATAAAACTTTTTAAAATTACTTTAATATATTTACTCTGATTTTAAATAATACCTTTATTATTTTGAAAATTTTGAAATCCATGATAGAATTTGAGTTCACCCATTAAACTCATTTCAAACTCATTTTGCATCTTTTTTGAAAATTTAATACATAAAGAATTTTTTGAAGATCCAAAAATAATGTCATCAATATATATCATTGAAACTAAAACAACTTTAGAGATTCTTTTTATGAAAAGAGTATGATCAACAATACCTTTAAAAAACCCATTAGAAATAAGAAAAGTGTTGATCTTATCATTCCAAACTCTTGGATCTTGTTTTAAACCATATGAAGCTTTTGTTAATTTGAAAACATGATTTCTAAAAAGATGATTTTTAAACCCGAGGGTTGTTCAACAAAAACATCCTCAACTATGTAACCATTTAGGAATGCATTTTTCATATCCATTTGAAAAAGTTTTAAATTCAGATGTGATGCATAAGATAGAAGTATTATCATGGATATAATTCAGGCAATAGGTTAAAATTGTTCTTCATAACCTATTCATTTTTCTTGAGTATAACATTTTGCAACTAATTCGGCTTTGTTTCTTACTATATTTCCATCTTCATTCTCTTTGTTTCAAAATTCTCACTTAATACCTATGGTCAATGTGTATTTGGTTCTATAAAAAATTTTCCATACATTTTTTCATTCAATGTTATTTAATTCTTCTTGAATAGGAATAATCCAGAATTCATCATTGATTGTATCATTGATGTTCTTAGTTTTAAGTAATAACAAAAAGACTTGATGCTCAACCTGGTTTCTTAGAGAATATCTAGTCTATGTTACTTTTTCTATGTCTCCAACTATAGCATATAAAGGATGGTTTTTATGAGTTCTATGAAATCTAGAAAAATGAGGTGTGTTCACTTCAGTTTCTTTTATAGGTTCAGGTTCCATTTAGTCAAAATTTAGAGATTTTCCAGAATTGGAGGATGTTTCTAATTTTATAACAAAATTAGTATATTTAGAATTTAAGTTTGGATCCCACATATTATCCTAAATATTTTCTAAGGAGGTTTTGGATTCATGTGGATCTATTTCATCAAATCTGACATGAATAGATTCATTCACACATTTTATTCACTTATTAAATACTATATAGGCTTTAATATATATTGAATAACCTAGGAAAATTCCTTCATCACTCTTGTAGGAAAAGGTTTTCTATATTATCTTTTTTATTAAGAATAAATACTTTGCAACCAAAAACTTTGAATAAATTCACATTAGGTTTCCTATTATTCTGCATCTCATAGGGGGTTTTCTTTAGAATATGTCTAATTAAAACTCTATTGATTTTATAGCATTTTGTATTCACAGCTTCTACCCAAAAATAAATTGGTAGATCATATTCACTAAGCATAGTACGTTATATCTCTTGTAAGGTTCCATTATGCTTTTCTACAACTCAATTCTACAAGGGTGTCCTAAGAGAAGAGAAGTTATGACTATAACCATTTTGTGAGAAAAATATTAAAATTATTGATTTTCAAACTCACGACCATGGTCACTTCTTAAGGTTTTGATTCTAAATCCATTTAAGTTTTACACTGATCTAGCATACTTTTTGAAATAAGAGGAAGACTCACTTTTTTGAGCTAATAATAATATCCATGTATACCTTGAAAATTCATCTACTAGAACATAGACATAGTGCATCCCATTCAAAATTGAAACTCAAGATGGCCCAAACAAATCCACGTGAACCAACTCATGAGGTTGAGAAGTTGAAACAACTTTTTTGGTTTGAAATATATTTTATGCTGTTTTCCTTTTTAATAAGGATGGTAAACTTTATCATTGGTATACTCTAGTTTAGGTAGATCCTTCACTAATCCTTTTCTAGTAATATTTCTAAGTGATTGAATGTTACAGTGACCAAGCCTCATATTCTAGATCCAAGACTCTTTATGAAAGGCACTTGAGAAAGAAACATTCTATGAGACTGAGGAATTAAGATTAAAAACATATACATTTTCATTTCTAAAAGTAGTAATCACAAAATCATTCTTATAATTGAAAAAGTTACAAGCATCATTTTCAAATTTTACATGAAAACCATCATCACATAACTATGAAATTCAAAGAATATTATACTTTAGATCATCAAAAAAATAACATTATAAATTAAATCTAAATTGATGTTATAGAATTGGTCAAGGCCAATAATTTTACCTTTTGAATTTTCACCATAGGTGAAATGTCCACCATCAATATTTATGAGGTTATTGAAGATAGATTAGTCCCATTTCATGTGTCTTGAATACTCATTGTTCAGGTACTACATGTTCGAACAAGAACTCTTGAAATACATTTCCTAGAAATATTTTAAACAAGAAACGACTTTGGAACCCAGATTTTCTTGGGTCCCGTAATATTATTAATTTAAGCTTTAGGAACCCAAATTTTATTAAAGGTTTTATTTGAAGAAGTTTTCAATGTTTTAGAAAAATAATATTTATGGGGTTCAAAATAGTTAGAAGTATTATAATATTTTCTAGTACGGGACCTTGTAGAAAATTTTCCAAATCTAGGTATAAAACCAAATTTTCCATATTTTGATACAAAATTGTTTCTAACACAAATTCATTGTCCAAGTTGATGACCAATTCTAGTATCATATTTAGAAGACACTTGTTTTAAAAGAATGTTATTTAAGGAATTTTAAACATTTGAAAATCTTTCTAGATCCTTATTTTATTTTTCATTATAATGCTTAAGTTCATTATTATCATTGAGCAGTTGAGAATTATTCTCTTTTTCTATAATGGGTTTAAATTTAACAGTGGTATAAAAAGCATATTGTTTCTTGAGAGATTTATATTTATATTTTATCTCATTTCAAGTATCCTCAATTATTTTTTGGTATTCAAAAATTTTCTCATAGGTAATATTTTTAGAAGTGTCAGATTCAGATTTATCTCCAAAATAGTAAAACTTTTGTATAAGAGATACTAGGGTTACCTCGGATGTATTTTTCATAAAACACGTGTTGTATTTATTAAAATTTTCATTATGAGATGATTCATATTCAGTGTAACTGTCCTCCAAAACACTCCATATAGCCTTCATAACCTTATCATATTTGTTTTTATTTTCATCATTCTTCTTCTTGTACCTTATTTTCGGAGAGTCATTCTTCATATATCATTTTCTTTTGTTTTCCTTGAAGATTATCTAATTTTTATTCTCACATATTTTCCAATACTTTTTCATGTTACCTTGGTTGTCATATTTCCCTTTGTAACTAGGATTTCTGAATAACATTATTCTTTCTATAGAATTTCTAAACCTCCAAGCTAGTTGATCCATTTCCTCATCACTATCAGTTGATGAATCTTCATTTCTTTAACTTTCAACATGAAATTGAATTTTATCCTTTTGTTTAGATGTTGTGGTTTTGAAATCAACTAACTTTCTTTTAGGTTCATCATCTTCTTCTCAGTTAACTTTCAGATCTTCCTTATATATAATAAGTTTACTATCAGTTTATTGACTTGTATCTTACTGATATCATAGGATTCTCTTATTGATAATGTGGTTCCTCTCTATGTTTCTAGTAATAATTAGTGTAGTTGCATGATTTATTCCTTAGAATCAACTAGTTTTCCCAGAGTACTCATTGTATTTAAAATCTCATTGTACAAGAGGTACATGTTGAAAATATGTTTTTATATCTTTATTTTGAAGTTATCCTATTTAATATTATATGTGTTGAGCCACATTTCCATAACATTAATGGTTCCTTCATGTGAAATAGATAAGTATCCAAAATCTCATAGGTTGTTTTACATGTAGAAATCCTATTGAATTATTCATCACCTAGAGCACAATATAAGGCATTCATATATTTGAAATTATTATTATAGGTTACCTTAGTGGTATAATCCCAAGTATATCTAGTTATATCACGGATCATATATTCATCTACTGTGGTGGACCACATTTCGAAACTCATGCTTTCTAAATGAATTTTGATTTTGATTTTTCACTGGGCATAATTTTTCCATTAAAATTGGGAGTTTTATTAGTAGCTGCACTTTCCTATCTATTATCCATATAAAAGAATAAAAACAAGTTTTAAAGAACTAAAAATTTTGAACTGACAAAAATTATGAGATCATTCAAAAAAAATTAAATCACAGTTGAAAATGTTTGGAAATTTTATAATCATTGAAACTAAAAAACTAAGATCCCTTGATAACAAATGTTGTTCAGATTTGGATACTCAAGAGGGGGTTAATTGAGTTCTTATAAAAAAATTTGTCAAAACAAATTATTTAAAATTCCCACAATTTGAAATAAAAAATGCACCAGAGTACCAAAGTAGAAGTTTATAAAATATTTGACTGTTTTAAGGATTTATCAAGGAGTGATTAGTTCTTAGTTAAAAGAAATGTGAATTATTACGTTAACTTTTTAAATCGATCTACTAAAAATAATTATAATACAAACACTATCTAAAATTAACTATCAAATCAAAGTGAAATATTATTATTTAAATAAACGCACAAAAAAACTAAACTTTAAAGAACACAACAGATTTTAAACAAAAGGTTCCGTCACAATATGAGTCTTAATCCTATCCATTTGGTGATCAACTTCCACCAAGCAGTTTATATAAATAAACTTTGATCCACACCCTGGATTGGGGTATGCAAAATAATACAAAACATTCCAGGTCAAATATACTTTTTCTACAGTTTTTTAGGAGTTAAAAAAAACAAAATGGGACACATAGGGACCTCTTTAACTATTATTATTAAATAGTGTTAGCTTTAAAATATGGTTTGTGAAAATATCTATGTATCTTACAGTTTTTCATAGGATTCCGGGTGTGTTCATAGAACAATTTGATACAAACTGTTCATAATGTAGAAACAATGCACAAGAAAAGAAAAAATAGAGATAATAGAGTTAGAAGCCTATATGTGATTAGAAATGGAGCTTGAAACTCCTATAATATATCTTGAAATGTTGCTTGAGTCAATTTCTAGAAACACATAACAAAAGAGGGAATCATAAGAGCTTATGTCTTCTGTTTCCAGTGATGTATTGATGTGCACAATGAGTTCATTTCCTTTCTTAGTTTGTTTTATAAATGGTTATTTGCTTCAAGTTCTTAGTATTATCTTGGTGTATATCAGTTCTCTCATTTTATTCAGTTGCATGAGCAGCTCACAACAACTTTCTTTTTTATCAGGACTTCGGTTTATACACAGTAGCTGAAAAGGATCATGATCTTGATCATATCTAGATACATCGTACCTTGTTCTATTCTCTTACACCAATATAAATGTTCTATAGAAAAGGTATAAAAATTCATTAAAATAAATAGTAGTACTAAGTTTCACAAATATGACCATTATAATGAATTTTAAATTTAAATGACAAAGTAAGAATTGATAATTTCTCTAAAGAGTGATTTGAAACTGATTCCCAAGAACGGTGACTCAAGAATGGTGACTTAGAGTGGTGACTTATACTTGATTAATACTATATGCAAGAATAGTGATTAATGTTTTGGTGACTTAGGATCAGTTAGTTTTTCTGACAGTAGGTTCACTTGATTGTGACTCATGCTATTGGTATCTCATATTTTTTGAAAATACTGAATGGAGTGTGTTTGTATCTCAATGTAATGGTGACTCATACTTTGTGAAATTTTGAGTTGAGCATGTCAGTAGGTTGAAAAAAGGTGTCTCATCCATTGTAATAATTCAGCATATGTGATGATGGTGAGAAACTAGACAGTTATACATATTATCGGTGAGTCTATCCTAATGGTAACTCATACTTGTACAATTTTCTTTCATCATTGAGATGTCTAACACTGATTCCACCTCAATGGTGACTCAGTATTAATGGTGACTCAACCTTAAAATCTTATCATCCTTAGTCATATTTTTTCAATATTTAGTATGATGTAAAATACTAACAAAATAGATTAATATTATATAAACAAAATTAAACATGAGTAAACATAATTTAACATGATTAAGCATGAATTGTGAGTATTAGAACTAGAGGAGGCCAACATTTTTGTTGAATAATTCTAATGTAAAATTTATTTGAAAAACATATTGAAAGGGGAATTCATATCAGGCTTAGATCTTGTTGACCTTTTGGGTTTGAAATGCTTATTTATGTAGCACCCTATGATTTTATATATTTTTTTAATTAAATTTTATTTCTTCGATATCATGGGTTTCAAAAAACATCGAGTCTAAACTATAGCAACCCAAGCTTAACATACATTGATATTGCATCATTTTAGATGAATATTCAGTACATTACAAAAATATATGCATGAGTACCATAATAGTTTTGTGTATTTGGAATCTTGGAAACATAATCTTCCAACATGATGAATGATCTTCAACATCTACCTTAAGGAGAATCCACTTTAATACTTCTACTTTAAACCGTTACTCATAACCTAGGGATGGGAAACATAAGAGAGGGGATACCTCATATACTCACTAAGGGTAGATAAGGGTGATATGTAATCATAACATAAGCATAATTGTATGATATCATGATCATAAAATTAGAAGATCATACCGTACATATTAAATATCATAATTAAGAGTCATGTTATAAGTATTGGTAGTTCATAAGACATGAATGATATGGGAGTCAATAGAATAATCCATGAGGGAATAGTAGATGAATAAGACATGGAATTTTGGAATACACATAAGAATAAAAAATCATATGTCAAGGCTACCTACCAAGACATTCATAACATGTTGGTCATGGGATATCCTCTAGTGTACCCTCTTCTGTTGGTCATGGGATTCCCTCCTATGTACCCTCTTGTTTCTGGATTGGGATTCCCTCCCATGTACCCTCTTGTTTTGGGGTTGGGATTCCCTCTCGTATACCCTCTTATTTTGGGCTTAGGATACCCACCTGTGTACCCTCTTGTTTTGGTATTTGGATTCCCTCTTATGTGACCTCCTATTTTTTTCTTAGGATTTCTTCTTCATTAAGGATTATGATGCAATTCTGTGTACCCTCTTCTTTCTTTCTTGGGATTCCCTCTCGTGTTCCCTCTTATTTTAGGGTTGGGATAACCTCCTGTGTAGCCTTTGATCTCATAACCTCTATCATTACCCAATGCATTAAATGGAGATATACGTCCCACTCATAATATAATGAAATTATAAATGTATGTTCCATAATATAACAAAACATTAATCATATCATGAACCATAAAAATATATGGGTTTTATAATTATCATATCATAACTTGTGAAAAAGAGACATGTTTCATAATCATTTCATCATAGAATAACCCATGAATGGAAGCGGGATAAATAAGCATTTTATCATGGTATAACCCATAGAAGAGAAAAGAGTTTCATTAACAATTTTTCATCTTAATCATAAACCATTAAAACATATAATAATAATTTTATCCTTGCATCATATCCCCAATTAATCATAAACTATATCAAATGGGTTTTATCAAAGATGGAAACAAATTTTGAAAGGATCATTTAAAATATTTCCTGAGTAAAATATCCTTTTTGATTTTAAAAATTATTTTTTAATGATTAAAAATTTTGAAAACATTTTTCTTTTAAAATAACCTTGAAGAATTATAAAATAATATGTAATTATCATTTAAAACACTTCTTGAACATAAAACATTTTTGAAAAAACATTTTATTTGAATATATCATTTAAAATGTATAAAGAAATCCTGAAATGATTTCGAAAACATTTCTGATAAACAACACACATTTAAAATATTTTTATGTGAAAATTATCTTAAAATATAGTTTAAAAAATTTAAAACGTTTTTAGAAAACATGGTTTTTGAATAAAACTAATTTCTGACCGTAGAGAAAAATAATGTCAGGTTTTCTTGAAAACATTTTCTTTTTTGTATCAAGTACCAAAGAGTGTAAAAATGGTTACAATACATTAATATTTAATGAATAACCAGATTCAAATATTAATCCTGAGAATTTTGGAGGTATGGATCACAATATTTCACTAATGGAAGCATAATCATAAACAGTCTCGTCAAACGATGAGATTGTTGCAATAAAATTTTACCACTTTGGTAACATTGAATCAAAGTCCCCATAAAATAATAACATTACATAAATCATAAAATATAATTAAAATAAGTATAACAAGGATATATCATTTCAAATGGTATTATATACACCTCATCAATGAATATAGGTGCATAACAAAACATGTGTCTCATGGAAGGAAAATTGACATAAAATTACTTTACTGATTTAGTAACTTTTAAATATTTAAACCCCATGAAATATAAATAATAAAATTGATATTTAAATACCAATAATGTATTCATAAGAACCATATAATACATTCATGGATAGTATATACTCCATAAAAAATAAATGAGTGGTGAATAAGGAATAACTCTCGCAGAAATAAATTTGAGACTAGAAATCCCCTTACTACATGAGTAACTTTTGAATCGTGATCCCCATGAAAGAATAAAATCAATTAAAAAGTTTAATAGAATGAAATAATGTAAATTCATTATATAACATGTAATAGGTCAGTATATATACCACACAACAAGAATAAGTGGTGAATATAGCATATATCTTATAGAAATAAAAGCCAGATAAGAAAACCCTTACCTTATGTCTTAAATTTATTTTTACTCATTCAAAAATCATGTAAAATTAATATAAGTTTATTATAAATATAAAAAAGAACCATATTTCTTATATATAATACCATATATAATTTTATTATGACTTTATATTACCCATTTATTAATAATTCCATGTAGATGTTATGTTTTGGGAAATAATCACTTTGTATATCATATATGTTTGGAATTATTATTCATGATCCTATTACGTAGTTCATGATTTACTTATTTAAAGAATGTAAAACATGAAATAAATATCATATATATTCAGTATATATTTATTTATAATAATATATAAAATATATAAATATGAAATGGAATACATTGTTTAGGGAGACGGTAGGTCGTACATACCCATGAACGTTGTTTCTCTTATCTTGTCGTACTGAAAAAAAAGAAAGTAAATGAAATATATATATATAAATATAAATTATGATTATAGTATAATTATTAAGTCCTTAATATCAAATATTTTTACTAAACCCATCCTTAATACATTACACGTAAGGTGTAAGCGAAACACATCACTTTGAGGCGGCAGTAGTCCACACGTCCACAAACAAGGCTACCATATTCCCACAAAATAAAAATCATGAAGTTATGTGTTATATAATATTTTTATAAGCACAAATAAATAATAAATATCATATATATCATATAAAAATATAAATTTCATCATTATTACCAAACTTGAAATGTTGAAATGGAAGAATGAACGACATCAGTTTGTGAGGCGGTAGTCCGCCGTACACACAAACAATGATTGTGTATCCCATTTGATTGAAGTGTGTGTGATTGTTGATTTAAACCTTAAAATAAAAAATATCAGTATATTTAGTAGAATTATTTTATTATATAATCAGATAATAATAATAATTAATGGGGTGTAGAAAGGAATAAAACAAAAGTGTAGGTTGAGGGATGTTACCTCTTCTTTGAGTAACTCCTTTTGGTTAGCACCAAAGGGGTTCCTTGGTTGGTTTTATTCCTAAAGTAAGGATTATATGATTATGTTACGTAATTTAGGAGGATATTATTAAAGGTTTTTTTGATAAAAAGGTCTAGAGAGGTGTGAAGAGAGGGTAAAATGTGGTGGCATTTAATAAGTGGGGAAAATTACACATTGGGTGTTCTTGAAATTATTTGAGTTCTACAGACATTTTACAATTCCCCTATATATTAAACATCATCAAATATATATAATTAGAAGTTTAATGTTATAAATATGGCCCTAAAATAATTTTTAGTCATGTTTAGGGTAATTTTGACACCTTATATTCTACGTTTAGCCATTAATTAAGCACGTTTTTACCTTAATCACTTTAATTCATTTTAATGAATTTCAATATTATTTTAGGTAAAAAAATAATTTGAACCTATTATAAATTATAAATTATTCTAATTACAAATGTTTAATCTATTTTTCCAAATTCTTATCATATAAATGGCAGAAATAAATTAAACATTAATCTCACAGATGGGATGAGACCACTGGTTTTTAAAATAAAAATGATCCAAAGTTTGAAAAGTTTTTATATCCAATTTCAATTTTAAATTTATTTCAATGACCTAAATTGAATTAATTTATGTTTAATTGATCTAATTAAACTCTAAAACTAAATTAAAACATAAATTATCTATATGAATAAATTATCAAAAAAATAATATTTCCATTAAAATTTTGTTTTCTCACTATTCATCAAAAAATGAAACTTCTCAAAAAAAATACCAAATATATAACATAATTAAATTTTTAAATTTTCATTTAAAATTTTATTTTTATTTTTTCAAATATAATTTATAAATGTGTCAAATTTTATATTTAAAATAGGCTTCTCAATATATGGTGATAAAATTTCCTTTTAGAAAAATATATATCTTCCTGTTTAAAATTGGTTTACTTTTATCTCTTTTCTAGAAAACACACAAGATGGAAATTAAATAGTAAATTTAATATAATATATATTTTTTATTATAAACAATCATAAAAAAAAATTGGTTTAATATAATGTGATAAAATTCTGTTTGTATATAGAAAATTAGTCCAATTAGAAAAGAAATTTCCTTATTTTTAAAAATTTCTTACATTCATTTCTTACTAAATGATAAAAAAATGAATAAATTTATAAACATGATAAATCCATATTTTCACAATATATTTAATTTTATTCATATCCTCCATTCTAATGGATTTTTTGTAACTATAATAATATTTTAATAATAATAGTAATAGTATATTTTTTTGGTAAAACACAGCCTTGAGTATAACACAAGATATCGAAGGAACTCATAATTATGTGTAACACAAGAAAAACATAGTGTTGAATGATCCAAAATAAAATTTATTTGTTTCATGTAGTTCAATATTAACCTGGGGTTTTGTACAATGTGATAAAAACATGGTGTTTTCATATAACACAAGTGATATTCAGCATTGTGTGAAATGATGAATATAAAAAAGAATAAAATAATTCGAAAAAAAATCATAAAATCTAGAGGTGTTACATTCTTCCCCCTTAAAATTTATTTTTCCTTCAAAATTATTCTATTTTATCAATGTTTTAATACTTGAATGATTCTTTCATATAAAACAACATCATAAATTTAATACTAAAACTTACTTTAAAAAAAGAATGTTGAAAACATAAAGGTTACCTAAAGTAACTCATTACTAGGTTTCTACATATGAAAACATAGGTGGAAAGTGATAACATGGACATGTAAGAGAAATATAACTATAAAATTATAATGGAATTTGATAGATAATATGGTCAGGATAAAGTTAACGATCACAATTACATAAACCAAAGAGGCTTGGAAAAGATCATTAATATCATAAAAAATGATGATAACCATAAAAAATTTTATTTCAAGACCCTTTTACTATAGTTAAATAATTTTTCAAAATATGATTTACTTACATGACTTCATTCCATTTCCTATGCATAATTTCACCCTTTGGTTATGTATTAATCAATTTATACTTCATCTCTTACTCTAGAAAATTAAGGGGAATTTGTTATTCTTAAATCACCAATAGATTATGAGATCCATAAATTGAATGATAATTCATTCCCTATGTCTTTAGTTATCATCACAGGAAAATGTTTATCACAGGAAATCAAATATGCATAAATCCTTATATGGATAGATAATACATTAATATTTAAAACATCATCTAAACATTCACTTTAACTACTCTCTAAATTGTTAATCACATAACCCTTCCAAAATATATTTCACCCTTTATTACTAAAATAAGTTCTTATCTTACACCAAAAACATTTTCATTGGAATATTGGGTCATTCCTTATACCGATAGAATATCAAATATGATTTTATTATTCCATTATCCATGTAGATATAGATAATCAGATGATATTTCACCAAAGGATGAATGATAATATTTTCATAGGGATTATTCATACAAATTCAAACATGAAATTACCAACTAAGGAGGGGAGGATATGTATTCCAAAATTATCATTGTTCATTTAGTCAATTATGATAGCATAATATTTCACTTTTTCCTTTGTCTTCAGAGGCTTTTGAGGCTTATCATAAACATTTTTCCTTGGATTGGGATACTTTTTAGAAAAATGGCCAAACTCCATGAAATTGAAACACTAAAGTGTGAGAGGTTAATTTTGTAGGGATTTATCATTATTCGAATCATTAGCTACCTTCATCTCATCATTTTTAATTTCATATAATCGATGTCCTTCCCTTTCACACTTAAAACATTTGGTGTTCCCTATAATAAAATTCCATCCATGTTTCTTCCCACACATTATTCAAAATGGAAGGATCATGTCCTTTTCTCCATGATTGTATGATTTTCCTTTGAACAAAATCATCCTTTTATTTTCAAAACCATGAGATTGATATGAAGCTCTAACCTCTGTTTCCACCAATATAGTGTATCTAATTACATATTCCTAACTTTTAATGTATCTTATTGACATGGATTTTTTAAGACTAGGTTTCATAACACAAAATAATTGATCAATTTTTCTATCAAGATGGATGATAATACCCATAGAGTACCTCACAATACTTGTAAAATTTGTTTCATATGCACTAAAAGATTCATTATCCTTTCTATTAAGATCTAGGAATTAATTTTCCATCATAATCATAATAATATGAGGAAAGTACTTATTCAAAAATAAATTATTGAAATCATCCCAATATATAGAGTCAGTTTTATCTTCTCATCTCATATTCTTAATAAGATTCCACCATTGATCTTCCTGACCATCTGGATAGTTGATATCCAGAGTGACTTTTTCATTCTCTGAACACTATAGAATAGAAAATAACTTTTCAATGGTACTGAACCATTTCTCAGCAACTAATAGTTTAGCATAACAACTGAATGAAGGTGTTAATTGCCTCATGAATGACTCAACATATCATTATTACCTCCTTAGGTCATTTGGATGTTCATCATGATTCATAGCTACAGAAATTTAGTTGATCATGGTAATGAGTTTTTTCATTCCATATACCATAAAATTAGGTTTCTCAATAGAAAAATTATTTAATTTTCCATTGAATTCCTCATTAGAACATTTCCTTTGGGTTATTATAATTTATTAAAACCAAAAATCACATAGTAGGACACAATCATTATATTGGGAAACCTCATAATCATGAAAATCATTTCTAAAATGTCTAAATCATGACACCTTCCTTTTTAATATGTAAAACCTTAGGTCTATCTGAGGAAATCCATAGGCATTATATATTTAAATATATCATTATTGTACATTGAGAGTTTGTTAATTCTAAAATAATATCCCTTGGGAGTGTCAAACCAGGTTGGAATAAAGGCTCATTATTCTGCAATAGTTCTCTATTGAGTCTAGCTCAATATGGTGTTTTCAAGGTTGTTACCCCTATGTACATCTGTTTCAGATCCACATCCACTTATATTATATAGATAGGGATTTATTTCTCAGAAACCACACATTCTATCCTTTACCAAAATTTCAGGACATTTTCCAAAACTTTAACTCATCCTTATACTTATACTTAAAAACATAACTTGACATATCCTTATAAATATTCCTCAGGATCTCAGCAAATTTTCTCAACCTAGTATCTAAAGGTTAATAAAACTATTCATTTTATACCAACTATTGTAACCTGGGATTAACATACTTGGTTATTATGTCAATTTATATGAATATTTAGTCGATTTCAAAAATGCATTGCCAAGGGCCATAATAGTTTAGTGTATTTTGAAACTTGAAAATGTAATCTTCTAACTTGTTGAAAGATATTAAACATCTCCCTTAAAGATAATCCTCTTTATTACTCCTACTTAAAACCTTTATTCATAACTAGGGTAATGGAAACATAAGAAATGGGTGACATTAGAAACATAGTAAGGTCAAACAAGGGAGATTTGTAAGTATAACATGAGAATAAGGGTATGAGAACATGATCAGAACATTATAAGATCATACACTACATATCAAAGATCATAATTAAGAGATGTGGAATAAATATTGGTCGTTCATAAGACAATAATCATAAGGGAATCCATAGAATAATCCATGAGAGCATAATAGAGGAATAAGACATTAAATGGTGGCATATAGATAAGCATATAAAATCCTTTGTCAAAGATAGCTACCAAGACCTTTACAACATGTTAGGTTTGGGATAATCACATGTGTACCTACATCAGGATTGGGATTCCCTCCCATTTACCCTTTGTTTCATGTTTGGGATGCCCTTCAGTGTACCCTCTTGTCTCAGGCTTGGGATGTCATCCCATGCACCCTCTTGTTTCGATATTGTCATATTCTCATCTATAACCTCTTTTTTCATGCTTGGGTTCCCTTTCAGGTACTATATTATTTCAATCTTGCGATGTCCCATTGTATACCCTCTTCTTTCAAGCTTTGGATGTCCTCTCGTGTGCCCTCTTGTTTTACACTCAGGATTCCCTCTTGCTTTAATCTTGCGATGTCGTTCTATGTACCATCTTGTTTCAAGAATGGGATTCCCTCTTATATACCCTCTTATTTAGAGATTGGGATGCCATATCATGTACCCTTTAATCATATAAAAACATTTATCACTACCAAATTCATTATATAGAGATATAGGTATCACCCATTACATAATGAAATCATACATGAATGTGAATCCAGATAACAAAATATTCATCATATCATGACCCATAAAAATAGATTGGTTTCATAAACATCATATTATAACATGTGAAAAAGAGACAGGTTTCATAATGCTTTCTTCATAGACTAATCCATGAAATGAAGTGGGTTTCATAAGAATTTTTTTATGGTATAACCCATGGAAGAGAAAAAGGTTTTATTAACAACATGTAATCTTAATCCTACAAAATTCAAAGATAGAATATGAATGGTTTCCTTGGATCATATCCCCAATAATGAATAAACTATATAAAAGGGGTTTCATCTTATATGGAAAATAATTTTTAAAGGATTGTTCAAAACATTTCTTGAGAAAAATATGCTTTTAGCTTTGAAATTTTTATTTTAAAACATTAAAAGTTATGAAAACCTTTTTCTTTGAAAATAAAAATAATAATTATAAATGAATATTTTAAAATCATGTAAATCACTTAAACATAAAACATTTTCGAAAATATTTGTCTTTTAAAATAGATTTTAAAACTTATAATGGAAGATTTAAAACATTTTAAAAACCTTTTTGATATATAACACATATTTAAAATACTTTTCCTTAAAAACCAGCTAAAAATATAATTTAAAAATATTTTTGAAAACATTTTTTGGAAACATGGTTTTTGAATAAAGCATATTTCTAACTGAAGATGGAAATACAGTGGGATTTTCTTAAAAATATTTTATTAGTTATAGTTAGTACTACAGAGTTGAAAATAATAAAAATACACAAAGATATCTTGAATAAAATGAGGGGAAGAAAATCATGATAATTCTTAAGATATGCACTCTCACAGTGCATCCACAAGACCCATGATCAAATCCAGTTAGAGGCCTATTTCTTGTTTTACAGTGGAATTACTGTAGCAGGTATTGTAGAAATACTATAGTAGTAATGTAGCCGTCATTGTAGCAGGTACTCTTCAATACTATAGCAGCCATCACTATTCATCTATTTCAGCCTTTGGGCCACTGGTTTGGTCCTCATGTCCTCCAAGGCATTTATTTCACCATGGAATTTTGGTCAGTAAGGCCTACAGGTCACCTTAAGGCCTTCAAGCCACCTCAAGTCCTTTGGGAAACCTCATGGTCTTTATACCACCTCACGGACTTCGGGCCACATGTTATAGTCTGGATGAATTCCTCTAAGACCTATAAGTCATGTAATGTCTCAAAATCCTCGATCCATGTAAGGCTTCCACATCAACCCATAAAAGTTGGATTATCAAAAATGAAAAAAATACAAGGCCTTCCGACCATTCATGGCATAAATAATCCTCATAAATTATGGTATTGCAGCAATAAACATTTACCACTTTGGTAACATTGAATCAAATTCCACATGAAATAATAACATTAAATTAAGATTAAAATATAATTAAAAGAAGTAGAACCGTGATATTACATTTAAAATGGTATTATATACACCTCATTAAAGAATATAACTTCCTTAAAAACATGTGTCTTAAATAAAGAAAATTGAGACAAAATTAATTTACTGATTGGTGACTCTCGAACCTTAAAACCCCATTAAATTGAGATTGAAGAATTGATATTTAAATACCCATAAATTTAAGGATGATAATCCTAGAATATATTCATGTAAATTATACACACCACACAAAATAAATTAGTGGTGAATAGTAAAATGTATCACAGAAATAAAAGTGAGACTAGAAATCCACTTACACTAGTGCAGAAACATGTTTAAACGTCAGTTTTTTTTCATTTTAATTTTTTTAACAAAAGTCTATAAAGGTGATGTAAAAAATAAGGTTTTCAGAATAAATTTATTTAATACAAACATTTAGTATCAGTGTTTCACTTTTTGGTCAACTTTCCAGCATCGGTCTCTATAAGAAACTGACACTGATGATTGAGTTTTTGTGTTGGTTTATATAGGCAACTGACTCCAAAAATAAGAATTTAGTGTCATATTTTAAGAGAAACCAACACTAAAATTGATCTTTAGTATAAGTTTCTCTTAAAAACCAACACTGAAGTTCAATTACAATTATTTTAAATAAATTTGATGTCAATTTTATTAAAAAATGACACCGAAAGATAAAACAATTATGGAAATAGAAATATTACACCCCCAAAAGTATCAATATTCATGTAATAGAAAACACAATATACATCAATCAAATATCAAGTATCATAGAATAAAAATCTATAAAAAAATATAATTTAAAAACATAGTAAAAAAATCATTATCTATATAATTATATTTTATACTATAAATAAAAAACACATACCTAGTAATATATAAAATATTCATTCGTGATTGTGGTTGGAGATTTATTTTGAGATCATTGTGTTCAAACACCTATTATAAAAAAAGAATTAGTTTTTGAACACTTTTTATTAGGAAAATATAATATTAATCATAAACATTTAAAGATATATACATTCTAACTTAAATCTCAATCATAATTAACAAATAGTTCGCAATAAATATCAAATATGGGTAATTTCACCATCTGTATACGAATCATAATCATTGAACATCTACAATAACATTAAATTTCATAAGACTAAAATATAGAATTCTATGACATAAAATATAAAATAATTAATATAATATTGTCTACAATAACATTAAATGTTATAAGACTAAAATACAGAATATTATGACATAAAATATAAAATAATTAATATAACTAACCTTATCAAATTCAGTTGTCAACCTAGTTTTTATTATCTCATACGTGAATAGAAGAACATAATAACCAAATTACACATATCCATTTTAACAATGGAACTATGGTTATAAAACATTAACTTGATAATAAAAACCAATATATATATATATATAATCAGAATAACATCTAATATAAAAAATAATTACCGTTACGTCCAAATATTGGATTACAATTTGGTTCTTTATCGAAAAGTGATCTTTGTTGAATTTTTTCCACAACCTACATTTTCATATATATCATCTAATAAATCATGTATAAAAAATAAGAAATAAATATAATGAACTTATAAAATAGAAGAAAACATACTTTCCTAACAAGGTGCTATATTGTTTACGAACACCACCTAATAAAGAACAAAACCAATAGAATGTGTATTCATTGAGGCATAATACACCTAGCATCTAATGCCCCCTAAAATAAAAAAAACGTTCAAAATTAATGAAATTATAATAAATATTATTTCCTAATCATATTAGTGTTTTTAACCATCATGAAAGGGAAAAACCAACACCCAATCTTTGTCTTAGATAATCTCTCACATATATATATAACTCTATCAATAGCCTTCAAATATTTTACAGTCGTTGAAATTAATTCTGGATCTATAGAACAATAAATACCAGTGATCTCATTTTTAATAAAAATCATGTGTAGATGCCTATTTAAATAAGTAATGGAGTAAGTTAATTAAAACCATCATTAATTTAAGAAATAAAACTAAACATCAATTTAATTACATGGAAAAAACTGCAACATAGGAATGCTTAGCTCTTCATAATCAATCAGATCTATGATATATTTTTCAAATATTATTAATGTATAATATCCTATTCATATATTAAACATCATCTGAAACTCATACAAATTATCCAAGGAAAAATAAGACTGGAATAATCTTTTTAACCCATCAGAAATATCAGAAG
Source organism: Viscum album (assembly GCA_963277665.1). NCBI lineage: Eukaryota > Viridiplantae > Streptophyta > Magnoliopsida > Santalales > Viscaceae > Viscum > Viscum album. Next base: position 1,039,489,280 of record OY728134.1, on the reverse strand, counting down.
TATCTACAATTGTTTTTTCTTAAATCTTTTGTTCCCATTGTTCCATTTCCATTGATTTTAGATACTCCTATATAAATTAAATGTTAGAAAAAATTATATGTAATATTCAATCACATGTATGTAATATTTAAGAAAACCCATTCCTTGTATGAAATATAATGAATAATACTAGATGAACAAACTAAAAAAGTGACCCATACAATCCCAAACCCTGGTAACCTCCTAAATAGGCAATGGTAGTATAACATTTTGATCAATAATATCATGTACTAATACTTTGAACTTACCCATCTTCATAGGCTGGTGATGTGCAGAATCACCAAAAATATATATGAATCCATACACTATAATAGTTACATGAGGATCTCTAGTATATAACTCACAGTATAAGGTAGGGTCCATGAAAGGAGATAGAGGATTTTAGTAGGCAATCTGGGTAGGTTGGTGTGGTTGGGTGGGTTGTATAGGCTGTAGAGGTTACTGAGAAGGCTGGACAGGCAGGGAAGGTTTCACAGACTATGAATGCATCATCAATTGTTCTAATATAGCCTGTACAACTAATTGAATTTTATTTCCCATGGAATATATCAAATATTTCAGCATATATTTTATGGATTCGATTTTTGTGACTCTTGATTACCTACTTTGATGACCAAAAACTTTATGTATACTAACACCTGCCTCATATCATCTTATGTTGTCAAGGTGTTCAATTTTTTATAAAGCAATGTCCTGGATGTACATCCTACCCTCAGGGATAAAATTTTTCTGTGTTGAATACTCATGAAGTTCATCCTGAAATGAAAAATTAAAAAGATATATTATTGTTGTTAATTTATAAAATTAAAAAAAACATGAAAAATAAAAAATATTTACTTACAATTCTTTCAGCTATTTATTTTTCTTTCTCTTTCACATTATTTTAATTTTTTTAAAGGTTGGGGCTGAAGTCTCATATTTATAATTAAAGGAAACCAAAGACCTCTTTAACAGGTTAGAGGGAGACCCATTACATAGCCCGAAGGCCAAATGGACATTTATCCCATTACATAGCCTGTAGGCCCAAATATTTGGCCCAGACCCATTCTGTGAATAGTACTGCTACAGTACCCACGCTGCTGGACTCCTGCATAGTACCCACAATCGCTATAGTGCCCTTATCGCCGTTATAGTTCTTCCATTGTAACAGTATCTCGGCTACTACAATAGTGATACAGTTCTGCTACAGTACCTGCGCCCAATGGGTTTTGAACCCCCATTTTTCATGTATAGTTATGGGGTGCTTACCACTAAGACAAACCCCAACTACTTAATTTTAATTTTTTATTCTTTTGGCTCTTTTTCAATTTTCATGGTGGGTGGGGGAGATGGAGGACCAAACTGTACCTCATCTGAACCACTTGTAGACTTATCTCTTGATGCTTCAAACTTCTATTAAATAATTTTTTTCTCTATGAAATGATACACTCCACATGATAATCTATATAGGTATACATTATGTGACTGGATCTCTTGATGAGATTTCCTAGAGGGATGGTATATAAAAATCAAATAATAATTAATTAGATAAATATTTGATAAATTATACAATATAAAATAATTATCATACCATAAATTCTTCATCATGTCTACTATAAATAAATTTATTCCATCTATCTTCATCAGAAAAGTGATACATCAGGCATGGGATTGCATTTTGTTTCTTTCTAAAAACAATTTTTTTGTCAAATTTGTTTTGAATCCTATCCATCAAACCACCACTAAAGAAAGACATATTTTCTTAATGGATTTATTTTCATCCAAATTGAATGTCATATGTAATTGAGTAAATTAAATAATAGTTATTTAAGATATATATTATTATAGAAATGAGATAAAATACATAAATTGAAATATTTTACTATTATGATCTCCCAAATATGATATTTCATCATCTTGTCAATGCAATTCCTATAAAGATATAAAATACTAATCCTACAATAACATCACATAGAGATATAATTGATAATCTATGTGGCATTTGGTCCAGTTGTATTATTATTATCATCAAATCTAATATGCAATCACTCGTCTCGATAAGAATGTTAGATTTTTTTAAAATGGTCCATTCCATGTTTACCACCTCAAGAATTTGATTTCTGTAATGTAAAAGAAGAAGACGACGCCGCTAAAGTTTTATTAGTTGTCCTACAATAATTTTTTTTAAATAAAAATTTTTATTTCATTAAATAATTATATTACTAAATATTTAATAATATGAAAAAATACATATTCCTTAGTACATGTTCCTCTTTATTTGCATCTATGTCTATCATTTAAACATAAAAATGTAATGAAATTATTTTCTACCTACATATTATTAGACAATTGAATAATTATAAAATAGGAAACTAGAAATATGTAATTAAAAAAAGTGTCACACATGTGTACGTTTAAAAAATGATGTTATGTTTCTTAACCAAAAACAATTAAAGGTGAACTATTAAATAATAAAATTACTTTTAAAATTATAGAAACATTTATAAATTTAAATATCAATGTTTTAAAAAATCATATGAATAGATTTAAACAAAATATAATAATTTATGTCTAGTATTTAAATGAAAAATTATTTAACCATAACCTTGGAATATAAACTTTAACACAAAAAATCATAGAAAAAATCAAATATTTATAATTAAACAAATAATAGTTATTAAAAAATAATGTTTTTACACATATAATTTTCAAAAAAGAAATATAATGTAAATATTTAGCAGATTAATTTGGATGGTAATTTAGTGTTTTCCCATTTCCCATCAACATGATCATTTCATATTGTATGCACTATGTCTGCATTATAATCATTGTTATCTAGAAATCGTGTAATAGATGAAGAAGCCTAATATTAATCAATAACATCATCATAATCCTTATCACCCAAATAGATTTATTTCCCTTCAAAAATGATAGTCTAATGATCATTTTATGGATCAATGACATAAAATATTTTATTTCATTATGTCTCCATGATATTTGGTTCCTCGTTGCAATGAAATATTTTCTAATAAACCTATTTAAACTCATATTCATAATGTTTCAAACCACTATTACTAGTAATCCAACTTCACTTAAACACTATGACTCAAAAAATTTTATAATCAATTTCCCATATGTCTTCACTGATGGATATTAAACTGCTATTTTGAATTGTACTCTTATCATTCAGTTTTTTTGTGTAAATGTGCATCCATTGATATCAAAACTAAACCATGTGATCACATTAAGAGATGGTCCAGTACCAACCTTTTCAATATTTCTGATACAGATATAATGACTTTTGATTTGAACCATAAAAAATTTATTTTTATGATCAATAATAAGCCACTTTTCATTTCTTTTTAGATATCATACCTTTAATTCAGCAATATGTGATGATATATATGATTGAACCTCATCTCTGTTGTTCAAAATGTATAAATGGGTCTATATCACTTCATCACTTGGAATTCAATTTAACTTTAGGCCTTAAATCCCTCTACCTTTATTATCAAATATCATATTTCGAGATATGGGGAGAACAATATGCTACACTTCATACAAATAATCAGTACATAACTCAAATGTGTTTATCAATTGATTATAAATAAACACTAAAACCAAATGAAAATAATGCAAAATGTTTCTATGCTCACAATGATGTTTTTTCCTAATAAATTAAATTAATTACTATTAGTGAATGATCTTATTGAAATATATAAATTTTATATTCAATAAAATGATTTTTTAATTCATCCAATATATTTTATAAGCATAAGAAAATAATAAATCCAGTTTTATGCTTAAATTTTGTATTTTTCTAAAAAAACAATTTTACCACCTTTTTATGGTACTCGTGTTTTAAAACTGAATTTTGAAACTTATAAATTTAATACAACAAAATTAAATTAATTTTTTAAATAATAACATAATAATTAGGTTTGGGTGGACTATTGGTATTTTTTTTAGAAGTTTCATTTTTTGATGAATAATTAAAAATACTGAATTTTAATTCAAAACCGCTTTTTCTACTAATGTATTTATAGGGTTAAATTATATTTATAATTGGTTTTAATGGTTAATTTGATCAATTGTACATATATATATATATATACAATTTAGTTCACTGTAATCAATTTCACATTGAGAATGGATATAAAAACATTTAAAACATTTTAACATTTTTAATTTTAAAACTCGCTTTGCCGCCCCGTCTGTGAGATAAATTTTAAAATAATTTCTTCCAATTATGTGATTTTAATTTTTAAAAATTGAATCCATATTTATAATCATAATAATTTATAATTTATAATAATTTCAACATATTTTTTGACCAAAAATATTAATGAATGTAATTAAAATTAATTACAACGATTAAGAGAAAAATTAACATAACCTGGGACTAAACCTTAATATTGAGAGACAAAATGACATTGAAAAATGTAAAAATTACATTTTATGGGTTTATTTAGACCATATATATATTTTATCTAATTTTTTTAATTATTGGATCCACTTGAGATGATAAAAACTTTGGTTTAAATTTCTAACTCAATAATTTATAAGAATGTCACTCCTCCTCCACTATAAAAAGGCTCTCAGCCCTCCCACTTATTCACACATCTCAAGATCATTGGATCCCAAAAACAATTCCCAAATATATTACCCAAATACTTACCCTAATCCTATAATACTCACCTTTGATAAAAAGAAAACCAATGATGCTTTCTAGTATAAAACAAAATGAGTTGCCCAAATAAGAGGCAACATTCTTCAATGACCACTTTTGTTTCATTTACCTCTCCAATCCTTAAATTATTCTTATTTAATAATTATATAATAAATTTATTGTATTAAATATATTTATATTTTGTTACTATAATATTAATACCTATAATTTCACAGGCATCAATTAAATGGGATATGCAATCATCGTTTGTGTGTACGGTGGACTACCGCCTCGCAACCTGATGTTGTTTGTTCTTCCATTTACCACCTTTAAAGGTTGGAAATAATGATTTATTCATATATTATAGATTATATATAATATATTTATAATATTTTTATGATTATTTATTTTTTATACAAAACATACATTCATTCTTTTCATTTTTTTGTAATACGATAACAACATTTATGGATGTGTATACTACCGCCTCCTCAAAGCAATGTGATTCATTCATGTTATACATGGAATGTGTCTAGGATAGTTTTAATAAAAATATATAAAATTTATGACATAAATATGATACTAGAATTATATTACACATAAACACAGACATACACACACAGATATATATATATATATATCATTATCACCTCATTCTTTTAAATATGACAAATAAATGAAAGTAGCATTAATGTGTATGTACGGTATCCCATCTCCATGAATGGTGAATTCCATTTCTTATCTCCAAAATTTATATATTCTTACAGATACATATATAATGAATATATATATCATTATTTACATTTTAGAGATGGTGAAATCAATATCAATATAAGATGAACAAAAATAACAAGTCAAAACATACTTGAGAAACAAGGCAATTAGCACCTAAAATAGTAAAATAAAGAAATATTATTAAGAAATGGGTAAAAATATATTATAATAATATAATATATGATATTATAAATTTGAGTATGGTTTTTTTATAATTTATTGACATGCTTAAAACCATTATATAGGAGGTTGAATGATGTTTATGCAAATGGAATCTTAAGGTAATGGATTCTGGTCTCACATTTACTTTTGTTAGGAATACACCATATTCACCACTTATATAATTTGTGTTGTGTATATAATTACCCTAATGTATTTAAAATTATTAATAATTAATTATTCATGTTATTTGGAGTTTAAATTATAATTATTTAATCTAATGGGATTTGAACTTAAAGTTACCAAGTGGTAATGAAATTTTATAACTCAATTATTTTTCATTGATTACATCCTAATTGTCATTAATATTATATGATTATGTGAATAATTAATTTCAATATATATTTATGTATTTAAAATTATATTATATGTATTAATAGTTGATACACATAGTCGATTAATTAGTTATGTCTCACTTCAATGTTATGGTCTTTTTAATAGTTTACTTTAGAATCTCATTTTATTTGTGATTGTTTACACTGAATTAACATTATAGAAAATTATTGTATAATTACACAATAAGAACATTAATTTTATTTTAATATGGTTATTCATACCTTTTTCAAGTAATAGTACAATTTTTACAATCTTTGGTACTTGAAATGTTTAAGAAAATGTTTTTAAGAGAATTTGAATCCATTTCTCTCTTTAATCGGAGATATGTTTTCTCTCAAAACCAGGATTTATAAAAATGTTTTCAAATTTTTTTTAATCCATTTCAAAATTATTTATCAAATGATTTCTTACCCTTTATATAATTTTTGATGATTTTAAAATTTATTTTCAGGGAAAAGTTTTTTCAAATTTTGTTTCAATACTAAAAGATATTTTCCTCAAAATATTTTATTAAAGTTCTTATTCTATTTCATTAATGACAACAACCCTTATTATTACACCAATGGGTATATGTAATATTTTTTACCATATTTATTATTTATCAAAATGGATTATGATTTATTTGGCTAAGGATATTATTTAATTTCACTTCCTTGATTCATTTTTATAGTTCCCTTGTAATATTCACTTTTTGGTGACCATTGAACATTAAATTTCAACCAAATACTGACATTTTTTCATGGATATGGTTATTTCCTAAATTAGGTGTCATTTTTACATAAGGTTTCAAATTTTAAATTTATTTTATTAACTGGGGAAATGTTGATAAATATGTATCTTCTACTCCATGAAGATATTTGATGATAAGGCTAATTATTCATTAATTAAATTGATTATTCGATATATGATGAATTATTTGGACTTTTATTGATGGATGGGGCTGAAACATTATATAGACTTTCGATGCATCAAAATATTCTCACGAGAAAAATTAGTTTCATGAATTAAATGGGTTTCTACCTGTAGTATTAAAATGTCTTGTGAAATGTCTTGATGGTATAGATTTTCATGTGCCTCAGACATGATGTCCAATAATTAATAATTTCCTTAATTGATATTCTAGTTATTATTTTCATCCATGAAATTTTCACATGATAAATTATATCGATACATTTCAATCTCATTTTATTCTTTAAATAGATAGTGTCTTTAGTTATTTACCATTCCATACTGTTTATGTCTTTTCCAGTTATTTAAATGGAATGTGTTTTTAGTTATATACCTTTCCATATTTTTTACACCTTTCCTTGTCCATTTATTGATTACATGGAATTTTTGTTCAGTTATTTACCATGTCATAATGATTATTCTCATTGATTCATTATTCTTCTTATATACATTACCCTTACCGAGAATTCGAGCTTACCCTTATTTTGTTTCCATTCCCCATGATTCCCTAAAGAGTACTAAGAATGATATGCAAGGATACGCTATATGGAATAACATTATTATCCATTTAAAGACCCGTAAATTTCAAGGAAAAGTTTTTTTCATAAATTATATGGGATTTTACGAGTACGTAGTTTTTGGAGGCACCTGATTCTGAGGCCTGGTGTGCCCAGAATCAATTTCTGAAGTTTAGCTCGGGTACGTTCAGTAAATGAACGAGCGGGTTTTTATATCTTTGGAATCGGTGCATGGAATTGAAATATGAGGGCACCGATGAAACCACAGCACCGGTAATTTCTTAAGAGGACCTTTACCATAGTTTTTTTTGTGTTGGAGGTGAAGTTAAAAATTGTGGATTAAATAAGAAGAGAATAAAAATGTGGAACAATTTTTATTCTTTGACTAAGGTGGTTTTATCCTACATGGGGGAGTTATGGTGGGACCCACTGTAATCCTAACTGACCATGTGAGGATAAATGTGATGTGGGGCCCACACGAGCCCCAACCCTTCAAATTCCCTATTACCCCTAACCCCCCCCCCCATTAAACTCCTTGTATTTAATGTTGGAAAACCCCTTTATCTTAATGAAGTAACTTCTCCTCTCCCACTTTAATTCATGCCAGCACACACTAAATTAATTGATTAAACCTCTTCAATTAATTTAACTAAGTGTTTGAATTTTGAAATTTTGAATGTATTGCATGATTTAATAAAATAAGGAGGAGACTTATTTTATTTTTTGGTTGGCTTGTTGTGTTGAGAATTTGAGGGGAGAGAGCTATTTTTAATTAAAGAACTTATTCTTCAACGAAGAATGCCAACTCTCTGATGGATAACGTCGACTCGGTGGCCCCAGTTTCTCCATCCTCTTCTTCCTCTGTGATAAGGGAGGAGACACAAACAATTAAGGAAATGAAGCCATCATCCGTGGTGCTTGACAACCACGAACTTTTTTTGAGGTAGGGGTTAATTTCAATTTTAATGAATTAAAATTGTGCTTTATTTTTTCGTTGAGTATCTTGTTTACTTTGGCCGAATGTTATCGTTGTAATGGGAGGAGATCATACCGCACAAACACCACTGATTTATCCTCCTATTTTTCTTGTTTACCATCGTTGACGTTTGACGAAAAGGCGGCGTGGTGTTGTTGCACCGCGCGGGGATGAAGAGGGCCGCGACTGGAGCGAACCATAGGGGTGGTGCGCGGTGTCGTCATGCCGCACCGGTGAGGTCGAAGGGACCGTGGCCTGAGCGGGACGTGGCGATGGTGCACGGCGCCGGCACGCCATGCCGGAGAATCCGAGGAAGGCCACGACTGAATCGGGCCGCGGAGGAGGGGCGCGGCGCCGTCGCGCCTCCCCGGTTGAAGAAGAGTCGCGGTCTAAGGCAGCGGCGGACACCCAAGGGGCAGCCGGTTGCACCGGCCGTTGTCACCACCTAGAGGTGGGACCCGGGGGGGGGGGTCCCACGGTTACACAAGTCCGGCCATCACGAACGGATGTTCGAAGGAAATAGGGGGGCATAGCACCCCCCCCCCCCCTCGATAGATTTTCTAGGGCGAACCCCACAGGGTCCGCCGTTTCCGCAAACAGGGGGCGGCACCCCCTTTGCGCCCTGCTCGACTAGCGTCGAGCCGCGGCCGGCTTCCGAGCCGAGCCACCATCCTGGGCCATGTCTAGATAGTCCGAGCCACGCCCAATCATCTCGGACCCAGACCTGGGTTGGGTCGACCGAGTTCGGGCTGACCTAGGGGGTATTGGGCCGGGTTGGACCGGGCCCAGATCCCCTATTTTCTGACCTGGTTCGTTCAAACGCCCATATCATGGGCTATTGACCTCCGATTGATGCACCGTCAGTTGCGTAGGGTTCCTTGGATCAAGCAGGTCGTTTCAGTATATTAAACTAGAGGTTTAGGTGACGTTTGTGTATATCCGGGTTGGTTCGAACCTGAAACCAACATGTCCCCGGGAGCAGAAACGCTTATAACTTAAGGACTGGACGCCCGAATGACGTGCCGTAAAATATAATTAAATACTCTTAGAGAGATGGTTCTTTTGGCTTAATCCACTCAAGGATTGTACACATCTAGAGTACAGTCAGGTTGGTTTAGCTTAAAAACCAACCGGGCCCCTGGGACAGAAAAGCCAATATCTCTTAGACCGGGCGTCCGATTGACACGCTATCTTTCGCATTGAGTTTCTAAAGACGAGACGGAACTCTGTGGTACATCAACTCTGGACTTCGTGATAGTTAATGTATTGACTCCTTGGCTCGTGGAGCGGACCCTCCCAGAATCGAGCGTGCTGTGTGCGGGAACCCTAGAGCTGGCTGCGATTGTGACTGTGATGACGACTGTGCTTGGATCCTCTGTGGGTTTGATAGTGATGACTACCGTACAACAATACTCTGTGGGTTCGACGGATATGACCACTATTCTTGTATACTGTGTCGTTTCGGTAGTATTGACCTCTGTACTTGTATCCTATGTGGGTCCGGCAGAGTAGCTGGTCTTGTATCCTGTGTGGGTCTGACAGCTTGGCTGGTCTTGTATACTATGTGGGTCTGACAGCCTAGATGAATCAGTGGATTACATCTGATCATCTCTATCACTATATGAAAGAATTTTACCTGTGTGACCTGAGTCTTGAATTTCAATCATTATCATCGATGTGATTGACATGATTTCCTGTGTGAATTGGGTTGTGCTTTCTTTTGTGGATTGGGTTATGCTTTCTTTTGTGGACTGGGTTGTACATGGGCTCGTGAGTTGGAGCATAACAAGAATTGATGAAAAAGGTATATGTATGGGCATATACCTAAGTAGAGTTGGTTGATAATTCGTGTTTGTATCTTTCCATTGTGGTTTATCCTTTCTGGATTCTGGGAGGCCTCCGGGGGTCTCGGGGTCCCTACTGAGTATCCTATACTCACCCCTGCATTGGCTATGCCTGCACTACATTGTGCTGGTTATAGAGGACAGACAACACTGATCATAGTTGAGGCTTGTAGAGCGGGACGGTTTTCAGAGGTGGACTATCAGGCGGAACGTACACTGAGCGGACAGACGGATTTGAGGAGCTGAGGAGACCATCTATACCCACACTTTAGGTGGGGTTTCTGGAGGACGTCTCGGTGGTTGCTGCTTTACTTTACAGATTTTGTACTTCACTTTTCTCTATTGTACTATACATTCAATTGGGTTTGTATACTGGCCCATTTACTTTCCATCACATACTTCTGTACTCAGTTTACTTAGTGTTTACTTCAGCTTGCGTACTTTTTTGTTTAGTTTTCTTATATATAGGTAATGCATTCCCTTTTATTGAGATTTACGCATTTGGTGCTAGTCGCTAGCCCCTGGCCTATGGAAGGCGGGCTTGGGGTAGTCACGACACGGGCCCCGAGGACGGGTCATGGAAAATTGGTATTAGAGGAGTCGGTTCTACTGCAGAACTCAGGACTCTGATATTTTATTCTATGTGAAGAAATAGTGTTAAGGGTATTAAGTGTCGTTATCAGTCTAGGGAGTCTAGTGTTGGTGCGGCGGCCGACATATCCATACCCCAGGACCATGAATTCCGATTTCCGACTCAGTGCACGAAAACATTGATTGCATGTGTGTTTTAAAAGTTTTCTTTGTGATTACTTTGTGTCATCTCACCACGTATATTGTATTAACCGTGGCGCACATGTTTCTTTTCAGGATTGTCCCATGATGGCAGCTAGCTAGGGTTCTGAGCTTTGTGAGAGATGACAGCCCACCGAGCGATGAGGCCTCGGTGTAGGGCCCCATTACAGCGGAGGCACCAGCGGTACCTCTACACGCCGAGCCACTGATGCCACCAGCCCCCGTAGCTGAGAGTGTACATCGCCTGAGTGCACTGCACGAGTTTCAGCATCAGAGGCCACCTAGGTTCTGTAGAGAGACAGACCCTTAGGCAGCCGAGGATTGGAAAGAGGCTATCGTCCGAGTCTTCAGATTAGTAGGGACACCAGTTGACCTCATGGTGATCCTTGCGGCGAGTCTCTTACATGCAGCAGTAGGTAGATGGTGGAGCCTGATACTCCAGGTTCATGATGAGACATCTATGCTTTGTATGGACTTCGAGAGCCTATTTCACTCAGAGTTTGTTCCAGCCACCCTCCATGCGGTGTGCATCTAGTAGTTACTACAGTTGCAGCAGGGCAGCATTTTAGTAGCCCACTAATCGATGAGATTTACCGACCTCTCACGCTACTCCACGGACATGGTACAAGACCCATTCTTCCAGGCCCAGACCTTCGAGCAGGGAATGAGGCATCAAATCAAGGATTCTATGATCTCCCTCAACATTCTGACGCAGGAAGAAGTACTAGAGCGATCTCTTCTTGTGGAGAGATTTCTCGCTCAGCCTACGCAAGCAGTGAGGCCTACCGCATGGCGACACGTAGAGGAGTCTTCTGCAGCCAGCAGTAGAAAGATGTCACAGAGGTCCAAGCAGACCAATCCATCAGGAGGGTGACCTTAGTAATCAGGCTTAGCTGTGCGAGGCACACGACATAGAGCCAGCCTTACGAGGAGAATACGGTGCTATGCATGCGGAGGGCAGGGTCACATGGCTTGTGACTGCCTGACCCGCCATGCAGACGAGTAGCAGACATTGTAGGGACCACCCAGGCAGAGGTAGAGGTTCGACCATGGTGGTCCATAGGGAGCAGGAGGACGAGGAAGAGGATCTGGATGAGCATCTGGTGGTGGATGACGTTTTGAGACTCTACCACCACCACCACCAGGAGGTCCAGCCCGACCACAGGGAGCTGGCAGACAGAGGCAGGCTCAGCTTCAGGCAGTGGAGGCCTACGACCATGATCCACCTGGGATGATTCGAGGTACTATTTGTGTCTACGCCACCCTTGCTAGAATACTTATAGACACAGGAGCGAGTCATTATTTCATTTTCGCTGCCCTTGTTCAGAGCTCGGAGATTCCGATAGAGCCTTTGGCTCGATACTTACTATTAGAGACCCCTACGAGAGAAGACTCGATGATTACACACTAGTGCTGATAGTGTGAACTTACTCTAGATGGAGAGAACTTTGGCTGGGATATTATTGTAGTGGCTTCGGGGCCTTACGACATCATCTTGGGTATGGATTGGTTATCTACAGTTCATGCTCAGATCGATTGTATTTGGCGCAAGGTTCAGTGTGTCCGCACTGATGGGAGCAGGTTCACCTTCACCGGAGAGAAGGGATCCATTGCAGCGCAGGATGGACTCACACAACAGAGAGGACAACCGATCACCCATCAGTTGGATAGCCTTATCCTTGGACTAGTTGATGTGCGGAGTCCGAGTTTTCCTGTTGTGGTGGATCAGTATGTGAACATTTTTCCTGATGACGTTCCAGGAATACCTCCTCGCAGAGAGGTAGACTTCTATATTGACTTGGACCCTGGGACAGCCCCGATATCTACCCCAACATATCGGATGGCTCTCGCTGAGCTTCGTGAGCTACGGGTACAGCTGAAGGACTTGTAGGGAAAGGGAATCATCTGACCCAGTGTTTCACCCTGGGCTTCCCCGACTTTGTTCTCCAAGAAGGCGTACGGGAGCTTGACAATGTGTTTCCACTACTGTCGCCTAAACCAGGTGACTGTGAAGAACCAGTATACTCTTCCGAGGATAGATGACCTCTTTGATCAGCTTAATGGATCACGATGGTTCTCGAAGATAGACCTCAGATCAGCCTATCATTAGCTCATACTTCGAGACGATGATGTGCAGAAGACGCCCTTCAGGTTTTGGTATGGCCACTATGAGTTCTTGGTTATGCCTTTCAGCATAACCAATGCTCTAGCAGTGTTCATGAGTATCATGGACATGATCTTGCAACCTTAACATGATCAATTTTTCATAGTATTCATCGACAAAATACTTATATACTCTAATACTGAGGAGGAGCACACCTATCACTTGTGGGTTGTACTAGACACACTCCGAGAGCACCAGCTTTATGGTAATATCTCGAAGTGTCAATTATGGATTCAAGAGGTCCACTTCATGGGGCATGTCATCTCTGAGGTGGGAGTTACAGTGGATCCTGTGAAGATTGAGGTAGTACTAGCTTGGGAGCCACCACGAGCATGACGGAAGTGCGGAGTTTCCTACGTCTGGCTAGGTACTATCAGTGATTTGTGCCAGACTTCTCCAGATTTTTAACACCACTTTCTGCTTTGACGAAGAAGGGGAAACCCTTCGTCTGGTCAGATAGATGTCAGCAGAGCTTCCAGGATCTGAGACAGAGATTGACCAGTGCACCCATTTTGAGGCTATTGGAGGAGGGCGTAGGGTACGTAGTTTATTGCGATGCATCAGGGACCAGACTCGGGTGTGTCCTGATGCAGGAGAGGGTAATGATCGCTTATGGTTCATGATAGTTGAGGAAGCACGAGAAGAACTATGCTACCCATGACCTGGAGTTAGCAGCAGTGGTCTTCTCCTTGAATATGTGGCGGCACTATATGATGGGTGAGCGCTTTACAGTCTACTCTGACCACCATAGTCTCAGGTACATCTTCTCGCAGAAGGACCTAAATCTGAGATAGCGACGATTGCTCGAGTTCCTCCAGGATTATGACTTTGAGATATTATATACTCTAGGTAAGGGGAATGCAATTGATGATGCTCTCAGCAGGAGATCAGGCATTCAGCTACTTGGAGGGGCGATAGAGCAGTTAGCCGCTTTGTAGATATCCTTCATGGATAGAGATGGAGCATCCTTCCTACATTCCCTCACAGTCACTCCTACACTACTTATGTGGGTCAGAGAGGCACAACGTGGGGACATTGATTGTGAGACGCGACATGCACAGATATCTACAGGACATGCACCTGATGGATTTTCTATTGGAGGAGAGCATGTCATCCTTTTTAGAGGACGAACCATGGTTCTAGTTACGTTATAGGAGGAGGTGCTGATGGATTTTCACACTTCCCCATTGGCAGTACATCCAGGAGTAGCGAAGATGTACCAGGATCATAGACAACAGCACTGGTGGCCGGGTATGATGAAGTCTATGGTAGAGTTCGTTTCTCGATGGCTCACCTGCCAGTAGGTGAAGGCGGAGTACCAGGTACCAGCAGGTTTGGTGAAACCCTTAGAGGTCCCAAAGTTGAAGTGGGATGGGATATCTATGGATTTTGTGATGGGATTTCCATGTAATTCCAGAGGATGTGACTCCATCTGGGTGATTGTCGACCGACTCACCATGTCGGCCCACTTCTTACCTATCAGAGAGTAGGGCTCAGTGGAGAGCTTGGGATGCCTCTATGTTCAGGAGATCGTACGGCTTCATGGTGTGCCATCATCTATCGTATCCAATCAATATGTTCGCTTTACTTCCCAGCTTTGGAAGGGGTGGCAAGAGTCATTTTGGACGCAGCTATGCTTGAGCACCACCTTTCACCCTCAGATGGATGACCAGACAGAGAGAACCATTCAGACTATCGAGAAATGCTCCATGCATGTGTCCTCGACTTTGATCTTACCTGGGAGGATCACCTACCTTTGGTGGAGTTTGCGTACAACAACAGCTACCACCCCACCATTGGGATGGAATTATACGAGGCATTTTATGACCGACCATGAAAATCACCTCTGCGCTAGACAGACCCTAGGTAGTCAGCACTTGTAGGACCAGAGATGGTCCAGGCTATGACAGAGAAGGTACAGATCATCCAGGAGTGGATGAGGACTGCACATAGCCTACAGAAGTCCTATGCTGATAGGAGGCGGAGACCACTGGAGTTCGAGGATGGCGACCACGTTTTATTACAGGTCTCACATAGACGTGGATTGCGGAGATTTGGTCGGGGTGACAAGTTATCTCCGCGCTTCATCGGACCCTTCCAGTTTCTCAGCAGGATAGGCGAGGTGGCTTATCGCGTACCTCTTCCACCTCAGTTTCACTGGGTGAATGACTTCTTCCACGTACCTCAGCTGAGGAGATACATGAACAAACCAATGCATATCATCGACCACGTAGAGCTGTACATAAATTACGAGGCCGCATTTGCGGAGGTCCCGGTGGAGATCGAGGATCGACGAGAGCGGGTCCTACATGGATGGTCGATTCCTCTAGTGTGCATCAGGTGGCAGAACGAGAACCTACAGGAGAGCACATGGGAGCAGGAGGCTTAGATGAGTGCACAGTCCCCTCATTTGTTTTCCTAGTTCAAGATGTAGATTTACGGGGATGTAAATCCCTGATGTGGGAGTAATGTAAAGACCCGTAAATTTAAAGGAATTTTGTTAAATTCTATGGGATTTTACGAGTATGCAATTTCTCATGGCACCGGATTCTGAGTCCTGGTGTGCCAGGAATCAATTTCTGAAATTTAGCTTGGGTACGTTAAGTAAACGAATGAGCGGATTTTTCTATCTTTTGAACCGCTGCTCGGAATTGAAATCTGAGGGCACCGATGAAACCGCAATGCCGGTAATTTCTTAATAGTACCTTTACCGTAGTTGCATTTGTGCGGGAGGTGAAGTTAAAAATTGTGGGTCAAATAAGAAGAGAATAAAAATGTGGAACAATTTTTATTCTTTGACATAGGTGGTTTTATCCTACATGAGGGAGTTATGGTGGGACCCACTGGCATCCTAACAACCCATGTGAGGATAAATGTGAGTTGGGGCCCTCATGTTCCCCAACCCTTCACATTCCCTAAAACCACTTAAACCCCCCCCCCCCATTAAACTCCATGTATTTAATATTGGCAATCCCCTTGAACTTAATGAAGTAACGTCTCCTATCCCACTTTAATTCATCACAACATACACTAAATTAATTGATTAAACCTCTTAAATTAATTTAACTATGTTTTTGAATTTTCTAATTTTGAATTCATCGCATGGTTTAATAAAATAAGGAGGGCCTTATTTTATTTGTTGGTTGGCTTGTTGTGTTGAGAATTGGAGGGGAGAGAGCTAGTTTTATTTGAAGAACTTCTTCTTCAATGAAGAACGTCAACTCTCCATCGAAGAACGTCAACTCAGCGGCCCCTGTTTCTCCATCCTCTTCTTCCTCCGCAACAAGTGAGGAGACACCAACGACGATGGAAACGAATCCATCATCCACAGTGCTTGAAAACCGTGAACTTATTTCGAGGTAGGGGTTAAGTTAAATTTTAATGAATTAAAATTGTGCTTTGTATTTTCATTGAGTATCTCGTTTACATTGGCTGAATGTCATCGTCATAAAAGGAGGAGATCGGATGGCACAAACACATCCGATTTCTCCTCCCCTTTTTCTTGTTGACCATCGTTGACGTTTGAGGCGAAGGTGGCGCGGTGTCGTTGCACCGCGTGGGGACGAAGAGGACCTCAGCCAGAGCAGGACACGGCAGTGGTGCGCATCACTGTCGCACCGCACCGGTGAGGCCGAAGGGACCACGGTCGGAGTGGGCCGCGGAGGTGGTGTGCGGCGCTGTCGCGCTGCGCCAGAGAAGCCGAGGAAGGCTGCGACGGACGCCCAAGGGGGGCCGGCTATGCCGGCCGCGAGCGCCACCTAGAGGCGGTACCTGAGGGAGTCTCACGGTTACACAAGGCATTCCATCATGGACGGCCGTTCGAAGGAACGGGAGGGGGCATAACCCCCCCCCCCCCCCCCCCCCGACAGATTTTTTAGGGCGGACCCCACAGGGTCCAACGTTTCCAAAAACAGGGGTGGCGCCCCCTTTGTTCCCCGCTCGGCCAGCGCTGAGCCGCAGCAGACTTTAGAGCTGGGTCGTAGGCCGCCGTGCTAGGCCATGCTCAACTGGGCCACGCCGGTCGTGGGCCGGGGCGGGTTGACCCAGTTCGAGCTGCCCCAGGGGGCATTGGGCCGAGTCGGACCGGGCCCAGATCCCCTATTTTCAGACCAGGTTCGTTCAAACGCTCATATCTTGGGTTGTGGACCTCCGATCAATGCACCGTCAGTTGCGTAGGGATCCTTGGGTAGAGAAGGTCGTTTCATTTTATTACACTCGAGGTTTCAGCAATGTTTGGGTATGAACGGTTTGGTTTGAACCCGAAACCAATCGGGCCCTTGGAGCGGAAACACTTATAACTTAAGGATCAGACGTCCGAATGACATGCTGTCAAATACGTTGAATTCCTATTGGTGAGATGGTTATTTTGGCTTACTCCACTCAAGGTTTGGATGCAGCTGAAGTAAGTTTGGGTTGGTTTAGCCTAAAAACCAAACGGGCCCCTAGGACGGAAAAGCCAATATCTCTCATACCTGGTGTCTGATTGACTCGATGTCTGTCACGTTGAGTTCCTAATGATGAGACGAAACTTTTTGATACATCAAATCTGGAATTCATGATAGTTGATGTATCAACCCATTGGTTCATGGAGCAGACCCTCCCGGAATCGAACGTGCTGTGTGTGGGAACCCTAGAGATGCCTCCAATTGTGCTTGTGACGACGACTGTGCTTGGATCCTCCGTGGGTTCGACAGCGAAGACTATCGTATTGGAATCCTCCGTTGGTTTGATGGTGATGACTACTATTCTTGTATCCTGTGTGGGTCTGACAGTATTGAACTCTATACTTGTATCTTGTGTGGGTCTGGCAGAGTAGCTGGTCTTGTATCCTGTGTGGGTCCGACAGCTTGGCTGGTCTTCTATCTTGTGTGGGTCTGATAGCCTAGTTGAATCAGTGGCTTATATCTGATCATCATTATCTCTATACGAAAGAAGTATAATTGTGTGAGTTGAGTCTTGACTTGAAATCATTATCATCGATGTGATTGACATGCTTTCTTATGTGGATTGGTTTGTGATTTCATGAGTGGATTGGGTTATGCTTTCATGTGTTGACTCGGTTGTACTTGGGATCGTGAGTTGGAGAAGAACTGGAATTGTTGACTAAGTTATATGTTTGGGCATATACCTAAGTATAGTTGGTTGATACTTCGTGTTTGTATCTTTACATTTTGGTTTATCCTTTGTGGATTTTGGGAGGCCTTTGGGGGTCTCGGGTTCCCTACTGAGTATCGTATACTCACCCCTGCACTAGCTATACCCGCACTACATTGTGTTGGTTTCAGACGACGGACATCGTTGATCGTAGTTGAGGCTTGAGGAGAGGGATGGTTTCCAGAGGTGGACTATCAGGCGGAATGTTCACGGAGCGGACGGACATATTTGAGGAGTTGAGGAGACCATCTGTACCCACCCTTCAGGTGGGGTTTCTGGAGGACGTCTTGGTGGTTACTTATTTACTATACAGCTATTGTACTTTACTTTTCTCAGTTGTACTGTACTTTCAGTTGGGTTTGTACACTAGCCCATTTACATTCTAGAACTTACTTTTGTACTCATTTTACTTAGTGTTTACTTCAGCTTTCATACTTTGTTGTTTTGTTTTCTTATATATAGGAAATGACTTCCCTTTTATTGGGATTTACGCCTTTGGTGCTAGTCGCCAGCCCCTGGCTTATGGAAGGTTGGATTGGGGTAGTCACGGTATGGGCCCCAAGGACGGGTCGTGACAATCCACACCAAAAAAAATTATATTGTATTTGTGTATTCATTTGTAATACAACATTGTGTTTGTATATCGTTTACCAAAACTACTTAACTATTTGGTCCTTTGGGGTTTTCTTTACTTTTTTCTTATGCCAATTTAATTGTATCATGGAACCGACTTTGGGATTTTGGGATCTTGGTCACTACATTAAGAATTACATGAAATTTAGAATATTCAAAAGATTAAATTATGTTGAAAAAATATCACAAAATCTCGAGGTGATAAATAAATGAACCATGAAATTTTAATATTTAAATATGACTATTATAGTCTAGACATTAAATTGGTGGGTATAAATAGGAATAAATAATCTATCAAATATATATAGTTTTCCTAGTATCATATAAATAAATTGAAAAATTATTAGAAAATAATTGCCCATCTTTTAATAAAGTAATTCTATTCTTTAAAAATATGTTTTCTTCAAAAAATATTTTTATCACTTTTTGAAAGAAAAAATTTTGACTAATGTTTAGAAATTTTTGAAATTTTATTTTATAAAATTAACATCATTTTTTAAATCATAAAATTAAAATTATATTATGATTGATTTTTTAGAATTTTCTAAAAAGATTTATTTTCCAGTGAATTGTGAAAAAAACAGATTTTTATTAAAAACTATATTTTTTCAGGAATGTAAAAAGTTAAATTGTAAAAATAGATATATAATATTATAAATAATCCTATTTTGTTCTTTAGAATCAATTTTTTTAATTTGGTATGAAAATATTTTCATACGTAAAAATGTATTTTTCCGAAAAACTATTTTTATTTGCAGAATTTATTTTAATCTTAGTAAATTAAATTGATTGGTATTAGAGATTGATTTTAATTAAATATATATATTATATATAAAATCAAATATTTTAACATTAAACTAACATTTTTCTTGGTATGGTATAATAATAAATCTAGTTTTATGTTTAAAAACTATATTTTCTAAAAAAACTGTTTTCATCACATTTTGAACACTTTTTTGAAAATTAATTACTACCGCATAAATAAATTGAACCTTGAAAAATTTATTCCATATTTGGAATTATGAGGTTTAAATATGGTAAATATGGTCTTTTTATTTGTTGTCAATATGAATAGTAATCATGGTAAAATTCACCATCTCATTAAATGGTAAATCGGGTTAATCTATGTTAAAACTAAATGATAAGACCATAATATTTCATCATAATTACCATTGGTTGAATATAATTCTATTATTATCACCTTTATATTGAACATGATTTGTTTAATGGATACTTTTCCATTAAAAAGTCCTATATAAAATTTAATGTAATGAAAGTTACAAAATGTCAATCTCTTAGTTTTTAATATCTCTTATGTGTTCACATAGGGAAAAAAGTTATAAATGAATTTAAAAATCTATCATAAGAATAATGAAATTATTTTTATGATGATAATTTATTTATAGTTTTAAGAAATTTATAATTACCTTTAATTCTTATGCAATGCCAACACATTATTTCTTCAATTAATAGAAAAATAAAATAAATGATTTTTAAAAATATAGAAATAATATAATTTGAGTAATTTATAATATTCCATGAATTTTTTTGATATATATATATAATATTTTTTATGTGTAAAAAGATTATATTATAATGTCATATTTATCTTAATCCCTTTAAAGACAAATTAAATGAATAGAGTTAAAGTTATTATTAATGATATTTTATAAAAATAATATTTTTTATATTTTTTATTAAAATATTTAAAATTTATAAAATTATGGAAATAGGAAAATAAGGATAACATATGGTGAAAAATTTAATCATTTTTTCCATTTATGATACAATAGTTACCTTATAAGTAAAATTATAACCCTTTAAAAGTAAAAACATTGTTATTGTGGTTAAGGTTAAAATGGTATGACTAAGGGGTTAAACCAAAAGTTAAGGTTTAAAACACCACTTAAAACTATCCAAATTCTATTATTTTATTGTATTGAAACCACATCCTACCTTATATTTTAATTTTTCCCTTAAATCTATGTCATATTCCAATGTTATGTTCTCATGGATTATATTCTTTTATTCCGTTATGATTTATGTCGTATGAACTGACATGATTTATTCCATGAATCATGTTTATGATATTTGATAAAATTGGGTATAAAATTTTTAATTAATCATCATTATCTCATACCATCATGATTATCTTATTCTTTCATATGATCATTGATTCATATCTCCCATGTTTACCACATAATGAGCACCTGAGATCACCCTTTCTTATGTTTCATTTCCCCAAGTTATGAAGAACGGTTTAAATAGGGTATGTCTATAAAAATTACGGATTGTGAAGATAATTATGGGATATGTTTAATATCATTCACAAAATAAGAATATTGTGTATTTAGTCTCTAATTTCCCTAAAACTCTACGGTCATCGAGCACGTATTTTGGAAATGTAATGACTATGAATCTAAAAAAATGTGAATTCATGCTTCAAAATACTAGGTCTCTATAATTTACCAAATGGTTTTCTTGTTTTTCTTTGTTTTATAATGTAAAGGAAGTGTTTCTATCTAAAAATAATAATTACATAGTTTTTTACAAATATTTAAATTGTGGATATAATTTTAATTACTAAAATGTAATTTTCATGGGTTTTAGATCATTTATCTATACTTTAAAAATATTATTTTTCATATTTAAATGTTTTTCCTAAATGGTTTTGAATTTTTTAGTGAGAGAAAAATATTGAAAATTATATTTTTAATAAAACTTGTCTGTTGTGAAACATGAGAAATGACATAGCTTTTTTGTAAATAGTATTTAATGGTTTTTTGGGATTAGGTGTATTCAATTAGTTTATTTGGGTTTAAGTGTTATTATGTTAAAGTTGTATTATATGTGAAAACCATGGAATGTTTTGATTTGACCTCTAAAGATTTTAAAATATTTAGTTTTCAAAATATTGAGTTACAAATTTTTTAAAATAGGGACGATGTATTTTAAAGGGCCTCTTTAAAATAAAAAAAAACTTTCAGATGAGGCATAATTAATTTTTTCAATAATGAGCTTTTATAATGGTTTTATATATGTTTGATTGTAATTTTTTCACGAATGTTACATATTAAGTTTTTACTATGACATTTGTTATAAAATATGGTGTCTTTGGGTGACAAAAGCATAGCCCAATGATCTTAGATTAGGTTGATGGTTTTTCTATGATTGCATCAATATTGTTGGGGGTAGAGTTAAGTAATACATATGAACCAAAATTATTTTTATTTAAATTGTTTTAACTATATGTAGATATGTACGTTTCATACTCCTAGTAGTATCTTTTAGTTAATGAAATGTTTGGGATTGACAAGTGAGTTGAGTTCCTAACTTTAACCTTTTGTTGATATGACCTCAATTTTAAATAAGTGTTCAGGTGAGATGTTTAAATTCATGTATGACTTAGTAGTAAATGGTTGTAACTGAAGTATCAATACCAATGAGTTATCTTGGATTTTTTTTAAATGTTTTCTTCGTCTATGAAAATAGATTTCATTTGGGGAATAAAAAATATTTGAGTGAAAACTATGGAGTTATATTAAACCATTTCTATATGGAAAGACTAGTTACTAACATGACTAATGTAGTATAGCTTATATATATGAATTATAGGAGTTATAATTTCATGTGTTGAAAAGTAAAAACATGGTATTAGGTTTTGATTTGATTAGTAAATACATTAATCTAACAATATACTGAAAGTGTATGATCCCATATTCTTCTTTGTATGTCTCCAACTGAGTTTTTCATTAAACTTATTTCATTTGATTTTTTCCTTGTATTTAAACCTTGGTAGTTTTGTTTCATCATGGACTTCTATTAGTTTGAATATATGTATACTTGGTTTGAGAGGAAACTTGAGAGAACTGGTGAGGATCTACATGGTATTGATTTTTAGGGGTTCCTATTTGTTTGAATTAATAAAGTTTGGGTATAAATGGATCAAATGTTACCAAGGATTCTTGGTATGTTAAGAAACCTTAAAGGATTTGGGGGTTTTATAGGGAACCTATTCTAAAATATTCTCTAGAGGAAAATTCCATGACATGTAATTATACTACACGATGTGTACAATCATCCAGACAGATGTTCTAATTGGTAAAAGGAGTGAACCGATTTCATAGCATGAAATGAGTGCATGCTGTGAAACCAATTTACATGTCATGTAATGTTTGGGGGAATTAAATACTAACCCTAGAAAATGAATTTTTCATTATATCACTTAAAAATAAGGAATCTTCATGTAAAGGCATTACATGTGGTGTAATATCCTGACCAACAATTTAAATAGTGTTGTACTGGGTATTTTTCTCATACCTCCATGTGAAATTTAATTCTCTTTACCTAGGTCGACTCTATAGGCATTTTGAAGTCTCATCTCCCATTATGGATGTCTCATTCAATAAATAAATCTCTAGTAAGTTTTTTTGTTTAGGTTTTCTTCGTTCTTCTCTTTCTCTATGATTGTTGCAATGTAAATCTCTTGACCGTGTTTTTTTTGGGGTTTGGTCTCATTGTTTCATGATCTAGGTTTTTTCTTTTCTATTTTATGAACCTTCATTCTTGTTGGTGTTTTCCATTGGAATATTTGTTTGATCACTGGATAAATGTAGGGAGGTCTAAATCAAATCCTATGGTATGTTCCTTTTATGGAAGGTATGAAATATTATGTGATTGCACCAAGATAATTTGTGCATTAATAAATGGAATATTGGGTATCATTAAATAATGTATTATAATGCTCATTGGATTCATTCGGATCAAATATCTTGATACATGACTTGGGGATACCCACAAGTATGCCTACCTTTAATCATTTAAAAACTAGATAAAGGATTAAAGTTCGAAATTGACATAATATGCATATGGGGTAAATGATTATGATAGACTTACCATGGAATGATTCTGATATCTTACTTGATATGATTTATTGATAAGGATGTTGATTAAGTAATATTTTGGTATAACAAAAAATCATTTGTGATTGATTGGGATAGTCACATGGTAAAATGGTAAATTATGATTTATTATTTTTTAATGATGTGTGATATGGTAAATGGTAACTTAAAGAATTAACTATATTTAATTGTTATGTTATGAAGTGATTTTTTGTTTTTATATCATGTGATGGTTTGATGATGAAATGATTATATACTAGGTTTTGGTCCAGAGGAACAAATGCTCATATAAAGGGCTTGGAACCAGCATTTGAAATACTTATATAAAAGTCTTGAGCATGGAGGCTTAAATGATTATATGTTGGGCATGGCTCTGGAAGCTGAAATGATTATATATAGGGTTTATCCTAGAGATTGAAATTCTTAGATAGAGGGCTTGGACCCGGAGGCTAAAATTTATTATATATAGGGTACTTATTACCGATTATCAGTATATTCCTAATGGGGTATAACCTAGGACACGAGTTTGTGGTTCTAATGGTATCACTACATGCTGAGATATATTATGGCATGGTGTTGAGGAAGGTTATTTATTGTATTACATAATTGTTGAATTATTTAACACATCTATTTATTTCCTTATTTTATTAACTTATTATTGGAAAGGTTTTACTTATACATGGTGGTGTCGACCTACTGAGTTCTACTAACACCCTATCCTGGCTATCTTTTGGTACCTGAGATGATTACATGGATTTGGGATTGGACAATGTAAAATGACCTTATGGTTCACTGTTCATTGTTGTATAGGTTGGATCTTGGCTGTGGGAAAGACAGGGGTTTGAGACTGGTTCTTTTGAGTCTTTATTTGGGTATTTATAATTTTATATGTATTTATTCAGCTTAACCATTAGTTACATTCTAACATGTCATTAAATTTATTCTTTCATTATTTATTGGATTATTTAGTTGGCATTTTTTTCTTCATTATTATGTTATGTAGTATTGTTTCCACACTCTAATATTTATTTATATTATTATTTTCCGCTTCATGGAAACTCTAAACCAGGGGGTATAGTCTCCCCACTATACTCATCACACACCCTACTAATATTTGGAGGCCTCTAGCATACAAGGAGGCACACATGAGATCGTGTTACCAACCCAGTTTTTTCATGAGAGAGACAGTCATAACTGGGGACATTACAATGTGGTATTAGAGGTCCATGTTTCTTTTATATTTCTTTACTCTTCTAAAATGTAATAAAGGGGTCTAGGGTTTGTAAAGACTTAATAATTATATCATTCGTGGGAGTATCTAACCCACGTTTAGGGGAAATCAGAGTGCCCAGGGATCTAATTATTGTTCATGAAGTTTTCCTGTTATAATTTTTTTTATTGATCCTTGGGTGACTCTCATGTTGGGTGCTTTTATTTATTATTGAGATTTATGTTATTCACCTGGTATGTCACAATATGAATATGCGTTCATCATGACAAGCATATAGGGATATAAATATTAGCATGAATTATTCATTTTAGGGATATAAATATTGCATGTGATATATTTTCCTATATAAACTGTGAACTGGGATACCTATTATACCTAATAAAAAGAATAAATGAACTATTATGTTATTTAATTTCACCTATTAATCTATTATAGAGAGACCTTGATTTAGTGATTCTTTGTTTTTGTCACCTATCATGGTTTACCTTATTGTTATCCAGTGATATAAGGAGTTTGTTTGTCTTGTAGTGAAAATGCATCATCGTCTTCCTTGAATTGAGCATTTGGACAATGGAAATTGTCATGATTATAACATAACTAAACCATATATTCCAATAGCTTCTGAGGATCCGATGATTATTCATTGTCAAAATTACTTTCTGAGGATCATGAAATCTATGGAGAGGGAGACTATTCACACTGTAACTTTGATGTATGAGCTGATGAGAGAGTTTCAACTACAGTATCATCCAACGTTTAGTGGGGAGGGTGGCCCCTAGAGTCTAGGAGATCATCAAACACATCAATGAACCCATATATAAGTGGGTGATACTTACTTTATATATTCTCTATGGACCTTCTTGGAAATGGTGAGACATTCCTAAGAAATATGGGATGTAGGAGGAATTATCTTGGAACAAATTCGAGGTGAATTTATTAATTTACATATATCCTAAGACATTTTGGGATAATAAATCTCATGAGTTATTTTACCTAACACATGATATCATGTTAGTGATATAATAAACATGATATTTAACGAGCCTATGGTGCTTTGCGCCATCTTTAGTAGCTGATGACATCTATATAGAGAGACATTTTCAAGATGGGATTCACTATGAGATCGGGATGTAGGTGAACATATTTCATCTAATTAGTTTAGAGGATGTGATGAGTTACACACTCATCACAGAAGGGAATTAGAGAGAGGCCACTAAAAGCAACCGGGCTATTTTATTTGGGTGATATAGGAACTCTTCTTCTAGTGAAAAGAATAATCTCTATAAAATTTATTTTTCTGTAAGTAGTGGGAAGAATAGTCAGGGTAGTGGGATGCCATCTCAATACCATGTTCCATTGTAGTGTTTTTAGTGTGGCATGTTTAGAAACAATTGAACAGAGTGTTTGTTCCTGGTGTTGGAGTTCCGTGCTCATCGTGATATGGTCCACTTGTAGAATTTTTGTAGGGTAATATAGAAATAGATTGATGTTAGGGGACTAGGGAACAAACCTTAGTCTGGAAGGGGCTCATTTACCACTTAGCAGACTGGTAGATGGAGTTCAACAAGATGTTAAAGTTGAGACAAGGGATGAGGTACCCCCATTCAAGAGCAACAACACCATCTAGAGGGAATAGTATAGGGGAGTCATACTAGATCCCAATCCAGAGGGGCATGTCAGTTTCATGTGGTGCAGTATGCTCCAATCAGTTTGAATACACGACAATCTACTGTCAGAGGGATGATTCGAGTATAATCTATGCTAGATTATGTATTTTATACAAGAGCATCACATTAATTTATAAATTTTATTTTTGTAAATGGATTGGTTTTGTCTATAGAGATAATAGATGGGGTTATGAATATTGACACACCATTGGGAGTGCGGTCAGATGGTATCAAGCACTACAACGAGTGTTCTCTTGAAATTGGTGGAAATCAATTCCTTTGGGATCTTTTCATGTTGGAAATGATATTTTTCTATTTTATTATTAGTATAGATAGTCTATTTCAATACCAGGCACCTATCATCTATTATTGAAGTAGAGTTACCTTTCTATCTCTAGATGGGGGTAGAAATACTCACCAGGGTGAGTGGGATCTTCTGGCTAGCCATGCATGACCAATTAAATAAAGATTATATTTTCTCATGGATCTAGTTGCAAGACATGTTATGAATGATATATGAATGCATTATGATATTTTTCCTCTAGAGGTGTACTATTTTTAGGACGGCTTTCATAAAGATTTATCTATCTAACCTCCTGAGTGGGAGATTGAGATCATGATCAAGTTGGTTCTATGATCTAAGACGGGTTAATTTCCTCTTTATAGGATGGAACTAGTTGATCTTATTTAGTTAAAAGTTTAGTAAGAAGATCTAGAATCCAAGGGTCCTATATAGACTACTACATCTCCATGAGGTTCTCCAATTCCTTTTGCTAAGAAGGATGATAGAACATTGCGCTTATGTGTGGATTATCAGAGATTGAACTAGATGACAGTTAAGAACCAGTATCCGATTATGTGCACTGATGATCACTTTGATCAATTGAGTTATTCCAAGATTTCACCCAAGATCAACTTGAGGTCATGGTACCACTAGTTGAAATTGAGTACATCAAATATACCTCAAACTACTTTTAGGTGTAGGTATTGTGTGTATGAGTTTGGGTGGATTCTCTTTGGTTGGAATAATGGACCAGTGGTATTCATGGCATTGATGAATAGGACCTTTCATCCTTTCCTAGATCATTTTGTGGTATTTTTCATTGATTATATTTTAGTGTACTCCTAGTCTGTAGATAATCATGCCCAACATTTTCACATCATCCAGGTTACATTAAGAGAGCATCGACTTTACAGAAAGCTATAAAAATTTAGTTTCAAGAATGATAGAGTGCACTTATTGGACCATGTTATTTTAAAGGTAGAAGTATCTGTTGACCCAAAGAATGTTGCAGCCATTGTATCATTGGAGAAATTCTAGAATGTCTTCATGATTCAGATTTTTCTTGGTTTAGAAATATTTTTTCAGTGTTTCATCCAAGACTTCTTCAGATTGATGGTACTTATATATGGGATAACCAATATGGGAGTGAATTTTTTTTGGTCAGATGCTTGTGAGGGATATTTTTAGGAGCTGAAAAGAAGGATGACCTCTTCACCAATCCTCAATTTTAATATGTTAGGAAAAAAACTATATTGTGTACTGTAACTCTTCCAAAGTGGGACTCAGAGTAGTTCTGATCTTGGAGGGTCAAGTGGACTCTTATAGCTTCATACAGCTAATATCGCATTATATAAATTAACCTACTCAAGATATGGATCTAGTTGTAGTGGTACACACACTAAGATGTTGGATTAATTATCTTTTGGGAAAGAGGTTTGTGGTGTACACTGATCGCAAGAGCCTCAAGAATATCTTTTCTCAGTGAAACATGAACCTTTTGTAGATAATGTGGGTTGAATATCTTCATTATTTCAAATTAGAGAAAGATTATTCATTGGGAAATAGAAACAATAATTGTCGATTCTTTGATCTAGAATACATATTTAGAGGTAGTGAGTGAGTCTTGTGATGAGTGGAGGCTAATGGAAATTTTCATAGAGATGCACTATGATGTTTAGGAGTCTTAGGGATGAGTAGCTATAACTTCAACATCTATTATATCTTTTCTTCTTGACCATATCATGACCGAGAATTTATCAGATCCAGATAACATAGCTCTTTGGGAAAACATATATGGTGGGGATTCACCATCAATGCAGTCTCTTGGTAGTAGCAACTTTCTTCTTTTATATGGATGTGTATTGATTGCTATGAGTTTATGATAGGATATGATGAGACAATCTCATGCTTTTAGATGGGTGGTATATTCAGGGTTTTCAAAGATGTATTGAGATTACCAAAAACAATACTGGTGGCCGGGAATGATGAAAGAGGTAGCAGGATTTTTGGTGATATGTTTCACATTTCGGCGGGTGAAAGCCAAGCATCAGAGGCCTATTGGGATATTGCAGCCTCTACCAATTTCTGAGTAGAAATGGCATGTTGTAACAATGGATTTTGTGAATTCTTTACTCAGGACAGTATATAAGAATGATATAATGTGGTTGATCATAGATCAGTTGATGAAGTTATCCCACTTTTTTCCCATCAGATACACCTTCACAATTGAGGAGATAGTTAGTATCTATGTGTGAGAATTAGTTAATTTTAATGATATTATAAGGATTATAATTTCTAATATATATCATCATTTAATGTCTTGGTTTTGTAAAGGTATTAAGAAAATTCTAGAATTATAGGTTCTTATGAGCACAACATATCCTCCTCATACTGATGGCCAATCTGAACAGATTATTCGGGTTTTGGAGGATATGTTATGGGCCTGTATTTTGGATTTCAGTGGATTATAGGAGCAGTATATGGAACTTGTGGATTTTTCATATAATAACATCATCCATGCCTTAGTCCATATGGTAGAATTTGAGGCCATGTATGGTAAGCTATGTCATTGTCCTTTTTCTAGTTAGATATAAGTGAGTTGGCACACATTGGGCCTAATGTCATGTAGCTAATGACTAAGAAAGTTAAGTTGATCAGGAAGCAGATTGTTACAGTGATAAGTAGGTAGAAATATTACACTAATATTCATAGATATACTCTGTAGTTTGAGGTTGGTCATTCTGTTTTCCTTCAGGTGTTTTCTGGGTTGGGACAATGTCGTATCAGGAAACTGGGAAATTTAGCACATAAGTTTTTCGGTGCATTTGAGATAGTGTGGAGGATCATGATAGTATTATACCTATTGTCTCTCCCATGCTGCTACAATTATATTAATGATGGGATTCATGTATTGTAACATTAGAGATATCATCATGATCCTTCTCATGTGATACATGTTACAGATGTCAAGTTTGATGTAGATGCATCCTTTGAGGAGCATCTGACATGGATTTTGGACTATAGTGAGAATTATATTTGGGGGAGGACCATACCCCTTGTGATGGTGTAGTAGTAGAATGGGATTGTTCAAGAGGATACCTAGGACAAGGAGTCTGATATACAAACATAGTGGTCGTACATGTTCTATCGGATCCCACAGTGATTCTTAGAGTAGATTGGGGATGATCTGTTATATGGTGGGGAGACTGTTTGATCATTCCTTTTCTAGGGATGTCTCTCTCTATTTTTTTCATATAACTTCATTAATTTTAGTTTTTCACTATCATTAAACCTTGGTGGTCATGTTTTTTCATTGATGTCTATTTTTTTGAAAAGACATAGACATGGATTGCGAGGAAACATGAGAAAGTTGATGAGAATCCATGTGATGGAGTAGTTGAAGGATTTATGTTTGTTTTAATTAATGGAGTCCGGATAAAAATGTTCTAAGTGTTTCTAATGATTAATGGTAAGTTAGAATCCTTAAAGGTTTTTGGGTTATTATGGAAAAATTGTGCTGAAAATTTGTCTTCCGTACAATTACATGTCATGTAAGTGTACTAAAAGACATGCAATTCCCACCATACACATGTTGTGAGTGCTATAGGGCATAAAACGATTTCATGACATGAAAAGAGTAATCATTGTGCAACCACATTTCATTACATGTAATGTTCAGTAAAATTAAATATTAACCATGGATAATGCGATTTGGAATATCCCATTAAAAATAAATACATAATATGTAAAGGTATTACACACAATGTAGTATCTCAACTATCCATTTAAACAGCACCATGAAAGGTATTTTTCTCATAAATTAATGTGTAGCTTTCTTTTCCCAAACTAGGGGAACTCTCCATGAATTTTTGAGTCTGCCCTTCCATTCCAAACATCATGTTCAAGCAATCAATCTCTAGAAAGATATTTTGTTTAGGTTTTCTATGTTCTTCTTTTTCTCTTTTATTATAGTGGTGTAATTCTCTTGAAAATGTTTTTTGGGGTGTTTATCTTGTTTTTGTGTGATCTAGGTTCTTTCTTTGTGATATTCATTGCCATAATTCGTTTTAGTGTTTCCAGTTGGCTGATTTTTTTGATCACTGGATAAAGGTAGGGAGGTGTAAATTAAACCATTTGTTTTGATCCTTGAATTATAGTTATGAAATAGTATTTGATTGTGCCAGCATAACATTCGAATAAATAAATGGAAGATTGGGTATCATTAAATCATGTATTGGACCACTCTTTGGATCCCTTCGGATCAAATATATTGAAACATGGCTTGCATCTACCCATATGGTATGCCTAACTTTGATCATTTATAAACTAGATAAAGTATTAAAGTGTAAAATTTACATAATATGTGTATGGGGTAATTGCTTATGATAGACTTACCATAGTATAATTTTGTAATTTGAATTGATATAATGTTTTGACTTGTAAATGGATTAATCCTTGTTTTGGTATAACATAAAATCATTTGTGATTTCTTGGGATTGAATCACATGGTGAAATTGTAAATTATGATATATGATATGTTTATGACGTGTAGTATGGTAAATGATAATTTTCAGAAATATCCATTTGGACTTGTTATGTTATGACATGATCTATTTCTTTTATATCATGTGATGTTTTGATGTTTAAATTCTTATATATAGGGATTTGGCCTGAAATATGAAATGATTATATATAGTTCTTGGACCCAAAGGATAATATTCTTATAAATAGTGCTTGGTCCGGAAGGTTTAAATGATTATATAAAGTGCTTAGGCTAAGTGGTTGAAATTCTTATATGTAGGGATTTTCCTAGAGGCTAAAATTATTAGATACAAGGCTTGGTCCCAAAGGCTGAAATGCTTATATATAGGGTACTTGTTCTCGGTGATTGGTACAAGACTTGTGGGGTGTTACCTTGGAATTGATGTTATGTTTGGCATGGTATCACTACATGCTCAGTGATTTTCTAACATGGTGCTGAGGAATTTTGTTTATTTCACTATATTAGTTATTGAATTAATTAATACATTTGTTTAATGATTTATTTCATACACTTATTATCAAACTGGTTTTATTTAGACATAGTGGTTTCAACCTACTAAGTTTTACTCACACCCTATTTGGTCTTCCCTTTGGTATTCAAGAAGATTACATGGTTGCATAACATGACAGGGTAAAAGGAACTTATGGTTGATTATTGATAGTTAGATGGGATGGATATTAAGGGAAAGATCTATAGGGGTTTTGGATCAGGTCTTCTGAGTATTTATTTGGGTTTTATACTTTATTCTATATTTATTTCAGCCTAAATATTAGTTAAATTCCATCATGTAATTACAATTGTTCCTTAATTATTTAAAATATTATTCTATTTTTATTGTTTTCTATATTATTCTGCTACATCGTATTGTTTACACACTCTGATATTTATTTATATTTTTTATTTTCACTGCATGGTAACTCTAAACTAGAGGGTGTAGTCACCTCACTAAACTTATCACACCCCTATTGCAAGTCGATAGCCTATGCTGAATGGGGAGACATGCATGAGGTCACGTAACCAACCTATTTTTTCCATGTGAGAGAGACCCAAAATATGGGATGTTACATAAAGGGTGTTGGATATTGTAGTTCGCATCAAAGATGATTCTAAAAAAATTTAATTTTGATGTAAATATTGTCAATTGGTATAATCATTATGAACTAATATATATTAAAAATATTAGCATGTTATCTTGTATAGGTTTTTTGGAATGTAATTGGTAGTAAAGGTAAGCTTCCAATGAGTTTTAAGAATAATTGATAGTAGTCTATGTACAATATTTTTATAAAAAGGTTGTTAATATAGAATTATATTGGTTATTCAATTATTTATTGGATATGATATGTGATTGGATATTTTCATTCTATGAATTGAGTTAAGAGTGGAATAATTATATTATAAATACTACTTTAGGGATAAATGAATAATGATAAAGTTTCTTTTTTTTTGTTTTGAATGATTAACTAATGAGATGTAAATTATTATCATCGTTTGAAAAGGATTCATTTTATCTATATATTCAGTTTTCATTTTTTATTCTATAATGGGAGGAAAGTTAATAGATTGGATAAATGAATAATTATTCATTTATCTAGAAGATTTATTTCTTATAATAATTTTTTAGCTTGGAGCACAGATGCAAGAGGTATAATTAAGAGAGTGAACATCATTTTAATACCTCTATTGTTTAGTTGTTGATTTGTGGTTAGAATTTAAAATGATATATCTATATGTTTTAAGGTCATATTATCATTGGAGATAATGTAATGTTGATCATATTTTTTAATCAGTTTTAAACTAGATATTAACAACTAAATTGAGATTACCAAAGTCTTTTGGGACCAGTGGTTTTCTAGAAAAGGATTTTTATTGTTTTAAATTTGGGTTTCAATTCAATAATAACTTAAATATACAATTTACTAAATTAACTTAAAAAAAGTGTCCTAGTATTATATTAGGTCTTTGTATTATCTAACTAAACATTCATTTAAAAATGGTATATTCTCAATATTGGCACCTCTTCTATTTTTTTAATGTGAGGTACAAGTCATGCTTGTAGGATCACCACATCTATCCCAATTCCATTAATCAATATGCATTTTATTTTTTCCCATCTAGTAAGTTGTATCATAGTTACATATTCAAAACAATAGTCAATAATACATTATAAATAAATTTCATATGAAATAAAAAAATATATTACCCATATTTCAAACCAAAGAATTGTATTTTATTTGTTTTCCAATTTTTATCAAAGATATTTAATGAACTGTAATTGTTTTACTGTGTTTGGTGAGTGTTCCAAAAGAACATATCAATTATGTACCAATTTTCAGATTATTTTCATGACCTCATTATACTCAATAATGAACTTTGTGTGCCGATTCTACAATCTACACATTTTAGTACGACAACTTATTTCGCTGGAATACTCCCATCAAGAGAGAAAAAATTATTTAGTACACAATGATATTTCATATTTAATAAAAAAATATTTACTTCATTACTTTTCAAACATTTAATAGAAGCACTATTTTCTATGTTTTATCCTATACACTTTTTTGGGGGGTAGTAACCTCTTGGGTGTCTTATGAAGTATTATATAGATATTAATGCTAGGTAAGAGATTATGGTTATATATAAAGAATAAATTTTGGACTAATACCCTATAGATAAAAATGATAAAAAGGATAAAAAGGCTAAGAGATGGAAGTAGTGGGACAACTCTACATAATAGGAGGAGGAAGTGGATAAAAAGGAGGGTCACTCGTGTATGGGTATGGAATATATAAAGAACAGATGATGGGATGAAAATACATGTAATACTATGGATCCATGTGTTATGAGGGAATAATAGTTGTAAGGGCACTGCCTATAGGGGTGGTCATATAAATTGGATGGCCAACCCTATGATCGATGAATGAATAATTTCTTATTTACGATTCCTATTAATAATAAATATTCTTTTTCAAAAGTTCATACATATAAAATAAATATAAAATATAATTGAGGTGACTTAAGCATAACATACACAAATATTCCAATATTTTAGATGAAAAATTATTACATCTCATAATAATTCACACCCAAGAACTATAAAGGCTTATTTATTGTATAGAATATATACATAATCAGATTATTTATGAACCATTTTCAGCATCCCTCACTATTATTCTTCACACATAGAAGCCTTATAGACTTATCACACTTAATAATTTTCTCCAAAACTAGGGTAAATGGAAACATAAGTAGGGGTGAGCTCATATTCTCAAAAAAGGTTAAAAATGGGAGATATTAATTGAAGATCATAAGTGATTATAATTTCATTATAATGGTATTTGGACATGATAATGACATAAAAAATCATACCCAATAATTCATAGACTATAAATCATGATTCATGGAATAAGGCTTTGGCATAAAAGACATGAGTCATAAGTGTGTGGAATCATCAATAATAAATCATGATCCCTAAGATCATATCATAAGAATGAGAATATGACATAAAATTGTGAAATACACATAAGCATATAAAATAATTTCCTTAGTCAAGGATAACTTCCATGACCATTATAACATACTGTACAGTCTCCCATATTTTATTGGGCTCACTCCCAATTCCCTTTAATATTATCTCATAAGATATAAAGTATCTCATAATTAAATTTATGTATATATAATTATATTTCCACCCATCCAATAAATAAAACCATGCATATGTCTTCCAAAATATCATAAAAACATTTATAATTTAATAATTGATTAATTAACTTATGGAAAAGAAACATGTTTCATAATAAATTTCCTAAAACCTCTTCATCATAATACATATTAAAAAATAGAGTGGATAGTATAATTAAATTATATCCTTTGTGAATCATAATATTTCTTAAAGTATGTTTAAATAGACGAAAAAATATATTATAAAGGATTTCGAAATATTCTTTGAAAAATAAGAGAAATCATCCTTTCTATTTGGTAACTTCTAAATACTAAAAATACCAAAATAGTCGGAATTGGATTTTCATTAAGAATAAATGGATTAATTTAAATTATTCAACATGAAGAAAAGATTACATTATGTATTTAAAATGTGTTCATATAATAATCATTGAAAAAATACATTTTTCTAACTTTTGTAAAAAAAAGTAAAAAATTCCTCATTCATAAAATGATAAGAAGATTGTTTTAAAATGTTTATAAAAGAGAATAAAATGTATTATAAAATAAATTTAATAATAATTTTAAATTAGATAATAAATTCCATAATTGTTTTTTGAAGAATATGGAAATGGGGAAAAGGATTCTTGGCCAAAAAAAGGAGAAATAAGATTGGTTTTTCTTTAAAACATTTTTTCATGTATTTTGAGTACAATAGAGTGGAAAGTGGAAAGAATACATGGAAATCACAAATACAACTACAGTAGAATAAAATAATTTTTTTAATAAATAAGT
This sequence comes from Viscum album, assembly GCA_963277665.1. Taxonomy (NCBI): domain Eukaryota; kingdom Viridiplantae; phylum Streptophyta; class Magnoliopsida; order Santalales; family Viscaceae; genus Viscum; species Viscum album. Next base: position 1,039,453,155 of record OY728134.1, on the reverse strand, counting down.
AACATATTATTCCCCCAATGTAATTCAAAATATAAATAGTCCCAATTAAAAGTGAGATTTTAACAAAAAAGCCTCACAACATTGATAACTTTTGAATAAAAATCCATTGAAAGAAATAAATTCAAATAGAAAATTAAATACCATAAATATAAATTTACTAATGATATAATATTTAATAATTGTTTTATATAAACATTATAAAATAATATAGGTGTATAAAATAAAATATGGCCTAAATAATGAAATTTTAGATGAAAAACCCTTACCTCAAGTCCTGAATTTCTTTATAGATTCTCTAACCTACTATATAATAAATTTAAATTTATTATAAATATATAATATAACCTTATTAATACTTATATTATAATATATTATTACCTAAAAATTTACAATTACTCATTTATTAATAATTATTTGTAAAAAATTGATATTTATGTGTCAATTGTTTTGTTTTACACACATGTTGTGATTTGGAGATTTAAGTCCTTATAACAGTTTAATTGTTTCACAATCTTAATCATGTAATAGATATCATATTTATTCATTATACGGACAATTATAACCATCCATGTAAGGTGGTGATGAAAAATGAGATGTGTCACTCCATGGAAGTTGTGGTCCTCACACACACATGGGAAATGGTTTTATTTTTCAATGGATGGAAAGAAAAGAAGGTAGAAAAAAATTTATCATTATTGTGTCATAATTATGGTATCACACCTATGTGAATCATTTCCAGATCCTTCATCAAATCATTTTAATAAAAATAGCGACACCATTTCAATGAAACTACACACTCCAAAATATTAGGATATTTGAAATATTTAGAATTTTCCATTGGGATATCACTGAATTTTTTTAATACTAACTCAAAAAAATAACTAAAATATAATTTTATAGAAACTAAGGTGTCCTGATCATAACATACATACATATTCCATCATTTTAGATGAAAAATTAATACATCTTACAATAATTCATGCTTAAAAAAGGATTAGTGTATTTGAAGCCTAGATACATAAAAACATAATTACAAACCATATTAAACATCTCTCGATATTATTATTCAAACATATTACCCTTATATCTTATCATACTTAATACCATTCTACATAACCTAGGTAAATGAAAACTTAAGAAAGGATAAGCCCAAATGATTAGTAAGTGTAAATATGGAGATAAAACTGAAGATCATAACTAAACATAAGATGAGAATAATGGTATGAGGACATGATCATAACTTAAAAAAATAACCAAAAATGTATGGACCGTAAATTATGAGTCATGGAAAAAGGTTTTTGTACAAAATACATGAGCCCTAAGAGTACGAAATCCTTAATAATCAATCACGATCCATGGGAGAATATTATAAGCACAAGAATATGATATATGTGTGTGTAATGCATATTAGAATATAAACTCATTACCATATTCAAGGATAATTTCCAATACCATCATAAAATAGTGGAAATATTCCCATAGAAGATTGGGTTCACTCCCCATTCCCATAGACGTAGTTCAGAGAGTTCTATAGTGGATTGGGTTCACTCTCCATTCCCTTTAATATTATCTCATGAGATATAAATATTTTCCCATTTCATTAAAGAGATATATAATATAATTCCCACCCATCACATAATTATAACCACACATATGTGTTTCACAAGATCATAAATGCATTCATCAATTCATCATAGCTTAGTTTTCCCATGGGAAAAAACGGGTTTCATAAAAACTTCATTAGTACATCACTATCATAATATATCTAGAAAATTAAAGTGTATGATATCATTATAGAATATTCCAAGTGAAGCATAATATTACATAAATGACATTAACATATATGAAAAATACTTTTAAAAAATAATTATAAATATTCCTTGAGAAATAAGAAAAATAACATTCTCCTTTGGTATCTTCTAAACACTAAAAAATCCTAGAAAAATGGGAATAGAATTTTATTTGAAAAATAATTGATTTTTGTAAAGGAAGATTCATGATGAAGAAATTATATGATAGTGGTAAAATCCATTATATATTAAATGTTAAAATGTATATTCCCTTCTCACTTTTTATAAATAAAGTAAAAAAATGAGTCGTTCATAAAACAATAAAAAGATTCCTTTTAAAATTTTGTAAAGAAATTAAAATATTAACAAAAAACCTTTATTCATAATTTATAAGTATATAATATCTTATTTAAAATAATTTTATGAACATTTATATAGAGGGAAAATACTCTTCACCAAGAAAAGAGAAACAAGGGTATCTTTTTTTAGAAACATTTTTTTGTTCTTTTTGAGTACCAAAGAGAAGAAAAATTGAAAAAATTCATAAAACCATATAAATAACTAGATTATAAGAAAATAGCTGAGTTTTAAGAAATAAATAATTTAAAATTCCCCTAATTAATATGAGACACAAATAATATCGATAATAAGTAAGATTGTAACATAAACCATTACGGCTTTGGTAACTTTTGAATCAAAACCCTTTGAATGAAATAAATTTAAATTTAAATTTAAATACCATTAATATAAATATATTCATGATTTAATATATCAAAGGGTTATTATATACACTTTATAAACAATGATAATTTCATAATATAAAACATGCCCCAAATAAATAAATTTGAGACAAAAACACCTACCTCAATTCCTGGCTTGCTTCAAACACGATCTATCCTATTGTATAAAAAATTAATATTTATTATAAGTCTATACAAGAAACATATTAATACTTATTGTAATATATATCATACCATTATAATTTCTAATTTCCAATTTAATACCAATTATTTGTTAAGAATCCATATTTGGGTGTTAGTTGTTCCATTTTCAACGCATGTTTTGATTTATTGGTTCTGGTCATTGCACATTTTTTAGGGTTAATGAATTATAATCATGTCATAAATTTCATATTTATTCAATATATACACATTTATATACATCCATGAATGGTGGGGATGTAAAATGAGATACATCGCTCCATGGAGGCGGTAGTCAGCACATAAACATAGGTGATGGTTTCATTTTTCAAAGGATAGAAAGAAAGGAAGGTAAAAAATAATTAATAATTATAGAATCATAAATATGTTTAATGTAATATATATTCATTATATTCATCTATATACCTATCCATTAGTGGTAGGGAAGAAAAATGAAATACAACACTTCATGATGGTGTCAATCTTCAAATAAGCATGAGCGGAGTTTTTCATTTTCCATGAGATGGAAAGGAAGTAGATAATGATTATTACTATCATAACCTAACCCACTATGGTTTGACCCATGACTACCCCAAGCCCCTCTACAATAGGATAGGGGATGGGGACCAGTGCTGGGTAGGCATATCCCAGAATTGGGAGGCATTAGAATAAAGTACATGTACACACACACACATCTCCAATCCCACGGGATACTAAAATTTAAAAAAACTAAAATAATTCATTCATACATCTAATATCTCACAACATAGTTTGAAATGAAATTTACATAAAGAAAAAAAATGGTCCAAATACAATCCCAACCAAAAACTGTAAAGAGTCCAACCAGATCCAAGGAAGAGTATTAAGTCAAATGCAAGATCTCTATAAACACATCGGTCTGACAAGCCTAATCTACACTTAACCCACTACTTATCCTCCCAAGACACCATCCAATGTGTCTTCATCTGTAGAATACATGAAACATGCAGTAAAATACCATGTAGGGGTGATTATATAAGTACTTGGTAGGGAACCCCAAAAACACCAAACACTAATCACCAAGTATTGTCAACCCAATACAAGATATAGAAATCAATTCATAATAGAAACACTAAGATATACTCGGGAAATACACCATGAAACAAGGAAACCATAAAAAATTGTTAGCCATAGGATTCTTCTTGAAGCAACACTAATTCCATGAGAATCCACTCCGTGATCCATGCTATCATTGGAGGCACTCGATAAAGAGGTATAGCTCATTGGGCAACACCCAAGAAATTTAACTAGTCAAAGAAGACCTTGATACATAGATAGGGGTTCATGCCCAAAAACAATGGGATTCAATACAAACCCAGACTAGATCAACTCGCTACATAGGGGATCATTTTCCAATGATTTCACAAACCCTATCAATATGGCATGCTAGATGGAGGATCGATGCTCGGCTCAAGGAGGACATGTTGATTCCATAAACCCTACCTATATGTCCAACAAGATAGAGGATCAAAGCCCTTCTTAGGGAGCTCATGATGACTCCACAACCCCCCCCCCCCAGGGAATAAAGGTGATAGAGGATCACACTCTAGTCTCAGGGAAGGGCATACATCTCTATCTGAGACGCGGCCTCTAGAGGGGATCACAATCCTATGATGTGGATGAAATTCCACACTCTAACATCAAGGTAAAGGACCAATGGAACACAATCAACCTAGACTGGTCAAAACTAAGAAAATGAAGAGTTATAAATAGTGTTCAAGTGGGTATATGGTGTGTACCAAGGGGTACACAGCATGTTCTGTTATCCTCAAATCTTTTTATGTGGAAGCTCCTCACACGACATGTAAGTATTTATATACACAATGTGTAGAAGCATTACACAGTGTGTGGAGACACATGGTATCATGCCTATGTTTCCTGGTCGTGTCTGTGTATGGTGGTAGTGTCCATATATAGGCACATTTATGCCAATGCATGTTTGTGTCTAAGTACACATAATTCCCTTTGGTCATGTACTTTTACTCATGCTCATGTGCTTCTTGAGTACATGTTATGCCTAATGAAATGGGTCGCATGCAATATGACAGGGGTCACACACCATGTGATTTTATATTCATCAGAAAACCATATCTAACACTGAACATTCCCTATACAGCATGTAATCTTGATTTATATGTTGTGTTACATGGGATTTCGCAGAAACATGTTCCTAGTTCACGTTTCACCCATGTGTTTTGCCTCTACCATCAATATCACCCAAGAATATCGGATCTACATTTGACCATCCCCACCATCAGTCATTTTTGGGATTCCTTCCAGCAAATGGATCATAAAATTATATAACGCCAACCACATCACCATTCACCACCTGGTAAATTATGATCCTTAGAATCAGTTCAGTTATTCCCTGATGTAGCCACCATCAGCACCTATCCTCAATCTGCAATAATTATCGTGTTTCATACCCAATGTTTTGATCTCTTTCCATGTATAATGGATATGCAAAAATCAGAATCTAGGTATTTGTCAAAACATTGGCCAAAAGGAATTCCAATGATGATTAAATGAATAAATTGGGGAGAAATAAATAATCCATAAAATGTGGGGAATGAACCTTGGTCGTTGTTCATTTGGACACAATTATTTGTTGTAGAATGGGAAGAATGAATAGGAAATGATAAAAAATATAAAAAATTAATTATTCCATAAAATTAAATCTACTGATGATGTGTATATCGATTCTATTCTTGGAATTGATCTATTTTTGTTCAGGATTAAGTAACGGGATGGAAATAATAGGGGAAAACATTATACCTAGAGTTTGGATCGACTGTTGATGAAGTATAGTTGTGTTTTAATTGTTGATGAGATCTGTGAACACCTTTGGCACAATGATCCATGATTTGATCTCGGTCTGTCATCATCACCAATAAATCTCTCCTACAATGGATCATATTTCTCTATGGTTTAGAAGAAAATCCTGAGATAAAATATACATCCATTTATTCAAAGATGATGTCATTTCTTGCATCAAAAAGAAAAATAATAATTCCTTAATTTCTCTTAAACGTTTACACCCGCAATGAATTTTTAAAAAACGACCCATGCTAACAAAATTTATGTTGCACCTTGGATAAAACACACATTCTAAACTCAATATTGGCCTCAAATTTTTTATTCAGTCCCCTATTTTTGAGTTATTCCACTTTTTAAGTAAAAATATGTGTGAATGTTATTTAATATATTTAATATATTTAAAACATTTATTCCAGGAACACCAATCCTCAGAATCATATGTCATCTCAGTGTCTGGTCTTGAAAATCATCCATATAATATCCATAAATAATACACATAAATTCTAAGACATTAAATTCTCCCCACCATATTTATTATTATCCCAAAAAAAGAAAAATATACTCATAAATTTTAGGGTACTTGTCTCGCATTTGGGTCTTCAACTCCCATTTTCTCTCCTAAAGATTCTCATGATTACACTTGATATGAAAAAGTGGGGTTGAACACCCATGAAGGATCCTCTCTTTTTGATCCATGATCTCCACTCGGTACTCTGAAAAGGTAGTTCCATCCTTGATTTTTGGCTCACCGCTGTAGATAATGTGTGATGAGTCATACATGTACCTCCTCAGTTGTGACATGTGGAAGATGTTGTGTACCCAGTCCTAATGTGGTGGTTGATCTAAGAAACACACCACCTTTCCATCTCTACATAGTATCTGAAAAGGACCATGTTGATGTGAGACTCTTAGAACACATGGTATCCCTCCTTGAACTCCAAATGTCTCCATAATCAGCCTTCATAAGACTTTTGATGGATCTATGTAGTCCGCATATTCACCTAGATGATTTGCAACTTCATTGTAGTTGCTCACACCAAATTCAGTGCAAATAGTTCTATCATTCATGGATCAATCCAACAAAGTGCTAACCTACAGGGTCATCCATAAAAAGCCTTGAATAGTGAAACAATAATGGTGGAATGAAATATATTGTTGTAAGATAACTCCATTAAGGGTAGTTGATCCTCTCAACTATGGCTAAATTCCAACATGAAAGCTCGCAACATGTCCTCCAATTCTTGAATGGTCTTCTTTGTTTGTCCATCATTCTAGGGGTGAAATGTTGTGCTTGATCATAACTGAGTCCCAGAGGATTCCTATAATCCTATCCATAATCTATATGTGAATAAATCATCGTAAACAAAGATGATTGTTGAAGGAACTCCATGGAGTCGGACTATATCCTGCACATAGAGGCATCTCAAGCACTTTACTGGACTCTTCTCTCAAATAGCTAGGAACTGGTCTGAATTGGTGAGTTATTCTAAGATCACCTAGTTGGAATCATGTACCCTAAACGTACATGATAATACCATCATTAATTCCATGGAAATATTATCCCACATCCACTATGGAACCTAAAGGGGTTAAGGTAAACCCGCCGGAACCTAGTGCATTGCCTTCTCCTACTGATAAGTGAAGCACTGGGATTCAAAATCTGCTACATCCTTCTTCATACCTATCCATATAAACTGACATTGGAGGACCTAGTAAATCATTCACACACCTTGATGTACTTCAAAATGATATGTATGAAACTCCCATAGTACCTCCTTCTACAATGTAAAAGGTATCATCGTCCGTCCTATAAAAAGGATTTCATGATCCCCACCTTCATAATAACCATTAGGATCATTTGTAGTAGATATCTGAGTATAGAAGGTATCAATGTTGGTATCTCCATGTTGAGAATCCTTGACATGCTGTAAATGTAGTGGGATAAAAACCATTGACTGAAAATATAAAGCACCATCCTGGTCCACAAAGGACAACTTCAATGAGGCTAACTACTCTGACACCTCAGTCAACAACTAAGAAAAATATCTTCTACTTAGAGAATATTCCACTACGTTCCCCTTCCCATGAGTATAGAAAATCTTGAAGTTATAGTCCTAGAGGAACTCTAGCCATCACCTATATCTCTGGTTAAGATCATTCTAAGAGAATATATACTTGAGAATCTTGTGGGTAGAGTAAATGATAAACTTCTCTCCCACCATTTAGATTCACCACATCTTTAGCATGAATACTACAACGGATGACTAAAAATCATGGATCGTATAGGTCTACTCATTTTGTCTCAAATGACATGAAATATAGGCCATCATTACCTACCTCTTCATCAGAAAACAACCAATTCTGGTCCCTGATGCATTGTAGAACACTACATACTCGACACCGTCCTCAAGAAATCTCAATATGTGGTGCTCGTCAACCTGTGCCTTAGCTCCTAAAATCACTTCTAGGACCTTTCCTTCCACATGAATGGTTTACTCTTTTAAGTAAAAACATTCAAGTACTATTCTACTCTAGATAAGTTTGGTACAAGCTTATGATATTACCCTTCAAACACAAGGAAAATCCACACCTCATTAACACTCTTAGGTAGATCCTAAGAAATAATTGCCTCAACCATTGTCAAGTCCACTGCTACTCCCGCCTAAAAGATGATGTTTCCCAGAAAATGGACCTCTCAAATCCAAAATTGACACTTCGAGAGATTCCCATAAATATGGTGATCTGAGAGTGTGTCTAGGACCATCCTCAAGTGTCTCATGTGCTCCTCCTTGAAAACTGAATACACTTGGATGTCATTGATAAAGACCACTACAACATGGTCTAAGAAAGGATGAAACATAAAATTTAAGAGTCCCATGAACACGGTTGGTTAATTATTCATTCCTAATGGTGTCATAAAGTACTCATAGTTACCATAGAGATATAATACTTTCTTCTTTGGGATAAACTCATCCCATAATCACCACTGGTGATAGCCTGATGTGAGGTCAATATTAGAAAAAAAATCACACCCATCTGAACTGATCAAAGAAGTAATTTATCCTTGGTAGTGGATAATTATTCTTTACGGTCACCTGATTTAATCACAAATAATTCACACATAACCTCAATATCCCTTCCACCTTCTTGGAAAACAACATTGGGGCTACCCAAGGGGAAACACTGGGTGTCACAAAATCCTTCTCTAGAAAGACCAATAATTCCACCCTCAACTCTTGAAACTAGGTAGGGTTCATCCAATGTGATGGTGCAGATATCAATGCCATCCTGGTATGCAAGTCAATGAGAAAGTATATATCTTGATAAAGAGGTTAAACCAGTATATCCTTGTGAAATACATCCTTATAATCCACTACCACCACCAGAAACTGATAGCTCAAAGCATATACTACTCCAACAGTCATGCTAGTAAACTGGTGAGTAATCAGCTGCACTATCCTTTTCCTAAGCTCATCCTGCTCCACCAAGGTTTTCCTTTCACCCACAAAATAAAACCTCATTTTATAATTACATACACACTATATCCTCTTCTTAAAATAGTCATTTTTGGAATGAAATGTGGATAGTCATTCCATTACTAGGATGAAGTTGTAAGGAATCACTACTACTTCAAATATATCACAAACAAAATCCTCACCTCCAATAGTCGAATCGTATTGTCAGAACAAGCATGAAATCACTAAGACACTGCCTATCAGAGTCTCCAACTACTAGGGTTAAGCCAAAAGATCAACTAGAATAACTAAGTCTCGAACTAGAGAAGTGAAAAACAAATAATGACTCACTCATGTGTCTATAAATAATGTAGCTAAAGTAGAAAATAAATAGATCATACCTTGTATCATACGTGGATCCTCAAGGTCATAAGTCTCCATAGCTTGAATCTGGCATCGTTCATGTCCATCAGCTCCCTTTTCCTACCATTGGCCACCTGGTGGTGATGGTGGAAATAAGTCAAACCTCAGACCATCTCCCACTACCCTATTGGCCCCTCTTATGCGTCCTCCACCTTGCGGGCCACCATTCTCCTGTCAATTTATTTATCGCGATGGTCCCTCAATCGTCTCATGATTATCAATATGATGGGTTGGAAAATATCAGTCCAGATATCCTCAATAATCATAGGAGAAACAACTCTTGTCCCTTTTCTGATTTAAGCCACCCTGAGAACCCTACACCATTGATCCTAAGTCCTAGGATCACATCCATAAGACTCTAACACTCTTGGATACCTGTGATAGCCATTCGCTGCCTACTATTGAGGTATTAGCTACTAGGTTACCACTACTAGATCCCACTACCAGTGTTTTCTCCTCCAAGAATATCCCCACCAACATGGCTCGGTCATGAAACCCAGCATAGGTTGGAATAAAAAGGGATACCACTGAAGCCCTGATGACTTGGCATAAGCCGAACTCAAAGGTCCAAGATCTAAATAACTTATCTCATTCTATATCCAAGAAGTAATGTGAGAGATTAGTAAACCTTGTTGAGTAGTCCTACATGGTTATATTTCCCTATTTTATATGCAGAACCTCCTGTATGCATACTAATCACAATGTGGCTAGATATTACTCCTCCCTAAAGATGCTCAAAGTTTGGCCCAGAGAGAGTTATCTCATTATGTGAATGCGTCAGTAAGTTCCATAATCTCCTTGCATAGTCCTGAAGAATATTCTATATGACGATTTCCATATGATCGATAGGCATCCCAACTAGGAGGAAAACATGAGTGACTGCATCTAGACAGTCCTCATCCACTTGGGAGTCTAGATAAACCTGAAACCTAGGAGGTTTTTTCCTCTGAAACTCATGTAACACACTCAACCCACGTGCATACATAGCTGGTACTTCCAACTCTCAGTGCTTCTCAATGGTATTGGTATAGATATTAAACCCCCCCCCCCCCCAAAGGTTATATATCTAGTACAAGCCCCTATTTCGATGCCTCATGACTAGGAAGATCATCCTTTTTATCACACAGTGGAATCCTGGTTGGTTTTCTGCGTAGAGGTATCCTAAAAAAACAATATGTGCCATGGTCAAAAGAGTATATCTAGGGTGATAACTCAATAAGGACATGGAAGATACAACCATTTCAATTTTATGTATGTACCAAAACAATTCCCTACAACCAATATTTACATGTATTGAGTCGAAAGGTGGGTAATCAATGTTCTGGTGTATTGATATGTTTATTGTCGAACCAACACTAGAATCCATGGCATGAAAGTCGAACTCGAAACACTAAACATTGTTGCCCCAAAACAATATCATAGACTTTGGTCATATGGTTTAATCGACTCCTCTAATACCACTCTAACATGAACCGACCCGCTGAGATCTGACCCATGACTACCCCATGCTCACCTCCAATAGGCTAGGGGATGGCGACCGACATCGAGTAGGAATATCCCACTAATGGGAGGCATTATTCTAAAGTACCTATACACACACACATAAATCCAAGATCAGACCATGCTAAAATGTAAAACAATTGAATCAATACATTCATACATTTATGATTCCACAACATAGTATGAGAATAAAAGTACTTAAAGCATAAAAAGGGTCCAAATACAAGCCCAACCAAAAAATATAAAGAGTCCAATATGATCCAAAGGAGATGACTAAGTAAAATGAAAGCTCTCGATAAACACATCGGTCTGAAAAGCTCTAGCTACACTCCACTAAATCCCTGTCCTCTCAGGACACCGTTAATAGCTTTTTTGTCTCCATAATACATCACACATACAAGAAAATCCTATGCAGTGGTGAGTTTAACAATACTTAGTAGGAAACCCCGAAAAAAATAAACAAAAATCACCAACTATAGTAATATAAATAAAATATATAGAAATAAATTTATAACAAAAACACCCATATATACTCAGTAAATACACCACATCACCAAGAGGTCATAAAAACTGTCATCCACAAGATTCTTTTTAAAGCAACACTTGTTTCGGGAGAATCCACTCCATGATCCATGTTATCATCAGAGACAATCAATTAATAGGTCTAGCTCATTGGGCCTCTCCCAATAAATTCTACTATTCTAAGAAGACCCTGATACAAAGATAGGGGATCACACCCAGAACATTTGGGGGTCACCACGAAACCAATCTGGATCAACCCACTACATAGGGGACCATATGTCAATAATTCCAAAAACCCTACCGATATGGCCTACTAGATTGAGGATCAAAACCCTGCATAGGGAGATCACATTGATCCCACAAACCATACTAATATGGAATGATAGATAGAGGATCAATTCCCTATTCATAGAGGTCATGGTGATTCCACAAACCCCACATAGGGAACAAAGGTGATACAGGATTTCACTCCAGTCTTATGGAGGGACACTATAACTCTATTTGAGACTCGGCCTCTAGAAGGGATCACAATCCTATGATGTGGATGTAATGTTGTATTTTACCCCCAAGGGAAATTACTAAGGGAACACACTCAAAATATACTAGTCTGAACAAATAAAATTATGAGCTACAAACACTCTTGAAGGTGATACATGGCGTGCACCAAGGGGTACACTGTGTGTCCAGATATTACCATACCTTCCCATGTGGAAGATCCTCACAAGGCATGTAAGTGTCCATATACATGATGTATAGAATAATTACACTGCATGTAGAGACACATGATATCCTAACTATTTTTCCTAGTCGTGTCTGTGTACGGTGGCCATGTCTATGTATTGGCCAGTGTATGAAAAGTCATGTCCATCTCTAAGTACACGGCGTGTCCTCTGGCCGTGTACATTTTCCCAAGCCCATATGATTCCTGAGTACAGACCAGGACTCACAGAATGGGTCACACACCATGTGACAGATGTCACGCATCATTTGATCCTTATCTTCATTGTGAAAATCTAGCTGTCAGTGAATGTTCAACACATGGTGTGTATTCCCAATTTACATTCCATGTTGTTTGGGATTTCTCATAAACCCAGACCTGGTTCATGCATTGCGTGAATTTTCCACCTCTTCCATTAATATAACCCATGAATACTTGATATAGGGTTTACTAGCCTCTCCACCAGTCATTCCCCATATTCCAGCCACTAAATGGATTAGAAAAACATTTTTCTCCAACTGCATCATCGTACACCACCTATGAAATGAAGATCCTTTGAAATTGTTATGTTATTCCTTGATCTAGAAACAATAATTGTCTATACTTGATCTGAAATCTCCATCATGTTATATACCTATGGTTCCAATCTTTTTCCCCAATGAACAGTCATGCAATGATCAAAAAATGAGTATTTATCAAATCGTTGGCCAAATGAAATACCAACACTGGTCGAATGAATAATTTGGGGAGAAATCCATAAACCATAAAATATGAGGAATGAACATAAGACATTGTTATTTTAGAATAAATTAATTGTAATATGAAGGTATGAACTAATAGTAAAGGATAAAAAATAAACAAAAACAATCATTCCATCAAATTAATTCTAACAATGATTCATGTATCAATTCTTTTCATATAATTGATCCGTATTCATCCGGAATTAAGAAACGGGATGTAAATCACAAGAAAAAACATCCAACCAAAATTTTGGAATGATTTTTGATGAATTGAAATTTTTTACCATAATTTATGAGATCCATGATCTTTGTGGGTTCAATGATCCATGATATGATCCTAATCTGTTGTTTTCACTATGAAATCTCTCCTCCAACGACTCCTATGTCCCTAGGTTTTAGCGTCTAACCATAAGAAAAAATTAATAGTAATTTATTTAAAGAGGATGTTGTTTTCTATCATGAAAATAATAAAAATAAACTAATTATTTAATTTTTTTCATTCATTTACTCCCTTGAATACTTTTTCACAAATGGCATGCACCGATAAAGGTTATGTCACATCTAGGGTAAAACCCACATTCTAAACTCAAGGATTCCCTCAGATTTCATATCTGGGACCCCATCTGTGAGTTATTCCAATTTTTAGAAAAACTGCACACATGTGGTATTTAATATATTTAATATATTTCAAACATTTATTCTGAGCACACTGGGCCTCAGAATCGAACACTTTATCAATGGATAGTATCACAAATAATCCATATAATATCCAAAAATGATACATATAAAATCTGTGATATTACAATTACATCAATATAATAACATTTAAGTATATTTATTATACTTATTTCATTATATTGGTATGGATATAATAGATTTTTATGAGGTAAAATATGAAATAAACATGAAAACATTTAGTTAAGATAATTTCATCTTCATTATATATCCTCTTTTGGATTACACCTTAAGAATTTTTAAGATGGTCTTTTGTTTATACTAGAACCTCTAGAAATTGGGGAGGATAGATGGGAAGTGATTTGGGTAGATCATGGTTTATTTAAATTGAATATTAAGTGGTTTTACAAGGAAAACTAGAGATATTATTTATACTTGAGGAGAGTAGTGTTTTAGGGATAAAACATTGTTTATTTTTTCATTTAGGCATTAAAATTTTGAGTAGGGATGATTGCAAAAAAAAATTGGTTAATTATGATAAAATTAAGGTTATTAAATATTATAACCTTGAAAAACAGAATTTAATCCTTGAACCTTCTCATTAAAGGTATAGAATGAAAAATAGTTTTTTATTTAGATAAAATACAACATTGGATTCAAAATTTCAATCATAGGTTTATAAATTAAAAATAATATATTCCAATTAATTATTTTACTTCACAAAAAAATATTGAGCTGATAAAAAGTTTTTTAAAATTTTTATGTCATTCTTACATTAAAATGATGAAATAAAGTTTATGGTATTCATTAAAACACTATATTTTACTATTCGCTAAAAATCACCTTTTTCTAGAAAATTCCAAAAAATCCACCTTATCATAATTTTTATAATCTAAATCCAAGAATTAATTTCCTAAAATAAAATAAAAAATATAAAGGTGGAGTAAATTAATTCTATATAATCACATTAAAATCATAAAAACTATTTTTGAGAAAATTTATTTTTAAACCATAAAATGAATTTATTATCATTTCCTTTCACCTAAAAATAATTAGGTGAGTATTAATTTATTTTATGGTGTATATTATAAATTAATTTCATCAAAACCATTAATCCATAGTGATTAATTTATTTTATTTAAGGATTAAAAAATATAACACACATAAATATAGTTTTTGTAAAAAAATATCATTTTACGATCAAATGATTTTATATTCACTTATAAACATTGATAGTCAATATATTAATGAGTATTCATCAGTTTACATGTATAAGAAATGATTTTTGAATTAATTTAATACTCTAAATAATAAAAAATTATCTTTTAAATAAAACAAATAATATATAATAAAACAATTTAAAAAAACTTTTATGTTTAGACGTGAATAATTGAAGCAATACTTATTATAATTATTTAATTGTTTCTTCTAATTATTTTTCATTTAATTTTATTATAATATATTTACTTTTTTATTAAAAAATATGTTTTTCTTTAGTTTGTTGTTTTTCGCATCTTAATCTATTAAACACAATGAATTTATTAAAGAGAAAAATGTCCTAAAATATCAGGGTGTTAGATTCTACCCCTTAAAATAATTCTCCTTAAAAATCATGTTGATATCATGAGAAAAAATGAGGATACTTATACATTATTAAATCATCATGTTCCGACATAGCTTCCTAGAATTTATTATTTTTCTACAAAAATTTTACTACGTGAGTAGCCTTCTTCCGCATCACGTTATCTCTTTGATCCAAAATCACCACCAATTATTCACTATAAGAGAGATCAGGTTCCAATTGTATAGTTTTTGAGATTAGTATATGTGGAGGACTGGATATGAACTACCTCAAAAGAGATATGTGGAACAAATAATTCACATGAGAGAGTTTTGGTGGAAGTCACAAGTGATAATCTACCATCCTAATAAGGTTAAGAATATTGAATGAACTGATATACCAATGGCTCTACTTCCCCATCTTTCCAAATCTCATAACCTTCTTCCCATGAGATATTCAAATGAAAAAATTATCCAAAACATTGAAATCTATATCTCACCGATTATTTTCAGTATAAACAACATCATCCAAACATGTTGGTGTTCTAAACTTCTTTCCATAGATGGATTCATATGGAGACCTATAAATTATTGAGTAAAATATATTATTGTAAGAAAATTTTACTAAATAATGCTTTTGATCCCAACCAACTTTAAAATCAAAAGATAATGATCTCAGCATATCTTATAGGGTTTTAATGGTATTCTAGGAATGACCATAATTATGAGCGTGATTTACAGTTCTAATGTTTAACTATATAGTCAATTCTTTCTGAAGACATCTATAAAACTTTGAGGTAAACCTTGGATATCAATCAGATACAATTGAGAGTGGTACTCTATGAATCCTTTCCACTTATTTAATTTATATCCTGTAAATTTGGTGAATAAAATAATATTATCTAATATAAATGAATCACTCTAACATCGTAAGGTGGTAGGCCATAACCCAAATCAAATTATGAACATTAGAAGTATTGAGTAGCCTGACAATGAAACCTATGGATATTTTTTTACCATTTACATATTGGTATGGGTAATGTTTTCATCATCCTTTTAGACTTCTTATGTTCTTCCATAACTTGTTAGAACCCCAAACATCAAGATACAAGCTCTAAAATATACCGTTACATTTTTTCTACAATGAATGCTCCATGAGATCTCTATACATCTTTGTGATTCTATGATAAAAGGATAATTATGAGATATGTTCCCCATCTAATAACTCCTTAAATTCTAGTATTGAAGTGACACATATCTGGTTCATGAGTCTTATCATCCCATTTTGTTCAATGTTTAACTTTATAACAGTCCTTACCTTCTTTTGTAGTTCCAAATCCTCCTTCTTTTCCCCTTTAAAATTTTCATGAATGAATGGTTCAATATCCATTTGAGTAAGATATTATTTATCTATTTTTATGATGATTTTATGTTTCATGTTCTAAAAATAAATAAGTGTTTTATTTTTTCAATACTTATCAGGAATAAGATAACTTGATCTTTCAAACATAGAGTATAATCCACCTTTTTCACCTTTTAAGGGTGGTAATTTGTTAAGAAGTTGTGATCTTTAATAAAATATTACTATATAAATTTTCAAAATATTACACCATTTTTATGTGAGTATATACTTCAATGTTTTATGATCAATATATATCACCCATTTCACTGTAAAGATAATGCATCCATATTTTCAATGAAAAAGTTACTACTTCCTGCTCCAAATCATGAGTCGGGTAATATTTCCCATGATCCTTCAATTTGTATGAGGCATATGCTAATACCATGTTATTTTACATGAGAAAACCCCCAATACCTTCTTTCATTCACCACTATATATCAAAAAACATTCACCACTATAAGGTAGTGTGAGTATAGGTGTACTATCAAACTTAACTTCAACTCCTTGAAATTTCCTTCACCTTAATCTATCGAAAAGAACTTGGATCCCTTCTGAGTCAACATGGTTAGTGGATTTCATAGCTATGAGGAATTTATCAAAAAATATCAATAGTATCCATCCAATCAAAGAAAACTATGGATATGAGACACATCATTTGGTCAGGTCCACTGTTCAATAACTTCCTTCTTCGAAGGATCCATCGATATACCATCACTTTTAATTACATGACCTAAGAAGCGTACTTTCTTTATCCATAAATCACACATTCTATATTTTTAATACATTTCTCCGCCCTCATGTTATTCTATACAATCATCAAATGATATTCATGCTCTTTATTTCTTTTGGAATATATGAGAATATCATCTATAACAAATTTTAGAACACTGTGTATGATTTTGGAGTTCTGCGACATCTTTGAATTGATGGAAACTTTTTCAAACCCTATCATAATTTTTAAATGTTCTAGAATCCTCCTTTCCCTAGATGGGTTAAAGTAAATGTGGATTATGCCTCCAAAGGAAACCCAGGTCCAACAGGTTGTGGTTCTATATTCCGGAACTACCTTGGTCAGATACTCAGATACTTCTATGATAGTTGCGGCATTGCCTCCTCACTAAAATCTGAAATGATGAGTATGATCCATGCAATTTTTTTTGATAAAAATTATGGTTGGTAAAACCTATGGATTGAGATTGATTCTACAACCATTGTTCAAGCAATCTGGAATGGTGTGACACATCTTGCGTAGTCTATCACCACTCATAGGATGGATTTCACCCACTCTCTTCTCGACATTAAATACATCATCACTCATATATATCATGAAGAAAACATGGTGGTAGATGGCCAAGATAATAAAGGAATCAATTAAGATATTAATTGGCTTAATGATATCCCTGATGATTTACTCCCCTTTCATAATAAGGATTGTAATATTCTTATATCTTTTAGACTCTTGTAACTTCTTTCTATATAACATTTTGTGCCTGGGTTTTCTGGACAAGGTGTCATCCTCTTAAAACACTAGAAACCTATCAAGATAATCTCTAAAGACTCTATTAATTATATCCATATATATAGTTGGGTAATTGTCAAGTCCAAATGGAATAACTATAAATTTATAGTTTTTACACCTTGTACGAGAGGCAATCTTGGCTATATCCTCCCTTTTGACCCTTAAATGATGATATCCCTATCAATGTTAAATATTTGAGAAGTTTGAGATCCTCATTGTTTATCAACATGAAATGAATTCAATATTCACTATCATGTTATACTATATCTAGCCTTCTTATAGTAGCATCTCTTTTAATCTATTAAAGGGAATCCTCAAATAAGAAATTCTCACAATCATTGGGATATAAACCAAGGTAATCCTTAAATATTCCCTCATGTGGAACATTTATGAACTTTTCCTAATTCTTTGAAGATAATACGAGATCCTTTCAATCTACAGATGTTATTATGAAATCATATTTATCCCTAAACTCAAACTTGAGAAATCGATTAAAATTACAATCCAATGCCAGATAGAATGTTTTTTTGTTTCTAGAAAACCACTAAACCCATAATTACTCTTGATAATGTTCCAAACTAATGCATTAGTTGGATTCAACCATGAAACATCTATTTGTTTCTAAAAAACTGCTACTCTTAATGAAATAATTGGTCTCATTGGCTCAATAGGTCAACCTGAATCATCTTTTAATTTATTTTTTTCTCAAGACTCATCTATAGATTAATATTCACACTTCATTATCACCATTATAGTATAGATGTGGAGATTAAAGTTGGATGGTTGAGGATCAAAAAAGAAATGAAGAATATTTTTTATGTGGCTTGAAGAGGCACATGCTGGAGAAGATTAAATTCAGACTCTTAATAGGGATTTTTAAAATATAGAGTACCAATGTAATTTAAAATATAAAATGGTTCTAATTTGAATGAAATATGGAATTTGTGAGTTAAATAATTAAAATTATCAACAGTATGAGTTGACATCATTACCTAGTGGTAATATATGAATGGTATCAATCGAACAATGGTACCTTAGGGTATTATGAAACAATATAAATTTAGTGGTATTAGGAAATTTTTGCATGATAATAGTAGTATCCCATGGAAGCATGTGATTTGTGACTTAACATATAACATAATAAAAATATTTCATGAAATAAGATATGAAGATGAATTTATCATACCATGTTCATTTCTGATATAGCTTATTCCTTCAATATTCAAAGGCTTTTTAAAAATGTTTACAAGATGATGTATATTTATAATGAATTCAAGAGTTATATCGGCTTATTTAAAATTTTCTCCCAATAAGTGATTTCTTATATGAATGTGATTTTTCCATGATTAATAAACAAGATTATTATAAATTTTAATTTCACTTGTATTTTCACTGTTTATATGGACATATCTAAACTCATATCCATATTCTAGTAATGTGGGTTTTATCCATAGAATTTATGTAAAAAACTCTATTTAGCTATATACTCACCTTTATCCATATATAATGAAACTAAATTCCTCTTCTTTACAACACCATGATACTAGAGACTTTTCAAAATGAGACATGTTCTATTTGGTCTTTTTCAATCAAACTTACATCCAAAAAATTTTACATCTGAATAATTTACTAATCAAAGGTTTTTCCTAAAGATTAAAAAATTCCAAAAATTTTATTCTTGAGGTCTTTATAATTCCTTCTAGAAGCATTCCTTTGGGATTACTATGTATTTACATGAAAATGACCTCATATACACCCACTAATATTAATATTAGGTCGGCTAGTTGTTAAGTAAATTCCATTTCATGCCCTGTAAATGGATTGGTCAATTGGTTTTCCAATTTCATGAAGATCCAATTTATCAGTGGTAATCATTAGAGTGTCATGTAATTTTTAATTAGATATCCTAAAAACTTTTAAAATATACATTGTGTATTTGAATTTATTTAAATAGTTCCTTCCTTATTTTGAAAAATATGAAAAACAAGGAATAATTTTAACCCACCCATTAAACATAATTTAAATTCATTTTGGATCATTTTTGAAAATTTTAAACATGGTGAGTTTTTGGATTATCCAAAAATAATATAATATATAGAGATTTGGAATAATAAAAAATCCTTCAAAATATATTTTATTAATAAATTTGGATCATCTATCCCTTTTGGTAAATAATTATAAATTAAGAAATATATGAATTTATCATACCAATCTCTAAGAGATTGTTTTAAACCATAAAATTATTTTGATAGTTTAAAAACATGATTTGGAAAATTTTAATTTTTAAATATTTTTGGTTTTCCAATGAAAATATCCTCAACAATATAACCATTAAGAAATGATCTCTTGACATCCATTTTCTATATTATGAAATTAAAATGTTCTCTATAATCAATAAACACTTAAATAGCTTGAAGTCTAACTACCAAAGCAAAACATTTCTCATATTCAATACCTTCTTGATGAATATATACTTGTGAAAGAATTTTAGATTAATTTCTAATAATTTTTCTATATTCATCAACCTTACTTCTATATACCCACTTGGTTCCAATAGTTACGTAATCTTTAGGTATGTCTTCTAATACGTAGAATTTATTTCATTAAAATTTATTCAAATTTTCCTATATAGAAAATACCTAAAATTCATTGTTGGAAGATTTAGTGATGTTATTAGGTACAAGATGTGAGAAAAAGGCTTGATGTTAAATGATATTTTATAGTGAGTCTCAATTTTGAGTACCTTTTTTCAGGTCTCTAACAACAACATATTGAGGATTATTTTTTAGGTATTAAATGGTTCGAGGGAAAAAATATATTCATTCTCCCAAATATTATTCTCAGTTAGGAAAGACATGATGATCTATGTTATGAGATTTAGTGAGTAAATTAGAATAAAAATCATAAATGTTAAATTTATTATTTATTTTGAAATTTGACATATCAACCTCAAAATTTTCAATAACTGGTTTTTGTTCATGTGGATCTGTCTCATCAAAAGGAGATGAACAATTTCTTCCACAAATTTAGTTTTCTTGTTAAAGACTCTATAATAATTACTAGGGTTGAATAACCAAGAAAAATTCATTCATAGTTTTTTTTCAAATAAAATTTTAAATTCTATTTTGTATTTAGATTGTATAATTTTCATCCAAAAACACTAATGTAATTTACTTTGGTTTTTCTTCCATTATAAAATTTATATGGCATATTTTTCAATATAATTATCAAAAACTCTATTATTTATGTAACAATATGTGTTAATAAATTCATCCCAAAAATGTATAGGTAAGTCATATTCATTGTGTATTGTTTATGAAATTTCTTAAAGAGTAATTTATCCATTCAACAAGCCCATTTTTTTTATCTGTTCAAGGTGAAGAGAAATTATGAGTATATCGATATTGTGAGTAGATAGATTCAAAATATTTATTCTCAAACTCTCATCCACTATCACTTATCATGGGTTTTACTTTGAGTCTACTAATATTCCCTATTATGTTTGAATATTTTTTAAATCTATAAGAAGCTTCAATTTTATAAGAAAGGAAAAATAACAAGTATATCTTAAATAATCATCAATAATAACATAAAAATATTGTTTTCCTATTAAAATAGAAACTATATATGGTATAAATAAATCCAAATGATCCAACCCTAGTTGTTGGGAAGTTGATACTTCCTTCTTTGGTTTTATTGATATTTTGTGTTGCTTTCCATTTTGAAAAGGTTTTCACATGTTTTATTTAGGGATTTCTAGATTATGGAGTTCCTTGAATAAACCATTCTTATTTATCTTTTTAATTGAGTATATATTGTAGTGGACTAGTCCCCTACTCCATAGAAAATATTCCCTATGAAAATCACTTAAATAAGAAAAAATTTGAGAGAATAAGGAATCTAAATTGACAACATATAAATTAACATTTCATAAAGTTGTAAATACTAATGCATGCTTGGAATTTTCAATATTAAAATCATTTTTCTTAAATATAACATGTAAAACATCATTACACAATTGATATATCCTAATAACGTTATATTTTAGTCCATAAAAAATAAAAACTTTAGAGATAAGTACATATTTAGTGTTGTCAATTTTTCCAAGTCCAATAATATTTCCTTTTTAATTTTCACTAAAGGTGACATTTTTGGAATCAAGGATGTTCTTTGATGGAAATCGAGTCTAGTTTGTGTTTTTTGTCAATCCAAACATGGATGATAAGGTAGTTTTCAAGTAAATATGTCTTACAGTACAATTTTACTACAATTTTTAAGGTGGCATCATTTCTTAGTGTTTTCCAAATTTTTTGTGTCAAAAATCTAGAGGAAGAGGCTAGCATCACAAAAAAGTAGTTTTCTTAGAATTAAACTTCATAAAAATGGTAACTTCATGGATTTTTAGAAGTCTGGGATAATATTTGAAAAGGTATGGAGTTTCAAAAATATTTATGTTAATCTCCGCGATTACGAGAAGTGGATCATCGTGAGTGCACGATAGTTTTACGGTAATCTTCGTGACAACATTAAATGGCAAGGGATATTCATGAATGGAGTAGCACCGCGAAGATGTTTTTAGAGGATCTGAAAAATGTTTTGGATGCATTGGAAAATAATTAAGGTACAAGACTATATATATAAGGATATCCCCACTTCATTTAACATGAAATGTTTTGGATTGAAGATGGAATATCTCTGATTTCACAAAGGTAGGGAGCACTAGGATTCTGAATTTCTATGAAAGCTTGATCATTGAAAAAATACTCATCATGACTTGAATGAGGCCAATTATTTTGAGTAAAGGGTGATTCTCAATGATGGGTAATTTCTCATTATCTCAGTTAGCTTCAATGGAAATATATTGAAGATACCTTGAAGTCGATAAACTAAGTGAGACTTCTCTCAATGCATTGTTCTAGGGGATTCGATGGAACTGTTCTGAGGGATGCAATGTGATATCCCTAAAATATTGTAAAGGAAGTATTTCTAGAAAATATTGAATGGTTAAAAACTTCTTTATTACAAAACTAGTGAAGATTATTAGATTCATGTGTTATTGAACACTGCCACTGTATGCTCCTTGAACATGCCCTTATTGGTGAACCAAGTAAAATTATTTTGTTTTCTCTCTGCATGTGAATGTTTAAATTACTTCACATTACCATCAGAAAATTTTAACAAGTTACAACCACTTTTGGACCATGATCCATCACTTTAGAAGAAAAATTTGACACCTTGATTCACCCCTCCCCTCCTAGGGTGTTCCGGGGTCCATCAAGTGGTATCAGAACCTAGTGGTTGTTGGAGTTAAATCTTTACCTGTTTGTCATCATGGAGAATTCAGTCAATATTTGGGGAGTACCCCTATTTGATGGATAAAACATCCATATTTGGACTAATATTATTAGATATCATCTATAATCTATTGGATTGGAATTTTTGTTTACCACTTCATATGGGATACAGGTCACTGATGCAATAGTGTTGTCTATGACTGATACAGACAGGAAGATGCTTGATGCAGATTCCAAAGAACAAAATGAACCTATTATAGCTCTTTATAATGAAATATATCTTAAGGTGATGATTTTTACTATAGCCAAGTCTATGTTGTAAAAAATGTACAATATATATGAAGTTGACCATAAATTGAAGGAGGCGAAACACCAGGTTTTTCACAATAGGTTTGATGATCTAAAAATGAATCCAGATGAAAATGTGGATACCTATTTTAATTGAATCGCTAATGTTGATGGATAAATATGTGGGATTGGTGAAAAAATCAAATACATTGAAATTTTGAAGAAAACAATGAGAAGGTTTTGACCTCTTTACTATCCAAAAGTTTTATCACTTGAGGATGGATATATTTCAAAACGTTCTTTGGATGATTTTTTGAGTAGTCTAGTATCTTATGAAATGAGAGTCAAACTAGAATATGAAATGACTTGAGAAATTAAAGAAATGGAATTCAAATACATGTAAAATATTTTTATTTCAATAAATAGTGTTGATGAAGGTAATGAGGAAGAGGAATTTATTTCTCTTTTTGATATGAAATTCAAGTTAAATAAGGGAGATTTGAAAGAAAGATTACTCTGGCATGTTTTTGTTTGGTAGAGTTGGTCACATTTCCTCTCGATTATCAAAGAAGTTCAATGATGAAAAAATTGAAGCTGTAAACATAAAAAAGCATTAGAAAATGTCATCTCAAAAGTGATACTTAAAATATGGAAAGAAATTACAAAGAAATGGTTTTTTCTGTAAATAAAACGATGATGATGATGATTTTTTTTGTGAAAGAAGAACCAGAGTTTAAATTTGGAACCCAATTGTCCAAGATGGATATAGTTGAAAAGTTAGAACCATCAAAAGATAAAAATAGAGATAATAAGTAAACTATTAATGCTAAAATAAAGTTGGAACTTGAGGATTCTCTCAGTAATTTTGAGAATCAAATAAATATAAACAAAATGTGGAGATCAGTTCTAAACTAATCATCAGGATATTTTGATCGGATTAAAGCTCAAATTTATCAACTGGAAGAAGTATTAAAAGAATATTGAATAGCTTTTGGAAGATCAGAAGATATAGTATAACTGAAGCTCAAAATTTAAGAACAATAAAATTTCATCAATGGCCTTACATCCATAATATATGAGAAGTAAAATACTATTGAGGGACATTAATTAGAAGTTGTTACTCTTAGTATAAAACTAGAAAGCTAATCAAACTCAAAAGAAACAAAGAAGAGAATATAATTTGGAATATTTTCATATTTTAAGCTACTGAAGAGAGCATAGTGTGATTTTTATGGATTTTAAAATGTTTTTAATGATCAAATATATACATTCAATGGAAATAGTGGAATTAGTTGTGATGTTGAAACATATAATGTAGTAAATAAAATGGGCCAAAATAATGGCAAGTTCCAAGTTAGACATATCATAAAGTCACCTGAAGTCCAAAAAAATAAATCCTCAAATAAAACTGAAAGGAGAACTTAAATATATCCTCAATTATCCAAAAATGATCGACAATCAATCTCTTTTCAAAAAGAAGGGTAAATGAGGAGGAATAGAAATGAAAAGACATTTCCTCTTATTAAATTTCAATTTTGTGGCTATATGGGCCACACCATGCCATAATATGAAGAGGAAAGGAACTATTTGAATGGGGAGGAACTAGGAAGTCAAAAAAGGAGAAAGAATTCATATCCTACATCTTATAATAGAAATAGATTTTATGTATTTTGATTTAACTATTCTAAATTTTCCCATAAATGTATTCATTGCAGGAAGAGGAGAGGTGGAAATTCTACCTACAAAACTAAAATAAATGTTAATACCCACCCAATAGATGGAGTTTCACTTAAAAATGGGTTTTATCCTCTATAAGAACAATAAAAGTATGATGAACCAATGAACATGGAAAATATATTGAAAATGATATATTTATCCTCCACTCAATAAAATATTTCATATAAGGAAAAGAATAAAATCAAGAAATAAAATCTTGAAAAAGTTTCTCTCAAAGATACAAAGAATAGTAGCGCCTGGATTCTTGACAGAAAATGAACACCCTATATGATTGGAAATGTAGATCTATTAAATAATGTAAATAGTAGGGTTGATGGAATAGTCATTTTTGACAATGATGGAGCTTTGAAGATCAATGGTAGTGGGAGTATAGAACTGGAAAGTAATGAGCTTAAGAAAACCAAAGTTAATTATGTGGATGGTTTGTATCTCAATCCCATTGAGTTCGAGTAAACTCTATGACTCGGGACTTATAATGACATTCAATCAAAATGGGTGAATTACAAAAGGAAAAATAGGGAATTATCTCATGAAAGGTTGCAGAACAGATGGAAACTTATACCAAGTTGACGGTAGATGTAATATTTTTTACTTAACTGTTGAAGACGGAAATATCTTGTGGTACCAGAGGTTGGGTCACATTAATAAAAAATACATGGAAAAGATATCCAAACTAAATATAGACATAGATATCCCCATTTAAAAGGGTTAATGGGAAAATACTTGTGATTCTTGCATACGAGGAAATGTTTTCTACAGTTCATATCATCCAAATAAGAAAAGGGCATCAAATCTTCTTTATCTCATCCACATAGTTGTATGTGTTTTGATAAATGTTTTTGAAACATATGGATATAGGTACTTCCATATATTTATTGATTATTATAGTAGAATGTCTTGTGTAATGATTATACACAAGAAATTTCAAGTGCTTGATTGCATAAAAATTTATTATCGTATATAGGAGAATGATATAAGTCATACAATCAATGTTCTACGATATGACAATGTAGGGGAATAAACATCCATTGAATTTTAAAATTATATGGAGAAACATGGAATACACCATGTGGTAGAAACTATGAGAACTCCACAGCACAATGGATTTGTTGAGTGCAGGAATAAAAAGGTGAATAATATAGCTAGAACTATACTAATTGAGAGTTGTATCTCTCTCCATTATTATAAAGTGGATTTTCAAGCAGTAGTGTGTGCACACAATTAAGAAAAGCTTTATATGGAAGAAACCAAGATTCCCTATGATCTTTGGAATGGAAGGAAACCCTCATTGAAGTATTTTCATATTTTAGGAAGTAAATGTGGCATCTGAAATAAAGAAGGAAATCAAGTTAAGTATGGTGATGTTGCAGATTAGGGAATATTCCTTGGATATTTTATGAAGAGAAAAAGAATAAAAATTTTATAATAATCAACTTAGAATAATTATGGAATGTAGTGATGTTAATATCATTGAATATGAATCCAATGAAACCGTAATAATACCATATACTGTTATGATAGAAGATGAATAAGATAGTGAATAATGGATTGATTCAAATATAGAAATAATAGAAGGCCTCCAAAACAATCAGGGATTAAATAATGATATTGATTGAGAATATTAATTCAAAAAGTAATCCATGGATGATGACACATCATCATAGTCATATTGAAGAAGTAAAAGATCTAAAATTGATCAATACAACATCATTGGGGATTGGAAATCTCCCACACAGACAAGAAGAATGAGGAATAATACACATTATTCCTTTCTATAAATTTTGGAACCATTATCGTTTGAAGAAACTACAAAAGATGGATCATGGGTTAAATCCAAGAATAAAGAGTTGGATACAATTGGTAAGAACCAGACATGGGATCTTGTTAAGAGACCCAAAAATCACAATGTGATTGGAATTTAGTGGATTCTTAAAAAATAAATTCAATGAGCATGTAAATGTGATCATAAATAAGGTGCGCTTGGTGTGTAAAGGATATTCATAGATTTAAGGTGTTGATGGCTAGACTGGAGTAAATTAGGCTCTTTCTTTCCATGGTGATCCAAAGAGGTTACAAAGTGTTTCAAATCGATTTAAAAATAGATTTATTAAATGGTGTTCTTGAAAAATATGTTTACATTGAAAGATCAGTGGGTTTTCTGCTGGGTAATGAAGAAATGAGTGTTTTTATATTAAAGAAGGAACTCTATGGTATAAAGAAAGCACCATGAGTGTGGTACTCTCAGCTAGATTCCTATCTAAAGAATCACAAATTTAAAAGAGGTGGAGTGTACCAAAATCTCTATGTGAATATTTCTTAGAAGGACCAATTCATGGTGCCAGTGTATGTAGATGATATTATATTTAGTGGAAGCAGGTAGGGATTAGGGGAAGAATTTTCCAATAACATGAAATAAGAATTTGAAATGTATATGATTGGTGATCTCACATACTTCTTGGGAATTCAAGTGATTCGGAGGAAGGACTACACTTTTATCTATTAGGAAAATTATTCAATAGATCTATGGAATAAATTCAACATGCATGACTCCAAAACAACATTTAATCCAATTATAGTTGAGAAAAAGCTTGGAAAGCATGAGGATGGGACTTCTGTGGATCCCATAATATAAAAAAGAATCATTTAAATCCAATTATACTTGATTGAAACATTACTAGATATTGTCTTTGCAAAATGATTAGTGGACTAATTTTAGAGTAATCTGAAGGAAAAATATTTGATAGTAGTAAAAAGAATCATGAGTTACAATCAATGAACACGCAATTATTCCTTATACTTTTCTATAGGGAGAGATAATGAATTATCAAAATTTTCTGATGTTGATTTGGGTGGAGATGTGGTAGATATAAAGTAAACAAGTGGTGGAGCATTCTTTAATAGAAATGAATTTTTGGGTTATTTGAGTAAGAAACAAGAAAGTAATTCTCTTAGTACTTATGAAGCAGAATATTTCTCTACTTCAAAGGCTTTCACTCAAATTTTGTGGATGAAGCAAAAAATAATTGATATTGGTGATGAGGTGAAATATCTAATGGTGGTTCACTATGATAACCATACCACGATTGATCCTACAAATATTCTTATTCAAAATTCTCATATGAAACATATTTAAATCAGATATTACTTCATCAAGGAAAGAGTTGAACAAGGAATGATTAAAATGGATCATGTTGGAACTAATAACCAAGTGGATGACATTCTGACCAATCCATTTTCAACACATGTGTTTGAGAAACAATAGTTGAAACTCAGTTTTCATCCACCTCCCAGTGCATGAGGAGGTTGTGGGTGTTCCCCTCTCTTTAGTTATATTAACTGGTTTAATCTGTTTATGAAAGTGACATAGGTTTATGGGTGAGATACGAACTAGGGTAGTGTGCTTTTGAGCTCTACAATTACAAATGTAGGTCCCTTGGGTTTATTTCCAAAGGGCGATAATGGAGAAATTAAACATAAAAAGGGGATAATGGAATGGGAATGGAGAAATTATAGAGAAATTCAATGTTATCAAGTGTGGTGGTTGCAGGTTTTTTCCAACCATGATATTCATCTATGACATGATGAGAGTCGGGTGTTATGAGGAAACACATCAAGGCATGCAATGATTCTGTGACACGATCAAAGCTTATCTTGGACATCATTTAGCATTCCAAAATAGTAGAACCCAATTCATGATTCCCCTCTTTGCTTTATACACTGATCATTACTCCCATAGACTTAGTGTTGGATGATTTGTTTCTTTCATATCATGTTTTGATAGTTGTTGGTGATTTATTGAATTTATCAATGGATTTACAACAAAAACAAAGGGGGATATTGTTAGAACCAAGTATGTTCTTTATTGGAAATGGAGTCTAGTTTGTGTTTGTTTTCCATCCACACATGCATGATCAGGGAGTTTTCAATTAAAAAGAGATCTTATAGTACAATCTGACTATAGTATTGAAGGTGACATCGTTTTTTTTGGGATTTTCAAATATTTGGGATAAAAAATATATAGGATGAGGGTAGAATCATGAATGTTTATTTTCTAGTATGGACACTTTATAAAAATGGTAAATTCTTTAGTTATGAAAAATCTAGGATAAGATTCTAAAAGTTTTAGAGTTTCATTAATGGTGATAGTACTCTCCATGATTATGATAAGTAGAGCATCATGAGTGCATGATGGTTTGATGGTAATATTTTCAAAAAATGTAAAATAGATAGGGAGCTTCATGAATGGAGGAGAACTAAGAATTTTTTTTTGGAGGATCCAAAAAATGCACTAAAGGTGGTGGAACATTGCGAATTGTCAAGACAAAATATATGAGTCTACCCCCACTTCATTTCACATGAAAGGTTTTGGGGTAAATATGGAATCACTATGATTTTTTGAAGGTAGGGAGAACCACAATACTATATTTCTATGAAATCTTGAGCATCGTGAAAAGGCTAGATAAGTATTTACTGATGTAAATTATTTTGAGAGAAGGGTGCTTCATGATGACTGGGTATTCTGTGTTGGCACAGTGATCTTTGTGAAGGAAGTTTGTTCTGTGAATGTAGTTGGTTGTGGGAAGGTTGTGATCTTCACGAAGGATCTCCATGAACAACATTACTGAACATCAGTTTTAGGTGAATAGTGCTTTCAAGGGCATCAATTTAGGACTTTGATGTAAACAGAGTATCATTCTACTCAGATACAAAGTCTCTAATGACAATTTATTGAAGAGACATTAAGATGTTAAACTAAGTGAGAATTATCACAATGCAGTATGCTATGGGGAGTTGACATAAGTGTTCCAAGGGATGTAGTGTTCTATCCCTAAAATATTTTAATGGTATTGTGTCTGGAACAGAGTGACTGTGTAATGACCCGAAATTTTGAATAAATCTTGTTTCAAAATTTTGTGTGTTATGTTATTTTTATACTCAACATAACTATTTCATTTGATAACCTTATTATAATTAAAATGAGACCGTTGGGTTTTGACTACTATATGATCGTTGGTCAATATGACCACTGGAAACTAAACGTTTCGAATACTATCTCTAAATAAATGTTATCTTGGTTAATTAATATAGAAAAAAGATTTGATGGCCTCATCCAGTAGTCTCGGGCCAATCAAAGCCCATGAAACGGAACTTGGGAAGGAGGTAATACCACTGGTCTTTTCTCTAGACCAAACCCAAGTCGAACATCATCGTGTGAAGCTAGAATGGAATCGCCTTTGCGAGAAGTTCAAACTGGTAGAAATTACTACTCGTGCGATGTTGGCTGAGCCTCCCTCGGATTCTATCACCCTAGCACACCTTACTCTTAGGTCATATGTGGGTGTTATAAGAGGCTATGTAACGAGACCATAACTACCTTGTGTAATCCTTTTTTATAAATAAAATTGTGTTCTCTTCTTATGGTAAAGTTTGTGAATTTTCAAATGTCCGGATAAATATAGTATGCATATTTTTGATGAATTTTAGAAAAATGATATTTTAAAAATGTTTATGTAAACCATAAATAATTAAAAATGTGTAATGATTTTCAAAAAATGGTCTTCTACAATTATGTTCAGTACGAAATTTAGAATCTAATAAGTTCAATTTAATTTTTGATGAATAGTAAATTAGGAATAGTGATTTTATGGTTAGGATTAATAATGTGACCAAATGGATTAATAATCTCACATAAAGAAAGTATTAATATAATCTAGGCACCTTGATAAAGTAATGTGACTAAATAAAATGGTTAAATAACAGTTTCATAAATTATTAGTCAAGTATTAGTTTTTTCGAGTGAATAGTTTTTTTAATTAAAAATTAAATTAAAAATATTTAGAAAATTATTTTTATAAAATGGACTTTATTTTTGGACTCGGAGCATCGATATTATGTTAAGGTAATTTTTTGGGGATTTTTCTGAAAAAAATGTATTTTCAGTGAATAGTGTATTTATTTGAAAATTAAATTAAAAATATTTAGAAAATAATTTTTATAAAATGGAGTTCATTTTTTAAATCAGAGCATTGATATTTGGTTAAGATGAAATTTTGGGTTTTTTCTGAGAATGTTGAATTTTCGGTGAATAGTAAAAAATACAATTTTAGGGTTTCGGTATGTTTAATGACATCATAACTGTGTCATGATGATTTCATGAGATATTTTAAAGGTTTTATGACCAAAGGTGATGAATTATTGTTTAGGGAGACCCATGTGGCCTAACTCCATGGGAAATACCATGGGAGAGCCCATGGTTTTGAGAAAACCACTTGTGAGGTGTCCCTTGGCCATTAATGCCTTGTCCCCTCACATTCCCTATAAATACCCTCCCTTTACTCCATTAGTTTTCACTCCCAACTCTCCCCCAACTAAGCTCTGGTTTCATTACCTCCCAAGGAGTCATCCCAAGGTTTCCCCAAGCCTTCAAGGTCCGAAACTTTTATTTTTAAGTGTTACGTTTAAGGTAAGGGATCCAAACCCTCTCTTTCTTTTCATGTAATCTCTTTTATGTCATGTCTTTTATGCTCCATGTTCTTATGTTGGAGTATGTTCTTTTATATTCATATTACTTCCCTTTTCATTTTAATATGATAAATGACCCCCTCTTTCTCTCATCAATTAGTTTTAAGAAAGTTTAAGTGGTGCTGTTAGGCTGCCAAATTTTTAAGGGATTCTTTCACCTTTCTCATTTTTCAAAGTTCTACTTTCATGTAAAGTATTTCATGTTTTTTTTATTATGTTAAGTTATGATCTCTCTATCTATCATACTGATATTTTATTTCCATATGATGACAGACCCTATTTTATCTCCTCAATTCATTTTTGTTGAAGTTTATGTGGCGCTGTTAGGCTGTCGAATATTTAAGGGATTCCTTCACCTTTCTCATTTTCAAAGTTCTACTTTCATGTCAAGTCATTCAAGTTCCTTTGTATTATGTTGGAGTATGATATCTATATCTATCATACTGATATTTAATGTTCATATTATGATAGACCCTATTTTATCTCGTCAATTCATTTTTGTTGAAGTTTAAGTGGCGCCGTTAGGCTGCCGAATTTTTAAGGGATTCCTTCACCTTTCTCAATTTTCAAAGATCTACTTTCATGTCAAGTCTTTCAAATTACTTTTTATTATGTTGGGGTATGATATCTATATCTATCATACTGATATTATATGTTCAAATTATGAGAGACCATATTTTATCTCTTTAATTCATTTTGTTGAAGTTTAAGTGACGTCGTTAGGCTACCGAATTTTCATAAGAGAAATCTTATTTTTGTCTTCCCTCCATGTTTTTCATTTCATATCGTATATCATTCAAATTTAATTACCATGTTCTTACATCCATTATATTATGTCCCTTTACAGTTCTTTGTATCATTTATGAGTGGGTGACCTATGTCCCCTCTCTTTTCATGTTTTCTAAAACCCTGATGCATAGCCGTTATGCTGTAGAATTTTCATCTCAAATGTCTCTATCTTTTATCAAATTATTTTATTTTATTAAGTGAATACTAGAAGATATTCCTTCTAAAGGATTATTCACATATATACCAAAATGTTCTATTTTAAATTCTGTTATTTACATACATGAGACCCTTTTTTCTTTTTCGTGGGTTTAAAGTGAGATAAAGATCAAGTCTTTAAAGCAGTTTTTAAAACGTTATGGTTATGAAATTAAAACCATTTCTTTGATTCTATATGGTTTGCTTAAGAAATTATTGATGATGATATATGTGTATCATATGATAAAAATGAAAAATTAAGGGTTCTCCCTGATATCTCTCCAATTCATTGGGTACAGATTTAATCTCTAGAGATGACCATTTTTAACGACGCCTTGGTGATTAACCTTGGTAATTTTTAATGACACCCTGGGGATAGACCTTGGTGAAACGGAAATGATTCAAAATATTAAATTTTTTAACCACATATTCAAGTTATGAAATAAGTTATTTTTATTATGATATGCCTCATTATTTCTTTCTCATGCCTTAAAGTTATTTTTCATGACATTGTTGATGTATCTCAAGTTCACATGTTAAATGTTTCCCCATGTTTCCCTTACTGGGCCTTCTGCTCACCCTTTATTTTGATGTATGTCCCCAGGTTATGAGTTGTAGTAATGAACCTAGGATGAACATAAGGATAATCCTTTCACGTTTTTACTAAGGATGTTTTATTTTTTCATGTTTTAAGTTCCTAGTTTCCAAGACATTAAACCATAAAGATCCTCGGTTTTTGTAAAATGTAATAAAAGTTTATGTGATAAAAAGTAATGATTCCATAGACTGTTTCTAAACATATGTATTCCACAACTAGTGAATATTAGTGGATTTAGGTATGACCAACACATTTTCAGTGTATCCTCCTTGTATTATCCCTTAGTGGTGAACCAATTAAAATTAATGTGTTGTCTCTCTACATGTGAATGTTTAAATTACTACACATTACCATCAGACATGTTTAATAGGTTCCTAACATTGTGAGTACATTATCCACACTTTTAGAATAAAAATTTGACACCCTAATTCACCCCTCCCCTTTATGGGTGTAAATGTTTAAATTACTACACATTACCATCAGACAGGTTTAATAGGTTTCTTCCAATGTGGTAACAGGATCCATCACTTTTGAAGAAAAAGTTGCCATGATGATTCACCCATCACCTCTCAGGGTGTTCTAGGGTCCTCTAGATAGGTCCACCATCCACTTTTATAATATTCGTGAAGCTTGAATAGCCCCCAGTAAAATGTTATAAAAATCCACTGTCCTGATGCCATAAATATTTTCTTGAGTTTTCAATGACTTTTCCTAAGTACAATCAAACAAAAAATAGTTTTGGTACCCATATTTGTTGGGTCCAAAGAGTTTATAAAATAATTCCACTGGAATCCATAGTTCTTCATAGGCTTTCTAGAAACATAAATAATAGATTTAGATTCAAAAT
Organism: Viscum album; assembly: GCA_963277665.1. Classification (NCBI taxonomy): domain Eukaryota; kingdom Viridiplantae; phylum Streptophyta; class Magnoliopsida; order Santalales; family Viscaceae; genus Viscum; species Viscum album. The sequence continues at coordinate 1,039,418,805 of OY728134.1, read as the reverse complement.
AGATTTTAGGTCAAATAAATATTGACTTATTTCCAAAACATGTAGATTCTATAGAAATAGATTTTTTTTAACTTGGTATAAAATAATTTTTATACAAATTCCCTTACTCTCTAGATCCATACCCAATTCCATATTTTGATTTTGTATTTTTTTTGTTTACCCATTAATATATCGAATGTTTTCTGTTTTCAACATTATTCCGAATCCTTTCAAAGTTTTTCATTTTCCAGTTTCATATTCGTATTTTCCTTTAACAAATTGGAATTCTTTTCCTCTTCTATACTAAGATCATATTTATCTATAGGACCTAAAATATGAATAGTAATAATATTATTATATGTATATTTTAACTCATTCATGGTATCTTCCATCATACCACAGTATTCTTATAATTCTTTATTTGATATTTCAATGTCATAAGAAATATAAAATTAAAAAAAAAATATTATGCCTCTAAATAAATAGTCCAAAAACATAAATTTTTATTTTTATTCATATCATTTCAATGAAAATATGATTCAATGGATATATCTTCATATGTACTCCAAGTGGAATTCACTAAATTCTTTGGTAATTTATCCTTATCCTCACATATATTCTTATACTTGAGCTTCAGACAATCATCTTTCATATTTCCTTTCCTCTTACATTCATAGAAAAAAACTTGATTAGAGGATTCATCTTTTTCCAAATCTTTTATCCAATTTTCTTCATTTTCATACATTCATTTATAATTTTACTTGTGAATAAATTTATTATATTTTTAAAACATTTAAAATAATATGGATAGCTCATCCATTTCCTCATCACTATATGTATCATCTTCACTTACACATATACTATCAGGTTTGAAAGCTTCATCGTATTTTGAATCTGATGCTTTAAAGAAAATATATTTTCTTTTCAATTCATCATATTTATTATTTACCTTTAACCCTTATTTATATATCATTAGTTTTCCAATTAACTACTTATCTAATAGTTTTCTAATGTCACATGATTCTCGAATAAATATTGTATTACTTCTTTAATGCTTTGGTAGACATCTCAAGATCATTATCACTTGACTTTTTTCATCAATCATTTCTCAAGGTGTAATAATGTTATTTATGGAATCATTAAACCTAAGATCCATGTTAGAGATATATTCATCAGGACGTATTTTTAACATATTATACTTAATATTATATGATATTTAATCTTATTTCTTTAACATTATATGTACCTTCATGACACATGGAAATGGTGTCCCAAATTTGATAAGTAGTATCACAAGAAGATATCAAATTAAATCCATCCTCTCCTAAAAAAAGGTATGAAATAATTATTTTAATATTGGGTTCCCTAGAACCAACTAAATAGTACTTTTTGATTACCATATCATGTATACAGTGAGTTATTCATGATTTATACTTATCATAATAGTAATGATATTTCTATTTCCACTATTAATATGATAATTTTCACAGAATACATTTAATATAAAAAGGTTATAGTTGTTCCATATCTAAAATGAGAACCTATATATATCATAATAGTAATATTAAACTTATGTATTATAGTATAAAATCATCACACTAATAGGACATAGATTGTAGCAACCCTGGTTTGAGGTATGTAGTATTTTTTTGCTTTCATTTATTCTTGATGTTATCAGAATATATTTTTTGAAGTGTTTAGGAATGTAATGGGAATAATATTCTAGAGCCTACTTATAGAAAGTGTTGTAGAATTTATTTATGGTGTAAATGTTGGGTTTACGACAAAAATATTTTAGTATGTAAGTCTTAAATTCATTGTGTTTGGTAATTTTTATTCCCTCCTACACCTGTTTTGGATCACACAGTTTCTCTTTTAATCACTTGACTTATAGGTAAACCTTAGGTTTTTTGTAGTTATCTTTGATATTCCGAATCCGGTTCTAATGGATATGTTAGTTCTCAATTATAGAAACCAAAGGTCAGGGTCTCATTATTCCTTCTCGATGTTGATCACTTTTGTTTTCTTGATTAAAAACAAAAACTATTATTGGAACACCTAGATATATGTGTTTTGATTTATTTTGATGAGATACTCTTTGGTTTTTTATAGGAATAGAAGAAATGTTTCATATTGGCTTTTTTTCATTATGAAACCTGGTCATTTTCAAGGTAATTGGATTCTCTCTCACTCTAATGTTTTATAAATTGTAGGAATCTGATTTTTCTAAATGTATCGTATACATTATTTGTAAATATGGTGTGAAACTAATTTGGAAAACCCATGTTTGATGTGATATCAAAATGGTTGGTTTTGAAAGATGGGATTTTGGTCAAATGATTGTTTTATTGGAGATTTAGTATATATTTATGGGCATGTGTTCATGTTCATGTGGGATAGTTGATGGGAAGAAGTACCTCCATGAAAGTAATTGTAAGGATGGATTCTGGGTGGTAGTACCACAGTCAAATGGATTTTTCATGTGATATATTGATTAAAGGATGTATCACCACTCACAAGTACAAGGGGTATATCGCTGCAAGCATAGTGTGTGTGGGTGTGTAAATGGGAAGTCGATTCCAAATTGTAAGAAATAAAAGATAGTTTTATTTAATGTTTGTAAAATGAAACATTATTTTTTTGTATAAAATGTTGATCAGCTTCTCACCTATTTTATATAAAATTTGCTAATCTATTATTGTCCAAGTGTAATGCATTAGGAATTCTTAGGGGAATAAAAATTGATTTATACTCACCCCTTATTTGGAAACTTTGGTGCACTTGAATATGTCTTATACTAAGATACTATGTGTCAGGTTTTGTACTTCATTAGTGGTGTTCCTTGACATCATTGGGTTTGTTACTGGAGCTAGAGTAAGAGAATTTTACATGTTAGTCTGGAGTAGTTCCAATTTTGTGTAAGGTTCTTTCTCATTTGGAGTTTTATCCTTAAAATTGAATATTTTTTTCCAATTATTATTCTAATTTAGTTTTTGAATTGGAATTTCATTGAGTGGATGAGTATTTTATCATGCATCATATTAAGGTATTTGGTTGTTATATCTTTCTTGACATTTTGTTTAGTTATTTAGGTAAAAACACCACCCCCCAAATTTTATTAATCCCTTGCCATTTATTTCAATACATTAGTGTCTTGTGGATGTCACCTAATGTTAGTAGCACCTTGACCTCTTCCAAATTCATTAGGTGAGGGGTGGGATGTTATGTAGATGTTGTGTGACTATTAGGTGTTGGGGGATCATAAGTATTGATAATTCTTCTCATGAATTTCACACATGGAAATCTTGAGTAAATGAGAACATGATGGCTGACCCACCAATAGAAACACTACATATTTCATGTCTTATTAGTAGTTTCTATCTTTGAACATGTGTAATGGTCTCTTGACTTCATAGTATTATTAGTTTATTCTATTTGATCAAATACTTTAATTAAAGAAGAAAATTATGTAATTAATGTTGTATCAAGGTAGATTTTGGTGCGTATATCATTGGTGGTATGACATTGATTGAATAATCATGATATATTTTTTCCTTCTCAAAGGAAGTGATATCGCAGGCCTAGTTGATTAGGATTGTAGTGCCTTCACTAAATTCAAGTTCATGGAAGAAGAATAGGGTAATTATTTCTACTAAGGTCAATGGATAATAAATAAATAAATTATGATGTCATGAGGTGTATGTACTACTTTATGATATGTCATAAGACAAATATATTATACTACATGTAATGTGTTCAGAGGAAAGATGTGCATTGATATAAATTTTTCATTATCTATTTAGGGGCCTTGATGGGTTGTTAGACTCCACTCCTAGTTAGTGAATATCATTCATTTTTTTTAGATAAGGTCCTAGAGTTTCAAACACTAATTGTATTCAAAATTATATCCTATTCTGTTAAATAATAGTTTAGGACATGGTAAGACCCACCACAGTGTCTGAGAAAATTTCTGAGAATATATGGTCTCCATGACTAATTAAATTCATATTATTAAAGTTTAGAATAATTATTATTGAATTTATTTGTTAAATTTATTCACAAGATATTAAGTGAATACATGGGAAAATTATTATACAAATGAATAGTTCTTTAATATTTAGGGTTCATTTAATATTATTAGAAATGAAGATTTTAGTCAATGGATCACTTTTATCTTGTAATATATTTAATATATTACAAGTGATAAAAATATAAATGAAATTTGTGGAATGATTCGTTTTTCATAACATTTTTGTGAAAAATTTAGTGAGTAATGAATATTTTGGGGTCAGGGATCCAATTTTGAGTATTTTATTGACTCACTATATAAAGGAGGTGGTGTATCTCAAATAGAAACAATTTACCACCTGTTTTTTAAGACCCTCCATATCTCCTCTCCCAAACTTACTAGAGAGAGAAGAACTCAATCCAAGAAACTGGATCAAGATCTTCTTCATGGATCCAAGGAGCATCGTTACACTCATCTTCAAAACATTGAATGCATCGTCGAATATCCACACCACCACCTAGAATATAAATAATGAAATTCCAAAAGACTTTTGAAGCACATGGGTATGATATAGATAGATATCTATTTGATACTTCATAGGAATAGTCTTTTGTGATGAATGATTAGCGAATGTGGATTCAAATTGATCAAGGTAACTTTCTATTTAATGTTTTTGAATAATATTTTTCATGAAAGATTGTACATATTTGTATAAGGGTGTGCTCCATCCGCAATGAAGTAGTTACATTGATCAACGATGAAATATTATAAATCCCACCCCCATAATCTTCTACTACATGACCTAGTACCTTCATTTTCTATCAAGGGGGTTGTGTGAATTTTTAAGCAAAGGAAAAAATTATAGTTTCATTAAATTTTGAAGAGGGAAACTTTATGGTCCCATTGTTAATAACTATATATCGATTCGATTTTAGAATTCCATGTTATGATCGTCTGAAATTTTAAATCCAATCAACACCATTAATTTGTGGGTTAAATTTTGAATAAATCACACACACACATATATCTGTGTGTCTGTGTTGATTTTTTACCTGATGGTAGTTAGCAGTAGCATTTTTCGATGAACCCAAACACTAGCTCGAATTATAGTGTCCTTAATAGTAATTTTTTTGAGTATTTATTCCTCCATTTTTGGAAATTCTTATTTAATATTATTTTGTCCAAATATCCTATTGGATATTCATTAGAAAATTTAGAATAAGGATTTTAAAGGAGGGGAATCTAGATGTTGATGGATATTAAATTAAAAAAAATGGGCCAAGTAGGGGGTGGAGGGTGAATTTTGGAAGAAGAAGAAAAAACCCTAATGTGTTTCATGGGATAGTTCTACAGAAACCCTAGAATTTTACACATAACATTACATGACTTTAATCAAAATAAAACATCAAATTACAAGTTAAGGATTGTAAAGTCTAGTATCTTGGAAGACTAGGTACATAAATGTGAAATCATGGGACTCAAAAACAGTTATTTATTCATCATAAAGATCTCCTAAATAACATTGTGATCCTACATATGCATAGGATAACCTAGGTATAACATGAAAAAAGGGATGATATAAATATCCCAGTAAGGAAAAAACATAAGAATAAAGTTTAGCACATGGGTTACAGGGCTTGAAATAATAATATAAAAAAGGAATGGAACATGATTGAACATATTGAATCATAACATATAAAACATAGAATCATATAAACATGGAATCATAGTAATGCTCCAGCAACATAAAACATGAATTTAGCATGTTTCAATGCCCTTTACACATAGAGGATTACGAGTCAAGGCTAACCACCAAGACCATTGCACATGGATCATGAGTCAAGGCTAACTACTAAGACTGTTGCACATAACATCTCATGAGACTAAACATTACCCAATGTATTGGAGAACTATATCGTAACACCCATCATAATATTTTCATGACTATAATTTCCATATAAAGAATAAAAAATAATCAATCATACATAAACATAAGGGTACCCATGGGAAGAAATGGGTATCATAATCATATCATAAAGCATAATAAATGGGTGTATCATAAAAGTGTCTAGGAAAAAATAATTGGATCATGCATGGTAAATAATAAGGTATAATAGGAATATATTAGGATAAGTTATTTCAAATTTAATGTGATAACATTTAAAAATAGTATTTAAGAGTCTTTTTAATTAAAACATTTTAGTGTTATTTAAGGAAAATATCAACGATCATTGTAAACAGAAAAGAGAATGATCATTTATATGAAAACAGAAGTGAAATAAGAAGTTTTTTATAATAAAAATAGTGGATTTATAAAAATAATTTGTTCTTAAAATATATTATGGATAACATTTGAAAATTTTAAGAATTCGGTAAGTTCCCTGAAAACGGGCTTGCTTATCGGGAATAATCGAGAAAGGAACCACTAAAAAACATGTATATCCAAAAAATAAAATGAATAATGGAACATGATACATGATTTTAGAAATTATACACATCATTTATAATATTTACATAAAAAATAAAATATTACTTCATTTGGGTAATAAGAAAGATAGAGCAACCCAAAGAAATAATGGAGGTTTGGGTAGAATCTCTTACCTTAAGTCTAAAGGTATTCTTCCCTTGATCTAAATGTCCTAAATAATCTTATTAGATTAAATAATTAATATTTATAGAACCAATTATATATGTAATTTATTTATTATACACTTATTATGTTCATTAATGGCCTTTTTGATGAGTTTTAGTGTTCAAATATATCTTTCGGGAGTGCTCATTTTCTTAGTTTTCATGATCGGTTCGCTTATATAAGAGTATGGAAGTTCATGTAAAAGGGGTATGGTTTTCCAGAAGTGTAATTATATTATCTTAATGAACATACATAATGTAAAATGGTCATATAATTAATTTTATTATATGGTATGCAGGTGAATCATTAAATACAATTTTAATGATAATCACATTGAATAGATTGGCGGTTTTCGATCACAACAAACTCATTTGGTTTAATAAATTAATATCATGTACAAAAAATGATTATATATCATTACATATATTATAATCTTTTTCAACCATAAAAATGGTTTCATTATTAGCCTTGAAGATAGTAATGGAAATTGAAAACTTTTCATCCTTGAATGTGATAAATTAACACATCTAAGACAGTGTTTTCATCTTTTGTATAAAATGAGGGGAAAAGAGAGATGATGATGAATTATTACACTAGAATAAGAAAATTATGTTATATGTATTTTACTAGAGTTATCATACCATATGGAAGAGGGTAGGTGAGGAGAGAAAATGAAAATAAAGGGATTTGAAAAGGAAATAAAAGAAACGAAAAGAGGAATTTACCTTTTGAATTTATCCTCCTAGAGAGCCTTTTTAGGGAAGAGGATTTTGGTATTTTTATGTTACTAAGAGATTTTAGTCATGGGGGAGGGGATTTTGAAGATATATGAGTATAATTTAGATAAGAAAGAAGTCATTAGAGGTGTGAGGAGAAGAGGTGGTGAGGGTGGTACTTATAGTGGAGGAGAAGGGCATTTTCTCATTATTTTATTCATTATTTTATTATTTATCTCAAGACAAGTAATAGTATTGATTATTATCACCCAAAATAGTAAATATATAATTTTATTTATAACCAATGGTTCTTACATTAGCATAACAAAATCCATGGCTCCATAATTCATGTATTTAGCATTTATCGTTAATTATCGTGTTTTACTATTCAAAAAAATTCAAGTATTTCAGAAAAAATCCAAAAAATTCACCCTAACCATTTTTCAACATGTAGAATCCAAAAACGAACTCCATTTTTCAAAAATAATTTCTAAATTTGAGAAACTTAATTTTTAATTAAAATCATAATATACTCAAAGATGTAAATTTTAAAATTAAAACTGCTTTTATAACACATTGAAAATTTATTTAAGGTCTCATAAAATTATATTATAATCATAAGAAATAAGAAATATTAATTTATAAACACGTTTTTTGAAAATAAATTTTCTTCTACATTATTTAATTAATCACAAAATTGTAATTAAATATTTCTGACTTACAAAAATACCAACTCTTAATTAATAAATTTTAAAATATTTACTTACTTATACTATGATATAATTATACCATATTGTCACTTATAAGATGGATAAATTTTTTATACTTTCTTTGTTGAGGTTACTATTCAATTGGATTATTTACTATTCATAAAGGTCTTGTTACTATTCTAAAGGTCATGTTACTATTCCTTTGGTATGGGTTCCTTAACTTCTAGAGATACCTTTTATTTAATTAATTATTCATTTATAAAGTTTTTATTTTGATTTATATGTAATATTATGTAATTATACTATAATACATAACTATAATAATGGAATTTCATTGATAAAACATTGGTTTGTTGCATTCTTCCCCCTTATGAAATTTCATCCTCAAAATTTCGTTTTAAATTCTATAATGAAAACAGGTGTGGGTACTTTTCCTTCATCACTTATTCCAGTTCTCATGTTTCCTATTCATACTTATGGTTCTGTCATAGTACTTTGACCAGGTGAGTAGGCTTGTTACGTAAAACTTTATCTCTATGATCCAATATCCTCACTGGTTGCTCCTTGTAATAAAGATCATTCTCCAACATTACCACCTCTTAAGTTAGTACATGTGAAGGATCTGGTAAGTACTTACTTAATAGGGATACATGGAATACATCGTGTACTTTAGACATGTTAGGTGTAAATGCTAGTCGATAGGCCACAACTCCGACATGATCAACAATATTGAAGGGTTCGATGAACTTAGGACTTAGATTTCCTTTCTTCTCAAATATAATGACCTTCTTCCATAGAGATATGTGAAGGAATACCATGTCTCTAAATTTTAACTCAAGGGATCATCAACGATTGTATGCATAAATCTTTTGCTGACTTTGGGATGCCTTCATGTGTTGCTGAGCGGTTTTCACCTTCTCCTCCATCTCTTAAACCATTTTAAATACTAGTAGCTTACCTTCACCAACTTCATCCCAACACGTCAGTGTTCTGCACCTTTTCCCATAAAGTGATTCATATGGAACCATTTGGATGCTAGAGTGGAAAATATTATTGTAAGAGAACTCCAATAGAGGCAGATGTTGGTCCCCTCCTCCTTTGATGTCCATAGAACACACTCTCAACATATCTTCTCATTTCTAAATAGTTCGCTCAGATTGGACCTCAGTTTGGGGATGATAGGTCGTACTGAATTTCATCTCGTTGCTTAGAGCATGCTAGATACTTTTCCAAAACATCAAAGTGAATCTCAGATCTTGATGGGATACAATCGATAGTGTTACACAATGAATCCTTACCACTTCTTTGATGTATTTATTTACAAGTTGATCTAATGAGAAGTCCTCTCGAATTGAGATAAAGTGAGTTCTCTTTGTAAGAGGATCCACAATAACCCATATAGCATTGGTTCCTATGGATGTCTTTGGAAGTACAGTGACAAAGTCTATGGTAATGTTCTCCCACTTACATGTTGATATGGGTAGTCGTTTCATCATCCCTTAGACATTTTTATTTTATCCTTCACTTTCTAACATACCAGGCACATTGTTGTATACTCCTTGATACCCTTCTTTATATTATCCCACCAATAGTTCCCTCAAGGATCTCGATACATCTTTGTGATCCTTGGTTAAATAGGGAAGGTTGAGCTATGTTCTTCATTCAAAAGATCCTTATTTGACTCTTGATTGGATGGTACAAATGGTCATGACCCAAATCTTATGAGTCCATCCTTATCAATCTTGAACTCATAGTATTTCCAATTTCTGAAAACGTCCACACTTTTCTGAGTTTCCACATCATTTCTCTAAGAATCCTTTATTTTTTACATGAGGGATAGTTGAGAAATCATTTGAGAAATAATTGATGATGTTCCTTCCTTAATGATTCCCATGTCCATTCATTGCATGTATAATAAGAATCGATCCTTTTCAATTATCATCATTGATAAAGATGCAAGATCCTTTCGACTTAAAGCATCTTCTACCTTATTTTCTTTACTGGGATGGTAGTGGATTGAGCAGTCATATTATTTGATGAGATCCAAACATGTTCTATGGTGCATATTAATCTCCTTCAATGTGAATATATATTTGAGACTCTTTTGATGAGTATATATCTCACACTTCTCCCCATATAGATAATTCCTCTAGATTTTTAATGCAAAGATCACAGCTGTCAACTCCAGATCATGTGTGGGATAGTTTTACTCGTGTATTTTCATCTTCCTTGAGGTATAGTATATCACATTATCATTTTAAATTAATACACATCCAAATCCTTTATTTGAAGAATTGTTGTACACCACAAAGAGTTATCCACTTATCGGTAGTGTGAGTGCGTAGTGATAAGCCTATTTTTGAGCTCCTTAAAGCTTTCTTCACATTCTTGAGTCTAGATAAACTTCACTCCCTTCCATGTCAAATTAGTTATTGGTTTTTATAATCAGGTTAATTTATTCAAAAATCATCAGTAATACCCATTTAGGAAAAGTAAACTATGAATCTTCATTGTATACGATGTCCTGGGCCACTCTTTGATTGCCTTGGTCTTGGAAGGGTCCACAGATATCCCTTTTCTGGTGATAACATACCCCAATAATTATACTTCTTCCATATAGAACTCACATTTACTATTCTTTTCATATAGTTTCTACCTTTGAAAAGTATTCAGCATAGTATTCAACTAATCCTTGTATTCATCCTTTCTCTTGGATTATATCATAATATCATCGATAAAGACTAACACAATTTTTTCAAGGTAATCTATAAATATTTTATTCATTAAATCCATGAAAATTACAAGATCATTAGTAAGTCCTAAGGGCATCACTATGAAATCATAGTGTCTACACATCGTTCAAAAGATAGTCCTGGGAATATCATCCTTCCTCACAGTTAATTAGTGATGTCTCAATAGAGGGTCCACCTTAGAGAAATAATTGTCCCCATATAGATGATCAAACAAGCCATTTATATGAGGTAGGGGATACTTGTTCTTTATCATGGTTTTATTTATCTCATGATAATCGATGTAGAGTTTCATTGATCCATCCTTCTTCTTAACAAATAGTAATGGTGCACCCCATGGTGAATCACTCGGGCATATAAAACCTATCTCAAGATTCTCCTATAATTGTTTCTTCAGCTATTCCATCTCTATGATGGTCATTCTATAAGGTGCCTTCGATATATGTAAATATCAAATAATAAGTTCAATTGATAATTTAACCTCTTGATCAAGAGGAAAAACATTAAACTCTTTGGGGAATGCATTATTGTAATCCCTCATGATGGGAATGTCTTTGAGAATTATTCTCTACTTAGTCTCAATCATTTGAGAAAGATATGCTTTATCATAAAGAAATAATATCCACACATGATATGATGATCCTGAATTAGATTCATCTTCCTCCTTACACTTTTATAGGATTGGAGAATGCTATGGGATGTGATGAGTGATCTCCCTTTCTCAACAGTTGATGTTGTATTTATATAAAGATATCCAATCCATGCCCAAAATATCATCTAACTTTACCAAAGGGAGTACGAAAATATTTTCTAGGAGGTTCATTCCACGAACATTTATCGGGGAGGAGTTATAAACTTTTGATGCAATAATTAACCCATTCGTTTTACTCATAGATAACTCAACCTCCATATTTTTAGGTGGTGATTGAATAGTTATTCTAAAAGTACAAGATACAAAAGAATGCATATACAAGAATAAAATAGTGTTTTTATTATTCTTGAAAGAATAACTATCATACCGATCACCACATCATTGTTCAGATCCACATCAGCAGTAGTGATAGCATAAGGCCTTCCTTATTTCCTTAGAGGTTATTGCTTATTTCCTCTGACAACCCTTGGATTAGGTCAACTGTTCATATAATTCCCATGTTCCGTATAGTTGAAACATTGCACTACTAGTTGAGTGTTGATATGAACCTTTATTTATTCTTACACATTAATGGATTTCTTCATATCCATTGGGTATTTCATAGCCATATTTCACATTATTCCACATTTGAACCAATTTCTAGTTCCCTTTAGATAGTTCCTAGGATTCTTCTTCCCACAATTTTGACATGTGGGATATTCGGTCTTCTTCCCATCATTTCATTTATTTTATCAACCACCCATATTAGACTCCATTTTCTGCTTTTTTTTCAGTAGGCCCATGAGACTATTGAGAGTCTCTGATATCTATTTCAACCTTGAGGCCACAATGGAAAATCTTCTCATAACTATTGAATTCACAAATTTCCAATGCTTTTCATAGATTCGTATTTAGTCCGTTAAACAAGCAATCTACCCTTATTTCAGTGTTCATGAAAAGGCTATAGGTGTACCTTCAAAGCCTTGTAATGTTTTCTTCATATGACCTAATAGACTCATCTTCCTACTTCTAGAGTTCTAGGAACTCTCTTTCAATCTTGAGATGGAGGGTTCGGGGAAAATTTTTATTGAAAAAAAATTATTAAATGTCTCTCAATCCATGGAATCAATTTCCTCATGGGACTTTGTATTCTTGATTTTGTCCACCACTGATCAGCTTACCCACCAAAAAAATAAACCATTAGCATGACTTTCTCTTATTCTTAGCACTGGAGAAAATAGAATATCTTTTTGATGGAGTCAGTCAAATTCTCTATGAGGAGGGGATTCAAAGATCCACTAAACATGGGAGTCCTTTTCTGCATGAAGAATTCAATTCCAACTTCCTCTTTCCTTAGAGGAGTAGGGAATTCCACATGATTCAAGTTATTGTTCGTAACTTGAGCCAGCTAATCTAGTACTTTAATAATGTTTTGAGCACCCATTCCCATCATATCGGGGATATCATTAGGGAAATCATCAAATTTCCTATCACATTGATTATTGGAACATATTCTTCCATTTCCTTCCATTAATAAATAAAATAAAGAACAATTAATGGAATTGAATACGTAGCTAATAATCATAAAAAGGAAACTTCAAACATAAAAGGATAAACTCTAAAATGAAAAGTATATCCTAACTTGTGATTCCCTTGGTTTCAATCTAGGTTATCCATGATTTGTTTCATAACATATATCTTTCCCTTAATAATGGTTCATAATGATTTTATGAATTAACTAAATCATATCCCCCGGGAGTGTTAAACCAGGTGCATAGTAAGGCACATTTTCATGTACCAGGTTACCCTAAGTCAGACCCTGAATACCATGTCGAAGTTGTTACTCCTATGTATATATGTTCCAGAACCATGTCCACTTTTAGTACCTAGACAGGGATATATTTTCTCGATAAACCAAGTACTCTATACTTACCAAAATTTGGGGATGTTTTCTTATACTTAGTCTAATCCTTAAGGTTCTAAATAATGTTCTCTAGTCCTAATATCTAAAAATAACTAGACCATCCTCTAATACCAACTATAGATACCCTGTCCTTTTAAACATAACATTTCATTAATTTAATCAAAATTAATCATTAAATTACAAGCCAAAAATTGTAAAGTCTAGTTCCTTGGAAGACTAGGTACATAAAAGTGAAAACATGGGACGAAAAAACATTTCTTTATTTAATCTTCATAAAGAGATCCTAACTTCCATTTTTATTATACATCAGTATAGGATAACCTAGGGATAAATGGAAAAAATATATGAGCTAAAAATCTAATTAAGGAAAAAATTAGAATAAAGCTTAACACATGGGATAGAAGGCATGACATAATGCTGTAAAAAGGCATGGAACATGATTGAACATATAGAATCATAACATATAAAACATGGGATCATATAAACATGGAATCATAGTAATGTGGTAGCAACATAAAACCTGACTTTAGCATGATTCAAGGATTTTTTCAAATAGATTAGCAAGCACGAGTGAAGGATAACCACCAGGACCGTTTCTCAAGGAGCACGAGTCAAGGCTAACTGCCAAGACCGTTGCACGTAATGTCTCATGAGACTAAACTTTAACCAATGAATTAGAGCACTATCTCATTACACTCATCAAAACATGTTCATGAATATGATTTCAACATAAATTAGCATACATAATCAATTATACATTTACATAAGGGTACCCATGGGAATAAATGGGTTTCATAATTATGTCATAAAGTATAATAAATGGGTGTATCCTAAGAGTGCCCATGAATGAAAGGAATTTGATCATGAATGGACAATCATAATGTATAATAGGGATATATCATGATAACTGATTTCATATTGAAAGTTATAACAAGTAAAAAGAGTATTTAAGATACTTTTCAATTAAAACATTTCAGTGCGGTTTAAGGAAAATATCGTAGATCATTTAAAACATAAAAGTGAATAATCTTGTATATAAAACAAGAATTGAACCAAGAATGTTTTCATAATAACAGGAGTGGTTTTATAAAAATAATATTTGCTTAAAATAGATTATAGGGCACACATGAAAATGGTTAACAATTCAGTATGTTCCCTTAAAACGAGCTTGCATACCAGGAAGAATTGAGAAGGGAACCACTTAAAAACGTGTATATCCCTGAAAGAAAATGAATGATGGATATTGATACATGATATTGGAACATATACACAAAATTTAGAAGATTTACATAAAAATAAAAGATAAATACATTTGGGTAAATAGAAATATAGAGAAACCTAAAGGAATAATGGAGATTCGGATGAATCTCTTGCCTTTAGTCTGAAGGTGTTCTTCCCTTAATATTAATGTCATAGATAATAAAATTAGATTAATTAATTAATATATCCAGAACCTCTTATACATGTAATTGATTTATTATAACCTTATTAATTTCATTAATGTCCTTGTTTATGAGTTATAGTGTTCAATTTTATAGTTTGGGGGTTCTCGTTTTCTTAGTTTTCTTGATCTGCTTTCTTATATAAGAGTATGGAAGTTCATGTAAAATGGGTATGGTTTTCTAGAAGTATAATTACATCATATTAATGAAATTATTGAATTTAAATTTGTTATAAAATTAATTTTATTATATTTGATGAGGATAAATCATTATAAATGATTTTAATGATAATCGCTTTGATTAAATTGGCGGTTTTCGATCATAATGAACTAATTTTGTTTTATAAATTAATATCATGTGTAAAAAATAATTCCAAAATATTACATAAATTATAATAAAGATATTATAATCTATTTCAACCATATAAATGGTTTCATAACCAGCCTTGAATATGGAAATATAAATTGAAAACTTTTCATCCATGACTATGATGAATTAACACATCTCAGACAGTGTTTTCATCCTTAGTATAAAAGGATGGGAAAAGATAAATGATGATAAATTATTCCACTAGAATAACAACATTAAAGTATATGTAAATTAATGGATTTATCATACCATTTGGATTAGGGGTGTTTAGGATATGAAAATAAAATAAAGGATTTCAAAAAGAAAATAAAAGAAACGAAATGAGGAATTTACCTATTGAATTTATCCTCTTTGAGAGCCTCTTTAGGGAGGAGTTTTTGGTATTTTGATGAGACCAAGAGTTTCTAGACATAGTGGAGGGTATTGGTAAGAGATATGAGTAGAATTTCGAAAAGTCACAAGGCTTGAGAGGTGTGAGGAGAATCGGTGGTGAGGGGTTGTATTTATAGTGGAGGAGATGGGTGTTTTCTCATTATTTTAATCATTATTTTATTATTTTTTCCAATATAATTAATAGAGTTGATTATTGTGACAAATTATAGTAACTAGATAATCTGAGTTCGAACCAATGGTGCTTACATCAGCAGAAAATCATCAATCACTCCAAAATTCATGTATTTAGCATTTATCGTTATTTATCGTATTTTACTATTCACTAAAAATTCAAGTATTTCAGAAAAAATCCAAAAAATCACCCTAACCAATTTTCAACATATAGAATCCAAAAATAAACACAATGTTTGAAAAATAATTTTATAAATATAATCAATTTAATTTTTAACTAAAATCATAATATTCTCAAAGATACAATTTTTAAAATTAAAATTGCTTTTATAAAAAATTGAAAATTTACTAAAGGTCTCAAAAAATTATATTATAATAATAATAATAAATAAACATATTAATTTATAAACATATTTTTTGAAAATAAATTTTCTTCTAAATTATTAAATTAATCACAAAATTGTAATTGAATATTTATGACTTAAAAATATACCAACTCTTAATTAATAAATTTTAAAATATTTACTTACTTATATTATAATATAATTATAACATATTGTCACTTATAAGGTTTATAAATTTATTTATACTTTATTTGGTCCGATTACTATTAAATTGTTCGGTTTATTGTTCATAAGGGTCATGTAAATATTCCAAATGTAACACCCCAAGTATTTACAAATAGATTTCATATTTAATGCATGAAACATTGTGTCTCTAAAAAAAGACTTTTTTATATTCTAGCCAGTAAACATAATTCTTTCCACTTCTGTATTTTGAATTTTGAAAATCTAACATACATGGTTGCGTTCAGTGTGATTTTTGGAGTCTGATAGAACAAACTTAATTTTTGGTGAATAGTAACACAACATTAGGAATAGTAACCTAGCCTAATGAATAGTATGTCTACCCTTGTGAATAGTAACATATCCCATGAATGTATAAATAAAATTTAGGAAAAATATCAAATAAATATAACATTTTATAAAATATTGATTAAGTATTGGTATTTCTTTGAGTGATAAAAATTTAATTAGAATTTTAAATTGATAAATTTATTTAAAATAAAATTTATTTTCATAAAATTTGTTCCTAAATAAATATTTTGTTTTACAATTATTTTAGGATAATTTTATAAGGCCTTTGTTATGTTTTGAAAATATTATAAAATCAATTTTAGTTTTTAAACTGTAAATTATGTTTTCAATTTAAAAATTACATTTGACATATCTAGAAAATTATTTTGGTAAAATGAATTTAATTTTTTGATACTTCATGTTGAAAAAAGTATAGGGTGAATTTTTGGGATTTTTCTAAAATATTTGAATTTCATGTGAGTAAAATATGATAATATACAATAAAAGATAAATACATGCTTTACTGAGTCATGGGTGAGGTAAAAATGATTTAGGCACAATTGGTTTGAAATCACATGACATATTACTATTCATGGTCACATGAATCAATACTATTACTGGTCTTGAGAAAAATAATAAAATAATGATTAAAATATTAAGAAAACAGTCATCTCCTTCACTCTAAATACCACCTCTCCTTACGTCTTCTCTTCACTCCTCTCATGCTTCGAGCCCTGCCTAAATTCTACCCAAATATCTTCAAAAGATTCTCCACCACTTCCAAAAATCCCTTGGTCTCATAAAAATACCCAAATCTCTCCCCTAAAGAGGCTCTCATGGAAAATAGATTCAAGAGGTAAATTCATCTTTTCAATTCATTTGTTTTCTTTTCAAGTTCCTTTGTTATCTTTTCTATTTTCACCTCTTCTCATCCAAATATTATGAAAACTCTAGTACCTTATATGTACTGTAATTTTTTTATGATAATGGAATATTCAATAATAATCTCTCCTTTTCCCTCCTTTTATACTAGTAGTAAAAACACCATCCAAGATGTTTTAATTTACCACATTCAAGGACGATGAGTTATCAATTTCTATTACCATATTAGATTATGGTCATGAAATTATTATATTTATGGTTGAACCAGATTAGTATATATAATATATCCTATATAATTTTCTTCAATATTTTTTTACTCATGAAACAAATTTATAACGCAAAATGAGTTCATTGTGATCAAAAAACCCTCCAAATAACCCGAAAAATTATCATTAATGTTTTATATAATGATTCATATTTGCTCAAAATAACATAATGAATTCTATAAATATTTAATCTTATATATGTTCAATAATATCTTATGAATTCAATTCTGTAAAACCATTCCCATATTACATGTTTATCCTTACATGTACTTTAGTAATTCGAACATGAAAACCAATGAAACAAATGACCCCAAACAATAAAACTGAACCTCTAAACCCATAATAAGGCCATGAATGAACCTAATAAGGTAATAATAAATTAATTACATTTTGAGTAGGTAATTTAATTATTAATTAATGAACCTAAATTTTATTACTCGGGTCATTAAGATCATGTGACGAACACCTTCGGACATAGGGTAAGGGTTTCTTCATCTCACTTCCCTTTTTGTGAGGTATTTCGCATTCACTACAATTACTTGTGTATGGTGTATGTATAGTTCCCATTGATTTTTCATATCATAAATATCTTTAGTTTCATGATATTAAATTTATCATTTGATGATTATTAATTTTGGGGCATGCAATTAAATTGATTACAAAATTGTAAGTATTTTCTACCTCAACCACTATTTTCATTCGGGTTCCTCTTATTCTATACTCACCTCAATGAAATTATTATTTATTCTTATTTACTAATCATAAATTCTATTTTAATGTTTTATATATGTTTAATAATAATAATCCTTATTTATTTTGTGTGGAGTTACATTTTTTTAGAAAAATATTTCAAATATTCTTCCGAAATGCAAGCCCGGTTCAAGGAACTTCTTGAATTCTTACATATTTCAAATTTCACTATATAATCTATTTTAAACCATATTTATGTTTCCAAAATAACACATTTTAACATTAAAAATATATTTTGGTTCATTTCTAGTTTTATTTAATCAAACATCTGTTTTTTATTTAAAATCTATTTAATGAATTCCTTAAACCGCACTAAAATGTTTTAATTCTAAAGCTTATTTTAAAAACTATTTTTACATGATTTACCTTTTGTGGGACACAATTTATACCGAAAATATTATAAAAATTTACTTCCCTTTTATTTTCTGGGATATACATGTTTAAATTTTTATTTTATGAAAAACATAAATGGTTTTCCAAAAGAACTCTTCTTTCCAAAGTAAAAAATGACTTTTCTCGTCTCACTTTGAATTTTATGAGATATATGATTTGTACAAGACTTATTCCTTACATGTGGTGTATTTACTACCCTTTGGTATATCATATAAAGAGTCTCCTTATTCTCATGATATTCTAAGGGGATATGAATTTAATTTTTCAAGGTGGTATGGGACACTTTGGAATGTTTAAGTATTATTTCATCAATAATTTTTCAATGGTATCATTTAAAAGTATCATTATTTATGTCAACATCATTTTATGAATCTCAAACTTCATAGAGGTTTATCTTCTATGATATCATCGATAAAATATGTTGTTTAGTGTTTTTGATAAATTTGAATATGGATGTTCTTTCTTGACACCATTCACCATATTACTTTGAATGATTAGTGTTTATGTTTGATAACTAGGGAAAGTTATTTACATTTCATATGATAGTTTCAATATGAATATATATGTTTTTTTATGTTTATTCCCATTCATAAGTGGAATTAATTAGTGTTATTATGTGATAGGTGGGGCCCACTATATCCCCTCGATGCATCAGTACGTCTCATGAGACAATCTTTGGTCTTAGCACGCAGCCTTGACAAAATGGATATTGATTGTCCTGGGATGAGGCCTTTACTATATGTTTCAGATGACTGGAATATGCACTTCCCTCATTATGAAGCTAGTAATTAAAAGTTCATGTGGTTATTCGACTAGTATAATACCCATGATTATGATTTATTATGGATTTATTTGTTCATCTCTTATTCATTCCATGTTATACTCAATTTTATTTTAATGACATGTGTTCTGGTTATTTGTCATGCCTAATTTTCAAGTTCATGATATCTTCCATTGTATTGGTTACCATGTTGGAGTTGGTGGCATAGAACCAACTACTTCGTACTTTATTCAATAATAAATACCTTATCACATCTTGATTGTTCTTATACGTGGAAATGCATGTGATAATGTCCTAAGGATAGCTATTGCATTAAAGGGTCATAGCGGATCCCTGTAATGATGAGAACCCAGAAGTACCATAACACTATTCTTGAATATATGTTCTATGGCCGGATGTTGTTATTTGAGGGACACAAATAATATAGGCCATTAGGGGTGAGGATTCATAAAAAATTGAGGCACCTTCTCATGGTATGAGCCCTTGGTAATATCCAGGAGGATATTATGAGAACGAGACCCGCTGGTAGGAAATCCACATTTCATAGTTTCATTGGATGTTCCTATTTGTGGACGTGTGTATTAGTCCTTAGACTTTAAGATTATTATTAATGGGTATTACAACTTGGCACGCGCGTCGCAACGCGTGCAAATTTGTGAATTTTTATAACCGACTGGCTACTGTAAAAGTGGCGAGCAGGGTCGAACCACAGAGAGCACGGAATCTAGTCCACTAAAAATATTTCGTTGGACAATGTTTAGATGGACAAGGTTTGAGGGAATTCCTATTTTTGAGTTTTCTCTTTTTCTTTTATTTAAACTAAAAAGGTGAAAAGACAAAAGATAAAAAGAAAATTGCAAACGGAAATGATGATGGATTCTAAGTCAACAAAATGTGTCGGGGATGAGGGTGTCACAATTAAATTATCACGCAGCCGTGCAAGGTATTCTTTAGGATGATTAATTATTTATTCTGTTTAATTATCGCCAGTTCCGAAAAATATGACCATTTTTTAGATGCTCAATTTTAATTTCCCAATTTTATTTAAAGTCCCGTTCTCTGGTGTCATAAATAAATTAGAAAACTCGTTCAAGCCCCGAACTACACGGCGAAATGACACAACCCGTTTCTCACAAAGTTGTGTCACTAATTTGCACCTACCATCAGTCAACGCGGTTTACCTTCTCGGACCGCCGCGTCGACTTATAATTAAAATGGCCAGTTTTAATTTTAGCAATTAATTCAGTGCAAAAATAATTTAAACAGATAAATATTCAATTAAAATAAATTTAATTGACAATTAATCATCAAATAATACTTGCATGGCGTGCGCAATAATTTTAATTAATCAACCAACATCCCGACACTGAGAAAATCACCCCGACATCACAACTGAAAATGTAAACACGGTAATAAGATGGAAATTCATGTAAAATAAGACCGTGTTACCAACAAATAATCGTGTCGGTCTTCACTCTCACTGCATGCAACTCGTTCTTCAATATCTGACTGCACCTCGGCACGTGATGACGTCGCGTGCCAGCTATGCGACCACCGGAACAAAAGATGCAGGTGATGAAGCGGATGCTGGTCCGGTGCAGCGACCGCGGTGGCTGCTCAGACACTCGGTGGCCGAGGCGCTGCAAGTAAAAAAAAGGATGAGAGGGGTTGGCGGGTTAGGAGGGGTAGTGGGGTGCAGGGCCTTCGGACTGGAGAGGGGAGTGGGCTGCCGGGCGAGTGGAGATGCAGGGGGTGGCGAGAGAGAGAGAGAGCTGGGCCAGGGAGATGTGGGGTGCACCATGCAGCAGGAACAGCGGACGAGAGGGTGGCTGGTGGTGGAGTTAGAGGAGGGTGGCGGATGGGATTCCGTGAGGAGGCTGCGGGCGCCGGGCAGGGTGGCGGACAGGAGAGCCGTCGGGCACACGGCTGGGAGAGGGAGAGGAGGCCGGCGGGTTGCGGGTTAGTGAGGGAGAGGGTGCGGCCAGGTGGAGTGGCAGCCGGGAGGAAGGCCGGCGGCGAGGGAGTGCGGCTGGGTGACGTCGGGCTGGGGGTGCTGCGTGGCGATGGAGAAGGCCGGAGAGGCGGCTGGGGGTGCTGGTGAGAGGGGATTCCCGTGAGGGTTAGGCGGAGAGGGGGAGTTCAGCGAGGAGAGGGGTGCGGAGGTTGAAGGCAGGAGGCGCACGGCGTGGGGTGGCGGAGAACCAGTGGCGCCCCCGGGTGCTGCGTGCGAGGCCGAAGTGATAAGGAGGAGAGTCCGCGAGAGAGGGAGCGGCCAGGGAGATAGGGTGAGTCGGGCGCTGGAATGGCGGAGGAGTGAGGGCAGAGCCGGTCAAGGGGGGGCGGCGGTTGAGGGAAGTAAGGGGGGGAAAAACAAAAAAATTCAAAATTCAAAATAAAATTATAAACAAAAAATTGTTAAATGTTAATCAAATAATAATAACATAATTAAATATAAAAAAATCTAATTAACTTTAAAAAAAATAATTAAAATAAATGTTAATGAAACTAATACTAATATATAAAATTAATATAAACTAATAAAAATACTAAAATATTAATATCAAAATATAAATTAACTAAAAATTATCAAAATATCTAAATTACTACAAAACTCCAAAAATAAACTAAAAAATAAAAATTGGTTAAACTAATTAATTAAAACTAAGTTATAAAGTTATAAAAATACATGTAAAAATCCATGTACATCAAATCCCCCACACTTAAACTTTTGCACTCCTGGGAAAAACAATCAGAAAGAGAACACAAGTGGCCACGGACAGACAAAACATCAACATTACAAGTTCAAAATTTTCAATCTCTTTCCTCATAATATATCATGCTTCATTTAAAACTTTAGTTTCAAAAAATGATTTTTCTTTCTCTTGCATTTTTTTTTTCAAAACAAGTACGTGCACTCATTCATCATGTGACCTACCTTACCATCACTCTCATCTCTCAAAAACATTTGATCAAAGTTTTTCTCAGTTCTCATTCACATGCAGGCTTACCATAGGCTTGCCATGAATTTCACATCTCCACTAGTGGAAATCAAAAGAATGCACCAATCTCAAGGACATTACATGAGGTTCAAATGTTTCTGAAGCTGCGGGACGGTGGGTAAAAACAAAATTGACATATTTTTGGTAAAAAGGAGGGTTGAATCTTGAAATAAATGCATGATAATTCAATCCAAATGTCGCCCTCAAACTCTCGCTCCCCCACACTTAAAACATTGCTTGTCCCCAAGCATATGATAAGCCAATGTTTCGCTCTCTTTTTTTTTCTCACTTTTTTTTTTAAAAAAAACACAACTCACTCACAATATGGTCAGGAAAAACTGGTGAGTATCAACCCAAAAACCCCATGGAATAGGTGTCAGACAATAATCCCAAAGAATGGTACACAAGCAGCGTATATTCTGTAACATCTCAACGAAGGTAGGTCATATAGAAAACTTTTTAGTTCCTGGAGTAATGGATCATCACTTTAATAGGTATCCCCAAAGTCGAGGGTTACCGCGTAATGACCACCAATGTACTCATTGTTGGAACTGAAAAGGGTTCTATATTCCTATATCAAAATAATATGAAATGAATGTCGCTACTGTGAAAAAGAACTCAATGATCAGGATGGAATAATGTCAATCCATGGACATCAAATGACTCACTGCCCCTCGAAGAACCCTCTCCATGAGTAAGTCTCTCTCCCCCACACTTAGATTGAAATAATCATGCATAAATTCAAGAAATTGGTAGGGAAGGGTATCGGCTTGGGCTCATCCTAAAAGGCTCTTGCATGGCTTCTAAGGGCTATACGAAGGAGAAAATGTTTGGGTGGCTCAGTGGGTCAACGGGGCTAAAATATCAAACAGATGCCTCGATCATTTTAGTGAAAATTTCAAAAATTCCTATCGCTTTGATGGAAAAACATGGAAAGTTCTAGAAGACAAAACATGGTTGAGATTCCCTCAAGAAAAAGAGAAATAAGAGATGATTTTGAAATGGATTAGATTCCTCACGGGTATGGAAATATAATGTTGGACAGCACAGATGAGAATGAGTTCAAATAAGTGTCTCAAAAATATTCAAGTTTTTGAAAAATCTTTCGAAGCATGAAATAGTATCAGCAATAATCTAAGTCATGAGGTCAAGGATTGAAGAAATCCAGAACAAGAATCAGGTGCTCAAACTTCCTAGGGACACAAGTGGTATGTTCCCGACTGGGTTGCGGTAAAAATACAATAGTTCTTATATGGGTTCATGAATGACAGGAGTGTTAGTTTTTTTTTCATATGGTGTTTTTGGAAGCAGAAAATATGGCGAAAATTAAAACGCTTCCCTGTGTAAGTGCAGATAGATACGGAGAGGCTGCCTGTATCCGATGAAGTTCCAGAAATGATGTACCTGTAAAAACTACATATGGACAACACATACCCGCATCATATCATAAATATAACACCAAGAATCATCTAAATAGAAGCAGAGATGCAGAAGAGTGACAGGTGCATACAAATATCAGGAGGAGATAATAAAAATCACACATGCCATGTTTTATTATTATTATTTTTTCAAACAAATTAGAACAGGTAAAAGGAGAAAAAGGGGGGGGAATGAAACTGGAACATGGGTTGCCTCCCAGGAAGCGCTAAGTTTTATGTCTTCAGCCAGACGGATGGACAATGTTCAATCGTCTTGGTCCATCAGCTCAGAATTCCTATGCCTCTTACGAGAACTAGTGGCTGTGTCCTCGATCTCACAGGGATGCTTGGTGGGATTAACCACCTCTGGAGCAAAGTGAGCATGAAGCTGGTGAGGGAGGAACGGAATCTGTGCTCTTTGTGGTGGTGCTGGATGCTGAGCACGAATCTCCAGTGAAAGTTCCTCAAGCCGGCGCTCGATATCAGCCAGCTCCTGATTTATCCATCGTACTAAGTCAGAGGGAGGCGGAACAAGCGCATCGATGACCACAGAAGAATCAGAAGAGCTAGACATTTTTTTAGCTGCATTCACAAAGCAGATAGAGAGATAGAGATAGAGTAAGAAAACAAAGATCAAAGAATGAAGAAGCAGTCGGGTTGCCTCCCGATCAGCGCTAAGTTTTACGTCTTCAGCCAGACGGATAACTTCTCATTGCAATTGTAGTTCTTCAATGATGCCTATTTTATCCGAAGTGTGGTAAAGTTTAAGGCGTTGACCATTTACTTTGAATGGGGGCATCTTTCCATCAGAAATTTCGACAGCACCATGTGGATAAACAATTGTGACGGTGTAAGGACCTGACCACTTCGATTTGAGTTTTCCAGCCATGATTCGAAGTCGTGAGTTGAAGAGGAGAACTTTGTCGCCTGTTGAAAAATTTCTTTGTTGGATCCGTTTGTCATGCCAGGCTCGAGTTTTCTCTTTGTAAATCAAAGAATTGTCATATGCTTCTCTCCTCATCTCATCCAGTTCATTCATTTGTAGAAAACGCTTCTCTTGGGCAGTTTTGAGATCAAAATTCAGTTTCTTCACAGCCCAATAAGCTTTATGTTCCAATTCTACAGGTAAGTGGCAGGTTTTCCCAAAGACCAACCTATATGGGGACATTCCAATGGGTGTCTTGTAGGCAGTTCTGTAGGCCCATAGTGCATCATCAAGTTTGGTGACCCAATCTTTCCTAGATGTACTTACAGTTTTCTCCAAAATACCCTTAATTTCTCGGTTTGAAACTTCAGCTTGGCCATTGGTCTGTGGGTGGTATGGGGTGCTCATGTAGTGTTGAAATCCATGGCGAGTCATTAGTTTCCGAAACAGCGCATTATTGAAGTGGGTACCACGGTCACTAATGATGAGCCTTGGAATTCCGAACCGGGTAAAAATGTGTTGCTTCAAAAATTTAATGACGACTCGAGCAGTATTTTCCGAGAATGCCTCAGCTTCCACCCATTTTGACACATAGTCCACACAGACAAGGATATAGTATTTCCCAAAAGATTTAGGAAAAGGACCCATGAAGTCAATTCCCCATATGTCAAAAATTTCAATTCCCATGATTGAGTGTTGTGGCATTTCGCGCTTCCAGCTTATACCCCCGGTTCTTCGGAATTTGTCACAATTCATGACGAATTCACGAATATCACGATTCATGGTCGGCCAGTACAAACCACATTGTAACACCTTGCTGATTGTTCGATGAATCCCATGGTGTCCTCCAGCTTCTCCAGTATGGCATAAGTTCAAAACACTCTCCACTTCTTCTTCAGGGATGCATCTTCTTATCATTCCATCCGCACAGTCTTTGAAAAGTAAAGGATCATCCCAGTAGTAATGTCGTGATTCATTCAGAAATCTTTTCCTCTGTTCCTTTGATAAATCTGGATGTATCACACCTGAAGCTAAGTAGTTCACGAAATCAGCATACCAAGGTGTGATTGTCTCAATGGCATAGAGTTGTTCGTCAGGAAATGTTTTAGTGATTAGTTCGACATTGATTTCACTTGTGTCATGGTCGAGGCGTGATAAATGATCAGCAACGACGTTCTCTGTTCCCTTTTTGTCCTTGACTTCAATGTCAAATTCCTGAAGTAACAGTATCCATCGAATGAGTCTCGGTTTTTCATCTTTCTTGGCCATTAGATACCGAAGTGCAGCGTGATCCGTATAGACAGTGACTTTCGAGAACAACAGATGGGATCGAAATTTATCAAAGGAAAAAACAACTGCTAGCAGCTCTTTTTCAGTTGTTGTGTAGTTATGTTGGGCCTCATTCAATGTTCGGCTAGCATAGTAGATTGGCCTAAAGATCTTTTCTTTTCTTTGCCCCAAGGCAGCTCCAACTGCCCAGTCACTAGCGTCACACATTAACTCGAATGGTTTCTCCCAATCCGGTGAAATCATTATTGGGGCTTCAACCAAACGCTGCCTTAATAATTTAAATGCTTCCTGACATTCAGGGCCGAAGTGGAACGTGACATCTTTTCCCAATAGATTCGTAAGGGGTCGGGCAATAACAGATAAATCCTTGATGAAGCGTCTATAGAATCCAACATGCCCAAGAAAACCTCGAATGGAACGAACTGAAGAAGGCATGGGTAACTCAGAGATTAAACTAATCTTTGCGGAGTCAACTTCAATTCCTTTCTTTGAAATTTGATGGCCTAAGACTATTCCACTTTGGACCATGAAGTGTGACTTTTCCCAATTAAGTACCAGATTCTTTTCTTCGCATCTTTCCAAAACCTTATCCAAATGTTCTAGACAGTCATCAAAAGAATTTCCATACACTGAGAAGTCATCCATGAAAATTTCCAAGAACTCTTCAATCATGTCATGGAATATTGCCATCATGCATCGTTGAAATGTGGCTGGAGCATTACACATTCCAAAAGGCATTCGCCTATAAGCAAATGTACCATATGGACAAGTGAACGTGCTTTTCTCTTGATCCTCTGGTGTCACTGCTATTTGATTATAGCCCGAATATCCATCCAGAAAACAGTAGTAATCTCGTCCTGCCAATCGTTCAAGGATTTGATCAATAAAGGGTAATGGGAAGTGATCCTTTCTAGTGGCATCATTCAATTTCCGATAGTCGACGCACACTCTCCATCCAGTCACTGTTCTTGTGGTTATCAATTCTCCTTTATCATTCTCAACCACTGTGGTTCCACCCTTTTTAGGTACCACTTGCAACGGGCTAACCCACTGACTATCGGAGATTGGAAAAATTAAACCGGCATCAAGAAGTTTAATGACTTCTTTCTTGACTACTTCTTTCATGGGAGGTGTCAAGCGTCGTTGTGGTTGCCTGCAGGGTTTTGAATTATCTTCCATATGTATTCTGTGAGTACAGATGGCAGGACTTATACCTTTTAGATCAGCAATCGTCCAACCTATTGCTGGTTTCCTTTGTGACAGGACATTGAGCAATTTTCTCTCTTGTTCACTCGAAAGATTGGCATTTATGATGACTGGTATGGTGTTTAAATCTCCCAAGTAGCTATATCTCAGGTTTGATGGAAGAGGTTTAAGCTCAAGTGTTGGAGGCTTTTCAAGTGATGGAGTAAGTGAAGTGGATTCATGTCTATCTAAAGGCTCGACTATATTCCTGATGAATTCCACTTCCTCGATTGATTCAGTGAACTCTTTATTTTCTTTATGCAAATCTGCGAGGTCCAGCACATCGCTTGCAAACTCATCCCATTCTTCAATCGTATCCAGGAAATGACAGTCTGCTACAGATGGTTTTTCCATGGCCTTTAGGACGTCAAATGTTATGTTCTCGTCCCCAATTCTAAAAATTAACTTTCCCTCTTGGACATCAACCAGTGCTCTGCATGTTTCCAAGAAGGGTCTCCCGAGAATGAGTGGGACGTCCTTATCTTCTTCCATATCGAGGACAATGAAGTCATCAGGGAAGTAATATTTATCAACCTTGACAAGAACGTCCTCTAGAATCCCTCGAGGATGCTTCACTGATCGGTCAGCCATTTGCAAGGCGACTCTCGTTGGCTTTAATTCGGTGATGCCCAGTTCTTCAAGGATTCTAGATGGCATGAGATTGACACTAGCTCCGAGGTCGCACAAAGCTCTTCCGAATTGACATCCTCCAATATTGCAAGGAATAGTGAAACTCCCAGGGTCTCTTAGTTTTGGAGGTATGGATCTGGGTATGACTGTTGAACATTCCTCGTGCATTATGACTGTTCCCACATCATCTAATTTTCTTCTTTTTGACAGAAGTTCTTTGAGAAATTTGGCATAGTGGGGCATTTGTGTGATGGCTTCCGCAAAAGGAATATTTATTTGAAGCTTTTTGAACATCTCCATGAATTTTGAAAATTGAGCATCCAACTTCCTTTGCTTCAGTCTTTGTGGAAATGGAGGAGGTGGTATGTGGGATTTCGCTCTTTCGTTGAGTGCCCCATTTTCCTTCTCCTTTCTTGCCTTTTCATTCTTTGCAAGTATGTTTCGATCTTCCTCCTCTTTGGGTTCAAGTTGGATTGCTTTGTTTGTTGAGTCGCCATTTTCAGTGGAAGGTATAGGCGTCTCATCTGTTGGTTGAACATCAGGCTTTTGGTGCTCTGGTAACTGTGTGCTACTTCGCAGTATGATGGCTTTTGCTTCTTCTCTTGGGTTGACTCTTGTGTTGCTTGGTAGAGTTCCTTGCTGTCGGTTTTGCATTTGTGCGGCTAACTGACCGACTTGATTTTCAATGTTGCGCATGGAAGCCTGTAAGTTTTGGGTTGCCATCTCTTGTGATTCAAACCGAGATTGATTGGACATCATTAACTTGGCTATAGTTTCTCCCCAATCTTTTTGACCTTGTGTTGCAGCAGGGGCGCAGTCTGTTGTTTGCTTTTGCTCCTTATACTACTGTTGCTGATGGAACGGTGGTCGGTATTTCTGTTGAGACCCTTGCTCTTGTGGTTGCATGGCGGGTCTGAAGGTAGGTTGAGCAGTGAATCCAGGTGGACCCATGTTATGGTTCATCGACTGAGTAGCCACTGGTTCCTTCCAACCTTGATTTTGGGTATTTCCTTGCCAGTTTGTGTTGTAATTGTTCCCATAATTTCCACGGTTGTAACTAACGAAGTTAGCTTCAGACATCTTGGTCTCTGTAGTGTTATATGGACACATGGAATAATCATGAGGACCACCACAGTGTGGACAGTGTTCAGCTTGAACAACATGGACTGGCTTAGGTGGGTTTATTGACAAGTTGTCAATCCTCTTGTTGAGAGCTTCAAATTGTGCAGCCATCAATGTTTGAATATCAACGTGATGAACTCCTGCCTTTCGTCTTGAAAAATCTTCTGGCCACTGGAAACTGTGTTCGGCCATGTTTTGAATCAATATGTACAGGTCTTCCGGATCCATTTCCATGAACGCGTTTCCAGTAGCTGTGTTGATGGCAGACTTACTCTCGGATTGAAGTCCATAGTAGAAAGCTTGCAGCTGGTTTGCCAACTTCATCCCATGATGGGGACAACGTCTTAACATGGACTTGAATCTTTCCCAAGCTTCTCCTAATGATTCGTATTCACTTTGACAAAAGGAGTCGAGGTCTCTCTTGTTTTTCAAAGATTGAGTTGTTGTGTAATATCGGTCAAGGAATTTTCTTCTCAACACTTCCCATGTGAAAACTGTTTCGGGGTCGAGACTTTCCAACCAGTCCTTTTCTTTCCCTTGCAACGAAAATGGAAATAGTCGTAGGATCAACGCATCATCCGTTACTCCGTTATATTTAAATGTGTCACAGACTTCAAGAAATCTGTTCACATGCATATAAGGGTCTTCGCTGCTCAATCCATGAAACTGTGCATGTTGTTGGAGCAGGTTGATCGTGGACGGCTTCAATTCAAAGTGCGTTGCTTGAATTCTGGGTCGTGTTATTCTTGAGTTTATTCCGACTGTGTTGGGTCGCAACTCCTGTCTCATAGTAGTCTGAGGTCTTTGATTATCGAGACGGTTTTGGAAAAGTGGATGGACTTGTCCACTAGGAAGTGTCGGAATATGAGTTTCAACGCTTTCCGCAGGTGGATGCATTGCGTTTGCAGCTGAGGTACCGACTTGTTCTTTTCCCTTTCTTTGATGTTCAAGTTGTGGATCAAGGGGTGTGTCGTTCTTTGACGGATCAGAAGTACGAGTGTTCACCATTTAGGCGAACAGTGCCTAAAGCAAGGTCTACTTGAAATTTTCTTAATGCTAGACGTGCGCGTGCTCCCCGGCAACGGCGCCAGAAATTTGGCACGCGCGTCGCAACGCGTGTAAATTTGCGAATTTTTATAACCGACTGGCTACTGTAAAAGTGGCGAGCAGGGTCGAACCACAGAGAGTACGGAATCTAGCCCACTAAAAATATTTCGTTGGACAATGTTTAGATGGAAAAGGTTTGAGGGAATTCCTATTTTTGAGTTTTCTCTTTTTCTTTTATTTAAACTAAAAAGGTGAAAAGACAAAAGATAAAAAGAAAATTGCAAACGGAAATGATGATGGATTCTAAGTAAACAAAATGTGTCGGGAATGAGGGTGTCACAATTAAATTATCACGCAGCCGTGCAAGGTATTCTTTAGGATGATTAATTATTTATTCTGTTTAATTATCGCCAGTTCCGAAAAATATGACCATTTTTTAGATGCTCAATTTTAATTTCCCAATTTTATTTAAAGTCCCGTTCTCTGGTGTCATAAATAAATTAGAAAACTCGTTCAAGCCCCGAACTACACGGCGAAATGACACAACCCGTTTCTCACAAAGTTGTGTCACTAATTTGCACCTACCATCAGCCAACGCGGTTTACCTTCTCGGACCGCCGCGTCGACTTATAATTAAAATGGCCAGTTTTAATTTTAGCAATTAATTCAGTGCAAAAATAATTTAAACAGATAAATATTCAATTAAAATAAATTTAATTGACAATTAATCATCAAATAATACTTGCATGGCGTGCGCAATAATTTTAATTAATCAACCAACATCCCGACACTGAGAAAATCACCCCGACATCACAACTGAAAATGTAAACACGGTAATAAGATGGAAATTCATGTAAAATAAGACCGTGTTACCAACAAATAATCGTGTCGGTCTTCACTCTCACTGCATGCAACTCGTTCTTCAATATCTGACTGCACCTCGGCACATGATGACGTCGCGCGCCAGCTATGCGACCACCGGAACAAAAGATGCAGGTGATGAAGCGGATGCTGGTCCGGTGCAGCGACCGCGGTGGCTGCTCAGACACTCGGTGGCCGGGGCGCTGCAAGTAAAAAAAAAGGATGAGAGGGGTTGGCGGGTTAGGAGGGGTAGTGGGGTGCAGGGCCTTCGGACTGGAGAGGGGAGTGGGCTGCCGGGCGAGTGGAGATGCAGGGGGTGGCGAGAGAGAGAGAGCTGGGCCAGGGAGATGTGGGGTGCGCCATGCAGCAGGAACAGCGGAGGAGAGGGTGGCTGGTGGTGGAGTTAGAGGAGGGTGGCGGATGGGATTCCGTGAGGAGGCTGCGGGCGCCGGGCAGGGTGGCGGACAGGAGAGCCATCGGGCACACGGCTGGGAGAGGGAGAGGAGGCCGGCGGGTTGCGGGTTAGTGAGGGAGAGGATGCGGCCAGGTGGAGTGGCAGCCGAGAGGAAGGCCGGCGGCGAGGGAGTGCGGCTGGGTGACGTCAGGCTGGGGGTGCTGTGTGGTGATGGAGAAGGCCGGAGAGGCGGCTGGGGGTGCTGGTGAGAGGGGATGCCCGTGAGGGTTAGGCAGAGAGGGGGAGTTCAGCGAGGAGAGGGGTGCGGAGGTTGAAGGCAGGAGGCGCACGGCGTGGGGTGGCGGAGAACCAGTGGCGCCCCCGGGTGCTGCGTGCGAGGCCAAAGTGATAAGGGGGAGAGTCCGCGAGAGAGGGAGCGGCCAGGGAGATAGGGTGAGTCGGGCACTGGAATGGCGGAGGAGTGAGGGCAGAGCCGGTCAAGGGGGGGGCGGCGGTTGAGGGAAGTAAGGGGGGGAAAAACAAAAAAATTCAAAATTCAAAATAAAATTATAAACAAAAAATTGTTAAATGTTAATCAAATAATAATAACATAATTAAATATAAAAAATTCTAATTAACTTTAAAAAAAATAATTAAAAGAAATGTTAATGAAACTAATACTAATATATAAAATTAATATAAACTAATAAAAATACTAAAATATTAATATCAAAATATAAATTAACTAAAAATTATCAAAATATCTAAATTACTACAAAACTCCAAAAATAAACTAAAAAATAAAAATTGGTTAAACTAATTAATTAAAACTAAGTTATAATGTTATAAAAATACATGTAAAAATCCATGTACATCACAACTCGTGCACTTAGATGTATTGACAAAAACTGTGATGACACACTATTCGCAATGAGGTTGGATATGTTGGGTGTGTCATGAGTAATACTGCATTAATAGATAATGCGAGAAAGGATTTTTCCCTCCTGTTCCATAACAGAAGTAGATAACTCAATCCATTTGATGGAATTGATATATCTTAAATAAATCCATGGCTAGGGTAAGGTATGGGAGAGTTCAATTCTGAGAATTCAAAGATTGCATAATTGAGCACATGGATTGATGGCACTAGCATGCAACCCGCTTGATTAGAGATATCGAGACAAAGAGATCACATTACATGGTAAGCATTTGAAGGAGGTGACACGTCATTGGGGCGTTAACTTCTTTCTCTATGGGTGCCTTGGCGTGTTTATAGACGCTATCCTTCGACTTTAGGCAAGATCCACCTAATGCAACTGAAAAAGACGCCTAGAGGGTCACACACTAAGTGTGTCCATTTATATCATTTAAATATTAATTTAACAAGTTGAATAAATATTATTCCCGACTATGGTTTAATAATTATTCAAGAATTCCTGATCGCATTTATTTAGACACTATTTATTGAGACTATATTGTTGGTGAAATAATATATTTATTAGCAAATAATGCAGTGACATTTATTTTAGAAATAAATAGACATTATTCAAGGACTAATAAATATAGTGGCGGAAATAAAGAAAAATGGTAAAATAAAAGTACACGCAGTGTATATTAATATATACACGCCCTGTAGTTTTTCTATGAATTTATGAGAAAGAGTTTTATTTATTTAATTAAATAATATTAGGTGTAATTTGCTGGGCGCATGTCAAGTAATAATAATAGTCAACTGTAATTATTATACATGGGGTATTACTAAGAATTAAATGAAATGAATAAATGATTTCAGGTAATTAATTCTTTTTTTTATTCTAAGTATTATAAATCCCAATTACATTATTCTCATTAAGCCTAGACATTATTTTTGGTTGTGCACAACAGATTTGGAAAAAGCTCTCAAGCCAAGATATAATTCCTTTTCCACCAAGAATGCTCTGAAGCTACGAGAGAGAGATCCACCTCCACCCGATCAAGGCGATTGAAGGCAGACATCACAAGTGAAGATCGTCTACGCTAGCACTCAGAGATCCCTTCGATGACATCTAGAGATACGTGGATCATGTATGGATCATTTCTAGAGGAATCCTACACTTGGATTCTATGACACAACAACGGATCAAATCGGATCGTGACCGGAAACATCAACGAAGAGAGAATTCCATCAAGGTAATTCTTGTCAATTAATTAAATTAATTATAACCAACATATGATGATTTATCTTAAACAAGTGGTATCAGAGTGTTCATATCGTTGATTATACTTATTTATATTTTCATTGGTGATTTATGCATTTAATAATTTAGTTATTTCAATTCAAGTTAATCGTTCCTTAAATCTGAATCTCGAGATCTGTTCCTCCTCTCTCGTTTCTCGTTCACCTTACAGAAATGTATTTTTCTTTTAATTTTGATTAAAATAATATAGAGGATTTCATATGAAGGTGCCAAACATTCCTGGTCGTACAACACCAAAATACACGGCGTGTATTCAGAAGTACATGCCGTGTAGTCTAGGTTCAATGCATTGGACTGGTCTGCCAAATAAGGCCATGTAAATGGATCCTAAATAAGTATTTATGACACCGTGTGTTGACCAAGAACAATTGGCACACTATTTCCAGATTACACATCGTGTGGTCCACTGAACATGGCATGTAGTCCCTTAGGGTTAGGGTTGGAGCATGTACCCTGTACACGGCTTTCAAAGCTAGAAACTGTGTAACACGGATACTACCGGGCGTGTGTCCCACTGAACACGTCGTGTACTCCGAAGATTTACAAATTACATATACACACCATGTTCCCCGGCGTGTGCTTCGGATGGACAGTGAACAAAAGTACAGGCTGTGTAGTTGGAACTACACGTCGTGTACTCATCCAAATTACACATATTTGTTAAAATTTATTATTATATTATAAAAACCCGTGATATGTGTACCATTGTGTAGGTGTAAAGCTATGGAACAAGACTTGATAGGTGTTATATATATATATGTGTGTGTGTGTGTGTTTAATTTAACATCTGCGTAATGAATTGGAAATCACTGGGTTGACTCTAAGGTACAATTTACATACAACGATAATTTTAAATGAATATATTTGTTTAAAAATTATGATGGATGAGAATATCAAGGAAATTTATAAAAGGGTTTAAGATAAAAGGATTGATTAATTAAATATAATTAATTTTTTCGAGTGTGATTTATCTTAAAAAAGAACGATTAAGGAATTGAATGCTAGTTTTATTTATGCGTAAATATTGTTGCATGTATGGATGATCATGAGCTATACCAAGAACTTTGTGTGTGAATGGTTTATTTTAATTTATTTATTTATATTAAATTTGTTGGCCTATGAGCCTTCTCCTCATTAATATGTAGGGATTGCGTGCCCAAGGTTTCATTTATGTAAAAACCTCTTTTTACCCCTGACCTACTTGTGACATAAATGCATATGTAATGGATGGATCTCCCAAGCTAGTGGAGGTGGCTCATGTCAGGATCCAAGGTGAAACCAATCCAATGAGATACAAAGGTGGATATTTGGAAAGCTATAAACACTAACCTGAAAGGTTCAAGGTGTTTCTCCCCTAGGTCTTGGGTTAGTTTATCAACCTCTAGATAAAATAACCAACAAAATAATATCATGATCATACCATTTATTTTATTTTTATTAGTTCCATGGTTTATTTATTGGGGGTGTGTTGTCACGATCACCCAATTAATGAATTAAACAAGCATGAAAGATGGAACTAAAATAAGACTGGATTATGCATAAATATTATATTAGACATGGTTAATCACTTAAGAATATCTCACTTAATATTAAAAATCATGTAACAAAAGATAATAAATTGGAAATTTACATATAAGGATAAAATCCATCAAAGAAATATTAAGTCAGTATAGCCTTCCACAATCTGGGTTAGAATCGAACCATATTTCAAAGTGCTTGACCAACCATAGATGGGGTGCTTTCAAATATCAGGTAATTATAATTAAAGGTTTTGGGTTGACTTGACTTGGTTCACATCAAGTGTTGACTGCCACAGTAGGGCTTGGTGTGACCAAGAGGCAAAGGTTGAGGAAATCCAAAATAAAAGGATTTCAAGATTGTGGAGTCCACTCAGCGAATCAAGGAACTGTGAGTTAATGAAGTTGGAATTTGGAATGCCTACCTAAAACCCTTCAAGTTTCTTGACCAACCCTAGTTGGGGTAATACGAAGGGAAATATGGATCCTTACCACTATAATGTTCAGGCAACCTAATATTCTGAATTCAATGGTCAGGGCTATTGGATTTCGATAAAATAGTGGGAGACTAATAAGTATTAAATTATTTATTTGTTTCGGTTTTATAATAAAGTACTAAACCTTTTCTCATCTTAATTTGTAGAAATAGAAATAAAAATGACTTCAAACATATCATTGTGGACCATAATCGAGAAGGAAAACCTTCTCACCGACACCAATTCCCAAGAGTGGCAGAGGAGTTTACACGTCATCCTTCACCACGAATGGAAATTGTATGTGCCGGAAGATCCTATTCCAGTTATTCCTGGAAAAGAGGCCAATGATGAGGAAATATCTCTCTATGTGAAACATATGGATGATTCCACATATTTCCAATGTTTCATGCTATCATCCATGTATAATGATCTCTTGATGCAACATGAAAACATGGACGCGTATAGCATGATGTCTCACCTTTGGGATATCTACCAAGAGAATGTGAGAGAAGAGAAATATGAGATCTACAATGATTTGTTTACAACTAATCTTAAAGAGTCTATGCCAGTTGGGCCTCATGTAGTCAAGCTTATTGTCTACATTGAACGCCTAGACATCATAGGGATTAAATTCCCGAATGAGTTGCGTACAGATCTCATCCTATCATCACTTCCCAAGACAGTCGCTAGATTTATTGTCAACTACAACATGAGAAAAAATGAGAAGAGTCTATCAGAACTTCAGATCTTAATTCACCAGGTAGATAAGGACATGGGCCATGAAAAACCCACAGTCCTTATGGTGGATAAGAAAAAGAAGGACAAGGCAAAGGGGCCAAAGACTTATAAATAGTCTGAAGCCCCTGAGCACCATCCCTCCAAGAAGGGGAAGATCCAGAGGAAGGGTAAGGAACGGGAGGCAGTATGTTTTCATGTGGAAAGAAATGCCACTGGAAGAGGAACTGCACCCAGAAACGTGGGGATGTCAAAGTTGCATTCGTTATCGAGTGTAATCGTTCTATTTATACACATTGGGTATAAGATATATCTTGTGGGGAACACATCTGTATTCAAATGCAGGAACCAAGTAGATTTAGAAATATTTTTAGAAGAGAGGTGGATCTTTGAGCGGCCAATGACGCAAGCCTGGCTACGTTGGCCATTGGCGACTACCACCTCTCATTGCCGACAGGGATGATTTTGGTTTTACAAAACTATTATTATGTTCCTAGTGTTACCAAGAACATAATTTTTGTATCTTGTTTGGATATGAAAGGATTTGTTTTCAAGTTTTGAACTAAGGGTTGCTTATTTTTTAAGAACAATGTATGTTATGTTATGGTGTATTTAAATAATGGTTTGTATGTATTAAATTACGAAAACCCAGTGTTGGAAATCGATAACGAAACAAAATCACATGACTCATAAATCACCTAGTTGTGGAATCACTATCTCGGTCATGTAAATGAGAAGTGCTTGACAATGCTCTACCAATATGGTTATTTAGACTCTAATGATCTAAAACCACTTGATAGATGTCATGCCTATTTACATGGAAAAATGACCAAGCCACCTTTCAGTGGACATGGTGGAAGGGCCACATAGCTTCTAGGATTGGTGTACACTGATGTGTGTGGACCATTTCTAGTAAAATATAGAGGTGGGTATTCTTACTTCATTTCGTTTACTGATGATTTTAGTAGATATGGATATGTCTACTTAATGAGGTATAAGTCTGAGGCCTTAGATAAATTTAAGTAATTCAATAATGAAGTAGAGAATCAGCTTGGTAAGAAGATAAAGAAGCTTCGATCGGATCGAGGAAGATAATATCTGAACCAAGAGTTCATCGATCTTCTATGGGAGTCCGGGATTCTATCTCATCTCACTCCTCTATATACACCATAGTGGAATAGTGTTAGTGAAAGGAGGAAATGCACCTTGTTGGACATGGTGAGGTCGATGATGAGTCATGCATATCTTCCATTATCCTTTTGAGGATATGCATTACAAACTACAGCATACACATTAAACTGAGTACCAAATAAGGCATAAAATGGACTTCCCTCCGAGTTATGGAATGGAATGAAACCCATTTTGTCGCACACACGTGTATGGGGATGCGAGGTGTTTGTTAAGGCCTTCTCCGGAAAAAAACTAGCACCCCAGGGCATGAGGTGTATCTTTATAGGATATACCAAGGAAATGAAAGGATATAACCTATATAACCCTTCAGATAAGAAAGTGGTTGTCACCAGGAAAGCCGTCTTTCTTGAGTGGGAGAACATACTCAAAAAGAATAGTGGGAGAAAGATTGACTTCTACAAATTTGGTGCTCAAGATACCCAAGAGTTAGTATAGGAAAAAGTTCCACAGGTCCCCATGGAAGAGGTTCCAGAAAAACAAGTAATGTGTAGAAGATCTAGAGAGGTAAGGTAACCAGAGAGATTTGGTTTCCTAGTAACCGAGGATGGTGAAACATTATTGTTGGAAATTGATGAACCTATATCCTACAAGGTAGCTATGGAAAGATTAGATGCTGAAAAAAGGCTAAAAGGTATGAATTCTGAGATGGAATCCATGTATTAGAACCAAGTCTAGGTATCGGTCGATGATCCAGTTGATGTAAAGCTTGTTGGATGCAAATGGGTATTTAAGAGAAAACAAGACATAGAAGGTAAAGTTAGTACCCATAAATCAAGGCTAGTGGATACAGTATTCAGACAACGTCAAGGAATTGACTATGATGAAACCATCTCCCCGGTTTCCATGTTTAAATCCATAAGAATAATACTTTCCATAATAGA
This sequence comes from Viscum album, assembly GCA_963277665.1. Taxonomy (NCBI): domain Eukaryota; kingdom Viridiplantae; phylum Streptophyta; class Magnoliopsida; order Santalales; family Viscaceae; genus Viscum; species Viscum album. The sequence goes on along the minus strand of OY728134.1, from coordinate 1,039,380,182 downwards.
TAACCATGACTAAAATATTTGGAAAATGGATGTCAAAATAGCATTCCATAATGGGAACCGTCGGGAAGATTTCTATATGACACAACCAGAAGGTTTTGTGACACCAGGTGAAGACAAATGGGTTTTCAAGTTACATAAATCCATTTATGGATTAAATAAATCATCCAGGTCATGGAACGTTTGATTTGATGAAGCCATAAAGTAATTTGGGTTCATTAAGAATGAATGTGATCCATGTGTTTATAAACGGTTTAATGGGAATGCGATCGTTATCCTAGTAGTATATTTTGACGACATATTGCTTATTGGAAACGATGTACCAGTCTTAAAGTTAGTTAAGGACTGGTTGAACATGTGTTTCTCCATGAAGGACTTGGGTGAAGCAGCCTACATTATAGGGATCATGATCATTCATGATATATCTATGAGGCTTCTAGGACTAAGTTAGGGTACATACATTGACCAGATACTAAATAGATTTAGTATTGAACAATCCAAGAGGGGATTGGTTCTAGTGTCACATGGATGACATCTTTCTAAGAAAATGTGTCATCAGACACAACATGAGAAAGATAGAATGATTAAGATCCCATATGCTTCATCTATAGGATCCATCATGTATGCCATGTTATGTACCAGGCATGATGTTTCCTATGCACTGAGCATGGTAGGAAAATATCAAGAAGATCTATGAGAACAGCATTGGACTATTGTTCAGACTATCCTTAAGTATCTGATAAGAACTGAGGATATGTTCCTAGTGTATGGAGAAGACGAGGAGATTTTCATCCGAGGGTATACTGATGCTGGTTTGCAGACAGATCAGAATGATCTAAAATCGCAATCTGGATATGTTTTATGTCTCAATGGAGGAGCTGTGAGCAGGAAGAATTCAAAGCATCCAGTTATCGCCGATTCTACAGTGGTATTCGAATATATAGTGGCTTCTGATGCATCCAAGGAAGACGTTTGGATTTGGAACTTTTTCCAAGAGCTTGATGTGGTTCCTAATAGTAAAGACCATATCACATTGTATTGTGACAATACTGTAGCGGTGGCTCTTTCAAAAGAACCAAGGTCACATCAATGGATAAAGAAAATACTCCGGAAATATCACATCTTGAGGGATTCCTATCAAAGTGGTGATTTCATAGTGAGAAGATTGTCCACAGAAGATAATTTGGAAGACCCCATGACTAAATTCGTATCTCAGCAGAAGCATGAATATCATGTGAGAGCTAGTGGGTTAATGGTTGTTAGTAGCTGGCTCTAGTCCAAGTGGGAGTCTGTTGGAGTTGGTGGTCTAGAACCAACTACTTTGTACTTTATTCATTAATAAATGCCTTATCACATCTTGATAGTTCTTCTGTATGAAAATGCATGTGATAATTTCTTAAGGACAACTATTGCATTAAACGGTCATAGCGAATCCCTGCGATGATGAGAACTCGGAAGTTATATAACATTGTTCTTGAATATATGTTCTATGGTCGGATTATGTTATTTGAGGGACACAAATAATACATGCCATTAGGGGTGAGGACTCATAAAACGTTGAGGCACCTTCTCATGGTGTGCACCCTTGGTAATATCCAAGAGGATATTATGAGAACGAGACACACCAGTAGGAAATCCACATTTCATAATGTCATTAGATGTTCCTATATGCGGATGTGTGTATTGGTACTTATACATTAATATTATTATTAATGGGTATAACAACTCACGCAACAAGATGTATTGAAGAAAAATGTGACGACACACTATTCGTAGCGAGGTAGGATACGTTGGGCGTGTAACGAGTAATACTGCATTAATAGATAATGCTAGAAAGGATTTGCCTCTTCTGTTCTATAACGGAAGTAGATATATCAGGCCCTTTGATGGAATTGATATAGCATAAATAAATCCATGTCCATGGTAAGGTATGGGAGAGTTCAATTATAGGAAGTAAAAGAAATAATAATCGAGTATATTGGTTGATGGAACTAGCATGAAACCTTCTTGATTAGAGATATCGAGACAAAGGGATTACATTACATGGTAAGCTTTCGTAGGAGGTGACATGTCATTGCAGCATTAACTTCTTTCTCTATGGGTGCCTTGGCATGTTTCTAGACGCTAAACTTGGACTTTAGGAAGGCTCTGCCTAATGCCACTGAGAAAGACGCCTAGATGGTCACACACTATGTGTGTCCATGTATCTCGGTTAAATATTGATTTAACAAGTTGAATAAATATTATTCCGGAATGTGGTTTATTAATTACTCAAGAATGCCTGATCACATTTATTTCAACACTAGTTATTCGAGAGAATATATTGTGGGTAAAATAATATATTTATTAGTGAATAATGCAGTTACATTTATTTTAGAAATAAATATCCATTATTCAAGGTCTAATAAATGTGGTGGGGGAAATAAAGAAAAATGGAAAAATAAAAGTACACACCATGTATATTAATATATACACACCGTGTAGTTTTTATGGGAATTTATGAGAAATAATATTATTTATTTAATTAAATAATATTAGGTGATATTTTCTAGGAGCATGTTAAGTAATAATAAAAGTCAAATGTTATTATTATACATGGGGGATTACTAAGAATTAAATTAAATGAATAAATACTTTTGGGTTATGAATTCATTTTATTATTATAAGTATTATAAATCCAAATTACATTATTATCATTAAGCCAAGACATTTTTCATGGTTGTGCACAACAGATTTGGAAAAGATCTCAAGCCAAGAGAGAATTCTGTTTCCATCAATAATGCTCTCAAGCTACGAGAGAGAGATCCACTTCCACAGGATCAAGGTGATCGAAGGTGGAAATCGCAAGTGAAGGCTCTTCTGCACTAGCACCCAGATATCCATTCAATGACATCCAGAGATACGTAGAGCATGTGTGGATCACTGCTAGAGGAATCCGACACTTGGATTCTATGACGCAACAACGGATCACATCGGATCGTGACTGGAAACATCAACAAAGAAAGAATTCAATCAAGGTAATTCTTGACAGTTAATTAAATTAATTATAACCAACAAATGATGATCCTATCTTTAGTTTTGGAACTCCCCTATTTCTTTTTCATTATTCATTGTTTTCCAAATATTTTTCATTTTATTATCATGATGGATCTCAGATAGATCGTTGTTAATGCTAAAATTAAAGTTTAGAAAACTCACTAATGCCCTTCTGCTGTGCCCGGAACCTACATACCCTTACAGAGAATTTTAACTCACCTCTTTAATTTGTTTTCCTTCCACGGGTTATGAGGAGGAGATCATTTGTTGAGTTTTTGTGGATTTAGTTTATTAGTTTTTATTCATTATTATATAATGTTTCCTTCCCCAATGTAAAATGAGTTCCATGAATGTATCTAATTTTTTCAAGACTAAATTAATCGGTCCTTTAGGATTTGTTCCTTGTCATTGTGCCAATGTAAGAATGTAATGCATCGACTCTTCACTTCGGGGGTCAGGGAGTTACAATTGGTATCATATGATGTTTAGTATAAAACATGGAAACTATATTTAGAAAACATAGATTAGTGAACAAACCCTAAGACAGTCTTTGAGGAAAAACATACAAGAACATCCTGGAATTTTGGTAATGAATAGATTATGTGGATATTTCTAGAAAATACATCCCGATCTAGATACAAACAAGTAGAGGTGGCTCTAGTATAGATGTATCTAGGGGTAAAACCTAAAAACACTGCATTGAGATAGACTCAAATGGGAACTGGTGCATGATAATAGGCCTTGCTGCACTCTTGGTTTGACACTCCTAGGGAATATTCTTAGGATAATTCACATTTTCATTACAAACCATTATGATGGATTTATTCTCCCAAAGTAACCAAAGTATATGGTTATAAGAATCACATTGCATAAATTTATGTTATACCATGTTTAGCTTTATAGAATGTTCGTAATTTTATGAGCTAATATAGTATATAGAATTGATTATAAATGGATCCTTGAAGAAAGAATGAGAACCACACCAATGCACATGATTCATGGAGTAAGAAGGATCATATCACTTATGGTATTAAGCCATCATTTAGAAGGAAGATAGCATCCCAAGTATTCTCATCATATGAGAAGATAATATCATGTGTTGAAAATATATATAAATAATTCTCTGAGTCCAATGTCTTTGAAGGGAAGCGATAGAAGAAGAGGATGGCAGAAAAAATGATGGATAAATGGAATAGGGAAAAGAAAGATTTTCCCACATGTGATAACTATGGAAAAAATCACCCTGGTGAATACTTGAAGGGAATGGGAGTTTGTTATATGTGTGGAGAAAAAGGACACAAAATTTTTGATTGAAAGGGTAAGAAAAAGTTTTTAAATGTACAATTCTTCAACTGTAGGGAGTTGGGACACTATGAAAATCAATGTCCCAAGCATCAAAGGAATATACCTCAAATGATTTTACTGGATAATGAACAAGTTATGATACTGTTGCAGATGAAGTCGAATGATTAATATGCCTAGTCAAGAATCATATCATTTGAATATTTTATCAGCAATGTGCTATTTATAATTATTATGGAATATATGAGGATTGTATTGTGGTACTATTTTATTAATTATTTTAGGTCGTGTGATGAATTGTATCAAGTTTAAGTGACTTTGTTGAAAGTTAATATCGTGGGAAAGTATATCTTTGAGGGAAATACAAACCTAAATATATTTATTATTATTAAGATAATGATAAAGGAATTGTTGATTTGGATAAGTACAGACTACCTCAAAACTAATTATTGACATATTGACAAGTGGTCTATGATATCATTGATGGATTTTAAAACATTTTTGAATATAAGGAATATATCCAATAGCATGTGTAAGGATGAATTATTGTTTACAATATGTTTTATGGTAATTTGAGTTATTACCATATTTAAAGTGGATACTTGATGAATATATTCACATGTTTTGAATGTGAAATTCTAGGTTTGTTTCTTGTCGATTAAAGGAAAATAAGGTTGCAGATACATTAAGCAGGATGGATCATGGAGTTCTAAACAAAATGGGGATTTCCAAGGACCCTGTGTACATGGATCTAGAAAGGATGGATGTGAGAATGATTCTAATGTGTTGGATCCTGATCTTTTTCAATGTTAAACCATTTATGAAAACGTTTAGGTTGATCATCATATGAGGCATTTTATTTTAATGGAACCACATGATACAACATGTACTAAGAGAAGAGGTATAGATACTTCACGGAACAAACAAAGGATAAGATTGTGTTTAATGTATATTTATACTCTTATAGATTGGAATAATTCCTCAACTCTAGGAAAAGGGTCTTAAGAAAAAAAAATTCCCAATTATCATTTTTTTATATCAATGAAATATTTCAAAATTTTAGTTATGGTTTTGTGGTAATGATCTTTCATCTGAGTAAGTTCTCTGTCACATTCCATCAGAACATGATAGTTTGGTTATTCTTCCATGAAAATGTTATCTAATTAGAATGTGTAGTTTTGTAGTAACTAATGAATTTCCCTTTCCCACTTATTAAGATGATATTTTAACAGTATTTTTTATGTGGGTTCCCACAATGTAATTTTAAACTATCAACCCTTAACTTTTGACGTACAATTTCAAATTTTGAGGTCAAAATATTTTTAAGGGGGGAAAATGTGAAACCCCATGTATTAACAAATAAATTTAATATTTAATGCATGAAACACTAAGTCTCTACAAAAAAAAACACTTTATTATAACCTAGCCAATAAATATAATTCTTTCTACTTCTGTATTTTGAATTTTGAAAATATGACATACACGGTTGCATTTAGTATGATTTTTGGAGTCTGGTAGAACAAACATATTTTTTGGTGAATAGTAACATACACTTATGAATAGTAACCTACCCTTATGAATAAAACATTGACCCATATGAATAGTAACGTCACTTATAGATGTATAAATAAAATTTAGGCGCATTATAAAAGAAATAGAATATTTTATAAATTGTTGATTAAGTGTTGGTTTTTTTATGAGTCAAAAATAGTTTATTACAATTTTAAATTAATAAATTTATTTAAATTAAAATTTATTTTCCAAAAATGTGTTCATAAATAAAAATTATGTTGTCCAATTATTTTAGGATAATTTTATGAGGCCTTTGTTAAGTTTTAAAAATATTATAAAATCGGTTTTTATTTTTAAACTGTAAATTATGATTTTAATTTAAAAAATACATTTCACTTATCTAGAATATTATTTTGATAAAATAATGTTCATTTTTGGATTTTAGATATTTAAAAATGGTTAGGGTGAATTTTTGGGATTTTTCTAAAATATTTGAATTTTAGGTGAATAGTAAAATACGATAATTTGCAATAAATGCTAAATGCATGATTTATTGAGTCATGGGTGATGTAAGGCTGATTTAGCAACTAGTTTTTTGAACTCACATACAAATATTACCATTCTTGGTCACAAGAATCAATACTATTACTGGTCTTGAGCGAAATAATTAAATAATGATCAAAATATTAAGAAATCACTCCTCTCCTTCACTATAAATGCCACCTCTCCTTAACTCTTCTCTTCACTCCTATCAATCTTCAATTATTTCCTAAATTCTACCCAAATATCTTTCCAATATCCTCCTAGTTTCCAACATCCCTTGGTCTCATAAAAAGAGAAAAACCACTCCCCTTAAGAGGCTCTCAAGGAAGATAGATTCAAGAGGTAAATTCCTCTTTTCAATTCTTTTGTTTTCTGTTCAGGTTACTTTGTTATCATTTCTATTTTCACCTCTTCTCATCCAAATGTTATGAAAACTCCATTTCCTTATATGTACTGGAACTTTGTTATGATAATTGAATATTCCATCATCATTTCTTCTTTTCCCTCCTTTTATACTAGTAGTAAAAACACCATCCAAGATGTGTTAATTTACCACATTCAAGGATAATGGGTTTTCAATTTCTATTTACATCTTTGATTATTGTCATGAAACCATTTTGTTTATGGTTGAACCAGATTATTATATATAATATATCCTATATAATGTTTTTTAATCTTTTTGTACTCATGATACAAATTTATAACACAAAATGAGTTCGTTGTGATCAAAAACACTCCAAATAACCCAAACAATTATCATTAAATTTTTATATAATGATTCATCTTTGCTCCAAATATCAAAATGAATTTTATAAATATGTAATATTATATATATTCAATAATAACTTCTGAATTCAATTATGGAAAACCATTCTTATAACAACCCTTATCTTTATTTCACACTTAAACATAATTTATTACATAAAACTTCACTTAATAAAACATTGAAGATCGAGAGTTATAGTGTCTTTGGGGCTTAGTATCATTACATAAAAACATAAAACATGAAATATGACATCTTTATTTAAAAATTACTTTACATGACCACAAAATTCCTTCGTACTTAATATTTCATGGGATAACCTGAGGACATACATAAGAAAGGGGTGAGCTATAAATACCAGTAAGGGAATAAACATGGCATAGCATGAGGAATAAAATAGATGTTAGAAAATAGGAATATCAATGGAGCATAAGAGAAACATGAACAGAAAGGAATAATAAATCATGATAATCATAACATGGTGATGTGGCAATAACATTTAACATGATATTAGCATGAGCCAAGGCCAATTGAATATGGAGAATGAGTAAACCCTCATTGAACATGAAGCACAAGTAAACCCTTGTTGCACATAAATTATCATGATTAAACACTAATTTCAAATTTTGTATCATGATATTATACTTTACACAATGCATTGGAGCGCTATCAGGGCACACCCTTCATAATCATTTAATTTCATGTATAACTGTGCCACATAGATCATACAACATGGATTCATTAAACATCAAAATTAATTCCACGGATAAAAGATGTTGAATAAATAAATGTAAGTCCTAAATAAATAATTACATGTTCATAAAGGTGAATACCCTTTATAGATAAATGAGTATGGTATTCACTACACGATGATTTTGGCGTTGGAAATTTTGGTGTAACTTTAGCAGCATAACGACGTCAAAAAACATTTTAAAATTGGTTGATGAGAGATAAAGGGGCATACCATAATTTATATAGTAAATGGATAGTAATGGGGTCATGGAACATAATATCCCAACATATTTAATGGAATTTATATGCATAATATAAAATAATTACTTGAATTTAAATGAGGAGAGAGAAATCCCTTACGATATTTCAACATGGTAACATGTGTACATGAGAGGAATTAATGAGAGAGAAAGGGGTATACCATCATTAAAACATAAGTAGGGTTGTATAAGAGAGGTTATAAATCATACCCCAACATTTATAATTGATAATAAAAGGGCATAACAATATTAATAAACATAGATAACATGAGAAATGAAGGAATCTCTTACTTGGATGTGTGATCCAAAAGGCTTGGGAGAGGCTTGAGATACGCTTCTTGTGAGCTTGGAAGAACATTTGGAGGACTCTAGAGAATATATGGTAGAGATTGGTCGAACTACAAATGGATTTAGTGAAGAGTAATGGGAGCTTGGGTGAGTTTATATAGGAAAGGAGAGGGAATTCTTAATTATTTAGTTTTTGGACCAAACACATTAAACTAATCAAAACCACAAACCATACCATGGTTTTTTCCCAAGGTATTTTCCAATGTGGAGTGGAAAAAATTATTTTATAATTCCAAGGGACTAACTTATTAAAATATTTGGGTTTATTATGTGTATTTGAGTCACACTCTCAAGGAAATTGTTTTAAAATGTTGAAATGTTTTATAAGTTTTGGATGGTCCACTAAAGATTTGTTAAATAAATAAATAAAAAATAAAATCACATTATTTTAAAGATAAAACATATATTGGACGAATATACCTTTTATATTATTTTATTACATCACCCTTGGGTAATTATGATGATATAAAAAAATTATATATTTATTCAGTATTTAATTTTTATCCAAAAATTTGACTATCTTAGAAAATTATGAAAAATTCACCATTAGATAATTTTGATGTCTGGATTAAAAAAATAATCATCATTTTATCTAAATAATTTTCTAAATGTTTAAATTTTTACTTTTAAAATAAAAATCAACATTTATCGTAAATTCATGGGTTTTGACAAAAACAGCTTTCAAAACATAATAAACATTACAATTGTATTCATAAAAATTATAAGATAATTTATATTTAATAAAAATTAATTTAGTAATATTTTATTGAAATATTATTTAATTCATAAATACATTAATTCATCGAAATATATTTCTTAATTGAATTTAAATATTAACTAAAAAATACTATTTGAGCTTTAAAAACCATTTACAAAGTAACAATAATAAAATGAATGTATATTCTTTATACAAAAAAAGTAAAGCACATAATCATAGTGATAGGGTCATGTTACACAACTCCTTATAACACACACATAAGACCTAGGGGTAAGGTTTGTGATGGTGATAGACTCTTGGGGCGGATTAGATAACATTGCTCGGGTGGTAATCTCTATTAACATCCACTTCTCATGTAAGTGATCCCATTCAAGATTAACGTGACGAAGCTCAGCTTGGACTTGGTCAAGAGCGGAGCCTCGTGACACTACCTCCTTTAAAATATCCAAAAAATGGGCTTCATATTGTGCAATTCTACTGGATGTGTCCATCACTTTCTTTTACTGGTTAAATTGGTTTTTTTAAATCCCAATGTTTACCCTAATAATGTGATCACAGATCAACAGCTATATTAGCAACAGTAACAACTCATAACTGTATTTTAAAAATCCAAAAAAATAAAACCAAGGAATTTTATGTGTTTTAAATAACCATTTTACATAATAATACATTTAATTAGATCAAAAGTTGATTTTATTTATAAAATTTTGGGTCTCATAATACATGATTATCTGTACATGAACTTTAGTAAAACAAACATGTAAACAAATGAAATAAACAACCCCAAACAATATAATTAAACCTCTTAACCCATCATAAGTCCATTAATGAACCTAATAAGGTTATACTAAATCAATTAAATTAAGAGGAGTTACAGGAATTATTAATTAATGAAACTATATTTTATTACTCAGGTCATTAAGATCAAGTGACGAACACCTTCAGACTTAAGGTAAGGGTTTCTTCATCTCAATTCCATTTTTGTGATATATTATGTATTCACTAATATTACTTTTTTATGGTGTATGTATACTTCTCATTGATGTTTCATATCATGAATATATTTATTTTCATGAAATTTGATGTATAATTTGATGATTATAGATTTTGGGGCATGTGGTTCAATTGATTACAAAACTGTAAATATTTTCTACCTGAACCTCTATTTTCATTCGAGTTGCTCTTATTCTCTACCCACCTCAATGAAATTATTATTTATTCTTATGTGATCCTAAAAATTGTTTTTTAATGTTCTATATATTTTAACCAACTAGAATCCTTCTTTATTTTATGTGGAGTTACATTTTTTATAAAGAATCATTCAAAAGTTCTTCTGAAATGCAAGCTCAATTCAAGGTACTTCTCGAATTCTCAATTATTTTGAAGTTCACTATATAATCTATTTTGAACCATATTTATCTTTAAAAAATCACACATTTTAACATGAAAAATATATTTTGGTTGATTTCTGATTTTATGAAAGTAAACATGCGTTTTTTCTTTAAAATCTCTTTAATGAATTCCTTAAACCACACTGAAATGTTTTAATTCTAAAGATTATTTTAAAAAATATTTTTACATGATTTAACTTCAGTGGGACATAATTTATGACTAACATATTATTTAAATGTCCATAACTTTTATTTTCTGGGATATAAATGTTTCCAATCTTATTTTATGTTAAATATTAATGATATTTCAAAATAACTCTTCTTTCCAATGTAAAAAAAGGACCTTTCTTGTCTCACTTTAAATTTTATGAGATATTTAATTTGTACACCACTTATTCCTTTCATGTGGTGTATTTAATTCTCTTTTTTATATCATATAAATAGTTTCCTTATTCTGATGATATTCTAATGGATTATGAATTGAATGTTTCCAGGTGGTATGAGACACTTTGGAATGTTTAAGGATTATTTCCTCAAGTATTTTTCAATTGTCTCATTTCAAAGTTTCTTTATTTATATCAACATCCTTTTATGAATATTGTATTTAATAGAGGTTTATCTCCTATTATATAACCTATAAAATATATTTTTTAAGGGTTTTTTATTAATTTGAATGTGGATGTTCTATCTTGACACCATTCACCATAATACTATGAATGGTTAGTGTTTATATTTAATGACTGGGGAAAGTTATTTAAATTTAATTTGATAGTTTCAATATGAATGTATATGTTGTTTATGTTTATTACCATTCATAAGAGTAATGCATTGGACTTATTGTATGATGGTTTGGTCCCGATATAGCCCCTTGATGAATCGGTAGGTCTAATGAGACAAACTATGGTCTTGCACGAGGCCTTGAAAAAATGGATATTGATGGTCTTGGAATGAGGCCTTGATAGTAATTTTCAAATGTCCAAAATATGCACTTCCCTCATTATGAAACTAGTAATTTAAATTTCATGTGTTTATTAGACTTGTAGAATACCCATGATTATACTTTATTGTGGCATTATTTTTTTCATCTCTTATTCATTCCATGTTATACTCAAGTTTATTTTAAAGGCATGTGTTTTAGTTATTCATCATGACCAATTTTCATGTTTAGGATATCTTTCATTGTATTTATTACCCTTAGTTATCATTTGATCACACTCCTTCTATTTTTTCTCTTCCACAGGTTATGAGAAGGGGATCAATTATTGAGTTTTTGTGGATGCAGTTTATCAGTTTTTATTTTTTATGGTATATTCTTTCATTTCCCAATGTAAAATGAGTTCCATGTATGTATCTAGATTCTTCAAGACTAATAAATTGATCGGTCCTTCCATACTTCATACATGTAATTATGTCAATGTAATAAATTAATGCACTGACTTCTGGCTTCGGGGGTCAAGGTGTTACACCAAAGTTCAAGTTACTATTCCTTTGGTATGGGTTCCTTAACGTCTAGAGATACCTTTTATTTCATTCATTACTCATTTTTAAAGTTTTTATTGTGCTCTATATGTAATCTTATATGACTGTACTATAAGACGTAACTATAAGAAGGGAATTTCGTTGTTAATGCATTAGGTCATTACAGGTGCTCCACCCCACCAACCATAGCCTACCGCGAAGCTTCCCTCTAATGGATACCCCCTACACTGACAACTCATCATGAACACCTGCTTTTTTCGTCCTGCCTCTCTCCTATTTGCTAGATCTACTGCCCCATATGGATTCCCATGCTAGTCTTTCGCTGACTCCCACTAATTATCCATCCCACATTTTGTGGCCTCCTCTATTGCACGAACGCCAACCACATTCCACACAGTCAATCCCACTGGCCGAACTCCTCATCAAATCTTGTCCATCCTCTCTATTTCCTTCTATGGCTCCCAACAGAGGCCCATAACCCAGGCATCACATCGCATCAATGACCAGGCATGATCACCTCCTTCCTTATATCAGCGTCCCTGGTCAGTTTCCCTACTGGACCCATATGTTGTTCCCTCTATATGAGTGAAACACCCCAACCCTATCATCTCTCATATATGTGATTTTTTTCATCTTTTGTTCCCTATTTTAAAAGATACTCATGATATTTGTGTAGATACTAACATGTGTTAATTTTTATCGGTGGTAGAATATGTTGCTCTAATTTGCTGGAGGGAATTTTCATCTCATGGAAAATGTGGAATGCATGTGAAATGAGGCAACATGCGGTAGGAATGTCACATTTTTGTTCGGCTTCTCTAGGTGTACTTGGATGTATTTTGGGAAAGCTTTGAGGTATTGCGGAATTTTCATTGGGTTTCACTGGAATTGTGAGATGGTTTTGCATTTATAGTGGGTTTTCTTACAGTAGTTTTCTTCATAGTGGGTTTTTTTAGCAGCATGGTCAGGCATTTTCATTCATTGGGTTTCATCGAGTGAGATCTGAATGAATGTGGATATTCTAAAGGATTGGAGAATTTTTAGTGGGTTTTCCTATGATTACGGGATAATTTGGCTTTATCGGTCAGTTTCTTCACAATGAAAATCATCAGAGTCGCATCACTATTAGAATTTTTTTATTCTGGTTATGCTTATAATAAATATTGATGAAGGTATTACAGATTATATTTGAATTATTGTTATAGTATTTTGGTAAATCTATAATTATTTTCTATCAAAGATTTTATATTGAATCCTGTGAAGGTATTGGATATTAGATTTGATTTTTTTTTACAATTAATTTTGTGGTAAATCTATCTAGGATAGTTGCCTCAAGTTTTTATTGGATTATTTACTGACATAAATATACATTTTTATGGCATTGTAAAATTTCAAATGGTTCTTTAAAGTGGAAGTTTTTAATTTCCCAAAAAATTCCCCCTAGAACATCCATCGAATGTTCCACTAGAGCATCTATTGGAACTTCTAGGGGAACTTCTTCTGGAACTTCCACTGAAACATGTAGTGGAAAATTAATTAAATTTCAAATTGTTTATACAATTTCAAATGCTAAATTAAGTTATTTTTATAATAATTATGTAACAATTGTAATTGATATTTTTTATAATTATATTTAACAATAATAAATTTAGAAATATTTCCACTAAAAGTTCCAGAAGTATTATTTTCCCAATCACGTAATTTTTATTTTCTATTTTTTAAAATTGTTTATACATTTTGAAATGTAAAATTAAATCACCTTTATATAAATTAAGTATTTCAAAAGAATATATTTATTAATTTTTAATTTATATTTCTTAGTTTTAGAAATATAAAATTTTCTGATAGTGTGGAACTTCCACCAGAACCTATAGTGGAAAATAAATTCAACTTCAAATTTCTTATACAATGTCAAATGCTAAATTAAATAATTTCTATAATAATTATGTAAATATTTAAATTCAGGTTTTTTATAAATATATTTAACAATTATATATTTATAAAAAGTTCCACTAGAACTTCCACTAGAACTACCACTAGAACTTCCACTGGAACCTCCAATAGAACTTCCACTGGAAAATATATTTAATATATCTTATAAATTTTTTATTTATAATTTCATAAATATAATTTTATTTTTTATATATATGTAAATAATTATTTTCCAAATTTTATAATATTTAGTTGCATTTTTATTCATATAGTTTATACATTTTCAAACAGATTTAATCCGGTTATAAAATTAATGTACTTTTCTTAAACGTAAATTTTTTGTTGCAGGTTATTCCAATGCTGATGATGTTGATGTTGTAGAAGCTTCTATTAAACTAATTGTAGGGATGACATTCAAGTCACATGATGAAGTGCAATGTTTTTATGTCATGTATGGGGGAGTAAGTTGGTTCATTGTATACCAACAATACTCTTATGAAAGGAGAAAGGGTAAATCAATTTTCGCATCAATCCTTTATGCATATATGAAAAATGTCATATGAAGGATGAAAAACATGATAACATGGGGAAATTTCCTCAGGATGAGACATGTATGTGCTTCCATTCTAGAATAGGGGTTAGTTTATTATCTTCAGGTAAATATGAATGTATTGTACTTGTTGAAGAGAATAATCATCCCTTATAAAGCCCAAGATCAATTCATATGATGACATCCCCAATAAAAATAATAAAAGCAAAAGATGATGAGTTAGATGTCAATGGTTCAGCAGGTATTAAACCAACTGATTCCTTGTCCTTGGAGATAGCTATTGCATGGGTTCAAAATGTTATTGGGTATATGTGTGTTGATCAGTAGAATTTTTTAAGATCTAAGAGAGAAAGGGAAGTGCATCATGGTTATGCATGTTTCATGTTAGAGTTCTTGGAATGAAAAATTGAGGACAATCCATCATTTTTCTATACTATGAAGTTTGACATGAAGAGATAAATTAGTAATATTTTCTAGGTTGATCCAAAAATGAAGGTAGATTATGAGTTGTTTGGGGAGTTTGTTGCTTTTGACACCACTTTCATCACTAATAAAGAGTACAAGAACTTATGTGTCTTTATGGGGTTCAATCATCATCGGGATATTGTCATTTTTGGGGTATCTTTGTTATATGAAGAAACTGTGACTTCGTTTTCATGGTTGTTTCAAAAATAATAAAGGTGTATCACATGAAGTGAACTCAAAATATATTTACTGATCAGGATGTAGAAATGGTAAAATCCATTAATGACATTTTAGTGGGAACTCAACATTGCATGTGTTCATGGAATTTGATAAAAAATGGAATTAATCATTTGGGTAATTTGATAAAAGATAGAGCTAATTTTCTAACTATATGTAACATGTGTATGTTCCAATACCATGATTCATATCAGTTTGATCAGGAGTGGGATTCCCTTAGAGAAGAATATGGAGATGGGAAATCGCAATGGTTATATGATGTATTCGAATTATGAGAAAAGTTGGAACATTTCTTTTTGAAATATTCTTTAACATTGGGTATTTCCATCACTCAGTTAAGTAGATTTTTTAATGTATTGCTCAAATATTTTTTTCTTCGCAATTTAAGTGTTGTTTATTTCTTTAAGTAGTTTGAGTGATTGTTGGAAAAAAATTGATATCATGAAATGAAGGTAGAATTTGAGATGCAGGAGAAGTTCAATCATAATCTTTACCCTTACCATGCATTGATGTTCCAGGATTCTACTAGATATAAACCCAAGTTTTTTGATTTATTTAAAAGTGAATATCAAATGATTGGTTCTTGTTTTCTGATATCATGTATTGAAATTGGAGTTCAATTCATTTATGTTATTGGAATGGTTGGTTATGAAGATCAATTACATTTATCATATGAAGCTTCCAACGAAGTTGTTGAATGTTCTTGTCAAAATTTTGAGTGGTTTGAGTATCATTGTTTTCATGTTTGAAAAAAAATTATCGGCTTGATATGAGATTAATACCAGAAAAATATATTTTTGGGAGGTCGACCCGATTTTCTAGAAATATTGTAATGTTTGAAAGAGCTTCTATTGAATTAAATGCTGGTAGAAAATCAGTTATAGAAAAATTTTATAAAGATTTAGAATGAATGGTAATGAAGTTAATATCATAACTTGTGATATAGATGTGTTTATGAAATTTCCTCCACTAATTTCTGTAATTTTTCAAAAGAGTTGACTATCATAAATACATCATCGGATCATAGTTAATGGTCATGATAGTTTAGAAACAATTTTAAGAAAGGAGTATTTTAAAATAAAACCAAATATTAAAGGGGGAGATAGAATCAAAATATTTCTAGAAAATTCCTATTGAAAGGGTTCACAGTTGAATAAAAAAATTTCTATTGATGTGATGACAGTATGATTTCATTTTTTGATGCATTTAATTTAAAAGTGTTGTATTCTATTATAATTTGGTATCTAATATCATTTTTCTTTCCCCAAAGGGAATTATAGATCAATGAAGATTTGATTTTTGTGTTGCAACTATAGAAATAGTTTTAAATATAAATTTTTTATCAGCATTCTTTATTATACTTGTTGTAAGTATGTTTTTTCTATTGCAGGAAGACTTTTCAACCAATTTGGAATGTAATATTTGGAGGTAGACTAGAATAGAATTTGAAGAGGATGAGAAGTGTAGACAACATTGGATGATAGTATTTTTGGGGTTTATTTTTGACCATATATAGGCTATTTTAAATTGTAATGATTATAGTGAAGAATCTATAGGCTAGAAGATTTCATAGTCCAATTTTAGTTGTAATGAATTGGGATACCATTTCAAAAAATGATAAGTGTATTTTATGAAATTGAGTTGAATGAAACTATCAAAGTGATATCAGTGAAGATCATATTTGTTGTACTAGAATTAATAGAAAAATTCCATTTTGAATTCTCTAAATATTTCACTACAGTATAGAAAATAAGGGAGTTATTGGGGGCATCCACAAATTATAGTACAAATGGTAGAAAGAGATTGTAACTTCTAGTGGATGCTCTACTCAATGTTTTTTAGAAAAAAACATTCCCTACTAAAAAGGACTATAAGATATAGTTGGAGTTCTAGTGGAAGTTTTAGTGGAACCTTCAGTGGAACCTCGAGTGGAATTTCTAGTGTGAAATAACATCCCAAAATTCACTTCTAAATCCTATATAATTTCACTACAAATATTTTTTTTTGGGATTTGAAAAATTAAACTATAGGTTTGGAAGGTAAAATAGGACTACAATATCCACTAGAACTTCAATTGGGAAATAACAACACAAATTTTTACTTAAGGTATATTTTCAATTTAATTAGGTAGAAAAGGTTCCAGTGGAAGTTACCTCTAGTAGATTTTCCAGTGTGAAATAACGAAAAAAATTCTCTTCTAAATCCCGTATAATTTTACTAAAAATATTATTTTTGGGTATTACACAAATTACACTATTGTTTTGGAAGGTATAATATGGTCGCATGTTCCACTGGAACTTATGGTGGAAGCTCCACTCGAAGTTCCAATGGAATTTCCACTGGGAAATAAAAAGATAAATTTTTACTTAAGGTGCCTTTTCTCTATAATTAGATAGAATAGGATCTAGTGAAACTTCCACTAAAACATCCAATGGAAGTTTCAATGTAAAATAACGATAAAAAATTCGCTTATAAATCCTATATAATTTCACTAACCATATTTTTGTAGGGGATTACAAAAATTAAACTATAGGTTTGGATGTTATAATATGAATGAAAGGTCCAATTTAATGTTCATTGTAACTTCCACTAGGAAATAACAACATGAAATTTTACATTAAGGTAGCTTCTCACTATAATTAGGTAGAATAGGGTGTGGTAGATGTTTCGATGGAACCTCCAGTGGACGTTTCATTGAAAAATAATGGCATGGAATTAAAAATTGAATCCTATAAATATTTCACTAAAAATGTTTTTTTATCATTCCACAAACTACACTAAATATTTGGAATATGACTATATGTTCCACTGAAACTTCTAGTGGAATATCCATTTGAACTTCCAGTGGGAAAGAACAACACAAATTTTTTCTTGGGTAGCTTTTCACTGTAATTATGTAGAATAGTTTCCAATGGATCTAGTGGAACCTTTGGTGGAGGTACCAGTGGAGGTTCCACTGGAAATTCTAGTGGGGCCTCCAGTGGAACCCCAATGGATGGAGGATCCATTGGAACCTCTAGTGGAAGTTCCAATGGAACCTCTGATGGAAATTCTAGTGGAACCTCTCGTGGAAGTTCTATTGGATGTTTCAGTGGAGAATAATCACTAGTAGAATAAAGGATTTTAGCGACCGCTAAAAGCTGTCACTAAAGGGATAAAAAGGCCACCCAAAATATTCACAATGGTGAATGCTTTAGGCCTATTTTTTGCCTATAGAATCAACCATTTAGTGGATGTTATAGAGGATATTGACATAGTCTATAGTGACCTCCAAGCAGCAGACACTATAGACCATCTCGGGTTGGGCTATAGCGACAATCATTTGGCATTCATTTTAGCCGACCTCGGAATCCACAATAGCGTCTGCCAAACAATGATCGATATAGCTCGACATTGTAAAGCTAATAGAGACCACCAAATGGTTGTTTAAAAAAGGTTTTTTATTTTTATTTTAAAAAAATCACAGCAATACAAAAAAACCACTATATTTGAAAAATTCAATAAAAATATCTCCAAAATATCTAAACTCATGAACACATAAATCTATTCACCTAATCATCTTCGAAGATCCACATCCATCATCGAATATAACTACATGAAAAAAATTAATAAACAATAGTGCACAAAAAAATCAACACAACTAATAATTGAAATGAAATAACATATTTTGATTCAAGCTTAGTACAACATATTGAAGTTATTTGATTTTGAAAATATATTAAAAAATTGAATAACTTTTTACAAATTTAAAATTGATTATTCTATTGTTATAAGAAGACCACAAGTTCCATTGATGTGTCATCTGCTTTCACACATCACCAATAATAATAAGTCGGTTGTACTGTGATTTCATGTCCTTCTGAGGTCATTTTCTATGTATTTGATTGTTAAATGTGTGCTTTGGTGTTTTATGACACAAAATGTATGTTTTACATCACCACAGTCAAATTGAACCTCTGATTGGAATACATTATACTTTACCATTTCACGATTCAATTCACAGTTGTTGTCATCTGATTTCATGGATTTCTGAGGTCATTCAGATGGTTTTGACCACCCAATGCACCTTTTTAAAGGGCGTTAAATCTTTAAAAACCATAGATTCAGTAATACGATGCAAACCACATGTCTGATTGACATGATGTCTCTTCATACATGTCAATAATAATAATTAGACTATTTTCCTATGATTTCAAGTAATTATGAGGTCATTTCTTATGGATTTTACTGTTAAACATCTTTTTTAGTGTTTTATGACACCAGAATTGCATTTTAAATCACCATGGTCAAATGATGCCTTCGATTAATGTATTTTCTTTAGAACCATTTCAAAATTCACTCAATAGTTGTTTTCATCTGATTTCATGGAATTCTGAGGTCGTTCGATTAGTTTTGACCACCCGACACACCTTTGTAAAGGGTGTCAACCCCTTAAAACTGCATATTCAATCATACCACACACACCAAACTTTAGATTCATGTGATGCCTCCTCATACATGTAAATAAATATAATTATGTGGTTTTATTGTGATCTCAATTCATTCCGAGGACATTTTCCATGGATCTGACCGTTAAATGTTCATTTTAGTGTTTTATGACACCGGAACTGTGTTTTTCATCACTGCGGCCAAACGACACCTCTGATCGATGTATCATCTACTTGACCATTTCAAAATTCACTCCACGGTTTATATTTTATAATTTCATGGCATTTCATGTTCGATCAGCTAGTTTTGACCACTGTACACACCTTTTTAAAGGGCGCCAAACCCTTAAATTCCACATATTCAGTCGTATTTCGCACACCGAAAGTCCAATTGATGTGTCATCTCCTCGTGCATGTCCATAATAATAATAAGAAGGTTTTCCTATGATTTAAAGTCATTATAAGGTTGTTTTCTATTGATCTGACATTTAAATGTCTATTTTGGTGTTTTATGACACCGAAATTGTGTTTTCCATCACCACGGTCAAACAACACATTTGATTGATATACCATATACTCGACCATTACGAAATTCACTCCACAGTTGGTGTCGTCTGATTTCACGAAATTCTGAGGTCGTTTGGATGGTTTGATCACCCAACACACCTTTTTAATGGGTGCCAAACCCTTAAAAACCACATATTCAGTCGTACTGCACACACCGCATGTTTCATTGACATTTTTTATCCTTGTACACATCAAAAATAATAATTATACAGTAGTATTGTGGTTTTATGTCATTATGAGGATATTTGATATAGATCTAACTGTCAAACGTCTGTTTTGGGGTTTTATGACACTGGAATTGGTTTTCTATCACTATGGTCAAACAACACCTCTGATTAACATAAAATCTATGTGACCATTTCACAATTTACTCCACAGTTGTTTTTGATTGATTTCATGGAATTTTGAGATAGTTCAGCTGGTTTTGACCACACGACGCATCTTTTTAAAGGTTGTCAAACCATTAAAACCCACATATTCAGTCACACCTCACACACTGCATGTTTGATTGACGTGTCATCTCCTCATACACATCACGAATAATAATTAAATAGTTGTCCTATGATTTCAAGTCATTCTAAGGATGTTTGCTATGGATCTGACCATTAAATGTCTGTTTGGGTATTTTATGACACTGGAATTGTGTTTCCAATTGATGTGTCGTCTCCTCGTACACATCAAGAATAATAATTCGATGGTTTTACTATTTTTTAAAATCATTATAAGGTCATTTTATATGGCTCAGACCTTTAAACATCATTTTTAGCATTTTATAACACTAGAATTGTGTTTTCTGTCATTGTGGTCAAACAACACCTCTGATTAACATACCATATACTCGATCATTTAAAAATTCATTCCACCATTTTTGTTGTCTGATTTCATGGAATTTTGAGGTCGTTCAGCTGGTTTTGACCACCCGACACACCTTTTTAAAGGGCGCCAAACCCTTATAAACCACATATTCAGTCGTACTGCACATAACACACATTTGATTGATGTTTCATGTCATCATACATGTCATGAACAATAATTACACAATATTACTATGATTTCAGGTCATTATGAGGATGTTTACTATGGATCTGACTGTAAAGCATCCGTTATGGTGTTTTATGACACCGATATTTCATTTTCCATCACCATAGTCAAACGACACCTATGATTGACATATTGGCTACTCAAACATTTCACAATTCACTCCACAATTGTTGATGTCTGATTTCATGGTATTCCTAGGTTGTTCAGCTGGTTTTGACCACCCGATGCATCTTTTTAAAGGGTTTCAAACCCTTAAAATCACATATTTAGTCATATCGCACACACCACATGTTAGATTGATGTATCATATTATCGTAAATATCATGAATAATAATTAGATGGGTTTCCTATGATTTCAGTTCATTATGAGAATGTTTTCTATGGATTTGACCATTAAACATCTGTTTTGGTGTTTTATGACACCTGAATTGCATTTTCTGTCACTGTAGTCAATCGACACATCTAATTGGCATACCATCTACTAAAACATTTCACAATTCACACCATGGTTGTTTTCATCTGATTTCATGGCATTTTGAGGTCATTTGGATGGTTTTGACCACTCGACGCACCTTTTCAAAAGGATTCAAACCCTTAAAATAATCATACTTAGTCGTACTATGCACACCGCATGTCTGATTGACATTTAGTCGCCTCATATACATCAAGAATAGTAATTAGATGGGATTCCTATGATTTTAAGTGATTATGAGGTCGTTTTCTATGGATATGACCTTTAAATGTCCGTTTTGGCATTTTATGACACTGGAATTGTGTTTTCTGTCACTGTGGTCAAATGAAAACTTCGATTGATGTATCTTCTACTAGACCATTTCTCAATTCACTCCATGGTTTTTTGTCTTATTTCATGGCATTCTGAGGTTTTTTTTTTGATAGATTTTGACCACCCAATACACCTTTTTAAAGGGTATCAAACCCCTAAAGGACACATAATCAGTCGTACCACACACACCACATGACAGACTGATATGTCATATCCTCTTACAAGTCAAAAATAATAGTTAAATGGGTTTCTTATGATTTTAAGTCATTTTGAGGTCATTTTCTATGGATCTGACCTTTAAATGTCAGTTTTGGAATTTTATGACATTGGAATTGCGTTTTTCATCACTGCAATCAAAAAACACCTCAAATTGAATTATCTTATGCTCGAACATTTCAAAATTCACTCCACGGTTGTTTTCATATGATTTCATGGAATTTTGAGGTAGTTCAGCTAGTTTTGACCACCCGACGCACCTTTTTAAAGGGCTTCAAACACTTAAAAACCACATATTTTGTCATATTGTGCACATCGCATGTGCAATTGACTTTTTGTCTCCTCATACATATTTTAAATAATAATTATATGGTTTTCATGTGATTTCAAGTCATCATGATGATGTTTTCTATAGATCTAACCGTCAAAGGTCTCTGTTGGAGTTTTGTGACACTAGAATTGTGTTTTCCATCACCACGGTCGATCGACACCTCCAATTAATGTAATATATTCTCAACTATTTCTCAATTCACTCCATGGTTATTTTTGTCTGGTTTAAAGGTATTATGAGGTCGTTCGGCTGGTTTTGACCACCCGACACACCTTTTTAAAGGGTGTCAAACCCTTAAAAACCACATATTCAATTGTATCGCGCACACCACACATCTGATTGATGTGAATTATTCATGTATATTTCAATAATAATAATTAGATGTGTTTCCTATGATTTCAAGTCATTATGAGGATGTTTTCTATGGATCTGACCGTTAAACATCCTTTTTGGTGTTTTATGACACCGAAATTGTATTTTTCATCACCGCAGTCAAACGACACATCATATTGATATACTATCTACTCGAACATTTCACAATTCACTCCACGGTTGTTGTAATATGATTTCATGGAATATTTAGGTCATTTTTTCGGTTTTGACCACCCGACACACCTTTTTAAAGGGCATCAAACCCTTAAAAACCACATATTCAGTCGTACCATGCAGATCGCATATCTGGTTGACATGTCGTCTCCTATTTCACATCAAAATAGTAATTATACTATTTTCCTCTAATTTCAAGTTATTATGAGGACGTTTGCTATGAATCTAACCATTAAACGTATGTTTTGATGTTTTATGACACCAGAATTGTGTTTTCCATCACCTCAGTCGAACAATTTCCTCATATCTATTGAAGTCCCTTATGGATAATACCCTTTAGATACTTGGTTTTAATCCACTAAAGAATCGATCGATCTTACTCTTTGGTTGGATAATAATCGGAGAAGCGCACCTTGCAAGTCTTGTAAAATTTTCTTCGTAGGTACCAACAGATTCATCATCCATTTTCTTCAGTTCAAGAAACTCATTCTCCATCTTTGTTCTAAGAATACGAGGGAAGTACTTATTGAAAAATAAGTTCTTGAACTCGTCCCATTCCATGGACTCAATTTCATCTCTTTGCCTCGTATTCTTGATAAGATTTCACCATTGATCAGCTTCACCTTCCAAACGATATCCTGCTAAGATGACTTTATCATGTTCATAACATTGTAGAACTGAAAATATCTTTTCAATGGTACTGATCCATTGTTCATCCACTAATGGATCAGAATACCCACTGAATGAAGGTGGGCGTTGCCTCATGAAGAATTCAACAGAATGTTTCTCCTTCCTTTGCTCATTTCGAAGGCCATCATGATTCATATATTGAGAAATTTGTGTGAGAATGGCTACAAGATTTTTCATTTCAACTCCCATAACATTTGGTTGCTCAGGGGGACAATCATTGCATTTCCCGTCGCATTCAGCATTGACACGGTTCCTTCAGGTTCCATCCATTGACTAGAACCAATATGTATAGTGTGAGAAACATTAATCATAATAGGAAAACCACATAATCAAGAATAAAATTTCACACTTTAGGTCTTATCATAGGTTATTCATGGACATTTCTAAAACACTAAGATTGTGTCCTATGATTAGACATATACTTAGGGTTCTTACTAAGGCTTTCACATCCTAGTTTCCAAAGGATTACTATACCTTTCCTCTGATACCAACTATAATGACCCATAATTTACATACATTTTTTTACTTCATAATTACAGCATATTTATTGCAAAATAAAACAAAACCATGATAGGACCATATAGGTATAGTGTCTTTAGAAACTGGGAAACATAAATAACTGGTTCATAAATCATTTACATTTTCTCTCATTTATTTCATCATATCTTGGGTTTCTTTTGGCATATCCTAATTAATACACTTCTTCTTGACTTGGGGAAAATAAAAAATAAAAAAAGGGTGATCTAAAATGCTCAGTAAGGGTAAAAAAAGTAAATATCAATCATATCATATATATAAGAACATAACATTTTGAAAATCTTATCTAGCAAAAGAGATCATAATATCGTGACATTGGATAAATCATAGTTGTGAAATGTAATCCCAATAATCATAACATGAGACATGAAACTTAGTGGAATACACACATAATCATAGAAAATCATTTCATATTAGTCAAGACTCCTTTCCAAGACCATCATAGCGGACAAAGTTCATTACTGAATTGAGTTCACTCCTCATTTCAGTACTATATCACTGAACCGGATTAACTTGTCATTCCAGCCATATATATCTCATGAGATATAAATCTTTACCCAATGCATTAGAGGGAGATGTGGGTCCCAACCATCCCATAATGATACCATTCTTATGTGTGCCACAAAATCATAAATCATACATCATACCATAACCCATGTAATAAAAATGGTATTCTTAAACATTTTTCCCTCATAACATAATCCATATAAGATAAAAAGACTTCATAAAAATAATTCCATCACAAAATAATAAAATAAATGTAATATTAAGGTTAGAAATAGAACCCTATATTTTCTTATATGGAAAATAATTTTGATAAAACACTTGAACTTAGTTCTTGAGGAAAATACCCTTTCTTCTTCAAAAAATTTTTCTCTTTCTCAACATATTATACAATTTTAAACTAAAAGAAGTTATTTGAAAATAAACATGAAAACTTGTAAAGGAAGCTTGACATAAATAATGTTGTATGAAATTATAAAAATCCATTCATGTTGTATAAGTTAAAAAAACATTATCCTCGTACTTTTTCTAAAAATTCAAAAAGTACCTCGTATGGTAAACAAATGAAAGATTCCTTTCATAACATGTAATAAAAGTAAAAAAGGGTAGAAATGAATTTAAATATACATATAAGAATAGTACACATTTTATGATCATAGTTTTAGAGAGTATGGATGTGGATGATAAATATATCCCCAGTAGATACTTACAAATAATCAATCTCGGATAGAATGAGATTGGAAAAGTTATCCCCTTACCTTAGGTCTGATATGCTTCATATGTATCCGAACCTCATATATAATGATTTAAATAATTTCATTGACTTATTACAGAATCATATTCAGGGTTATGATATCATATATGGTCATATTCTTATCTTCTTATTAGTAATATTTCATTGTTACTCATTATTCAGGTGTTCACTGCTTTATGTGCTTATGTGTTCTTTGTCAAATAAATTATAATTATTCTTTTTATCTTATAGATATATCATTTAAAGAATTATTTTAGTATAATATATATCATATTCATTCATTCAATTCATTTATATAATCATTATTCAATGAAGATCATATAGAAGGAGTCGCATCACATCGTGGAGACGGTAGGTCGTACGTACACAGGAGCGATGATATCATTCCCATAAGTATTGAATGGTATTGGAGTGGATGGTAGAATATCTCAGAATTAGTATCATGTTATAACAATCATATATAGTTATTATTTACACCATTATACCCATACAATTAAGGTGTTCATGGAAAACAGATTACACCACGGCGTGGAGATGGTATTTCGTACGTACACACGCGCTGTGATTTCGTTTTCCGTAGGATGGATAGAAGGTGAAGTAGGGTTGTTTCATATTTATAATAACATATCATTATTTGATTGATACTGATGTTATTACTTTATAATGAAAAAAATAAAGAAGAGGAAGTAGAAAAAGAAATAAATGTGAAAGAATCGGTAAATGATATTACCTCTTCTTCGACGCGCCTCTTCTAAACCTCCTCTTAGGGCACTAATTTTGGTCTTTGAAGAAGACCAAGACCTCTAATATGTTTCTAGGGAAGTGTAGAAGATAAATGGATAGGGTTGGCTGATCTTGAAGGCTCAAAATGTTTTTAATAGAAGAGGGAGGAGGTTCCCTTTTATTAGAGAGGAGAGGCGCACTTTTGGAAACCTCTATAATATTAATTTATAATAAAATCAAACCCCGCTTAAAAACATACAAAAAGAATCAAATTGGAATATTAGATGATATAGGGTTGTAATATCATCAACAAATAAAATTTATACATGTTGTAAATTTATTTTAAACCTTATCAACATTATTTATCCTTATTTAATCTATTTAATTTTATTTCTAGTAATAATATTCTAAATTTTAATATATTCATAACATGTTATATTTATCTATAAAATTCATGTATCACATTAAATAGTTCATATAATATTTATTTTAATATTTTTAAAACCATTTATTTGATATTTCAATCAATAAAATAATTTCAACATCACTATTGTGTCATCATTACTAATAATTATTTAATCCCTAAAAATTATAAATAAATTCACATGATGTAGACAATTTTATTATATTTCTGTATACTATTCATGTTTTATGTTTTATGAAGTTTATCACTAAATTAAAATTATTACACTTATATGATTTAAGAGAGTGACATGTTGTCACTTTCTTTGGTTTTATTGATAAATATATCATTTTCATGGTCAAAAGTCCATGAAATGAATCTATTCCAACATTTATGTGATATGGGTCTTCTTTTATTTATCCAATAGAATTTTGGAAGGTATTAGGGTAATTTTTTAATCTTATTTTTACTCTTAATTACCCAATGTACCTTTAACTACGGTAAATAAAAATTACTATAGTTACTATTCATAATATCAAAAAATAAAAGTAACCTATTAACATAATTTTGACCAACTGAATAAAAATATGGAATCCATTTTTCAAAATTCAAAACACAGATTTTGTAGTAATTAATTTAAAATTAATAACATTGTTATGAAAACGGGTTTTAAAAGTTAAAACATTGCCAAAGATTGAAATGTTTTACCTATGAATTAAATGTAAAATTAATAGTAATGACATAAATTATATTAAATGGTAAAAATATATTATATTTATATTTTAAAACCATTAAATTTTATAATTTAACTATATAAATTATCTTGATGAAAACTGTTGTTTTTAAGAAAAATTTAGCATATTTTTACGGTTCATCAAAATATGAATGTTATCAGAAAAGTATCAAAACTTTATCCAATGTAAATTTTTATATCCTGATTCAAAAGAAGAAGTTTATTTTTTCAAATTAAACTCATAAAAATTTCAAAAATTAGATTTAAAATGGGTGCGCCATTAAAAGGCGGAAAAACTGCATTTTTGAAAAAAATAATTCCTTTATCCGAATTTTTTTTCTCATATCATATGTAAGATGAATTCTAATGTTATATAAAATTAAAATTTTGGTTGATACTATTTATAAATATAAGGCCCCAGCCTTAAATATTACTTAATCTTGAGTTACTTCATGAATACACGTTGAGGATCTTTTCAGGTTTAGAGTTTTAGAGAATTAGATCATAAAACATGCATTACATTCCACATTTAAACAAAGTGGTTATATAAAATATAGTACTCATTTTCCCCATCAATGTAAACATATTTTAAATAAAACATGGATTCTTTCTTGACACTTCCTTGACACTATCATCACATCATGTACCTTTCCCCTGACCTGTGAAAATCATTTCAAAAACTTGGGATGAGCATAAAAAGCTCAGTAAGTGATATAAAAGTACGAAATGAAAACATTAGTCCATGTATGAAATCATAATTTACTCATAAAACATAATCACTTTAACATACCTCATAAAATCATGAATAAATCATAGAAATCATAAGACATAAAGGTAACTTGAGGCATTCATAAAATTCTTACATAGGGAGTAACCCTCATGGTTACGTTTGGAATACCCATCACAGTATATTCCCTAAATCTCTTTGGAGAAACCTTAACGTTTAACTCCTTCACGTTAACCAATTCATTGGAGAGCTATATCGGGCTCACCCGCCGTTAGTTTATCACGGAACCACCAGTCTTCACAAACAATGCCCAAGAACCATAACATAATCATATCACATAAAACATGCATAAAGAAAACTTAACATTTCCACATTTCATTCACCAGATATCAATAACACATTGATATTATAAAAACATTATCAAAACTAATTTCAATACCAAAATAAAATAAAATTAAAACATGGTATTTATTTTTCATTAAAAAAAAGTTATGGCTTGTAGAGGAAGCCGAAACTCAAATAATGGTCACGGCAGCGGAGAAGTCGTTGTCGCCGCATACGTACGACAAAAAAACATTCCTTTTGTCATTTAGTAAAACGCTTCATGTAAAAAAATATTCTTTTTGAATAATCATAAAATTAAAATGGGTTTATACACCGTATAAAACAAAGTTGTGTATAAAACAAAATATGCCTCAATGAATGGAGATTGAGACGAAGTCCCTTACCTCGGGTCCGACTTGACTCGATCGTTCTTTAACCTCATCAACAATAAACGTGTGTTAATTTCTAATTTCTTGAGAACCTTTTTCATGTTCATTATTCATTTTATATCACTTATTACCATGTCATGAACACTATGTAATTATTTAAGTTAATAATGGTCTATTTGTTGATCATTGGTACTTGAGTCAAAAATAAACTCTTTATAATCACAAGTTGTTCATGTGGTAAAATATACATTATATCTAGAATTATATTCATTATTTAGATATCATAAATATCATATATATCTAGTATATGCATGCATTTATAATATTACATAACATTTAGAGGTAAGAAATGAAATGCACCGTTAATGGAGACGGTAAGCCGTACGTATGCATGAACGCTACTTTCATTTCTATTTCGTATTTTATGGAATGGAATCATAATGACATAAAGGTATATTATAATTCCAGTATAACTTAATATATAATATCATTAACTCCATCCTTTATACGTCCCACATATGGAATTAACAAATCAAATCACTTTGAGGGGGCGGTAGTCCGCACTTCCTAAAATGAAGATATCGCGTATACCCATAATAGAATCCATAATGGTATGTCATAAATGAAAAATACAGAATCGTAAGGAAAAAATAAACATATTATATATCATATATAAATATAGTGTAATCTTAATGGCCACCTTTGAAGGTGTTAGAAGAATATTGAACAATCATCGTTTCGTATGGCAGAAATTCGCCATCCACGGAAACAGTATGCACTTTAACCATTAGATGATGGTGTATGTAAGTGTATCTCTAATCCTTGCCATAAAAAAATCCTAGTATATTTAATATACTGTTTTTTTTTACAAAATAAATTAATAAAAATAGATTAGGGGGTTGGAGAAGCAAAATAAAACATAAGAACACAAGAGAAGACAATACCTTCAAAACAGGTAACTCTTTTTTATTTGAGCTCAAAGGCTTCCTTGGAAAGACTTCTACCCAAAGTGAGGCTTCTAGGATTAATAGATGGATTTTTAGAGACAAAATGGGTAGGGTTTTTCCGAGCCAAAGGCTTGATAGGTGTGGGTAAGGTGGTAGAGGTGGGGACCTTTTATAAGAGGAGAGGAGGGGCACTCTTAGAAAGTTATAAAAGGTTACTTTATTATAAAATGCTTTTCGGATTTTAAATGTCCCAAAATTATATATTTCGAGGATAAGGTGATATGAGTTCTAAATCCTCCCATCAAATAGGTTTTTGACAAGTGTAGGTCTTAGAATTAACATTATCTTTTCATTTTATTTAAATCGTTAAATAATGAGGTAATCACTGCATCATCATGGTGTCATAAATAATTTAATTTATTTAATGTCTAAAAATTATAAAAACATATCATGATGTAGGAAATATTTTTATATTTATAATGAATATTTATAGTCAAAAATATGACTTGTATAACCCCATTTAAAAAAAATTGAGTAAAAACAACACATGTTTTAGACATTTTCATTTTAACATTAAATAAAACGTTATTAATGTCATTTTCCATCTAAAGTGGCTCCATGGGGTCCCCAAGTTGACCCATGGATTCTCTTGGTCGGCCATGACACATCCAATAAGGGTATGACATGTGTCAAGGTCATTTCATATTATTATAACATTATTTTTACCTTAAATTACACTAATTACCTCTAATCACGATTAAAAACTTAAAATTACTATTCACCAAAAAATTATTTTAATCCCATTGAACCACATTATACTTCTTAATGAAAAACATTTATGTAGTATTTTTGAAATTCAAAACAGAGAGGTGGTAAATTTTCATTTAAACGAAAAATCAGTTTTTTAAGTACCACTTAGTGGTTTCACTATTCATTAAAAATTGACGTTTTTCAGAAAAATTCCAAAACATCACCCTAAGATATATTTGATATTCCAAATTCAAAAATTATGTCTATTTTAAAAAATTAAAATCATATAAGTTACATTAATTAATTTTATAATTAATTCTCGCTGTCAGAATAAATATCGTGTTTTTATGAAATAATATATATCAAAAGATTGACACTAGTTTAAGTTCAATTTCAAAGTGAAATTAATTCCTACGACCACTATTGGATTAAATGGTAAAAATATATTCTAATATCACTTTAAAACCAATTCAAAATATAATCTAATCATATAATTAAATTAGATTAAAAAGTGGTTTTGAATTAAAATACAACATTTTTCACTATTCATTAAAAAATGATCTTTACCAAATATTTACACAAAGAAAATTTTGATGTCCCGATTCTAAAGAAGAATTTTATTTGGTCCAATAGAATGTATAAGAGTGACCAAAACTATATTTAAAGATGGTTCTCCATCAAAAGGCGATAGTTCGACCTTTTAGTGAATATTAGAGTATCAATGCCTGAAATTGAATTCTTTTGGTATTTTAAGCCTTTATCCTTTATTGGATAAATGTAAAAACATTTAACAAACATATATAATCATATTTTATTTATTTCTATTCATTCCCACCAATACAATGGCTGCGTGTTAACTACCATTTAAAATAATATTTTTTTATTACTAGTCTGCAATGTAAGATTTCAAAGAATCTCTTTGTTGCGTATCGTTTACGCTATCGAACATAGAAACCCCTTTAAAGTAAAATTCATATTTAATTTACAAATATTAATAAATATGAAAATGTTTTATTCTTTATGTAACTGGGATTTGTTACATCCTTCCCCCCTTTTGGGAATTGTGTCCCTGCAATTTTATTCACTTATCAAAATAAGTGGGGGTACTTATCCCTCAGAGCATTTTCAGATTCTCACGTTGCCTCTTCAACCATATGGTTTTTTCCACAAAACCTTTACCTACTGAATTACCTTATTTCGCAACACTTTCTCTCTTCGGTCAAGAATCTAGACTGGTTGTTCTTCCTAAGAGAGATTATCTTCCAATTGAACTACCTCTGGGCTCAAAACATGAGATGGATCTGGCATATACTTTCTCAACATCGAAACATGAAAAAAATTGTGTACCTGAGATAAACTCGGAGATAAATCCACTCGGTAAGCAACTAATCCAACTTTTTCCAGAATTTCATATGTTCCAATGAACCTTGGACTCATATTTCCTTTCTTACCAAATCGCATCACACCTTTCCACGGTGAAACTATGAGAAAAACATGATCACCTGCCTCAAAAGATATATCCTTCTTCCGGTTATCCACATAACTCTTCTGCCTGCTCTAAGCTATTCTCATTTATTTCTGAATCAATTGAACTTTTTCTGCCATCTCTTCTTCCAATTCTGGTCTCATTAGCTTCCTTTCACCCACTTCATCCCAAAAAGAAGGAGTTTGACACCGCTTCCCATATAATGCCTCAAACGGTGCCATATGTATATTGGAATGAAAACTATTATTATATGAAAATTCAAACAAAGAAATATGTTGGTCCCAACTTCCCTACTAATCCATCGAACAAGCACGTAGCATATCTCCCAATGTCTGAATTGTTCGTTCTGACTGCCCATTTGATTGAGGATGAAAAGATGTACTAAAACTTAATTCAATACCCAACGACTTCTGAAGGCCTTTCCAAAAGTTAGAAGTAAACCTGGGATCATGATCAGATACAATGAAGAGGAGAACTCCATGTAACCTGACTATCTCTTTAAGATACAAACAGGAAATTTGATCTAGGGAAAAAGTATCTCATATAGCAAGGAAACGAGCAGATTTAGTCAACCGATCAACAATAACACAGATTGCATTATTACATCGAGGTGTCTTCGGCAATCCCACAATTAAGTCCATAGATATATTCTCCCATTTCCACTCTGGTACTGGTAAAGGCTGAAGAATCCCTTTAGGTAACTTCAACTCTGCTTTTACCTGTTGACAAGTCAATCACTTCACAGTAAAATCAGCAAAATCCTTTTTCATTTCATCCCACCAGTAATACTCCCAAAGATTTCTATACATCTTAGTACTACCTGGATGAACTGAAAACAGAGAACTATGAGCTTCACATAACAACTCTATCTTCAACTGTGAATCACAAGGCACACACAATCTCTTCCCAAATCTCAAAACACAATCATTATCAATGTTGAATTCAGGCGACTTACCCTTCTGAACGAGCACTACCGTTTTTCTACAACTCACTATCTTGCTTCTGTGCTTGCTTGATTCTGTTTGATAGAGAAGATTTCATTGATACCTGAAACAAAACAGAAGAACTTCCTGCACCAACAACTTCTATTCCAAAGTTCATCAAATCAATTACCAAAAGATATCGTTCCAAACGTACCGTGTTTAATGAAGCATTACTTTTTCGACTCAAAGCATCAGCCACTTTATTTGCTTTTCCTGGATGGTAATGAATTGTAAAATCATAATCCTTGATTAATTCTATCCACCTCTTCTGTCTCATGTTCAATTCTTTCTGAGTGAATATATACTTTAAACTTTTGTGATCGGTATATATTTCACACTTTACTCCATATAAATGATGCCACCAAATTTTTAAATCCAAAACAACAGTAGCTAATTCCAAATCATGTGTAGGGTACTTTACCTCTTGAGTTTTCAACTGTCATGAAGCATAAGAAATTACTTGATCATTCTGCATTAGGATGCAACCAAGTCCTTTCAATGAAGCATCATTGTAGATAACAAACTCACCATTCCTGGAAGGTAGTGCCAAAACTAGATAATTCACCAATCTTCTTTTCAATTCCTAAAAACAATCATCACATTCTTTTATCCAGATAAACTTAACACCCTTACGAGTTAGCTTAGTCATTGGACTAGATAACCGTGAAAAATTTTCAAAAACCCTTCAGTAGTAACCTTCCAAACCAAGAAAACTACGGATCTCAGTTACATTTGTGGGTCTTGGACATTCTTCAACAACCTTTGTTTTTGCAGGATCAACAGTTATCCAATCTTTAGAAACAATGTGACCAAGGAAAGAAATTTGTTGCAACCAAAACTCACAATTTATGAATTTCGCATACAATTTCTTTTCTTTTATGGTTTGCAAAATAACCCTCAAATGTCTTTCATGCTTCTCTTTACTTTTAGAAAACACCAAAATATCATCAATATAAACAACCACAAACTTATCCAAGAACTCATGGAAAATTATATTCATAAGGTCCATGAATACATCTAGTGCATTGGTTAGCCCAAACGGCATTACTAGAAATTCATGATGGCCATATCTTGTTCGAAACGCGGTCTTCGGAATATCTTCTTCCTTTAACTTCAACTGATAGTACCCTAATCACAGGTCAATCTTTGAAAAAAAAACTGAGCTCCCTGGAGCTGATCAAACAAATCATCGATATGAGGCAGAGGATACTTTTTCTTAACAGTGATATTATACAAGGCTCTATAATCAATGCAATGTCTCATTGAACCATATTTATTTTTTACAAATAAAACAGGAGAACCCCAAGGTGATGTGCTAGGTCGAATGAAACCTTCCTCTAATAAATCATGCAATTTCTCCTTAAACTCTAAAAGTTCAGTTTGAGCCATTCGATAAGGGGGTTTTGAAATTGTCTTAGCATAAGGAACTAATTCAATAGTAATTTCAACTTTTCGATCTGGTATTATTCTAGGAAACTCATCAGGAAAAACATCAGGATACGCCATTACCACTAGCACCTCATTAATCGAAATATTTCCCTTGTTTTCAATGATATGTGCAAGGTAACATTCATTTCCATCTTTTACAAGTTTCTCGACCTGTTGATATGTTATCAACAGTAAGGGTTCATTCTTGTACACAAACAGAAAATCTTTCTGAAAGGAAACTTCTTTAGCTCTACAGTCAATCTTAGCATGGTAAATAGAGTGCCAATCCATACCCAGGATAACATCAAACTCTACTAGAGGTAAAACAATAAGGTTTGCAAGTAGGTTCTTTCCACGGATAAGGATAGGAATATTATTATAAATTCTTTTTGCCTCAAAATTTCCCCCATGTGTTTTTACCAGAAGTTCTGGAGTCATTTATTGAGATGGTATTCCCATTTTACTAGAAATTGTTTTAGAGATGAAAGAATCTATAGACCCCGAATCAAAAAACACACTGGAATAATCTGAAAAAACAAACAAAGTACCTGATACAACTTCATTTTATGGCCTGACATCTGTTGAAGTAGTTGCAAAGGATTTCCCCACCCCTTTCTTCTTCTAGTCTAACTGCTTCCCATCACTCGAGCTCTTTGTCGGAAACTCATTTGCATAGTGACCCATCTCATTGCACTTAAAACATTTCACTAACTGTAAATCAAATTTGGTCTTACCATCACACTGATCATTTTTAGTACAATCACAAGCCTTATGTCCCATCTTACCGCATCGGTAGCACTTTCTAGAATTCAGAAGGCATTCTCCAGCTTTCCTTTTCCCACATTTATCACAATCTAGAATCTTAGTTTTCTTACCATCAGACCTTTTTGAAGAATTATTTCCTTTCTCCTGCCACCTCGGTCTCTTCTTCTGCTGGTTGTTATAGAACACTTGATCATCAAAAAACTTCATTTCCACCTTCTCAACACATCAAACAAGATTTTCATAACTCTTGAACTCACGAGAAGCTAAATCCCTTCAATATTTTGGCTTTAATCCTGAGTAAAAATGATTGCTTTTACTATCAAGGTCTCGGATAAAATTTAGAGCATACCTTGCCAATCGAGTGAACCTTTCTTCATAGGCAGCCACTGAGTCTTCCTCTTGCATCAATTCCAGGAATTGTTTTTCCATCCTATGTCAAATATCCTTAGGAAAATAATTCTCAAGAAACATAACTTTTAATTCAACCCAGTCGAGAGCATCATTCTCATCAGCGTCCATGATATTTTTAACCATCGACCACCACTAATCTGCTTCACCCTCCAAACGATAAATAGCAAGACTAACCTTTTTATTGTCTGAACACCCCATGACATCGAAAATCTTCTCTAGTGCTGTAATCCACACTTCATCTAACACAGGGTCAGATGATCCCCTGAATGATGGGGGATGTTGCCTCATGAAATGTTCCACCACTGTCATGTTCCTCTGCGGTTGATCTGGATTATCTCGTGCATGGATACCACCACCATTTATCGCTTGATTCAACTGTTCCATTACTGCAATAAGCGTTTTAGTTCCAATTCTGACCATCTCAGGATGCTGATTCGGAAGTTCATTTCCTTCTGTATGCCTTCCTAGCACTGCTTCCCTATTTCCTCTGCAGAAAACCATTCTGAACAAACATGTCTTAGATGAAGCAACATGGTAATCTTCAAATGCTATATCATTTCAATTTGACCATAAAAAAATATTTTTTGATAATCATTTAATAGAATTATAACTCCTAATGTTATCTAAACCGACCACTGATACCAAATATAAGGCCCCATCTTTAAATATTACTTAATCTTGAGTTAATTCAAGAATACACGTTAAGGATCTTTTCAGGTTTAGATTTTTAGAGAATTAGATCATAAAACATGCATTACATTCCACATTTAAAGAAAGTGGTTACATAAAAGATAATACTCATTTTTTCCATCAACGGAAACATATTTAAAATTAAACATGGATTCTTTCTTGACACTTCCTTGACACTATCATCACATCATGTACCTTTCCCTTGACCTGTGAAAATCATTTCAAAAACTTGGTATGAGCATAAAAAGCTCAGTAAGGGATATAAAATTACGAAATGAAAACATTAGTCCATGTATGAAATCAAACTTTACTCATAAAATATAATCACTTTAACATACCTCATCAAATCATGAATAAATCATAGAAATCATAAGACCTAAAGGTAACTTGAGGCATTCATAACATTCTTATGTAGGGAGTAACCCTCATGGTTACGTTTGGAATACCCATCACAGTATATTCCCTAAATCACTTCAGAGAAACCTTAAAGTTTAACTCCTTCATGTTACCCGATGCATTAGAGAGATATATCGGGCTCAGCCGCCCTTAGTTTATCACAAAACCACCCTTCTTCATAAATAATTCCAAAGAACCATAACATAATCGTATCACATAAAACATATATAAAGGAAACATAACATTTCCACATTTCAATAACAAGAAATCAATAACACATTGATATAATAAAAACAATATCAAAACAATTTTCAATACCAAAATAAAATAAAAGTAAAACATGGTATTTATTTTTCATTAAAAAATATTATGGCTTGTAGAGGAAGCCGAAACTCAAATAATGGTCATGGCAGCGGAGAAGTCGTTGTCGCCACATACGTACGACAAAAAAATGCATTTTTTCGTTTAGTAAAATGCTTCATATAAAAAAATATTCCTTTTGAATAAGTGTAAATGTAAAATGGGTTTATAAACCGTATAAAAGAAAGTTGTGTATAAAACAAAATATGCCTCAATGAATGGAGATTGAGATGAAGTCTCTTACCTCGAGTCCGACTTGACTCGGTCATTCTTTAACCTCCTGAATAATAAACATGCATTAATTTCTACTTACTTTAGAACCTTTTTCAAGTTCATTATTCCTTTTATATCACTTATTACCATGTTATGAACACTATGTAATTATTTAAGTTATTAATGATTGTTTTGTTGATCATTGGTACTTGAGTCAAAAATAAACTCTTTATAATCACAAGTTGTTCATGTGGTAAAATATACATTATATCTAGAATTATATTAATTATGTAGATATCATATATATCATATATATCCAGTATATGCAAGCATTTATAATATTACATAACATTTAGAGGTAAGAAATGAAATGCAATGTTAATGGAGACGGCAAGCCGTACGTACGCATGAAACCTACTTTCATTTCTATTTAGTATTTTATGGAATAGAATCATAATGACATAATGTTATATTATAATTCCAGTATAATTTCATATATAATATCATTAACTCCATCCTTTATAATCCCAGATATGGCTTTAACGAATCAAATCACTTTGAGGGGGCGGTAGTCTGCACTTCCTAAAATGAAGATATCACGTATACCCATAATGGAATCCATAAAGGTATGCAATAAATGAAAAATACAGAATATTAAGGAAAAAATAAACATATTATATATCATATATAAATATAGTCTCAACTTAATGGCCACTTTTGAAGGTGTTAGAAGAATATTGAACAATCATCGTTTCTTGAGGCAGAAATTTGCCATCCACGGAAACAGTATGCTCTTTAACCATTAGATGAAGGTGTGTGTAATTGTAGCTCTAATACTTCTCATAAAAACATCCTAGTATATTGAATGTATTGTTTTTATTACAAAATAAAGTAATAAAAAGATTTTAGGGGGTGGAGAAGCAAAATAAAACATAAGAACACAAGAGAAGACACTACCTTTAAAACGGGAAACTCTTTTTGATTTGAGATCCAAGGATTCCTTGGAAAGACTTCTGCCCAAAGTGAGGCTTCAAGGAGTAATATAGGGATGTGGAGAGACAAAATGGTCATGTATTGGCCGAGCCAAAGGCTTTAGAGGTGTGGGTAAGTTGGTAGAGGTTGGGGCCTTTTATAAGAAGAGAGGAGGGGCAGTCTTGGAAAGTTATAAAAGGTTACTTTATTATAAACTTATTTTCGGATTTTAAAGGTTCCAAAATTATATATTTATAGGATAAGGTGATAATAGTTCTAAATACACCCATCCAATAGTTTTTGACAAGTTTAGGTTTTAGATTATACATTATCTTTTCATTTTATTTAAATAGTTAAATAATGAGGCAATCGCTGCATCATCATGGTGTCATAAATAATTTAATTTATTTAATGCCTAAATATTATAAAACAAATATCATGATGTTGTATATATTTTTATCTTTTTAATGAATATTTATAGTAAAAAATATGACTTTTATAACCCCATGTAAAAATTGTTTTAGTAAAACAACACATGTTTGTGACATTTTCATTTTAACATTAAATAAAAAGTTATTAATGTCATTTTCCTACAAAAGTGGCTCCATGGGGTCCCCAAGTTGACCATTGTATTGTCTTGGTCGGCCATGACACATCAAATAATGGTAGGACATGTTTCAAGGTCATTTCATATTATTAAAACATTATTTTTAACTTAAATTACACTAATTACCTCTTATCGTGATTAAAAACTTAAAAGTCGCTATTCACCAAAAAATTATTTTAATCCCATTGAACCAAATTTTATTTCTTAATTAAAACCATGTATGTCAGATTTTTGAAATTCAAAACACAGAGGTGATAAAATTTCATTTAAACGACAAATCAGTTTTTTAAGTACCACTTAGTGGTTTCACTATTCATTAAAAATTGAATTTTTTCAGAAAAATACCAAAACATCACCATAAGATATATTTGATATTAAATATTCAAAAATGATATCTATTTTACAAAATTAAAATCATATAAGTTACATTAATTAATTTAATAATTAATTCCCGATGTCAGAACAAATAGCGTGTTTTTATGAAATAATATATATCAAAAGATTGACACTAGTTTAAGTCCAATTTCGGAGTGAAATTAATTCCAACAACCAATATTGGATTAAATGGAAAAAATATATTCTAATTTCACTTTAAAAACAATTCAAAAGATAATCTAATCATATAAATAAATTAGATTAAAAAGAGGTTTTGAAGTAAAATACAACATTTTTCACTATTCATTAAAAAATGAACTTTACCAAAAATTTACACAAAGTAAATTTTGATGTCCCGATTCTAAAGAAGAATTTTATTTGGTCCAATAGAATTTATAAGAGTTACCAAAACTATATTTAAAGAGGGTAGGCCATCAAAATGCGATAGTTCGACCTTTTAGTGAATATTAGAGTATCTACGCCTAAAATTGAATTCTTTTCGTATTTTAAGCCTTTATCCTTTACTGGATAAATGCAAAAACATTTAACAAACATATATAATCATATTTTAGTTATTTCTATTCATTTCCGCCAATACAACGGCTACATGTTAACTACCATTTCAAATAATATTATTTTATTACTAGTGTGCATTGTAAGATTTCAAAGAATCTCTTTGTTGCGTATCAGGTACTCTATCGAACATAGAAACCCCTTTAAAATAAAATTAATATTTAATTCGCATATATTAATAAATATGAAAAAAATTTATCCTTTATTTACCTGGAATGTTACAATAATAGCTATTTTATATAATATTTTAATAACATATCATTGTTTAGTGAAACTCGGTATTGCGTACAATGAAAGCTATCGAGGAAGGTCACTCTTGCGTGTAATGCAAGCTAAGACAATGTTGTGTTTAGTGAAAGATTCCTTTGATTTTTCATGTAACATAAGACATAAAAAAATATTTCTCATAAAATCTTAGTGTGTTATAACGATAGTGCTGCGTGGAGGTGATGTGGTGGGGGTCATGTGGTCATGGGGTCATGGGAGGGTCTCGTGGTCATGGGAGGGTCTCAGGGTCGCTAGAGGGTGAATGAGAGAGGATAGGGTCATGGGGTCGAGGAAGGGTGAATGAGGGGGAGAGAGAAAAGTTTAGTATAATATATAACATTTTTGTTTGTGGATTTCAAAAATTTGAGTGGAACCTCTAGTGGAACTCCCCATGGATCTTTCATGAATCCAGTTGAAAAATGGGGTTCTTTTTCCTCTATTCTCATGGGCTGTAGTGAATTCAAAATAGGGAAATTTATATTTTTTAAATTCCAAAATTATAGACATACAACATTTTAAGAAAACTACTCCTAAGAAAAATGTATTAAAAAATTAATGGTAACAACATAACATTTAGTTTTGCTAATATAGAATATAGATTTTCCAATATATATTTCATCATAAATAGATAAGCTACGCCACCTTCTTCATCCACTGCTTCATGTTTTGTACAAAAAAATAGTGTTGATGATTAAGACTAAACACCACCGGAGTTTGGGAATTTATCGGAGAAGAGAAATCGTGCCTTTGCATTGGAGGAGACTTGGGGACAACACGACACTGTGTTCAATGAATCTGTCACTACCACTAAAGTCATTGGAATCCTCAAAGTTGTTATTAGAGTTAGTTAGATTAATCATTGTTGACGTAGTGTCATATCCATGGTTGTCACCATAATCATCGCATCAAACTTTGATCTGTCTCAGGGATTTGATTTACCTCATAAATGGGAAAACCTTTCTATGAATTCAAATTCGATGAATTCTCAAAAAAATGATCTAAATGCTAAAAATATAATAGCACATGATTCCTCATCCCATGGGTGTACTAGAATATCCAGTTAAAGGGTTAACTTTAGATGATGTTCATCCCTCATAGATCAGCCCAAACTGAATGGTCTGGTCCGGTTATTCCCAACCCTAAACTAGCTGAGTAGGTCCTGCGAGATCCAGAATGGGCCAAGGAGAGTTATTCCCAACCCGTACAGCCTAATCCATGCCAATAAATAACTAGAAACCCTTTTAAGAAATTTCCAGTCTTGTAAAGAAACTTAAACATATCAAAAATTATGTTTAATATTTTCTGAAATATAATTTAATATTTAATATTGAATGACATAATTTATTTGAATTAAAATTAAAATAATTATTTAAATTCATTTAATATACCTAACAAAAATTCATCAAAATTTTAATTTTTATTACGAATTTAATTTCTGTAATGACGGATCTTGAGCATTGATATTCCAATGTATGTAAAGATTATTATTTATTAATTAATTATTTCAGGTGACTATTTTTTAGTAATTAATTAATTTAATTGATGGTTGACACATTGTCTTTTTTCCCTTAATATGTATAAGTGTCTGTACATCCATCTGTATAATTCAATATGTATTTTGAACTTTTCAAGTCCCCTTATCCTACATGTGAGTATTTATTATTATGTCAAAGAATTTTTATAGAGTGGAGTGGGCTAAGATGATATGCTTTCCAAAATAGGAGAGTGATACATTGGACCAGGGTGTGAGATGTGATATAAGTTGGATATGACTCGGGTATTTTACCCATAGGGTCATGATTGATCTATTGAGAATAAATGGATCAACTTACATCAATTTCTCAATATCATTTGTGTTTTTTATTTAAATTATAAATTATTTATTACTTTTTTGTGATTATTCAAGTGTTCTCTATCGAATAAAATAAAAAATAATAATTGTTTGAAATGAATTAAGACATAATGAATTCTATTCTATTTACAGTATAGTCAGGTTTTTAGTGTTATCACATAGTATAAGAATATAAGTTATAAAATGAACTTATACACAAGAAATAATAAAATCCCTCCAAGATATATTAAGTCATATTGCCTTCCATTGATTGAATTTGAACAAAAACAAATGTACAGAGTTCTCTTCAACCCTCGTTCATAGTGCCTCCTATTAATGGGGAGTTATTATGAGAATGATTGGTTGACTTGACTAATTATTACTATAAAGAAGAGTCCATAGATAGTTTGTAGTATCTTTAGAGGCAACGGATTTTGTAAATCCTATTCATGATATATAGAAGCTAGGGATTCACTCAAATTTTCAAGGATCCCTAAGTTAATGTTTTTTTCCAGTCAAACGCCAACCTTATAACTCTACGATTAGTGGAATAACCATAGAATGGACTATGAAGAGTGGTTTCAAGGATCATTTCCACTAAAATACTCTACAAACTAACTAATCTTAGTCTAGTTGTGAGTGGTACTATGTCTCCATAATATAGTGGGAGATATCTAATGATATAAATGTTAGTAATGTCTAATCAGCATTCAAGTTAAAATTATTAATCTAATAGTTTTTTATAGAAAAAATGGCAATTAATACCACATAT
This sequence comes from Viscum album, assembly GCA_963277665.1. Lineage (NCBI taxonomy): Eukaryota > Viridiplantae > Streptophyta > Magnoliopsida > Santalales > Viscaceae > Viscum > Viscum album. Next base: position 1,039,337,395 of record OY728134.1, on the reverse strand, counting down.
ACACTGTGATTATTATTAGATAAATATCATTTCCACACCGACATGAGTTTCCAAGAGTAGTACAGGCACATATGCAATGTACTGCGCTATAGAAAATTCTATGGGTTGGAGTCCCCATTTCTTTTTGAGCCACCTCATAAACCAAGGACGAGAAAGATTCTTACAAGAGATCTATATATTATGAATTTGATATTTCCATCATATTTATATCATCAATGTCCAATTATTTTTGGATACATTATGAGGACATGGATGGTTTGACATGTTGTCTCATCTCTTAGAAGCTTTAGAGAAGAAAGTTAAGTGAGATATAATTGGGGTGGTGATTACACTAGATATGTGAAAATTAAAGGATGGATCATGATCTTTTAATAAATCCCATTCTTATATCATTTTCACCCAATTAATACTTTTTTAAATATTAAAAGACACATAGTATGGAGAAAATTTCTTCTTTACCTTTTGGATAAGGTTATCCAAAGTGATATAGACTTAAAGATAGATTAATATTTAGTTCTTATGGTGATGAAATTGAAAAAAAGAGAAAACATTGATGGAAAGACTGATGGAAAAGGAACATTCACAATGTACTTCAAATAAAAGAAGCATTAAAAAGGATTTTATTGCATCACAAGTCATGAGATTAGATCAACTGAAGAATAAATGAAATGAATTGAAGTATAAGTAAGTATTAGTATCCACTCATTGTATATTCATCATTGTATGTGATCTTCCTATAATAATTATTTTGAATTAATAAAATATGAATATCACATATGTGAATTTAAATATAGTATCCAAGTAAGAAAATAAATGTTACAATAATTAAGGTGAATTCTCTAAGTGGCTAAGAAAGGGTTATTCTGATGTCAGTGCTGTGAAGTACACCACTTCTAGTTTCAATGATTAATGATCTATTTGAACTTTTATTGAGTATATCCAAAAAACTTATCTCACATTTCCATTGGAAAAAATTGTAAATTATTCTATTTTTAGAATGAATATTTTTTATAGTGTCCAATACTCAACAAATAGTTTAATAATGCTTGAAACATTAGAAATATCTGATGAATATAAAATGTAAGACTCAAATACCCAATTATGGAAAGATGATTCTTTTTCTAGTAAAACACTAAGTAGTTATAAGGATATACTAGGCGTGAAATTTATTCTCTTTAGAGATAAATACCTTAGGTTTTTTTGAATAATATACTTATATAGTTTAGGATAAAGAAACCATTTGAGATAAAGGAAGCCATAAATATTTCAGAATTAGTTCAGCTAAAGAGCATGAAATATACTGAGGTTAAGATAGTGGAAAATAAATGTACATCATAAGATTCCTTTAAGTGTTTTAATGAATGTAAAATTTTAGTACGTTATATTCATGGTTAAAAGATATGAGATACTTTAGGATTGTGCACCGAAGAATATATTGACTAACTATTCATCAATCATTAAAATTAATCTTGGAGTAATTCTTAAACACGCATTTCCTTGTAAAAATAAAAGTTATGATGCTAGTAAAAAGGATCAATAATGAGTCTTACATCCAAACACTGATCGATAAAATTTAGTGTGGTGTAATTCATAAACGCACAGTTCCTTATACACATCTGAGTTATGATGTATGTAAAAGAAGCATCAATGTTGATATTCATTTGTAATGTAGAAAATTTCATTATTTTTCAATACATTCTATGAAAATAGAGGAATTATCCCATAAATATATGCCAACTATAATGAGAAATGGATATCATATGAGTTATAGTATGATATAAAACTATTCTTTCATAAGAACGTTTGTTCAGATGAAAATAATTTTCTATGAATATAAAAAAATCTTCATCAAGTAAAATAAAATGGTCATCTAATGTAAATATCCTAATGGTTTCTAAGGATATTATAGAATTACTTAAGATAGAAAATGTTATATTCAAGTTATAGTCTATATTTATATAAATAGGTTTATATCTCTATTTTAGATATTGGGAGTAATATTGAATTAGATTTAATCAGTGTGGATAATTCACAAGTACTGTATAGAAACACATTCCAAAATAGCTTTGGAAAATGGAATGTTTAGAAACACATAATGAGTGAGAAGGATAAAACCATGGTAATGGTTTTACATTCACCATGGATGGAGATACTTTATTCATTGAGAGTAGTGAATATGAAAATTATTCAGTAAATGGAAACAATATAAGATTGATAAGATCAATTAAAATTCAATTATGTATTCCATGTTTTAAAGTATAGGTGCTTATTATTTTCAATATTGTGGTGGGTATTTAAGTGATACTATACATGGGTTGTGTAAGTTTGGTACCAATAAGGCTCGATTGGTAATATAAGGTCATTATGTGTAAATACATTATAATTATACTTGTCATAGATACTTTCTATGGTCATTAAATTGTGAATTAGATATGAACACCACCAATATTGGAAGGAATCTATAAAGGGAAGCTAGAAAGTATTGGTGACACCATAGAATACCAATATGGGGTGCAAGTTACTGAAATCTATTTTTTTATTGAAGTAAAAAAATATCATAGAATAGTCATTTGTGTTGATTTTTTTTCATGTGTCTGCAAGAGGTTAGTGGGAGCACCATAGTTTTATAAAGAAAAACATGTTTAATGAAATTTGAAAAAACACTATTGGTCTTACATCTAGTTAATCCTAGAGTTAAACTAACAATCCTAAGATTGACATAAAATAGAAGCCTATGTTTTTGGGAACAAGATCCACTGAGGTAGATCTGATGGGATTATTCTACCTAGTCAAACTACATATACTAATAAGGTATTAAAGAAAAAAAGTTGGGAAAATTTGAGAGAAAATTGTTTCCAATGTCACATGGCATAAATCTCTCTAAGAATACTTGTATTAGATATAGGTGGAGATTGATGTGGTGAGTATAATTATATATGATTCTGTGATGGATAAAAAACATTTTCCATGCTATGTAAAAAATATGATATTACCAAGATATATATTATGGTTGGAAAATTATGGTTGAATCCAAGAGAAAAAAATTAGAGGAATTCAAAAATATCCAAATGTACTTGAGAGAGTACAAGGGGTATGTTCATGGTACTTTGAGTGTAAGAGATGCTAATTTTTAGGGGATAAAAATTGTTCCTCCAATTGATCAATATGATCTAATATCATAGCCAGGCTATGGTAATGAGTAAGAGAGGCTCATTAAAGCTAGCAGTAGCAATATCTATAAATACCGAGTGTGTTGCAGCTTCTGATGCAGCTAAATAAGTAGTGTAAAATATGTAATGATTTATTCTAGTTCTTGTAATTATATATATTAAATAAGATTTATCATGATATAAATTATGATAATTCTAATTCTAGTATTATCTAAGTTTTGATGTTTTGATATTGGTCAAAACGAATTCACTCGGGGATATCATCTCATGAGGAGTCTTACTCAAAAGGTGGAGATGTAGATAGAATAATTTCCACACTGTAGAGACGTGGTAGGTCCAATGAATGAAGCCATAATTTAACAGAAGTATCATATTATCATTTCAAGCTAACAAGGTTAATTAGCATGTAATCTCTAGTGTAAGTGAGAGTTTAGTAATGGTGGGTGCCTTATACCAAACTAAATACTGATTTTTATTACCATGTCTTGTATACATTTAGATATAAATGATGTATACTTATCATAATAGTGTTGATATTTATGTATCTACTATTTATATGGTAATGTACTTAGAGTACTTTTCATATCAAAAGGTTATGGAAGTTCTTAGACTATAATGAGAACCTAGAGATGTAATGAAAGTAATCATAAACTTATGTACTATTATCCATAAACACCATACTGATAGGACACAGATGATGCATAAAATTTTAGGATCAGAAATAATTGACGCTTTGGTACAATGATAATTGCGAGATAAAAATAATGTGAAAAAGTTCCGAAATAAAATGAACACTGGATGTAATGTGGGAAAAAACCCAAATGAAAGGGGTAAAAACCCATAGGCAAATAGAAGGATTTCACTATGATAAAATGTCGGTAAAAACTCTCTCTCAATTACAAAAAGAAAACACTCAAGAAATTCTCTCTTGAAAATTTGGAGAGACACCTCACAAAATACTACACTCAATGCTGAAGATGTGCTTCTTGAGAATCTGACGATGAAAACTATTCGAGGACATCCCTTTTTATGGTCTTCCCCCACCCTCCTTTGGTATCCCCTCAATTAAATTTCTTTTAAAAAATTAAATGGGGGAACAATGGTAGGGTGTCAACCTCTTTGAATGAAATGAATGTTGGGAATATCATTATTATTTTATCTCTTCATAACGTATTCCAACATATCTCCCACTTGGAGATTTGATTAAGTAACAATCACATCTCCACGCATACTTTCTATCTACCAAAATTTTTTCTCATGTCTCTGCAAGGCCACTTGAGGACCTACACCATCTGAACATATTAGAACCAATCACCTTTATCAAGTGATCTGCCAAATTTTATTTAGTTTAAATTTTATGCGTGTCCACACATCCTTCCTCCACCACATCTCGAACAAAATATTATTGTACACCAATGTGATTCATCCTGGAATGAAGATATGGATTCCTTGCAATGTTCAAGGCACTCTAACTGTCAAAAAACAGCGAAATATGAGAATGCATGTTCTGAAGCTCCTCCAACAACCTTCGTATACAAATCACATATATGTAGGCCTATATAGTTTCCATGTAATCCACCTCTATCTTGGATAAATCCATAGCTGACTATAACTTTTAAATCCAGCTAACATTTCCTCCTAAAAGAGTAAAGACATAACAAGTAGTGGATTTTCTCTAGTCATAATCCCATGAAAAATCTAAATCAACAAAGCCTCTGATAGTGAAATGTTATCCTCCATAACATAATGCAATATCTGAGGTTTCCTTGATGTATATTAGGATCCTCTTAACTATGATCAAATTCTCCCATCTTGGATTCTCCATGTACTAAATAAATGCTCCCACTGTATGTGAAATGTCTGGTCTGGTACAAACCATAGCGAACATTAGACTCCCCACTATTTATGCATACAGAACTCGAGAAATTTTCATCCTCTCTACTTCACTATTAAGAGTTATTATGGAGGATAACTTGAAATTAATGGGATGAGGGGTATAAATTGGTTTATAGTCATGAATGATGAAGCGTTTCAATATTTTCCTCAAATAATTCTTTTTTGATAGCCAAATATTTTCATTAGTCCTATCTTAGTAAATCTGCATCCCAAGAATCTTGTTTGCAGGTCCCAATTCCTTCATATCAAACTCCCTATCCAATTGTGACTTCATCTCCAAGATTCGATCATTGTTGGTTCCTACAACCAACATTTCATCCACATATAATAGTATAATGATAAAATCATTACCATCTAGACCCTTCAAATATGCATAAGGATCTGAATTAGGTCTGTTGTATCCAATACTCATGATATAGGAATCAAATAACTTGTACTAACACCTCAGCGCCTGTTTGAGGCCGTATCGAGATTTTTTTAAAATGCAAACCAATTTCTCTTTACCTTCTTCGGAAAAACCTTCTGGTTGGAGAATATAGATTTCTTTAACAATATCACCATAGAGAAAAAGTTATTTTCATATCTAGCTACTCTAGATGTAGAGTGTACGCAACACACATCGTCATAATTACTTGAATAGTCATCAGTATTACAACAGAAGAAAATATTTCATTGAAATCAATACCTTCCTTCTGAGCATATCTTTTTACCACCAGTCTCACTTAATATCTTTCCACCTGGTTTGTTTAAACCCTCTTGATCTTGTAGAACCATTTTTTTCCAATGGTCTTCCTTCCATGAGGTAATGGAACAAGATCCCAAGACTTATTCTTGTGCAGGGCTTCAAGTTCCTCCTCCATCACCGCCATCCAGGAAGATACATCAGTACTATGGGTTACCTCCAAAAAATATTATGGATCTATATCCTCTATCAATAATAAATATGCAACATTTCTCTAGGTGACATAATCTGAGTGCCATATTGGCGGTCTTTTCTCTCAATTTGACCATCATAGTCCAGGATCATCTAGTACTTGATCATCATGCTCTGGTAATTCCTCAGAGGAAACAGGTTCTTCCTTTTCTCTGTAGTTCACCTCGACTATTGTATTTTATGTACTCTCTTTCTCTATGTCTTTATCAATCATCATTTAACATTGTCTTCTGCAAAGATGACATGTCTACTGATGATATGTTTATGGGTAGTGGGATCCCACAAATGATACCCCTTCACACAATCTGTGTATCCCAAGAAGATACATTCCATGGATCTCGATTCCAATTTGGATCTTTCCGGATCATTAAATGGTTAATATACAGTACTTTCAAAAGTATGCAATAGAGAATTATCAGCAGATTTACCAGTCAACATCTCCATCAGTGTCTTCAAATCAATTTCCACTAAAGGGGGTTGATTGATCACATATCATGTTGTATTTGCTACTTCTGCCCAGAATGTCTTGGAAAATTCTATAGTCTTCAGTATCACCCTTGTTCTATTCAACAAGGTTCTATTCATCCAATTTTCCACTCAATTCTGCTGAGGAATGTATGACACTATGAATTTTCACTTGATGCCTTTCTATTTACAAAAAGAATCAAACTTCTCACTTTTATATTCTCCACCATTTTCAGTCCTTATGGGACAGTTTCATATTGATCAAACCATTATCATAATTATATCATGTTCCATGTTGATCCTAAGTCAATAATCCATGTGTTGACGAGATGTTGTCGACCTTTAGTAGTCTTCATTGCGTCACTAACTTGTACGTCTCCATTTCAAAATGTACTCGCCACATTTACTCGAGATTTCATTTCACCACCCTTCATATTTCAACAGTATTTTCTAACATTCCCCCTCTTACCTCAATTTTTACATCTAATGTTTTTCTTCTTGCTCCTTGATTTATACCTACCAGGATTCTTACTCCCACAGGAACCATGCTCCATCATTCTTCCTCTTTCCATTGACAGAGCTTTCACTTGGTTTGAAGTCGTCTTTCTATATTCCTTGTACTTATGCTGACTTTCTTCTTCAAGAATCACAGTTGTAACATCGTTGAAGGGAACCATATCTATTAGAATAGTATTGGTAAAGTTGATGATAAGTTGATCATATGAATCTGGAAAACTCTGGAGTTGAATCTCTACATGTTCAGTATCAACAATTTTATAGCCCAATGTTGTAAGCTGAGAAAAAAGGGTATTTAAGGTGTTGATGTGGTCAGTCAACGATGATGACTCCGTCATTATAAGAGTGTATAATTTTCTATTCAAGACAATTTTTTTATGGAGTGAATTTTCCTCGTACATCTTTGTTAGAGTATCCCAAATTTCCTTCGTCATCTTTTTCTCTACAATGCTTGACTGGACACTATCTGCCAAATCAAAATGGATATTGATAATAGTATTCTCATCTGTGTCGTTACATTTCTCATCTGACACACCCTCCGGTTTTCCCTAATCACTTTTAGGAAATTATCTTTCTGCAACACCACTTGCATCTTCATTTTCCACAATGAAAAATTATTTCCATTGAATTTTTTAATCTAGAATTTCACGTTCATTTGGACACATCATCAGTACAGAATTTCCTTGGGACAGAACCTCATCCCTTTGATACTGCTTGTTAAGATCAGAAATAATTGGCCCTTCAGTACAACGATAATTTCGTGATAAACATAAAGTGAAAAGGTGCAGAAATAAAATGAAAACTAGATGTATTGTGGAAAAAACCCCAAATGAAAGGGGTAAAAAAACCACAAGCAAATAGAAAGATTTCACAATGTTAAAATGCGGTACAGAACCTCTCTCTCAATTACAAGGAGAAAACACTCAAGAAATTGTCTCTTGAAAATGTGGTGGGAAACCTCACAAAATATTGCACTCAATGATGAAGATGTGTTGCTTGAGAATCTAATGATGAGAACTATTGGAGGAGATCCCTCCCTCACCCTCCTTTGGTCTCCCCTCAATGAAATGTCTTTTAACAAATTAAATGGGCGAACAATGGTAGGGTGCCACCCTCTTTGAATGAAATGAATGCAGCGACCATCATCATCATTTTCTCTCTCCAGAACATCTTCGAATATAACTATCATGTGATAGGGCCTCATAAGCATTGAGACATCCTTTATTGAAGTTATCACTTGGTGTTCTTGTGTAAATGATATCATGAGGGATGGCCCGCCAATAAGAACACTACATGTTTCAGGTTTCATTGGTAATTCTTATCTATAAAAACAATTAATGGTATCTTAACATGATATTACTATCATTTCATGCTATTTGATCTCATACATTGATGTAAGATGAAAAATATAGATATAATTTTATAGCAAGGTAGCATTAATTTGGTGATTCATTCGTGCTATGACATTGATTGAATAATCAATATAGAAATTTTTGCTTTCAAAAGTATGTCCCAATTTGATCATGATAGTAGTACCTTCACTAAATCCATGGTCATAATAGAAGAAGGTAAGTCTATACAGTACATTAAATGAATAATAAATCAAGAAAGGATGATGACATTCCTACTTTATATGATACTGTGAGATAATGAGATTATATTACATGGCGTGTGTTCATAAGAATGGTTGTCATTTCAATGACTTTTCCCTATCTATTTAGAGTCTTTGATGAATTGATAGACTCCATTCCTTGTCTATTAATAATATTCACTATTGTGAAAGTTAGGGTCTAGAGTGTCACACACTAATCATATTCCAAAGTATGAAATATTCTAATGAATATGAGTTTATGATAGGGTTGGCCCTACCATGGGATTCAGGTTAATGTTTGAGAATATATGATTTCCATGAATAAATAAATTCATATTATCTGATTTTATAATAATTATTATTTAATTTATTTATTAAATGTATTCATATGATATTAAGTATATAGATGAAAAAAATGTTATACAAACAAATAATATTTTAATATTCAAGGTTTGTTTAATATTTGTGGGAACAAAAAGTCAAGTTAATGACCCACTTTTATCATGTAATATATTTATTATATTACAAGTAGGTGATAAAAATATAAATGAAATTTATGACACAGTTAGTTGGTCATAACACCTATTTTATGACATATTTAGTGAGTAATGAATATTCGATGGTTGTGGAACCAAATCTAAGTATTTTATTAACTCAATATATAAATTATGAGGATCCTCTCACATGGAGACTATTAAATACTCATTTTTTGATTGCCTCTCTCTCCTCTCTCCATTTTTCTAGAGAGAAGAATCTCTTTATCTAAGAAACCGGTCCAAGCACTCCTTCATGGATCGAATAAACATCGATGCGGTGATCGTGGAGACATCAAAGACATCATTGAATCTCTGTATTAGCACATGAAATTTGATGAATGATGTTTTTGTGGACTTTTAAAGTGCATGTGGACGATCGAAAGGGATATGAATTCGATTATTTAGAGAAACATTCAATGGTAACGAACGATTGATGAACCCAAATCCAAACCAATCAAGAAACATTTCATTAACTATCTGTTTTTAAAATTATTCATGTGAGATCCTTAGTAGTTGAACTAGGTTCCACTTCTCCGTTGACATAGTTACGTCGATCGTTAGTGAAAATTTTAAATATCTAACCCATTTTCTTCCATTGTGTTCTACGATACCTTAAATTTGTATGAAAGAGATCATGTTTTATTTAATATTAGGAAAAAAAATATGTTTTCCTTAAATTTTTAAGAGGGCATCGTTACGGTCCAAACGTGAAAAACCCCACGTCAATCAGATTTTGGACAGCCAACTAACAACCATTCGAAATTTTAAAGCAGATGGAATCTATTTAATTTCGGGTTTAATTTTTATGAACACACAGAAACACATAGACATATATATATATATAAGTTTTAGCTATAGGCGGTTGACATTGATACTTTTTTGCAAACCCAAACACCGTCCGAAATTCTGGCAGTATCATCCAGTCGGGTCCTTACTCCACCGCATATGAAAATTATTATTTAAAATTATATTTTTCAAATGGATAAGTGTAAGAAAAAAACTATAACAAGACTTCAAAGGGGGGGATCCAACTGATGCTATATATTAAATTAATAAAAGGGATAAGATGGAGGTGGTTGCATGTACAATCAAACAAATTTTTTTTAAAAAAAGGGTATTGGGGGTGGGGAAGTTACTTTTGGAAGAAAACTAAAAATACACTAACATGTCCTGTGGCCCGAACGACCTGATTTATCTGATTTAAAATAAGAATTATTTTAATTCATATAATATCCTTGACATTAATTTATCACAAATATAATTTTTATTACACAATTAGTTTGTGTGGTGACTGATACTGAGCATTGAACAACCAATGTATGTTAATATTTTTATCTATTAATTAATTATTTCATATGATTATTCTTTTAGTAATTAAAATATTAAATTAACGGTTTATGCATTTTCTTTCTCTGCATAATTTGTATAAAGGAATTTGTTTCTATCAGTATAATTATGTATGTATTTCTCACTTTTTGAGAACCTCTTTCCTTTATACGATTATTTGTGTATTTTTAAGAGGACATTGTAAAATAGGGAAAACATTAAGACGAGGTGTTTTCCCATAAAATATGGTGATATATTGTTCTGGGGTGCAAGTTGTGATACGTGTCAAAGATGACTCCATAATTTTACTCCTAAAGCCACTACTGATCGATTTAGAATAAATGGATTAAGTAATATCAAATGATCAAGGTCAGTCGCATTGTTTATTTAACTTATGCAATGTTTATTATTGTTTTGTGAGTATGCAAGTGAGGGTGATCACAAAAAAATGCATAGATTAAAACAAATTAATACATGATGAATGTAATTCTATTTACTACATAATGAGGTTGTGAGTGTGATCACATAGTACTTTCATATAAGATAGATGATGAATTCATTTGTCGAGAAATAATAGAAACCCTCAATTATATATTATGTTGTAATGTATTTCTTCATTCAAATTTGAAAAAAAAAATAGGCGTATGAGTTGCTCATCAGCCCTAGTTGGGGGTGCACCCTACTACTGGTGAGTTCTTATGAGAGTGATGAGTTAATGTAACTAAACATGGAAACAAAAAAGTATCCATACATAGCTTTTTTCGTCTTTAGAGTCAATATATTAAGTAAATCTAGTTCATGATTTATAGAAGCTAGAACTTCACTCAATGGTTCAAGGATTCACGAGTTAATGTAGATTTCCTGTCAAATTCCTACCTCGAAACTCTTTAAGTTGTATCATAACCATAGATTAGACTAAGATGAGAGGTTTCAAGGATCCTTTCCACTATAATACTCTAGTGACTAAGTATTCCAAGTATAATAGTGAGGGATACTAGCGTTCAATAAAATAGTATGAAACTTCAACTGATTTAAAAGTTAATAGTGTCTAATCTATAATCAACATAAAAGTACTATTCTTCTAGTGTTTGTAGAATAGAGGCAAGTAGAACCACATAAACACTACAATTATTATTGAACATTTTACATGTCTTCACCGATATGAGTTTCCAATAGTTGTATATGCACTTGCGTAAAGTACTACGATATATGAAATTTTATGTGTTGGAGTCCACATTACCTATCGAGCCACCTTGGGAATCAAGGGTGAGAAAGATTCTTATAAGAGACTTAAGTACGATGCATTTGATATTTACATCATAATTCTATCAGTAATTTTCAATGAGTTGTGGATAGAACATGGGGAAATGGATGGTTTCACATGTTCTCTCACCTCTGAGAAGCTTGTGAGGAGAAAGTGATGCAATGTTTGAATGAGGAGATGATCACACTAGATACATTTAAATTGAATTATGGACAATGATCATTCAATACATCCTTCTTATATAATTTTCATCCAATTTCTCCATTATTGTTTAAGATTACAAAATAATCGGCATGGAGAAAAATGATTTAATGATTTTAGGATATGGTTCGCCAAAGTGATTAGTACATAAAAAAAGATTAATGTTTAGTTCTTATGGTGAAAAAAATGATAGGCAAGGAAACACATTCAATGGAAAGTATGAAGCCAAAGGCACCTTCACAATTTCCATCAAATAAAAGAGGCATTAAACATGAGGTTATTTGCATAACATGTCATGAGATAAGTCTATAGAAGAATAAATGCAATTAATTGAAGTAAAAGGCCTAGAAGATTACACTTGTTATGTATTCACCATTGAATGTGATTTTTCTATCATACTTATTCAGTATTAATACAATATGCCTATCGTATTTGGGAATTTAAACATAACATCCAAGTATAAAATGAAACATTACAAGATCTAAGGGGAATTCACGAAGTGACTAAGAAATGGTGATTCCTAAGTCAGCAGTGAGAAATACACAACTTCTAATTAGCAAAATTAATGATTATATTATAACTTTTATTGAGTATAACCAAAACATTTATCTCATGTGTCAATTTTATTCATAGAGACATTATTCCATTTTTGGAATGAATGTTTTTTGTGGTGTCAAATACTCAACTAATAGTTCAGTAATGGTTGAGTCATTGTCAATATCTCATGAATATAAAATGTAAAAATCTAATACATAGTTGTGGATGGATAAATATTTTTATAGTAAAACTAAAACTAGTTTTCAAGGACATTCCAAGTATGGTATATAGAATCTTTGGTGCTAAATAGATTTGGTATTAACGAAATATTTAATTATATAGTTTAGGACAATGAAACCATTAAAAATAAAGGTAAGCCACAGTGATTTCAGAATTAGTTTAGCTGGAGAGAATAAACTATTCCAAATTTACTATAGAGGTAAATAAATACACTTTATATGATTCCTTTATGTGTTTTAAGGAATGTAAACATGAATTAAAACATATAAAAGGTTAGAAGATATGAGTTTCTTTGGGCATGTGTGTTGAAGAATATATTGACCATGCAGTCATCGATCATTAAAATGTAGTGTGGAGTAATTCCAAAGAGCACATTTCCTTATACACATAAATGTTATGATGCTAGTAGTAAGGACAGATAATGACTCTTACATCCAGACATTTATTAATAATATGCAGCGTGAAGTAATTCTAAAAAACAAATTTTTTTATACACATTAGATTCATGATGTATGTAAAAGGATCATCAATGTTGAGAATCATATGAATTGTAGAAACATTCATTAATTTTCAAGAAATTCAATGAAAATAGTGATGTTATCCTTTAGCCATATACCAACTATAATGAAAAATCAATATAATATGAGTTATAGTATGATATAAAACTATTATGTCATAAGAACATGTGTTTAAATGTGAAGATTTTGATATGAATATAAACAAACTTCCATCAAGAACAACATAATTTGAATCTAAAGTAAATATCCTAAAGGTTTTTAAGGATATTTCTGAATACAATGATATAGAAAAGGTTATAGTAAATTTATACACTATATTTATATAAAGGGGTATACATATCTATTTGAGATAGTGGAATCATGATTGACTTGGATTTAGTCATTTTCGAGGATGCATATATAGTTGGAACAGGAATAAGTTCCACATGATATTGTGGAAAAGGAATGTTCCAGAGACACATACTGAGTAGGGAAGATAAATCCATTGTAGTGGTTTTACATTAACCACAACTGGTGATACTTTATTCATTAAGTAATGAATCCTACAAGTAAATAGTAAATGGAAACAATCTATGAATGAAAAAATCAATTAAATTTCAATAATGGATACCATGTATCAAAGTATAGGTGGTTATTATACTGAATGTTGTGATTTTTATTCATGTGAGACTATACATGGGTGGTGCAAGTCTGGTACCGATAAGGTTCAATTGATAATACCTAGTTATTATTCCTCAATCCATTATAATTCTTCTTGTCATAACTACTTTTTGTGATAATTAAATTGGGAATTGGATTTCAATACCCCCAATCTTGGATGTAGTCTATACGATTAAACCAAAAAGGTTTGGTGACACCATAGAAATCCAATAAGGGGTGCAAGTTACTAAAATCCAATTTTGGATTGAATTAAACAATAGGATCATAGAATATTCATTTGAACTGATTTTTTTCATGTATCAACTAGTGGATAGTGGGATCACTACTATTTTCCATATAAAAATATGTTTTATGATAAATAAAAAATAATTAATGGTCTTATAGTTAATTAAGACCATAATGAAAGTAACACTCCAAAGATTGACTTAAAGAAGGAAAACTATGTTTTAGTGAACAAGATTGACTGAGGCAGATCTGATGGGTTTCTTAGAATATGTCACAACACATATACTAAAAAGGTATTGAAAAATAAAATTTGGAACAATTCAAGAGAGAGAATTTTTACCAATGTCAATGAAATAAATCTCTCCAATAAGACATGTATGAGACATATGAGGAGATTAATGTGCTGAGTATAATTCTATACACTTTTATGATGGATCAATCACATTTTCAATGTTATGTACTAAATATAATATTTCAAATATATAACTTATGGTAGTAAAATATCATTTGAATCCAAGAGAACTACATGGGAAGCTGTCAGAGCTATAAAATTTTACTAGAGAGAGTACAAGGGGTATGTCCTTGGTACTTAGAGAAGAAGGGATACTAGTTTTGAGGGGACACAAACTAGTCTTACCATATATCAATATGATCTATTATCAAAATTAGGATAAGGTAATGAGTAATATAATCTCATTAAATCTAGTGGTATCCATATTTACAAATACTGACTGTGTTTTAGCTTTTGATGCAGCTAAAGAAGTAGTGTAAAATACACAACAATTTTTTCCAGTTCTTGAAATTGCACCTTGTAAGTATGATTTTTTCATTGTAATCGCCCGAACCTTCATGGTCCATTACTTTGTCAAATTCTGGTGTTTGGGATTTCTTGGACCCCATTGACGAGTAATGAGGCGATCAGTGTTGGTGGTGGGGAGTCGCCGTGTGTGTCACCGATCGGACTCCCCGATCGGTGACCTACTGGTCGGGGACACACCGATCAGTCTCTCCTGAATAGTGACACCAAGGATAGCTCAGGTTTCTTCTCCCAGTTTCTTCCTGTAACACTTTTTGTAAGCATTTTTCACCTTTTCAAAGTGATTTAAGGTGGTTTTAAGTCCTATAAAAGATGTTTTAGATCCCCTAAGAGTAGGGAAGACCTTGATGTATCAAAACATGTGGCGATCACCATCCTTTTTCATTCCCACAATACCCCTGTTATATATTTTTTTCCGTTAAAGAAAATCTTTCTTTTGGCAGTAGATCTATCTCCACTATTTCTAAGGGAATTAATGAATCTTATTTAATTCCAATGTGTGCCACCACCTGGACGTGTGGTCAAACCACCATCCGAGTTTCAAGAGCATAAAGATTTGAACATCCCCAAACTCTTGGATCGGGCCTTTATCACATGGTACCTTCTCCCTCAGTCTCGTTTGTTCTCTTTTAATACACATAGAGTCCCTCTTTAGGAGACAAATCATGCACCTGTGTTGGAGCCTTTCCTACTAAGCCTTGGAGTCTTCATGGATTTTTTATTTCTATTCTCACGATCACATTTTTTGGCTTGAGGAGTAACTTCAATATTTGATAATCCAAGTAGGGGTTCTTTCCATCGTTTATCCTTCTTGTCCATCATGCAGGGTGGGCCTAATGGTGTTTTTGTGATTACAGAGGGATTAGAGGGTTAATAAATGAAATATTATCATGCTCTTATAATAACCGGAGGGGGATGGGGAGGCTTGGTAATTTTGTTTTTTGTTATTTAAACCAGTCATCCTTGATCCTGTTATAATTTGTTGCACCTGATGGGCTTATGAAAATAACGACCATTGGTGGCTTTTTTTTACATCATGTGATGCTCTGCTTTCAGGTAAATCCTTTGTTTGAATGGTTGAAACATGAAATTGGTTAAATACATATAGTTGGATAATTAATTGGATGCATGATAAAGTATATCCCTTTTCTAGCGAGCCTAGTTAATAAAGTGGAATTAACGAACAGTTCTGCCTAAATCTTAATATTTTCTGTTTTGTGACTGTATGATCTATGTTGTGTGTTGTGTGTGGGGTGTTGTTTGGGTCTTATAGCCTGTGTAGGTTGTTTGAGCAGCAGGGATGTGGTTCGAATTTGGTTGCAGGTTGTTTGTGGGTTGGATGGACTTTTGGGAAATGGGACTACTGGTGGTTGGTTTGTGGTTGTGGGATGGCATGGTGTAGTGGGACTACAATCGATTGGATGTTGTTGTGCAGTAGGACTGCATGTTTGTTTTTCTTATTGCAATGAGTTTTTGTGTTTATAATTTCTCTGTAGTGCATGATTAATTTAATGTGTACTTTTAATTGAATAAAGAATTAAAAGTGGTTAATGAATAAATGGGTTGGTCTTTTGTTTTCCTTTGGGACTATTATTATGGTTTTTCATATAGGGGTAGCAGCAACGTGGTGTACTAGATGTTTGATTGGAAACCCACAGTTGGGGATGAGTTCTTGGTTGCCTATATAAGTATAGATTGTAGTTCTTGTGTTTCTATTTCACCCCAGCCTTGTTATGAACCATGTGCCAAACACCCCCATCCTACGGGGGAGGGTGTCTTCCCAACATCCCAGTGGGAGGATAGATGGCTTGCTCACTGACCTTCACCCTCACCCACTCTTCCTGGTGTCGTACAACTTGAGGGTCAAGCAGGTTGTTATGGCTTGAGGATCACTTTAGCCCAAGATTCTTTGGATAGGTTTTTTCTGGGGCCCAGGTTCTTACAAGCAGATTCTCATTTACCAAGTATCTTTGGGATGAGGCCCAGGTGTCTTCGGGCATGGTGTGTGGTTGTTAAGAGTCTCATGTGTTTGTGGGAGGGTTTTGGAAGTGGGACTGCATGGTTGGGGCCCACGTGTTTGCGGGCAGGTTGTGGCAGTGGGACTGTGATAGTGGGACTGCATATATAGAGGATGGGTTGCGTCAGGACGTTAGCCATTAGGGGATGATCAGTAACCAGTGGTAAGTGGTGTAGGGTACCCAGATATCAATTTTCATATACTTTACTTTACTTCTGTTACTTGGTGAGTGTGCCTTGGTGAGGTTAGTTGGATAGTTTTCCTTAGTATATACCTTTGGTTTATACTGTTTTCAGAGGGACATTAGTATGTTCCCCCACTTGTGCACGAGTGACTTTGGTTTTCCCTACTGAGTATACCTGTATGCTCACCCTACATATATAAAAAACATTTTATGTTTCCAGGAGGACTTTCTGGACCGTGCTAGACTTTACTAGCTCGGGTGTTGGGATCGTCGCTGTCGATGCTTAGTTTACTTTATTTTGGTACTTTCCTTTGGTGTTTTTTTGTACTTTGTATCAGTTACTTTTGAACATGTATGTTGGAATGGTTCATTTTTGGCTTTTCTTATACTTTTAGTTTTGGTGTTGCTTGGGAATATCACCATATATCCCGATCCTTTTCTATAAAAAGGGTAAATGCATTCCATATTTTTTGAGTTATCATACCCCTGATTCTAGTCGCCACCCTGGGGCCCATTGAAGGCGGGACTCAGGTTTCATTATCTCTTTTCTCACATTGTCAGCCCAGGAGGGGTATACTTTTTGGGGAGGGTCATGAAAAAGTGGTAGCAGAGGGAGGTTGGCCACCTAGGTCAACCTTTTTGGTTTGAGAGATAGGTTGAAGTTTGGAGCTAGTCACAATGAGTTTTTCATGAGATAGTAGGACAACAGTGTTTATTGATCTTGGTGCGTGATGTAGGACAGGGAAGACTGGCTAGGGAAAGAGATTTTAGGGCCCCCTGTGATCTGATGCAAGGAATCTGATCTTGCCGAATGACCAAGTGAGGTTACACTGAATGCAGGATAGAGACCCTAGGGAAGATACATGCATCATAATGAATTGTGTTCTTGTTTGAGTTGGGATTTTGGAGATTTTTTCAATATAAATAACGAGATAAATGAATCTGAGTAGAGTTTTTGCACTACCATGGCTTAGAAATTCTTTGTTTACTTTTGTAGTTATGGAACCTAGATGTCGTCCACGAGTAGTACAGGCATTCGAGGCCCCGTGAGTGGCCTCGGTCGATCAGCGGAGGATCGAATGAGAGTAGTAGGATGACTTGTGGCAGAATACCATTCGTGCTTTCTAGCAGAAAACTCTCAAGAAGTATGAAGGAAACATTTCCGACCTCGAGACGGAGATTTGGATTGAGCAGTTGGCGATCACCTTTACTCTGATCTGTGATCCAAGGGAGTACTGGGTTCTACTATCAGTAATCCATATGAGGGGAGAATTGAATCAGTGGTGGATGCTTTACCTCGAGGAAAGTAAGGAGATAGATGTTTGTGTTGGTTGACTTTGAGAGAGAGTTTCGGGCGGAGTTCCTCTCTTCAACGATGCGGGTCGAGAATAGGTAAGAGTTACTCACCATCCAACAAGGGAGTATGTCAGTAAGGGAGTTGGGGATTAGGTTCAAGGATCACCTGCACTTTGCTATGGACCTTTTTCCAGATGAGGAGTCTTGGGAGAGACATTTAGAGGAGGTACTCCGACCCTCTCTCCAGTTCTGTGACTCTCTTTACCCTAACGATGTACTTATAGGTTCATAAGAAGGATAAGGAAGTAGAAAGGATTCACTCACGAGGAGGCATGCCGCAAGATGGGATCCAGTCTAGTTCATTGTAGAGACCCAAAGCTTTACATACATGGACATTACATTAATTTTGTAGAATACATAATACATAACAAAAATAGACACGCAAGGACCGTAATATTTTAGTGTCTTTACAAACTTGGAACGTAATCTTCTAATCATGGGGAAAAATATTCAACATCTTCCATAAAGATCTTCCACTTTTTTCTTACCTAAAACCATTCTTTATATCCTGGGGAAAAGAAAACATAAAACGGTTGAGCTAAAATGCTTAGTAAGGGTAATCATGAATAAAATAAAACATCCTATATACATTTGAACTTAAAAACATGAACATAATGTTTAAACATCAAAAGCATGAGCAATGACATAAAACATGGAATTACGTAAGGCATAGATCATAAAGAAACATTAAGAATGATAAAATATCATGGGAATAAAACAAGTAATTGTGGAAACCATTAAGCACATGATATGATTTTCATATTATCCAAGGCATTGCTGCCAAGACCATCTTAGTAGACAAAGTCCATTTTTGAATCGAGTTCACTCCTCGTTCCAGTCCTATATTACTGAACCGGTTTAACTTTCCATTCCAGCCATGTCTATCTCATGAGATATAAATCTTTACCCAATGCATTGGAGGGAGATATAGGTCCCACCAAACTCATAGTGAAATCATTCTTACTTGTGCCACAAAATAAACATAAAACATTCATCATAACCCAAAGAATAAAATAGGTTTTATAAACATCATCTCATCATCACATAATCCATATAAAACAAATGGATATTTCATCATAATAAAGTTGAAACCTTGAAAATCATAGAGACAATATACTTGAAACATACACATATGAAATAATGTCATCTTAGATAGAAAATGGTTTTGATAAAACACTTGAAATGAATTCTTGAGCAAAATATTGTTTCTTCTTCAAAATCAATTTCTTTTCACAAAATGACATGAAATTTTAAAAGAAAGGGATTTTTTTGAAAACAGTCATGAAATATTTTGGAGGAAACTTCATGAAAATAAGTCTTTATAAAACCGTAAAAATTTGTTTGTGCCATATAAGTTAAAAAAACATTCTTCTCGTACTTTTGCCGGAAAGTCAAAAAGTACCTCCTAAGAGAAAGATTCCATAAATACCATGTATTAAAAGTAAAAAATGGGTAAAAAGGACATTAAACATACATGAAAACATTTCTAGAAAACATGGACATGTATGATAATAATAACCCCAGTAAATACTTACGAATAAACAATCTCGGATAAAAATGAGATTGGAAAAGATATCTCATACCTTAGGTCCGATATGCTTTGTACATATCCAAAACTCCTGTATAATGATTTAGATAATGTCATTGACTTATTACAGAATCATATTAATTGTTATGATATCATATATGGTTCACTTATGACTTTATATTACCCATTCTTTTGTAAATTATTGTTAAAGTAGCGTTTTGGGTAAAATCATCTTATTTATCGTACGTGTTTGGACTTGTTGTTCTTGATGTTATTATTACTTATATCATTATTTACTTACTTAAAAAATGTAAATAATGATTTATATATCATATAAATTCATTATATATCCAGCATATACAAGCATTTATAATAGTACATGACATATGGAGGTAAGAAATGAAATGCATCGTTCATGGAGACGGTAAGCCGTACGTACGCATGAACGCCACTTTCATTTCTATTTATTATTTTAATGGAATTAAAAAATAATGATATATATGTATATTATAATTCCAGTATAGTATCATATATAATATCATTAACCACATCCTTTATACATCCCACATAAGGTATTAACGAATCACATCACTTTGAGGGGGCGGTAGTCCTCACTTCCTCAAATGAGATTATCGTATTTACCGACTATGGAAACCGTAAAGGCTTGGTATAATTTGGAATTAAAGAAGCATAAGTAAATAATAAACATAAAATATATTATATATAAATATAGTTCCATCATAATGTCGACCATGAGACGCGGTAGGAGAAAATCGAACAATCAACGTTTCGTGAGGCGTTAGTTTTCCATCACAGAAACATTATGTTCTTCATCCATTAGATGGAGGTTTGTGTAAGTGTAGTTATAATACTTCTCATAACAACATCCTAGTATATTTAGGATACTGGTGTTGTTACAAAATAAAGTATTAAAAAGATTTTAGGGGTTGAAAAGTAGAATAAAAGTAAACAACTTTAGAGAAACTGTTACCTTTAATTTTGGTAACTTCCTTTGGTTTGAACCAAAAGGACTTATTAGAGAGTCTTCTGCCTAATATAAAGCTTCAAGGGGGAGTATAGGGATGTAGGGAGCTTAGTTGAACAGAGTTTGGATGAGAGAAAAGGCTTGAGAGGTGTGATGAATTGCATAGAAGTGGTCTCCTTTTATAAGGGAGAGGAGGGGCTCTTTAGGAAAGTGTGAAAACATTATTTTATTATAAACTTATCTTTATTTCAAGAGGTCCAAAATACATTAATGTAGAAGTTATGAAGACTTGTATTCGATATAAAATCATCCAATTGGAATTGGACAGGTTTTGGATGATATTTTAATCATTATAATCTTATTTATTTAAATCATTTATTAATGAGGTAAACACTACATCATTATTGTGTCATAAATAATTTAACTCATATGATGTCTAAAAATTATAAAAAAAATACCATGATGTTGGGAATTGTTTTAGATTTCCAAATAATATTTATTGTCGAAAATATAACTTATATAACCCCTTATAAAAATTAATTACTAAATGATTTTTGTTAAAGTCAATTTTGTCTTTACATTAAATTAATTAATCCAAATTGTCATTTTCACTACCAAGTGGCTCATTGGGGTCCCACAATCGGCCCAAGGATGCCCATTGTCGGACACTACTCAACCAATAAGGTTAAGACAAGTGTCAAGGTAATTTTGAATTATTATAATATTCTTTTAACTTTGAATTACCCTATTTACCTTTAACCGTAGTAAATAAAAATTACCGTAGTTACTATTCATAATGCCCAAAAATAAAAAGTAGCTTATTAACATAATTTGGACCTACTTATTCCAAATATGGAATCCATTTTTACAAATTCAATACACAAAATTTTCAGAAATTTAATTAAAATTAATCCTGTTGTCGAAAGAAAACGGGTTTTTGTTTAAAACATTGCAAAATATTGAATTGATTTAACCTACGAATTCAAGGTAAAATCAATTCTAATGACATACATTATATTAAATGGTAAAAATATATTCTATTTATACTTTAAAACAATTAAAAATTATAATTTAACCACATAAATTATTACGATGGAAAAAGTTGTATTTAATTAAAATATAGCATGTTTTTACTATTCATTAAAATATGAAAGTTATCAGAAAAATATCAAAACTTTATCCAATGTAAATTTTTATATCCTGATTAAAAAGAAGAATTTTATTTTTTCAAATTGAACTTATAAACATGTCAAAACTAGATTTAATTTGGGTGCGCCATCAAAAGGCGACAAAATTACATTTTTTGAAAAATACTTATTTTACCCGAAAAATTTATTTTGTTCTCATACCATGTTCTAGAAATTTTTTAAGATGAATAGTAATTTTATAAAATTCAAAATTTAGTTAATACTATTCATAACGGCTATTTCATAATAATATTATAACCATATATCATTGTTTAGTGAAACCCAATGTTGTGTACAACACACGCTATCGAAGAAGGTCGCGATTGCGTGTAATGCAAGCCAAGTTAGGGTTGCGTGTAGTGCAAGACTCCATTTTTGTTGCGTATAACATAATCCAACCATAATTTATTTATACATTGAATATATATATATACACTCAACGTTGCATATAATAACTTCTATCAAATGAACTTGAAATTGTGTGTAACACGAGCCAAGAATAGTGTTGCGTTTACTGCAAGCTAATACGGTATTGCGTGTAGTGCAAGATAATCTTGGTGTATCATACAACAAAAGATATGAATGAAATTAAAAAGAATGTATATTATAAAATCTCGGGTTGTTACATTCTACCCCCCTTAAAATGAATTTCTCCCTCAAAATTCGTCGGGGTTACAAATCATTTATTATTCATAGAAACCCACATCGTAAAAAGGAATACTAAAACTTAATTTTAAAAACTAAAATATGAAATGTAACGATTACCCAAAGTAACTCATCACTGGGTTTCCATATATGATTACATAGGTTAAAATATGGACATGGAAAAAATCTAACTATCAAGATCTGATGGAGAGTGGTAGAGAACATGGCTATGAGAAATCCATCAATCACAAAGCCATAAATTTGTGATGATCTAAGGTACCATCTGATTCATCGAATATAAGAGCACTACGACAACATTTTTGGTTTTCAAGATCATTTCCCTAAAGTTGATGAATTAAAAGAAATACTTACATGATTTTGGTACAATCTCACTGTTGTTCGTGAATTGAACAATTTCTACTTCATATCTTAAAGAAATGATGTTGAATTTGTTATTCGTGAAGCATTAACAGATCATGTGATAGAATGATGGTTCATTCCATCTGCTTCAAACAAAAGGTTAGCAAAAGTTATAAGTTCATCTTATGGTGATATTAATCGTATATGTTTCCAAAAATGGACTTATACATTATTTATCATACCGCTTAATAAAATAAAACTACTTTCCACTAACCAGAGACTTCCTGTAGGCCAGTGGTAGGCAATAAAGGCATGTCGCACTTTGGTTGTGGGTTCAATTCCCATATCCTTGTCCGAAGCGATGGGCTGTCGCTCATCCTGGAATTTGTCCTTTTTCTAAAATTACATTACTATAACATCCCATCAATAATATTGAAAGAGGTTCTATCCTTAAACAATACTAACTTATGTCCAACATCATCCATTCCAATCTTTAGGCTTATCCATAATATTGCAGTCCATTGTCATATTATAGTGAAACAGATTACTAGATATTTCATATAACAAGCATGTTAATACCATCGTTGATCCCCATATATCATAAGATATGTCTTGTTGGTCACATTCCAAACGTTTGAAGGCCTTAATCATGTATTCTCTTGAAAAATTAATACCCATTGAACCTTAGTGAAAACATGAATTCAGTTAAAAGTTAACACTTTCCACATACCAAAATCCTCAAAATTCTATATACTCAAACCATGATATCACATAGTCCTTATATCAATCATGAGCTCATGAATACAATCAAACATCTCATTATCTTATTATCCCTTCATTATGCACATATCATCTGCTTTCCAAAATATTGGAATCACTTTTCATGGTTACCGGTACCATAAAATTTTTGAAAGCCACAATAAACTAATACAAAAATATTCTAATACACCAAAAAGTACCTCAACAACCTTATTCTTGAATACCAATACATAAACACTTCAATCCATCCTCTTCAATGATTGTCCTGGAATAGGTCCTTCCTTGATTTAGAAGTAACTTTTTTGGTCATGGCATTGAGTTGGGTAATGCCCATGTTCTCCACAAATAAGACATTGAACTCCATAACAGTTTTTCACTCTATGACCCTTTTCTCCACACAGATATCATATTTCCCTCCATTTGAGGTATTCCTCAAGGTTCTTCTTCCCTTCTTTAGAAATCTCAATCTTACTTTCTTTATGCTCCTCAACATGCGAACATGTATAAAAGTATATCTTCCTCTTATTTGATGAATTAGGAATACCAATAAATTTCACTTTGTTAATCATATATCGCGATGACTGATTTGGCATAATCACAATATCTTTTTATCTAGGCATTACGCAATATTGTTGCTCATAGTCACCAATTTTTCCATTGGATTCAATGTTAACCGAATTCCTTATGGTTCCCTCCATTGACTAAAACACCAAAAGAATTCTATGAGAGGAAAAAATCACACAAGGAAAATAACATAATCAAGGGGGAGTACCTTCGACATCTAACATCTTAGGTTAAATTATAAGATAGTTAGCGCAATTCTAGGACTATAACCTATACGTATACTTAACCTTTAGGACATACCTAGACATACCTTAGAAATATC
This sequence comes from Viscum album, assembly GCA_963277665.1. Lineage (NCBI taxonomy): Eukaryota > Viridiplantae > Streptophyta > Magnoliopsida > Santalales > Viscaceae > Viscum > Viscum album. The sequence goes on along the minus strand of OY728134.1, from coordinate 1,039,312,592 downwards.
TCTAGGGATCTCACTAATGTTTTCACATCCTAGTTTCCAAAGGTTGACTAAACCTTTCCTCTGATACCAACTGTAGAGACCCAAAGCTTGACATACATGTACATTACATTACTTTTGCGGAATACTTAATACATAACAAAAATAGACACACAAGGACCGTAATAGTTTAGTGTCTTTGGAAACTTGGATTGTAATCTTCTAATCGTGGTGAAAGATCATCAACATCTCCTATAAATATCTTCCCCTTTTTTCTTACCTAATACCATTCTTTATATCCTGGGTAAAATAAAACACAAAAAGGGTGAGCTCAAATGCTCAGTAAGGGTAAGCATGGATAAAATAAAACATACCATATATATTTGAACTTAAAAACATGAACATAATGTTTGAACATCAAAAGCTTGAGCAATGACATAAAACATGGAAGTACGTAAGGCATAGATCATAAAGAAACATTAAGAATGATAAAATAGCTTGGGAATAAAACATGTAATTGTGGAAACCATTAATCACATGATATGATTTCCATATTAGCCAAGGCATTGCTGCCAAGACCATCTTAGTGGACAAAGTCCCTTTCTGAATCGAGTTTACTCCTCTTTCCAGTACTGTATTAATGAACCGGTTTAACTTCCCGTTCCAGCCATGTCTATCTCATGAGATATAAATCTTTACCCAATGAATTGGAGGTAGATATAGGTCTCACCCATCTCATAGTGAAATCATTCTTACTTGTGCCACAAAATAAACTTAAAACATTCATCAGAACCCAAAGAATAAAATAGGTTTCATAAACATCATCCCATCATCACATAATCCATATAAAACAAATGGATATTTAATCATAAGAAAATTGAAACCATGTAAATCAAAGAGACATTATACTTGAAACATACACATATGAAATAATGTCATATTAGATAGAAAATGGTTTTGATAAAACACTTGAAATGAATTCTTGATGAAAATATCCTTTCTTCTTCAAAATCAATTTCATTTCAAAAAATGTCATGAAATTTTAAAAGAAAGGGATTTTTTTGAAAACAGTAATGAAATATTTTGGAGGAAGCTTCATGAAAATAAGGCTTTATAAAAGCGTAAAAATCTGTTCGTTCCATATAAGTTAAAAAAACATTATTCTCGTACTTTTGCAGGAAAGTCAAAAAGTACCTCCTAAAAGAAAGATTCCATACATACCATGTATTAAAAGTCAAAAATGGGTAAAAATGACATTAAAAATACATGAAATCATTTCTATAAAACATGGACATGTATGATAACAATAACCCCAGTAAATAATTACAAATAAACAATCTCGGATAAAAATGAGATTGGAAAAGATATCCCTTACCTTAGGTCTGATATGCTTTGTACATATCCAAAACTCCTGTATAATGATTTAAATAATTTCATTGACTTATTACAGAATTATATTTATTGTTATGATATCATATATGGTTCACGTATGACATTATATTACCCATGCCTTTGTAAATTAATGTTAATGTAGCGTTTTGGGTTAAATCATCTTATTTATCGTACATGTTTGGACTTGTTGTTCTTGATGTTATTATTACTTGTATCATGATTTAATTACTTTGAAAATGTAAATAATGATTTATATATTATATACATTCATTATATATCCAGTATATACAAGCATTTATAATATTACATAACATATGGTGGTAAGAAATGAAATGCACCGTTCATGGGGACGGTAAGCTGTACGTACGCATGAACGCTGCTTTCATTTTTATTTATTATTTTAATGGAATTAAAACATAATGATATATAGGTATATTATAATTCCAGTATAGTATCATATAAAATATTATTAACCACATCCATTAGACATCCCACATAAGGTATTAACGAATCACATCACTTTGAGGGGGTGGTAGTCCGCACTTCCTCAAATGAGATTAAAGTATTTACCGACTGTGGAAACCGTAAAGGCTTTATATAATTTGTAAGTAAAGAAGCATAAGGAAATAATAAACATAATATATATTTTATATAAATATAGTGCCATCATAATGGCCACCATGAGAGGCTGTAGGAGAAAATCGAACAATCATCGTTTCGTGAGGCGTTAGTTTTCCATCACAGAAACATTATGTTCTTCATCCATTAGATGGATGTGTGTGTAAGTGTAGTTTTAATACATCTCATAAAACCATCCTAGTATATTTAGGATATTTGTGTTGTTACAAAATAAAGGATTAAAAAGAGTTTAGGGGTTGGAGATGTAGAATAAAAGAAAGAAACTTAAGAGAAACTGTTACCTTTAATTTTGGTAACTTCCTTTGGTTTGAACCAAAAGGACTTCTTGGAGAGTCTTATGCATAATGTAAGGCTTCAAGGGGGAGTATAGGGATGTAGGGAGATTATTTGGGCAGAGTTTGGACGAGCCAAAAGGCTTGAGAGATGTGAGGAATTGCATAGAAGTGGTCTCCTTTTATAAGGGAGAGGAGGGGATCTTTAGGAAAGTGTGAAAACATTATTTTATTATAAACTTATCTTCGGTTTCAAGAGGTCCAAGACACATTAATGTCGAAGATAAGATGACGCATATTCGAAATAAAATCATCCAATTGGAATTGGACAGGTTTTGGATGATATTTTAATCATCATAATCTTATTTATTTAAATCATTTATTAATGAGGTAAACACTACATCATTATTGTGTCATAAATAATTTAATTTATATGATGTCTAAAAATTATGAAAAAAATACCATGATGTTTTGAATCTTTTTATATTTCCAAAGAATATTTATTGTCAAAAATATAAATTATATAAACCCTTATAAAAATTAATTACTAAAAGATTTTTGTTAAAGTCAATTTTGTCTTTACATTAAATTAATTAATCCAAATTGTCCTTTTCACTACCAAGTGACTCATTGGGGTCCCAAAATCGGCCCAAGGATGACCATGGTCGGCCACTACTCAACCAATAAGTTTAGGACAAGTTTCAATGTAATTTTGAATTATTATAATATTCTTTTAACCTTGAATTACCCTATTTACCTTTAACCGCGGCAAATAAAAATTACTGTAGTTACTATTCATAATGCCCAAAAATAAAAAGTAGCTTATTAAAATAATTTGGACCCACTGATTCCAAATATGGATTCCATTTTTCCAAATTCAAATACACAAATGTTGCAGAAATTAAATTAAAATTAATCCCATTGTTGAAAGAAAACGGGTTTTTGTTTAAAACATTGCAAAAGATTGAATTGATTTAACCTACAAATTCAAGGTAAAATCAATGTAAATGACATACATTATATTAAATGGTAAAAATATATTCTATTTATACTTTAAAACCATCAAATATTATAATTTAACCACATAAATTATTATGATGAAAAAATTTGTATTTAATTAAAATATAGCGTGTTTTTACTATTCATTAAAATATGAAAGTTATCAGAAAAATATCAAAACTTTATCCAATGTAAATTTTTATATCCTGATTCAAAAGAAGAATTTTATTTTGTGAAATTAAACTTATAAACATGTCAAAAACTAGATTTAATGTGGGTGCGCCATCAAAAGGTGACAAAATTGCATTTTTTGAAAAATAATTATTTTACCCGAAAAAATTATTTTGTTATCATACCATGTTCTAGAAAATATGTAAGGTGAATAATAATTTTATAAAATACAAAATTTAGTTAATAATATTCATAATGGCTAGTTCATAATAATATTATAACCATATATCATTCTTTAGTGAAACCTGATATTGCGTACAACATACGCTATCGAAAAAGGTCGTGATTGCGTGTAAAGCATTCCAAGTTAGGGTTGAGTGTAGTGAAAGACTCCATTGTTGTTGCATATAACATAATACAAACATATTTTATTTATACATTGAATATATATACATATACACACAATGTTGCGTAGAATAACTTCTATCAAACGAACTTGAAATTGTGTGTAACACGAGCCAAGAAGAGTGTTGCGTATACTGCAAGCTAATATGGTGTTGCATGTAGCGCAAGATAATCTTGGTGTATCGTACAATATAAGATATGAATGAAATTAAAAATAATGTATCTTATAAAATCTCGGGTTGTTACATTCATCAAAGGGGAAGGCAGTCACCAGTAGGTCTCCAGTGACCAGACCTTCCGGTTTTTAACTAGCGGGGTGTAGGCCCCAGCAGTTCCAGTTTCAACCTTATGGTCCTCACCCTTATCCAATGGTCCTGGGACCAAGGTGTTTCTCTTGTGGGGTTAGTGGAAATATTCAAAACCAGTGCCCGATCTGAGCATAGTATGGTGGGTGTGGACAGGTTCAGCGTCCACCTCAACAGCACTAGTTTCCAGCCAGTCCTTTTCAGGAGCAGCAACAGGTTCCTACCCCACTAAGAGAGGATATTGCAGGAGGAGGCCAACTATAGGGATCTACTCGGGGACCTTGACTGGGGAATGTTCTGGGAGGTGGTTGACAGCCAATAGGTAGAGGAGGCGGGCACAGATAGTTGCACATCGTGGAGGTAGCATCCCTAGCAGGGCTGAAGGTCATTCGAGGTACGATCTATTTGTTTAGCACCCTTGTTTTCACCTTGTTTGATTCAAGAGCCTCAAACACCGTTGTTGCAACCAGCCTATCCCATGCCTTGGGTCTAGAGATAGAGAGACTTTCAGTGCCCCATGTGTTGAATAAGCCAGTTGGAGGTCGGACCGGCTTGCTTTATGTTTTTTGGGGATGTAGACTGATGTTGGGGCCACATCATTCTAGTGGATATCTTATTTTGTTACAAATGAAACATTACGACATAATCCTTGGCATCAACTGGTTGTTTTCTATGCATGCCGTTCTCGACTATTTCCAGAGGATAGTTTTGTTTTCTGACATGGACGATCAGCGTGTAGCTTCTGTTGGTGAACATAGTTTCCAGGTGGGAAGCCGGCGTGTGGAGCCTCTTCTTTCTGTGTTGGCCGAGATGGTAGTGGAATCAATATATGCGGAGATTGTGGAAGTTACGAGAGTTGTCAGTGAGTTCCTTGATGTTTTTCCCAAAGAGGTTGTTACTATACCCCCTCAATGCGACGTTGAGTTTGGGATAGACTTGCAACCCAGGGCCCATCCAATTTCAATGGATCCTTATTGGATGGAACCTTCAGAGTTGCGGGAGTTGCGGATTCAGATTGATGGTCTGATGAAAAAGGGTTTTTTCCGACCTACTGTGTTGCCTTGGGGTGCTCCAGTGTTGCTTGTGAAGAAGGCAGATGGTAACCTCAGGTTGGGTATCGACTACCGAAGATGGAACTAAGTTACAATAAAGAACAATTATCGTCTTCTGAGGAAAGAGGGTCTCTTTGACATGTTGAGGGGAGAAGGTTGGTTCTCTAAGATTGATTTGCAGTCTAGGTATCACCATTTAAGGGTGAAGGAGAGTGATATCCTAATAATTCCTTCAGGTGAAGGTATGGGAACTTTGAGTTCATGCTTATTTCTTTCGGCATTAATAATGCTCTAGCTGTGTTCATGGGGCTCAAGAATTCGATATTCCGTGAGTTTTTGGACTGATTTGTCGTTTTGTTCATCGAGGACATCATAGTTTACTAAAATATTGAGGAGGAGCATGTTGATCACCTCAGGACAGTCTTAGAGGTCCTACGACACCACCAGCTTTATAGGAAGTTGTCTAAGTGCAAGTTCTGGATGCATAAGGTGCACTTCCATGGACATGTAGTGTCGCAGCAAGGGATAGCAGTGGACCCATCAAAGGTCGAGGCGATTGTTTCTTGGAAATCACCCAGGAACATGGTGGAGGTTCATAGTTTCCCAGTTCTGAAAGGCTACTATCAGAGGTTCGTACCAGACTTCTCTTGAGTCATAGCTTCATTAACAAATTTTACTAGAGAGGTGAAGGCCTACGTATAGAGTGAGCAGTGTCAGCCAACTTTTAGCTACCTAAAAGTAAAGTTAGTCAATGCTCCAGTGCTTAGGTTTACAGAGGAAGGGGTGTCGTTCGAGGTCTTTTGTGACGCTTCTGGTCTTGGCTTGGGATGTGTGTTGATGCGGCAGCATGGAGTAATCTCTTTTGTGTCTAGACATTTATGTCCTCGCAAATGTAACTATACCACTCATGACTTAGAGCTTGCAGCGGTGGTGTTCATGTTGAAGTTGTGGTGACATTATCTCATTGGGGAGCACTTTGTAGTCTTCACGGATCACAAGAGATTGAGGTATTTCTTCTCTCAGTGAGACATGAACATGCGGCTGTAGAGGTGGATGGAGTTTGTCTAGGGCTATGACTTCGAGATCTTCTACACCTCAAGAAAGTTGAATTTTGTGGCTGATTCCTTGAGAAGGAAGTCGCAGAAGGAAGTGGTTCAAGAATCTGTAGATGCTTTGAAGGAAATGGGGGAGCTGTCTACCTTGCACCTGAATGTGGGGGTAGAAGGTGGTAGAGGTTGTCTGTTTCAGATGAAAGTGAATTCCACTCTGATGCGGCAAGTAAAGAAGTCTCAGTGGGGAGACATGAAGGTTGAGGTGATGTGTGACCGTGTTGACTAGGAAAATTCTCCAAAGGGGTGGTTGGAGGATGGTTAGAATCATATGTTGTTTCATGGGAGGATTTTTTTTCCTAGTGGAAATGCATGAGGACTTCCCCCATTATCTCCATATCTCACCCTTGGCGGTACACCCAGGATTTTCCAAGATGTACCGAGGCTTGAAGGAGCAGTTTTGCTAGCCTGAGGTAAAGTGGGCAGTAGCTGAGTTTTTAGCAAGGTGCCTAGTGTGTCAACAGGTGAAGACTGAACATCATGCTCTGGGAGGTTTTTTGTAGCCCTTAGATTTCCTCGAGTGGAAGTGGGATGACATCTCAATGTATTTCTTCACATGAATACCCAGGACTCAGGGAGGCTATAATTCTCTCTGGGTAGTGGTGGATCAGTTGATGAAATTGGCTCACTTCTTAGTGATCAACGAGTCAAGCCCAATGGATTCCTCAACTAGGAGGTATGTGGATAAGGTGGTGAGGCTGCATGGGGTCCCGAGATCCATCTTTTTATATAGAGATGCATGGTTTACCTTGTGAGTCTGGAAGGGATTACATCATGCTTTTGGCACTCAGTTACTCCTTATCACTACATTCCATCCTCAGAGAGATGGGAAGACAGAGCGGACCATCCAGATGTTAGAAGACATGTTGTGGGAATGTGTTTTGGACTTCGGAGGATCGTGGGTATGACACATTCTTCTGGTATAGTTTTCTTACAACAATATCTATCACTCTACCATTGGCATGATTCCATTTTAAGACTTATACGGAAGACCGTGTCGTTCACCCATGTGTTGGAAAAAGGTTGGGGAGGCAGGTGCTCTTGGCCCAGAGATAGTGCAGAGCCTGACCGAGAAGGTCCAGCTCGTGTGGTAGATGATGAAGGTAGATTAGGACCAACAAAATTCATATTCCGATCGCAAGAGGAGGCCCCTAGAGTCCGAGTTGGAGACCACATGTTCTTGAAGGTCCCCCCACGATGTGGGTAGCGGAGGTTCGGTAGAGGGAGCATGCTTTCTCCCAGGTTCATCAGACCTTTTGACGTGTTGGGGTGATTAGGTGAGGTAGCATATCAGGCAACATTTCCACCTCGGCTAGAGAGGATCCATGATGTATTCCACATCTCTCAACGATGTAGGTATCTACACGATGACTCCCATGTCATCGATGAGGGAGAGTTGGATATCGAGGACGATTCAGCGTTCGTGGAGAGACCAGTGATGATCAAGGATCGTGAGGAGAAAGTGATGCGAGGATGAACCACCCCCTTGGTTTGTGTGTAGTGGAGGCATAGTGGCCTCAAGGAGAGTACTTGGGAGTAGGAGGCACATATGTGTGCCCTATACCTGGAGTTGTTTTCAGTTGCTGTTTTGAGTTTCTTCTGTGTTTTCTATGTGCCTCAATTGATGTAATGCTTGAACTTGTTTTCAATTATATGAGTTGTGTTCCTTGTTCTATGAATTTTTGTGAAAGGTCCTGATAGGTGGGGAGGGGAGAAACTAATTACTAGTCAAGATGCATTAATTTATATGTGATTAAACCCGTGAGGGCAAGTCAGTGTCGCCCAAAGTGGATAGTATCTTGACATGGAGGATGAAGATCACTAATCGATAGGTCAGGACAGTGTTATCTTTAGGGTTGATCGAGATGATGTCTATTGGGGAGAAGTTCTTAGATGTTGAGGGTTTTTTCTAGATTTCGAAAAACATTAGGTGGTTTACCCTTGAGAGGTATCTTATAGAGTGGTTGTTCCAACCCCTCCTTTCCCCTAGTTTAGTTTTGAATTTTCGTGGAAAATAATGTTTTGATAGGTATCTGATGTAATAGGCCAGACCTTTCTGCACTATTACTTTGTCAAATTTGGGTGTTTGGAGTGTCCTCGACCCCATCGGCGAGTCACGAGGTGATCGGTGTTGGTGGCGGGGAGTCGTTGTGGGTGTCACCGATCAAACTCGTCGATTAGTGACCTACCGATCGGACTCCCCGATCAGTGACCCACCGATCGGTCTCACTGATCGAACTCACCGGTCGAACTCACCGATTAGTGACTCACCAATCAGTTTCACCAATCAGACTCATAAATCAGTGACTCACTGATTGGACTCACCGATCGGTGACCCACCGATTGGTCTGACCGATCAGACTCACCGATCAGTGACTCACTGATCGGTCTCACCCATTAGACTCACCGATCAGTCTCATAGATCAGACTCACCAATCGGAATCACTGATCGGTCTGATCAATCGGTCTCACCCAAATGGTGCCACCAAGGATGCCTCAGGTTTATTCTCCCAGTTTCTTCCTATAATGCATGTTGTAAGCATTTTTCACCTTTTTAAAGTATTTTAAGGTGGTTTTAAGGCCCGTAAAAGATGGTTTAGATCCCCTAAGAGTAGGGAGGCCCTTGAAGTACCAAAATGTGTGTCGATTACCCTCCTTTCACATTCCCATGATGCCCCTATTAAACGTTTTTTTCATTAAATAAAATCTATATTGACAGTAGATATATCTCCACTATTTCTAAGAGAATTAATGAATATCATTTTATTCCAATGTGTGAAACTTCCTGGCCATGTGGTCAAAAACCCATTCGAGTTTCAAGCACTTCAATATTTGTACACCTCGAAAGGCTTAGACCGGGCCTTTATCGCATGATAGCTTCTTCCTCAGTCTCATTTGTTCTCTTTTGATACACTTGGAGCCCCTATTTCAGATATGAATCGTGTTCCCTTGTTGGATCCTTTCTCGCTTAGCCTTGGAGCCTTTGTGGAGTTTTTCCTACTGCTCCCGCGACCACATTTCTTGGTGCGAGGAGTAATGTCAATCTTTGATCATCCAATAAGGGGTTATTTACATTTTTTCTACTTCTTGTGCATCATGCGGGGTGGGCCTAGTGGTGTTTTTGTGATTACAGAAGGATCAAAGGGTTAATAAATGAAATATAATCATGCTCTTATAATAACCAATGGGGGATGAGGAGGCTTGTCCTTTTTTTTCATTGTTATTTTTTCCTGTCATCCTTGATCCTGTTATAACTTGTTTCACCCTACGGGCTTCTAAAAATCACAGCCGTTGGTGGCCTTTCTTTGCATCGTGTGATGCTTATCTTTCTGTAAAATCCTTTGTTTGAATGGTTGAAACTTGAAACTGGTTATATACGTACAGTTGGATAATTAATTGGATGTCTGATAAAGTATATCCCTTCTATGGTCACCCTTGTTAAAAAAGTGTAATTAATTAATAGTACTACCTAAATCTTAATATGTTCTATTTGGTGACTATATGATGTGCGATGTGTGCTATGTGCGGGGTGTTGTTTGGGTCTTATGTTCTGTGTGGGATGTTTGAGCAGTAGGGTTGTGGTCTGCCTTTGGATGCAGGTTGTTTTTGGGTTGGATGGAATTTTGGGAAATGGGAGTACTGGTGGTTGGTTTGTGTCTGTGGGATGGCGTGGTGTAGTGGGACTCCAAGAGATTGGATTCTCTTGTGTAGTGGGACTGTGTGTTTTCTTTCATGCTATAATAAGTTGTTCTTAGAATTGGCTAGTAGTGCGGGATTAATTTAAAGAGAACTCCTAATTGAATAAATAATGACAAGTGGATAATGAATAAAGGGGTTGGGATTTTGTTTTCCTTTGTGACTATTCATATGGTTCAGCATATATGGGTAGAAGAAACATGGTCAACATTCTATTTGTTTGGAAACTCATAGGTTGGGCTCAGTGCTTGGTTTCCTATATATGTATAGATTGTAGTTTTATGTGTTTCTATTTCACCCAACCCTTGATGAGCAATATGTGCCGAAAACCCCCATCCTATTGGGGAGGGTGTCTTCCCAACATTCCAGTGGGAGGATGGATGGTTGGCTCACTGACCTTCACCCCCACCCCTATTCCCGGTGTTGTACAGCTCGAGGTTCGAGCAGGCTGTTATGGCTTGAGGATCACTTTAGCCCAAGATTATTTGGGTAGGTATGTTGTGAGGCCCAGGTGTTTGAGAGCATATTTTCATTTACCAAGTAACTTCAGGATGAGGCCCAGGTGTCTTTGGGAATGTTCTGTGGTTTTTGAGAAGCCCAAGTTTTTGTGGGTCAGTTTTGGCAGTGGGACTACGTGGTTGGGGCCCAGGTGTCTGCGGGTAGGTTGTGGCAGTGGGACTGCAGCAGTGGGACTGCATATATGGAAGAGGGGTTGGATCAAGATGTTATCCATTATGGGATGAACAGTAACCAGTGGGAAGTGGTGTAGGGTACTTGAATATTGATGTGATTATACATTACTTACATGACTTGTGTTACTTGGTGAGTGTGCCTTGGTGAGGCTGGGTGGATAGTTTGCCTTAGTAGGTACCTTTGGTTTCTGCTGTTTTCACAGAGACAATAGTATATTCCCCCACTTGTGCATGAGTTACTTTTTTTCCCTACTAAGTATACTTTTATGCTCACACTACATATATAAAATTGTTTTTAGGTTTCCAGGAGGACTTTGAGGACCATGCTGGATTTAACTAGCTCGGTCCTTGGAACCGTCGCTGTCACTGTTTAGTTTAATTTCTTTCGGTACTTTAATTTGGTGTTTTTTGTACTTTTTATCTGTTAATTTTGAACATTCATGTGGGAATGGTTCATTTTTTTCTTTGATTTTAATTTTAGAGTTGGTGTTTCTTTGGAATATCACCTTATCTCCTGATCTTGTTCTATAAAAAAGGTAAATGGATTCCATCTTGTACGAGTTATCAAACACTTGGTTCTAGTCGCCACCTTGGGGCCTATTGAAGGTGGGACTTGGGGTTCATTATCCCTCTTCTCACATTTCTGGCCCAGGAGGGGTACACTCTGTGGGGAGTGGCTCGTGCCATTCATAATATAAATTATGATAATCCTACCACTATAACTATCCAAGATGTCATGTTTTGATAGTGGAAAAATCGAATACACTTGAGGATATCATCTATTGAGAAGTCTTAGTCAAAGAGGTGGTGTCGTATATATCATCATAATAGCACAACAAATACTTGGTAGGCCCGAAAACTAAAGCCATATGTCATCATAAGCATGATATTATCATGTGAGAGATAACAAGTTTGGTTAGAAATTTGGATCTAGTGAATGTGGGTGTATTGTAGTTGGGGTGCCCTATACCCAACTAAAAAATACATTTTGATTACCATATCAGTTATATAGTGATATATGAAAGATTTATACTTACCATAATAGTGTTCATATTTCTACATCTACTATTTATATCATAATCTACATAGATTACCTATCATATGAAAATGTTATATCAGTTCCCATGCTTTAATGAGAACCTAGGGACACCATGATAGTAATCTGAAACTAATGTTATATAGTACAAAGACATCATAATGACATGACATAGATGATGTGGGACTATGAGGTGTTGCTGGATCATAATTATTGAGAGTTCTTCCCTTGAAGTTCACACTTTTTGATCTCTATTATATGAGATCATGAGGACTAATCCACCAATAGGAACACAACATGATTCATGTGACATTTTTAATTCATATATGTGAACATGTGTAATGGTCTATTTACATGATATTATCATTAGTGTATGCTATTTGATCATGTATTTTGATGCAAGATGAAATCTATAACATTAATTTCATTGAGAGGTAGCTTTCGCTGGGTATGTCATTAGTGGTATTACATAGATTGAATAATCAAGATAAAATTTGTCTCTTCTAAAAGGAAGTGATATATTGGGCCTAGTTTTGATCGTAGTACCTTCACTAAATCTATGGCCATAGTAAAATGAAGGTAATTATGTCCCGTGAGGTCAATGAAAAATAAAGTATAAAAGGATGATGACATAATGTGTGTGTCTAATTGTATGAGATATCACAAGATAGAGATTATATTACATGATGTGTGCCTTTAGGAAAGGTTTTCATTATAATGACTTTTCCTTATCTCTTTAGGGTCCTTGATGAGTTTCTTGATTCCACTCCTAGTCTGTGAATATTATTCACTTCTATCAAGATTAGGTCCCAGAGGATCACGCACTAAGTGTATTTAAATGCCTAGCATATTTTGATGAATAAAAGTTTAGGACATGGTGGGCCCCACCAAAGGTCCTGGGTTAATTTATGAGAATATAATATCACCATATATAAATAAATTCGTATTATTATATTTTAGAATAATTAGTATTGAATTTATTTATTAAATTTATTCACAAAATATTAAGTGAATACATGGAAAAAATATTATACGACTGGATATTATTTTAATATTTATGGTTTATATAATATTTTCTGGAATGACATTTCTAGTCAATGGCTCAATTTTATCATGTAATATATTTATTATATTATAAGTAAGGGATAAAAATACCAATGACATTTATGATACAGTTAGTTAGTCATAATAGGTCATTTGTGGATTAATTAGTGAGAATTAAATATTTGGGGGTTAGGGAGCCACTTTTGGGTATTTTATTAACTAACTATATAAAGGAGGAGGAGAATATCTCATGGAAACCATTTAATGTCCATCATTTGAGTGAATCTCTCCTCTCTCTAGCTTCCTAAAGAGAGTAGCACTCAATTCAAGTAACTAGACTAAGCTCTCCTTCACGGATCGAAGGAACATCAATTCAGTGATCATTGGGTCATTGAAGGCATCATGGAATATTAACACTAAAACCCATAATTTTATAAACTACATTCTTGTGGACATTAAAAGCACATGTAGATGATCTATATGGATTCAAATTTGGTTCCTCTGAGCAATAGAATATAGCAACGCAAAATTGATGAACATGGCTTCAAATTAATCAAGGAAAATTTTGATTTAATATTTATGCTTAAAATTATTCACATGATATCGTCACTAATTGTAACAAAAAGCACTTCACTGGTGAAAAAGTTGTTACGTTGACCTCTGATAAAAAAATTTAAATCCCCAACCCACCTGCGTCCCTAGTGTGCCCCGATAACTTCATTCATGGATTTTTAATATGAGTCATAAGTAGCTTTAGTTGCATTATATCATTCTTTTCTAGTAGTTTTAGGTTTTATATATTGATCTTTAATATATCCCAAGAAATCAAAACCCATTTTTCAAGATGAATTATCATATTTATTTTCCACTGATCATTATTTAAACCATTAAAATAAGGATGTCTGTTTGTAGCATAACCTTCAAATGTAGAATCCATAAGTACTAATTATATAAGAAAATAAATTAAAAATATTTTGATAAAATTTAATCAAGGTAAAAGGTAAGAAAATGGAAGGAAAAAAATCCCTATGATGCCAAATTTTGGACAGAGTGGAGTACTCAAGAGTGTGGCGAAATGAGTATCAAATAAAAATTTCAATTTAAAAACTATTTTAAAAAAATTAATCCTGTTTTGAAAATGGAACAGTCCACTAAAATTTTATTAATATATAATTTTATATTTTCAAAAGGTTTATTAAGGGTTCGACCACCATCTAATTAAAACAAATTCTAAATTAACTTTAACTTTTGAAACAAATCTAATCATACCATAATGAATATATAAAATACTAATTAAAGATAAATATCAAAGTAATGTGTTTATATATATGTTTTGAAAACTAATTTTTTTGTTTTAAAATAAAGTGAAGAGAAAAACGAATCACATAGTGTAAATAAAAATAATATTTTCCATCTCAAGCTGAAACCTAATCCTCACCACTTGACAGTCATCCACTAAAAAGAACATTTATAAAATAATATATTTCATCCAGAACATGTATCAGGTTTTTAGATACTACTATGAAAAAATAATTCCAGACTACTCACAATGTATTCCAATGTTATTCATGGGAATTAAGTGATAAAAGAATTATGAAGAGAGTGTCATAGTACTCTAAAATACAATATTTGAGATTGTTCTAAAGAAATATACAATTAAAACAAGAAAAACATGAATTTAAATAAAAATATAAGAATAATGAAAGAGTATACAAGTGATCATGTAGTTATTATTTCTCTAATAAAGTAATAGATGATTAGGAATGATATTCTTCTTATTTTGGATTGTCTTTAAATATGTCCTTGAAGTTTCTTTGAATTATCTTCATAAGTTTTCTATTTTTCATGAAAAAATAGAGTGTTGTATGCAACACTGGAAAATCTTATATCTTTTTAGGAATCACATCCATCATATTAGAATATGGGATAAAGTAATCAACCAACATATGTTCATAAAGGGTTCCTCTAATTCTATAGTTTTTTTTAAAATATCCAATTATCCGTTGTAAGATAATAACAAAATTAGTGAATTCCTCATACTGAGCAATAACTATAACTATGTGTTCAATGCATGTATATAGTTGTTTAATGAATAATAATTCATAAATACATGTACCTATAGTTTTCATTAAATCCCATAAACTATCCATTGGAATAAATAATTTGAATTCATTTCCATGTAGCTATGTTATCAAAACTTCAATTGGAGAACTACTACAAAAACGGGCAAGGGAAGCACCCCCTTATATCAGCGCTAATCAAAACCGCTGATAAAGGTTACCCTATATGAGCGCTAAAATTTTAGCACTGATAAAGGAGTTCTTTATTAGTACTTTTCTAGCGCTGATATATGGCCTCTTTATTAGCGCTAGAAAAGCGCTGATAATGAAACCCTGTATCAGCGCTACAATTTTAGCACTAATATAGGGAGTCTTTTTCAGCGCTTTTATAGCGCTAATAAAGAGAACATATATCAGTGCTAGAAAAGCACTGATAAAGAAATCCTTTATCAACGCTAAAATTTTAGCACTGATACAGGGTAACCTTTATCAGTGAAAAAATAGTGCTGATAAAGAGGCCATATATCAGCGCTAGAAAAGCGCTGATAAAGACTCCCTGTATCATCGATAAAATTTTAGCGCTCATAAAACCTTAGTGCATTTTTTTATAAAGTCAGTCGCACAGTGACCTCGTTTTATCACGACCTAAAGCTCTCGCGGTACTGGAACTCTACGACTCCCCTCTGCCTCCCGCTGAGATCACATTGTCGGACCTCCGCTGCCCTCGCTACTCATTTCCGGACCTCTTCCTCCCATTGAGTTCGCATTGCCGGACCTCCGCCGCCCTCGAGCTTTAGTTTTCCGGACCTCCGCCGCCCGCAACGCTTTCAAGATTCGGTTTACAGGACCTCCTTTGAGGCATGTTTTCCAAATCTTTTTTCAATATTTTTCTCCTCTCCGATTTTTATATCATTTTTTTACATGCTTTTTTATTCTATGGGTGAGTATTATGGATTGACCGATTGAAGAAAATGGACCATACTTGATGGAAAATGATTTAAAGAGGATGATTCACATGTGTTTACTAATTTTCATTATATTTCTCAAGAACATGGGGCTTGTTTACTTTTATTGTTGAAAATCATCATAGTTTTTTGGTGGGGTTGTTTGAGAAGTTTTTTATTAGTTTGGTTGTGATAGATTCCATTGGGGGAAAATGTGGGATGGTTGAGGTGGTAAATTGTGGGGTGGGGAAGTATCAACCTTTCCATTGTTAAAAAGATGTAATGAGTGGGTTATTATGGGAGACGACATCGTTAGTTGATATGGGTTTTCCTTTTAGTTTCCCAGTGACATAGAATATAGTTGTTAATGATGAAATAGAAAAGGGTTTGGTGGGAATTGAATAACTTCATGGATAAAAATGAAATAGTGGCTATAAAACTATGCTCACCCCCTACGCGATGAGTGTATCAGGTGGTTCACTCTTCTAAAATTCAAATATATGAGTTCCTTTACCGAGATATAAACCTATGACCACTCTTAATTAAGGAAACATCCAACTCTATGTGATAATCCTAGGTTTCCTTAGGTGATGAGAATATGAAGTCTTTATGTTATGGGAATATGAGATCTTCTTTATCTCCCAAATAATGTTCCCTTGATTATACCTCATGATATTATAAATAGATTCATTAGGGGATATGCCTAAGAATCCCCTAAGTGATGATCATAAGATCTCTTATTCATCTCCTAGGTAATAATCCTATGATTATACCTCACATGAGGAGCATGATATTCTTGAGGCGATGTGCCAAAGAATCCCCTATGTGATGAGAATAGGATCTTTGAACACTTCCCTTAGTAGATGATCTTATGTTCTTACTTCATGTGATAAGAACATGATTCATTAGTTGATGAATATAGAAATCCTTATGTGGTATGAATATATTTTTTTAACCAAATTGGTATAGATTCCCCACGTGAAAAATGTGATCCACCTTGTGTAATGAGCCCAAATATCCCATTCAAATGGGCCTTATTCTATGGGAACCAGACATATTAGGCCATACTCTAAATGAAAACATTCCCAAACATAGAGGACCATATTCACTTAGTTGTCCATACTCCTACTAGTTGAAAAGACCCTATACCACATAGAGTCATATTTTTTGTGAATCCAAAATACACTCATTAGGATATATCCCCTTTTAGTTAGACCAAAAATGTCTTATCACACATATTTACCATACTAACTTTCACTTGGTATCATTCAAAAAATCATATATACAACTTGATGTTAAACTATATCAATTATTTATTATTAGACGTACATTTCACATGGTTGTGATAAATACCATCGGCGCATTCACTAACCCATGACATGTTGGAGGATGGTTTTAGGGGGTCACTAGACTATAATCTACTAATCAATAGATGGTTCTAAATTGGTATAGGCCATGAAATAGTGTTATCAATGAATTTTATTAGGAGATATTATGGGGTTTGATGTCAGGAACATTTGAGGATTTAAATGGCTTGGTTTAGAAAGTATTTCATTTGAATTCATTGGTATGTTTTGGGTGTACCTTTGATTAGGTTTAAAATTATGCTCTTAGTGGTTCTTCATGGTTAGTGGTTGTAGTCTCTTATTTGGGTGAAGGGATGTGTTCTTAGTATTTTTCCATCTTATGATGTTCTTCATGTTTAGTGGTTGTAGTCTCTTATTTGGAGATGTATGATGTTCTTGGTGAGGGCCACTATCTAGCTAGTGGTGTCGTAGTATATGAGAAAGCATCGATGTAGTTGGAGATGTATGATGTTCTTCATTTGAGCAGACTCATTCAGATTCCAAGTGGGTGTTTCTATACTATATCTTCTTTTTGGGATTCATGTGTTTCATGAATACATATTTTATCCATTTGAAGTTGGTTAGACATGTTTTGATCATTTTGAAGCACAAAATAACCCTATTAATGAAAATAATATATGGAATGGATGGAATATTGTTTTGAATTAACCTTTTTCATTGAAATAAATTAGGTTTCCTTCTAGGAAACATGAAATCCACTAACCTATTCTCAAATACCATGTATTTACATCTTGTTTGGGGTATTTTGATTCACTCCCCCCATTTGGTTTCCATTTTTTCTTGGCATGATCATCAGGAACGGTTTCACTTCCACCATCAGTGAGTATTTAGGCATGATGAATAAATACTAATGGTTAGGCTCTATTAATCTCCATTTTTATAAGTAAGTGGTTCTTTTCTACTTTATTTGGAATTCTTGTTTTGTGTACTTGAACCATAAATACTAATATTTGATATTCTAATAGGATGGAGATGAATAAAGATTGGATGGATGCTAATCGTTTAACAATAGAGTACGAGAACTGAGTAAAAGAGTTCATCATGTTTGAAAAGGATCCTTCTCAAATCCTTTGTCCATGTTTATGTTGTTTTTATTATATACTACTTACTCCAGAGGAGTTGGAAGAACATTTGATATGTCATGGAATAGATCGGAGTTATAAATGTTGGAATAAATATGGAGAAAAAGAGAATGTAGCTACTGGCTGGGATAAAACTGTGGTTTATGGATCATCAGATATGAATACAAATATGGATAATTAAGAAGACCGTATGGAGGATGTGATTACAGATTTCAATGATGATGAAGATCATATTGAGGAAATGACAAAGACAATTCAAGATGAAATCCGTGATTGCCCAAAATTGTTTGAGAAGTTAAAGAGTTGTGCAAAGATGCCATTGTATGCTGCATGCACTAGGTATACAAAATTGTCATCTGTACTAAAGTAGTATAAATTGAAAGTAGGAAACGGATGGAGTGATGTCATTTTTACGAAGCTACTTGCTCTCTTGAATTACATACTCTCGGAAGATAATGAGCTCCCAAGCCGGACATATGAAGCTAGAAGAATGCTACGCTCGATGGGAATGATTTCTGAAAGAATACATGCCTGCCCGAAAGACTGTATATTGTTTCTCAAAGAGAACAAATCACTTAAAGAATTCCCAAAGTGTGGTGCTTCTTGATACAAGAAAGATAAATCCAATCCTACAAAAGTTGTATGGTACTTTCCAATCATTCCAAGGTTTAGGCGTCTATATAGAAGTGAAGAAACTGGAAGACAATTGTCGTGGCATGAAGATAAATGAAATAAAGATGAGTTATTACATCATCCGACCGACTCTCCTCAATGGAAGAAAATTGATCACTAGTATCCTGAATTTGAAAAAGAGCCGAGAAACCTTCATCATGCGTTATCTACATATGGAGTGAATCCTTTTGGTTTTCAAACCAGCACTCATAGTATATTGCCTGTTATGTTGGTAAATTGTAACTTGCCACCCTAGTTATGCAAGAATTGGAAATTCATCACGTTATCTATGATTATATCCAGACCAAAACAACCAGGTAATGATATTGATGTTTATCTGGCTCATTTGATCGAGGATTTTATGTTATTGTGGGACTCATTTGTAATGTTGTATGATGCTTATAAAAGTGAATACTTCACGTTGAGAGCGATGTTGTATGGGACAATAAATGATTTCCCTGCTTGTGGAAATTTTTCAAGCTATAGCATTAAAGGAACTAAAGGGTGTCCTGTGTGCAAGGAAGATATAGAATCAATTAGCTTGAAACATTCATCGAAATCTGTGTTTCTAGGACATCGTAGATTTCTACCTCATCGACATAAGTACCGATCTTGGACGACATCATTCAATGGAAGTTCAGAAAAACAAGCAACACCATCTCCACAAACAGGTGATCATCTTTTCAAGAAAGTAAATGATTTGGACACTATTTTTGGTAAACCATTTTCGAAAAACCTTATGAAAATTAGTTGGAAAAAGAGATTAGTTTTTTTTTGAATTACCATACTGGAATTGTTTGTACGTCAGAAATTTTCTTGATGTGATGCATGTGGGAAAACATTTATGTGACAGTGTTATCGGAACATTGCTAAATGCCCCTGGAAAAACTAAATATGGAATTAAGGCAAGGTTGGACATGGTTGACATGGGAATAAGAGAAGAGTTGGCTCCTGTGATGGGTGAAAATCGAATGTTTCTTCCTCCATCTTCTTATACTCTTTCTAGGGCAGAGAGATATCAGTTTTGCAACCTCTTCAATGATGTAAAGGTTCCAGAGGGGTACTCATAAAATATCGAGAACATTGTTTCAATGAATGATTTGAAGTTAAAAGGTATGAAATCACATAATTTCCATGTTTTGATGCAAGATCTAATTCCTATAGCATTAGGTTACATTTTACCCAAGAATGTTCGTCATACGTTAACCAAACATTGTTTCATTTTCAAAGTTATATGTACCAAAGTTCTAGACCTGGGGAAATTTCCAGCTATGGAAAAAGAAATTTTCATCATATTATGTGAATTGGAAATGTTCTTCCCACCAACATTCTTTGATATGATGGTTCATTTGATGATTCACTTGGTGAGAGAGATTCGACTTTGTGGTCCTGTGCACTATATATGGATGTATCATGTTGAATGGTATATGAAGATTTTGAAAGGGTATGTCAAAAATCAAAGTTGGCCATATGGTTGTATAGTGGAGCGATATATTGTTGAGGAAGCCATTGAATTTTGTACTGAATACCTTTCTAATGTGGAAAGCATTGGTCTCCTAAAATCTCATCACACTGGACGCATTGAGAGTGAGGGAATTTCTGAAATAGAAGTTATGACAATAAATATTACAGATCGGGAGCAGGCCCATCTTTATGTTTTGCATAACAGTTGGGAGGTTGCTCCATATATTAAAACTCGCAAAGAAATTATTAGGCAGTTGAATCCCTTGAGGGCTGAAAAATGGTTATCAGATACACATAATCACTAGTTTATAAGATGGTTTCAGGACTATATTTTTAAGTAGCTGGATGAAAATACGAATTCAATTTCAGAACGTCTTCGATGGCTAGCCGCTGGACCAAGTATGTATGTATTATCTTACAGTGGTTATGTAATTAATGGTTATACATTCTATACAGATGAACATGATGAAGATAGTACCATGAAAAATAGTGGAGTTACACTAGTGGCTGAAGCGATACATGTTTGTGGTAGTAAGGACAGAAATCCAATTTATGAAAATATGTCATAATTTGGCATTATCAAACTAATATGGGAGTTGGATTATACGACATTCCATTTGATGATTTTTTAATGCAAATGTTTTGATAACAACAATGGTGTTAAAATAGATGAATGGGGATTTGTGAAAGTTGATTTTAGTAAAGAAGGGTACAAAGACGAATAGTTTATAATGACATAACAAGCGGTACAAGTTTTTTATGTTCCAGATCCCACAAACTGAAAGTGGTCGATTGTTCTGTTATCGTCCAAAACTACTGAAGGTTCCAATGAAAATTCAGTTTAGGACGATCCTTTTAGTGGTATGTCGCAATCATTTCAGAGCGGTCTCAATGCAGATGATGTTTTGTATGTTATAGGAGACCACAATGAATGGATTTGGATAGTCTATAGAGGTGTGAAATCCCTTCAACCTTTAGAAAAAAGAAACTAAGTTCAGTAAATAGGTTATATTTTTTTTGTAATATAGATCTTGTTATCTCATGTTATTATCTTAACATTACTAAATTTATGTAATCTGAATTAACTGTTCAACCACTTTTATAGATAATGACTTCTTCACATTATGATGCTCCTAACCTTGAGGCTGAACAAGTCTCTCAAGAAGCTGCTACTGCGGCAGCTGCTGCTCCTGTAGCTCATGTTGCCGCCGTTGTTGCTCCTACTGCTCCTGCAGCTCATGTTGCTGCTGCTGTTTCTCCTGTTGCGGTTCCGGTTGCTCCTGATGCTCCTCCTGCTACGACTCCTGCTACTGCTGCTCCTCCTACTGCTCCTCCTCCTGCTCCTCCTTCTGTGGCTCCTTCTGCTCTTAGTGTTGAGGTCAAACAACCATCAACACAAGTCGTTGATACCATTCTAGATAAACTTATAGTTTATATCGATATCGATGAAATGGTCGGGAATGAAGGACCAGCGTCACATAAATCATAGGTGCATCATAGTTTGACGGTGTTATCCAAAATTCCTAAGGCGAAAAGAAAAGGCATCAAATTGTAAGTCGGATGGAATGCACAAGGCCAACATGTAAATCCCAACAAGGCTATGTTTAGCAGCTACATTGGAGTTGTCACTCGGAAACACGTGCTGATTGACATAGATTCATGGCACCATATTGTGTCTGGGCTGAAGGCTGTGATCTGGGAAGAAATTAAGGTAACATTATGAATTTATTTATTTAATTTACTAGTAAATAAAATAATGAAACAATGACTTACTCTTCTCAATCTCTTGAAGAGTACATTTATAGTAGATGATTCACACAAGGATTATGTACTAAGGCTTGCAGGAAATATTCATCGAGGTTTTCACACTATTTTAACAAGATGTCACCTAAAAGATTCTAAAGGTAAAATAAACCCACACCCACCCATTTTCTACGCTCACATGATATCCCAAGAAGCATGGGATGCATTTATTGGCCGCCGTGGGGATGAGATGTTTCAGGTACATTGTGAGTGATAATACGTTGTTTGAGGATACCTGTATTCATCACTTTGATTGTCAATATTTCATTTATGAAACAGAAACTCTGTACTGAAAATAAGAAACGTGCTTCAAAACCAACATACCCCTATCGTAAAGCAAGGATGGGGTACGCTTCATTAGAAAAAAAAATGGTATGTATTTTAAATTTACAATAATATTGTTAGGTGCCAATAAACAACATCATAATTATTTTTCTATGTTTATATGTATATTGATGAGTCTAAAACCAAATGCACTTCCATCCCATGTCATGTTCTATGGAAGGAGGCATGTGTGAACAAAGATGGTAAGTTAGTAGATGAGAACACAGAGAAAGTACGGGAAATATGTGTAAGTATGACACGACGATAAAATAATTTGTTTAAAATTGCTATTACATAAAAAATAATTAGTTATTTTCTTATATCCAACAGTCACAGGAATTAGCTACTCCTGTAGCTGATACAGACCTATTATCGACGGCTTTGAAGCAGCCAGAAAAATATGGTCGTGTCAAAGGTGCAGGGTTTGGGGTGACACCCCGAGTATATTTTGAGAAGAAGAAAAAAATGGATGATATAGAAGAAAAATTGGAACAAATGACTGAACAAATAGCAAACCTTGAAGAACAATTGCAATGGTAGGGAGAGTTGCTAGAAACTTTTATGGGTGGGAAGAAAAGGGAAGACACAACTCAAGAACAACATCCGCATGAATATCCCGCCCCATTCCCCACCAGCTTTGAGGCAAGCTATTCGCCTCAAAGAACTGTCTTAGTCGTGGTAATCAATATTCTAATAATTGTTCCCCTGAAATATGAATCAAACAAACACTGATAATTTTTATGTACTCATCTTCTACTAGGTTATAATGATTGTGATTTATATCTGTCAACACCCACCTATCACATTGTAGCAAGGGCTATAGTGTTCAATATCCTAGATGCCACATTGCATAATAGGCCACTTCCGAAAGATCATCTGAAAGTGACGATTACTGTAGCTCATGAGCCAAAGGCAGAGCTACCTATTACACTTGATGACGATGATATTCATACTGTCTAAAAGGCTATTGGGATACTCATTGCATGGCTGTCACAACTTGTAAGAGTACATGTGGACAAAGAGGTATTTATTTCATTTTCTTTTCAAGATAAACCCTTAACAATTAATGAAAATAGGGTCTGAAACAGTGATTGTTGTTATAGAAGGAGAAAGGGAAGGGGGTGACAAACGTCGGCTCAAAACCATCTAAAGGATCGACCAACCGATCCCAAGGAGCTACTGAAAACACAATAACACCACATATTCTCTTTCCACATTTACTAGCATTGAAGATTCATGTGGATATGATGCTAAAGATGGTAATAGTCATATAGTGGTTTTCGAAGAGAATATATACGGAGAGGAAAGTAAAGATTTCGTTGGTGCTGAAAATGTAAATGAAATCCTTGAAATTTTTTGGCTAGGCATCATAGTTTTAAATGTATATATGAGGTTTTTTCCATGAATTTATTTTCCAAAAGCTGATCTAGTGTGAAAATAAGGACTAAATGCATTTTATATTGTTGAAAGTTGCATTTATGAAAAATAATTGAAGGAATATTCCCATGAGCCAAGATTTGGATGGGTTAGTCCTCATATCACATCAACACACCTAACAAAAATAGAGCCATCAAAAAGGAATGAAATAGTGAACGGCTTTCTGAAAACATTTGAACGCAAGATTACAGATGACATACTTTTCCTAATACCAACCATGCAGGGGTAATACTCTACGATTAAAGCATATCAATTATATTTCACTTCTTTTATTACTTATTCCTTTTTGTGTTTTTAGGAAACATTGGTTGCTAATTGCGGTCAACTTGGATACTCTGAAGATTTATTTTCTGGATTCAAAGCAAGGATATCCATCAAACCGACCCCACATGATGGAGTTTGTGAATCTATAAGACACTAAATCTTACATTTTAGGTCTAAACAACAAGTAATATAATTTATATTATCTTTTACTGATAGGACAGTGTATCATTATTGTCTAAAAAAAGGAATGCGGCCAGGAGCTAAGCATAAGGAGGCGTGCATGTACTACGTCTGGACAAATATCAGGGTATATATAATAAAATTTTACTATCCAAACACATCTCATCACAAGTTACTTATTCTCCTAATGATCAATTTTTTTGCAATGTCCAAAACAAACAAATGATAATGATTGCGGTTATTATGTTTGTAAATTTATGAAAGAGATCATTTTTCATCAGCAAACTAGCATCCCTAAAGAGGTATTTTTTAAAACAACTACTAGTTCATTTATGTTATTTATTAATTCTTTATTTTTTTATTTTGTAGTACTACTATGACTTCCGAAAAGCCTCATACTCACAAGACGATATAGATTTGTTCAGAAACTAGTGGTCTGCATACCTGATGGAAGATTTTACACCAATACAATGAAGATCTGACTTGGGGACATGTACAATTTGTGGTCATTTTTGAGAGGGGTTAAGGGGATCAAAAGATGAAACATTGTTGTATGTAAATGTTCGTAGGAAAAATGTAATTGTTATTAAATAAAACAGCCTTTATCCAATGATTCATTTTCCCATTTTAACAGATGATATGCACCAGAAACATGCAATAATGCTAAACCAATCAAAGGGTCTCTATTTTGTTTAAAATGGATAAGATTTTAAGTGAAAACAACAACTGACCTACGAAAATCTGACCAAATGCATTCGGATTGCATTGATCTTTTATAAGAACGATCCAAGGGTCCTTGGTAACATGTACAAGTCAACCCCTCCTCAATCCAAGGCACGGTGTGGCCGCTATCACTCAAAGGGTCTCTATTTTGTTTAAAATGGACAATATTTGAAGTGAAAACAACAACTGACCAATGGAAATCCGATCAAACGCATTCAGATTGCATTGATCTTTTATAAAAACGATCCAAGGGTCCTTAGTGACATGTAAAAGTCAACCCCTCATCAATCCGAGGCACGGTGTGGCCTCTATCACTCAAAGGGTCTCTATTTTGTTTAAAATGGACAAGATTTTAAGTGAAAACAACAACTGGCCTATGAAAATCTGACCAAACGCATTCTGATTGCATTGATATTTTATAAAAATGATCCAAGGGTCCTTGGTGATGTGTACGAGTCAACCCTGCCTCAATACGAGGCACAGTGTGGCCTCTAGCACTCAAATGCTCTCTATTTAGTTTAAAATGGACATGATTTTTAGTGAAAACAACAACTGACCTACGGAAATCCGACCAAACGCATTCGGATTTCATTGATCTTTTATAAGAACGATCCAAGGGTCCTCGGTGATGTGTACGATAGTTGACCTTTTTAGAGAAGAGTTTCTGGAAGAGTATAAGAGACATGAAGCAATGAATATCATTAGAGTGTTGGAGCAAATGTGGTTGCTACAAATAATGTGGCAATCGGCTTGTGCAACACGGCCTAAGTTACAACTCGGAGGTATTGTACTTTATTTTTTTCTGTAGGGTTTTAGTGTAAAGGCATTTTGGAATGATCATTTCTATTCACTGTCTTTTAGGTTTTTTTGATAGCCTAGGGGAAAGGTCGGGGTCTGTAGACATTGGAGGATATGTCGAAGGGTGATTTTTTGTGTGAATATGTTGGAGAAATGGCCTCTTTTCCCTTCAAGATCCCCGAACCCCGACAGTGATTGGGGTTCAGGGAGATTGAAGGGAAAAGAGGCCATTTGGTTAGATGTTAGATACTATGGAAATGTTGCAAAAATATAGGATGTAATTTCCCATAAAGTCACCCTTTGACACATCCTCCAATGTCTGCAGACCCCACCCTTTCCCCTCAGCTGTCAAAAAAACCTAAAAGACAATTAATAGCAATGATCATTCCAAAATGCATTTACACTAAAACCCTCCTGAAAAAAAAAAGTAAAATACCTACAAGTCGTAATTTAGGCCGCGTTGCACAATCTGATTGCCACATTGTTTGTAGCAACCACATTTTCTACAACACTCAAATGATCTTCATTTCTTCATGTCTCTTATACGCTTCCAGAAACTCTTCTCTAAGAAGGTCAACTATTGTGTACGCATACTCACCTTCAAATTCATGGGTGCAAGTAGAGGGCACGGATGAAGATAAACAATTTCTAAAACAAGTTGACCAACATGAATCATACTCGATGGAAGTAAGATAGAAATTCACATCGACGTTCTTAATGATATTATTTTGATGTATATAGTGAAAGGGTGGTGGATGTTCATTGTTGATATTGTTCGTCTACGAGACTTTCACCTTCTCTTCTCCTCTCGCTATGTCTTGGACATCATGAAATAGCCTTATATCATGTGGGGTAAATTGAGGTTCCTGAGAAACTATGGCACCGCATGATCTTTCATGTCCAGTGCCCTCAGGATTGTTTTTCTAATCAAGTTGCCTCTGATCAATAGTTTCTTGTAAAGGTGGTGCGGCAGCCTCCATGATAGATTGGATGTTGACCAATCCATTTGATGAACACGATGGGATGATAAATCTGACACTAAGATCATCCAATATAGGAAATTTTTCCAATGATTCAGCAAGTGAGGCTAAATTTAAATATATTTCTTCTGTTTCATCAAGTGAGTCAGTTCCTAGTTCCAAAAATCATGCACAAACATCACTCATCAGTTTCCTCAAGTATAAACTTGGGTTCATGGCTTTGTATGATCAAAGAGATCTATCCTCTACTACTTTTACAACCTATGTGGTGCATGTTTCAAATTCCTCCTGGAAAAAGGAACAAATTTGGTGAGTTGTAAGACACATCTATTTGCTGTTTTGAAATGTTAATTATGTTTTGAAAATGGGTTCAATATTTGAGGAAAAGTAGAATTTTCCTTGATTTATGTATGGATGATGGATTCAAATCCATTCCAAGTGGTTTTGATGCAAAGGATGGATTATAACATTGGTTGGTGTTCTCATGTATGTCTAAGCATGGTATGTTAGAAAACATGTTGGGTATGTTGTGGAGTTTTAGTTGGGGTTCTAGTGGTTCTTTCCCGATGATGGAGGTGTTAAACATCAGATGGTGGTGTTTGTGGGAAAAAGCGTATAGTGGGGAGCACCATAGAAATTAAGTGTTCAGTTGATGACATGATCAGAGTTTTGAATTAGATAGTCTTGGGTAAAATCCATCTTGGTGTTTAGATCGGTTGAGTACATTGAGATGAAGGTTGTGGTTGGGTTGTGTTATGGGTGTTTGGGGCAATGTAAGTATTTAGTGGTAACTTTATGTTTTTCATAATGAATAATTAATAGATAAAATTCGGATTGCATTGATATTTTATAAGAATGATCCAAGGGTCCTTGGTGATGTGTACGAGTCAATCCCGCCTCAATCCGAGGCACGGTGTGGCCACTAGCACTCATAGGGTCTCTATTTTGTTTAAAATGGACATGATTTTAAGTTAAAACAACAACTGACCTACGGAAATCTGACCAAACGCATTCTGATTGCATTGATATTTTATAATAATGATCCAAGGGTCCTTGGTGACGTGTACGAGTCAACTACGCCTCAATCCGAGGCACGGTGTGGCTGCTATCACTCAAAGGGTCTCTATTTTTTAAAAAATGGACAAGATTTTGTGTGAAAAAACAACTGACCTAGGGAAATCTGACCAAACGGATTTGGATTGCATTGATATTTTATAAGAACTATCCAAGGGTCCTTGTTGACGTGTAAAAGTCAACACCTCCTCAATCTGAGGCACAGTCTGTCCGCTAGCACTCAAATGGTCTCTATTTTGTTTAAAATGGACAAGATTTTAAGTGAAAACAAGAAATGACCTACGGAAATCTGACCAAACGCATTCGGATTGCATTGATATTTTATAATAATGATCCAAGGGTCCTTGGTGACATGTATGAGTCAACCCTGCCTCAATACGAGGCACGGTGTGGCCTCTAGCACTCAAAGTGTCTCTATTTTGTTTAAAATGGACAAGATTTTAAGTGAAACCCACCACTGACCTACGGAAATCTGACCAAACTCATTCTTATTGCATTTTTAATTTATAAGAACGATCCAAGGGTCCTTGGTGACGTGTACGAGTCAACCCCGCCTTAATTCGAGGCACGGTGTGGCCGCTAGCACTCAAAGGGTCTCTATTTTGTTTCAAATGGACAAGATTTTAAGGGAAAACAACAACTGACCTACAAAAATCTGACCAAACGCATTCTAATTTCATTGATCTTTAATAAGAATGATACAAGGCTACTTGGTGACGTGTACGGGTCAACTCCGCCTCAATATGAGGCACAGTGTGGCCGCTAGCACTCAAAGGGTCTCTATTTTTTTTTAAGTGGACAATATTTTAAGTGAAAACAACCACTGACCTACCGAAATCCGACCAAACGCATTCGGATTGCATTGATCATTTATAAGAACGATCCAAGGGTCATTAGTGATGTGTAATCATCAAACTTGACTCAATCCGAGGCATGGTGTGGCCGCTATCACTCAAAGGGTCTCTATTTTGTTTAAAATGGACAAGATTTTACGTGAAAACAACAACTGACCTACAAAAATCTGACCAAACGCATTCAGATTGAATTGATCATTTATAAGAATGATACAAGGGTCCTTGGTGACATGTACTAGTCAACCCCGCCTAAATCTGAGGCACGGTGTGGCGGCTAGCACTCAAAGGGTCTCTATTTTGATTAAAATGGACTAGATTTTAAGTGAAAACAGCAACTGACCTACGGAAATCCGACCAAACGCATTCGGATTGCATTGATCTTTTAAATGAGGGTTCATGGAATGTGATCTATCAGGGTCCTCATATATATCATGTCATGGTTGGCCTGGTATACTAGGGTGATCATGTGTTTGGGTCTATGATACTTATGGGCTTATATCTGGATGAAAATACTCCCATTTGGGTGGGTGGATATACTTATGGGTATTATTCCTTAAATAAGAATACTATCATAGGGTAGGGATGAAATTTATATAGGTATTATTCCACAAAGGAGAATACAACCATAGGAGTGGGATGATGTTCTTATCGGTAATATGCACTATGTGAAAATAATCCCATAGGGGAGGGCTGAGATGATTATATAGATTATGCATCAAATGAGAATACACCCATATTGGAGGGTTGATATGCTTCTAGGGATTATTATTTGGATGATAATACTCCCATATAGTAAAGAATATATGATTCTTAGTATTATTCCCTAAATAAGGGTACTCCCATAGTATAGGGATGAGATCCTTGTAGGTCTTATGCCTCGGAATTGGAAGACCACATATGGGTGTTCTGAGATACTATTGAGGGTATTCCCTGGATGAGAAAACTCCCATAAGTGGATTTCCATGATGGAGTATAAATAAAACTCACATATTGGAGGTCAATGATAATTATGTATATAGTGGGGAGACCATGGTATATTATATGTTTTGTGTGGTTCCTATGATATACTCAAAGAAACCCTAACATTGGATAAAGTAGGTATGGTTGATCAAGCTTTAATAATTGAGAATCAATGTGTCTTGATGTAGATGGGGTAGGACTTGGTCAAACTATATTTTTATAATGTCTACACGATCCTTGTGAAATGCTTGGTAAAAGTTCATCACTTGGAAAATTAATTTGGGTTTAATCATGGTCTTGGATTTGAGGATCAATGACGATTTTTTTATTAGTTTTATTCCAGTTCTTTCTAAACTAGGTTGTGTATATTTCCTGATCATGCACTTACAATATCCTATTTAAGGTTTAATATTGGGGGTTTATTAATGAGATTCACCCCCCCCCCCAAGTATGTGCACCTCAATGTGTGTACAAACCTTATAACTTCTTTAAGGTTGAGAACATGATGCATAGTGGATAGAGAAAAGTCCAAAGATTTATGTATTGATAAAACACACCCATGTGGAGCCTTAGGATTGAACTGGAAAGACCCCCGTACACCCCCTACCCTCATTGGACAGCCACCCCAAACCCTTGAACAGCCCCCCAAACCCTTGAACAGCCCCCAAACCCCCTGAATTCTGAATTGATTTCTTTAAGTACTTGATTAACTTATAATTTATGTGTTAATGGTGTACGGGTATAATTGTTGTATGGGTATACTTGGTCTAATTTTCTTATGATTTATGAGTTAATTTTGTATGGGTATAGTTTCTTTAATTGGCTTATTGAGATGATGTTTTTTTTTCAGGTGTTCGGGTGTGCTGCTGCAGATTTATTGTAGAAGCAGAGAGGGAATTTATCAGCGCTCTTTTAGCGCTGATAAATTGTGCTTTTATCAGCGCTAAAACAGTGCTGATAAACTGCACCTTTATCAACGCTAAAGCAGCGCTGATAAAAGATATGTTTATCAGTGCTCTTTTAGCGCTGATAAATCTTGCTTTTAACAGCGCTAAAAAGGTGCTGATAAACTACACCTTTATCAGCACTAAAGAAGCGCTGATAAAAGATAATTTTATCAGCGCTAAAGAAGCGCTTGTTTAGCACTGATAAAGGGTTATTTTATCAGTGCTTTTTTAGCGTTGATAATGGGGTACCCCCTTTATCAGCGCCGAGCTTTACAACACTTTTTTAGCGCTGTTAATGCTCGTTTTTAGCCCTGTTAATGCCCATTTGTGTAGTAGTGGAGGTAATAGCTCCATTAGGATGTATCATGTCTAGACTGGCGATATTAGAGAAGAACTGGCTGTAGCACATGTATCCCGGTGGTAGAATCGATGTACTGGTGTTTGCATATCGCTACCGATAGTAGAAGATATGATCTGGTAGCAATGATAGCTGAATAAGTTTGGTGGTAGTGTTTTTTCACTGATGGTAGAAAACAATAACTGACAGCTGCATACATGTTCTTGAGGTAGAAAATCCATACCGATGGTTGCATAAGTGTATTGGTGGTTTCATTGTATGTATAATAAGTGGAATTATGGTAGAACATATCTTTTAATAGTAGCACATGTTAAACTAGCAGTATGAGTTTAAACTAATATAAGGAAAACACAATATTTTCATATGTTTCATAAGTGTAAGAAAAAAGTAGGATAAGGGTAAAAAAAGCTTATATATGATGCGTAAGGGTAAAGAAAATTTTATATATGCTACATAAGGTTAAAATAAAAATTTATATATGCACTATAAGGGTAAATAAAATTTTATATACATTGTGTTAGAGTATGGTAAAACTATAGAATGATTAGGAAAAAATAATAATGATTGTATAAAGGTATATAGATCATGGGTAAGGGTTCATAAAATTTATGTAAGAGTAAATAGAACTTGCATAGTAGTAAATATAACTTCACATGAAGGTAGAGTAGAGATTACAATGCTCACATAAGGGTGATTCTAATCTCATGTATGGGTAAACAATATAAAATAATTACATATAGGTAAAAATAAAAATTAATAAAGGAAATACTATTTTTGAACATTAGATCAATGAATTTCTATAATGAGCCAACAAAAACGAATATCATAAAATCAGTGTATGAAAATGGGTGGGAGATTTCATCAATATGAATCAATTAATTCCTCAAATCATGATATATTAATCCAATGTCTATGTTTCATGGTAACCATTAAATTATACATATCACTCATTCAATATTATTAAAATTTAATTATATACCATTCCATATATAAATTCCTATGAAAGTCATGTTTTCTATATAATAAAAGATAGAAAAAATCTAAATGTCAGGCATGCAATTTCTTATTACAATATCATTTTTTTTTTAAAAAAAGTTTAGTGGAAGAATATATAATATAATATAAAACTACCCTTTTAATGAAGCTTATATCAATTGTTCACATCCTCTCTTCAATCTTGTTCTTCTTA
The DNA here is from genome assembly GCA_963277665.1 of Viscum album. NCBI lineage: Eukaryota > Viridiplantae > Streptophyta > Magnoliopsida > Santalales > Viscaceae > Viscum > Viscum album. Next base: position 1,039,280,324 of record OY728134.1, on the reverse strand, counting down.
TTTATAACCTATATAATAAAAATTGGCATTAAATGAAACGTCTGGTTCTATTTTATCTCAAACTAATAAGGAAGTCAACTACATGGAGAGTTACTAAACCTAACTAATTAAATAAAACTATATCATAGAAATCAATTTACAACATTTTTTCCTCTCAAAATCCTTATATTTAATGTCTTTATTCTATACCTTTACCTTGGAGTTAAATAATATGGGAATGAAATAATGTTACCCGGTTTGGTTATACAATTGACATGTAATTCTTCATGTCTGGGGAGTATGTTATCCTTCTCTTCCATTCTCAATACATTACTACGTCTTGTGGTGGGATGTAGCTATTGAAAAATTTTAAATAGAAAAAAATGAAATCAAAATATTAACATTTTTTATAGTTCATCTTCTCCACCATAGCTTCTTCCTCTGTTTTTCTAGTTTGAGTTCTCGAATTTTAGCAAACATCTCCTCTTTTTCTAGTATTGAATGTGTTTCTTTTTAGAGAAATTCTAAGTCATTGCCATGGAAATTTCCTCCTTTACTTCATGTTCATTTTACTCTCAAAATTATATGATGAACCTAGGAATTTTAGTACTAGTATGTTTCATCCTTTCTTATATTATTTCATTGGTTTGATCATCCATAGTCTTCTCTTTGACTTCTTATATGTTCATCATGGACACCCATTCTTCTTCCATTTCTAGAATTTTAGTTATTTCAATGTATATTTATATTTTATTTTATTTTATCTTGTTTATCTTCAATTATATATCTTGAACAACTTCAACATAATGATCCTCTTTTGTATCTATCATTCAATCAATGAGCTTCATCATGTTTTCCTCTTCTTATTATTGTAACAAAATGAGTTAGAGATAAATTTCTTCTTCTTCTTATTTCTTTAATAATGAAAGGGATTCCTGAGGCTCCTATTTCTTCAAGGATTAGAGGTTCATTTTCATTATTTGATATCCTCTTCCAACATTTCTAATTTTATTACTTTAGAGACATTAACTTCCTACACCTATTTATCTTATTTAACAACTTCTTTCTCTACAATCCCTTCCTTATAAATCAAGGTGATGTTAATTATAAGGGAATTTAAATTTGAAATAATTTGAGAATGGTGAGTGGTCAATTATCACTATTCACTGAGTCGAGCCTCATTATTATCCATCCTCTTGTCTGACATTTCAATGTACATCATCAGTAATTTGGTTAGTTTTTCTTTTAAATTATGATCATTAGGTTGTTTAAGGGGTGTTCATTCTAGTAATGTGCATCCTATTAGTCACCTTGGTAGCCTTTAAAATTAGGGTCTCCTCCAAAGGGTTGATAATAGATATTTATTCACTATTGATGTTGGAATTCATTATATCTATAAGAATATGAATCATTCCATCCCATTTCTTGATGTGACCACCCTTTTGAATTCAGTGTTTCCCATGCGATGTGATCCTCCTAGAATCCACTATACAATGATGAAGGTGTAAAATAATAATGATTGGTCTAATAATTGATATTTCACACCACCAACAACAACCAAGTGTATAAAATAGAAAAAATAAATAAATGAAAGAAATACCGACATAAAGAAAAATTAGTAAACAGATTGGAGAGAATAATATATTTTGACATAAGAAATTGTTCTCTAGAGATTAGTTATGTTATTATGCTTTCTAATAATGGTTCTAAAAATTTATATTCTATAAGGAAATCTTTAAATCTTCTAGGTTGATACCAAATGTATACTACACTATAAAACAAATCCCCATGCTTCTAGAAAGTTGTATAGGACATGTGAGTACCGAGTACATTCCCATAGGGAGTAGGGAAGTGCAAAAAAAATTCTTAACTGTGTGTTAGGTCATAAATATCTTTTCAATATCATGGTAAAAATTTTGTTAAATAAAATTACTAAAACTAAAGGAATAAAAGACACTAAACCACAAAAGATATAAAAGAATAAGAGAGAGAAAACTAGTGTCCTAGGGTGGTTTCTCTAAATTAATAAGTTAAAATAACTCAAAAAGTAATTATACTCAGTAGTGTCATGATCATTAATTATATGAAATAGAAACTTATTCAATTACTATCGAAACAACCCTAGCACTATGACCACTTGATCTAAACATCCAGACTAACTAAAGTGCATTTGGTTGAATGAAGAAGAATAAGAATAATCCAATTCAGTGTTCATGAATAAATTATCTATATCATGATTGGTTATGTTTTCTATTACAAAAATAGGTTAATGATTTAATAAAAAATATGATAATCATTTGTCACACCACAATACATCTTGAATAAAATCATCCCACTAGTGAAGCATCAATTATTAAAAGTCATTACACACCCACTTCAACCAAAACTTCTCTCCCCTATGGATCTAGCCAATTATTGTTGGTTGATTTCCAATGAGAAATAAACCAAGTACAATAGTGGAGAGAATAGGGAAGAGATAGTTCACTGAGAATTGAATTAAAATAATAAAATAATATCATAATTATAGATAATAAAATACTACAAAAAAATAAAAAAGAAAACCTATCTATGATTTTCTCCCATGTGTTGAAACCCTAGAGGATTCCTTTATAATTGCTCAAAATCCCTTTCACAAGTTGTTTCCTCCAATAAAATATCTACCAACTTGAGGGAAATTTTGAAGGTATCAGGCATGTAGTGAAATCCAAGAAACCTGGGATTTTAAAATTTTCCATCGATGATCAACATGAACTCATCGATGTCGGTGAATCGCTGCCTGGTATAACCCAAGGATCCCACATTAAGTGTTTCGAGCACAAAATTATAACCATAAATATTTGGTTTGATTCAAATAAACACTCTATGTTTTCTCATCATTGAAAATAAGTGATAAAATAATCTAAATCCTAATTCCTCTAGATTGTACATTTATGATTTAAAAATCTGTGGGAGTGATGATCTCCGAAATCTGAGTGCTAGCACGGAGTTCTGAAAACACCTACGATGCCCTGATGATCACTAAATTTTCTTGCTTGTGATGCATGAGAGGGAGCTCGATATACACTCCTAGATCAAGAGCCCCTCTATCTAGAATTTGGTAGAGAGAAGAACAATAAAAGAGAGAGAGACATGTTATAATGGAAATATCCCCTTTTTCTATATTTATAGCATGTTTAGAAATTACCTGGAAATGTATGCCCGACTCCTGAATAATTAACACACTATATGAACAATATTTTGACTACTAAAATGAGACATAAATATCATTTATTATTATCACCTTCTTGTAATATAATAAATATATTACATGATAATACTAGAGACATTACCTCAACTCATCTTCCTTATAAATATTAAATGAAACTTTAATATTTTAAACTAATATTGGTTCAAATAAAATTTTCCATGTATTTACATTAAAACGTGTAAATACATTTAATACATATAATCACTACTTAATTATTCTTAACTTTAATAATATGGATCTATTTATTCCTTTGGAGATCGAATATCCTTCGACAAATCCCAGACCCTAGTGGTTGGATCCAACATGTCTAATATAACTATTTAACTGAATAGAGAAGATTCTTGAATATGATATTGTGTGTGACCCTCTAAGCCCTTATCTCAGTAGTAGTTAATAATATTCATAGACCAAGAGTATGATCTAGCGACCCATCATGACCCCTAAAGAGATAAGGATAGTCATAGCAATAATAACCAACCTATGAAGATGCACCGTGTAATATAATATCTTTGTCTTTAATATCTCATAAAGAAGAATGCACACCCATGTCATCACCCTTTTCTTAATTTATTATTTTTTGATCTAACTAGTTGGATTTACCCTCGACTACCATTTCCATGGTCCTATTAAGGTACTAGCATCCTAATCATCAAGGTCTGGGATATATTACTTCTGAAACATGAAAGTGATAAATCCTTGCTTGACCATTCAACCAATGTCATACATTCAATGATGCATCCAACCCAAGCTACCACACCATGATTTCATTATCATGGTTTTTTAATTACATCAAAGTATGTGATAAAATGGCACACATTGGTAATGATATCAAGTCAGGAGACCATTATACATGTAGATAGATAGGAAAAACCAATGAAACCCACAAAATGTGGTGTTCCTATTGGCGGGTATTTCCTCACAATCTCACTACTAGAGACCACCAAGTGCGAACTTCATGAGAAGAAGTCTCAATGATTATGAGCCCCCAACACTTGATAGTTAAAAATCTACTACATCTAGTCAGTAAGATGTATCTAGACCATAATACCTTTGTTTATGATTAATGTCATAGTATCTCAAGGTTCTCATTATAGCATGGGATCTGCTATAAAATTTTTATATGACATTTAATATATCGAAATTACCATTAAATTGTGGATGTAGAAACTTTTACATTATAATGGTAAAAAGACATCATGCATAGCTAACTGTGAATATGATATGGTAATCAAAAGTACTACATAGTTGGGTCTAGGGCACCCACTATTACAACGCTCCCACTTGCACTAGATACATCTTGCTAACCAAACTTGTTGGCTCTCACATGATTAAGATCATGTTTCTGATAAGTCACAACTTTAGTGGCTAGGTCCACCATGATTCCTCCGCATGACTATTCTATTATTTACTACTTCATCTCCTTGAGTAAAATTTTTCAAGAGATGGTATCCCCTAGTATATCCATTTTTTACACTGTCATAACATGACATCTTAACTAGTAAGAATATCATAATTTACATTATGATAATATTTAACATACTAGGTGTGATTACAAGAATGGAACATATCATTGCATTTGACTACTTCTTACCTACCTCCAAAGCTGCAACATACTCTGTATTTGTAGGTATGGATACCATTGTCTTATATGAACTTTTCTCTCTCATCGACTTTTCCAAACTGCGATATTTAGAAAACATGGATCTAAGAAATACTATTTTGTGTCCCCTTAAAACCAGTATCCTTTCTTCTCCACATATCAGTTACATCTCCTTTGTACATTATGAAGTATAAATGGATAGTTTTGACTTCTTACCATTTAGTAATCCTGGATATAACTAATATTTTCCTATTATAAAGTATATCTTTATAATATTAGTAATTGTAAATATCATGGAAAACATGATTGATCAATCACTTAAGCGTATGGATTTCAACTCACCATGTTAATCTCCTCCCATGTTCTGCACATGTTAACCTTGAGAGATTATGCCATGTGACACTGGCAACAATTCTTCCCTTGAATTCTTACAACTTGTATTTTTTAATACCATTTCACTATATATACAATTGACTAGGTTCAAGAAACCGTTAGATCTACCTTAGTAGATCCTTTTCCCTAGAACTTAGGTTGCTACTTTAAGTCTATAACTAGAGTATATTGATTCTTTATTTTTGGTCTTAACTAGTAATACCAATATCTATTTTCCATATTTTACTGAAAATATTTTACCTGGAAAACAATGGTGCTCCCACTAACCTATGGTAGACACATGGAAAAAATTCATTCAAAATGAATATTCTATGAACCCGTTGCTTACTTCAATCCTAAATTGGATTTTAGTAACTTGAAACCTTTATTAGTATTCTGTTATGTAACCATCCCATTTTGGTTGCATCATATAGAAAAGTTCCACAATTGATGGTTATGAAATCCAATACTCAATAAAATGATCATTAATATTAGCTATGACAAGTAAAATTCTAATGTATTTAGGAATAATGACTTGACGCAACCAATAGATCCTTATTGGTACTACGCTTGTACCATCTATGTATAATTTCATTTGAATAACCACCACAGTATTAAAAATAATAAGCCCCTTTTTGTTTTGATACATGGAATCCATTACTAAATTTTAGTTGGTCTTACCAACATAGAAAGTTGTCATACACTGCTTACATATAGGAAACTTTATTCACAATGACTAATAGATCACCAGCCATGGTGAATTCAAAAACCATCTCTATGGATTTTAACCTTCCTTTGTAGTATGTGTCTCTAGAACATTCATATTCCACAGGGACTAGCGGAACTAGTTTCTATGCCAATTACTTGTGCACCTTCAACATTGACTAATCCGAAGTAAATCTTTCTCCCACTATCTCAAAAGAGATGTTCACCCTTATATAGAAATATATTCATTCACTTGACTACAATTTCTCTATTGTAGGGATTAATGTAATATCCTAAGAAACCATTAGGATAATTACTTAGATGCACAATGTGTTTGTTCCTGATGCAAGTTTTTTTATTTCCTGACAAACTCTTTTCATCCAAACACATGTCCTTATAACATAATGGACTTCCATCATAATACAACTATTATGATATCCACTAGTTATTATAGTTTTCATATGGTTATGGAATATCACCATTATTTTCGAAGCATGTCATGAAATATAATGGAAGTTACTGCAAGTTATAACATTGATACTTCTCACATCATAACCTATATGTATAAAATGTTCTTTTAAAAATTTCTCCATGATACATTTTTACTAATCAATGCTAACATGTAAGACTTCATCATCGATCCTCCTCATTAACATCAATGTCATTTTTTAAATAAGGTAATGTGAGTTTAGGAATTACTCCATACTACATTATATTGACCGATGATTTCTTGGTTAAGATATTCTTCAGCATGCCAACCCGAAGGAACTCATATCGTCTTACCATACATCTGTCATACTTCACTTTTCCATTCCTTAATGACTTTAGATAATCTAAAGAAGTATGTTTACCACTAGATCTCTTTTGGAATAGTCCATGCTAAATTGTTGATCTAATTCCAAAATCCTCGTGGCTATCCATTATTTCGAAAGGTTCCTTTGTCCAAACTAAAGTCATCGATAATACCAATGTTGTTTATATTTATTGAGCCTAAATACAAAATTGGGTATTTCCTGGACATTTACATTTAGTTTTTCTTGAAAAAGATTATCTTTACACAACTTGGTAAATTAGTCTTAGATTTTTATATTCGTTAGGTATTTCCTATGATTAATGTATCACTAAACTATTGGTTAAGTATTAAGCACCAAAAACAGCATTCATTCCAGAACCTAGAATAATGTATCCATGTATCCAAAGGACACATGAGATGAATTTTTTGGTTATAATCAACAATAGTTCTACAAGAATCATTCACTTGGAAATATAGAAGTCATATAATTCTCACCACTGACTTAGGAATCACCCTTTCTCAGTTGCTTGGAGAATACACCTAACTTATAATAATGTTTCTATACATATTGGGATACTGTATTTAAATACACGTATATGAAAGGAATACTATATTCAATATCCAAGAATTAGTATTGAAACATTACTTTTATATTGATGAATAATTCTTAATAAGAAGTGGAAACTTTCTTATTCAATTCAGTTTATTGCCTTTAAACCTCTATAGTCTTATTTCATGATATGCAATGAAAACAACCTCCTATTTATATCAAAACTCATTGCATTAAAGGATGTTTTGATTGTGCTTATGGAGTTACTTTCCATTGGCCTTTTCACCTTGCCTATCAATTTGTTCTCCATAATAATTAATGATTAAAATGTCTTTTATACTCTTATTTTCTTGGTGAAACTTACCTAAAAGGTAACGAAGTATTTTTCTCCATAATTCTCGTTTTGTAACCTTAAAATGAGACTGGAGTAAATGGGTAAAAATGTTATTATAATAGGATATATTGAAATATCCTGATCCACCTTTCAATTTACACATGCCTAGTGTAATAATTTCCTTATTCATATCATGCTTCTCTTTCTCCTTGAAAACATCTTGGAGATGAGACTACATGTTATATCACCCATGTTTTGATGTAGTGACTCCAACTAGATTCCGACATTGATGATATCATAATGACATAACCATCATATAGTCTATACATGAGTCTCCTATAAGTAATTTTACACCCTCGCTTCCTGAGGCGACTTAATAGGTATTGAGACACTAACACCTTGAGTTTCCAATATCATTGTATTGTGTGCAAGCTCCCATACTAATCTTGGATACTTGTTCTAGTGTGGACATTTACATTGTCCATTATTTATTGCAATATTTCTTGTAGTATAACTTTTCATTTTCTATTAAAATAAAATTCTAGAAAATTGATAATTTTTATAACGATTACCGGTTTAGACATTTTGATTAAATAATTAAACCATTAAATGTTTCTAACTATTTTGTCAAATTCCAGGAACCCTCTATGCTAGAATCAAAATACTCCATTTCTTCACTATTCTATTGGAAATGATCCCTGAACCTCCCCTCATAGTATACAAACCTTGGCTATGCCACTACTTGGAGGGTTGAAGGTAGACGTTTGTCTAGTAAACCGCATTAACTTGCGGTTTCTTGATTTGTTGAGTGAAGTTCTAGCTTCTAAAATCATAACATGATTTTTCAACACTTGCCTCTAAAATTATAGAAAGTTAGATTTGGTTAATCCTTAACATCACTTTAGTTAAATCAAGCCACCGCTATCATAAGAACTCCCCAGTAGTAAGAGGTACCATCAACTTTGTCATGATGAGCACCCTGAACACCTGGTTTTCTCCAAATTTGGATGATGGAAGGAGGTTAGGAATTAATAATTCTTTGAGGGTTTTTTTATTTTTAAATGATGAAAGAAATAATTTTCTATTTCTTAATCATTTAGTTTGTGATCACACTCACAAATGACTAGGCAATAGAAAATATCCATCACGTCACATGTTAATTTTATCTGTGCATGCTTGTTTATTATTCTATGTGATCGCGCATAAACTATACATTCATAAAATAAATAACCATGAAAAAAATAAAATGTTGATGTGACCATGAGCCGATACTAATGGTTGATCCATTGAGTGAATAATGGATAAACTTAGACTCTAGGGTTAATAGTTTGAGTCATGTCACTTGCGACTCGAGTTGCAGTGCCTGCCCATCCAATGCATTAATCTTCTGTCTGGCGCGTCGCCATAGATCGGCGTGGAAAGTGTCTCTGCTCATCTTATCATTATGTTTCTCACAGGTGAGGTGAACTTGGGAGTATAAAATTGACTCTAAAAATGGATACGCAGACCCTTATACATATAATGACACATATATAACACCCAAATCATCTTTTATTAACTAATTATTACACACCACATAACAATAATTAAATAAATATAACAATAAACAACAGACATGCATTGTTTGGTCTTGGGATCATGATCAGTCTAATACGCTTCAAACACGTATTAAAATTAAATGTAGAAAAAAATAGACTTTAATTAAATCATTTCCTGAGGGAATTTTATTTAATTAAAAATTCACATTTATTTTTAATTCAATATTTTACATCATTCGGTCCCACTGGTTAATTTAACTTTAAAACCAAAAATTAAATTAATTAATTAATATAATTTAATGTCAAAATTAAATTAATTTATCCTGCAACTAATAAAATTTTTTTTAAATGAAAAATTAATATTTAAATAATTTAATTTACAACCAAAATTAAATTAACTAATTTAATTAATTTATGATTATTCTAAAATTAACTAGGCCCAAAAAATTCCAGATTGGGACTGTGAAAATTGGTCTGAACCCACATAGACCTATTCCAAACTCTGCAAAACCCATGCAAGATATTCAGGGAAAGCAGAGATCCACCCAAACCCATATCTGGTTGGGAAAACCTGCCCGATGACTTTTCAGGGAAAACTGGGTCAAGGAAAAAAGCTACCTCAGGTGGACAAACCCAAGTGAGGAACTGTAGAGGTGGCAGTTAAGGCCGCAACATGATGAGTAGTTGAGCAGGGATCCTTTGGGTTCTCCTCCCTAAGATCTTCGTGAGTCTGACTAGATCCAGCCAAGAGCATAGTGGATGAAAAGCCGGTCAAGCAGAGAAGCCCACTACAGCAGGGAAGCTGCCGACTAGAGAGACACCGACAGTCTACTTCTCAGTTTCCTAGTACACCCAAGGAGGTAGTGACCGCACAGCCGGAGGTGGCATGAGGTAGGGAATTTTTCCAACCCATGGGGATGCCGGTTCCGGATATGCCCGGTGTATGTGGGTTCGGGATTAGCGGCAGTCGAAGGAGAAGCGACCATCGACCATGGACACGCGTGGCCATGGAGGTCCGGACAAATCCAGATTTGGCCGGTTTCATTTACTAGGTGTATGGATCTGGGACGGATGTCATAGGGAGGTTGACTTAGTCCAGAGTACCGGTGACACACAAGAGGGAGGCACCAATCTGGGTGGCTACACGGTGACGGACGACGACGGATTATGAGCACGACGGGCGGGAGAGAGCTACTTGGGGTGGAACGCAACCAGTCCTACTGAGCAGCTACTAGAGAAGAGCTCCTATGAGGAGAATGTGTGGGCAGAGTAATGGAGAGGAGGTAGAAGGTGGTTACTATTGGGGTGGACCACGAAGAAGGAGAGAAGCCGATGGAGGGTGGTATGCGGGGATCCTTAGCCGGGCTAGTCATTGAGGCTCCCAACGGTCTTTCTAGTAGAGGCGACACGACCGGCTCATAGTTCTTCTGAGGGAGGCAGACAAAGCTTGGAACCCTGGATCTGCTCGGAGGTGGTTCTTGGTGGGGAAATATGTGGTGGCAGTAACACGATGAACATGGAAAACTGGGGTTCTGGCAATGGTCCATCACACATGGAGGTCGGGAGGTGGTTCTGCTCATCCAGTGAGGTTGGAGGGTGAGGCGGCCTCAATTGTGGAGGAGGGTGGCTGGCCGATGTGTCTCTTGGAGGTGCGCATCAGCCAAAGAAGAGGGGGGCGCGAGGAGGATACCCACTATTGTGGGATTATTTTTTTTTTTACATTTTTTCAAAAAAAAAATTTTAAAAATACATCCAGGTTTAAAAATTTTTTTTTTTTACATCCTAAAGGCGGCACATGGTGTGCCGCCTTCGGTTCGGTTTCCGCCGGGCCAAAGGCGGTTCTCCAGGAACCGCCTTCCACCATTGGGGAAACGAAAGGCGGCACACCAGTGTCCGCCTTTCGAAATTATTTCTGCGAAAGGCGGCTCCGGAAGAGCCGCCTTTCGTGTTTTAAATGGCCAAAGGCGGCTTCCCAGTTGCCGCCTTTGCCAAAAATTTCCCTATAAAAGGGAGCCGCCCCTCCCACCCTTCCTCACTCAAAAAACCCTCTTCTCTCTAAAATTTTGAGAGCTCCTCTCTCTAAAATTTTGAGAGCTCCTCTCTCTAAAATTTTGAGAGCTCCTCTCTCTAAAATTTTGAGAGCTCCTCTCTCTAAGTAGAGTTTTTCTTCGTGGTGCTTCCGGAGACGCAAAGAGTACAAGATTTTTGTTTCAAGCTTCATTTAGAGGTATTTTTTTTTATTTTAAAGTTATTTATTTATTTAATTGTAATTAGTTAATTTTAAATATTTAAGTATGTAGTAGTAGTTATTTAAAGAAAAGAAATAAATAGTTATATTATTAATGTTTTAATTAGTTAATTAGGGATAATAATAATTTATTAATATTTTAGAGATAATCATAGACTAATTAGATAATGATTAAGGAAGGGGTAATTAACCATGGATGATTAATTAAGGAATGTTTAAGGGGTGATTAAGTGATGATTAAGGGATGACTAAGGGGTCATTAAGGTAACTAAGGAATGATTAATTGATGATTAAGGGGTAATTAAGGAGTGATTAAGGGGTGATTAACTAATGATTAAGGGGTAATTAAGGAATGATTAAGTGATGATTAAGGGGTAATTAAAGAGTGATTAAGGGGTGATTAAGGGGTAATTAAGGAATGTTTTAGGGGCGATTAAGTAACGATTAAGGGGTGATTAACTAACGATTATGGGGTGATTAAGTTGTCATTAACTAATGATTAAGGAATGATTAGGGGATGGTTAAGGGGTAATTAAGGAATGTTTAAGGGGTGATTAACTAAGGATTAAGGGGGTGATTAAGGGGTCATTAACTAAGGGGTAATTAAGGAATGAAGGGGTAATTAAGGAATGAAGGGGCAATTAAGGACTGATTAAGGGGTTAAGGGGATGATTAAGGGGTAATTAAGGAATGATTAAGTGATGATTAAGGGGTAATTAAGGAATGTTTAAGGGGTGATTAAGGGGTAATAAAGGAATGTTTAAGGGGTGATTAACTAATGATTAAGGGGTAATTAAGGAGTGATTAAGGGGTGATTAAGGGGTCATTAACTAATGATTAAGGGGTGATTAAGGGGTGATTAAGGGGTAATTAAGGAATGTTTTAGGGGTGATTAAGTAACGATTAAGGGGTGATTAACTAACGATTAAGGGGTGATTAAGGGGTCATTAACTAATGATTAAGGAATGATTAGGGGATGATTAAGAGGTAATTAAGGAATGTTTACATGATGATTAAGGGGTAATTAAGGAATGTTTAAGGGGTGATTAACTAACGATTAAGGAATGATTAGGGGCTGATTAAGGGGTAATTAAGGAATGTTTAAGGGGTGATTAACTAATAATTAATGGGTGAATAAGGGGTGATTAATTAGGGATGATTAGGGGGTGATTAAGGGTTCATTAACTAACGATTAAGGGGTCATTAACTAACGATTAACGGATGATTAAGGGGTCATTAAGTAAAGATTAAGGGATGATTATGTGGTGAATGACCAACTCCTAACTGATTAACCAGCACTTAAGTAGTGATTAACCAGCACTTAAGTAGTGATTAACCAGCACTTAAGTAGTGATTAACCAGCACTTAAGTAGTGATTAACCAGCACTTAAGTAGTGACCGACACTTAACTAGTGATTAAACTGCACTGTAATGAATCTTATTTTTTAGAGATCATTGAACATATCTTTAGGAAAGTTAAAAAATTGTTCTACAAAACATTAGTGGCTTAATTTAGGAAGGTTTTAAAATTTTGGTGTCATGAAAGTTTATGTCGTTATCTAAGCAATTAAATCCCTGTCTGGATACTACAAGTGGATGATGTGGCTCTGGCACAGCTGTACCTAGGGGTGAAAGCCCCGACAAGGAGTTTCGGGCCTGACCCGGGGTATCCTGGTACACGACAACGGGCCTTGCTGCGCTCCTGGTTTGACACTCCCGGGGGATATGTTTTAGATGATTGATATTTACTTCATGAAGTACTAAAATACCTTTAAGAAGATAAAAAAATTTATTTAACACGTAACAAAACATTATTGACATATTCAGTGATCAGTAAACATTTTTCATGTAGAGAGACATGTTTGCTTGTGTTTACTGCTATGGAAAGGTAATTCAAACCGAGCAAGGAGCTTCTTATAGTATACAGCCAACATCTATGGTTAACACATCTGATTGTGTTACCATAACTGATCTTCAAGATAGAATTCGTGGTTGCTTAAATCTCGGTCCTCATCAAGAGATAAAGTCTATTAGTTATAGACATTTGCAATTCCCTGCCACGTTATGGCATCTTGCTTGTCCATTGGCTTCTGATGAGCACTGGGTCCAAGTGGGAACTTTATTTTCCCAACGGTCTGATGGTGCAATGATGGAGTTATATGTTGAAGTTTCTAATGTACAAAAACATCAAAATGTTCGAAGTCGTAGACATGCACAAATAGTTGTTGAAGAAGCCTCATCCCAAGAAATTGAGGATGTTCGCCCTGTTGTGGAGGAGGACAACTTAGATGATCTACCGGATTTACATATAAATCATTCTTCAGATGAGGAATTTAATAATGATGGAACAGACGGAGAAGACAATGATGATGGGGAGGGAGCTGGAGGTGGGGAGGGAGCTGGAGAAGATAAGGTAGTAGTTTCTCGAAGTAGAGTAGTTCAAGAACATTCTCGACCAACATTAAATCATCCACCACCCTTTGAATCTTGGTCCGAAGCAATGGAACGTGTACCTGAATTTGACAACAATGTTCTGACACCTGCAACAGAGTTTCCTGGAGTTATAGTGGACAGGTTTAGTGAGTTGGACAAAACATTATATAATGGAAGGGATTTTCCAAGTAAGGATGCGTTGAAGAGCTTCTTAAAAAGATTTCATATTGAGAGGCATTGTAGATATGTAGTTGAGGCATCATGTCGAAAAAAATATGTTATACGGTGTGATAAATTTGATGAAGACTGTAGATTCCGGTTGAGGGCGATTCCAGACATTGCATTTGGTGGATGGAGAATTTCAAAGATTGAGGCAGCTCATTCTTGTGTTCAGCCAAATTTGACACAAGATCACACTACTTTGGATGCCGAATTTGTGTCAACTGTTATCGTTGAGATGATTAGGACCTGTCAAGATGTTCCTATAGCCCTTGTGCAAGAGAGGATTCTTCAAACTTTTGGTTATAAGATTTCTTATAACAAGGCATGGATAGCGAAACAGAAGGCAATTGTGAAGGTCTACGGTGATTGGGATGACTCGTATCGGGTGTTGCCGCAATTATTAGCCATGCTGAGCCACAACAACCAAGTTGTCTACCATATAAATACGAAGGAACATGTGTTTGAAGATAATCGATTGGATCAATCTCGTGTTCAATTTCATCGGTTATTCTGGGCATTCCTCCCATGTATTTCCGCATTTCGTTTCAGTAAACATTTCATACAAATTGATGGAACATTTCTATCTGGAAAGTATAAGGGCGTATTGTTGATTGCGGCAACCCAAGATGGGAACCGTTCACCACTTCCGCTTGCATTTGCAATAGTAGAGAAGGAAAACTATGAATCTTGGAGCTGGTTTTTGGCATGCATCAGCAACCATTTCACAGGCATTGGAGGTGTATGTTTGATATCTGATCGACATAGGGCAATCAATGAGGCAATCAATGCGGATCCTGATTCATGGAGGCCCCCAAATGCACATCATCGATACTGCATTAGACACATTGCTAGTAACGTGCGCAAAACCTTCCATAATGAGGCTATGAAGAATGCAATCACGAGGCTTGGTAAGCAATGTTGTCATTGATGTTTACTATTTTAATGTAAATAAAAATATATTTTCTATGACCTGTGATCATATTTATGTAGCATATGAGCCAGATCAACGAAGGTTTGAGGCGCGTTACGAAGAAATCCGCAAGGCTAACCAAGAAGTGTATGATTATATGATGAAGATTCCAAAAGAGAAATGGACACTGGCCTATGACGGGGGGAAGAGGTATGGACACATGACCACAAACATTGTGGAGTGTATAAATGGCATCTTCAAAGGGCTTCGCAAGCTACCAATTACTGCCCTAGTTCAGGAGACATTTTATCGTTGTGTCAAGTACTTCGTTGATAGACAAAAACTGGCCTCAGATGGGATTCAACAGGGGTTA
Source organism: Viscum album (assembly GCA_963277665.1). Taxonomy (NCBI): domain Eukaryota; kingdom Viridiplantae; phylum Streptophyta; class Magnoliopsida; order Santalales; family Viscaceae; genus Viscum; species Viscum album. The sequence goes on along the minus strand of OY728134.1, from coordinate 1,039,265,020 downwards.
AGATTTGGAAAAAACTTTCAACGAGATATTGACAAGAACATTGAAGAAGCTTCCAGTTATCGAGTGTGTCTATTCCGTCGGGAAGACTCGGCATTTGAAGTTCAAGAGTATTGTAACCCCATTACAGGTAACAGCGGTGAAAAATTAGTGGTACTTCTAGAAGCAAAACAATGTCAGTGTGGAAAGTTTCAAGCATTAAGGTTTCCATGCGCACATGCCATCGCAGCATGTGCGTCTGTGAACGTATCATGGGAAGCTTATGTTGATCCAGTATACCGATTGGAGGCCATTTCTAACTGTTATGCTGCGCCATGGACGCCTGTTGGGGAGTTTCGATATTTCCCAATGCCTGAAGACCAGCCCATACTGATTCCTGACATCAGTAGATTACGACCACGGGGAAGACCTAAGACCAACAGGATACGAAATGAGATGGATTGGCCTCAAGAACAAGGGAAAAGGTTGAGATGTCGTCTATGTCATCAAGAAGGGCATAACCGGAAACGATGTCCTAACATTGCTGGATCGAGTTCACACACTCAGCCACAATGATGTGTTGTATCCAACATGATCTTTTCATGTAGTCAGTTATATGTTGTTAATATCAGAGATGAACTTTTTAAGAATTGTTTCACATTTCCAATAAGCAACTTCTCTCCTTCCAATAATGAACCTCTGTATTCAATACTTTTAAATCCATTAATCTGAACGTAATCTTAGAGAACAAAAACATTATTAAAAAAAGGTTATTTATCATCGAAGACAAAAAATTATTAAAACATTTATCATAAAGGATCTTCATAAATCATACATAACCCGGATAAAATGTTTATATATATAAATGTATGACACCATATCTTAAAAAACATAATTTTCATGGTAAAAACATATATAAAGACACGATAGATAAATGTTCTCCAAAATATGACGACATTCCCTTAATGTTTTCTAAAAAAACATCACATATTGTTCATTATACCAATCATTAAATTCTATTAAGTTTAACATTATATTTATATTTTATAGTGAATACTAATTTCCTTTTCTGGCTTCCAGATGGATGATGCTCCACTCCTCACCGAGCAGCATAGGCATGTTTCTCGTGATGTGATAGAGGGTCGGGATGTTCGACGGATTAGGGTGCGGCGAGCACACCATTTTCGACACATGGCGCCTCCAGCTGCTATTATACCATACTTACGTCGTGCTGGCTTCTACGGCATTGCCGTTTCTGATTTCACTTACACTGATCATCCCCTTCTTGCTGCCTTGGTCGAGAGATGGAGACCAGAGACTCACACATTCCACTTGCCAGAGGGAGAGATGACTATCACCTTAGAGGATGTGGCAGTGTTACTCGGTCTTCCTATTCAGGGAGATGCAGTTATTGGACCCACCATCGGGGATTGGGCTGAGCTGGCACAGAGATTATTAGGTGTCGATATTTTGGCTGATCATACTGCTACAGATGGTGGGTCCATATCTATGCCTTGGCTTGCTTTGCAGTTTGCACATTTACCTGCTGATGCTGATGAGCAGACCATCATGTGTTATGCTCGGGCATATATCTTACGACTTATTGGAGGTACATTGTGTTCAGATCACTCGGGTGTGCATGTGCACATGATGTATCTTAGTTTACTGGAGGACTTTGATCGGATCGGGAGATACAGTTGGGGATCTGCATGTTTGGCCTACACTTATAGAGCATTATGTACGGCATGCCGCTCAGATCACACAGATCTCGGAGGATGTGTCGTCCTTATACAGTTGTGGGCATGGGAGCACATCCCTGTCCTCGCCCCTGTTACTGTTGGTCAGAGGCTTCCTATAGATGTGCTACAGGACGCTCCACGTGGACGATGGTATGATCCGTCATATTTATTTGTTTCCGATTGTATTATGATTTATTATATTTAATTTCTGATTATTTATCACTTTCAATGTTGTATTTGATAGGTGGAGTCAGGCACATCGTTTCATCGATGCTCCAACCCACAATTTGGCTGCATATCGTCTTATGTTGGACAATTTACTACCTGACAGCGTAAGTATATATCATCATTTTTGTTTTTTGTTAACAAATTTCTCTGATGAAATGTCACATGTCATTACAGATTCATTGGATGCCATACTGGAGTCTGGTTCAAGACTTACCTACATACTGTACTGCTGGACTTCATGAGGTTATGGCTGTAGTGCCACTTATTCACTTTCATATTATTGAGTGGCACCAGCCCGATAGAGTTATGCGTCAGTTTTGCTGTGTTCAGCTGATTCCACCTGCACCACGACAGTTACCAGCGCTTCATGGCTTGAAGCTCACGGGGAGACAACATGTCGATTAGCGACGACGACATGCCCAATATGTCGCCATCTGGGACAATCGAGCAGAGCATCGTATCACAGGTGTACGTACGATGCGATTCTACCTATCAGATCAGGTAGAGTATGAGCCATGGTATAGAATGAAGTCTATATTGTATCTGACTCAGCACGGGAGAGGGATTCAGGATCTGGTAAGTCAATAAATTTCACATAATATATTTATTATGCTATTTTATAATTTATTTTGAATCTCTGTACAGCATACCAGACTACGACGACTATGTCGCATGACTGATCCAGAGGAGGAGGAGGTTGCTAGTTTATCTGTGATCCATGCTGCTTTGGAGGAGACGATGCCGATTTGTCGATCTATTCATGAAAGTATCATCCATCCTAGACCCCAGAGACATGATGTTCCTGCTCAGGAACATGATGCTCCTATCCCAGGAGATGAGGGTCCTACTCAGGAACCTGCAGCAGCAGCTGGTGCTGTTCCCCAGCGACGACAACGGCGACGGAGACCCCGTCCTGCTGCACGTGAGCCCTCACCTGTTCCAGAGGCAGAGGTCGGTGCTCTATCAGTCCAGCCTGACCCGTCTGGGTTCGTGCAGCAGGATGCAGCATGGGATCCATCTTTTTTGACCGGATATCCACAGTATTCGCCAGATATTTATTTTCCAGGGATTTATCAGGGGTCATCTCCCATGCCGCCATCTTTCATACCAGATCCTTCACAGCCTATATGGTTTCCCGAGGGTATGCTGACAACCCCTTCTACTTACGTAGTGGGAGAAGGATCTCGTGCACACGATGACATCCCTCCGACACCTCCTTCCATTCAGACTACGACAGAGGCTCCCGTGATTGATGTTCCAGTGCCCGAAGATCATCCCTCTCCAGGTCATCATACTCCATCCCAGCATGGAACACGTCGCTCTCGATATGGACGTACCATTCGCACACCACCTTGTGGGACAGAGCCTCACCATAGACACTGACATTACTTATTCATGTAAGGTGAGATGAGAAGGGAGGTATTATACCATCAGGAAGAGAGATTCTAGAAATGTGCAATGCTATGACAAACCTTTAAATGAAATGTGTCAGTTCCCCACTAGATGTGCATGTTCCTTCAAAATTTTCAGGCTGGAGATAATCCACCTTAAGTTTCACATAGTCTTATGTCTTCCATGTATTAATGTCAAACACTTCAACCAATTTGTTTACTTTATGGGGAAGTAAAACCTCATTCCTTTGAATATGCACATTACCATGAACATATAAGATCATCATTTTGCAAGAAAAACTACTAATCTCATGTTCACTGAAATACCCCTTAACGTAAGAATGATACAAATAGTGTAAGTACCCAATAACAAGATTCCAATCCATTTTGACTGGGCTATGTGGAATCATTGGTGTTTTCATCTGATTAATAATTTAAAAGGTTTCAAAACCACCTTTCTAAAACTCAAAAATGTTTCAAGTAAGTGACTTTGAAAGCCCATAAAATATAAACCATAAGATCTATTGAAATGAAACTTAAAACATGGATTAAACATATAATAAGTAATTGAAAATAAAAACCATTTATTAAAAGTTGCTGATGAAATACAATTATAAGCTTTAAAAAATACTTCTTTCAACTCAAAAATATTTCAGATATGAGACTTTGAAAGCCTATAAAATATAAACTTAATGACGCATATAAATAAAACTTAGAACATAGATTAAACATATAAGAAGTAGTAGAAAAGTAATTAGTTAATTCTGGTTAGGGGGAAAACTGTTAGACCCTGGAATTGAAGGATAATGGGGATGACAAGGAAACATCAACCCCCACGCCCACCCCTTCCACCCATTCAACCAACTTCGGTAACTCCTATAGAAGTAGCTTTTCAAAAAAAAAATGAAATGTCACCCCACCACAGCTTCCTACATCCATATTAACCCCCCAATTCAGTTTCATTAAATGTGGACAGCCCCCATTTTTACCAAAGTCAATGATGGACTATTAAACCAGCACTTTTCAACCTCCGCCTCAATAATACAAAATGCTTTGAGGGATGAGAAATGATTCGGTGCATTTTAGAACATTGAAATGCACCGAATCATTTCTCATCCCTCAAAGCATTTTGTATTATTGAGGCGGGGGTTGAAAGTGGTGGTTTAATAGTGCATCATTGACTTTGGTAAAAATGGGGGCTGTCCACATTTAATGAAACTGAATTGGGGGGTTAATATGGATGTAGGAAGCTGTGGTGGGGTGACATTTCATTTTTTTTTGAAAAGCTACTTCTATAGGAGTTACCGAAGTTGGTTGAATGGGTGGAAGGGGTGGGCGTGGGGGTTGATGTTTCCTTGTCATCCCCATTATCCTTCAATTCCAGGGTCTAACAGTTTTCCTCCTAACCAGAATTAACTAATTACTTTTCTACTACTTCTTATATGTTTAATCTATGTTTTAAGTTTTATTTATATGCGTCATTAAGTTTATATTTTATAGGCTTTCAAAGTCTCATATCTGAAATATTTTTGAGTTGAAAGAAGTATTTTTTAAAGCTTATAATTGTATTTCATCAGCAACTTTTAATAAATGGTTTTTATTTTCAATTACTTATTATATGTTTAATCCATGTTTTAAGTTTCATTTCAATAGATCTTATGGTTTATATTTTATGGGCTTTCAAAGTCACTTACTTGAAACATTTTTGAGTTTTAGAAAGGTGGTTTTGAAACCTTTTAAATTATTAATCAGATGAAAACACCAATGATTCCACATAGCCCAGTCAAAATGGATTGGAATCTTGCTATTGGGTACTTACACTATTTGTATCATTCTTACGTTAAGGGGTATTTCAGTGAACATGAGATTAGTAGTTTTTCTTGCAAAATGATGATCTTATATGTTCATGGTAATGTGCATATTCAAAGGAATGAGGTTTTACTTCCCCATAAAGTAAACAAATTGGTTGAAGTGTTTGACATTAATACATGGAAGACATAAGACTATGTGAAACTTAAGGTGGATTATCTCCAGCCTGAAAATTTTGAAGGAACATGCACATCTAGTGGGGAACTGACACATTTCATTTAAAGGTTTGTCATAGCATTGCACATTTCTAGAATCTCTCTTCCTGATGGTATAATACCTCCCTTCTCATCTCACCTTACCAAGAAAAATTATCTAGAGCTTTTGAGGTTGATTTATACTCAGGGGCATGACAAAATTGCAAAGATGTTTCTATTGTGTGTAAAGCACATAAGCTGGTTGAGGTTTTCATTGTTGGAATGCATCTGAATGCTAGGACAAAGTTAGAAGGACTAAGTTAAAATTAAAAAATTTATTAATTTCTTATATATTTAATCAATGTTTAAAGTTTCATTTATATTGGTCTTATAGTTTATGTTTTATAGTCTTTCAAATTCGTGTACTTGAAACATTTTTAAGTTTCAAGTAGAATGTTTTGAAAGATTATAAATTAATTTTTATGGACATTTTTTAGGAAGTTTTTGTTGTTTTCAACTATTTCTTATATGTTTAATCAATGTTTAATGTTTCATTTCTATTGGTCTTATAGTTTATGTTTTACAGTCTTTCAAAGTTGGAAACTTGAAACATTTTTAAGTTTCATGTTGATGGTTTTGAAAGCTTATAAATTGTTTTTGGTGAACATTTTTTATGAAATTATTTTTGTTTTCGACTATTTATTATATGTTTAATCAATGTTTAAAGTTTCATTTTTATTGATCTTATAATTTATCTTTTATAAGCTTTCAAAGTCACGTACTTGAAATATGTTTAAGTTTCAAGTGGGTGGTTTTGAAAGCTTATAAATTAATCTGTATCAACATTTTTTATGAAATTATTTTTGTTTTCAACTATTTCTTATATGTTTAATCAGTGTTTAAAATTTTATTTGTATTGGTCTTATAATTTATCTTTTATAGTCTTTCGAAGTCGCGTACTTGAAACAGAATCACACATCGGAAACGCAGAATGTACTGTGCAGGAAAAGGAGAACCAGAATCCCACATCGGAAATGCAGTATTGTTTTCAGGGCAAACCCCCTTATAAAAGGGAGTCATGGGTGAGGGTATCAGTTAGAATCCAGACTGCTGTAATGGCAGAACCGCTGGATAATAAATAGCAGAAAAATTCTGCTGAAAAGTTTTGTTATATATATATATATATATAAAACAAAACAAAACAAAAAAAATAAAAAAAAAAATTTAAAAAAAAAATTAACCAAAGGCGGCACCTCGTGTGCCGCCTTTGTTGTGAGTTTTTGGGCAAAGGCGGCACATGGTGTGCCGCCTTTCCCTGGGCAGAAAATTCCCCAAAGGCGGCACACCAGGTGCCGCCTTTAGGGGGTAGAAAAATAATTTTTTTTAACCTAGACTTATTTTCAAAATTTTTTTTTTGAAAAAATGTATATAAAAAAATTACCCCACTATTGTGGGTCTCTAGAATATATATTATTGTTTTCTTTTGGAAAAATACTCGTCAACCAAAACAACCACCCATTTTAGAAAAACTAAATGTTTTGTTTAATCTTATTTGATTTTTAAACTCAATCCATGAAAAAAACATTAGCTTCCCCTTAGTCAGTTTTTTATTTAAAATTTTTATATCAATTGATGTTTCAATTCGGTGGAAAAAGGAAGACTTAAAAATACAATTCTAGCATACTGATGTTCACCAGAAAATGTGGTATAGTCGGAATTCATTTCCGTTTTTAAATTTTAATCCGAATTCATAACTTCGGATGGCTATAGACTGACCATCTGGTGTCAGATTCAAAATCTGTCTATGTGGAACCCCCCCTTTTTAATACATATTTTTTAATTACATTTTTCAAACATAGGATCTTTAAACTCTAGCGTCTTGAATATCAGGAACAATAAAACATAAAACATTCTTATAATCCACTTGTAATACTTCATCATAAGATCATCATAAGTGCAATTACTACCTTTCATATCCTGGTGACACACATCAAAGGAAAAGGCGAGCAGAAGACCCAGTAAGGGTAAACAAGGGAATCAATGTACTTGTGATATCAATGAGAACTTGAATAACAACATAAAGACATAAGCAATGGAAGTATAATCATATCATAATGAAAAGAACATGGAACATAACTTGAATATCTTGCTAAAAAATTTCATTTAGACATTCATGAACATATCACCAAGGTCCATCCCCAAGGTTTCATAAAAATTACCAAGGTTATTCACCAAGGTATCATAAAAATTACCAAGGTTATTCACCAAGGTATCGTGAAACTTGTCATCTCTAGAGATTAATTCTTTACCCAATGCATTAGAGTGCTATCAAAGAGAACACGTAATATGTCTTTACATTCATGTGAGCCACATATATCATAATCAAAATTTCATAAATAAACCATATAGAATAAAAGAAATGGGTTTCATTTCAAAATCATGATGTTTTAAAAAGTACTTAAAAATAAGATAATTATGTCATTTATAACCCATTGAAAGGGAGTGATGGTTATATGTATGACAATTTCAGAATCAAATATATCATTTTTTTTATTTATGAACACCCATAGAAATGAAATAGGTATTAGTAATCACATAAATAAAAAAGGGAATTTCTTGAGAGAAAGAGATAGAAATTTTGAGGCGAAATTTCTGCAGCATAACAGCTGTATAACATGGTTTTAGAAAATCATTGGAAAGGGAGGGTACAAGAGTAACCCACTCATAAATAACATATAATGCAATATTAATATAAAACAACATGGAGATAAGAACATGGTATGGAAATTTTCATTACATACCACATGAAAAGGAAACATGAAAGAAAAGAGAAGATGTGATTCTTTTTACGAGAAATTCGGCAGCCTGGCGGCGTCACTTAAAAATTCAGAAAACAAATTGATGAGAGAATAAAGGGTATATCATAATTTGGACATAAAATTGTCATTAATAGATCATATATGAACATACCCCCAACATAAAGAGATGGAAAATATAAGACACAACATAAAGGAAATCACGACTTAAAGGAGGAGGGTGAAAGAATCCCTTACCTTGAAGAGTAACATCGAAAGCTTGATGTTCAGGACATTTGAAGGATTGAGGGAACCTTGGGAGGACTCCTTGGGATGTAATGAGACCAGAACATTTTTTAGGAGGATTTTGAAATGAAGTGAATGGGGGAAAGTCTTGGTATTTATAGGAGAAGTGAGGGGACAAGGCATTAATGGCCAAGGGACACCTCATCGGTGGTATTGGAAAAACCATAGGCGTTTCCATGGTATTTGCCCATGGTATTGGCCACTTGGGACACCTCATACTTTATCTTACTATTCATAAGTCGACCAGAATTATTACAAAATTATAAAATCCTTAATGATGTCATTAAACACCTGAAACTCTAAACTGAAAATTCACTATTCACTAGAAATTCAACTTTTTTCAGAAAAATAAAAAAAAATCACTTTAACCTAATATCGATGCCCTGAATTCAAAAATAAACTCCATTTTACAAAAATAATTTTCTAAATATTTTTAATTAAAAAACACTATTCACCCGAAAAAACTAATACTTAACTAATAATTTCTGAAATAGTTATTTACCTATTTTATTGAGTCATATTACTTAATCAAGGTGCCTATAATATATTAATAATTTCTTTAAGTGATATTACTAATCCATTTGGTCACATTACTAATCATAAGCATAAAATCACTATTCATAATTTACTATTCACCAAAAATTAAGTTGGTCTTATTAGAGTCTAAATTTCTTACTGAACACATTTGCAGAAGACCTTTTTTTGAAAAACAATACACATCATTAATTATTTAAGGTTTACATAAATATTTTAAAATATCATTTTTTTCAAAATTCATCAATAATATACATCCTATATTTATTCGAACATTGGAAAATTCACAAACTTCACCATAAGAAGAAAACACAATTTTATTTATCTCAATGGATTACACAAAGTAGATACAACCTTGTTATATAACTCTTTATCACACCAGCATAGGACCTAAGTGTAAGGTGTGCTATGGTGATAGAATCTGGGGGCGGCTCGACCAAAATTGCCCGAGTAGTGATTTCTATAAGCTTGAACTTCTCCCAAAGGCGATTCCGTTCCAGCTTCACACGATGAAGTTCAGATTGGGTTTGGTCCAGAGAAAAGCCCAGTAGTGGTACCTCCTTCCCAAGTTCCATTAGATGGGCTTTGATCGGCCCAAGACTACTGGAAGAGGCCATCAAAACATCTTTCTGTATTAATTAACCAAGTTCACTTGTTTTTATAGACAAAAAATTGTAACATTAAGATTTTAGTTTCTAAAGGTCATATTGACCAACGGTCATATAACAGTCGAAACCCAACGGTCTCATTTTATTTATACTCATTTCTTTAAATGAAATAGTTTTGTTGAGTATAAAATAAAATAACACACATAAATTAGGGAAAAATTATTAAAAAGTTTGGGTCCTTACAGTCTGCGATGTTAGCACTAAAATGAATCCCTCTATTATATTTAATTCAAATATAATTTTTTTCTTGGCTTAAAATCTTCACAGGTCACTCTGATACCAATTTAAGGTATCAGGCATGCAACAGAAGCCCAGAAACTTGAGATTTTAAATTTTTCCATTGATGATCGATATGAAGTCATCAACGTCGATGAATTGCTACCTGGTATTACATGAGGATCCCATGTGAAGTGTTTTAAGCACAAAATCTAATCCATGAATACCTAGTTTGATCCCAAGCTACTCTTGATGTTTTCTCTTCATTGGTGATCATTTCTTGAATAATTCAAATCCTAATTTCTATAGATCATCCACATGTGCTTCAAAAATATGTGGGAGCACTAAATGTTGAAATCCGGGTGCTAGTACGGAGTTCTGACGACACCTTCGATGCTCTGATGATCACTGAATCATCTTTCTTGTGATGCATGAGTGGGATCTCGATCTAAACTTCTGGATCCAGAGCCTCTCTCTCTAGAAGGAGGGAGAGATAAGAAGAGAGTGAGAGAGAGAGTGATTGTGAATAGTATAAGGAAATCACCTCTCTTCCTCTATTTATAGAACGTTTATAAATTACCCAGAAATGCTTGCCCGACCCCTGAATAATAAACACACTATATAAAAAATATTTTGATTACTAAACTGAGTCATAAATATCATTTATTATTATTTTCATCTTTTTTAATATAATAAATATATTATGCGATAATACCAAATCCATTAACTCAACTCATTATTCCCAAAAATATTAAATAAACCGTGAATATTTTTAACTAATATTGGTTCATGTAATATTTTTCATGTATTTACATTAAAACTTGTAAATAAATTTAATAAATAAATTCAATACCTAATTATTATTGAATTGAATAAAATTAATTTATTAATTCTTTTGGTGATCATATATCCTTGGACAAATCCCAGACCTTAGTGGTGGGCCCCACCATGTCCAATATACCTATTCAACTGATTAGGGATGATTCTTGAATACACTATTATGTGTGACCCTCTAGGCCCGTATCTTAATAGTAGTGAATAATATTCACAGATAAAGTATGGGATTTAGCAACCCATCATTGACTCTAAATATGATTAACCAACCTATGAACACACACTGTGTAATATAATCTCTCTATCTTTAATATCTCATAATATAGGATGCACACCCATGTCATCACCCTTTTCTTACTTGATTATTTATCGATCTAACATGACAGATTTACCCTCTACTTCTATGCCCATGGTCTTATGAAGGTACTACCATCCTAATCAATGAGGCCCAAGATATATTAATTCCTTAACTTGTACGAGAAAAATCATTTCTTGACCATTAAACCAATGTTATACCATTAATAATGCACCCAACAAAATATAACTCACCAAAGTTTAAGTATCATGGTGTTTGCCTTGCATCAAATTACCTGATCAAATAGCGCACACTGGTATTGATCTCATGTCAGGAGACATTACACATGTCCATAGATAGGAACAACAAATAACACCCAAAACATGTTGTGTTCCTATTGGTGGGTCTATCCTCATGATCTCACTACTAGAGTTAACCAAGTGCAGACATCATAAGCAGAATCCTCAATGCTTATGAGCCCAAAACACCTGATAGTCAAACATCTACTTTGTCCAGTTAGTATGATGTATCTAGACCATATGACCTTTGTTTAAGATTAATGTCATAGTATCTTGAGGTTCTCATTATAGTTTGGGATCTTCTATAACCTTTTAACAATACATTTAATCTATGTAAATTACCATTAAATAGTGGACACCGAAAGGTCTACACTATAATGGTAACAAGAGATCATGCATAGCTAACTATACACATGATATGGTAATGAAAATTAATGCATAGTTGGGTCTAGGGAAACCACTATTACGAATTGTTTTTCCTTTAAATCAGTATTAATTCATCTAAGAATAGTATAGAGAGAAATAATATTTAAATTCTCCAAAAATATTGACCTTGGAAATAAAATAATAATTTTTGATGCATTAAACATGTGTATCATCATCGAGATTTATTTATACGTTTTCTGAAGAAAAAAAGTTATTGAAAAAATCCTAGGTATTATTTTAAAATTATAACACAAAAATGCATGGGCCGCCTCAATGCCTTTCATTTTATGATGAATGTCATTCAGTTGCATGTCATGTTTGCCTCTCATCGACTCAAAACAATGTCATAGAAAGAAATGTGAAAGGCATTAACGTGAAAAATGACTTTAAACTTAATTTTTCTGAAAATCATTTCCACAGGTGATACCTTCACTCCATCCCCCAATAAAATCCAACCTACCCTCCCCATTCTCCTCACTCAATTCATCTCACCACTCTTTAAATTCCAGTCACCATGTCACTTAGATTTTCCTGGTTTTTACTCCCTTATGCACAACCTTTTTTGGTGGCCTTAAAGGAATGCAGAATTTTTGAAGCATCATTTAGAGGAATTTTGTCTTATTTATTTTAAATTTAATTATTTATTTTTCTTCTTATTTTTTAGATATTTTTACTTATTTTTTTACATAGTTGTATAGTTTCTTAGATATAATTTTGAAATAATAATTAATATCAGCTAGTAATTTTTTTTATTTAATTATGACTTATTAATAATTAATTTATAATTAGTCTTAATAATGGATTTATTATTATAAGAATATTATTATTTAGTATGAATTATTATTTTTTAAATATTAGTGACATAATTTGTTACACCCCGACCCCAAAATCTCAGAGTCGATGCATTATTTTATTACATCGGAATGATTATAAGGAATCAAATCCCGATGGACCGTTTAGTTTAGTAGCCTTGGAAATCTAGATAACACACATTGTACCCATAATACATTGTGAAATAGAAAATAAAAACATGATACATAATAAAATAAAACAAAATTCATCCTTGAAACTCATTCCAAGGATTCATATTCATAACCTGGGGAAATAAAACATAATAAGGGTGAGCTCAAATGCTCAGTAAGGGTAAGTAAATTGGAAACAATAATGAATAAATATGAATAAATTAACATGGTAAAGTTGATAACTAATAACACAAGAAATTAAAATAACTAGACAAGGAAATATAAATATGGAAATGTAAGAAACTGAAACACATTCTATTTAATCAGTGAACTAAAAATGAAATTTATATATAGATATGTCGACGCAAAATCTCATGGATGAATAAGAACTAAAACTAATTGAGGGAAATACTTAATTATTTATATATATAATATAACACCAAGGGTTCATACCAAGGATGTAATACTTTCAAGGCTTCATACCAAGAATCTAATACTTTCAAGGCATCATGCCTAGATCTAATATAATCAAGGCTTCATTCCATGAATCTAATACCTTAAAGACTTCATGCCAAGAATCTAATACATTCAAGGCTTCATTCCCAGAATATAATACTATTAAGGATTGATTCCAAGAATCTAATACTATCAAGTATTCATGCCAAAAATCTAATACTTTCAAGGCATCATGCTAAGAATTTAATACTATCAAGGATTTATACTAATAATCTAATACTTTCAAGGCTTCATTCCAAGATTCTAATACTTTCAAAGTGAACCTCGTATGAAAAATGATATAGGGTTTAGGCAATGAAAATATCCACATATAATAATTTGAATATTAAAGTAAATTTCAAAAAAAATGATTAAAATAAATCAATTGTTTCAAGATAATGTTAAAAATAATCAAGGAAGTGATATTGTAAAGATTATCATTAAGATCATTCTTGATGAGAATAATCTTAAAGCATTCCAAAGTGCCCCATAACACATTGAAACATTTAAATCATAATACCCATGAAGTAATAACAATAAATGAAACTTATAAAATAACAAGAATAAATTTATTCATGATATAACATGAAAAAGATAGTATATACACCAAATAAAAGTGAATTTGTGCATAATAAAAAATAAGTCTCAAAAGAATGTAAATTGAGATATAATTCCCTTACCTTAACCTATTTTTTGTTTTGAGGTAACTATAATCCTGTATAGTAGTTTAAAATATGTTAATAACGTATACCAGAACAATACTCGTGTTAATAATATCATATATTAACTTCTTACAATATATTATTACCCGTTTGTTAACACTCATTCATTATTTTAACTATTTCGGGTGTTACTTGCCCAGTTTTCCCAGGTATGTTTTTGACCTGTCAGTTTCTATTCTTATTAATTAGATCATGATTTAATCATCTAAATAATGTAAACCATGAATTAATTATCATATATATTAAGTATATATGTATTTATAAGAGTCCATAATATTTGGAGATTAGAAATGAAGTGCACTGTTCATAGAGATCGTAGGCCATACGTACACATGAACGCCTCTTTCATTTCTTTATTATATTAACAAAATGAAAAATAAATTATAAAAATTTATATTATAATTATATTATAATATATATGTTATATATGTTACATAGGTTTATTATAACCATCCTTTATACGTTCCATGCATGGCATGAACGAGCCATATCGCATTGAGGGGGCGGTAGTCCACACATCCTCAAATGAAATTATTATATTTACACAAGATGGAAAGAATAAAGGTATATTATAAATAAAAGTTACAGAATAGTAAACAAAATATAAATATCATATATAACAAATATAAATATAGTGTCCATCATCATGGCAACCATGATAGGTGGTAAAATAAAAATGAACAATCATCGTTTCGTGAGGTAGTAGTTCACTGTATACAGAAACAATAAGTTTGTTACCCATTAGATAGAAGTGTGTGTAATTGTAGGTAGAACCCTTTAAATAAAATCATCCTAGTATAATAATTATATATTTTTTTATATAATCATAGAATAAGGAGATTTAATGAGGTGGAGAATGGAAATAATACTAGATATCCTGAGAGAAGATGTTACCTCTAAATTGGGTAACTCCTTTTCGATTATACCAAATGGATTCCTTGGATTGCTTCATACCCAATGGTAGGTATCTATGTTTTTTTAATACCATAAGTTATATATTTGAAATATTATATCTAGTCGTTATTAATAGTATTAACTAAATTTTGAATTTTATAAAATTATTATTCATCTTTAATATTTTCTAGAACATGGTATGATAACAAAATAAATTTTTTGGGTAAAATAAGTATTTTTCAAAATATGCACTTTTTCGCCTTTTGATGGCGCACCAACATTAAATATAGTTTTTGACATGTTTATAAGTTCAATTTGACAAAATAAAATTCTTCTTTTGAATCAGTATATAAAAATTTACATTGGATAAAGTTTTGATATGTTTCTGATAACTTTCATATTTTAATGAATAGGCTATATTTTAGTTAAAAAAAACTTTTTTCATCATAATAATTTATGTGGTAAAATTATAATATTTAATGGTTTTAAAGTATAAATATAATATATTTTTACCATTTAATATAATTTATGTCATTAACATTGATTTTACCTTTAATTCGTAGGTTAAATCAATTCAATCTTTTGCAATGTTTTAAACAAAAACTCGTTTTCTTTCGACAACGAGATTAATTTTAATTTAATTTCTAAAAATTTTGTGTATTTAATTTGGACAAATGGATTCCAAATTTGGAATCAGTGGGTCCAAATTATGTTAATAAGCAACTTTTTATTTTTGGGCATTATGAATAGTAACTACAGTAATTTTTATTTACTGCGGTTAAAGGTAAATAGGGTAATTCAAGGTTAAAAGAATATTATAATAATTCAAAATTATCTTGACACTTTTCCTAACCTTATATGTTGAGTAGTGGCCGACCATGGGAATCCTTGAGCCGATTTTGGGACCCCAATGAGCCACTTGTCAGCGAAAATGACAATTTGGATTAATTAATTTAATGTAAAGACAAAATTGGCTTTAACAAAAATCTTTTAGTAATTAATTTTTATAAGGGGTTATATAAGTTATATTTTCGACAATAAACATTATTTGGAAAGATAAAACTATTCCCAACATCATGGTATTTGTTTCATAATTTTTAGACATCATATGAATTAAATTATTTATGACACAATAATGATGTAGTGTTTACCTCGTTAATAAATGATTTAAATAAATAAGATTATAATGATTAAAATATCATCCAAAAACTTTCCAATTCCAATTGGATGATTTTATTTAGAATATGAATCATCTTATCTTCTACATTAATGTGTTTTGGACCTCTTCAAACCAAATATAAGTTTATAATAAAATAATGTTTTCACACTTTCCTAAAGAGCCCCTCCTCTCCCTTATAAAAGGAGACCACTTCTATGCAATTCCTCACACCTATCAAGCCTTTTGGCTCGTCCAAACTCTACCAAAATAATTTCCCTACATCCCTATACTCCCCCCTTGATGACTTACATTAGGTAGAAGACTCTCCAACAATTCCTTTTGGTTCAAACCAATGGAAGTTACCAAAATTAAAGGTAACAGTTTCTCTTAAGTTGTTTTCTTTTATTCTACTTCTCCAACCCCTAAACTCTTTTTAATACTTTCTTTTGTAACATCCACAATATCCTAAATATACTAGTATGTTTTTATGAGAAGTATTCGAACTACACTTACACACACCTCCATCTAATGGATGAAGAACATAATGTTTCTGTGATGGAAAACTAACGCCTCACGAAACGATGATTGTTCCATTTTCTCCTACCGCCTCTCATGGTGGCCATTATGATGGAAATGTATTTATATATAATATATATTATGTTTATTATTTCTTTATGCTTATTTAATTCCAAATTATATCTAGCCTTTACGGTTTCCATAGTCGGTAAATACGATAATCTCATTTGAGGAAGTGCGGACTACCGCCCCCTCAAAGTGATGTGATTCGTTAATACCTTATGTGGGATGTATAAAGGATGTGGATAATGATATTATATATGATAATATACTGGAATTATAATATAACTATGTATCATTATGTTTTAATTCAATTAAAATAAGAAATAGAAATGAAAGTAGTGTTCATGCGTACGTACGACTTACCGTCTCTAAGAACGGTGCATTTCATTTCTTACCTCAATATGTTATGTACTATTATAAATGCTTGTATATACTGGATATATAATGAGTTTATATTATATATAAATCATTATTTACATTTTGGAAGTAATTAAATCATTATATAAGTAATAATAACATCAAGAACAATAAGTCCAAACACGTACGATAAATAAGATGATTTTACCCAAAACGCTACTTTAACATTAATTTACAAAAGAATGGGTAATATAAAGTCATAAGTGAACCATATATGATATCATAACAATGAATATGATTCTTTAATTAGTCAATGACATTATTATATCATTATATAGGAGGTTTGGATACGTACAAATCATATCGGACCTAAGGTAAGGGATATCTTTTCCAATCTCATTTTTATCCGAGATTGTTTATTCGTAAGTATTTACTGGTGTTATTGTTATGATACATGTCCATGTTTTCTAGAAGTGTTTTCATGTATGTTTAATTTCCTTTTTACCCATTTTTTACTTTTAATACATGGTATGTATGGAATCTTTCTTTTAGGAGGTACTTTTTGACTTTCAGGAAAAAGTATGAGAAGAATGTTTTTTTAACTTATATGGAACAAACAGATTTTTACGGTTTTATAAAGCCTTATTTTCATGAAGCTTACTCCAAAATATTTCATGACTGTTTTCAACAAAATCCCTTTCTTTTAAAATTGCCTGACATTTTTTGAATAGAAATTGATTTTAAAGAAGAAAGGATATTTTCCTCAAGAATTCATTTCAAGTGTTTTATCAAAACCATTTTCTATCTAAGATGACATTATTTCATATGTGTATGTTTCAAGTATAATGTCTATATGATTTACATGGTTTAAATTTTCTTATGATGAAATATCCATTTGTTTTATATGGATTATGTGATTATGGGATGATGTTTACGAAACCCATTTTATTCTTTGGGTTATGATGAATGTTTTAAGTTTATTTTGTGTCACAAGTAAGAATGATTTCACTATGAGATGGGTGGGACCTATATCTCCCTCCAATGAATTGGGTAAATATTTATATCTCATGAGATATACATAGCTGGAATGGAAAGTTAAACCGGTTCAGTAAAAAAGTACTGGAACGAGGAGTGAACTCGATTCAGAAAGAGACTTTGTCCACTAAGATGGTCTTAGCAGCAATGCCTTGGCTAATATGGAAATCATATCATGTGTTTAATGGTTGCCACAATTACATGTTTTTTTCCCATGCTATTTTATCATTCTTAATGTTTTTTTATGATCTATGCCTTACGTACTTCCATGTTTTAGGTCATTGCTCAAGATTTTGATGTTTAAACATTATGTTCATGTTTTTAAGTTGAAATGTATATGGTATGTTTTATTTTATCCATGCTTACCCTTACTGAGCATTTTAGCTCACCCTTTTTATGTTTTCTTTTCCCCAAGATATAAAGAATGGTTTTAGGTAAGAAAAAAATGGGAAGATCTTTATAAGAGATGTTGAAGATCTTTCACCACGATTAGAAGATTACGTTCCATGTTTCCAAAGACCCTAAACTATTACGGTTCTTGTGTGTCTATTTTTGTTATGTATTAAGTATTCCGAAAAAGTAATGTATTGTCCATGTATTTCAAGCTTTGGGTGTCTACAGTTGGTATCAGAGGAAAGGTTTAGTCAACCTTTTGAAACTAGGATGCAAAAACGTTAGTGAGATCCCTAGAGATATTTCTAAGGTATGTCTAGGGACTTCCCTAAGGTTAAGTATACGTATAGGTTATAGTCCTAGAATTGCACTAATGATCTTAGAATTAATCATAATATGTTAGATGTCGAAGGTACTCCCCCTTGATTATGTTATTTTCCTTGTATGATTTTTTCCTCTCACAGAATTCTTTTGGTGTTTTAGTCAATGGAGGGAACCAGAAGGAATTCGGTTAACATTGAATCCAATGGCTAAATTGGTGACTATGAGAAAAAAAATTGTGTAATGCCTAGATAGAAAGATATTGTGATTATGCCGAATCAGTCATCGCGATATATGATTAACAAGGTGAAATTTAGTGGTATGCCTAATTCATTAAATAAGAGGAAGATAGACTTTTATGCAATTTCGCATGTTGAGGAGCATAAAGAAAGGAAGATTGTGATTTCAAAAGAAGGGAAGAATAACCTTGATGAATACCTCAAATGGAGGGACAGATGTTATCTGTGTGGAGAAAAGGGTCATAGAGTGACAAACTGTTATGGAGTTCAATGTCTTATTTGTGGAGAACATGGGCATTACCCAAATTAATGCCCTGACTTAAAAAGTTACTTCTAAATCAAGGAAGGAATTATTCCAGGACAATCATTGAAGAGGATGGATTGAAGTGTTTATGTATTGGTATTCAAGAATAATGTTGTTGAGGTACTTTTATGGTGTATTACAATATTTTTTTATTAGTCTATTGTGGTTTTCAATAATTTTATGGTACCGGTAACCATGAAAAGTGATTCAAATATTTTGGAAAGCAGATGATAAGCGCATAATGAAGGGATAATAAGATAATGAGATGTTTGATTGTATTAATGAGCTCATGATTGATATAAGGACTATGTGATATCATGGTTTGAGAATATAGAATTTTGAGGATTTTGGTATGTGGAAAGTGTTAACTTTTAACTGCATTCATGTTTTTACTAAGGTTCAATGGGTATTCATTTTTCAATAGAATACATGATTAAGGCCTTCGAACGTTTGGAATGTGACCAAAAGACATATCTTATGATATATGGGGATCAATGATGGTATTGACATTCTTATTATATGAAATCTCTGGTAATTGTTTTCACTATAATATGACAATCGACTACAATATTATGGATAAGCCTAAAGATTGGAATGGATTATGTTGGACATAAGTTTGTATTGTTTAAGGATAAAACCTCTTTTGATATTATTGATGGGATGTTATAGTAATGTAATTTTAGAAAAAGGAAAACCTGCAGGACGGGCGACAACCCATCGTGTCGGACAAGGCTGTGGGAATCGAACCCACAACCGAAGTGCGACAGTCCTTTATTTCCTACCACTGGCCTATAGGAAGTCTATGGTTAGTGGAAAGTAGTTTTATTTTATTAAACGGTATGATAAATAAAGTATAAGTCCATTTTGGGAACCATATACGATTAATCTCACCAAAAGATGGACTTATAACTTTTTCTAACCTTTTGTTTAAAACAGATGGAATGACCCATCATTATATCACATGATCTGATAATGCTTCACGAATAACAAATTCAACTTCATTTCTTTAAGATATGAAGTGGAAATTGTTCAATTCACGAACAATAGTGAGATTGTACCAAAATCATGTAAGTATTTCTTTTAATTCATCAAATTTAGGGAAATGATCTTGAAAACCAAAAATGATGTCGTAGTGCTCTTATATCTGATGAATCAGATGGTACCTTAGATCATCACAAATTTATGGCTTTGTGATTGATGGCTTTTTCATAGCCATTTTCTCTACCACTCTCCATCAGAACATGATGGTTATATTTTTCATAGATATCCATATTTTAACCTATGTTCTCCAATATGGAAACCCATGGATGAGTTACTTTGGGTAATCGTTAGATTTCATACTTTAGTTTTTAAAATTAAGTTTTAGTATTCCTTTTTACGATGTGGGTTTCTATGAATAATAAATGATTTATAACCCCGACGAATTTCGAGGGAGAAATTCATTTTAAGGGGGGTTGAATGTAATAACCCAAGATTTTATTAGATACATTATTTTTAATTTCATTCATATCTTCTGTTGTATGATACACCAAGATTATCTTGCGCTACATGCATCACCGTATTAGCTTGCAGTATACGCAACACTATTCTTGGCTCGTGTTACAAAAAATTTCAAGTTCGTTTGATAGAATTTATTCTATGCAACATTGATTTTATATATATATATATATATATATATATATTCAATGTATAAATAAAATATGGTTGGATTCTGATACAATGGAGTCTTTCACTACACACAACCCTAACTTGGCTTGCATTACACGCAATCACGACCTTCTTCGATAGCGTGTGTTGTACGCAATATCAGGTTTCACTAAACAATGATATATGGTTGTAATATTATTATGAACTTGCCATTATGAATAGTATTAACTAAATTTTGATTTTTATAAAATTATTATTCATCTTACATATTTTCTAGAACATGGTATGAGGACAAAATAATTTTTTCGGGTAAAATAAGTATTTTTCAAAAAATGCAATTTTGTCACCTTTTGAAGGCGCACCCACATTAAATATAGTTTTTGACATGTTTATAAGTTTAATATGACAAAATAAAATTCTTCTTTTGAATCAGGATATAAAAATTTACATTGGATAAAGTTTTGATATTTTTCTGATAACTTTCATATTTTAATGAATAGGCAATATTTTAATTAAAAACAACTTTTTTCATCATAATAATTTATGTGGATAAATTATAATATTTAATGGTTTTAAAGTATAAATAGAATATATTTTTACCATTTAATATAATTTATGTCATTAGCATTGATTTTACCTTGAATTCGTAGGTTAAATCAATTCAATCTTTTGCAATGTTTTAAACAAAAACCCGTTTTCTTTCGACAACGGGATTAATTTTAATTTAATTTCTACAAATTTTGTGTATTGAATTTGGAAAAATGGATTTCATATTTGTAATCAGTGGGTCCAAATTATTTTAATAAGATACTTTTTATTCTTGGGCATTATGAATAGTAACTACGGTAATTTTTATTTACTGCGGTTAAAGGTAAATTGGGTAATTCAAGGTTAAAAAAATATTATAATAATTCAAAATTACCTTGAAACTTGTCCTAAACTTATTGGTTGAGTAGTGGCCGACCATTGGCATCCTTGGGACAATTTGGGGACCCCAATGAGCCACTCGGTAGTGAAAATGACAATATGGATTAATTAATTTAATGTAAAGACAAAATTGACTTTAACAAAAATCTTTTAGTAATTAATTTCTATATGGGGTTATATAAGTTATATTTCGACAATAAATATTATATGGAAAGCTAAAAATATTCCAAAAATCATGGTATTTGTATCATAATTTTTAGAAATCATGTGAATTAAATTATTTATGACACAATAATGATGTAGTGTTTACCTCATTAATAAATGATTTAAATAAATAAGATTATAATGATTAAAATATCATCCAAAACCTGTCCAATTCCAATTTTATGATTTTATTTCTAATATGATTCATCTTATCTTCGACATTAACGTGTTTTGGACCTCTTTAAACCGAAGATAAATTGATAATAAAATAATGTTTTCACACTTTCCTAAAGCGCCCCTCCTCTCCCTTATAAAAGGAGACCACTTCTATGCAATTCCTCACACCTCTCAAGCCATTTTTTCTCATAAAAACTCTGACCAAATAAGCTCCCTACATACCTTTACTCCCCCTTGAAGCCTTACATTAGGCATAAGACTCTCCAAGAAGTCCTTTTGGTTCAAACCAAAGGAAGTTACCAAAATTAAAGGTAACAGTTTCTCTTAAGTTGTTTTCTTTTATTATACATCTCCAACCCCTAAACTCTTTTTAATACTTTATTTTGTAACAACAACAATATCCTAAATATACTAGGATTTTGTTATGAGAAGGATTCGAACTACACTTACACACACCTCCATCTAACGGATGAAGAACATAATGTTTCTGTGATGGAAAACTAACGCCTCACGAAACGAAGATTGTTCGATTTTCTCCTACCGCCTCTCATGGTGGCCATTATGATGGAACTGTATTTATATATAATATATATTATGTTTATGATTTCCTTATTCTTATTTAATTCCAAATTATATCAAGCCTTTACGGTTTCCATAGTCGGTAAATACGATAATCTCATTTGAGGAAGTGCGGACTACCGCCCCCTCAAAGTGATGTGATTCGTTAGTACCTTATGTGGGATGTGTAAAGGATGTGGTTAATGATATTATATATGATACTATACTGGAATTATATTATATATATGTATAATTATGTTTTCATTCTATTAAAATAATAAATAGAAATGAAATTAGCGTTCATGCGTACGTACGGCTTACCGTCTCCATGAACGATGCATTTCATTTCTTACCTCTATATGTTATGTACTATTATAAATGCTTGTATATTCTAGATATATAATAAATTTATATGATATATAAATCCTGATTTACATTTTGGAAGTAACTAAATCATGATATAAGTAATAATAACATCAAGAACAACAAGTCCAAACACACACGATAAATAAGATGATTTTACCCAAAACGCTACATTAACATTAATTTACAAATGAATGGGTAATATAAAGACATAAGTGAACCATATATGACATCATAACAATGAATATGATTCTGTAATAAGTCAATGACATTATTTAAATCATTATACAAGAGGTTTGGATACGTACAAAGCATATCAGACCTAAGGTAAGAGATATCTTTTCCAATCTCATTTTTATCCGAGATTGTTTATTCATAAGTATTTACTGGTGTTATTGTTATCATACATGTCCATGTTTTCTAGAAATGTTTTCATGTATTTTTAATGTCCTTTTTACCCATTTATGACTTTTAATACAAGGTATGTATGGATTCTTTCTTTTAGGAGGTACTTTTTGACTTTCCGGAAAAAGTACGAGAATAATGTTTTTTAACTTATATGGCACGAACAGATTTTTTTGGTTTTATAAAGCCTTATTTTCATGAATATTCCTCCAAAAAAATTCATGACTGTTTTCAACAAAACCGATTTCTTTTAAAATTTCATGACATTTTTTGAAAAGAAATTGATTTTGAAGAAGAAAGGATATTTTCCTCAAGAATTCATTTCAAGTGTTTTATCAAAACCATTTTCTATCTAAGATGACATTATTTCATATGTGTATGTTTCAAGTATAATGTCTCTATGATTTATATGGTTTCAATTTTCTTATAATGAAATATCTATTTGTTTTATATGGATTATGTGATGATGGGATGATGTTTATGAACCCCATTTTATTCTTTGGGTTATGATGAATGTTTTAAGTTTATTTTGTGGCACAAGTAATAATGATTTCACTATGAGATGGGTGGGACCTATATCTCCCTCCAATGCATTGGGTAAAGATTTATATCTCATGAGATAGACATGGCTGGAACGACAAGTTAAACCGGTTCAGTAATACAGGACTTGAACGAGGAGTGAACTTGATTCAGAAAGGGACTTTGTCCACTAAGATGGTCTTGGCAGCAATGCCTTGGCTAATATGGAAATCATATCATGTTCTTAATGGTTTCCACAATTACATGTTTTATTCCCTTTCTATTTTATCATTCTTAATGTTTCTTTATGATCTATGCCTTACGTACTTCCATGTTTTATGTCATTTCTCAAGCTTTTGATGTTTAAACATTATGTTCATGTTTTTAAGTTCGAATGTACAGGGTATGTTTTATTTTATCCATGCTTACCCTTAATAAGAATTTGAGCTCACCCTTTTTATGTTTTCTTTTCCCCGGGATATAAATAATGGTTTTAGGTAAGAAAAAAAAGGGGAAGATCTTTATGGGAGATGTTGAAGATCTTTCACCACGATTAGAAGATTACGTTACAAATTTACAAAGACACTAAACTATTACGATCCTTATGTGTCCATTTTTGTTATGTATTAAGTATTCCGCAAAAGTAATGTAATGTCCATGTATGTCAAGCTTTGGGTCTCTACAAGAGTGCTGGCCTTTTTATAGTTGAGGGGGAGTGTCACACTTGTAAATACCAAGAGGTATTCATTAATGGGAGGTATAACTTACCTAAAGTGCCTCCAAAATGGAAAAATAATGAATTAAATGGGTATTATGGTCTATTAAAACCTCTAACACACAAAAATATATGCATTTTAATAATTTAGTCCCTTAACTTCTAAGATTCCCCAATTTTATCATTTTGGTTTGTATTAAAGCATCTAGTTTTCTAATCTAATTAAATTAACCATTAAGAAAAAAATAAAGTAAGATTTATTAGGAATTATAGAGCCACTAAATTATTAATTTGATATCTAATTTATAAAATAAAATTCCCATGTTTTTTGGAAATTAATTTTAAAACAAGTGCCCCTGACGCACTAAAACACTACTTAAACCCGAACCGTGTTAACAACGTTTTTATAATATATGGGTCAATATGATAATTATAAAAGATTAATTGGTTCATTAATATAAAATATTTAATTTTTATTAACACTTAAAAATCAGTTGGTATAACATAATATTTTTATTAATTTTAAATCATTTAATATAATTTCATTAATTGTAAAATAACAATAATGTCAATTTTGACATTATTTATTTAATTTTAATTTTAAAATATCGATATAAAATTAGAATTGAAATATATTAGGTTTAAAGATGTTTAAAATTACATATTCATCTAAAAAAATAAAGAGAGTCAATAATTCAATCACTTAACTTCACTTTTAATATTCATAGTATCATTTATTTTAGTTAATTATTATTAAAATAATTAGTACATTGGAGTTTTTTAAGAATTGTAAGTAAATAAACAATCTATAGAAATTATTGATAAATTATTATGATAAAAATAACCCTTCTATATTTCAAAAGGATATGTATAATCGAAAATATGGTGTTTTTAACATATATCAATGTTTTATAAATGTTAAAGCTAAGGAAAGTTCCCTTTTTGTCTTTTTCATTATGTAAACTTTTATATGGGTAAATTCCATTAAATAACATCCCAATAACCCATAAAGTTATAACCAAGTGGGTATATGGTCTAATTACTGGCATCAAATTGATTTTGGACAAGTGTACTGGTCATTTTGGTCCTTAATATTAAGGTTTTTCCCTTATTAGGCTTATTTTTATCTTAATAATCGTAATTAATTTTAATCACTTTCACTAATATTTTTGGAAAAAATTATGTTGATCTTATTATAACAAAAATATTGTACTGATTATAATTTTGTATGTATGTTTTTCAAAATTCAAATCACTGATGTGGGAAAATTAATATTAACGCTAATCCTATAGATGTGGCAAGAATGCGTGTCTTTAAAGTAAAAAAGTTCAAAAGTTCATTATGTTTTTATATCTAATTTAAAGATAAATATGATTACAATGACCTAAATTGGATTAATATATGTATTATTGATCTATTATGACTTTAAAACCCATCTTAAAATATAATTTAACACCAATCATTATTTAAACGAATATTCTGTTTTAACTATATTGCAGTAATTTTCACTATTCATAAAAAAATGACGTTTCTCAGAAAAATACCAAAAATTAACCCTAAGATAATTTTGAAATTATTAATTTAAGAATTGTTTTTATTTATAAAAAAATTAATAAAAGTGTAAAAATTTAGTATTAAAATAAGTTCATGATTAAAAGGTGATAAAACTTAGTCTTGTGTGTAACAAAAGCTTATTCACTGTTGTGTGTAGCATAAGTTTATCTTTTTGAATAAAACATGATAAAAAAATTATATTTCGTCTAAAATAAAAATATTATAATGTATTGGGGTTCTAAATTCTTCCCATCTTAATTAAATTACATCCCCACCAATTAAAATTTATCTTGGTAATCAGGGGATTGATATTTTAAGATAACTATTGTTGAAAAACCCACATCCTAATAGGCTTATTATCACATATTCTTAATAAGGAAAAAAATAAGTTAAAATGGAATGTAACTAGGTTCCCTAGTATAATAACATAGTTTGGAAATGGAAACATGGATAGAGAGGAAAAATCTAACAGTCAAATTCTGATGGAGAGTACTAGAGAAATGGTTAGGCGAAAGATAACAATAATAAGGCTATAAATCCACAATTATCTAAGAGGGCATTAAATTCATCAGAAATGAAGGTACTAGTACATAATTTTTAGTTTCAAGATCATTTTTCCTATAGTTGATAAATTATTTCACTCTCTTAGAATATAAGTAAATATTCTTACTTAGAACACTTCTATAAGTAGAATCTTATCCTTTGGTTATGCTTTGGACTATTTCTAATTCATCTCATTGAACAAGATTCATCATATAGTAATGTAATATATAAATATTTAAAAACACATCCAAAGTTCAAATTAAACTATTTCATAAATGGTTAACTTTTCCAAATGATTATGATCTGTCACTTTAGAGATAAGGTCACTTAATTTACAAAATGAACTTACCATTAGCATTAAATCAATATGAAATATCACATCCTGAATATATTAACACCTACACCATGTATCGTTTTGAAATATGGTAATAACTTTAATTAATATAAAACCTTATTGGAAACATGAATTATTCGTTATTTATTATGTTAGACACATGCTATTGGATATAATCCTTAAATCCAAAAGTGTTGTAAACTCCATCAATGATAGCATAGGCAACTTTTCGACAAGTCATTAATCAGTTCCAAGGTAGTCAAAATTTTACAAATCATTCATTTAATCAAAATTATATCAATATTAGAAACATAATAAGGGTTTTCTTCCCCTCAGTCATGTCTTTTCCAAAAATTTCGACTTTCAACTTAATAGGTTTTCTTGGTACCATTCAACACATGATCTCAAATTCTTAAGAAAATGTACTATAGTACAATACCCATATATTTGATAATTTTTATAACCAATAAATATTTGATAAAATATTAAAATGACATAGTTCTTGAATAATCATATTAATCATTCCTCTTCATCTGTGTCAGTAGCATAACTTGATCATTATCCAATAGCATCATTTGGGGTATATTCCTTTGACGCTTGGGATATTGATTCCCATAGTGTCACATCTCCTTACAGTTGAAGCATTTCAGATTAGAATCCTTTTAATTACCATTGAAATCACAAAAATGGTGTTATTTTTATCCACACTTATAAAAAACTCACATTTCCTTAAATAAAGTACCGGAGTGTTTCTTGCCACAATTATCACATGTTGGAAAATACTTCTTTCCCTTCATCTTCTTCGACTAATTCCCTCATTCATGGTGCTTAGATGGAATCTTCTTAAATTAGTTTCCTTCTAAGACATATGACATGTAAAATTCCATACCCATCACATTGTCACATGATACTATCTCCTCATACAATGAGAATATTTAAGAGACTATTTCTATTTGAAATATTGTCTTAAGACCATGAAAGATTTGATCCTTCTTACTCATTGAATCTCATGCATTGGTGAGGTTCACATTCCCTCTAATAAGTACCATTTATAAACAATGGAATATACTAGATTAAATCATAATAAAATTTATAATTCCAAATTTGGTATGGCATATAAATTTATGCATCGTGAATCATAGAATCTTAAACTTTAGATACTTTGATAAAATATTTACTTCTAAATCCTTCATAATGGTAGGTAAATATAATGTGAACTACCCTAAGCATATCCCCTAGGAAATTAGGTGTGCCATAAGGTCTATTTTCATATATTAGTTTAACCCATGCCAGGCCTAGAACACCTTGTTGGAGTTGTTTATCCTAGGTACATCTATGCTAGAATAATGACCACTTCTAGTATCCATACATGGATGTATTTCAAGGAATAACCAAATAATATCTACCTTAGAAAAATTCTAGGATGTCCTTGTATACTTATCTTCAATGTCTATTTTAGGGTTGTTCTCCCTAATCTATGTTTTATAAATCTAGTTTCAAAGGTTTTTTCTAAAATTCCTTTGATACCAACTGTAATGCCTCAAAACCATAGGCCGAGAGCTGGTTCATTATTTTACTACATTGGCATGATTTTAAGAAATTAAATCCCAAAGGACTGTTCAGTTTAGTGGTCTTGGAAATATAGATTATATATATGATACCCAAAATACATTGTGAAATAGAAAATAAAAACATGATGCATAATAAAATGAAATAAACTACATCCTTGAAACTCATTCAAAGGATTCCTATTCATAACCTGGGGAAATAAAACATAGTAAGGGCAATCTCAAATTCTTAGTAATGGTAAGTAAAGTGGATGCAATAATGAATCAATAAGAATAAATTATCATAAAAAGGTAAATAATTGATAACACATTCCATTAAAATAAATACATATGGTAATATAAAAATGTAAAGGTAAGAAACTAAAACACATTCTATTTAATCAATGAACTGAAAAAATGTATCCAAAGCTATATCGATGCAAAATCTCATGGATGAATAATAATTGAAACTAAATGAGAGAAATTGTTAATTATTTGTATCTATAAAATTCCACCAAGGCTTCATGACAATGATCTAATAGTTTAAATGCTTAAGGAAAATAATCTAATACTTTGAATGCTTCATTCTAAGAATCTAATATTCTTAAGGATTCATGCCATGAATCTAATAATATCAAGACTTCATGATAATAATCTAATACTTTCAAGGCTTCATTCCCAGAATCTAATACTGTCAAGGATTTATGCTAAGAATCTAATACTATTAAGGCTTCATACCAAGAATATAATACTTTCAAGGCTTTAATCCAAGAATCTAATACTATCAATGATTCATGACGAGAATCTAATACTTTCAGGGATTCATGCTAAGAATCTAATATTTTCAAAGTGAACCCCATATTAAAAATGGTATATTCTTTAGGAAATGAACATATCCACATAACAATATATATATATATTCAAGTAAATTTTTAAAAAAATGATTACAATAAATTGATTTTTAAAAGATAATGTCAACAATTATTATAGAAGTGAGATTTTAAAGATAATGTTTAAGAACATTCTTGATGAGAATAATCTTGAAACATTCCAAAGTGTCAAATACCATATTAAAACATTTAAATCATAATCCCCATGAATTAATAACATTAAATGAAAATTATAATATCATGAGAATAATTTAATTCATGATATAACATTGAAAAGTCAATATATACACCAAATAAAAGTGAATTGGTGAATAATAACAAATAAGTCTCAATGGAATGTAAATTGAGACGAAATTCATTTACCTTAACCTTTATTTTGTTTTATGGTCTCTATAATACCCTAGACTAGTTTAAAATATCTTACTAACTTATAAAATTACTATAATAATGTTAATAGTATAATATATTTACTTATTATAATATTTTATTACCCGTTTGTTAACACTCTTTCATTATTTTAACTATTTCAGGTGTTACTTGCCTAGTTTTCTCAAGTATGTTTTTTGAGTTGTCAATGTTGTTCCTATTAATTATATCGTGATTTCATCATATAAAAAATTTAAATGATGAATTAATTATCATATATATTTAGTATATATGTATTTATAGAAATCAATAATATGTGGATATTAGAAATTAAGTGCACCTTTCACGGAGATGGTAGGTCATACGTATGCATGAACGCTACATTGATTTCTTTGTTGTATTAACAGAATTAAAAATAAATAATAAAAATGTATCTTATAATTCTAGTATCATATATATATTATATATTTTAAATAGATTTATTAAAACCATTCTTTATACATTCCATGTATGGCATAAATGAGTCATATCGCTTTGAGGGGGTGGTAGTCCACACTTGCTCAAACAAAATTATCGTATTTACACAAGATAGAAAGAATAAAGGCATGTACTAAATAAAAATTATATAAGATTAAAGAAATTATAAATATTTTATATAAAATATATTAACATAGTTTCCATCATAATTTCCACCATGATAGGTGGTAATGGAAAAATGAACAATCATCGTTTCAAGAGGTAGTAGTTCGCTGTAAAAAGAAACAGTATGTTCGTTACCCATTAGATAAATGTGTGTGAAAGTTTTGGTCAAAAAATTTTAATAACATAGTAATAGTATATTTAGGATAATTTGTTTTGTAATATAATCATATAATAAATTTATTTTATTGGGTGGATAATGGAAATGAAACTAGAGATCTTGAGAGAAGACATTAACTCTTAATTGGGTATCTCTTTTTTGGTTTGTACGAAAAGGATTCCTTGGATTTATTACTTAAAAATGGTAGGATTATTAGTATTGGTTATGTATTTTTTTAGAATACATGGGTAGATTTTGGATGATCCAATGTGTCTTGAGAGGTGCGAGGAAGGGGTAGAGTGCTGGCCTTTTTATATTGGAGGGGGAGTGACAATCTTGTAAATACCGAAATGTATTCATTAATGGGAGATCTACCATACCTAAATTGCCTAAAAAATGGAAAAATAATTTATTAACGGGGAATAATTTTCTATTAAAACCTCCACCACAAAAAATATGTTCATTTTAATAATTTTGTTCCTTAACTTATAAGATTCCACAATTGTATCATTTTTGTTTTTATTAAATCATCTAATTTTCTAATCTAATTAATTTAACCATTAAGACTAAAATAAAGTGAAATTTATTAGTAAATATAGAGAAAATTAATTATTAATATAATAACTAATTTATAAAATAAAATTCTCATGGATTTTGGAGATTAATTTTAAAACAAGTGCATGTGACGCACTAAAATACTGCTTAAACCTGGACCACGTTAACAATGTTTTTACAATATATGGGTCAATATGTTAATTATAAAAGATAAATTGGTACATAAATTTACCATATTTAATATTTATTAACAATTAAAAATAACTTTTTAGAACATAATATTTTTATTATTTTTAAATCATTTAATAAAATTTCATTTATTGTAAAATAACAATAATGTCAATTTTGACTTTATTTATTTAATTTTAATTTTAAAATATCAATATAATATTGTAATTAAAATATAGTTGTTTTAAAAAATTTTAAAATGACATATTAATATACAAAATTAAATAGAGGAAATAATTCAATCAATTAACCTCACATTTTATATTTATAGTATCATTTTTTAGTTAATTATTATCAAAATAATATCTACACTGGCATTTCTTAATCGTTTTAGGTAAATTAACCATGTATAAATATTATTGATAAATTATTATGATAAAAATAACCTATTTATCTCTAAAAAGGTTATATATACCTGAAAATATGATGTTTCTAAATCTCTCAAAGTTTTACAAATGTTAAAGGTAAGGAAAATTCCCCTTTTGTCTTTTTTCCTTAGGTAACATTTATATAATAAAATTCAATTAAATAATATACCAATAACCCATAAATTTCAATCAAAGTGGGGATATGGTCTAATTTTTATCATCCAATGGATTTTGGAGAATTGTACTAGTCATTTTGGTCCTTAATATTTAGTTTTTTTCCATTATTAAGCTTTATTTTACCTTAATCACTGTAATTAATTTTAATCACTTTGACTAATCTTTTTTGAAACAAATTAATTTGATATTATTATACAAAAAGTATTATAATTATTACAATCATGTATCTCCAATTTTGAAAATTCAAATCCTAAGAGTGGGAAAATTAAGATTAATGCTAATTCCGTAGACGTGGTGAGAATGCATGTTTTTAAAGTAAAAACGTTCAAACGTTCAATAGGTTTTTTATCAAATTTAAATATAAATATGATTTAAATGAAATAAATTGTATTAATATATGAGTTATTGATCTATTATTAATTTTAAAACCAACATAAAATATAATTTAACACTAATCATTATTTAAATTAATAGGCTGTTTTTAACTAAATTACAGTAATTTTCACTATTAATCAAAAAATTATGTTACTCAAAAAAATCTCAAAATATAACCCTAATCTAATTTTGAAATTATGAATTGAAAAATTATTTTTTGTTATAAAAATAAAATTCATAAAAGTGTAAAAATTTAGTTTTAAAATAGGTTCACAATTAAAAGGTGGCAAAACTCAGTCTTGCGTGTAACACAAGTTAATTCAGTGTTATGTATAGTGTAATTTTATATTTTTTATAAATCATGATAAAAAATATTATATTCATTATAAAAGTAAAATATTGTAATGTATTAGGGTGCTACATTCTTCCCACCTTAATTAAATTCTGTCCTCGTAGTTTAAAATTTATCTTGGTAATCGGGGGATTGATATTTAAAGATAACTATTGTTGAAAAACCCACATATTAATAGGGTAATTATCACATATTCTTAAAAATAGAAAAAGTAAATTAAAATTTAATGTAACTAGGTTCCATAGTATGAGAACATTGGTGGGAAATGGAAACATGGATATAGAGGAAATATCTAACAATCATGTTTTGATGGAGAGTGCTAGAGAAAATGATTAGGAGAAAGTTAACAATCAGAGGGAAATAAATCCGCAATGATCTAAGAGGACATTCAATTCATCAGAAATGTAGGTTCCATTACAAATTTTTTGGTTTGAAGATCATTTTTTCAGGATTTTAGAAATTCTTTCACTCTAAGAATATAAGTAAATATCTTACTTGGTACACAAATATAAGAACTATCTTATCATTGGGTTGTGCCTTGGACTATTTCTACTTAATCTCATAGAACAAGATTCATCTTATAGTGATGTAATTTATAAATATTTAAAACCACATCAAAATTTCAACTTAATCCATTTCATAAATGGTTAACTTTTCAAAAATATTATGATCCATCACATTAGAGAGAAGGTCGTTTAATTTCCAAAAATGAACTTATCATTAGCCTTAAATGAATATGAAATATCACACACCGAATATGTAAACACCTTAACTATGTATCATCCTAAAATATGGTAATAAATTTAATTACTATAAAACCTTATTGGAAATAGGCATTATTCCTTATTCCTTATGTAAGAAACATGTTATTGGATATATTCCTTAAATCCAAAAGTGTTGTAAAATCCATGAATGATAATAGTGAAAACTTTTCGACAAGTCATTAATCAGTTCCATGGTAGTCAATTTTTTTTGAAATCAATCATTTCTTCATCATTATCTCAATATAAAGAACATATTAAGATTTTTCTTCCCCTCAATAATTGTTTTACGAAAAGTTTAACATTATACTTAATAGGTTTTCTTTGTAGCATTCAACATATGTTCTCAAATTCTTATGAAAAAGTACAATAGTAAAATCCTCATATATTCCATAATTCTTATAACCAGTACATTTATGATAAAATATTCAAATTACATAGTTATTGAATAGTCACATTAATCTTTCCTCTTCATATTCAGCAGTAACATAACTTGATCATTATCTAATTGCATTATTAGTGGTATATTCCTTTGATGCTTAGGAAATTGATTCACATAGAGTCCCATCTACTTGTAGTTGAAGCATTGTACATTGGAAACATTTTTTATACCCTTGAAATCAAAAAATTTGTGTCCTTTTTCTCCTCACTTATAACAAACTCCAATTTCCTTCAAGAAATTTCTAGAGTGTTTCTTACCACAATTGTCACATGTCGTAAAATCATTCTTTCCCTTCATCTTCTTCAACTTATTCTCTTTTTCAAGGTTCTCATATGTCCTCTTCTTATATTGGTTTCCTTATAAGACATTTTACATGAATAATTGTTTACCCATCTCATTGTCACACGATAATATGTCCTCATATAATGAGAATTTTTGGGAGACTATTTCCATTTGAAATATTCTCTTAAGACCATGAAATATTTGATCCTTTTTACTCATTGAATCTCATCCATCGATGAGGTTCACATTAATTATACTAAGAAAAATTATTAAATATTGGAATATACTAGATTAAATCATAACATAATGTATAATTCCAAATTTTGTATTGCACAAAAATTTATGCATCGGGAATCATAGAATCTTATGCTTTGGAAACCTTGGGTAAATATTTATTTCTAAATCCTTCATAATAGCAGGTAAAGAAAATGTGAACCATACTAAGAGTATCCCCTAGTAGTGTCCAACTAGGTGTGTAGTAAGTCCCATTTTTGTGTACTAGTTAACCCTGAGTCAGGCCCATAACACCTTGTTGGATTTGTTACAATAAGGTAAATCAGTGCCCAAACCACACCCAATTGTTGTATCCAGACAAGGATGTATTGCTAGGAATACCCACATAATATCTACCTTACTAAAATTCTAGGATGTACCTGTATACTTATCCTCAATGTCAATCTTAGGGTTGTGCTCCCCAATCTATGTTTTATTAATATAGTTTCCAAGGTTTCTACTAAACTTCATTTGATACCAACTGTAATGCCTCGACCCTAGATGCTCGAAGCTGGTGCATTATTTTAATATATTGGAATGATTATAAGGAATCAAATCCCAAAGGAACATTTAATTTAGTAGTCTTGGAAACCTATATTAAATACACGATATCCATAATAAATTGGGAAATAGAAAATACAAACATGATAAGTAATAAAATGAAATAAAATGCATCCTTCAAACTCATTCAAAGGATTCCTCTTCATAACCTATGGAAATAAAACCTAATAAGGGTGATCTCAAATGCTTAAAAAGGGACAGTAAAGCAAAATAAATAAATAATCGATAATAATAAATTAACATGGAAGGGAAAATAACTAATAACAAATTACATTAAAATAACGAGAAAAGGAAATATCAGTACGGAAAGGTAAGAAACTGAAAAACATTCCACTTAATCAATGAACCGAAAAATAATTTTTTCCATAGATATGTCGATGAAAAATATCATGGATAAATAATAACTGAAACTAAATAGGGGAAATTTTTAATTATTAATATCTATAATATGCCACCGAGTCTTCATGCCAAGGATCTAATAAGTTCAAGGCTTCAGTACAAGAATCTAATACTTTGAATTCTTCATTCTGAGAATCTAATATTTTCAAGTATTTATGCCATGAATCTAATACTATCAACGCTTCATGAAAAGAATCTAATACTTTTAAGGCTTCATTCAAAGAATCCATTACTGTCAAGGATTCATGCCAAGAATCAAATGATTTGAAGGCCTCATTCCAAGAATCTAATAACTTTAAGACTTTTTGCCAAAAATATAATACTATCAAGTCATCATGCCAATAATATAATTCTTTCAAGGCTTCATTCCATGAATCTAATACTATCAAACTAATCCCTGTATGAAAAATGGTAAATGGGTTAGGTAATAAACATATCCACAAATCAGAATATGGGTATTTATGTAAATTTCAAAAAAAAGATTATAATAAATTTATTATTTCAATAGAATGTTAACAATCATTAAGGAATTTATATTATAAAGATAATAATTAAGAACATTCTTGATGAGAATAATATTTAAACCTTGAGAAGTGTCCCATACCACATTAAAACATTTAAATCAAAATCCCCACGAATTAATATCATTAAATGAAACATATAATGTCATTAGAATAAAGGTATTCAGGATGTAAAAAAAAGGAAATATATGCACCAAATAAAAGTGAGTTGGTTCATAATAACAAATAAGTCTCAATGGAATGTAAATTGAGATTAAAATCCATTACCATAACCTTCCTTTTTATGGTCTATATCTCCTCTATATTGGTTTAAAATAGGTTAATAACTTATAACATTGCTATACTCATGTTAATAACAAAATATATTAAATTATTACAATATTTTATTACCAGTTTGTTAACACTCTTTCATTATTTTAACCATTTTGGGTGTTACTTACCTAGTTTTCTCAAGTATATTTTTGACTTGTCAATTATTGTTCTTATTAATTAGATCATGATTTTATCATATACAGAATGTAAACTATGAATTAATTATCATACATATTATTTATATATTTATTTATAGTAGTCTATAATATTTTGAGATTATAAATAAAGTGCACCCTTAATGGAGACGGTAGGACTTACGTACGCATGAATGCTACTTTCATTTCATTATTTCATTAAAAGAGTGAATAATAAATGATACATATGTATGTTATAATTCCAATATCATATATATGTTATATATTTTACATATTATTATTAAAACTATCCTCTATATGTTCCATGTATGTAATAAATGAGTCATATCGCTTTGAGGCGGCGGTAGTCCACACTTCCTCAAACGAAATTATCTTATTTATGTAAAATGGGAACAATAAATTTATGTTCCAAATAAAAATTAAATAATAATAAATACATAATAAATATCATATATAAAATATATAAATAGAGTTTCCATCATAATGGACACCATGATTGGCGGTAAAGGAAAAATGAACATTCACCGTTTCTAGAGGAAGTAGTTCGCCGTACATAAAACAGAATGTTCATTACTCATTATATGGAGGTGTGTGTAAGTGTTAGTTAAACCATTTAAAGAAAATTAAAATAGTATATTTAGGAGATTTTTTTATATAATATTATAATAAATTTATTTTAAGGGTTGGAGAATGGAAATGAAACTAGAGATCTTGACCGAAGATGCTACCTCTTAATTGTGTAAATCCATTTGGATTGTACCAAAAGGATTCCTTGAATTGCTTCATACTTAATGGGAGTATTCTAGGTCATGGGGTGGTATGTTTGGAGACTAATTGGGTAGATTTTGTATGATCCAAAGTGGCTTGAGAGGTGTGAGGAAGGGGTAGAGTGCTTGCCTTTTTATAGTGGTGGGGGAGTGACACTCTTGAAAATACAAAAAGGTATCCATTAATGGGAGGTCTACCATACCTAAAGTGCCTAAAAAATGAAAAAAATAATGGATTAAAGGGGAATAATGGTCAATTAAAACCTCCACCACACAAAAATATGCGCATTGTAATAATTTGGTTCCTTAACTTCTAAGATTCCCCAATTGAATCATTTTGGTTTTTATTAAGGCATCTAGTTTTCTAATCTAATTAATTTAACAGTTAAGATTAAAATAAAGTGAGATATTTTAGTAAATTTAGAGACACATAATTATTAATATGATATCTAATTTATAGAATAAAATTCCCTTGTGTTTTGTAAATTAATTTTAAAACAAACCCACGTGACGCGCTAAAACACTCTTTAAACTCGAACCATGTTAACAAAATTTTTACATTATATGGTTCAATATGTTAATTATAAAAGATAAATCTGTACAATAATATATCATATTTAATATTTATTAATAATTAAAAATAAGTTGGCAGAATATAAAACTTTTATTAATTTTAAATCATTTAATAAAATTTCATTCATTGAAAAATAACAATAATGTCAATTTTAATTTTTTTTTTAATTTTAAAATATCAATATAACATTGTAATTCAAATATATTAGGTTTAAATATGTTTAAAATGACATATTCATCTAAAAAAATAAATAAATACAAAAATTCAATCAATTGTATTCACTTTTAATATTTATAGTATCACTTATTTTAGTTAATTATTTGCTAAATAATCACTACATTGGTGTTTCTTAAGAATTTTAAGTAAGAAAACAATCTATAAAAATTATTGATAAATTATTATGATAAAAATAACCAATTTATATTTCAAAATGATATGTATAACCGTAAATATAATGTTTTATACATATCTAAATGTTTTATAAATGTTAAAGGTAAGGAAAGTTCATTTTTTGTTTTTTCCCTTACTTAACCTTTTATATAGGTAAATTCCATTAAAAAATATCCCAATAACCCATAAATTTAGAACCATGTGGGGATATGGTCGAATTATTTTCATCCAATGGATTTTGTACAAGTGTACTGGTCATTTTAGTACCTAATATTAAGGTTTAGTCCCTTATTAAGCATAATTTTACCTTAGTCATTGTTATTAATTTCAATCACTTTCTCTAATATATTTGGTAAAAAATTAAGTTGATATTATTAGAAAAAATATTTTACTTCCTATATCTATTTATTTCCATTTTTAAAAATTCAAATCACAGAACTAGTAAAATTATGATTAATGCTAATCCTGGAGACATGGAGAGAATGCGTGTTTTTAAAGTAAACATGTTCAAAAGTTAAATAAGTTTTTATATATAATTTAATTATAAATATGATTATAATAACTTAAATTAGATTAATATATGAATAATTGAACTATTATGGATTTAAAATATATATTTATATATAATTTAACACTAATCATTATTTAAACAAAAAGATTGTTTTTAACTAAATTGCAATAATTTTCACTATTCATCAAAAAATGATGTTTCTCAGAAAAATCCCAAAAATTAACCCTAAGATAATTTGAAAATTATAAATTTAAAAGTGATGTTTATTGTTAAAAATAAAATTCATAAAAGTGCTGAAATTTAGTTTTAAAACATGTTCACCATTAAAATGCTGTAAAACTCACTCTTGCGTGTAACACAGGATAATTTAGTGTTGTGTGTAGAATAAGTTTATATTTGTGTATAAATCATGATAAAAAAAATAAATTTATTCTAAAATTAAAATATTGTAATGTCTTGGGGTGTTACATTCCCCCCACCTTAATTAAATTGCCTCCTCATAATTTAAAATTTATCTCAGTAATAAGGGTATTGGTATTTGAAGATAAATATTGTTAAATAACCCACATCATAAATAGGGTTATTAACATATCTTTTTAATTAGAGATAATATAAAGTAAAATAGAATGTAACTAGGTTACCTAGTATGATATCATAGGTGGTAAACGTAAACACGGATATAGAGGAAAAATATAACAAAAATGTTCTAATGGAGTGTGCTAGAGAACATGGTTAGTAGGAAGTTAACAATCAAAAGGCCATAAATCCTTGATGATCTAAGTCACCATTTTATTCATTGGAAATTACGGTACTGGGATTTTTTTTTGTTTTAATATAATTTTTCTTGGATTTTAGGAATTTTTTCACTCTCTATGAATATAAGTAAATATACATAGTTAGTAAGCATCTAGAAGCACAATCTTATCCTTTGGTTGTGCCTTGTACTATTTCTGCTTCATCACATAAAACAATATTCATCATATAGTGATGCAATATATAAATATTTATAACCACATAAAAATTTCAACTCAAACAATTTCATAAATGGTTAGCTTTTCCAAAGGATTATGACCTGTCACTTTAGATAGAAGGTCCCTAAATTTCCAAAAAAAAATGAACTTATCATTAACCTTAAATCAATATGAAATATCACATTATGAATATGTGAACACCTTTATCATGTATCCTATTGAAATATGATAATAACATAAATTACCAAAAAAATTATTGGAAACATGAATTCTTAATTATTCTTTAAGTAATACACATGTTATTGGATATATTCCATAAATCCAAAAGTTTTGTATACTTCATCAATGATAATATAGAAAACTTTTCGAAAAGTCATTAATCTATTCCATGGTAGTCAGAACATTTCCAAAGTAATCATTTTTCATCATTATCCCAATATTAAGAACATATTAAGGGTTGTCTTCCCCTCAATAACATGTTTTACGAAAACTTTTACTTTTTACTTAATAAGATTCCATGGTACCATTCAACATTTGACCTAAAATTCTTAATGAAAACATACTACAGTACAATCCTCATATATTTCATAATTCTTATAACTTGTACATTAATAAAAAATATATATAAATGACATAATTCTTAAATAGGAATATTAATCATTTCTCTTCATCTAATTCTGTATAAAAAAATGATCATTATCCAATAGAATCATTTGGGGTATATTACTTTGACGATTGTGACATTAATTCACATAGTATACCATCTGCATGTAGTTGAATAATTTTAAATTGGAAACCATTTTCTTACCATTGTAATCACAAACTTGGTGTCCTTTTTCTCCACACTTATAAAAAAACTCTCATTCCCTTCAAGAAAGTACCTAAGTGATTATTTCTACAATTATAACATATCAGAAAATCCTTCTTCCCTTTGCATTCTTCAAATCATTCCCTTTTTCATGGTGGTCAAATTTCCTCTTCCCGTTTTGGTTTCATTCGAATTCATAGGACTTGGAGAATTCTTTACCCATCTCATTGTCACATGATACTATTTCCTCATACGATGAGAATGTTTGGGAGACTATTTGCCTCTGAAATATTTTCATAAGACCATGAAATATTTTTTCCTTCTTACTCATTGAATCTCATGCATTAGTGAGGTTCATATTCCTTCTACTAGGGTAAATTTCTAAATATTGGAATATAATGGATTATATAATAACATAATTTATAATTCCAAGTATGGAATTGCACATAAATGTATGCATTGTAAATCACAGAATCATAATGTTAAGCTACTTTGGGGAACTATTTACTTCTAAATTATTTATAATGGTAGGTAATTTAAATTTGAACAATCCTAAGAGTATCCCTTGGGAGTGTCAAACCAGGTTCACAATAAGGCTCATTTTCATGTACCTGGTTACCCTGAGTTAGGCTCTGAACACCTTTTCAGAGTTGTTACTCCTAGGTTCATGTATTCCAGAACCATGTCCACTTGTATTATCCAAACAGGGATGTATTTCTAGGAATACCCAAATAATATCTACCTTAACAAAATTCTAGGATGTCATTGTATACTTATCCTCATTGTCTATCTTAGGGTTGTTCTCCATAATCTATTTTCCCTAAATCTAGTTTCCAAGGTTTCTACTAAACTTTCTTTTATACCAATAGTAACGCCCCGAACCCCGAAGCCCAGAGCCAGTGCATTATTTTATTAAATTGAAATGATTAAAAGGAAAAAATCGCAAAGGACCATTCAGTTTAGTAGTTTTGGAAATTCCGATTATATACATGATACCCATAATATTTTGGGAAATAGAAAATACAAACATGATACAAAAAAAATGAAATAAATTGCATCCTTGAATCTCATTCAAAGGATTCCTCTTCATAACCTGGGGAAATAAAACATAATAAGGGTGAGCTCAAATGATAAATAGGGGTAAGTAAAGCATAAAAAACAATGAATCAATATGAATAAATTAACATTTCAAGGTAAATAACTAAGAACCAATTCCATTGAAATAACTAGATAATGAAATATCAATATGGAATGGTAAGAAACTAAAACACATTCCATTTAATCAATGAAGTGAGAATCAAATGAATCCATAGATATGCCAATGAAAAATTTCATGGATGAATAATAACTGAATTTAAATGAGGGAAATGATTAATTGTTGATATCTATAATATAACACTAAGGATTCATGCGAAGAATATATTGTTTTCAAGTATACATTCCAAGAATCTAATACTTTAAAGGATTCATGATATGAATCTAATACATTCAATGCTTCATTCCATGAATATAATACTATCAAGGCTTCGTGCCAAGAATCTAATAATTTCAAGGATTCATGCCATGAATCGAATAATGTCAAGGATTCTTGATAAGAATCTAACACTGTCAAGGCTTCATGATAAGAATATAATACTTTCAAATATTCATGCCAATAATCTAATACTATTATGGCTTAATTCCATGAATCTAATACTTTCATGGCTTCATGCCAAGAATCTAATACTGTTCATGTGAACCCCATATGGAAAATGGTATGCGGTTTAGGAAATGAACATACCCACGTATCAGAATATGGAAATTCAAGTAAAATTCAAAAAAACAATTATTACAACAAATTTATTATTTCAAGAGAATGTTAAAAATCATTAATTTTTTGATATTGTGAAGATAATCATTTAGAATATTCTTGATGAGAATAATTTTTGAACTTTCCAAAGTGTCCCATACCACATTGAAACATTTAAATCATAATCCACAGGAATTAATGACATTAAACAAAAATTATAATATCATGATAATAATGGGATTCATTATATAACATAAAAAATGTAGTATATACACCAAATAAAAGTGAATTGGTGCATAATAACAAATAAGTCTCAATGGAATGTAAATTGAGACGAAATTCCCTTACCTTAACCTTTTATTTTGTGGTATATATCCTAACATATAGTGGTTTAAAATATGTTAATAACATACACCAGAACTATAATAATGTTAATAATATCATATATTAACTTCTTACAATATTTTATTACCTATTTGTTAACACTCTTTCATTATTTTAACTATTTTAAATGATAATTGCCTAGTTTTCTCAAGTATGTTTTTAACTTGTCAATTATTGTTATTATTAATTTGATCATGGTTTTATTATCCATATAATTTAAACCATGAGTTAATTATCATTTATATTCAATATATATGAATTAATAGTATTCCGTAATATTTCTATATTAGAAATGAAGTGCATCGTTCATGGTGATGGTAGGCCATACATATGCGTGAACGTTACATTCATTTCTTTATTATATTAACAGAATGAAAAATAAATGATACATATGTATATTATAATTAAAGTAGAATATCTATGTTATATATGTTACATTGTTTTATTAAAACCATCCTTTGTACATTCCATGTATGGAATGAATGAGTCATATCACTTTGAGGGGGTGATAATCCACATTTCCTCAAACAAAATTATCATATTTACACAAGATGGAAATAATAAAGGTATTTTATAAATAAAATTTACATAAGAATAATGAAATTATAAAGATCATATATAACATATAAAAATATATTTTCCATCATAATGTCTACTATGATAGGTGGTAAAGGAAGAATAAACAATCATCGTTTTGTGAGGCAGTAGTTCACCATACACAGAAACAATATGTTCATTACCCATTAGATTGAGGTGTGTGTATGTGTAGGTTAAAAATTTTACACAACAAAATAAAATTATATTGATAATATTTGTGTTTTTATATAATCATAGAATAATTATATTTTAGGGGGTGGAGAATAGAAATGAAACAAGAGATCTTGAGAGAAGACGTTATCTCTTAATCGAGTAACTCCTATAAGTTCATACCAAAAGGAATCCTTGGATTGATTCCTATGAAATGGGAGGATTCTAAGAATAAGGGAAGTATGTTATAAGACCACTTGGTTAGAGGTTGGATGAGCCAAAATTTCTTGATAGGTGTGAGGAAGGGGTATAGTTCTTTCCTTTTTATAGTGGAGGGGGAGTGACACTCGTGTAAATACCAAAAGGTATTCATTAAAGGTAGGTCTAACTTTACAAAAGTGACCTAAAAATGGAAACATAATGGATTAACGGTGAATCATGGTCTATTAAAACCTCTACCACACAAAAATATGTTTATTTTAATAATTTGGTTCCTTTGCTTCTCAGATTCTCCAATTTTAACATTTTGGTTTTTATTAAAGAATCTAGATTTCTAATCTAATTAATTTAACCATTAAGACTAACCTAAAGTGAGATTTATTAGTAAATATAGATAAAACTAATTATTAATATTAAATATAATTTATAAAATAAAATTCCCATGTGTTTTTGAAATTAATTTCAAAACAAGCGCATGTGACACGCTAAAACACTACTTAAACCTAGACCATGTTGACAACATTTTTACAATATATGGGTCAATATACTAATTATAAAAGATAAATTGGTCCATTAATAGACCATATTTAATATTTATTAACACTTAAAAATCACTTGGTAAGAGATAGTATTTTTTTATATTAAATCATTTAATAAAATTCCATTAATTATAAAATAATAATAATTACAATTTTTGACATTATTTATTTAATTTTAATTTTTTAATATAAATATAATATTGAAATTAAAATATATTAGGTTTATATATGTTTAAAACGACTTATTAATATATTAAAATAAATTAATACCATAAATCAATCAATTAACTTCCCTTTTAATATTTATAGTATTATTTATTTTAGTTACTTATTAGCTAAATAATCACTACATTGACATTTCATAAAAATTTTAAGTAAATAAAACATCTATAAAAATTATTGTAAAATAATTATTATAAAAATAACCCATTAATATTTCAAAAGGATATGTATAACTAGAAATATTATTTTTTACATATCTCAACGTTTTATAAATGTTAAAT
Organism: Viscum album; assembly: GCA_963277665.1. NCBI lineage: Eukaryota > Viridiplantae > Streptophyta > Magnoliopsida > Santalales > Viscaceae > Viscum > Viscum album. Next base: position 1,039,220,339 of record OY728134.1, on the reverse strand, counting down.
GTAAGTAAAGTTCCCCTTTTGTATTTTTCCTTACTTAACCTTCTATATAGAGAAGATCCATTAAATCATATCCCAATAACCCATAAATTTTCAACCAAGTGGAGATATGGTCTAATTATTGGTATCCAATGGATTTTGAAAAAGTTTCCTGGTCATTTTGGTCCTTAATATTAAGGTTTAGTCCCTTATTAAGCTTAATTTTACCTTAATCATTGTAATAAATTTTAATCACTTTCACTAATCATTATGTGAAAAATTAAGTTGATATTATTAGATAAAAAATATTGTACTTATTAAAACTATTTATTTCCATTTGATAAATTAAAATCAAAGAAGTGTGAAAATTAAGATTAACGCTAATCTCCCAGACATGGTGAGAATGCGTGTTTTTAAAGTAAAAATGTTCAAAAGTTTAATAGGTTTCTATATTTAATTTAAATATAAATATGATTTCAACGACATAAATTGGATTAATATATGCATAATTTATCAATTATGACTTTAAAAAACAACTTAATATACAATTAAAAACTAATTATTATTTAAACGAAAATGCTTCTTTTAACTAAATTTTAATAATTTTCACTATTCATTAGAAAATGATGTTTCTAAGAAAAATTCAAAAAATACACCCTAAGTGAATTTTACAATTATAAATTCAAAAATGATGTTTATTTATAAAAATAGAAGTTATAAAAGTTTAAAAATTAGGTTTTAAAATAGGTTCTCCATTAAAAGGCGGTAAAACTCGGTCTTGCTTGTAACAGAAGATAATTTAGTGTTATGTGTAGCATAAATTTATATTTGTGTATAAAACATAATAATAAAAAAATTATATTTATTATAAAAGGAATGTTTGGTAAATTCTTGGGGTGCTACATAATTGGTAATTAATATTAACTAGATGATGATTAAATATTAGTGAAATAACGAGTCACTAATAATTAACTAATGATTAAAAAAATGCTAAATTATTGATTATGTATTGATTAACTAATTTATGACTATGTATTAACTTGTGATTAAATTTTAATTCGATAAAGAATAACCTTGTATTAACTTACGACTAACTTGGGATAAAATATTGATTAAATAATGATGAACTAAAGATTAACCAATAATTAAATAATGATGAACTGTTAATTAACCAATAACTAACTATAAAGTAAGTAATTAATAACTATAAATTAATTAATGATTAATGAGTTATTAACAATTGAGAAATGTATAATTAACTTAATATTAAATAATGATTAAATAATGGTCAACTCATAATTAACTAATGATTAACAAACGATTAACTAATGATTAAATAATGATTAACCAATAATTACATAATGATTTACTATTTATTAACTACTAATTAACTATAAATTAATGAATTAATATATATTAAATTTGTAATGATTTATGAGTGATTGAAGAATGATTAAAAAATTATTAATTTTGGATTAAGTAATGTTTAACAAATGATTACTTAATGACTAACTAATGATTAAAAAAATGATTAATGAATGATTAATTAATGATTGACGGGTGATTAAAGAATTATTAATAAATGATTAAGGAATAATTAACATAAGATTAATTATTGATGAATTTATGATCATCCTATAATGAATTAATTATTATCTATTAATTAACTATAAACTAACTACTTAAATAATGATTAAATTGCAATTAAATAATAATTAACATCAAAATAACTAGTCAATAACTATTAATTAAGTAATTATTAACAAGTGATTAATGATTTATTAAGGAATAATTAACTTAATATTAACTAATGGTTAAAAAATGACTAAGTAATGATTAACTAATTATTATCAAATGATTAAGGATTGATTATTCAATTATTAAATAATGATTAACTTAGAAATATTAACAATGAACTAATTATTAAACAATAACTAGTTAATTATTAACTATTCATCAACAATAAAGTAAATGACTAATAACTTTAAATTAAATAATTCTTAATGAATTATTAATGGGTGATTAATGATTCATTAATGAATGATTAACTTAGGATTAAGTAATTCTTAACGTAGGATTAAGTAATTCTTAACTTAGAATTAATTAATGATTAATTATTATTTATCTTTAAAAAATACTTAATTACTATTAATTAATTAATTCTTAACTAATGACTAGTCAATTATTTACTAAGGATTAACTTAGTATTAAATAATTATTAGATACTAATTAACTTTTGATTATCATATATTTAAATTATGATTAAAGAGGGATAACTGAATGATAAAGAGGCTTAACTACACACATGATTTTTCACTTCCATGACCTACATTATTCATACCTTGCATCACACATGGGTTGATACACCCAATGGATATGGTTTATATGAGTCAAATTCTCTTTATAAACTACTAAACATACCTTTAGGAAGATTAAAAATAATACTATAAAACATTAGTGTCATCTTTGATGATATAACAAAACATCCTAAAATTTTAGTAAAGTAAAGATTTCGTGATTATCTAAAAAATGAAATCTCTATTTGGATACTACAAGTGGATGTTTCTCTAACACATATGTATGTAGAGGTAATGAAATCAAAAAGGGAATATTGGGATTTGACTGAAGCATAACATGGTGCATGATAATGGGCCTTGTTGTACACCTGGTTTGACACACATGGGGGATATGCTTCAGATGATTAACATTCTCTTTATAAACTACTGAACATACCTTTATGAAGATTAAATTTTTTACTATAAGACATTAGTGTCATGTGTGATGATATAATAATACATTCAAAAAAATTTCTAAAGCAAATATTGTGTGGATATTTAAGAAATGAAATCAATGTATGGATACTACAAGTGGATGTTGCTCTGGAACAAATGTACCTAGGGGTAACAACCCCAAAAAGGGTGTATTGTTCTTTTAATCGAGAAGATCATGGTTTCCACAATGGGAATTATTGCATAGCAGGTTTGACACTCCCAAGGGATAGACTTTAGAAGATTCAAATTCTCTTTATAAACTACTAAACATACCTTTAAGAAGATTAAAAATTGAACAATGAAACATTTGTTTCATCTTTGAGGATATAAGAAAGCATTTTTTTTAAAGTAATGATTTTTTGGTCAATGATACATTAAAATTACTCATTTTTAATATTATTTAGACTATCATAATCTTGATCAAAGACCATATTTCACATAGACAATCATGTTTTCCGGTGTATACTTCTATGGGGATGTTATTCAAATTGAATAAGCACTTTCTTATAGTGTAAAAATAATAAAAATGGTTAGGAAATTTGATTGTGTAACCCTAATAGAAATTCAATAAATAATTCATATCCATTTAAATATGGGACATGATCAAGTGTTCAATTCTATTAGAAATAGATATTTTTAATTCTAGGACATGCTATGGAATCTAACTTGTCCATTGGGTGCTGATGAGGACCGGGTCCAAGAAATAAATTTATTTTCTCAACATTCAGATAATTCCATGATGGAGTAATATGTCAAGGTATCTAGTTTCTATTAGTAACATACAATTTTATGATTAAATAGGTAAACAAGCGTCATCAAGTAAGGTCCATACCAAGAAAATGTGACTATTCCCTATTATGCAAAAGAAGAAAACCAAACCGATCAATGAGATAAGCTACAATAGAAATTTGATGATAATGAAGTGTCCAATGATGAAGTATATAGAGGAAAAATTTATGATGATTAATAATCTACATAATTTAGGTAATATGCTTCTAGAAATGTAGCTATTTTACATCAACCTTGATGCACAATAAAACATCCACCACTCTTTTCATTTTTCTTGGAAGTAGTGGAACATTTTCCTTAATTCGACCAGAATATCATCACACCTACAAATGAGTTTCCTATAGTTGTAGAAGACTGATTATTGAACTAGACAAAACATTATACATTGAATGATATTTCCAAGTAAATATTTCATGAAAAACATACTGAAAATATTTCATATTGAGAGACACTATAGATATTTAGTTGAAGACTCAATCTGTACAAAATACATCATACAATATAAAAAATGAGGGGATTATTGTAAATTCTTCATGAGGGTGTTTCATGACATTGTATTTATAGGTTTGAGAATATCTAAGATTAAGGCAGCTTATATCTACGTACAAACAAAACTGGCATAAGATCATACATCATTGGGTGATGAATTTGTGTCATATATTATTACTGAGATGATTTGGACTAGATAATATGTGTCTATAGCCCTTGTGAAGGAGAGTATCGACAAAATTTTGGTTATATAATTTCCTATTCAATGTCATGGATGGAGAAACAGAAGGATATTTTCAAGGTGTATGGTGATTGGGATGACTCATATCAGGTGCTTCCATAATTTCTATCCATATTGAGACACAACATATAAGTTTTCCTTCATATCAGTATGAATGAACATGTGTCTCAAGATAACCAATTTGATCCATCTCATATGAAATTTCATCATTTTTTCTAGGCATTCCTTCCATGTATTTTCACATTTTGTTTTTTAGATTAGTTTATACAAAGTAAAGGAAAATTTCAATATAGAAAATATATAGAAGTATTTCTAATTATGGAAACCAAAGATAGAAACAACTAACATCTTACACTATCATTTTTAATTACAGAGAATGAAAATTACGAATCATGGAGATGGTTTTTAACACGTATCAACAACCATTTCATCCACATGAGGGGTATCTATTTAATATATGAACATCATCAAGAAATCAATGATGCAATAATTGTATATCTTGTTATATGAAGACCCCTAAATGCACATCATCAGTATTGTATTAGAAAAATTTCTATAAACATGTGAAAACAATCCATGATGAACCTATGAGTAAGTCCATCATGAGGCTTGGTATACAATCTCTTTATTATTTTTCACAAATTAAATGTAATTATTAAATTAATTTATGTGAAATTTGATCACTTTCGTGTATAATATGAGTTGTATCAATAAAGTTTTGAATACTGATTAGAGAAAATAGGTATGACTAATCAGGGAGTGTATACTTATATAATGTAGATTCCAAAAAAATGGACATTGGAATATGACGGGGGTATGAGGTATGGACACATGACCAAAAACATTATTGTGTGTGTTAATGGATTCTTCAAGGGTCTTTTCAAGTTATCTATAACTATCCTAGTTATGGAGACATTTTATCATTATTTCAAGTACTTCATTAAATGAGGAAAAAAATGAAAATGGGATTCAGTAGGGGCTATGGTATATATGATACTTTCAATGAGAGATTAAAAATAACATTGAAGATTATTCTTCTTTTAGAATGTGACTTTTATACTAAGAAAACTATTGCTTTGAATTGAATGAGTGTTAGGACCACATCACATGTAGCAGTTGTCAAGTCCTCTTGGAACTACTACAACCGAGGCATTGTTAATGTGGAAACTTACAGGCATTTCAGTTTCCATGTGCACACTCAATTACAGCATGTGCCTCTGTAAACATATCATGGGAATCATATGTTAATCAAGTGTACTACTTGGACACCATTTCTAACTGCTATGTTACACCATGGATTCTTATTAGTGAGATTTTATATTTTCCAATGTCTGAAGACCAACCTATATTAATACCTGATATCAATAGGTTATGACAACATGGGTGAAAGAAGTCCAACAGGACATATAATGAGATAGACTGGCCTCAAGAACAAGGGTAGAATTTGGGATGCAACATATGTTATAGGTAAGGCCCTAACTAGAAATAATTCCCTTAAATTTTTGAATCGAGTTTACACTCTCATCCATGATGATTAATTTCATCCAATGTGAAATTTTTATATTATCAATTAAATGGTTTTAATATAAACTCATTCCTTTTTTAGAATTCTATGAAATTTTTGAATTTTTTTACTATCAAATAATAAACAGTTCATAAATTATGAAACTATTTATATTAATAAAACATAAGATAAACATTCTTATCTTTCACAACATTTTACCAAATAAATATTTCTTATACTCATAATCCTATATATAATTCCTAGGGATGTGGTAAAAAAATGGGTGAGATCAAAAGATCAATATTGGAAACCAACTTGATACAATATTCCCCTCCCTTTATAAATATATTTAACATGAAAAACTATTTTGTCAACCATCCTTTGGTTTTCATAATAAACCATTCATATTCACATAATAAGGAATATTAAAAGTGATGTAATTTCAATCCTAGGGCCAATTATTTTTACTTTTATTACATGTTCAGTTTATATATTGAATGTTAATAAAACTTCTTATTACATATTGCTTTTTTTTGCATAACACTAATGTAATAATGTCCTAGGAAACATGTTGCATTGATATGATCATAATAGTTCCCCACTATAATGAGATTCTTGATGTGATATGATGATATTATTAAATAATATTTTGTGGTATGATAATGCACTATGATGGGACACATAATACATAGAATGTCTGGGGGAAGTACTCATAAGAAGATAAGGATTCTTCTCATGAAGTTCATATTTGGTAATCTCCAAGATGGGAGATTATGAGAACATACTTGCTATTAGGAATTACACATGTTTCAGTGTCAGCTGATATTCTTGTCTATGAGTGTGTGTGGTGTTCCTTATATTTTAAGATTATTATTAATGAATGTTACAACTCACTTAGATGTTTTTCATAAACCATGATGAAAATAATTCATAGCAAAGTGGTATACATTGGGTGCATCAAAAGTGACATGTAATTAATGAATAAGTCTAGGAAGGATTTATCCCCTTTATATTTATGGAATTAGATATCTCAGACCTTTTATTAGAATATAACTTTCACATTAAATTATATATCCATGGTGTAACGACATGTTTATTTCAGGTAGTCAAAGAAAGACATATCAAGCATATAGATTGGTGAAATGGATGTGAGACCTACCTGATGAGATATTGTGAGAAAGAGATTATATTACACTATGAGAATTCGTAGGTGGTTGTTGACATTATGACATTAATTCATTTATCTTGGGTGTTTTGAACCATTGCTAGACTGTAATCTTGGACTTTAGGAAAGCCCGAGTAATGCCAATGAGAAAGAATTCTAGAGGGTCACACTCTAAGTGTTTCTTTTTAACTCTATTAAATTCTATTTGAGTTTAACTAATGGAATAAATATTATTCTCAAGTCTGAAAAATAATTTTATTCATGTTATATTGATCGCATAAATTAAATAAATATTTATTGGTCGGCTTGTGAATAAAATATTTATTTTATTTATTTAATATTTCAATAAATATTTATTCTCTAGACTGTGAATAAAATATTTATTTATAAATAAAATTTATAATCAAATGTTCAATAAATGATATAGGAGTTCAAATAGACCAAAACTGAGTGGGTGAAAAATATTAAATAATAAGACTGTTACATAATATTTTTTATTGCATATGTTGGAAGGTGCTAGAAAATCATAATTATATAATTATTATTATGTGGCATGGGGTTTTTTAAAGGAAATAAATATTATTTAATGGATGGTATGCATTTCATTAATATTTTAACATAAATACCAAATCTATAAATAAATTTATATGACTATTTTGTGTAGAATCCAAATATTAAGAATAGATAACTGATGCAAACAATGAATTCTCTCCCGACTCCTCCTTCTCTCTCCCTATAAAGAATAAGAAGTGCAAGATAGATTTCTTTAAGATCAAAGAATGAGTGATCAGAAATGAACAACACAAGACATTCAACTCACATTGCTAGCATCCAAATATTGAGTGGTGTTTCTCAGAGATCATAGGAGAACATGTGGATCACCACTAGAGGGATTCTATCCTTGGATCCTCAGAATGCAACAAAGGTAATCTGAAAGGGTCTTTTTAGATGATCAATGTTAATCAATGAATAATGTTCCTAATACTAGGTAATTATTTAATCAAATATTAAACAAATTAATTATAAAATTGATGTACAAGATCCTCACTCTTGGTTTCATCAAATGATTATTAAAAGAAATTTTAAAATATCGCCCACCTCTGTATGCTTCCGCTACTCCTAGATTGATCAAGTGGTATCAGAGAGTTCACGTTTAAATTTATAATTATTTATTTTATTGTTGATCTATGAAATTTTTTTGTTGGATTTTCATTTCATGTTATCCATTATTTAATTCAATTTGAATTAACATGTTATCAACATATTAATCATGTTCTTTTAGTGTTTCATTTTCTTAAAGGTTTAATAAAAAATGAAGAATGACCAGAGATTCCATTAGGAAGTGCCAAATATTTGTTCAGTAAAACTGGGTTACACGATGTTCATGTGGATAACACTTCATATACCCTTGAACATTTTATCTAGATGCATCAATAAATTAATTATATGTGATGATTTTATTGCACAATGTGTTTATTGGGCCAACCATTGCAAATGAAAAGTGGATACATGGTGTGTAGCTAGCATGTACATTCCATTTAGTGCAGTCAAGTTAACACATTGAATCCCCTAATGAGTGACTTGGATATACGACAATCGAGGTACATGGCATGTAAGTGCATGTACATTCCGTGTAGTCTCCCATTAATGGAAAAAAATAAAAATTACATTAAATTTGAAAATTATAGCATTAAAACCTTATTTTATTGATTGAAACACCATTGTGTATCTAACAATTTAATAAAGGTTTTAAATAATTTTAAATTCTCAGATAGTTTATTATAATTAATATTTCATTATTGTTTCTACAGTTTATTTTCTATTAATTCCATTAATTATGGGTATCTCGAAAATAATATTGGATGATCATTAAGATGAAAGAGAATTAATTAATTAATTAATTAATTAATTAAAGAACATTTATCATAAATAATAAAAGAACAAGTAAATAAATGAATGATAACCACTTACTTTTTAAGTATTTGTTGCATGTATGACCGTTCATGAGCTTGACCAAGACTTGTATTTATGATGGATATTCTAATTTAATTTATTGCATGAGTTTGAGGTTATTTAATTTTAAATTAAATGATGGTCTATTAGTCATCCCTCCCTCCATTATTATGTAGGACCTACAAGTCCAAGGATATTTATATAATTCCCTTTAACCATTCCTTCAGTTCCCCTCACTGATGTGGGAGTAATAAATATTTGTAATCAATGGAGCATCTCAAGGCACATAGTGGTAGTTCAAGATGGAACCATAATGATGCCATCTCAAGTGATACACAGGTGGACATGTGGAATGCTATAACTCATTCCAAGACCAGTAATATGAGTTTTTCCCCATGATCAAAGGTTGATTTAATGTCTTCTCATTAAATTGACCATTATATAAAGCTCATGAAACTTCCATTTAATTAATTATTTATTTTTGCCTAGGAAATTATTTATTTTATTTATAAAAGGTCTCAATAACATATATAAATGAATTAATGTGAAATTATGGAAATTAAATAAATGAATTAGGTTTAAATGTTTTATCCAATATGGTTAATTAATTACGTAACATCCACTTAATATTAACAAGGCATGTAAAGGATAAAAAAAGAGACAATTTATGTATAATAAAGTAAAATACCTCAATTCAATAATAAGTCAGAATAAGCCTTCCATTACATTATTAGGAGTGAAACTATAGAACTATGTGTAGTAAATGGCCAAATTTAGGACACTTAATTTTATTGGGGAGTTATCCTGTGAGTTTTGGGTTGACTTAATAGAAATTGTATTGAGTTTAATTACCAAATTCTATTCAATAAAAATTTGGAGGCAAGTGTTGAGTAAATCCAAATCAAGATTTCAAGATAGGGGAATCCACTCAATGGATCTTGGATCTACATGTCCACAGTTGGAAATACCTCCTACCTAATTACTTTATTATGGTTTTCATGGACAAAGTCTGGATCATTAAGAAAAGTAATGGTGATCATTGCTACTATAATGTTAAATAATCTAGATATTCCATGTTCAATGGTGAGGGATATTGAGACTTAATAAAATAGTGGGAGATATAATAAATATATAAAAATTTTATTTATTATATATCACTTATTTTTCAATCAAGAAAAGTAATAATAATCTTCCCTTTTTAATTATATAATAAAAGGAAAAGTTTATAATCCACACTATCCAAACGATCAATATTGGATAAAGATAACCTCAAAACTAGAAGTAACTTCCAGGAGTGGTTTATATTCCTTCAAGTAGTGTTATGTCATGAACTGAAATCTTATATGCTAGAATCCTCAATGCCTAATCCACCTATTAAAGAGGTGAGTGATGAAGAGTTCCTTATCGATGAAAAACATTTGAGTGACCCGATCAATGTTCAATATTGGATGCTTTCATCGATGTCTAGTAAACTAATTAAGATTCATGAAAACATGGATATATATAGAATTCTTGAGAACCTATCTGGTCTTTAGCATGAGAGATCTAGATAGGAATAGTTTGACATTTCCAAGATGATATTTTAGAGAAATCTTGGAGAGGGTTCCATAACTAGGCCTCACGTAGCCAAGCTCAATAGATAAATTTGAGCACTTATAGGTTCTAAATTTTAAACCCCCCAAATAATTGGGCACCAAACTCATTCTTACATCACTCCCATAGAGATTATACATCTTTTTTTTGAATTTTGATATGAACAACATTGAGAAGTATCTGCCAAATATTATTACTAATATTTGCTAAGTAGAAAAGGATATTATGTGAGAAAAACCTTCAACCCATATGGGGAACAAATAGAAAAGGATATCAAAGAGATTTAATCTCATATATTCTTCACACCCTTCTACGAAGCAGAAGATCAGGGGGAAATAAAGGGAAAATGATGTTGTCCTTTCACATGTGGAATGAAGAGCCATTAGAAGAAAAATCACACATAGCCAAAAAAGAAAGGGGAAGCTTTAGGATAATTTATTATCAAGTTCAATTTATTGGTTTCTATAAATTGGGTATTAGATACATCTTGTGGTGCTCACATATTTATTCAAATATAGGAACAATGCAGATTCATAAATATTTACCGAGGAGAGGTAGATCTTTGAGAATCCAATAGAGATAAACTTACAATTGAAGGTATCATGGACTACCACCTCATGGTACCAACTGGAATTATCTTGGATTTAATGGGTTGTTATTATGTGCCTTCAGTTATCAAAAACATTATTTCTGTATCCATATAGTATATAGATGGATTTATTTTCAAATTTATGAATATATGTTTCTTTTTTTATTAATAAAACATTTTTTATGGAAAGGCACATTCAAATAACAATATTTATGTGCTTGATTACACAAAAAAATAATGAAAATTGATAATGAAGTTAATTCACATGACTCACTCCCCACCAAACTTTGGCATCGCCATCTAGGTCATGAAAATGGAAATCAGTTGACTAAATTACATAAATATGGATATTTAGATTCTTTTGAACTAAACCACTTGGTTTATGTCATGCATGTTTACAAAAATGAAAAATCCACATTTAGTGGGAATGGTGAAAGGGATAAAGAGCTTCTTGAACTAGTACATTTAGATTTATGTGAAACATTTTCTATTGAAGTAATGGGAGAGTACTAATACTTTGTAACTTTTACTGATGATTTTAGTAGATATGGATATGTCTACCTAATGAGGTACAAGTTAAATTATTTTGATAAATTCAAGAAAATAAAAAAAATAAATTTGATAACCATCTTGGAATGAAAATTAAGAAACTTCACTCAGATCTGGGTAGATAATATCTTAATCAAGACTTCACTAATTATTTATGAGAGTTTGGGATTTTATTTCAACTCACTCCTCCTTATATGCCTTAGTGAAATAGTGTAATTAAAATAAGAAACCACACCTTATTGGAAATGGTGAGATCATTAATGAGTCATGGGAGTCTTCCATTATACTTTTAGGGATATGCATTACAGACATTAGTATATGTACTAAACTAAGTGCCTAATAAATCAACAAGTGGTATACCATACCAATTATGGAATGGAAAGAAACTTGTGTTGTCTTACTTACATGTGTGGGGTTGCAAAGCATTTGTTAAGGACTTTTTAGGTTACAAGATTTCACCCTAAGGAATAAAGTGTATCTTAATAGGTTATCCCAAAAAAACTAAGGGATAATACATATACAATCCTTAAAACAAAAGGGTTGTGGTTGGTAGACGTCCCACATTTATTGAGGATGATCTTATCTATAAAATAGATAGTGGGAGAAAGATAGAATTCAATGAAGTCTAGGATCAAGATACATAAAAGTTGGAACCCAGAAAAAAATTATAATGACCCATGGAATAATAAAATTTTTTAGATATAAAATTAATGTATAGGAGTAATAGAGAGGTCGGAGAACCAGAATAGTATGGTTTTCTAGTCACTCAGGATGGTGACTCATTATTAGTTGACAATAATGATGATTTAACCTATAAAGAATAAGAAAATGGAACAAATTATTCCAAGTGGAAAGAGTTAATGTATTTTAAAATGGATTCCATGTACCAAAAACAAGTTTGGATTTAAGTGTACCCTGTAGTAGATGTAACACCCATTGGTTACAAATAGGTATTTAAGAAGAAACTAGAAATGAAAGGACATGTCAGTTCCTGTAAGGAGTTACTGGTTGTAAAAGGGATTAAACAACATCAATGAATTAACTATGATGAAACCTCTTCAAAAGTATCTATACTGAAATCCATTAGAGTTATACATTCCATTGAGAATTTCCATGATTTTGAGATTTGGAAAATGGTTGTCAAAATAGCCATCCTTACAGGAACCTTCAAGAAAATGTGTATACGACATATCCCAAAGGGATTTTTACTCAAAAGGATTCCAACATGATATACAAGTTGACAAGATCCATTTATGGATTGAATAAAGCATCCAATTCATAGAACATTAATTTTGATGAGGCCCTAATGGAATTTTGTTTCATAAAGAATGAATGCGAGCCTTATGTCTATAAACAGTTTAATGGGAGTTTAGTTATTTTTATAATAGTATATGTTGATGAAATATTACTCATTGGAAATGAAATTCCTAACTTATAGTCTATTAAGTTATGGTTGAATAAATGATTCTCTATGAAGGACTTGGGTGGGATTACATATATTCTTGGGACCAAGATCCATCATGATATATATAATAGGTTTCTTAGCATAAGTCTAAGTATATAGATTGAAAACGTACCAAAGAGATTTAGTATTGAACAATCCAATAATGAATTTTTTCTAGTGTTACAAGACATTCATCATTCTAGGAAAATGTGTCCTCAAACACATGAAAAACGAAATAGAATGATAAGGATTCCACACGTATCAACAATTGGGACAGTCTTGTATTCTATTATATGCTATGTACTAGGCTATATGTAACCTAAGAATTAAGTGTGGTAGGAAGATATCAAGATGATCTAGGTTACCTCCATTGGATGGTAGTCAAGACTATCCTTAAGTATATGAGGTTTACTAAGGATATATTCCTGGTTTATGGAGGAGATGCAGAACTAGTCATCAGAGGATATGAAGATTCTAGCTTCCAAATTGATCAAGATAATATTAAGTCACAAAATTGATATATATTCACTTTTAATGGAGGTTCTATGAGCTAGAAGAGATCAAATTAGGCAATGGTTGGAGATTCAATAGCAGATTCTGAGTATATTGTGGCTTTTGAGGTAGCTAAAGAAGTAGTATGGTTGTGTAACTTCATCCAATATATTGATGTGTTATATCGTAATGAAGATCATATCATACTCTATTTTGATAATACTATAGTGGTGGATCTTGTAATAGAGAGAAGGCTGCATCAATAGATAGAGCACATACTTTTGAAGTATCATCTCTTGAGGGTTTTTTCTTAGATAGGTGAGGTTATAGTGAGAATTATTTCCATGAAAGACAATGTGGTGGACCCCTTGACTAAATACACAACTCAACAGAAAAATTACTATCATGTGGGTCTAACAGACTTAAGGTCTTAGGTAGTTGACTCTAGTACAAGTGAGAGTTTGTTGTAGTTGGTGTCCTAAGAATTGTTTTTGTACATTTATTACATGTATATTCTAAGTATTGAATATTAATTAAACATATTGTTATATATTGTTTGTTTTTCTTCATGATTGTAATGTAATAATGTAATAGTGTATATATCGCATTGATAAGGTCATAACAGTTCCCCACTATGATGAGAACCTTGATGTGTGATGATGATATTATCAAATAATGTTCTGTGGATGGATAATGTACTATGATGGGACACATAGTACATATACTATTAGGTGTGAGTACTCATAAGCAGATGATTCCTCTTCTCATGAAGTTCACACTTGGTAATATCCAAGACGAGAGATTATAAGAACATACCCACTAGTAGGAATTCTGAATGTTTTGGTTTCATCAGATATTCCTATCTACGTGCATTTGTGATGGTCCATATACATTATGATTATTATTAATTCATGTTACAACATGAATACATAGCTGTATTTAGTAAACAATTATGAAAATAGTTCATGGTAAAGTTGGATATGTTCGGTGTGTCACAAGTGACATTTCATTAATGAATAAATAAAATAAGGATTTGTACCTTCCGTCTTTATGGAAGCTGATATCTCATTCCTTTTATTAGAATAGAACCATCACATTAAATACCATGTCCATGGTGTAATGACATTTTTATTTCATATAGTCAAAGAAATACATATCGAGCATATAATTTAGTGACACAAATGTGAAACAAGATTGATGAGATATTATGAAAAATGGATTATGTTACACACTGAGAATTCGTAAGTGGTTGTTGATGTTGTGACATTAAGTTCTTTCTCATGGGTACCCTGACCCATTTCTATGGAGTAATATTGGACTTTAGGAAAGCCTGCCTAATGGCAATGAGAAATAATCCTAGAGATTCACACAATAAGTGTTTATTTTGATATCCATTAAATTATATTTGAGTTTAATTAATGGAATAAATGTTATTATCAAGTTTCTAAAATAATTTTATTGAAGTTATATTAATCGCATAAATTAAATAAATATTTATTTACTGGCATGTGAAAAAAATATTTATTTTATTTATTTAATATTTTAATAAATATTTATTTTCTATATTGTGAGTAAAATACTTATTAATGAATAAAAAGTCTATTTGGTTGTTCAATAAATTCTATGGGAGTTTGAACACACAAAGACCAAGTCTGGTGAAAAATAGTAATTAACAAGATTATTACGTAATATTTAATATTTCAGAAGTTGGCATGCACCACAAAGAAAAAAATATATAATTATTATTATGTGGAATGAGGTTTATTAAATGCAATAAATTTTATTTTATGGTTATTATGAAATTAAATAATATTTTTACTCAAATCCCAAATCTATAAATAGACGGCTATAGAAATTGTGTAGAGCTTCCAAAAATTAAGAGTAGATAATTTTTAAACACAACAAATTCTCTCTCAAATCCTCCGTATCTCTCACTATTAATAATGGGAAGTGAAAGAGAGATTTATTCAAGATCAAATAATGGGAGATCAAGAATGAGAAACACAAGACATTTGACTCACCATGCTAGCACCCGAAGATTGAGTGGTGTTTCTTAGAGATGATAGAAGCTTATGTGGATCACCACTAGAGGGATTATACCCATGTATCTTCAAAAAACAACAAAGTTAATCCAAAAGGGTCTTTTTGGATGATCACCATTCACTAATGAAGAAATTTCCTAAGCCTAAGTATTTATTTTAGTAAATATTAAAAAAATTAATTATAAATTTTATGTTCCAGATCCTCACTCTTGGTTTTGGGAATAGATTATTAAAATAAATTTTAATATTTTATCCTCCTCCTCATGCTTCCTTTTTTCCTAAAACCATAAAAAAGTACATGTGAGATGATATTAAAACATATTCAAAGTATCTATGGATATACCCTAAAGCACACATGTGAGTAAATATCCCTGAAATATACCATCATGCGAGAAACCATACATAAATAGAAAAAACACCATTTGGGATCTAACCTTTTGGTATACATGTTAGTCAGGAAATAATTCCCCAATCTGTAAGTTGGATCCAACTGATATAACCTATGTGTGTACAAATCTGTTTTTAAAGTGAACCCACTTTAAAAACAGGACCCTCTTCCAACAAGAATGGTGGAAAATCCATTCAACTTTTAAAATAGAGATCTATAAAGAGTATATTGAGTCCTCAAGATCCTAGTTCCTTAATAAAAAATATCAATCCTCCATTAAACCCCTTAGATTCTACATCCAATTCCCAATTGGGTTCCAATGACACAATAAGAGAAGAGATCTAACAATTATCTACGAAAAGAAGAAGAAACCGAACAAAACAGTGAACGTACCTTGAGAGATCCATAAAGAACGATGGTTGATGATAAGAAACCTCTAAAAAACATCAAATACCAACCAAAATAAAATTAAAGTGTTCCTATGAGATAAAAAACATTAACTAATGTATTGTACGGTTATATAAGACCCCACCCATCCCATAATGATTACCATACTTATGTATACCACAATAATATAATATCATTCATCATTCCTTCATAGATTAATTACCCCATGGAATAGGAACGAGTTTCATGAAAATTTAATTAAAACATCATTATAATCCATCAAGGGAAATAATGTGGATCATATCATTCAAGAATATTCACAGTGAAAGGTGAAAATCATCAATGTATGTAAACATAGATAATAAATAATTTTTTAAAAGAATTAGAAATATGATTTGTGAAAAATTAATAAGTTACATTATATTTTGGTAATAAAAAATTCATAAATTAATGGGAATATTTATGTTATATCCTACATTTTATTAGTCATAAAATTATGCTGACCATAACGTTATATTTTTATTTTACACTTACTAAAGATATATTTCATTTTTATATGTAGAGATGGATGATACTAGTCTACTCACTAAACTATATAGTAATTTTTCATCTGAGGTGCTAGCGAGACATGTAGTTTGTCAGATTATGGTGTGTAGAGCACACCATTATCATCACAACCTTCCTGCAACAGCTATCATACCATTCCAAAATCGTGATGGCCTCTATGGAGTCACTGTATTTTCTTATACACTCATTGAGCATCACCTCCATATTTTCCTCAATAATTGATGTATATCTGAGGCTCACACATTATACTTCCCTAAAGGAGGGTTAACCATCACCCTTAAGGAAGTGGTAGTTCAACTATGTATTACTATATACGTTGATGTAGCTATAAGACCCACCAATGTAGACTGACCTGATCTTGTTCAGTGATTTCATAATCTCGACATTGTGGGGATGATACTGTTATGGATGGAGGTTCACTTTTTATGATATGGATAGACATGCATTTTGAAAACATACCCATTGACGTTGATGAGAATAAATTCATGTGTCATGCATGTGCATATGTCTTATGGCTCTTTGGAGGGACATTGTGCACTAATCACACTCATATTCATATTCCCATTATGTATTTTGGGATACTAGACGACTTTGGTCTAGCTAGGAGATTCAACTAGGATTCTACATGCTTAGAATACATGTATAGGGAATTATGAAAGGCATGAAGATCAGATCACAATGATATAGGGGGATGTGTTATCCTCATTCAGATGTGGCCATGGGAGCGCATCCCTCCCCTAATCCCTATTGTTGCTGGTCTAGTGCTTCATATGGATATATTGTGGGAAACTCCATAAGTGTGCTAGTATGATCACTCATCTATGTTGTTTTCTGATACTAATAAGAGTTATTATACTCTATTACTTATTATTTATAAATTTCAATGTTGTAGTTTACAAGTGGAGTTCGGAACCCATATTTATGAGGACTCCAAGACAAGATTTGGGTGCATACCATCTCATGTTGGATAGTCTACTACCCACCAATGTGTGTATATACATTATTCTATTGACTAACCAATTTCATAATATTTTCATTTATGAAATTAGTAACAAAATATGTTATCAAATGATAGCTGTCATTTCATATATCATGAATTCCATTATGGGATATATTAGACAAGCTTCCTACATACTGCACTGATAGACTTCATGATGCCCAAATTATTGATCCTCTCATTAACTTACATATTTTTGAGTAGAACCATACTGATAGAGTCATGTTTTAGTTTGTATTTGTTCAGAGAATTCCATTCTATGTAGAAAATCATTATCACTTCATTCTGTGAAGTTGATGGGGAGGTAGGATGTTGACTCGCACCGATGATATAAATATTATCTCAACCTTTGTGGACGATGTGTGTTGTTTTATATCGAGGGAATGCATTATGTGATTTTTTCTATCACATCTACTTGAATATGATCCATGGTATAGACTGAAGTCTATAATTTATCTTACTCCACACATCAAAGGGATTCAAGATCTAGAAATCCAATAACATTACACTAGTTTCTTTATTATAATTTTTTTAATTTATTTTGAATCTATTTATATCATACTTGAGTACAAAATATTATCCACATGTATGAAATTAAGGAGGGTGAGATTTTTAGCTGGTGAGTGTACCATGATGCAGTGGGGGAGATGATGGTAGTATATCATGTTCAACATTATAGTATCTTTGATTGTCCATGTCTTCCAGATGATGAACCTGCATAGGGAGAGGAGGTTCCAGCTCATAAATCTCCTCGAGCATTTGCTGATATTGAGGAGCCATGACAACGATGACATAGACTATATAGTACTGCACATGAGGCTTCACCTATTTTATAGTTAGAGGTCACACTTCTAGTAGTAATGCCTCATCCGATTGTAGATGTGCAACATTAGGCATGAGATCTATTATTAGTTTCACGATATCCATAATTTTTACTAGGTATATCTTATTTTATATCATATTAGGGGTCATTTACCATGCCTCCACCTTTCATGAATGACCCTTTACAAGACTTATGGATCTCTCAATAGCTAATTGCAGGTCCTTCCACTTACAAAGTGGGAGAAGGATCTGGTTCACATCATGACATCCAGATAATACCTCCTCTTGATGAGTCATAAGAAGAGCATCATACATTCAAGGTTGCAACTCCCTATAATGACCCTTCTCCAACTCAACATACTCCACCCCCGCACAGAGGTCAACAATATTGATATGAGTGTCCCATTCACACACCAAAATTTAGTATAAGACCACATCGTAGACAATGATTATACTCATTCATTTATATGTTGTCTATTGAATTAAAGGATTTGAAACAACAACCTACGACATCCTTTATATAATTGTTTGTCTAATAAATTGATGATTTTTTTAACTTTCAACTATTTTTACATGTTTATCTAGTGTTTTATATTTCATTTATATTTTACTCATAGTTTAAATTTTATATGCTTTCAAAGACAACTACTTGAAATAATGGAATCTCATTAAATTTCATATAGGTAACTATAAAATCGTACAAAATATAAACTATAAAAACAATATAATTAAAATATAAAACATATCCTAGGAATATAAAAATTTATTTAAAATAAAAATAAAATCATCAATATAATAAACCAAAATTATTTAAATGAAACAAAAATTATTGACTAAGAAAACAATATTTACACATTAAAAAATATATGCACATAAATTATAGTATAAATAAAATAAAAATAAGGTTTAGTACATTGAATAAATATATAACAAATAATTGAAAATAAAAGGAATGTAAAAAAATTATATATACAAATGTGATGTTTTAAAAAAACAATATATTGTACCATTAAAATTACATTTCATTATGTTTTTTATAAAAAAAAATTTCTTTTCAATTATTTTTTATATGTTCAGTAAGTGTGTAAAATTTTATTTAAATTGTATTCATAATTATTGTTTATATACATTCAAAGTGACCAACTTGAAACATTATTTTATTTCATTTAGGTGACTTATAAATCCTATAAATTATAATGTTTAAATACAATCTAAATGAAATTTTACAGACTAACTCAACATATAGAAAATAATTTAAAATAAAAACATCATAAATATAATAAAAAATATAATTTGCATGTCACTAACTTTATTTCGTAAAAAAATAACATTTATACATTAAAATTTGAATGGGAATAATTCTTATTAAGTATTGTATTATTAATTACCTTTCTATGAAGTATTATTAATTATGTTATTATAATTAAATGTTAATAATTTCATTATTAATAGATATTAATTGTATTACTAATATTTATATTAATAAAATTAATAAATATTTATAATGATGTAAATAATATAATTATTAATACAACTAATAAAGTAGTTAACAATATAATTTAAAAGTAAATTTTAATTAAATTATCAATATAAAAAATTAATTAATAACAATAATGGTATTATTAAAAAATTATTTGTATATATATATGTATATTAAAAAACAAAAAAAAAACAAAAATAAATATTTTAAATATACAACCATATATGATTTGAATTTATAAAATGACTTTTTTGTATTTGAAAAAATACATTATGGTCGTTAACGCCTTTGTCCAAATTTTATGGTAAATGAGGAAAGGGGAATTATTCCTTTGGACCAGTTGAAATAAAATCCAAAGGGATGAAGGGAATTCACACTATTCTTTATTATTTAAAAAAACCTAGGATTATTTTTTTTTTTTAAAAACGTATAAAAACACTATCTTCAACCATTTGAATCAGGAATTACTTCAATATCGCACATGACCAACCTTTTGTATCCTCTCCAAAATTATATTTCAATTCAAATGCATAGAAGTTGAGCTGGTTGATCTCTATCTATGTTTTATAACACGAACACCATGATGTTGGGTAGGTTTACTTCAGAATTTCCAAAACCCTATCCAACACATCTCCTTATTCAAAATGGATTTTTTACTGAAACGATGGCATGGTGTCTAGTGTTTTAAAATTTTCAACATAATCCATACTAATATTTTTTTAATGGTGTTTATAATTTAATAATATAAAAAAGGGTATTGGGTATGACATATTTTAAAAAAAATGGTCCAGAGTGGCGTGAACACCATTCACACTTCTCAATTTTGATGAGAAGCATGAACAATGTTCACAATTCTCACTCTCCCACCAAAGAAGCATGAATGAGTTTCATAGTTCCTTAAATTTTTTTTGAAAGGATACATGAACGGGGTTTACACCTCCATATGGGAAAAAACTATAAATAGTGGTGCCTCCCCCACTATATTCAATTGTTCTGCTTGGTATTTTTCTGCGAATCTCTAGTGGATTTCATTCAGAATATATATTTCCAGATTTTAAGAAGGTAAAATTTATATTTAAAAAACATAAATTTCTAATTGTTATTATTTATTTTGTTTGTATGATATATTAATTTGGATAGATGTATGGATGTATGGATGTATAAATTATTGTTCTTTTCATGATTTAGTTTCTCTATGAATAATTTTTCTTTGTATGATATAATTTAAATTGTATGATTTAGGAAATTTAAATATTATGTTTACATAATTTATTTTTTATATAAAATATAATTTACATTTAGTGAAATACTATTGTTTTAAAAAAGTATATATTTTTAATTTAAACAGTGAATAATTAGATTTGAATTGATTTATATGTTATTATTATTTTATATTATATTTAAAGTAAGATAAATTTAAATTATAATATAACATTCTCATAGGTAAATAAATTGAATATAGGAAAATATTTTATAAATAAATTATATAATGAATAATTATTTATAAAAAATACAAGTTATATTATGTATCAAATTAAATTTAATTAAATATAAAATATATTATTCAATATATATATATATATATAAAATATTATTTATGTTAAAGGTACAAATTTTTTTAATATGAATAATAATTTTAAATTATATTAATTAAAAATTATTATTATTCCATGTAATAATGCATAAATATTATTATTTAAATTTTAGAAACTATAAATACTTCAATATATATATATATATACATATGTAAATTTATAAAAATGAAAGTAACATATGTTTATAATATTTTAATGGTTAAGTAGGTACAAATTATTGTACTTTTGCTAATAAAATTTAATAAAATTTATTAATAATAATATTTTCATTATTTCTATATAAATTAATAATATTTATATTTAGGAAACTATAGTTGTTTTAAAAAGTATATTTAACTATGTATTAATATATTAATAAACAAATTGAAATATATTTAAATATTTATATGCTATATTATTTGAATATATTTATATATATATATATATAATATTATATCTATAATAAAATAAATTACTGTTATAATATTCAATACACATAGCTAAATAAAGTTAATATACCTAAATATATATATATATATATACACACATTGAAAAGTTTAAATTTTGGAAGGAGGGTAATATAAATATTTGCATACACAAGTAGATATTTAATATTTATCAGATAAAATTATAGTTAAAGTTATAATATGTAGAACATAATAAGTATCCCAAAAAACATGTTGAGAGTATTGTGTGATGTATGATCTTGAGAAGACCGACCAATGTATGATTGAAATTGTTTGTCTTTTTTCAGTGTATATGGTTATATTTTTTCCAATAAATATATTTAATTTTTCTCATTGAGGACCTGCATGTCATCCTTTTTTGTAATTTTATAAGTACATGTGTTTACATTTAAAAATATTACATATCCTAAACCGTTAGACCCCCTAACTTACATGTGAGTAACATTGTAATAAAAAGGAGTTCGACAAGAGGCGTTCCACATGGGGCTTTTCTGATTGAAAGGAGACTTGTGGTCGTTCAAACCAATGAAAATAAAGTCTCCTAGAGTTTTATCCAAGGTTTTTGTTTGTTTATCAAATAATGATAAACCAATCCATAGAAAAAGTCTCAAGATAAAGTCATAGTTATTCAATCGAAACTAATTAAAACATGTTAAAAAGTCAATGACATAGTAAAAATATAGCGACAACAATAGTGATATTTTATTTATCAAGGGAATGAATAAGAGAGAAACCATTGAGAAAAATGAGAAAAAAATGGAAACTAAGGAGTGTAGAAATAGTGGAGTCCAGGAGTGTCTCCTTTAATAATGTCAACAACTTCTGCGGGGATGGATACTATTCTAGAAAAACAAGACAAAATGTCATGAAGATTCCTTGAAGAAAAAAAACCATCCACCATGTTTCCCTCCCACTGAGTGTGTGAAATTTCAATGTTATTGTGAAGAATATTACTTCACTTGTGCACGTGATAAGCAATGTTCCATGGGGAATAGGTACATACAAGCATAGAGTTGTAAAACACTTTAGATTCAGTTTCAATAATGGAATGTCTGATGTTTTTGGAGGGACAATGTTTGGAGCATGGAGTTGACTTCTTCTAATAAAGAGTTTTTAGCCCCAAAAGGGGATAAAAAAGAAATGACAATAAAGCCCTTGAATTCACGAACAAAACCACTACCATTCCTTCCGTGTATATTACATGATCCATCAGTATTGAGTTTTGAACCTACAAGAGGGGGAAGCTTTTAGATCCAATAACCTGAGGAAGGGATTTGGGTATCTGAGAGGGACCTTCTGGTAGCCCTGAAGATGTTAAGGGAGGGAGCTAAATCCCAATATTTATGCATTAGAACCAGGTTGAGTAGAAGGATTTTTATTTTGAAAATAATGTATAAAGTCGAGGTGCTAATCCCTTCAAACCGAGCCTTGTGCCTTGCTTTCCAAATTCACCAGAAACCATCAATAAGGATGATTTCCCCCAATTTATTTTCTTGGACATTGTTGCTGGAACCATGAAACCAATGTTCCCAAAAGGAATCACTTGAAAGATTGTGGGATATGATGTCAATGAAACTACCAAATGATTTCCAAAAATATAGAAGCCTATTGACTATCAAAAAATATGTGATAACAAGTATCCACATGGGGATCGATACAACAAGAACACCTTGAGGTAAGAGGAATACCCATGCGTTGGATGTTATCATGAGTTGGATCGGTATGGTTCCTCACCCCCCAAACAAGGAAGCACAACTTATCGAGAATGCCTTTTCTCTAAAGAGTGTAACCCCAATTGTACCACACTTCTAAATATTGGATAACCCTACAATAATCTTTAATAGAGAAGGCACCAAAGTATAAATTAGTGAAAATGTATCTATCATACTCCTGAGGTAGATCAATAAGCTCGAAGGTAGAATGTTAATCCTCATCCAAGATAGCTTGGATATATGATGGATAGTTTCACGCCTCCCTGGAAGAAAATTCTGGGACCGGGTATCTCGGAAAATAAATTTTCCAACCATCCAAATTGTGGAACTAGAATGAGAAGTCTTCTCAACTGATAATCCATCAAACCTATAGCTCTAGAGAAGTAATAATTTCATAAATCTTTCACGAAAGTGGTGAAGTCCTTCCTTTGAGATGTCCTGGATTCAAGCTGTATTTTGAGGTGGTAAACTTTACTCATTATTTTCTCCCATCAAGAAATTTTCAAGAAAGTTTAGCATGGAGACCAAGGATAGTACCCACAAGGCTCTTGACGTTGATTCCACCCCCCCCCCCCTAAAAGGCTTGGCCATTTTGGACTATGATTTCTAGCGGTGATTCCCCTCTACACGAGAATCCAAAAAAAATCTACCATGACGTTTCCAATGATTAGAAAGATAGAACTTGACACCTTTATTTTATAGATAGAGTGTGTATTGGAATAGAAGATAGTATGTGATTAACCAATGTAATTCTCCCTCTGAAATAAATATAGTGGTTCTTCCATTTGGTGATGCAACTAGTGATATTTGAAACAACCTTATCAAAGTGATTGAGTCGGTGCCTAGAGGAAGAGATAGGAACACCTGAATAATCCATAGGAAAGCTCTTCCTTTGAATAACCAAGATAGATTCGATTGATTGGACCCTTCTTACTACACATTGGATGGAAATGAGAAGGTATCTCTTCTCCCAATTGATAAGCTAGACACTCCACTTGAAATACTCATAACGGATTTTATTAATGCCATAGATTGACCGATTTCCTCCATTAATGAAAAGAATGGTATCATCCACAAACATGAGGCGATAGAAACCAATATAAGGGAATCGTCACTTGAAGGGGTTAATGATACCTTCCATGAAAATCCTCAAAATAAGATTATTTACAATATTCTACATCAGAATAAAAAGGCTAGGAGATAAGGGATATCCTTGCCTCAATCCTTTAATATACTTTAAGAATCCTCAATTCTTACACATGAATGTAATGGAAATCCATGGGGAGATAAATCACCTAAAAGAGATATCAATCACCTTACAGGATAATCCCATGTATTAGAGGACCTTAATGATGCAAGACCATTCAAGGTGATAAAAGGATTTATCCATGTCGAGTTTAATATAAACTTCAGATCCAAGTACCTTTTGGTTAATATCATTGATCATTTCTTGAGAGACACATATGACCCCTTGGATAGATATTCCATGAAAAAACCATGTTGTTCCTCCATGATCCATTGATGAAGATGAGGATTTAAATACCTATTGACTAAGAAATCCAAGCCCTTGTACGGATAATTATAAAGGATGATGGGTCTGAAATTATTTAGAGCTGTAGGATATTTGATCATTTGAATGGGAAAAATCGAGGTAGAACTTTCCAATCGTGGAATACAACCACCCCAAAAGACATATTTCCCTACTTATATGAAAATAAACTTAATTATATCCCATTACGTAGCATAGAAATTTATAGGGAATCCATGTGGACCCAGTGCACTAGCTAGATCTCGTGAGAGGATAGCCACAAGGACCTCCTTATCATCTGAAACTGACCCAGAGAAAATTTAACATCAGGCGAGACCACCTGAGGAATGACATCAAATAAATCTATCTTCTTAGATGGTTACCCTCCTTACATGAGAGATTTTGGACCTACAAGAATAAATTCAAATAATGAAAGATCCATCCCTCCATCATTGTCCCTATCATAAGTAAAGGATCTATTCTCATGCTGAATATTAGGCCTGGAAATCCATCAATATCACCATCAATATACTTCAACAGTGAGGTTCTTTATATTGATCAAAGTTTTAGCTATAGTTTTCCACTTTCATGACTTTTAAATCCTCATTAAAGTATGAATACAAATATATATGTGTACATAAGTATATATTATTTATTATATATAGTTATAGGTAATGCTATAATCCATGGAACATATTAACTATCCCAAAAATCATATTATCAATCTTGTTTGATAACTGATCTTGAGATGACCATATAATGTATGATTCAAATTTCATGTTTTATTTTTTGTATCAGAATATTTAATTTGTAATAATTTACTGATTTTGAGATGACTGAACAATAAGGGATTGAAATTACATGTTGTTTTTTTGTTATAAAATTTGTAATAATTTCATTTTCATTTCGTCATTAATGATATGGATTTCAATCCTCTCTCTATGTATATAAGGATCTATGTGTCTATATAAAAAATGTTATGTATCCTAAACTCCAAGACCCCCTCACATTCATGTGAGTTACAGTGCAATAAAATGGCATTCAAAAAGAAGTGTCGCTGTTTGAAGCTATATTTTTTTACACCATGCCAAAAAGGAGACAGATGGTTACTGAAACATGAGGTAATAGAGTTGTTAAGAGTTACCCCTAGGTTTTGGTTGGTTTATCAAATAATAGTAAACAAATACATATAATAAGTCTCAACATCAAGTCACGATTAATTAATCATAACAATTTAAAACATTTTAATAATTTTATGATGTAGTATATAACATTTTATTAATAATTTTTTCTAGGTAATCATGTCTGCATCAATATATTTCAATAGTGAGGTAATTTATACCGATCAGGGTTTTAGCTACGGTTTTCCACCTAAAAGAGTGGAAAACATTCATGAATGTGTAACATTAGATTAAGTTCATGGAATGACTCATAGTCAGCTAAAAATGAGTGTTTATTAGTCAATTGTATATCGATATCTTCAATATCCTGGATGTATATGGCACACTATGTATCCTCTTATTGATGATGAGGATTGGATTTATGCATCATTGTTGTTCAAGAAACTATGTAGTAATGGTCTAATGGAATTATATGTGGTTATTTCTTATATTTATGAGGTTCAACATACTACTATAGAACCATGTTATGTTAGCTCTGTGCATATTTATCCTTCACATCAGTCCTATTAATTGCCTTCTCATATGACTCTGGTAATGGAAACAAATTATGAAGAAGATGATCCGAATTTGGAAGGAACTATAGGATACATATCATCCATAATCCTAATTTAATGAATAAAACATTATCTAATGAGGAAGCATCTAGTGATGGATTAAGAGATTTTATTGATGTGGATGATGTGGGGAATGAAACTTTTTAGATTCCTTTGATAGAAAGGAATCCAATAGTTAGTGGTAATCATCTTATATTATAGACTTCCTTATTTAATAGAATTTAGTGTGCATGAAATTTTGATTGGGATGCATTACACCAACTACTAAATTTCCTTCCATTATAGGTAATAGATATGCATCGACTAATAGAACCATATATGTTGGGAAGTAGTTTAAATATAAAATTGACATAAAAATGTGATAAAGAAATGCCACATATAGTGACATTTTTCATTTGTTGTTGATGAGTCAAAGAAGAAACATATCTCATTTGATATGAAAAATATGGTCCATAATGTAAATTTTGATTGAGGAAAATATATGATAGATTTTTTTATGTTGGAAAATTACTTGATAGGAAGGCCCATATACTTGAGTAAATCTAAGATTGTCGCAGGATAAATCTTTACTTGATGTGAAGTTTATATAGACTGTTATTATATTGATGATATGAATGTGTCTGGATGTTTCATTGTCCCGTGTCTATGAATGAATATAAAAGTTGTTCAAATAGTAGATATCATATGACAATGCTTCGGATGAAAAAGGCTACTGAGAAAGTGTATGGTGATTGGGATGAATCACATGTAGTGTTGTGTAGCTAATGGGAATGTTTTCCCTCAGCAATCCTATTATTTATCATCTGGAAAATATTAAGTATGTCTCAAAAAATCAATGATTTGATCAAAGAAAAATGAATTTCCAAAGGTTTTTCAGGCATTTAGGCCATGTATTGCTTCTTTTCCTTATTGTAAATAATTCATTCTAACTGAAAGAACATCTTTTACGATATATATATAGGTGTTCTACATATTGTTTCCTCACAAGATGGTAATCATTCTCCACTACCACTTTCATTGTATATTTTTATCCACTATATGCATTCACATCACACAAATCCAGGCAGTGTGTCTGATATTTGATCACCATCGAGCAATTATTGAGGTCATTAATAGTGATAGAGTTTTATGGAGAGAACTGGATGCTTATCATTTATATTACATTAGATAAATTTCTAGAAATGTGAATAAAAATTTCAAAGTTAAGACAATAAATAAGGTGATCATAAAGTTGGGTATATTTTCTTGAACTTTTATTTTTTTGGAAAAATAAAATAAATATCCTTTTAAATACATTGTTCTATTTTGGTTTCAGCATACAAGCCCCAACAAATAAAGTTTGATAAATGACTTGAACA
The DNA here is from genome assembly GCA_963277665.1 of Viscum album. Classification (NCBI taxonomy): domain Eukaryota; kingdom Viridiplantae; phylum Streptophyta; class Magnoliopsida; order Santalales; family Viscaceae; genus Viscum; species Viscum album. The sequence goes on along the minus strand of OY728134.1, from coordinate 1,039,191,727 downwards.
AGTTTTAAGGGAAACAGAATATGTAAATTATTATATGATATAGATTTAAATGGATAAATGTTCATTAGAATATTATTGTTTAAGGATATATGGCCATATGACCACTAATATAGCGAAGTTCACAAATGGGGTATTCAATTTGGCGCATAAACTACTGATCCAAGAGTTAGTGAAATTCACTATTTATAGATGTGTTAAGTAATTTTTTGAATGGTCCTAGCATGCCAATCATCGGATACAAAATGAAATGTATTTTGATCAGAAATTCCAATGTGACATGTATTAGATATTCCTGAATTCATGTTCAAACCTTTGAATAGGAATAGAGAGTCTTTCAAGTAATAGAGTTTCATGACCAACATAAAAGAAATAGTTGTCAAGTGCTGGTTGTCATATTAGAAAGCAGAAACTGTGATTATGGTTATTTACTAGTATTGGGATATCTATGTGCACATTCCGTTATAGACTATGCATTAATGAACATATCATGGGAACCCTATATTGACACATTGTATCACATCAGAACACTGTTTGACTATTATAGAGAAACTTGGATGTATGTTGGTTAATTTGGTACTATTACCTTTCTTTCTAATCAATTGAATTTGGTCCTTAATATTGAAGGTCTCTTATTCTAGAATTTTCATTTATGTATTCTTTCATTTTTTTCATTTATGTATTATTTCATTTCAAGTTGGAATAAAAAATAATTTTTGGTTATTTCATACTTTTATCTTGGCTACTCATATTTCGACTATAGTTCCTTATATAATTTATTTTCACCCTTAGGGATGACCAAAGTCTACACGTATCAGAAATGAGATCGAATTACCTCAAAAATGGGGATTTGGAATATGATCCAACATTTTTCACACATTTGGGAATAATAATAAAATATACCTCCAAGTGGCAGGATGAGGCTCAAATTCACTTAATCCTTCATTGATTTTATGCATTATATCATGATTACGCATATTTGTTTTTAATATTCCAGATTCTTCATTAATGGATACTGTTGTTTTCGGTATATTTTATTTATGGCCTATTTTACATATAGTTTGCTTCGTTTCTAGTTTCAATCAGAAATAATTTTGTGACATTTCAACTATTATGAAATTAAACACATAAAGGATGTGAATGAAAATAGGTTCAGCCTCTAAATGAATTTTCATTAAATCTATCCTTCAAGTCACATGGTACATTGGATATATCATGCATTCCCTTATACTATATTGGATTCTCTTCATGGTAGATATACATAGAATTATTTTGAAATAAATTAAAAATTAATGGAGATCATTAAAACCAGAAATTGATGGATTGGGTCAAAAAAACTAGTTACATCTATTTATTTACCTCATTTCATCATGATGCTTAACTATGAATGCTAATTATATACCTAATTTTGCTTATTTTTGTTTTTAAACAATATTTTGAAAAATTTATTTAATTAACTATAAAAAGTAATGATGATATGACATGTAGAGTTGGAGGGCCCTCCATTCCTCACATTCTAGGCCATGTATGTTTCATGGATGGTCATCGAGTAGTTTCCAACTAATGATTTGATTGTACGAAGATCTCATCATTACCATCATATTGCACCACCTCCCGCTATTGTCCAACATATTCGCCATGTTACTTTCTACAACGTAGTAATGTGAGACTTCATATTTATCAATAATTATCTCATTTCTGCGGTCGTTGAGAGATGTAGTCTATAATCACATACATTTCATTTTTTAGAGGGAGATATAAGTATTACATTTAAGGATATATCCATTGTGTTAGGATTCCCCATTGAAGGATCAGTTGTGACAAGACAAGATGGTATGGATTGGTTTGATATTTTTCACATACTGTTGGTCATTGATGTTTTAGATGATGGTAGGTCTGTCGTTGAGAGCCTATTATGCATGACATTGAATGAAAATTACATCAACTATCTAGATAATGATTAAGATGAGATTACTGTGCTGAGATTTGCACATGCATATATTCTGAGACATATTGGTGGCATGATATTCATTGACCATTCAAATACATTTGTACATTTCATGTATTTACCATTACTATATGATTTAGACTAGACATGGAGTTGTAGATGGGGGTCTATGTATCTTACATATACATACCGAGTGTTATTCAAAACATGTCATATCGATAAGATTAATATTACAATATGTGTTATTCTTATTCAGATATACATATGGGATCACATCCCTTATAAAGACCCGGATTATTCCATGTAATTTTTATAATATTATGGGAATATTACGAGTCCAAAAAACTTAACGGCACATGATTCTGAGGGCCGGTGTGCCCAGAATGAATTTCTGAACTTTTTTTTCGATACGTTTAGTAAACATGTGAGGGGGTTTTTTTGAATTTTGAACTGGTGCTCGGAATTGAAATCTGAGGGCACTGTTGAACTCACAACGTCGATATTCGTTTATGAAGACCTTTACCTTGACCGCAGTTGGTCATGGGTGAAATTTAGTTTTTGTGTTTTTTGTGGAAGAAGAAAAATAAAATATTTAACATTTTATTTTTCTTTTGAAACCTCTCTTTTGAAATTATAGAGGTGGGGACGACCAGAGCTAGAAAAACCTCCCAATTTAAATTCATGGTGGGGGGACCACCCGGACCCCTCTTAATTGGGAAAAAAATCTCAACTCCCAAATTAATTAATTGTGCCAATGTAAATTAATTTGATAAATCAATTTTAATTTATTGGATCCTCATTTCCTTGGGGAGATCATTGGAAAAAAGGGGAGAACTTTGGAGAAACTCTTCCTCTAATGAAGAACATCCTCTCCAAGGAAGAATGAGGAACCGACCCCAAGCCCGGATCAGAAGCGCTTCGCGGAAGCAAAAAATGCCGCTGTTCTTCAACGAATTAATTTTCTACATATCGACTCTTCCAACGAACGACAAGGTAAGGGTGTGTTTTTTATTAATATTCATTAATTTATTTTACGATTGAATATCTCCCCATGAACCGCTTGCAATCGCTCTAACATGGAGAGTGCGGGCAAAAGAAACATGGTCTGACCACTCTGGAAACTTTGTGGTTGTTGATGCATTCTTCGTGATGGAGGAGGAAAATGATCAGTGTTAGTGACTGGCACCGGTAGGGCTTGGGAGCGGCGGAGAAGAGGCGGCGGCCGACGCGCGGATGACCGCGCGAAGGGGAGGCAGTGGCGTGCATTCACACCATCGGAATGCAGGAGCCATGGAGGCGAAGTAGGGAGACCAGATCGCTACTGGCTGCCGGTGGTGGGGCAGCACACGACCGCGCAATGGAGGAGGCTTGCCATCCGGCCAGCCGGGGAGCCGAGCGGACCACCCAACGCGGGCCGCCTAGGGGCCGTCCAGCGGGCTGGGCCACGATGGCGGGTCGGGCCGGACCCAGTGGGCCGGGATGGACTCAGTGGGCCGAGTAAGACCCAGGGCCATACTTGGGTTGGCCCAGGCCAGTTCGATCCGGGTCGGTCCGACCGGGTCGGACCGGACCCAGACCAGTTTCGACCCATTTTACTTTTTTGACCATAAATTGAGCTACATGCATTCGTTTGAAGAATCGCCTGTGGCACTGAAACCCTTGGATCGAGATAGTCCATTTCGTATACCCCACATGATATTTGGATAATGTTGGGGTATGGCCGGGTTGGATCAAACACGAATCCAACCGAGCCATCGGGACTAAATGGCCAATAACTTACAGACCAGGCGTCCGATTGATGCACCGTCTATTGCGTTGAGAGACCTATTACATGACATTACTTCAAAATAATTCTTCGTGGGACTTCTTGGTAGTTGGTGTATCGACCAGTGGCTTAAGGAGTGGACCCTCTCAGAATCAAGCGAGCTTAGTGCGGGAACCCTGTGGATTCTGGTAACATGAGAAAGGGATCCTATGTGGGTCTGTGGTTTAGGATCCTTTGTGGGTTTTTGTTGAAGAGTATCACTTGGTTACACTCTAGGAATCCACATGGGACTACTCTTGGATCCTGCGTGGGTCTGCTGATGATTTAGGATCCTACGCGGGTCTGATGTTTTAGGATCCTACTCGTGTCTGCCTTTAAATAGTGTAAGATGATTCAATGGTTACATCTAATCATCTTTACTACCATGTCTATGTTATTCCTGGAGTGAGTTGAGTCCTTACCTTTGTGGTAATGTTTTATGTGGCGTACCATTGTGGTACTTACCTTCATGGTGATACCTTTGTGGTATACTTCTGTGTGGCGTACCCGTGTGGTACTTACCTTCGTGGTGATACCTTTGTGGTATTCTTATTTGTGGCGTACCTTTGTGGTACTAACCTTCGTGGCGATTACCTTCGTGGTATTATTTACTTCGTGGAAAAATTTTACTCTGGCTAAGGGGTTGGGCCTTGTGTTTCCTTATGAATGAGATGGGTATACTTGATAACTTAGGTATATGTATGGGAATATACTGAGGTAGGGTTGTCAGTTGATTTTATGATTTTTGGTTTATCCATTGTGGATTTTGAGGGATATTTGAGGGTCTCGGGGTCCCTACTGATTATCTTTATACTCACCCCTGCATGAGCTACACCCGCACCTTGTCGTGTTACGTGGAGACGACTGACAATGCTGACTGCGGAAGAGGGTACCAGGACTGGAGGTAGCTTGGGGTGGACCTTAGATGAGGCATACCATAGAGAATACCATATGATATCTGTACCTAACCTTCAGGTAGAATCCTTGGTGGGTGTTCACATGAGCTGATCTAGTTTACTTGTACTTTTTAGTTTTCTTGTACTTTTCAGTTGAGCTTGTATTCTGGCACCTTTTACTTACTGTACACACTATCTTTACTGTTCAGTTTACTAGTGTTCATAACTTGATGTGTGCATGGTTGCGTAAGTTTATAGGTTATAAAGTCAATGCCTTACCGGTTTTAGGGAATACGCCTTTTGGTGCTAGTCGCCATCCCCTGGCCTATAAAAGGCGATCTTGGGGTAGTCACAGCACGGGCCCCAAGGGATGGGTCATGACAAATGAGTATCAGAGGAGTCATTTCTACCATAGAACATTAGACTCTGATCTTTTTAATGGAAATTATGTTATGTGTAGTGAGTGTGGTTATCAGTTTGGGGAATTCAGTGTTGGTGCGGTGGCCAACGTATCAATACCCCTGGACCCTGTCATCTGATTTCTGACTCAGTGCATGAAAACATTAATTACATCTATGTTTTAAAATGTTTTCTTTTTGAAATCTTTTAGTTAGCTCACCAGGTATAACTTATTGACCATGGCGTACCTGTTTTTTTTTCAGGATGCCTCCACACAGACAACCAGCTAGGGTTCTGGGTATATTACGTGAGGATAGCCCCACGAGTGACGAGGCCTCTGTGCAAGGCCCTTTATCAGTAGAGGCACAAGAAGTACCATTACACTTTGGGCCACCAATGACACCAAACCCAGAAGAAGAGGGTGAACACAGCTTGAGAGCATTTCATGAGTTCTAGTGCTATAGGCCACCTAGGATCAGGGTTGAGACGGACCCACATGCGGCTAAGGATTGGTTGAAGGCCATTGTGAGAGTCTTCCGACTGGTTGGGACACCAGCTGATCACATGGTGATCCTTACTGCGAATCTTTTATAGGAAGCAGCATGTTGATGGTGGAGCTTGATACTCTAGGTTCATGATGAGGTGAAACTTCTCTGGGCAGACTGTTAGAGCCTGTTTCGGGCAGATTTTTTCCCGACGACCCTTTGTGTAGTGCGCATTCATGAGCTTCTTCATCTACAACAAGGCAACATTATTGTGGCTCAGTACTCAGCAAGGTTCACCGACCTCTCACTCTACTCCACTGATATGGTACAAGACCCATTCTTCAGGGCCCGAACCTTCGATTAGGGTATCAGGCGGGAGATTAGGGCTTTAATGATTTATCTCAGCATCCCGACGCAGGCGGGGGTGTTAGAGCAAGCCCTATTAATAGCAAGTTTTCTTGCTGAGCAGTTTCCAATAGTGAGACCCACCACCGAGCATCATGTAGTGGAGTCTTATACAGTTGGAAGCAGATAGATGTCACCGAGGTCCAAGAGGACCAGACCTAATGGTGGACGACTGTAGGATTCAGGGTCGTTTGTGCGGGGAACTGGAGATAGAGCCAGTCATGTGAGGAGTAGATATTGTTACACATGTAGTGGACTGGGTCACATGGCTCATGATTTCCTGACCCACCATATGGATGATCAATAGACGGTCGAAGGACCACCCAGGCAGAGACAAAGGTTCAACTAAGGAGGTCCACAGGGAGCAACCGAACGTGGAAGAGGATCTGGCCATGCATTTGGAAGTGGGAGACGATTTGAGGTGTTACTGTCACCACCACGAGGTGGTACACCATGACCATATGGAGCAGGTGGACTAGGTAGATCTCAGCTCTATGAAGCTGAGTCCTATGACCATGGTGCTCCGGATATGATGCGAGGTATGATCTGTGTCTAATCCACCTTAGCTGCAGTACTTAAAGACATAGGTGAAATTCATTATTTTATTTCCATGTCCCTCGTTCAGAGCTCGGAGATTCCGGTGGAGCTATTGGATATATCCTTATGACTAAAGACTCCTACGAGAGAGGATTCGATGATTAAACACTAGTTCTGGTAGTGTGAGCTAACTCTAGGAGGCGAGAGCTTCGGCTGGGATCTCCTAGTAGCAGCATCGAGGCCTTACGACGTCATCTTGGGTATGGACTGGTTATCTACAGTCCATGATCATATTTATTGTATTCGGTGAAAAGTGTGGTGTGTTCGCACAGATGGGACTAGTTTTACCTTCACTAGTGAGAAGGGATCCTTTACAGCATAGGATGGACTTACCTAGAGGAGAGTGCAACCGATCACTCATCCATTGGCTAGACTTACCCTCAGAGCTGTTGATTTAGAGATTCTAAACTATCCTGTTGTGGTGGACTAGCACATGGATATCTTCCCTGATGATGTTCCAGGTCCACCTCCTCGCAAAGAGGTGGACTTTTACATTGACTTGTACCTTAGGACGACACTGATATCTACACCAGTGTATCAGATGGCTCTCACGGAGCTTCGTGAGCTACGGGTACAACTATAGGACTTATAGGGGAAGGGATTCATCTAGCCCAATGTTTCTCCTTGGGCATCCCCAATTTGGTTCGCTAAGAAGGATGATGAGATCTTGAGACTTTGTGTTGACTATCGGTGCCTGAACTAGGTGACTGTGAAGAAAAAGTACCCACTTTTTAGGATTGATTACCTCTTTGATCAGCTAAAGGGAGGACGGTGGTTCTCAATGATAGACCTCAGATTAGGCTATCACCAGCTCAGAGTATGAGACGAGGATGTGAAGAAGATGACTTTTAGATGTCGGTATGGCCACTATGAGTTCTTGTTTATTCCATTTAGTGTAACCAATGCTCTAGCAGTGTTCATGGGACTCATGAACTAGATCTATCATCCGTACCTTGATCTCGTTGTAGTATTCTTCATCGACGACATTCGGATCTACTTGGCTACCGAAGATGAGCATGCCTATCATTTCAAAATAGTTATGGACACACCCCGAGAGCACCTGCTTTATGGTAAGCTCTCGAAGTGCCATTTCTGGATCTGAGAGGTTCACTTTCTAGTACATGTCATCTCAGAGGCTGGATTTTTGGTGGATCCAGTGAATATTGAGGTGGGACTTTCTTGGGAGCCACCCAGGAGTGTGATGGAGGTACATAGTTTCCTAGGTTTGGTCGGATACTACTAGAGGTTTGTGCCAGATTTCTCCAGAGTTGCAACACCATTATAATCATTGACGAAGAAGGGGAAACCCTTTGTGTGGTCGTAGAGATGCCAATATAGTTTTTAGGAGCTGAGCAAAGGCTGACTAGCACCCACATCTTGAGGCTTCCAGAGGTGGGCATTGGGTATGTAGTTTACTGTGCGGCATCAGGGACCAGGCTTGGATGTGTCCTGATACAGGAGTGAGCAGTTATCATATATGGTCCTTGATAGTTGAGACAACATGAGCAAAACCATGCTACCCATGACCTGGAGTTAACAGCAGTAGTCTTTACCTTGAATATGTGGCAAAATTACTTAATTGGCGAGTGTTTTAAAGTTTACTATGATCACAAGAGTCATAGGTATATCTTCTCTCAAAAGGACCAGAACCTGAGGCAGTGGTGTTGGCTTGAGTTCCTTCAGGACAATGACTTTGATATAGTCTATACTCCTAGGAAGTGTAATGTTGTAGCAGATGAACTCAGTAGGAGATCTGGTATACATATATAAGGTGAAGAGACAGAGCAGCTGGCCACTTTGTAGATGTCCTTTGTGGATCTATATGGTACAGTTATTCTTCAGTTTCTTATAGTCACTTCCCCACTTCTTATGCGAGTCAGGGAGGTGCAGTGTGGGGACACTGACTGCAAGGCTCGACGTGCTCAGATATTCATAGGACAGACACCTGAATGATTTTGCGACGATGGGGAGCACATCATCCTCTTCAGATGGCGTACTATGGTACTGGTGGCTTTACGGGAGGAAGTGTTGAGGGAGTTTCATACTTCTCCTCTAGCGGTACATCTAGGAGTGTTGATAATGTACCAGGACCTTCAATGACATCACTGATGGTCGATAATTAAGAAATCAGTTGTATAGTTTGTCTACCGATGCCACACTATTTAGCAAGTGAAGGCAGATCATCAGGTACCAGCAGGCTTAGTTCAGCCTTTAGAAGTCCCAGAGTGGAAGTGGAACAAGATATCTATGGACTTCGTGATAGGACTTCCACGTATATCAAGGGGTGATGATTCTATCTGGGTGATCATTGACCGACTCACCAAGTCGGTCCACTTCCTACCGATCAGAGAGCAGGGTTGAGTAGAGAGCATGGGACACCTCTATCTACCGGAGATTTTGAGGCTATATGGAGTACCCTTGATGATTTTCTCCAATATTTATGAAAATTTCACTTCCCTACTATGGAAGGGGTTGTAGGAGGCTTTCAGGATGCAGCTTCGTTTGAGCACAACCTTCTATCCTCTGACGGATGGCCAGACTGAGTGTACCATTTAGACCCTCAAGGACATGCTGCGTGCTTGCGTCCTCAACTTCGGTCACAACTGGGATGATCACTTTCCCTTATTGGAGTTTTCATACAACAACATCTATCACTCCACCATTGAGATAGAACCTTTTGAGGCTCTATACAGCTGACCTTACAGATCACCTTTATGCTGGACTGACCCAGGGGATTCAGCACTCATGGTACCAGATGTGGTATGGGCTACCACGGAGAAGGTGCAGATTATCCTGGAGTGGATGAAGATTGCACAGATAAGGCAGTAGTCTTATGCCGATAGGAGATAGATACCTCTAGAGGTCAAGGATGGTGACCATGTCTTTTTAAAGGTCTCACCTTGATGAGGTTTGCGGAGATTTGGCTAGGGCAAAAAGTTATCTCAGAGGTTCATCGGACCCTTTCAGGTCCCCGGCAGAGTTGGTGAGGTGGCTTACCACTTAGTTCTTCTACCTCAGCTGCACTGGGTGTACGACGTCTTCCACGTATCCCATCTTAAGAGATACGTGCATGACCCTTCACACATCATGATCCATGGTGAGCTGGACATCGATGATGGGGGATGTTTATGGAGGTTCTAGTGGAGATTAAGCATTAACAGGAGCGGGTCCTTCATGGGCGGTCGGCACCATTGTTGGACGTGTGTTGGCAGCATGAGAACCTCCAGGAGAGCACATGGGAGCGGGAGGCTCAGATACGTACTCAGTACCCCCACTTGTTTCTCTAGTTTATGTTGTGTCTTTTTGGGATGCAAAGCCCTGAGGTGGTGAGAATGTAAAGACCTAGATTTTTTCGTGTAATTTTTTTTTAATATTATGGGAATATTACGAGTCTTCGAAAATTGATGGTGAGTGATTCCAAGGCCTGGTGTTCCTGGAATGAATTTCTGAACTTTTTTATGTGTATGTTCAGTAAACGTGCATGTAGGTTTTTGTAACTTTTGAACCAGTGCCCGGAATTGAAATCTGAGGGCACCATTGAACTTGTAGCGACAATATTATCTTAATGAGACCTTCACCTCAACCGTAGTTCATCAAGGGTGAAAGTTAGTTTTCGTTTTTTTCATGGAAGAAGAAAAATAAAATATTTATCATTTTATTTTTCTTTTGAAACCTCTTTTTTGAAATTATGGTGGTGGGGACCACCCATGCTAGAAAAACCACCCAATTTGATTTTATATTGGTGGGGACCACCCGAACCCCTCGTAATGGGGGACAACCTATCATCTTCCCAATTTATTAATTGTGCCAATTAATTGAGCCAACTTCAATTGTGACAACATATATTAATTTGATAAACCTTTTTTAATTTATTGGATCCCAATTTCCTTGGGGAGATCATTTGAAAAAATGGGAGAACTTTGGAGAAACTCTTCCTCCAATGAAGAATGTCCTCTCCAAAGAAGAGCGAGGAACCGACTTCATGCCCATATCAGAAGATATTTATGGAAGAAACAAATGCTAAGGTTCTTCAATGACTTCATCTTCTAACCATCGACTCCTCCAAAGAACGAAACGGTATGGATGTGTTTTTTATTAATCTTTGTTGATTTATTTTATGATTGAATCTCTCCCCATGAACCACTTGATACCACTCTAACGTGGAGAGTGTGTGCCAAACAGACATGGCCCGACCACTCTACAACCTTTGTGGGTTTTGATGTGTTCTTTGCAATGGATGAGGATGGAGAGCGGTGTCGGCGAATAGCACTGGTAGGGCTTGAGAGTGGTGTCGGTGCAACCGCACTACCGGTGGAGGGTCGGGGCCCATCGGCCACGGTGGAGCAGAGGCGGCGGCCGATGTGCTTCCAAGATACCGGTGTGCGTCCGTGCCGTTGGAATACATCTGTGTCACCGGCATGTAGGAGTCACGACATGAGGCTGCGGCAGCGAAGGAGGGCGGCTGACTTGCTGTCGGCCCCCAGTGGTAGCACATCGCTCGACTGCGCCGCGGAGGAGGCTGGTCGTCCTGCCAACCGGGGAGCCGAGAGGACTGCCCAACATGGTACATCTAGTGGGCTGGCCCAGACCCAACGGTCTGGGTTGGACCTAGGTCCAGACTCTGGTTTGCCCAGGCTTGGTCGTTTTGAATGGGTCGGACCCGACCTGGGCCAATTTCGACCCCTTTTACTCTTTTAGCCATAACTTGAGCTACGAGTGTCCGTTTGACGAACCGTCTGCGGCTCCAGAAACCTTGGATAGAGACATTACTTTTGGTATACCCCAATTAATATTTGGATAAATTTGGGATATAGCCGGGTTGGATTGAACACGAATCCAACTAAGCCCTTGGGACTAAAAGGCTAATTACTTACAGACCAGGTGTCTGATTGACGCACCGTCTGTTGCTTAGAGACCCCTATTACGTGACGGTCCTTCAGGATACTTCTTCATGGGACTTCATGGAATTTGGAGTATCGACCAGAGGCTTGAGGAGCGTACCCTTCTAGAATCAAGCGAGATCAGTGCGGGAACCCTATGGCTGGCTATAACATGAGAAATAGATCATATGTGGGTCTGCACTTTGGGATTATATGTGGGTATGTGTTCGAGAGTATCACTTGGATTCACTTTAGGAATCCACGTGGGACTAATCTAGTATCCTACATGGGTCTGCTAATGATTTAAGATTATATGTGGTTCTGATGTTTTAGGATCCTACGCAGGTCTTCATTTAAACAAAGTAAGATGATTTAGTGGTTACATATAATCATCTTTACTATCGTATCTATGTTATACCTAGAGTGAGATGAGTCTTTACCTATGTGGTAATCATCAGTGCTGTGTAACTTTGTTTTACTTACCTTCGTGGTGATACCTTTGTGGTATTCTTCTATGTGGCGTACCTTTGTGGTAATTACCTTCATGGTGATAACTTTGTGGTATTATTCTGTGTGGTGTACTATTATGGTACTTACCTTCATGGAGGTTACCTTCGTGGTATTATTTCTTTCATGGAACAGTTGTACTTTGCACTACTACAAATATGGACTTTATCAGTGCTAAAAATGGCCTTTATCAGTGCTAGAAAAAGCGCTGATAAAGCCAGCGAAGATAAAGGGGGGGTCCCCTTTATCCGCGCTCCGAAAAGCGTTGATATAGGACCCCTTTATCAGTGCTAAAAAAAGCGCTGATAAAAGGGGTCTTTTATCAGTGCTAAAAAAAGCGCTGATAAAGGGGTCCTATATCAGCACTTCCTTTATCAGCGCTTTCGTTTTAGCACTGATAATGGACCATTTTATCAGCGCTTTTAAAAAAGTGCTGATAAAAGTTAAAAAAATTTAAAAATTTAAAAAAAAATTTAAAAAAAAATTAAAAAATACTGCGAATCGGGTAGGCTTTTATTACGCTTGAGACCCCCATTTTACAGTGCTTTTCTGCCCCTGTACCATGCACCCCATGCACCCCCTTCACCCTTTAACAGTGCTTGCTGCTATATTCCCCCATGCGTGCGCGCCCCTGCCTCCCACAGGATTTGAACTCGAGACCTCCCCCCTGCGCACCTAAGCCTTCACCACTACTCTATTTTGATTTGTCTTCCAATTCATGATATATCTATATATATATATATATTTAGTTTTATTTATTCGTATACTAATATATATTTATATTAATATATATATATAGTTATATTATAATATATATATAGTTATATTATAATATATATATATAGTTATATTATAATATATATATATATAGTTATATTAATATATATATAGTAATATTAATATATATATATATAGTGATATTAATATATATCTATATCTATATATATATATTTAGTTATATTTATTCGTATAGTAATATATATTTATATTAATATATATATATAGTTATATTAACATATATATAGTTATATGAATATATATATATATATAGTTATATTAATATATATATAGTGATATTAATATATATATTTATAGTAATACTAATATATATATATGTAGTTATATTAATATATATATATAGTTATTAGATTAATATATATATATATAGTTAGATTAATATATATATATATATATATATAGTTAGATTAATATATAGGTATATAAATATTCATATTATTGTATTTTAAATAAAATGGATGTTAGTTATTATTTAGATAAAGCTAATATATTTTATATGTAAATATATGTTATTATTTATATTTATAATTAAATTTTTAGGTGTGAATATATAAAAAATATGAATATATTGTTATATTTTTTATTATAAATAGCAGTGCATTATAAAAAAGGATGAAATTTCTAAGACATAATATCAATATGAATGTAATACCTTGGAATAAATTCAGACCCCACCAAAAAATCCAATAATACCCCCTTAAACGAGGGTGAAAATCCACAAAATGATAAAATAATCGGGGTACCCCGACTAAAAACTCAGTTTTGGAGGCCTTATGGGCCTCTTCTGACCTTGAAAATCCTTTGACCGGGGCTCGCCCTACTCATACCAATGTATAGCTCATCGCAGGCTTCGATTTGATATGTGGTAGAGCTCTAACGGACACCCGGATCAAAAGTTATGGTCGTTTGAAGTTTGAGTTGCGTTTTCAACATATTTTGGATCTTTTTTTTAATTTTTTTTTAATTTTTTAGTCTTAAAATTGTTATTAAATGACTATTCCTCCATAATTATTATCAAATTATTATTTAAAAATATTTTTTTAATTTTTTAAGAAGCCAGTTTCATTAAATATCTTATATATTAAGTATAATAAGTGTAAATGTACATTTATACTTATCTAAAATATATTTAAAAATTATATATTATATTTATATAACAATATAACTATATTTATATATTAATATATTAATATATTTTTAAAATTTTGTTTTTTGAAGCCGACCCTTTATCAGCGCTTTTTCGTTAGCGCTGATAAATGGGGGGCGCTGCGAAAAACTGTTTTTGTGGTAGTGTTTGCTAAGGGTTTGGTCCATGTGTTTCCCCATGAATGAGATGGATATACCAGATAACATAGGTATATGTATAGTTATATACCTAAGTAGGGTAGCAATTGATTTCATGCTTTGTAGTTTATCCTTTATGGATTTTGAGAGACCTTTGAGGGTTTCAGAGTCCCTACTGAGTTTCATTATACTCACCCCTACAAGGGCTACGCTCGCACCTTGTTGTGTTTGGTGTGGACGACATACAACGCTTAATGAGAACGAGGGTACCAGGACTGGAGGAAGCTCGGGGGTGAACCTTAGATGAGGTGTACCGCAGAGACGACCATACAAGAACTGTACCTACCTTTCAGGTAGGATCCTTGGTGGGTGTTCACAGGAGCTGATCCTGTCTATTTGTACTTTTCAGTTTTCTTGTACTTTTCAATTGGGCTTGTATTCTACCCCCTTTTACTTATTGTACACACTCTTTTTACTATTATGTTTACTTGTGTTCGTAACATGTTGCGTTCTTGGTTGCGTGATTTTACAAGTTATAAAGGAAATGTCTTCCCGGTTTTAGGGAATACGCCATTTGGTGGTAGTCGCCAGCCCTTGGCCTGTGGATGGCGGGCTTGGTGTAGTCACAGCACGGGTCCTGGGGGACAGGTCATGACATCCCTCGCTTAGCTCCCCATGTTCATGTGCCACTATTAGTTGATATTTTATGAGAGTCTCAATGTGGATTATGGTATTTTTTCCTTCCTTCTTATGTGAAAATAAAATGTATAAGTTTTTATTATGAAAATAAATTAAATTTTTTATCTACAAGTGGATTCATGAACATCGATATTCAGATATAGAGTTATGAGGTAGTTTGACTTCTAGCATCCCATTACCGCACGACATAGTTAGTTACCTTCACTTAATTCCCTAAATATGTAAGGGATGTGAGACTTTGACATGAGGTTATATCATGTATGATATATTGAGATGTGGTATTGGTGACATGAGTTCCGATTACGAGGGGACGACACTGTTCCTATGAATTTTTCAAATCAACCGGATTATGGGCCCAAATATTACATGTCTTTAGTGAGATATATTACATGACACATATGCGACTATAATGAGTTGGTAATAACTATTCCTTACATTTTTAAACAATTTTTTATTAATTTTCTTAACTTCATAATTTGTTTTTACATGATGCTCGTATCGGTCATCTCATTCATATCTCTGATCCAACAGAGGGAGTCACCTTTGACCAAGCCTATTTTCAAAGAGTAGTGATAGAGATACTTCTTCCTATGGATGGGATTTATCATGCGATTTTATTTGATGTGTAAAGAAATGCTGAGTTTAATGAGCCTAATATAGATATTCTAGGTGGTGATGACACTGTAATGGATGCAGATGTGTCATAGGAGGAGGGTTTTCATCATGATCAACCAGATGCTTCCCCGGTTCCTATTGAATATGATCCATAATCACAACTAGAGGAATAAACACAGATAAAGGCTGTTAGTGTTTCATACTTTATTTTGTATAGATTGAGGCTGGATGGACCACGTTGCAGAATTTATTTTCCTCTGATCCGTATATTCCTATGGTATAGTAGCCATCTTCTTCCCATGTTAGGGAGAGTTTCAGTCAGCAACCACTATTCTTGGATCTAGGATAGGGTTTATGTGGGGAGACTGTAGATCCATTTCTTGTCACACAAGATTATGTGAAGGTAGGTTATAGAGATAATACATAGGAGTTATGTACACCATAAAATAGACATCAATAGACACGACATGGACACATTATATTTACACCTAGATATGGCATAGGGGAGCTCCCAAGACACTGATGTAAATGAGATTGATGCATGTAATATGTTTTTTAAATCATTACTTGTATATTATTTAAGTGCAAACTAATATATTTTATTTTATTTCTTAAAAAATTTAATATAATTGGAAATTAATACAAATATTTTTGAATGATTACAAAACATTAATATTAATAACTATAATGATAATAATAATAATTACTATTTTTTATTTATATTGATACTTAGAATTATTATCCAAATAATGTATGACAAATAAAAATCTTAAATTTATTCTTAAATAATAATATTATTATATTTAATTCTATAAATATTATTAATATTAATAATAAATATTATTTTATATATTATATAAGTAATTAATTAATAATACAACATAACATATTGAGAATAATATAATTATTAACTATTAATTAATTTTTTTTAGTACAAATTATTTTATTTATATTATTATACAATAAATATTAGCTATAATACTATTAATTATATTAATAACTTAATGAAATATTATTAATTAATAATAAATAATAAAACCGATAATTAGTAAATATATTACCTGTTAATAAATTACAAATAATTATATCAACATAAATTTAAAAATGATTTATAATTTAAAATTAATAAATATTATTTTTTATTCTATTAATTAATAAATAAAATAATAATATAATACTAATTAACAAAAAATAATACAATAGAAAATTAATAAATATATCACTTATTAATAAATTACGAATATTCTATATCAAAAAAAATTGAATAATATTTATAAATAATAATTCTATAAATATTATTAATATTAATAATTAAAATATATTATTAATTATATAAATTTATAATTAATAACGCACCATTATAATCTCTAATATCTTATATCAAAAAAATTTAAATATATTTATAAATAAAAATTTTATATATACATTATATAAATAATTATATAAATAAGTAATTAATAATACACGATAAACATTAACTAAAAGAAAAATAACACTACATATATGTAAAGAATAATGAATGAGGTTCATGACTCTTTGGACATGGACAGGAAGTGTGAATCCCATTCACACTTCTTTCTTAAATAGAGAGGCGTGAATGGGGTTCACACCTCCACGAATGTAACAACTCGACCCTACTGACAGCACAAACACCTCGCCTTAACATGACCGTTAGGTCCTGGTCCACCAGGTGCCACAAGTTTCCCCACAGAAACATGGTCCCATCTCTAGGGCCCACCCATTTGGCCGAACGACTGACTAGAATAATGACTATCCCCTTAGGCCAACACATGTTCTTTTTAGTGTGATTTTTCCTTACTCTCACACACCCGGAGAAACTTCCTAGAAAGTCACCCATTCTTATCACTACTCCAGACCAAGCATTCTTAAATCTGGAGTTCTAAACTTGTAGGCTCCTGAAATGAAAGGTGAACCTTGTTGAAATGAGTCCTCATAGAAAAACACATATTCTTTCTGTTGTGCATAGTTCTCACTAGCAAATACCCTGGGAAACTTCCCAGAAGTTCATCCATCATAATCACTATTCCAGGCCAATCATGCTTGACTATGGAGTTCTAATCAGGTAGCATCATAAAAAGAAAGGTGAACCTTGTTGATATTATTCCCCACATTCCAACACATATTCTTCCCAGTGAGATTTTTCTTCAGTCGTACACACCCTGAGAAACTTCCCAGAAGGTCACCCATCCCGATCACTACTACAGGACAAACACGATTAATCATGTAGTTATAATCAGGTGCACTCTTCAAAAGAAAGGTGCACCATGTTGACACGAGTCATATCATTTATTCATTAAACCCTTTAGCTTTTTCGGGTATTAAATTCACCCCCCCCCCTTTAGAGAACAAGGTCCTCATTTTAGACCCTACATCTCAACCCAAGCAGTGTACCCACACTTAATGCCTGGTTCTTTCTTTGATACCAATGTAACAACTGAGCCCCACTGACAGCACATACACCCCGCCTTAACATGGCTATCGGGTCCTGGCCTTCTAGGTACCACCAATTGCCTTGTAGACATGTGGTCCCCTCTATGGGCCCACCCACATGCTAGAACGGGTCATCAGACTAATGAATTCCCCCACAGGCCAACACATGTTCTTTCCAGTGTGCTTTGTCCACACTCACACACACCCTGAGAAACTTACCAGAAGGTCACCTATCTTGATCACTTCCAGGACAAAAACACTTAACTGTGGAGTTCTAATCAGGTAGGCTCATGAAAATAAATTTTCACCTTATTGAAATGATTCATATCATTTTCTCATTTAACCCTTTATCATTTTGGGGTGTTACATTGAACCCGTGCTTTAAAATATTGAAAAAACTATCCCTTTTTTGATTTTTTAAAATTGAAAAACCCTTTAAAAAAACCAAGCATTGTGACCATGATCATTGAAACTCCACAAACATGAGTGTTTCCCGATCTAGGCTCATAATCGATCCATGGTGTATCCACTATAGTATAATACATTTTCTGAAAAATTAAGTAGGAAGATGGAGATGATAATTGAATCATGATGAATGAATTTAATTTACTGTCAAAAGGGTTTTGATCCACCAGAACTTTCTAGTGAAGTGTTATCTATGAAAGTCCCCCATGAGGATTTCCCAAATAATTAGGTAATTTTAAACACCAATTTTTTGATAGCATGCATCAATAATGTTGGGTAATATTATATAGACAATTTTTATATTGAATAATTATTATTTAACTGAACTCCTTATCCCTTTATTTATTGATCAAAATCTATGTGATTATCACGGATTTTATCTCATCATTTTGGTTAAATAACACCTTCTTTCAACAAAAAAAACGAATCTTAATGAAGGGAACCTGTTTGGATTTAAAAAATTTGAAAATCCAACCATTACGACTAAACACATTATTAGTCGTTTTTATAAAATATATTTTTTTTGTTTTGAATTTTCTTATATATAATATATAAATATCTATAAAAATTTTAATACAAAAAATTTATTTTTAATGAACATTAAATGAATTTTGGAATATATATTTTTAATGAAAAAATCCATCTCCCAAAGAATCTTTTTATAAGGGAGGAGTTTTTTTAATTCTACCCACCTTTCCAATGTAGGATTCCCAAAAGTTGTCCACCTCATCAATGAAAAAAAATGTGTATAACCAATCCAAACACATTATTCATTTATTATTATTTTAGGAATAAAATTTTAACAATACCCCACTTTTATTCATAAATATTAACTCTCCATATCATAAGTGAATCATTATACATAATAAATGCATATTTCTATTTAATCCTTTACTACTTAGTATAAATATCTCAATGTATTATCATATTTTCAAGTTTTTGAGACATTAAACTTGTCAATATTTAAAATAAACCATATATACCATACATAAAATAATATTTAAATCCAAAATTTTATCTTGTTAAACTTTTATTTATGTGTGATTATATCATTTTTATGAACTCTCTAAGGAGTAAACACATTAACACATATAAGAAGCATAAATACCTCTCAGTTCACATAGGAAAAATATTACAATGTTCTTATTTATTACAACACATAACTCATCTATTATTATTATTTTAATAATAGTTTATAACTCAAGATCTAGTAAAAATATATGATATTTCCACCATGTAGTTGGGGTTATAATTGTCAATATCAACAATCATCATTATAACTTGTTTTTACCCAGTAAAAAGTTTGATTAGGATCCACCTAAAGATTGTGTTGGGTTTCCATTATGAAAATGATTTAAACTATGGGTTATAACCCCATATCTTTATTAGTTTCCCGAATGATCTCTCTCAGTAGATATTTTGTAAATGAATCCTCATGGTTTTTACATAATCTCACATAGAAAATTGTTATGGTACAATCATGTAAAAATTGTCACACCTAATCATGTCTCAAAATTATATGTCTAGAAATTCCATTATATATGAAACTATATGCTTTTGATAAATTTTCTTCAATGTCATAAATGGTATATATAGGAGGAATCATACTCATCCATAATATAATATCCAATAATAAATTCATAATCCACTCATCTTCCTTTCTAAATGTCGTTAAGTCAATAAACTATGACTCCATAGTTGAATGTGAAATACATATTTGTTTATTTCTCACCTAAGAAACAACACAACCTCCAAGATTTAACAAAAATCCAGATGTGGTTTGGTTCCCACAAATACTGGTAAACCAACTCACATTGATGTATCCTTCTAAGATAGCTAGATAATCATTATAGTATAAACTTAAATATTTAGTCTTTATTAAGAATCTAAATTTTCTTATTATACATATCCAATTATCCAAACCAGGATTACTAGTATATCTACCCATTTTATATATAAAGAAATGAATATAGAGTCTATTACAATGCATTGTATACATTTATGATCAAATTACACTAGGATGCTCAAGTTGGGCTAAGGAAATACTCGTATTCATTAATAGTTTAACACTAGAATCAAATTGAGTATTAGAATCATTGATACAATGATGATATAATTTAGTTATAATATTTACTACCTAATGTGACTGACTTAAAGAAAAACCCCCATTATGTTTTCTAACTTTAGTACCTAGAATAGTATCAACTATTCCAGAATCATTCATTTTATTTATAGAGGATAAAAATTCTAATTCTCATTTAAACCAATCATATTGTTTAAAAAAAATTAACATATCATCCACATATAAACACATAATAACTCCACACTATTTTTAAAAATTTGAATAAATGAATTTATCCCCATTTTTATGAATAAGACCATCAGATAAAATCATATAATCAAAATCCTCATGCAATTGCTTTGGATATTTTTTAATTCTATAAAGATATTTAACTAGTTTACATACTTTCTTTTAAATTCCTTATCAAAAAACCATTATAGTTTTTCTATGTAAATCTCTTTATTTATTTCTCCATTTAAAAAGGTATTTTTTTATATCTATTTTAGGGACATATAAATGATTAATTGAATTTAAATAAAATAAAATACCTATTAAAGGAAAATAACTTACAGGAGTATAAGTACCAAAATAATGAATTATTTATTTTTATCTAAAACCATTGGAATCTAATCTATATTTATTAGATTGAATGTTACCATTGGAATCATAATTATATCTGAAGACCCATTTAAAACCAATAGGTTTTTAACCTCTTGGTAAATACATAATGACCCAAGTATTATTACTCATAATTGAATCCATTTCATCATTAATTTATTCTTTACAGAAAGAAAAAAATATAGAAGTCATAGATTATTTATATGTATTTGAGTAGTATTATATAGTCAATACTATATGATACTTATTCATAAGATTATTATTTTTATCTCTATAAACAAGTAATGATGTGTAATTAGGAGAAATAAAATCATGATGTAGATGTTTCTCCTTCTTATGTGTTGCACTTTTTTTAGGTTCAAATCAAGAATCATCATTATTCTCAACTATTGTATTTGGACTAGATGAAGTACAATATATAGGTGCATAAGGAATAACCTCCTCCACACCATCTTCATAAAAAATATTTTAAAAAAACTTTACATCCCTTGATTCAATAATTACATTAGCTCCCAACACTATAATTATATATACTTTTATACTTTCTACATATCAAACAAAAATACCTTTAATTTCACTAATACCAATTTTAGTTTGTTTAGGATCTAGAACTCTATAGTAAGATAAACACCCCACACTTTAAAATATGAAATATTAGGTCTTCTACCCTTCCAAATATTGTAAGGGGATAACTTAGTTTTCTAAGATGCAATCGTATTATAAATATGACATGCAACCAAAATATCTTCACCCCAAAAATTTAATGTCAACTTAGATTTATTAATCATGAAATTAACTATTTCCACTATAGATTTTTTTTTCCTTTAAACTAATCCATTTTATGAGGTATATAAGGATAAGTAAATTGATGAATTATACATTTTTTTACAAAAATCATTAAAAACATTAATAAAGTATTCAAAACCTCTATCTAAGTGTAATACTATAATATTTTGATTAAATAGTTTTAAAATTATATTTATACTTCTTAAACATATTAAAGGATTTATCCTTTTTTATAAGAAGATACATGTATAAATATATTCTAAAGTCATCAATAAAAGTAATAAAATAACTTTATCCTCCATGAGTTAAAAATCTGTTTAATTCAAAAATATCAAAATCTACTAATTATGATATATCATAATTTTTTTCGACACTTTGAAAAGGTTTATTAACTATTTTATATTCTATACATATTTCAAATTTATTAAATTCATTTCCAAATTTAACTGTGTTTAACTTATTTATTAATTTTAATGAATTATAATTAAAATTTTATAAATGGCCATGCCATAAATTAGTGGACTCAATAATGTAAGAAAAAGTCTCAATCATATTATTAATGGATAGTTGATACATGTCAACATTTGAGTACCCCTTCCACACCATCATGCCTCCCTTCAATAAGATATAATTGTCTGATTCGAATGAAACCCAACATCCCCTTTTTCAGCAAAGACCAAAAAAGGATAGATTCTTTGAATTTAGGTTACATAAAAACAGATTAAGAAGGGTCAACTTCTTCCCAGAAGTAAAGTCTACTTCTATGCTTCCTTATGCACTAACATTGATGTATACGTTATTTCAAAGGTGTACGTCCATCGTGATAGTACACTCTTCAAATGTTTTGAACATCGAATGGTCCTTGCACACATGCATCATTGATCTAGAATAAATCCACCATCCTATATTTATAAAATTAATATGGGCTTTGGATATCATTGTAAATAGATTCTCTTCAGTTAGCATATTTTTAGTGAGTTTACCAACATTATTTTGATAGAGACATTCCCTCGAAAAATTCTTAGATTTTCTAAATATAAAGAATTATTCTATCTTCTTGGAAGGACCTACCTTCTTCATTAATTTCTGAATTTTCTTCTTGACATGTAAGGAATAGTTCTTTTTTGTGAATTTCCAACAATTATATTGATCTTGTTATCAAACTATAAAGCCATACCCACATCTCTCAACATGGATTATTCTTCAATGCGAAGAAGTGTTTGTAATTATTCCATATAAATATCCTGACTCTTTTTAATGAGTGATTTAATAAAGTATTTCCACATAAATGGAAATTTAGAAATGATTATATCATCTTGGGATGTTTATAGTATATTAATTTTAAGGGAACGAACTTTGTTAACAAGTTGGATCTCATGAAATTTATACAACAATGGTTTGTTATAAACCATATTGAAATTTTGATACATTGAAATAATAAATTTATTGGTACATTATTCCTCGACTTCATTCGTGAATTTTAGTGCATCCCATATATCTTGATCAGACATTATTTAGTGAAAATAGTCATAAGGATGATTTGATAATGTGTTGAGAATATTTAATCGACACAAAAACTGACCATCTTCATGTTCCTTCCTCGTTGATCAAATATGATCAACATGAGTCATATAAAAAGGTGTGCCATCAAGATTTGAAATAGGCTCATTGGGAATGTGATGAAGGTTTAGTTCTAGGATGTAAAAAATATTCAACATTATAAGAAGAAAATTCATCTTTTCCTACTACTAGGAGAAGTTTTTATCATTGAAATGATCAAGTTTGACCATTTCTGGGTTCATCACTTAAGGGATTAAGAATCCATCTTCTACATTCTATCATGGTTCTAAACCATTTTTATTGTTGAAAAAAGTAGATAAAAAAGACATATTGAATCTCGATGCGTGAATTTAATTCACCATCCAAAAGAGTTTGATCCAACCCCACTAATTGATGTATGGTTCATAGGGAAGGTTCCCCTTGAGGATTTCACCATGATTTAGGGAATTTAAAAAACCAATTTTTTGACACCCTACAGTGCTAATTTTGGGAATAATTATCTTGAGATTTTTTGGATTGAAAAATAATTACTTGGATGAACTCTCTACCACTTTACTTATAGATCAAAATTGGTGTGATTCACACTGATTTGATCTCAATATTTTAGTCAAAAACACCTTGGTTCGACTAATGCTTGATAACTCATGATGAGGGGCACCCGTTTGAATTTTAGAAATTTGAAAATTCAATCATTATGAAAAATTGGATTACTAGTCATTTTTATAATTTTTTTGTTTTATAATATATATATATAAACATATTACTAAAAAATATATATTTTAAAATCACTTTAAAGTCATTTTTGTCATATTTACTTTAAATGAAAAAACTTAATCTCCAATCCCTTTTTATAAGGTATGATATTTTGGAATTCAACTCACATTTCCAAGGTGGGATTACCAAAATATGTCCACCTCAGAAATCTAATCAAAAAAGTGTTTCACCAATCAAAACACATTATTAATTAATTATTATTTTTGAATAAAATTAGAACACCATTCTCTTTGGTTGTTTCACCTTGGGAATGTTTTTTATGGTGATAAACAACCTATTTTGATCACTATTTTGAATTTTTAAAGCTTTTGTGTAATTCATGGTAATTCTCTATGGTGTTACATCATCGAGCCATCGTTGTGGGACACAAAATCATTGACTAGGATGTAGTAGCTATTCTGAATCTATTTTTACCACCACCATGGTATGAACCATGGATCACTTAGGAATTTCAATGGTTGTTTGGAATCAAATGATCCCCATGAACCACAAGATCTCATACCTAAGCATTATGTTCACCGTTTCAAGTATTTTTAACCTTTGACCTTCACAGTATTCCCATTGAGCCCTTAGGTCATGCAGGGAATTTTTCATCATTATGGTGAGATTTTATTAAGCTCCCATAATCATCCTTGTTGGATTTTGAGCTTCATAGTATTGAAGTAAAACATTCTTAGGATCATGAAGTGGCATCCATGGAGGTTTCCAACTACACAGGTGGCAGTTTAGTGAGTCTCTAAGGTGGAAAGTGGAAGGAGTAATATGTCTGAGTGGGGGAGATGCAATCATAGCCATGGATACATTGTATAATTATGATGTAATTGTTCCTTGGTAATTTGGATTTCCAAATAAAAATTTTCAATCCATTAACATATTCTTTATATATGAGGGGTTGATTGAATGAGACATGTGGTGCATTATTTGGGATTCCTTCCATCATAACTTCATGTATTTCATGAACGTTTTTTGGGCTTTTTCGCTGCTTACTCACACATTCTATATCCTTATCGTGTAGTGTTCCCCTCCTTGATTCATATTTTCTTGTTAAATACCTAATTTTTTAACCTAAATGGTAAAAACAAACATGCACTTAATCCATCTTAAAATGTAAATATACATTTATTTTTTCTTAATATATATATAAAATGTTATCACAAATGGAATAATTAAATCAGTGATAAAATTATCAAAAATATATGAATAATTAATAGAAATATTGAATTTATGATCACAAGTCATATGCAAAAAGTATATGTATAAAATATTATTTGATTATTGTGTTGAAGACCTTCAAGAAGGTGAAGTTATATGAAAAATTTAGAAAGTGCGAATTATGGCTACTGAAAGACTCATTCTTGGGTCATATAATCTCAAGCAAGGGATTATTAGTGGATCATTCAAAAACACAATTTATTGAGCAATGTACCATAATAACTATAGTTAATGATATCCATATCTTTTATGGGTTTTTCGGATACTACCGATACTTTGTGATAAATTTCTCACAATAATAAAATCAAATAACTAAGATGTCATGGAAATGATCTTAGTTTCTTTGGATAGAAGAATTTGTGGGAAATTTAAAGGAACTAAAGATAAGGTTGGCTAGTGCACCTATGATCACACTACCCGACAATGGATAAGAGTGTAATATATTGTTATGCCCTAATTAAGGGACTATTATACATCCTCATATAGAATCATATGGTGATTTTTTATTCCTCACACCAATTGAAAATTCTGGTTGAAAATTACCTAACACAAGATTTAGTGTTAGAAGTGGAATTTTTTGCATTCAAAATATATAGACATTATATTAATAGTGAAAAAACCAGATATATATTCTAATAAAAACATTCCATAGGTATATATGTACGCAAAAAGATTTTGTAGTTGAATATATATTTTTACTTGTGACACCCCTGACCCTGTAAGATCTTGAACTTTTCTAGAGATGTCTTGAGTTGGTTTTTAGGTATAATTTTTCCTTGTGTTGGGTATATTTTTTTTTTGGTTTTACCTTGGATGCCTTTTGGTGAAAATTTTAGAAACTTTTAAGGAAAAAGGGATGTTCATATTTGGTGCATGGTTTTCCCAAACTGTGCTCCCTGACCCAAAAAATTGTGTAACCCCAGACATAGGTGGGATGATTAAGGGTAGTGATTGCACCTAAGTTTTGACAGTGTGATAGGGTTGGGGGAATGAATATTTATGTATTATGTGAATACATGTACTTGTGTTAATGTTTAGTTATGTTTCCTAAGACATTTGTTTTGTAATTTTAGAGATATTCCTCCAAGATAAATATTATTGATAGGAAGATAGGAGGATATGGATAGAAATGATCCACCAGTAATGGAACTTGAGGCACCGATAGTGCCAAGTGTGGAAGTAGAAGAGTAGTTCTATGAGAAATTTGGTTTCTTCATCTAGTTTATAGTGAGAATCAAAGCAGGTGGTAAAGAGTATGTCTGACCTAACAAGGGAGTTTCAGTTACAGTAACTTTCGACATTCAAAGAAGAGGGTGGACCTGAAAAAGTTGAATTCTGTATTGAGTCCATCCTGACTATAATTGACCATTTATATACTCTTACTGAGAATAAGTTATAGTTTGTTACCTATATTCTATGAGTACAAGATATGTGATAGTGTGATGTTCTGGCTCATATTAGATAGGCTTATGGTCTGTTATGTAAGGACTTTTTGGAGGAGTTCTTGGAGAACTTTTATCTAGAGTCACTGTGGTAGGGGGAGAAGCTGAGTTCATGAGGTTGACTCAGGGGAATATATCAATGATGGACTATAATCAGCAATTTATATATTTTTAGTTCTTTTATCCAGTGTTTCCAGGGGATGAGAAAACTATATAAAGGTGTTTCTAGGATGGGATTAAATGTGAGATTAAGTACCAGGTATGAAAGCCCTTCCCTTTATTACACATTAATACATGATTTAATACCTTATATTACACTTGTAACAATCCAAAAAGATCAAGAATTATAGTATGGGAGTAAACAAGACATATCATGAAGAAGAAAATACATGTTACATAATATAAATATCAATGGAGCATAAAAGGAACATGAATATAAATGAATGACATAACATGATAATCATAACATCAAAATATAGAAACAACTTAAAACAATACATGATAAACATAAGTCAAAACTAAACCACGAATACTTCATTGTTTTAAAAATTACTATAAAGGAATTAGGTAAACCGCTATCCCCAAATGATGTATCATGATTCAAAAAATTACCCAATGCATTGGAGTGATATTAGGGAACACCCTTCATAACCATTTCAATCTCATGCTTAAGTGTGCCACATAGATCATATAACATGGATTCATTCAACATAATAAGTTATTCATTGATCAAGGAATTTATAATAAGTAAATTTAAGTCCCTAATCAATAAGTATATGTTCATAAAGGTTAATACCCTTGATAGAGATATGGGTATGGTATTCACTACACAATTATTTTGACTTGGAAAATCGTAGTGCAATTTCAGCAGCAAAATAGTGTCATATAGAAATTCATAAAAATGGTTGATAAAATAGAAAGGGATATATCATCATTTAGAGATTAAATTAACAGTAATAGCCTCATTAAAATACATTCCACATCATAAGGATATTTAAATAAAATTATTTTCATAATAATGAAACTTGAAGAAATAGGAGAAAGCAAAAGAACCCTTACAAAATTTCATCATGGTAATAGGTGTACATAATGGTTCTTAGGAGGGTTAAATGAGAGTGAAAGGGGATCTAATCATTTAAACATAAAATTTAAAGTATGGTAATATTTAATAATGTATCATAACTTAAGAAAATGGAAATTAAAGGTCATAATCATAAATGAAGAGATTGATAAAAAGAGGAGAGAGAGAATCCCTTATGGAATTTCGGCATAGTATCGATTGTACATAAGGGTTCATAAGAGGGATAAATGAGATTTAAAGGGGGTATAATCATTTATAAATAAAAATGAAAGTATTTTGAATATTTAATAATATATCCCAACATAAGATAAAAGGAAATTAAAATAAATAACATGAAAGGAATGCTTGATAAAAGAGGAGGGTAGAAGATCCCTTAATTGGATGTGTTCCTCTAAAGTATTGGGGGAGGCTTCATGGGAGCTTGGGGGTAATATGAGAGGACTCTAGGGAGTATAGGGAAGAGTTAGGTCGATCTTAAAAGTGTTTGGGTGAAGAGAAATGGGATCTTGGGTGATTTAATATAGGAAATGAGGGGGATTTCTTTATTGTTTTGGTTTTTGACACTTCCTAATAAAATATTCAAAACGACAAACCATCCCATGTTTTTTCCATGGTTTCAATCAAATGGGAGATTTATACATTATTTTATAAGGCCAAGGTCCTAATATAACAAAATATTTCACTTTCTTATGTGGAGGTGAGTCATACTTTCAAATAAATGAATTTAAAATCTCAAAATATATTATAAGCATTGGAGGATTCACTAAGGAATTTATGAAATAAATAATATAAACCTAAAATCATATTAATTTAAAGGAGAAACATATATTTTTCTGAGTATACATTTTATAGTATTTATTACATCACTATTGGTCCATTATGATGTCATGAAATATAATGTATATTTATATGGTATTTAATTTTTACCCAAAAATTCGACTATCTCAAAAAATTATGAAACATTTACCATGGGATAATTTAGAAATCTTGAAACCAAAAATAATATTTATTTTATCTAAATAATTTTATAAATATGTGAATTTTTCACATTTAAAATAAAAACTGACATTTATTGAAAATTGACATGTTTTGACAATAACACTTTTCGAACCCTAATAAAAATTACTTTTGACATCATAAAAATTATATGATCATTAAAATTTAATAAAATTTAATTATTAATAATATTTTATTAAAATATTATTCAGTTAAAAAATCCATTAATTCATCAAAATAGATTTATTAATTAACCTAAAATAACATTTGTTCTTTAAAAATCAATTACAAGGTAACAATAATAGGATGAAAATATATTCCTTATTTTATAAAAAATAATGTACATATTAATATTTATAGGGTCTTGTTAAATATCCCTTTAATACACCAGCATACGTCCTAAGAGTAAGGTTTCTGATGATGAGTCTCTCATGGGGCCGTTCAGTGAACATGGTTTGGGCCATGATCTCGATGATCTTGAACTTCTCCCATAAGCAGTTCCATTGATACTTAAGTTCTTGGTTCTCATCTTGGGCTTGGTCTAGGTAAAATCCTAGAAATGATATCTCCCTCAAGATATTTGATAAATGGGATTCATAGAGTATGATTCTACTAGTTGAGGCCATCCCTTCCTTTTTTTGTGCAAAAGGATTTGTTAAAACCCTATATTTATTCTAGTCATGTGATAACTATTAAACGTCTATATAATGATACTTAATGGTCATTTAAATCCAATTGGATATAATAAAACAAAATAATTGAATTTGTTTTTATATCCATAATACATTTAATTAAATCAAAATGTGAAATTTTATTCATAATAGTTCTAGTAATTACAATCTTACCCTTTTAGAAATTTTACACTCGAAATTTTCTTTTTCGACACTAAAATATATGAGGGTAATTATGCTTCATCATCTCCTCTGGTTCCCAAGTTTCTTCTAAAAACTTTTTTTTCTCCACAACAACTTAACAAGGGGCATTACCTTATTATATATGACATTTTCTATATGATCTAATATCTTCATTAGATTCTCCTCATAAGAAATGTCATTCTCCAATGGTTCCACCCCTAGATTGAGTACATGTGAGGGGTCTGGAATGTAAATAATTAGGAGAGATATATGGAATACATCATGTAATTAAGATAAGTTTGGTGGGAGTTCTAGTCGATAGTCCACCGCTCCGATTCGATTAAGGATCTCAAAAGGTCTTACGTACCTTGGACTAAGATTTGCCTTCTACCCAAATCACATCACACTATTCCATAGAGATATGAAGAGGAATACTATGTCTCCAACATCAAACTCTAGGTCTCATCGATGATTGTCATTATAGGTCTTCTGTTGACTCTGAGCTTCTTTGATGTGCTGCTAAATGGTATTAACCTTCTTCACCATTTCCTCTACCATTTAAGTACCTAGAATTTTTCATTCCCCAACTTCTTCCCAACATGTCGGTGTTCTGCACCTCTTCCCATAAAGGGATTCATAAGGAGACATTTTGATGCTCGAGTGGAAACTATTGTTGTAAGAGAACTCAAACAAAGGAATATGGTGGTCCCATATTCCATTAAAGTCCATTGAACATGCTTATAACATGCATTCTCGTGTCTGAATAGTCTACTTAGATTGTTCATCAGTTTGAGGTTAATAGGCCGTTCTGAAATTTAGCTCAGTTTTTAGAGCATGATCATGACTTTTCCAGAACTTAGAGGTGAATATTGGGTCTTGATCAGATACAGTCAATAGTGGTACTCAATAAATCCTTACCACTTCTCAAATGTATATCCATACCAGTTGATCCAGTGATAAATCCTCTCAAATTGTAATGAAGTGTGAAGTCTTAGTAAGATAATCCACAACAACCCAAATAACATTATATCCTTTAGATCTATTTGAATGTCTAGTGACAAAGTGCATGGTGATTTTTTCCTATTTCCATGTTGGTATGGGTAATAGTTTCATCATAACCTTAGACTTATACCTTTCGGCCTTCACTTATTGACATACCAAGTACATTGATGTATATTCAATGATCTCCTTCTTCATATTGTCCCACCAATAGTGTTCTTGAAGATCTTGATATATCATCATGTTTCCTTGGTGAATAGAGGAATTCTAAATATGTGCACCATCTAATAGTTTATTCCTTAACTACGGATTTTATGGAACACATAGTCTTGACCCAAATCTCATAATTTTTTATTCATTAATAACGAACTATGAGGATTTCCCTTTCCTTATAGTTTCTATTCTCTTATGAATTCCCACATCATCTCCCTAAGAATCCATTAGCATATACAAATGATACTATTGGGAAATAATTTGTGAAACAATTGATGATGTTCATTTTATTATGATTTCCCTGTCCATCCTCTTAAAATCTATGAATATTTTATCATTTTCAATTCTCATCAATAATAGAATTACTGGGTTCTTTATACTTAGAGAAACCGTCACATTATTTTCCTTACCAGGATGGTAGTGGATTTAGAAGTTGATTACCCACTAAAATAGGATAATATTAAATATTAATATATATAATATTCATGATCTTCATTATTCATAAATACCATTTTAGTGCATTTTACACTTTGAACATCATTTCACATTATGATTGCAATTCTGTGTTAAAATGAATTATTACTTTGTACATATTTGAACACCTCCTAAAATACCCAATGGTATTGATTTAATTTTCATATTTTATTTTCAGGTATTCCATTATATAAGGAACAATTAATTATTTTGGAGCACTTGAGGATTCATAATTTAAGACCACCAAAGTGGTCCTTAAAACAACAACATTCTGGATGAATTAAACTAGACCGCAACCCAATGAAATTATTTTATTGGACAATATTCAATACCAATAATTCTGAAACATTAAATAAAGCTAGATAACATCATGGGTAACATTTAATTAAAATGTGGACCAAGATAATTCGGAAGTTTACATGGTGTTCCAGGCACCCCAAGTTGATGATAAAATTCTGGTCCAGATTATATGTCCCAGAAAAACTGCCCACCATTTTGATCATATCTCTCGAACCAATAATTCAGTTTGGGCTGATATTTTACAGAAGGTTAGTATACATCTAGGGATACGTTTTCTTCTTCTATTACCCACTCTAATTCATCCATATAAAAGGTCATTGAGGCACTTCTCTTAAGTGGATGCAAGCTGGATTCCACTTCGGGTCAGGGGTAGGAAAGTCCAACTTCCACAAACTTTCCACCCACCTAGGCCTACCACAATTAATTGAGAAGACATGGAATATTTGAGGCTCGACCCAAGGCATACAAAATTCTTATTTAAGGCAGTGGTATTTAAGGAGTTGAGGATATTAGGTGCTTTATTTGATTGTAATGTTATGCTGCCACTTTTCCTTTGTAACGTTCTTCCTCAATTTTAAGTTATTTGAATCACTTTAGTTTTCTTACAAAACATATTCCTTTTCTAATTTTATATTCTTATTTTTAACATGTTGATACCATTTATTCATGGTTTTAATTTATTCACATCGAAACTAGTGATATTTATTACACAACGGTGGAGTTTTTGTTACTTTGTTACTTTGTTTTTGTTTTCTTCTTCAATTCCTCCCTCATGAGTCTACTTCTCGCTTCCATTAAGATCATAAGATCAATATAGGGTCAACCAACTTATGGGTTGATCTAATGGAGTAGAAAGGGGATGGATTGGATGTTATTTATCACTCCATTAATCTCTAATCACTTCTTTTAAATGATATTTTTATTTGAAGATTTTTAAACTTCTTTGTCCTTATTTAATTTTAAGCCACACACTTCAAGTGCTAATACGAATCTTGGACTTGGAGTGCTCATAAATATGGTCCTTCAAGTGTATAGGTGATTAGTATTAGAGTGTGTAGGTATGAACTGGTAAGTGATTATGTTCTTTGATCTTCTTAAATAAACATATATTAAAAAAATAAGAAAGTGAAATCTCTAAAGAGGAATTTCATCCAATCCACCCCTTGTAATAACCTAGGATCAACCCTTTCTCATTAATTGAATTCACCTATGTATGTTAGTTTTCATTTAAATCATATTAAAACAAATACAAGTTTCCCACTTCATAGACAAAAACCAATCTCTTTAGGTTGTGTGTCTATAGGTTATTCTTAGGTATCTAAGGATTCGACCACCCAAGCTATAATGTAATGACCGTTCAACCTTCAACTCTTGGGTAAATTTGAGGGTGAATCAAATTTTGGCACCGTTTCCGGGGATCAAGTAAGTTCTTTAGACCAAAAACATTCTTCTCTCACCATCATTCTTCTATTCTCACCCAAATTCTCTCGTCTTTTCACTTTCTTTCTTTTTTACTTTTGGAGAATGTCCGCCTACACCAACGATAATTCAAAAAGATTAGTTAGGGTGAAAATTACTAGGATAGGGGAGTCAAGTGAACCTAAGGGATTGTTTACATTAGAACCATATCTTCTTGAGACTTCAAAGTCACCAATTAAAAAAATTCCAATGTAGGGTCATCCCATAAATCAAATTGTAAACCTTATGGGGGATCAAATGGGAAACCAAAACCAAGAAGCTCCAAACAAAGGTAATGTAGTCGATCAAACCATGAATGACTACCTCACACCAGCTTGGACCAATTCCCCCTCATGAATTAGGCACAATTCTTTTTGATATTCCTACTAAATCTTTAAAACCCATGTCCTAAACCACCTTCCCACATTCTATGGAATGGAGTTTGAGATGCCCTGCCTTCATGTTAAGGAGTTTAATGACACTGTAGAAACCATGTGTCCCCCACATAAACTAGAATCAACTAAGATAATCATATTTCATTTTTATTTAAAGGATCTGAATATAAATTTCCTAAATAATTTGATACCATCATCCATCAACTCTTGGGACCAATTACAATGATAAATCTACAAAAAATAATTTCCCCACCACAAAACAATTTCACTAAAAAATAGCATCCATCAATTTTTTGAAAAATATGGAGAGTCATTCTATAAAACATGGGAGAGGTTTAAGGAAACCCTAAATATAGTTCCACACCAAAGGTTTTCTATAACTTTACAAGTGAGAATTTTATATGAAGGGTTGGGACTGGGGAACAAACAATTCATTGACATGATGTGTAATGAGACCTTTAAAAACAGATCCCCAAATGATGCTTATGAGTATCTATAAAGACTTGCTGAACAAAACCAAACATGGTGAACATCACCTTATTATGAAAATCCATAAAGAACTACTAGAATTCATGCACATAGAGAAGATGAAAGCCTTACGGATAAACTCATGACACACAGTAGGATGGTTGAAGATACAGACCTTAGGAAAATCCATGAAACCAAAACTGTAGACCCAGTTTGCATAATTTGTGACAAACATGACCACAAAACAGACAAAAAAGTGACTATTCCATCCATAAAGGATGTTCTTCTAGGAGGACTACCTGCTGAAGTCAATTCCCTAAACTTCCAAAAGTCCCAATACCAAAACACATTCAACCCAGGGTATAATGACCACCCATGCTTTCATTGGAAAGATAACCAAAAACTTATCCAACCATAAGGACAAAACCCATACCCTACACTAAATTTTCAAAACCATAACAAATTCCAACCACATATAGTCTAATACCAACATCCTCCTATCAAATACCAACAACCAATGTATCCACTTGGGATGAACCAATCTTCTCAAACACCAACCCAAACTGTTCTACAGAGCCTACTCAAAAAACTGTGCAAACAAATGGAAAGGATTTACTCAGAAGTCTCTTCCCTAAAACAAGAACTTCAAACCATAAAAACTAGAAAAGAACCCATGCCTACACAATCCATTCCACAACAAATAGTAAGGGGAGAGTCAAGCTGCACTCGAACAACTCATGAACAAAAAGGATGTGACTGTTTTAAGAAGTGGAAAATCAATTCAGAATCCTGAACAACTAATTCAAAACCCATATGAAGATTCAAACTCAAATTAAAATTCAAATGAACCAAATGAGAAAATTGAAAAACTCGATAACATTGTCAAAGAAACAACTCTTCAATAAACAACCCCACAACCTACACCATTTCCTCAACACATGATGGGGAAAACCAAGCCTGAATTGAGTGAAACATTGAGGGAAATCTTCTCACAAGTCAAGTTGAACATTTCCATTCTCGATGTAATACAAACCATACCTTCCTAATAAAAGTACCTTAAGTACATGTGCACTTTTAAAAGAAAATTTTCACCTAAAAACCAAGTCCTTTTGGCTGCTAATATGAGTACCACCCTTAAAGGGACCATTCCTCTTAAGTTGAAAGACCTAGGTTTCCCTTACCTCAATGTTGAACAAGGAGAGAGAAAAGTTGTCAAGGCCTTGTGTGTCCTAGGTGCTAGTGTCAATATCATCACTTATGTTGTGTACTTCCAGTTAGGCCTAAAAGATCTCTTACCCACATTTGTCACATTTCAACTTGCTGATCGTAGCATTAGTGTTCCAAAGGGGATTTTAAAGGACATTCTGGTAAAGGTTGAAAACAACATCTACCGTGTTTACTTCATTGTTCTTGACAACCATCCAAACATTGGAAATAAGGAACAAACCCCAATCATCATTGGTCGTCCATTCCTTGCAATAATCAAATATGTTATCTGAGTTCGAAATTGGAACATGTCCATCACCTTTTAAAACATGAGTCTATAATTTAACATCTATAATGAAAGATCACAAATAGGGTATGACGAGGACATTCATGATGTAAACATGATAGAAAAAATTGATAATTAATCCATAGAAAATCAATGAATATTTGATGGTTGTTTAAGTCACGATGAGATTAATTTCCTTTGTTCACATGAAAGAAGTTTATCTCCTTGGGTTGAATCATTTTCAAATTACTCTTATGATGAAGTCTTAGGTAAAAAAATCAGTGAAACCTTCCAGGAAACCACTTTCATGGTGACCAATCAAACTTACTTCCCTAAATTTGATCAAACCAATATTGCAGCTGAAACTTATACACATGGAGATTCGATTATATCTAAAACTGTAGGAAAAAAAATCTATCTTGATCCAATGTACCCATCTTCTACTGAAATTAGGAACCAACTTGATCTTGAATTGAAGGAACTTCCCATTGCACTAAAGTATGACTTTCTAGGGGAAATCAAACACATCCTATTGTTATGTCTTCTTCTCTTGAATCCAATCTTGAGAGGATGCTTCTATATGTCCTTAGGAAACATAAGTAAGCCATTGGTTGGACCATGTCTGATATTCCTGGGATTATACCATAAATCAAGACTCATATTATTGTTCTAGAATCTGATTCAAATCCATATCATCAACCTCAATGGAGAATCAACCCTAATCTCATAGAGGTAGTAAAAAAGGAACTTCTGAAATTGTTAAAAACTAGTATCATCTATCCCATAGCTAAGAGTGAGTGGGTGATCCCAATCCAAGTGGTTCCCAAGAAGGCAGGAAACACTGTTATAACCAATAAGGATGGAGAGATTCTTCCAACTAGGGTGAGCAGTGGATAGAGGGTCTGTATTGACTACAGGAAGTTAAATTCATTCACCAAGAAGGACCATTTCCCCTTACCATTCATTGAAAAAGTCATTGAGAGAGTGTTAGGTCATGAGTTCTATTTTTTCTTAGATGGGTACTCAGGGTACAATCAGATTGAGGTCTCCCTAGAGGATCAAAGGAAGACTATATTCACCTGTCCATTCGGCACCTTTTCCTTCAAATGCATTCCATTCGGGTTGTGTAATGCACATGGAACCTTCCAGAGGTGCATGATGGGAATCTTCTCAGACATGGTAGAGGATTTTATTGAGGTCTTCATGGATGAAATAAATCTTTGGGGATACATTTGAGAGATGTCTTAGGAATGTGGAGAGGGTTATGTCAAGATGTGAAGAAACGAATCTGGTCCAAAACTGGAAAAAATGCCATTTCATGGTTAAACAAGGGTTAGTCCTTGGCCATATATCCTCAAGTAGGGGGATTGAAGTTGATAAAGAAAAGGTTGAAATAATTCTTCACCTTCCATCACCCAAAACTGTTAAAGAAGTGAGTTTGTTATTAGGACATGCTGGTTTCTATAAAAGATTCATCAAGGACTTTAGTTCAATCTCCCATCCCCTATATTCTCTATTAGTAATGGATGCTCTATTAACTTGGACATAAAGATGTAAGGGTTCATTCTCAACCCTCAAACTCTATCTCACCTCTCCTCACATTATGAAATATCCAAATTGGAGCCTTCCTTTCAAACTCATGTTTGATGACAGTGACTTTACTATAGGAGCTGTGTTAGAACAACATTGTGATAAAACTCCTTATGTCATTTCTTATGCAAGAAAATCATTAAATGATGCCAAAATAAACTACACCACCACATAAAAAGAGTTACATTATATTGTGTTTGACTTATAGAATTTTAGGTCCTACTTTTTAGGATCCCCCATAACTTTGTTCACTGACCATTCTGAACTGAAATACCTCTTCCAAAAATAAGATTCTAAAGCTAGACTGATTAGGTGGGTCCTTCTCTTACACGAATTTGACCTCACAATCAAGGAAAAATAGGGTGTTGAAAATTTTGTAGCTGATCATCTCTCTATGATAGAATTCATTGAGAAATTGTCCCACCTTTATGTGTCTGATTCATTCCCTGATGAACACCTATACTCTGTGAGTGATTTCCCTTGGTATGCAGACATATCCAACATCTTAGATACATGAGACATTCCAAAATTATTAGGGACACAAGATAGAAGGAAATTTCTTTTTTATGTTAGGCACTATGTGTTTGATTATCCATACCTCTATAAGTTCTTCCCTAGACAATTAACTAGGAGGTTTGTCCCAGAATATGAACAAGAGTCCGTCATTAAATTTTGTCACAGTGAGGCATGTGGAGGTCACTTTTCCTCTAAGAAAACTTCTGCTAAGGTTCTTCAATGTGGGCTCTTCTGGACCACCCTCTCAAGGGACTCCTACAAAGTTTTTCAAAGTTGTCCTAGATGTCAACGATTAGGGTCCATCCCATAAAGGAATCAAATGCCACTCACTCCCATATTAGTGATTGAAATATTTGACTGATGGGGAATTGATTTCTTGGGTCATTTTCCAAAATCTAAGGGATATCTTGAAAAGTCCCGGATATTCCATGGAATTTTTTTCTTAAATACATAGTATTTTTTCGAGTCCGTGAAAACTGACGGCACATGATTCTGAGGCCCGATGTGCCCAGAATCAATTTCTGAGGTTTTGTTCGGGTACGTTCAGTAAACGTATGAGCGATATTTTTTATAAATTTTGAACCAGTGCTCGGAAATGAAATCTGAGGGCACCATTTAACTCACAGTGCCGATATTACATTAAGAAGACATTCACCTGGATGATAGTTGGTTGAGAATAAAAGTTAGTTTTTGGATTTTTATAAAAAATAATAAAATAAAGTGTACATAACTTTATTTTATTTTAAGCTTCCCTGTGAGTGGTTGTTGGTTAAAACCTCCACTTGCGAGTAGGAGGTGGGACTGCCACACCCTAACCTTTCATGAGAGGTTATGGTGGTGGGGGCCACCTGAGCATAACCTCCCATGAGAGTTTATGACATGGGGACCACACGAGGCTTAACCCCCCAATTAATGGGGAGGGAGAGGAATCCTCTCAACCCCCCTCAATTAATTTTATGTGTCGATGTAAAATTAATTGATGTCAATTAATTTTATGTGTCAACGTGATATTAAATGCTTCCAATTAATTTTATGTGTCAACATAAAATCAATTGCTGTCAAATTAATTTTATGTGTCAACATAAAATTAAAGCCATCAATTAATTTTATGTGTAAACATAAAATTAAATCATTCTAGTTGTCGTGTTATTGGTTATTTCTTTTCCGTGGTGGTGGAATTTGGGAAAGGCTTGGCTTTAGATAATTGGGAGGAGCTCTAGGAGAAAACCTCTCCAATGAAGAACGCTTCCACCACGAAGAACACGAAGAATGCCAGCGATAATTTTTCTTTGACTTCTTCCTCAGTCTTCTACCCCAAACACCTACTGACCTACCCTCCACAACATCATCAATGAATCAATGAATCTCGGGATTGGGGATGTGCGACAGACGTGACATCGATGGACTTCATCGTCTTCTTTCCGCCACTCCACCAACGAACGACGAAAAAAGGTAGGGGGTTTGTTACTTATTGATGTTGTACCTTTTTTTACCTTATTCAAAGCATAATAAGGGATTGATGCGGACATATTTCTTTAATCATCTTCTTCTCATGATGAGCCAAATGATATCTCCCTAAATGAGGAGGGTGTGGACCAACCTAACATGGTCGGACACCCTCCGTCGATCTATCCCTTCTTGTGACGTTCTAAGGCATGGTGACGTATAAACGATGAGGCGAAAAAGGAGGCAATGATGAAGGCCATGCTACCCGCGGCCTCTGTGAATTGCGCCGCCCCTGCGGCGCACCGATTCTTCCAGCTGAACACTGCTGGCCTGAGCAGCACCCGACCCGCCTACTGAGTATCGTTATACTCACCCCTACATAGGATACTCCCGCACCTTGTTGTGTTGGATGCAGACGATGGAAAACCCTGACGGAGGCTGAGAGCACCCGGACTGGATGGTACCCGGAGGTGGATCTTATGAAGAGACGGTACATGGAGGAGTCTGACAGATGTGGAGTTCTGAGGAGGATATCTATACCTACCCTTCAGGTAGGATCCGTGGTGGATGATCTAGGAGCTACATTCACCATTCAGTTGTTTTTACCTTTTTTAGTTGTACTCGTACTTTATAGTTGGGCTTGTATTTTTGGCCCCTTTTACTTTCCAACACTTACTTTTTATACAACATTACTTAGTGTTTACGTCCAGCTCATATTTTGTTGTGCGTGTTTTTAGTTTATAAAGGAAATTCCTTCCCAGTTTAAGGGATTTTTTGCCTTTGGTGGTAGTCTCCATCCCCTGGCCTATGGAAGGCAGGCTTGGGGTAGTCATGGTATGGGTCCCAGGGAACGGGTCTTGAAAAATTGGTATCAGAGGAGTCTGTTCTACTGTAGAACTTAGGAATCTGATATATCTTTTCTGTGAGGCAATGGTGTTAAGGTTACTGAGTTTGGTTTTCAGTTCAGGGAGTCCAGTGATGGTGCAGTAGACAACGTATCTATACAACAGGACCCTGAATTCTGATTTTCTACTCAGTATACCAAAACACTGATTGTGTGTGTGTTTCAAGAGTTTTCTTTGTGATCTCTTTGAGACATCTCACCAGGTATAACATATTGACTGTGGTGCACCTGTTCTTTTTCAGGATGCCTCCATGCAGACAGTCATCCAGGGTCCGAGAGTTATATGAGATGGAATCCCACCGAGTGAAGAGGCCTCAGTGTAGGGCCCCATCACAACAGAGGCTCCAACGGTACCACTACCCATTGTTCCACCAATACCACTAGCCCCAGTAACAGACGATGCACGCTGTTTGAGCGCGCTTCACGAGTTCCAACGCCAGAGGCCACCAAGGTTTAGGGGTGATATGGAATCGCATGTAGCTGAGGATTGGTTGGAGGCTGTGGTGAGAGTCTTCTAGCTAGTAGGGACACCAGCGGACTTCATGGTGATCCTTTCTGCAAGTCTCCTTCGGGAAAAAACAGTAAGATTGTGGATCCTGATGCTCCAGGTGCATGACGTGGTGACACTACTCTAGGATGACTTCGAGAGCCTATTTCAGGCAAAGTTTGTCCTAGACGCCCTACATGCGGTGCAGATCCAGGAGCCACTTCATCTATAACAGGGTAGCATGAATGTGGCACAATACTTAGCGAGGTTCACCGACCTCTCGCGTTACTCCACAGATATGGTGCGGGACCCATTCTTCAGGGCCCGGACCTTCGATAAGGGGTTCAGACAGAAGATCAGAGTGTCGATGATCTCACTCAGCATCCCAAAGCACGTGGGGGTGTTAGAGTGATCCCTCCTAGTGGAGATTTTTCTTGCTGAGTAGTCACTAGCAGCGAGACCCACCACTTGGAATCACGTAGAATAGTATTCTGCAGTAGGTAGAAGATAGATGTCACATAGGTCCAAGCAGACCAGAAAATCCGGTGGATAACCTCAGGACACAGGTTCAGTTGTGCGGGGCACATAAGACAGAGCCAGTCATGTGAGGAACATGCAGTGTTTCACACGTAGCGAGGAGGGTCACATGGCTCGTGATTGTCCGACCCGCCATACTGATGATCAGTAGATAGTTGAGGGACCTCCTAGGTAGAGGCAGAGATTCGATCGAGGCGGTCCGCAGGGAGCCAGAGGATGTGGTAGAGGAGCTGGTCGAGCAGGTGGCGGTGGGCAACGTTTCGAGGTTTTACCTCCACCACCACCAGGAGGTCCACCT
The DNA here is from genome assembly GCA_963277665.1 of Viscum album. Lineage (NCBI taxonomy): Eukaryota > Viridiplantae > Streptophyta > Magnoliopsida > Santalales > Viscaceae > Viscum > Viscum album. The sequence goes on along the minus strand of OY728134.1, from coordinate 1,039,150,535 downwards.
CGACCGTAGGGAGCTGGTGGACAGGGGAGAGCTCAGCTCTATCCAGCTGAGGAATATGACCATGGACTTCCATAGATTATTTTAGGTACGATCTGTGTCTACTCAACCTTAGCTACGGTTCTTATAGACAAAAGTGTCAGTCACTCTTTCATTGCCACTTCCCCCATTCAGAGTTCAGAGATTCTGACGGAGCCGTTGGCTCGATCCTTACGGATAGAGACTCCTACGGGAGCAGACTCGATGATTACACACTGGTTTCGGCAGTGTGACCTTACTCTAGGAGGCGAGAGCTTTAGTTGGGATCTCCTCGTAGCGGCGTCGAGGCCTTACGATGTCACCTTGTGTATGGATTGGTTATCTACAGTCCATGATCAGATTGACTGTATTAGGTGCAAGGTGTGCTGTTTCTGCATGGATGGGACCAGGTTTTCCTTCACCAGTGAGAAGAGAGCCTTTGAATCACATGAAAAAATTACTTGGAGGAGGGTGAAGCCGATCACTCATCAGTTGTCCTTCCTTACCCTTAGAGCAGTAGATGTGGAGAGTCCGACTTCACCTGTAGTGGTGAACCAGTAAGTGGATGTTTTCCCTGATGATGTTCCAGGACTACCTCCTTATAGAGAGGTGGAATTATACATTGACATGTACCCCGGGACGACATCGATATATATTACATTATATTGGATGGCTCCCACTGAGCTCTGTGAGCTGTGGGTACAGTTGGAGGACTTGTAGGGGAAGGGATTCATTCGACCCCATGTTTCTCCCTGGGCAGCCCTGATTCTGTTCGCCAAGAAGGTGGATGGTAGCTTGAATCTCTGTGTCTACTACAGTCACCTAAACCAGGTAACCGTGACGAAAAATTACCCACTCCTTAGGATTGAAGAACTCTTTGATTAGCTGAAGGGAGTACGGTGGTTCTGGAAGATAGACCTCAGATCAAGATATCACTAGCTCAGAGTTCGAGACGAGGATGTGCAGAAAGACGGCCTTCAGGTGTGGCCACGACCAATACGAATTCTTGCCTATGCCCTGTGGTGTAACCAACACTCCAGCAGTGTTCATGGGACTCATGAACAGGATCTTCCAGCCATATCTTGATCGCTTTGTCATAGTCTTCATTGATGACATTCTGATCTACTCGACTATTGAGGAGCATACCTACCATTTACAGGTAGTACTGGACACACTCTGAGAGCACCAGCTTTTTGGTTAGGCATATCTTCTCTCAGAAGGACCTGAACCTGAGACAATGATGTTGGCATGAGTTCCTCCAGGACTATGACTTTGAGATAGTCTATACTTCTGGGAAGTGGAATGTTGTTACGGATGCGCTCAGCAGAAGATCTGGCATACAGCTACTTGGAGAGGTGACAGAGAAGCTAGCTGCTATACAGATATCCTTGGTGGATAGAGATGGATCAGCATTTCTTCAGTCTCTTACAGTCGCTCCCCCACTTCTTCAGCGAGTCAGAGGAGGCACCACATGGGGACGCTGACTGCAAGACACAATGTGCTCAAATATCCACAGGGCATGCACCGGATGGATTTTATGAAGGTGAAGAGAACTTCATCCTCTTCAGAGGACGTACTATGGTACCAGTGTCACATCAGCAGGAAGTTTTGGGGGATTTCCAAACATCCCCCGTAGCGGTACATCCAGGAGTGGTGAAGATGTATCAAGACGTCAAACGACAACACTGGTAACTAGGTATGAAGAAGGTAGTAGCAGAGTTTTTCTCACGGTGCCCCACTTGTCAACAAGTGAAGGCAGAGCACCAGGTACCAGCAGGCTTGGTTCAACCTTTAGAGTTCCTAGAGTGGAAGTGTGATGGGATATCCATGGAATTCCTGACGGGTCTTCCTTGCACATCCTGGAGCATGAATCGATTTGGGTGACCATTGATAGACTCACCAAGTCGGCCCACTTCCGACCGATCTGAGAGCAGGGTTTAGTAGAGATCTTGGGATGCCTCTATGTGCAGGAGATTGTGCGGCATCATGGATTACCTTATTCCATTGTCTCTGACCATGTCACACGGTTTAATTCCCAGCTATGGAAAGGGTTGCAGGAGGCTTTCGGGACACTGCTTCGCTTGAGCACCACCTTCCATCCTCAAACAGATGGTCAGACTAAGAGGACCATTCAGACCCTCAAGGACATGCTGCGTGCTTGTGTCATTGACTTATCTAGTAGGATCACTTACCTTTGGTGGAGTTTTCCTACAACAACAATAATTACTCCAACATTGGGATGACACCTTTAGAGACCTTTTTTGGTCGACCTTGCAGATCGCCACTATGCTGGACAGACCCAGGGGAGTCAATAATAGTGGGACCAGAGATGGTACGAGCTACCATGAAGAAGGTGTAGATCATCTAGGAGCAGATGAAGACTGCACAAAACAGGCAGAAGTCATATGCTGATAGGGGACAGAGACCTCTGGAGTTCGAGGATGGCGGCCACATCTTTCTACGGGTCTCATCTTGCCAAGGTCTACAGAGATTTGGTTGAGGCGGAAAGTTATCTCAGAGGTTCATGAGACCATTCTAGATCCTCAACAGAGTAGGCGAGGTGGATTACCACCTGGATCTTCCACCTCAGTTGCACCATGTGCATGACGTCTTCCACATATCCCAGTTGAGGAGATACATGCATGACTCTTCACACATCATCGTCCATGGGGAGATGGACGTCGACGATGGGGTGACTTTTCCGGAGGTTACAGTAGAGAATGAGGATTGACAGGAGTAGGTCCTACGTGGATGGTCAATACCTCTAGTGCACGTCTGCTAGCAGCACGTGAACCTCCAAGAGAGCACATGGGAGAGGTAGTCTTAGATTCATGCTTAGTACCCCCATTTGTTCCCATAGTTTGAGTTGTAGCTTATGGGGATGTAAGGACATGAGGTGGGGAGACTGTAAAGACCCAGAAATTCCATGGAAATTGTTTTTCTTAAATACATGGGATTTTTACGAGTCCATGAAAACTGACGGCACATGATTCTGAGGCTCGGCATGCCCAAAATCAATTTATGAAGTTTTGTTCGGGTACATTCAGTAAACGTATGAGAAGGATTTTTATTACTTTTGAACCTTTGCTCGGAACTGAAATCTGAGGGCACCGTTGAACTCATAGTACCGATATTCACTTAAGAAGACTTTCACCTTGACAAAAGTTGGTTGATAATAAAAGTTATTTTTTGTATTTTTATAAAAAATAATAAAATAAAGTGTACAACACTTTATTTTATTTTAAGATTCCATGTGAGTGGTTGTTGGTTAAAACCTCCACTTGGGAGTTGGAGGTGGGACCACCACACCCTAACCTCCCATGAGAGGTTATGGTGGTGGGGCCCACCCGAGCATAACCTCCCATGAGAGGTTATGACATGGGGACCACATGAGGCTTAACCCCTCAATTAATGGGGATGGAGAGGAAATCTTTCAACCCCCTTAATTAATTTTATGTGTCGATATAAAATTAATTACTGTCAATTAATTTTATGTGTCAACATTAAATTAAATGCTTCCAATTAATTTTACATGTCAACATAAAATTAAATCATTCCAATTGTCTTGTTATTGGATATTTCTTTTCCTTGGTGGTGGAATTGGGGAAAGGCTTGGCTTTAGAGAATTGGGAGGAGCTCTGGGAGAAAGCCTCTCCAACGAAGAACAATTCATCCATGAAGAACGCGAAGAATGCAGACGACGATTCTTCTTAGAATTCTTCCTCGGTCTTCTACCCCGAACACCTACCAACCTGCCCTCCGCAATGTCATCAACAAACAGACACAGCTTGGGATTGGGGACGTGTGACGGACGTGACGAACGACGGTCTTCATCGTCTTCTTTCCACAACTCCACAAACGAACGACAAACAAAAGGTAGGGGTTTATTACTTGTTGAATTTGTACCTTTTTCTTAACTTCTTCAAAGAATAATAAGGGATTGATGTGGACATATTTTTTTGATCATCTTATTCTCATGATGAGCCAAATGATATCTCCCTAAACGCAGAGGATGCATGCCAACCTAACATGGCCCGACATCCTCCGTTGTTCTCTCCCTTCTTCTGAAGTTCTACGGCATGGCGATGTATCAACGATGAGGCGACAAAGGGCAGAAACGACGAAGGCTATTGTACCCACGACCTCCGTGAATCACGCCACCCCTACGGCGCAACGATGCTTCTGGCCGAACATCGCTGGCACGAGCGGCGCCCGGGCTGCCTACCCGTGGCCTCCTGGTGCACTACCCAGCACGCGGCCCACCTGCTTGCGGCCCCCACGACCTGTACAGTGCCCCCGCGCCCTGCCCGGAGCCCTGCTGGGGCCCCTGCGGCCTGCCCGGTGCCGTACCCGACCACCCCCATGGCCTACCCAGCCGCTGCCATGCCCTGCCCGGCACACTGCTGGCACCCCCGCGGCCTGCCCGGTGCCCCCGCGACCTACCCGACCCCTACTGCGCCCTACCTGGTGCACCTGCAGCCTGCCCGACGTCCAACCAGCCTGCCCGTGCCTCACACGCTCTACCTGCAGCCTACTCACGCTCCAAGCACTCGACCCGTTGTCCTCCCGACCGACCCGACCTCCCGGGCCGATTCGCCCAAGTCACGTCCTCGTGGCTCTAACCGAATCGGCCCTAGCTGTCGGGCTGAGTCTCCTATGTGGCGAACTCCGAGTCGAACCGCCCTCGCGTTCCGCTAGGCCGTGCCCAGTGGACCGGACCGAACATAACGAGCGGACATGCCCAATGGGCCTATTCATACCCAACGAGTCTGACCAGGTCGACCCAGACTGGGTCAGCCCATATTGAGTTCGGTCAGATCGGTCCGATTAGGTCGGACCGGACTCGGGCCCACTACTGACCCATTACTTACTTTGGCCATAACTTTGGCACCGTACGACTGTTTGATGGACCATCCGCAGTGCTGGTATTAATGGAGCGTGACGGTCCTTTGAGTATACCCCACTAGAGTTCGGGGTATAGTTGAGATGTGGTCAGGTTGGGTCGTACACGAATCCAACCGGGCCCTCGTGACTAAAAAGATTATAACTCAAAGACCGTGCATCCAAATGACGCGCCATCTGTTGCATTAAGACCCCTGCAATGAGATGGACCATTGAGATACTTTTTTGTGGGACTTGGGGGAAGTTGACGTGTCGAAACTTGGATTTAGGAGCAAACCCTCCCGGAATCAAGTGTACTTTGTGGAAACCCTGCAGCTGGCTATGCTCTGACGACTGTTCTTGGATCCAGTGTGGGTCCGAGAGTTATGACTTCTATTCCTGGATCCTGTGTGGGTCCGACATAATAGATTTTCCTGGATCCTGTGTGGGTCCTACAACTTAACTGGTCATGGATCATGTGTGGGTTCGACAGCTCCGATTACTGTTCCTGGATCCTGTGCGGGTATGACAGTTCCAACTGCTGGTCCTGGATCCTGTGTGGGTCCAACAGATTAGGTGAATCAGTGACTAAATCTGATCATCTCTGTCACTATAAAAAAGTTGTATACATGTGCGAGCTGAGTCAGTAACTCTTGTGTTTCCTCTTGAACGAGATGGATTACATGATAACTTAGGTATATGTATGGGAATATACCTAAGTGGGGCTATCTGTCGATTTCATACTTTCTGGTTTATCCTTGTTCGATTTTGTGAGACCTTAAGAGTATCGAGGTCCATACTGAGTATCGTTATACTCACCCCTGCATGATCTATGCCCGCACATCGTTCTGTTGGATGCAGACGACAGGCAGTGCTGACGGAGGTTGAGAGTGCCAGGACTAGACGGTACCCGAAGTTGGATCTTATGACGAGACTGTACACGGAGGAGTCTGATGGATGTGGAGTGCTGAGGAGGCTATCTGTACCTACTCTTCAGGTAGGATCTGTTGTGGATGATCTAGGAGTTTCTTTCACCATTCAGTTTTTTTTGTCCGTTTTTCAGTTGTACTCGTACATTATAGTTGGGCTTGTATTTCCGGCCCCTTTTACTTTCCATCACTTCTTTTTTATACAGCTTTACTTAGTGTTTACTTACAACTCATACTCTGTTTTGTGTGTTTTCAGTTTATAAAGGCAATTACTTCCCTATTTTAGGAATTTTTTGCCTTTGGTGCTAGTCTCCAGCCCCTGGCCTATGGAAGGCGGGCTTGGGGTAGTCATGGTACCAGTCCCGGGGAACGGGTCATGACATATCTGTACATTATTTTATGTTTTGATTATGTCTCCAAATGGTTTGAGTCCATTCCTAAAAAATCCAATGATCATCAAACTGTGATTATATTTCTCTTGGAAAACATACTCTCAAGATTTGTAATTCCTGGGGATATCATTAGTGATTGTGGAACTCATTTTTGCAACCGTCCATTCATAAAACTCATAGAGAAGTATGGAATTTCTAAGAAATTGTCCACTGCTTACCACCCATAGACCAATGGTCAAGCTGAGTTAGCCAATTGAGAAATCAAACAAATTCTTGAGAAAACTTTTAATCCATCTTGGAAGTATTGGTCGAGAAAACTTTTTGATGCTCTTTGGGATTATTGAACCGCATTTGACACCATTTTAGGAATTTCTCCATATATGTTGGTTTATGGTAAAGCATGCCATTTTCTAGTGGAGATTGAAAATAATGCCTTATGGGAAATTAAGAGTATTAATTATTACCTCTCATTGGCTGAAACAAAATAGAAATTAGATCTCAATGAACTTGAGGAACATAGGATAAATTCTTATGAAAATTCTAAGATCAATTAAGATAAAGTACAAGCCTACCAATCTAAAAATCATAAAATGAAACACATTATACCAGGAAAAACTATTCTATTGTATAGTTCTAAACTTCATTAACACTTAGGAATGTTGATTTCTAGATGTTCAGGTCCATATATAGTGCATAAGGCGTACCCCCATGGGGTTGTAGGAATTCAAGATCCCACGAATGGTCAAATATTTAAAGTTAATGGTCCTAGAATCAAAACATTCATTGAACCATTAAAAAACATGAATTTGATGAAGAATGGTGTGAACAAACCTTAGATGAGTAAAATACTCAAAACATTAAGTGTTTAAGCAAAGATAGGGATGTTAAACAAAAGCGTTGCATGGGAGGCAACCTATGGTTTTGATGTTTCTAATCTTTTTGAATCATATTTATTTTTCAAATAGGATAAATGAATCATTTTTATAAAAAAATACTTAAGAAATAAACTCTAAATATGATAGTACCTTAGACCATTGACATGTTCTTCTATAATGAGTATGAAAACGTATGAAATGGGATCGTCATATTCATCCATGTCATGTGGTGTGATCCCTGAGTAGTACCTTACCTAGAAATTTAAAACGAAGACAATGTATCAACAGTTTATTTTATGTTATTTTTATGTGTTGTAGGTTAAAAGATAAATACAAAAAAATATTAATAATTAAAAAAAATTAAAAGGACACATCGTCGATCGTGGGGAAAACCTTGTCACAATTGGTGAAACCGCATGGAATCGAACATGGGACCGAAGGGAGATAGGGGCATGTGATTCCCACTGACCTATGACTTATGAACTCTATGAGTGACATGGATATCAAAGGATCAGATTGGATCATCATGAACATCAACCTCAACAACTAGTTGAATTCATTCTATGATTCTCATTTTTAATGTCTTCTTTGAACTAATCTCCTCTACCCCCGTCTAAGTTTTATTTTATTTAAACACTGGTTAAAATGTTATTCTAAGTTAGGGGGTGAAAATAATGAAAAAATAATAATTTTCTATGCATAAAAAATGTGTGGAAGGAAAAATCTATTTAACGTTGAACATGATAATACATGTAGAAAACTTTTAATCTGAATATTAAATAATTTTTCATGCTTTGATTCTTATTTTAATCCATGTATAAATTCATGAGCATTTATTTTGAAGTGTGGTTGTTTAATGTGATATTCCATCGTTTATATTTTCATAAAAATATATATTTTTTCACAATGCACGTCCTTTGGATAGTGGGGTATTAATATAAGTTCATGGGGTCCCCCCATATAAATATCATAGGTTGGGAGATCATTTTAGTTTTAATATGAATATTCAATAAAAAAAATTCAATAAAAAATTTATAAAACAATAAATTTGCGCGTAGAGAAATGAAATGACCTAATGAATGGCTTTAGGCACATGGGGATTGTGACTCCATAGTTTTCTAGCCTAGAGTTATATATTTTATCTCTACTTGTGGTAATTTGACTTTTTTTTGACTGAGTGAACTCAAGATGATGCCCAAGTATGTGGGATTCACTTGGTGCACTATGGTCTTTGAGCTTGGGAGTCATCGGCAATGTCTTGCTACATGGTTTGACTCGATTGAGTTCAATTTCAATTACCATGGAAAAATTTCAAAGAAAAATATATATGAATACTCGTATTAATATTAAAATGTAATTACAGCTAGCACTTACATCTTTTCCCCCTCTGAATAAAGATGAACCCCCATGTCTACTGTGACACACAACACATCAGGCTTAATTGATATTGGATGAAATATGAGGATGAATCTGAACAAACGAATGAGATTGGGATTGAGATATTCTTATGAAAATATCTTATATTAAAATATTTCTATGGGTTTCATAATTTTTTGGTATAAGGGGTTTTGGTGATCATTGTGTATTAAAACGTTTTTAGGAAAGGGAATTCTAATTTCATATTTTTGAGATATATTTTTCTCAGGATACTTGTTGGGGGTGTGATTAGACACTGAAAGAGGATAATATTCATTGTTAACATATATAATATTCATGAGCTTCTTTATTCATAAACACCATTTTAGTGCACTTTACACTTTTAAAATCATTTCACATTATGATTGTAATTCTTTATTAAAATGGATTATTACCTGGTACATATTTGAACACCTACTAAAATAACCAATGGTCTTGATTTTATTTTCATATTTTTTTAAGGTCTCCTATTCTATATGGAACAATTCATTCTTTTGGAGCACTTGATGATTCAAATTGGAAGACCACCAAAATGAACCTTGAATAAACAACATTTTGGATGAACTGAAATGGACCACAACCCAATTTAATTACTTTATCAGACAATATTCAAGCTCAATAATTCTGAATATTGAAATGAAGATAGAAAAAATCATGCGGAACATTTAATTAAATAGTATTCCAAGCTAATTCAAACTTTTTCATGGAGTTCCAAGCGGCCCAAGTTGATGAAGAAATTTTGGGCTAGATTACATAGCCCAGAAAAACAACCCACCATTTCGATCATATCTCTTGAACCAAAATTATTTTTAGGATAATATTTTACAGGAGGTTAGGATACATCTGGGGATCCTTTTTATTCTTGTATTTCTCACTCTATTTCATCCATCTAGAGAGTCATTTAGGAACTTCTGTTCATTGGATGCAAGAGGCTACCACCTCAGTTCAAGGGTGGAAAATTCCAACTTCCACAAACATTACACCCACCTAGGCCTAAACAAATTAATTGAGAAGACTTGGAATATTTGAGGCTCGACCCAAGGCTTCCAAAATGCCTATTTAAGGAAGTGGTGGTGAATAAGTTGAGGATATTTGTTGCTTTCTTTGATTGTAATGTTATGCTGCCACTTTTCCTTTGTAATGTTCTTCCTCAATTGTAAATTATTCGAATAACCTATGTTTTCTTATAAACCATCTTCCTCTTCTCATTTTATATTCTTATTTTTAACACATTTATACCATTTCTTCCTGGTAAGAATTTATTTACCCCAAACCTAGTGAGATTTATCAAAAAATGGTAGAGTGTTTGTTACTTTGTTTTTTTGTTGTTTTCTTCTTCAATTTCTCCCTCATGAGTCTACATCATACTTCCATTAAGATCATAGGATCAATGGAGGGATAACCCACTTATGGGTTGATCCAAGAGAGTTTAAAGGGTCTGGATTGGATTTTATTTATCACTCCACTAATCTCTAATAAATTCTTTTAAATGAGTTTTGTATTTGATGATTTTTAAACTACTTCATCCTTATTTAATTTTAAGACACACACATCAAGTGCTAATACAAATCGTTACCTTGGAGTGATGATAAATTTAACCCTTTAAGTGTGTATGTAATTAGTATTAGATTATGTAGGTATGAACCGGTAAGTGATTGAGTTGTTTGATCTTCTTAAATAAACAAATCTTAAAAAAATATGAAAGTGAAATCACTATAGAGGAATTTCAACCAATCCAACATTTGTAATAACCTAGGATCAACCATTTATAATTAATTGAATTCACCTGGGTATCTTTGTGTTCATTTAAACCATATTAAAATAAAACCAAGTTGGCCACTTCATAGACAAAAACCCATCTCTTTAGATTGTGTGTATATAGGTTCTTCTTAGGTCTCTCAGGATTCGACAACCCAAGCTACACTGCAAGGACCATTCTACCTTCATCTCTTGGGTAAATTTGAGCATGAATTAGAATTGATAATATTTGATGAGATCTAACAATCTTCACTAGTTTATATTAATATCCTTCTATGCGAATATATATTTTAGTCTCTTATGATCATTATATATCTCAAACTTCTCCCTATAGAGATAATGCTGCTAGATTTTCAATGCAAAGATCATTGCTGCCAACTCCAGATCATGTTTGGGATAGTTTTACTCATAAATTTTCAACTGACTTGAGGCGTAGGCAATGAATTTTTATTTTTTCATCAACACACATCCCAATGCCTTATTCTAAGTTTCACTCAAAATTACAAAATGTTCCCCACTTGTGGGTAGGGTGAGCATAGGGGAACCAACAATCCTTCTCTTCAACTCCATGAAGCTTTCTTCATATTCATAATTCCAAGAAAACATGACTCCCTTATGAGTTAGCTTTGTAAGAGGATTTTAAATCATGGTAAATGTCTCACAAATCAGTGATAATATCCAGCTAATCCATGGAAGTTATAGATATCTTTCATAGATGTTTGTCTCGTCCATCCCTCAATTTCTTATATATTTAAAGGATCTATAGATATCCTATTGCTTGGGATGATATACCACATGAATGATACTTCATTCTACCATAACTCACTCTTGCAATACTTTTCATAGAGCTATCTTTTTTCAAGGTTTTTAGCACAGTTCTCAAATGCTGCTCAGGATCCTCCTAGGTTTTAGAGTACATTATAATGTTTTCTATAAATAATACCACAAATTTGTTGAGTTAATCTCTAAAGAATCTACTGATTAATTCCATAAAGATTTATGGAGCATTAGTGAGTCCGAATGGCATCACAATGAATTCATAGTTTCCGTACCTATTACAAAAAAGCAGTTTTGGGGATATCCTCCTTCTTCACAATAACTTGATAATTTCTCGACGTAGATCCAACTTAGAGATGTATTGTGCTCCACGTATCTGAATTATAAGTCAAAAATTCATGGAAAATGATACTTTTTATTTATCATGATCTTGTTGAGCTCATGATAATCAATACCAAGATGTGTTGATCAATCCTTATTATTGATAAAGAGGATTGGTGCACCCCCTAGGGAAGAACATGGGTGTATAAACCCTTCATCCAGATTCTACAGTAGTCATTTCTTTTTTCTTCTCAAGTTACACAACATCCATCCTATAAAAATTCTTAGATATTGTAAATTCCCTAGGTATAAGCTTGATTGAAAATTCAACCTTCCTGCAAGAAGGAAGACCAAACAATTTCTTGTGAAACACATCAATGAATTCCCTCACAATCAGGATGTCTTCGAAGATGATCCTTTCCTTCGAATCAATCATTTTAGAAATATACACTTTCTCATAGGGTAGTAATATCCATTCTTGGGATGATGGTGCTGAAGAATATACATCATCCTCTTTTCAATTGTATAGAATTAGAGGTCGATTCTCCAAACAGATAGTGATTTTCGTTGCACGGAAATTTATGATGGCTCTATATAAGAAAATCCAATCCATGACCAGAATTGCATAAAATTATAACAAAGGGAGTATGATGAAATTTTCAAGGAAGTTCATCCCACAAACATTGATAGGGGAGTAGTTATATACATGGGATTCAATAATTCCCCCATTTTCTATTTTAACTGACATCTCTATTTTCATTCTTTGTTGGGGTGTTTGGATTATTCCACTAAACATTCATGATATAATGGAATGTTTGTAGCTATGGATAATAACCCTACCTTTAAATTTTTTATTATGGTTATACTTTATCCATTATAGACATAGTTATTTCTAATTTTTAACCATTTATCACATAAATTGGAATCCAATGACATTAAAGGGATAAATTATAAATTAAATTTATTTCCTTAACTTATGAACTTCTAGGCTTCAATCTATGTTATGCAAGATCTATATCCTAACATATATTATTATGGGAATTTTCTTATTCCTTTAATTATGGTTCATAATGAACATATAAATTTTCCAAAGCATATCCCATAGGAGTGTCAAACTAGGTGTGTGGTAAGGCCCATTGTCATGTACTAAGTTACCCTGAGTCTGGCTCTGAACACTTTTTCAGAGTTATTAATATAAGGTACATTTGTGCCAAAACCACATCCACTTGTATTATCTAGACATGGATGTATTTTCTTGATAAACCACTTACTCTATACTTACGAAAAATTTAGGGATTTTTTCTTACACTTAGAATTATCCCTAAGGCTTTTCACTGGGGTTTTTAATCCTAATCCCAAAAATAACTATACCTAGCCCTCATACCAACTATGAAAACCTTTCCCTTTATTATACATTAATACATGATTTAATACGCAAGATTAAACGTGGAATAATCACAAAGGATGAATAAGTATAGTGTATTTGAGAATTAGGTACAATACATAATAACTTAATACATTAAATACATCATCTTTATTTAAAACCTCCTTAACATGTTCATAATATTCCTTTTTACTTAAAATTGTATGGGATATCCTGAGGAAAAACATAAGAAAAAGGTGAGCTATAAAACCCAGTAATGTTTTAAAAAAGGAATAACCTAAATAGTAAAAATACATTTTAGAAAATTGGAATATCAATGTATCATAAATGGAATATGAATATAAAGTCATGATATAGCATGATAATCATAACATGGAAATGTGGCAAAAACTTGAAACACTGTAACATGAACATAAGTCAAATCTAAACCACCAAGAATTCTTGGTGGAAAAAATCCCATAATGGAATCAGGTAAACTACATTCCCAACAAGACATATCATGAGACTAAACATTACCCAATGCATTTGAGTGTTATGAGGGTGCACCCATCAAAATCATTTCAATCTCATGCTTTAGTGTGCCGCATAGATCATATAACATGGATTCATTAAAAATCATAAGTTATTACACGATAAAGGAATTTTGAATACAGAAATAAAAGTCAACAAATAATTAGTATATTTGAATAATGGTGAATAAACTTGATGGATATATGGGTATGGTATTAACTACACAATTATTTTGGCATGGAAAATCACAATGCAATTTTGGCAGCAAAATGACGTCATATATAAATTCATAAAATGGGTTGATGGGAGAGAATTGGGTCTATAATAATTTAGAAATTAAATTTTTTGTAATATGGAAAAGGACGGACATGTCCCATCATAATTATTTTCAAATAAAATGTGTAACATAATAAGGAAACTTGAAGAAAGACGAGAAAGAAAAAGAACCCTTACAAAATTTTAGCATGGTAACATGTGTACATAAAGGTTTTTAGGGGGGGTGAAATGATATTGAAAGGGGCTCTCATCACTTAAAAATAAAATATAAATTAAGGGGGATCAGTTATAATGTATCCCAACTTAATAAAATAAAAATTAAAGGGCATATCATAAATAAAGTGCTTGATAAAAAGAGGACAGAGAGAATCCCTTACGGAATTTCGGCATAGTATCGGGTGTACATAAGGGTTCATAAGAGGAACAAATGATAGTGAAAGGGGATATAATCATTTATACATATAAAGGATAGTAAGGGAAATATTTAATAACATATCCTAATATAGGAAAAAAGGATATTAAAAGACATAACATGAAAGGATGGCTTGATAAAAGATGAGGGTGGAAGATCCCTTACTTGGATGTGCGAATCCAAAGGATTGAGGGAGGATTCCAGGGAGCATGGGGCACATTGTGAGGACTCTTGGGAGTAGATTTAAGAGGGTTTAGAGCTTCAAATCATTTTAGTGAAGAGAAATGGGAGCTTGGGTAGGATTATATAGGAAAGGTGAATGATTTCATTATTATTTTTGTTTGGAGACTTCATAATAAAATACTGAAAACCAAAAACCATACCATGGTTTTTCCCATGGTCTCTACCAAAGGGAAGTGGTATAAATTATTTTATAAGTCCAAGTACCGAGGATAATAAAATATTTCCTTTCTTAGGTGGAGGCGAGTCATACTTTCATTGAAATGATTTTAAAATCTTAAAATATATTATATGTCTTGGAGGATTCACTAAGTCATTTATAAAATAAATTAAGTAAACCTAAAATCACATTATTTTAAAGTGGAAAAATATATTTGGTAGAGGATATCTTTTATATTATTTATTACATCACTATTGGTCCATTATGATGTCATAAAACACAAAGTATATTTATATGATATTTAATTTTTACATAAAAATTCAACTTTCTCGGAAAATTATGAGAAACTATCCATTGAATAATTTGAATGTCCATATTCAAAATATAATATCCATTTTATCTAAATAATTTTATTAATATGTGAATTTTCACTTTTAAAATAATAACCCACATTTATAAAATGTTGATGGGTATTGACAATAACGGTTTTCTAACCCTAATAAAAATTACTTTTGACTTCATAAAAATTATCTTATAATTTATATTTAATAAAAGTTATTTAATAATAATGTTTTATTAAAATAATATTTATTCCAAAAATCCATTAATTTATCAAAATAGGTTTCTTAATTAAACGAAAATACTATTTGTTTTTTATAAATCATTTACAAGGTAACAATAATAGGATGGAAATATATTCCTTATTTTATACAACATAATTTACATATTCTTATTTCTAGGGTCTTGTTACATATCCCTTTAATACATGAGCATAAACCCTAAGAGTAAGGGGTGTGATGGTAGGCTCTCATGGGGCAGTTCATTGAACATGGTTTGGGATGTGATCTCGATGAGCTTGAACTTTTCCCATAAGTAGTTTCACTCATGATTCAGTTGTTGTATCGTAGCTTGGGATTGGTATAGAGAAAATCCCTGAAATAGTATCTCCCTTGAAAGATCCAATAAATGGGTTTCATAGGGTACAATCCTACTGGTTTATTCCATCACTTATTTTTTCTATTCTAAAAGGATTTTTTGAAACCCAATATTTATACCAGTCACGTGACCACCTTTCAATGACAATATTGTCAGCTATAATGATACTTAACAGGCATTTAAACCCAATTGGATATAATAAAACAAAATAGGTGAATGTGTTTTCAATATCTATAATGAATTTAATTAAATAAAAAAGGGTAATTTTATTCAAAATAGTTCAGGCTATCACACCAGGTTAACCTCTTTTGATTAAAGAAGATTGTTGAGGTGGTCGATCAAGCTCTCATAACTAATGGGAACCGGAAGGAGGCTTCTAGTTTAGTATTGATGGTTTCTACTAAATTATTAGGAGATAAATCTTCTGAGAGTAGGAAGCATCACTATGAGAATGTTATCCATGGGTATAGTAGGAAGAGTGGCCAGGTGGAAAGATCAGTTACTCAAGATCTTACCCGATTTATTTTCCATTAGTGTAGTAGGATGGGACACTATCGTAGGCACTATCTCTGACCACCAGTAGATTTATAATTCTATATAAGTATTGGACATATAAATAATTTTTTTAAAAACCCATGAAAGATGGGTAGTGATGGAGGAGCTAGACAGAACCGAAGTGCATAATGGGGATCTTATATGCCATATCAGTCTGGAAGATGGAATTATACTGGCCATGGATGTAGAGGTAGTGGATGAGGTTCTTCTAGGAAATATCTCATGTATTTGTAGAGTGGTGTAGCATAGGGGACTCATGAAGTATCCTAGGGAATACGGGTAGGATTGTTACATTACATTTAGCCTATAATGGTGGATATTAAGGATGGAATATCGACATTTAGAGGTACCATAATTGTAGATTCTATTCTAGACAGTACCTTATTTCATAATGGTTCCTCTCATTCTTTTAATTCTTCATAACTTGTGAATGGTTTGAGCTTGACAGTGGAGTTCACGAGCAGGGTGTTGATGATATATACACCTTTGGGAGTATGATCTAGAGGCATATATTTTTAAAAAGGGTGTTATCTTGAGGGTTGGGAGTATCATTTTAGTTTGGATCTATATGTACTTGACATGTCAGGCTTCAACCTAATTATCGGTATGGACTGGTAGGTAGCTTACCAAGACCACATTGACTGTTATCACAAGATAGGGAATTTTTTGTCTCCTGAGGGTGAAAAATATATTCATCATGGAGAATGGGATATCGAGGCAGGCCATGTAGGGTTATTTCATCAACAGCTGGGGGATATTATCACCTAGGTTTCTAGTCTATTTATGGATGATAGGGGTGTGAAGAAGGATGTATTTCAACTTGTAGTGGACATGTTTTAGGATGTGTTTCCTAAATAATTCTCAAGGATTATAGTTTGGAGAGATGTGGAATTCACCAATGATCTCATGTATAGGGATAATCCAGTTTCTATTACACCATAAAAAATGGCCCTGATATATATTCAATATCTCAAGAGCCATCTAGACGTGTTGGAGTATATGGGGTTTATCCGTCCGAGTATGATGCCTATGAGTTTCCAGTATTGTTTACAAAGAATTTTGATGAGACTTTTGCTTATGCATTGATTACCGAAAGTTGAATCAGATGACTATGAAGAACTGGTATCTCTTCAGTATATTGATCACCTATTTGACCAATTAAGGGGAGCTTGTGTTCTCTCAAAGATTGACTTGGGATCATGGTATAATCAGTTGGGAGTTCAACATTATGATATACCAAGGAAAACATTCAGAAAAAGATATGAACTATATGAGTTCATCCAGATACCGTTCAGAATTATGGATTCACTAGAAATGTTTATGGATTTGATGAATAAAATCATCCATTCATACTTGGCTCAAATTGTTTTGGTTTTTTTGGATGAAAAATTGGTGTACTCCAAGATTCAAGATGATCATGCCCCACATCATAACATCATCCTGATTACACTGAAGAGCATCAAAATTTTAAACAAGATATCTAAGTGTCAATTTTGGATTGATTAGGTACACTTATTGGGTCACATCATCTTAAAGGAAGTTTTGTCAGTGGACCTATATATAGTGTATGAAGTTGTATCTTGGGAGAATCCCAAGAACCTTTTTAATATCTATAGCTTTATAGGTTTACCATGATATTACCGGAGGTTCATGCAAGAATTTTCCCACTTGGAAGAATGAATTTCTAGCTTAACCAAAATGGTAGTAAAGTTCTAATGGTCTAGAGCATGTTAGAATTTCTTCCAGGAGTGGAAGAAGTGCTTTAAATCAGCAACGATCTTGATCCTACTTGAGATACATGAAGAGCATATGGTTTTTTGTGATTCTTCTAGGATAGGGTTTGGATAAGTGTTTATGAAGGGATATTTATTTGTTGTGTATGGGTCTTAGTAGTTTTTGCCACATGAATGGAACTACCCTATTAATGACCTCTAGTTGGTTGAAGTGGTTTATTCTTTGAAGTGTTTGTGGAATTATCTATTGGTAGAAAATTTTACTATGTATACAGATCATAAGAGCATGAATTATATATTTTTAAAATGTGATTTTAATATTAAAAAGTAGATATGGTTTGATTATATACAGTCATTCGATGTTGAGATAGCATATATGATCAGGAAGAGAAATAGTGTTGTTGATGCTTTGAACAGGAAAACTCAGACTCAGGCAGTTCATAAGTCTAGTACTGAGTGGAAGTTAATGAACTTCCTAATGAGATGCATGTTGTGGTTTAGGAGAGCTGGGAGAATATAAATCTTATATTATTTTCAGTAGATACAACACTTAATATAGATCATAGATAGATAATATGAGTATTCAAAGTGTTTGACCATGAGGGAAAGACATGAATGTGGAAAGTCACCTTCAGATTGGACCATATATGAGGATGGGATCATCTATTTTTGGAAATTAGGTTGTTGTGCCTATGAGAATGCGGTAGGATCTGATTCATGAATTTTATACCTTGAAGTTGGTAGTTCATCCAAGTGTGACCATAATGTAACATGACCTACAAAGACAATTTTGGTGGCTAGACCTGAAGAAGTAGATTGCAGGGTTCGTGACATGATGTTACACTTTTCAATAGGTGAGGGTTAAGCACTAACAACTTGGTGGTTTACTATAGAATTTTATCATTCATTAATGGAATTGGGATGATGCTACCTTGATTTTATGGTGGTTATCCCAAGAATTCCTCAGAATAATGATACTATTTAGGTGATTGTGGACCTTTTGAAAAAAATTATCTCATTTCTTGCCTGTATGGGAGACATTATTAGTCAATCATTTGGGAGACATATATGTTTGGAAGATATTACATCTACACAGGGTAAAAAGACTATAGTTTTAGACTATGAGTCAAACTTTACTTCACACTTTTGTACGGGCTTGTAGAAGGAACTTGGTACACTTGTTTTATTGAGTATAACATTCCACCCATAGATATATGGGTAGTCAGAGAGTACTATAGAGGTGTTTGAGGATATTCTTCAAGCATGTGTCTTAGAATTTGATGGGTCTTTAGAGAATCTCCAAGATTTTTTGGATTTATCTTATAAAAACAGTCATAAAAAACTATTCAAATGGTACCATTTGAGAATCTTTATAGTGGGCCTATGTTTGATGGATACAGGTGAGCTAGATTTATTGGGATTGAGCCTCGTGTAGGAGATGTCAGAGCAAGATCAGTTGATTCAAAAGTGTGACTATGACTCAGAGTAGACCAAAGTCATATGCTGATAGACATCAACAACCTGTATAGTTTTTAATGTGTGGTCATGAATTACTTAGGGTGTCACCTAGATTGTGTCACCACAAGATATAGAGACAAGGTAAGTTGGCACCCAGGTTCATTGGACTATTTCAAATTGTGGAGAGAATCGGGCTAGTGGCATACTGATTGGATCTTCTATAAAGATATAGTGCTTTTCATGATGTTTTCCATATTTCACAACTTCAATAGTTCACCCCAACCCTTCTCATGTGATCAATGTTTATAATTCTGAGCTTGAGATTGATTCATCACTTGAGGAGCATCTGATACATGTGTTAGATCGTAGGGAGAAAGTGTTGTGGGGAAAGACCATGTAAATGAGTTCGTGTATTGTGGCAATATTGATGTGTTCAGGAGGATAAATGGTAAAGAGAACCAGATATGTGGGATCATTGGATTGATCTGTTTACCTTAGAATCTTTGAGATGCTTGGGAGTATAGCTCGATGATGCATTGTTATAAGGTGGGGTAACTGTAAAATCCTGAACTTTTTTGGAGATGTATTAAACTTTTTTGAGGTATTATTTTTTCATATTATGATATATTATGCTTGTATTTTACCTTGGATGTATTTGGGTGAAAATTTGAGAAAATTGGAATGAAAAAGTGTAGTGAATGGTTGGTGCACATTTTTACCAAACCATAAGCCCTAGCCCAGCAAACCATGAAACCCCAGATAGAGGGTGGTTTCCTAACTAGTGCACATTTTGTCAAACATTATGCCCACTTATGATAAACCATGAGACCCCTAGAAGTCGCGCACAGTTTAGGCACACAATTTAGAAAACCATACCACCCTGCCTAGGAAACCATGCATTGGTTTTTAATTAACCTAAAAATTAGATTAAATATTCCCAAAACCCCATTTTAACCCTTAATAAACCCTAACTCGGACCTAATTGATTCCTCTCATTTTTAGAGGATATTAAATGGATCCTTTCAGATTCCTCCCTCCATTGTTCATGATTTGAATCCCGAATTAAAGATTTTCACTTCTCCTAGTAGGTGAATCTCATCCCGGTTGGTTTTCTATATATCTCCAATTATTATCCAATTCTTTGGAGGGATGTTTTACCATTTTGAGATTAGATCTAGATATAGGTTTGATATATCTTGTTTCATTTGATCATGAATCTATGATTTTAATAAATATGTCATTATTCATTGTGATTAGAGATATTCTACGCAAATTGGGGTTTTTCATTGGTGAGCATTCATTTTCAACCTTTAGGTAGGAGTTCTATTATTTCAAATCCCAATGTATTGATTTCAATTGTGTGTATGAAATTGTAGAATTTCTATTGGGTGATTAGAAATTGATTTTCTTAATATGAATTAACTAATTTTGTAAATTAATTAAATAATGGATTGTGTAATTGAGGATATTAAATTGATTAAATTGGAAAAATTAGTTGTTGAATTAATTATGGGGATATTGGGATTGTGAATTTAGATTAGTTAATTTTTGAATTAATTAATGGAGAATGTTTTGATTATGTAGTTGATTGATGTGATTACTTATTTATTGAATTAATTAATGGAATTGATGTGATTAATTAATTTTTTAATTATCTAATGGAATTGATGTGATTAATTAATTATTGAATTAATTAATGGAATTTATGTGATTTATTAATTGTCGAATTAATTAATCGAATTAATGTGATGAATTAATTATTGAATTAATTATTGGAAATTATGTGATTAATAAATGGAGTGATGTGATTATTAAATTTATAAATTGAATTAATTAATTGGTGAATTAATTAATGGGTTGTGGGTTGTTGTTATATATGATCCATTTTGATACATGTGAAATTGTGATATTATGATATATGTGATAATCGTTTGTGGAACATGTTCTGTTGCATCAAAATCTCATAGTGATAAATATTTTTATTCGTGTGTGGGAAAAGGTCTACTGCATCAAAACACCATAGTGATAAATTGATAAATGAGTGTGGGACATGGTCTACTATATCAAAATTCCATAGTGATAATTGAGGTGTGGGATAGTGACTAAGGCTACAAGTACCCATGGGTTGTTAGACACAATGTTATACTCCCATGAGTTGACATTAGACTATGGTTCCAATTGGAAGTGATATGAATTGAGATAATGAATGGTAACAAAGAAATTCGGATATATCATATCCCTTAGGGATATTTCAGAGTCTGGCATGGGTCGAAGCAGGTATTGAGGTTATGGTGTCCTTGGGAACCCATGAGTTATTCGATTAGATAAAGTGTAATTGAATAAATGTAAATTGTTTACTTTGTTACCTATATTTTCTTCTTTACTAAACTGTATATAATATTTTTGAATGGATATTGTTTTAGATGTCAATGGTGGTGGGCTGCAAATTTTTACACACACACTACTTGGGATGCCTGATCAGTACCCGAATAGATTTCATGGTTGCAGGAGAAGTTAAGGGAAAGGGCCCTATATTGGATGGATGAGTCAAGATGGAGCATGTATGAGGGAACAAGACTTGGATTCAGGACCCACATGGGATTTTTCAGTGTCTTTATTTATTTGGTTTTTTTTCATATTGAAACTTCACACGTATTGGAATGATATATCTACTGTTTAGTTTTGGAGATTGTATTTCTTGTTTTTATTATCTTATAATTTTGATATAGTTCTGGTTATGGTTATATCGTTTTGGTTATTGTTTATTTATTTCCACTGGTGTGTTACTTTGATAAAGAGGGTATAGTATCCCCATTATCGATATTAGACCTTTTCTACTTGTTGGAAACCTCTAGTGTACGAAGAGGCATGCTCACATGACCGACCAGATCAGGGCAACGATGTGAGGTACCTGGGTTGGGACATCATAGACCCACATTCGCATATCTGGTTCTCATAAACACAGACCACTACCACATGTCACATTTTAACCAGCATTGAATTTTATCAATGCTAAACATAAAATGCTAATAAAAGTCTTACCTTTATTAGTGCTAGACAAAATCAGTAATAAAGGACACTTTTTTCAGCACTAATAAAAGCATTGATAAACGTGGACTTTTTATGACTGCATTGTTCTGCACTCATTAAGGTGTATCTTTACCTGTGCTTTTCTTATCGATGATAAAATATTTTAATAAAAAATATTATTAGTATATATAAAATCATCACATTTATCCTAAAAAATTAATGTTTATTTATATACATTAATTACAAAATTAATGTATATAATTAATTTACATACTTTATATTAATATATATATATATTAAAATAATTTAAACAATTATATAAATATAAATGATATATTGTTAATATGTGATATTTGAATTCATATATTTATATATATGTCTATGTGCATATATGTGTATGCATATACTGCATGTGTGTGTATTTTCTACATGTGTATATATAGATGGTGTACAGGTTTAGATGTATGTATGTGTACGTATATGTGCTTGTGCACATGTACATGGGATATACATATGTGTATGTATAGGACATGTGTCCATGTGTATGTATGGCATGTAATTGTTTTACTTTTGATTTTTATTTTATTCATTTTTGATATAGTATTTTTGGAATTTATCATTTTTATACATATTTATATTTTACTAAGTATTATTTTTAATACGTTTTTAAATTATATGATTATATTATTTATTAAATTTTATTTATTAAGTTGTAAATTTTTTAATTTTTTTTGAAATTTATATAACTAAGTAATTTAAATACACTTTTTAATATTTTCTTCATTTCTATACGTGTTTAAAATTCATAGAGTGAATCTTATATGAATTATTTTTTAAAAAAAATTTCTTTTTCTATTAAATTCTTGTTATTCATTTTTAATGCTTCTTTAATTTAATATTATTTATTCATTTTTTATATTTATATTTTTTATATTTTATAGAATTTAATAATTTAATAATATTTATTTATATATATTTATTTATTTTCTATGTAATATTTTAAATATGTTTTTAATTTATATGAATAATATTCATTTTTGTTTATCAATTTTTTAAATTTAAAATATGTTTGAAATTTAATAATTAATGAATTTAAATGTATATTTTAATAATATTTTAATTTAAATAGTTATTATTTTTGTAATTTTTTTAATTTTTTCTTCTATTTTAATATTGTTTCCTTCAATATTAATTTTTGTTTCTGTTTTTTTATATTTATTAATTTTTCATATTTTTGGTTTTTTTTCAATTTTTAAAACATATACATATTTATTTAACAAGTTTTAATAATTTCAATATGTATTCATCTTCATTTTAAAATATATTTATTTTTCAATTTTTTAATAATTTGAATAATTAAAAAAAATATCTCCAATTTTTTTAATATTTTTTATGTCAATTAATTATTAATTATTCAATTTCACTCATTTTTAATATTCCTACATTTAAGATTATATATTCATTAATAATGTTGAAAACATATTTTTTTAAAAAATATTTTTAATAAAAGTGGTTGGTTGTGTAGGTTATCCCTTGGAGTGGCTATAACCTGCCTTTCGAGCCTATGTACATGCATTGTGGGTATGTTTGATTGTAATTATACTCCCAAGCACCTAATACGATATATTTAAAAATATAGTTATTTATAATTTTAATTATTAATATATATATATATATATAATCATTTTTATAAATACATATTAACTATTCTATTAATATATTTATAATGACATAAATAATTATTTTTTTTATAATTATATATAATTATGTTTATTAAAACATATTTACAATTCATCAAATATATTAATAATTATATAAATATTTATTTATAATTTTATACATTTATATTTATTTATAATTTTATACATTTAAAAAATTTAGTTATATTAATTATATTATTAAATTTAATCATATAGGTCATTACAAGCTCTTTTTTTGCACTGATATATAATTATCTATATCAATGATAAATATATTGTGCTGATAAAACCCTTCCCAATATTTTAAATAGAACCCTCTCACTCGCATTGTTTAAACTCTTGCGGAAATAAAGCCTTTTCATTTCCCTCCGTTGAATATGTTAAAAAATGGACACATTCAAAACTAAAGCTATGTGAATTGTGATCTGTCACTCCACCTCGAACATATTAGTGTTTTTTTAATTTTCCCAAAGGTTTTGAGTGGTGTATGCAAGCAATATTATTATCCTTTGAACTACCACATTGATTATCCACCCGATATCCCTTTCCCCAATCCATTGTTGTTTCACCCTGTCCCTTTCTCTCACATTCATTTCACTAATTCATCATAATTTCTCTCTCTGATTTCATGGAGCTCCAAGCTGTGTAGTGTAAAAACTCTACCCATTTATCATGTAATGTGGTAACCGCAAATCATAAGTAAACCGAGTTTTTACAGTGCACATATGGTAATCCGCTCCCAGTTCCTTATATCCTCCCTTCCCCCAAGGATTAAAATAAAATAATTCTACACATTTTTTCCATTATCATACATAAGAACCCAAATCATTTTAATTTTATCTTTTTCATGAAAATTTATGATGGAAATTTTTCAACACAAACCCCTAATCTCATGTTCAATTAAAAATGTATTCTTGGAAGAATGTTACAAAATGTGAGCACACACAATTTCTAGTTTCAGATTGTTATTATGTAGATATTGGCTTTGTAGTATAAGTATCCATGAAAGTAGTTTATATATAAACAATTCATGGTAAGAACTCAAATTATGATGTTCAACATTGTAAAACAAAAATTATATAAGAGTATAAGGATTGTACTGATGAAATGAAAAATTATCACCCAAATAAGAATTCAACTAGAGGTTCCAATGCATAATCTAGAATTAAAGAATCAGTTTTCTATTTTAAATGAAGATGAAATGATATCTTTTAATCGATAATATGAAGTAAATATTACCAAACTCATAAATTATACAGAATTAGTAAAAAGGATAAATACAAAGGAGTAGAATGTGTTAAATATTCTCTGAAATAATTTAATGAAGATGGAACATGGATCCTTGATAGTGGTAGATCATACATGATGGGAAACAATTGTTGAAAACATAAAGAAAAATTAAGATATAATTTCATGTATTGGAAGTTTTAATCATAAAAAATAAATAGAACTATAAATAGTAAAATTTTTGGAAATGAAGTGATAAAAATTAATTTATTGTATGCTGAATTTTTGAGGAAATATTTTACGACTTCATGTCAGTTGTATCATTTTATTCAACCTGTGTTGCAGTTTACTGTTAATCTTAGACCCAACAAGAATTTTCATTGATGTTCTTTGAGGATTCATCTTAGCAATGTGAATGTTTTAAATTTGAATAATTCTTGAAATCCTAAACAGACTATTATTTGGTTTTTATAGTAGATTAAGAACCCCAACATAAGACTTATAGTTTATTTGATTTAAATTCTAGAGTTTCATCAAACATTGGGTTCACAAGACCTGTGATTGGCCCCTATCAACATTTTCATCATCTAAAAAAACATATTTGGAAACTAAGAATCATGTTAGTGAAATACCACCTAGAACACTATATACCAAGTGAATAAATGAATAAAATTAAACTCCTCAACCTTATTGTACCCTCACCTAGAAATTTTTTTGAAACCATTTAAGGGGTATCTAATAAAAATTAGTTTGATTATTGATAAAAATTTTACATGACTGTGGTGAGGGAATACATAAATACATAATTTTTTTTTATCATGACCATTATTAGTTTGATATGAGGTCTCATAGAACTATATTTAATACTCCACTCAGAACTACCTTAACTCTTTATATTGGTTTAATGACAAGCATTCAAAACATCAATATATCTTTCCATCTTGTTTAAACCTCACTCCTAGTTTCCAATATGACATTTTTCTATTGTTGATTCTCTCTGTTGGTTCTATTGGGGTTGAGTTTTTTAGGTGATACCAGGTAGTTGGGATTATATTACAATTATAATTTTATGATGAGAAAAATCAGGTTCATTTGATTTAAATTCAATATTTTATTTAAATGTTGAATATCAATACCATGAGATTGGTCTGTATCAATGTTTTAATAATATTACAGATGATCAACATTATCTCCTAAAAATCATATCAATAAAACAGCACCTGGATAACTATGTACCAAGTGAAGAAATTAATAAATATCAACTAACCATCTTGTTTATTTTAATTGCTCACTACTTTTTCTGTATATTATCTATCAATTTAATCATATGAGATATCATTGAATTAATCATATGTGATATCTTATTTTTCAAATTTATCACTTTGATTGCATAGAGACACTAGATGAATGAGGATATGGGTGAAAGGTCCATATGTGTGGCAAAAACTCTACACACTTATCATGTGAAGTGGAGATTTCAAATGATAAGTAGGCATGGTTTTTTGCAAATAATATATAGTAATTGCTCCAAGTTCCAAGTATCCTTCCTTCTTACATGAATTAAAATCAAAAAATTATTACCATTATATTCCATTAATAGATAGAAGAACCCTAATGCTTTTTATATTTTCATTTCCATGAATAACTATGATATGTATTTTTCAATACAAATCACTAATCTCATGTTTAGTTAATAATCTCTAGTTGTACTAATGATAAAAAAAGTGATCTTACATAATAGAATGTTTTAGATCATTATTAAGTAGGTTAATTCATCAACAGTTTCATCTATAGTTCCCTATTTATTTATGTTTTCACCCATAATAACTGCTTCCCCTTGGTTACACCATTGAGTATTCTTTCAACTTTTATTGAAGATGATTGTTCCTTTAGAACCCAATAAGAATTTTTATTATTGTTCTTTGATTCTTATTCTCAAAAAATGTGAATTGCATAAATTTTAATTCTTCATGAAAATATAATTAGATGGTTCTTTTGTTTTTTCAATATCTTGGGAACCACTGATCTAGAATTCAGGTTCATTGAATTTAAATTAATGAGTTTATTAAAATGTTGGGTTCTCAAGACCATGTGATTGGGCCCTATCAACATTTTAATCATCTAATAAAATATTAGATTCATATGTTGAGAATTATATCAATGAAAAACCACTTTACCATCCATGTATCACATAAAAAATGAATAAACATAAACTTGTCCCTCATGTTTTACTCCAACCTAGAAAATTTATAGAAACTGTCCTTGATCTCTCTATTTTTCAATAGAAAAAAATTTAATTAAATTCATTTTAACTTTTTAGATATCACATATTACTTTATTTAAATTATTTAAACAACTAAAAAACAATCTCAATATATATTATTTGACTCCTATTATCTTAGAAAAATGGATTCATATAACTTAAATAATTATTTAAGAGTTACTTTTAATGGGTTCTAAGCTCAAAATTTTTGTGTATTTTTTTATTGTGTTAAATATTAATGTTTTTTTATCAAATAGGATGGATTTGAATAAAAAATGGATGGATTCCAATTGTATAACAAAATAGTATGAGTATTGGGTTAAAGAGTAAATCAATTTTTCAAATGATCTTTCATATGAAACTTCTCAAATACCTTTTATAGGTTTATGTTATTGTTATTCAAGACTAATTATTATTGAAGATTTGGAAGAACACTTGATCTATCTTGGAATAGATCAATGTTATACATGTTGGACTAAACATGGAGAAAAATTTAATGTAGTTACTAACTGGGATAACACTGCATTTTATTGATCATCTAACATGATAGTGAGTGTGAATAATGATGAAGGCTATATCGAGGATATCATTATAGGTGTGAACTATTATGAAGACTGTATTGAGGAAATAAAAATAAAAATTAAAGATAAAATTCATAATTTCCCAATTTTTTTTGAGAATTTAAAGAGTTGTTAAAAGATTCTATTATATGATGATTGTACTAAATAAACAGCATTATCAGCCATGTTGGAGATATATAATATAAAAGATTTCAATGGATGGAGTTACTCAAACATTAATAAACTACATGGTCTCTTGAATGATATACTCCCAGAATCTAATGAGTCTTGTTACTAAACATATAATTCTTAATGAGTGCTATATTTAATCCGTATGATCTCTGAAGGAATAAATTATTATCTAAATGACTATATACTATTTTTTAAGGACCATAAATCACTTAAAATTTCCCAAAGTGTGGTGTGTGTTGATATAAAGAATATAAATAATATCACATAAAGATTTAAATTACCTTCCAATCATTCAATGTTTTAGGCTCCTATATGGACGTGTAAAGACTACAAGGCAATTGAATTGGAATATAGATATAAGAAATAAAGATGGAAAAATTTATTACCCAAAAGACTATTCTTAGTGGAAGAAAATTGATCAAGAGTATCCTGGATTTTTGAATGAGATGAGAAACCTTTTTCTTGCATTATCTATTGATGTAGTGAATCCTTTTGGTTTTCAAAGCATCACTCATAGTACATAGCCATTTATGTTTGTAAATTATAACTTTCCAACATGGTTAAGAATGAAATAAAAAATGTTATGAAATTTAGGCTTTTATTAGGACAAAAAAACTAGGTAATGACATTGATGTTTATTTGGATCCATTGTTCGAATATTTGAAATTATTTTGGTATTCAGGTGCTATTTTTTATGATGCTTACATAAATTATGATTAAACATTGAGATCCATGTAGTACAGGATGATAATGAATTTATTTCTCATAGAAATGTGTCTGGATATATAAATAAAGTCATGGGTGTCTTATTTGTGAAAAAGGTACAAACTCAGTTAGGTTGAAACATTCTTTAACGTTTATTTTTCTAGTACATCCAAAATTTTTATCCCGGTGACATAAATACTGATCTTGGATGACACCATTCAACGGGTGTTCAGAAGAAGGTATGTCACCATCTCCACTAATAGGTGATCAACTATTTTAGAAATTAAATTATATAGACACTACTTTTGGTAAAACTTTTGTGAAAAGTCTTATGAAAATTGGTAGAGAAATAGATATGTTTTTTTGAATTATTATACTAGAATTTTTTTTACATCAGAGATTTTCATGATTTCATGCATGTAGAAATAAATTCATGTGAGAGTGTCATTGGAATATTACTAAATGAACCTAGTAAAATAAAGAATATAATTATGGCTAGGTTGGATACTATAAGAATGGGGATATGAGAATTATTTTCCACAGTGGAGGGCGAAAACTAGAATTGTTTTCCTCCATATGATTACACTATTTCTATACAATAGAGATATCAATTTTTCAAATTCATGAATGATGTTAAGGATATAGAGGGGTATTCATTAAATATCAATAATATCATTTTATCATTTTATTTGATGTTTAAGGGTCATAAATAAAATGGATATCATTTTTTGATACAATATCTATTAACTCTAGCTTTATATTTCATTTTCCCAAGAATTTCAATCATAAATTAACCAAGAAGTGTTGATTATTCAAATCTATATGAAAAAAAGTTATAAACCTAGATAAATTACATAGTATGGAAAGGGAAATTTCTATCATATTATGTGAGTTATATATATTCTTTCCACCATAATTATTTGATATGATGGTTCATTGGTTAGAGAGATTTGACTATGTGGTCTTGTACATTATAGGCAGATGTAACCCATTAAACAAAATATGAATATTTTGAAAGGGTATGTCAAAAATTGATGTCTTCTACAAGGTTGTATTATGGCGTGATATTTTGTTGTGGAAGCTATTGAATTCTACAATGACTACCAATCTTATGTGTAAAGCATTGGTGTACCAAAATCCTATCACACTGAGTTTCTTGTGGGTGAAGGAATATTCAGAATCAATGGTTTTTCAATTACTATTATAGAGTAGGAGTAATATCACCTTTACATTTTTCATAAACTTTTATAGGTTTCACCATATGTTGAAACCCAAAATTATATTCTTTGGCATTTTAATCCATTAAGAGCTAAAATATGGATATCAAAGACAAATAATCAACAGTTTATAGGATTTTTTTTGAGTCAATATTTTTAAGGAGTCAACTGCAAATCTAGATTCAATTTTAGAAAAACTTAAATGGATAACTAGAGGACTTAGTGTGAATATATTATCTTATAATGGTTATACATTCTATAAAAATGGAGATGATGAATAAAGTACCATGAAAAATAGTGGAGTTACACTTATGGATGAAGTGATGAATGTATCTAGTACAATGGAAGGAAATCCAATTTATTAAAATATGTCATACTTTGGTATCATCAAAAAAATATTAAAGTTGTATTATATAATAATCAAAGTGATATTTTTTTAATGCATGTTGGTTGATAACCAGAATGAAATTAAAATAGATGAATTGGGATTCATGAAAGTGGATTTTAGTAAATAAGGGTTCAAAGATGGACCATTTAAAATGGAATCATAGGCTGTATAGGTATTTTATGTTCCATATCCTACAAACCAAATTTTTTCAATTATTCTATTATCAACAAAAACCACTAAAGGGTTATATGTCAATTCCACTGAGGATTACCCTTTCATTGAGATTTCATAATCATCTTGCAGTGGTCCCAATATAGATGGAGTCAATTGATGGGTTGGTGATTCCCCTTATAGAGAATGTGTTGCATGATCCTTGTGTTTCCCCTTCTCTTTTGTTTGCTCCCATGGAACCTCCTGTGGTGGTTCCATTCACTTCAGAGCCTTGAGGAGGAATAACATCTCCCTAATGACCCTTTGGAGTGACTTCTTTCAAAGAGTCACTCATTAGTTCATCGGCCCCTTCCACTAGGGTGCGCCTACCTTCCATATCATCTATCAAACTTGATCCTTGATGCCTAGATAGAGGTGATGGTTTCCTCACAATATATTTTATTGTGGAATAGGTTCATATGGATTTGGATTGTCACAAACTATCAATGATGGATTTTTTCTATCACAACAAACCCCCTCTTTATTTATTTAGTTCTTTTGTGAACTATTGGGTCTGTCTTAGCCAGTGGTAGTATTGGTTCTTTCCATATCATCCATATGCATCTATGTTTCTTCTAGAAATAATTTTTTGAAGGTGTGTTCTAGAGAATATCGAAGATTTGGAACTTGGTGGTTCTCTCTCTCCCTATGGTCTAGGGTTGCACACTAGGTGAATAAATTGAGTTAGAAAGCTATGTAGTGAGGATACCAGGCTTCCCTCTTCCCCTCCATAATCCATCCATTTTGTAGTCAATGGGAAATGTTCATGGGAGTCTTCTTTGTTCAGATGAAGATATTCAGTTTCTGTTATCTGCATCGTGTCCCCAAATATGTGTTGAACTTGACATGGCTTTGTGTCTTTCGTTTCATGTTTTGATTAGGGTTTTTGAATACTTAATGTGGTAGAAACATGTGTTATTTCAATAATTCATCAGGTTTTGTGTGAAATTCCATCTCGAAGGAAACTCGGATGGGTTTTTTTTAGAAAAAATTCGGGGCTTGAAGGTATTGAATCCTATGGGTGGTTTGAACTTGGGTGTTCCCTCACCATATTCTATTGTGTCTATTTAGAGGGTCTCTCATCTTGGTTCCTTGATGATGCTAAAGTTGGTGTCAGTAGACACCATCCTCCCCTCAGGAATGAGAACCATTTTTCAATAAGAGGCGGGACTTTCAAATGCGGGGGATATGTTACATGTTCCGGAAATCTACTCTATTTTTATAACCTCTACAATGTTTTTGGACCCAATATACTCCAGAATGCCTCTATCTATGTCCTAGGTGATTCATGAGTATTATACTCTGGACAACTTGGTTGTCGCATCTTCTTATATTTTTTCACCTTCACTGGTCACTCATCCGGGCTTCAACGAATTAGTTTCTTGAGCTTTTCTTATTCCGAATAGCATTCTTCTTAAAAAATAAGCACTATATGGGGTGATGGTGGAAATATATGCTTCTCATAACTCACCTAATATGATGCGGATTGTTTCTTTTTCTCCAAAGGGTCTATCATCGATGTCTCAAAACAAGTTTTCTTGATTGAATAACTATTTTACAGTGATCAGTGAGGTGGGAGATTCACAACATGAGTAGGTTTCTTCAAGTATTAAGAATAGAAAAAGAGATAAAATAGATCCTTATATGGTGGATAGTGGTATTTTTACTTGTTCCAAGTTGACATAGATTTCCATTATCAGTTTGGATTGAAATATTGATACCATTGGTCATATGGATTCCTTACCACCCAGTTAATTTTTTCTATTCTTATCTGGAATGCTTGGAGATTGGGTATTCATGTGAATATAGAATTCATTTCCACTAAGTATCAAATACTGGAAACCTATTTTATTGTTGTCCTTGAATTGAATAAAGGTATTAATTATATCTCTTCTCTCACTAGGAACAAGGGTTTCATGGATTGGGTGCTTGAAAATCCCCACAACACGCACATCTAGATTTTCTAAAAACTAGGATTTCTAGTCAAATACATGGATTCTCCTGCTTAGAATATTACCACCATAATAAACATAGGAGTCAATGAGATTATTTTTTCCTTTTTATTTGTGAAATGATTGGTTTTCAGGATAACATTATTTTATAAACACATCAACATGTTTTACCAGGAACCAACCATTGGTTTGTCAGAGGTGACTTCAATAACATTATTGAGCTTTTAGAGAAATGGGTAGGAACAACCCAATTGAGTGAAGAAATGTAGTATTTCAATGAATTAATGTATTATATGTCCCTATTGGATACGGTTTACTTGAAATTTAATTACATTTGGAACAACAATAAACAAGGGAATACAAAAATATGGAGTAGGCTTAATCAATGCCTTTATAGACTTCAAGGGATAGATTTGATTGCACTAGCATTGAACACCCACCTTACTATATCCCTCTTACACCACTCTCCAACTTTGGTTATTCTAAAGAAGAAGGATCATAAGTATACACATTTCTTTTATTATTTTAATTGGCATCGACTGGATAGTTTCTTACATATGGTTAAGGGGTTCATGAGAGATGTCAGAGAGGGGTACCATGTAGGTTAGACTTTTATACTATTTGCATCATCTTAAAAGAGATGTGAATGTGCAGAATTATAATATAATTGATGGATAATTCATCCTGGAGGGGATATGTGAGGACATCAAATGACTTGAGGAGTGTCTCTAAGCTAGATGGAATTATTATTTGTTTGTCTCTTCGACTAAGAAACAAACACTACTGGAAGAGAAACTGTTGGAGATAGGGAGGGGTGTAGGTAAAAATTATGATCTCTCTAGATTAGGGAGGGAGAAAAAAATACCACTTATTTACATGCATTTCTAAGGTATAAATAAGTGGC
This sequence comes from Viscum album, assembly GCA_963277665.1. NCBI lineage: Eukaryota > Viridiplantae > Streptophyta > Magnoliopsida > Santalales > Viscaceae > Viscum > Viscum album. Next base: position 1,039,117,159 of record OY728134.1, on the reverse strand, counting down.
CAAAAGAATCCACTTATAAGCTGAGGATGAGTCATACACTTTGAATTTGGTGTTGCAAGGAAGATGGATTTAGAGTACATTGATAGCATACTGGATGGTCCAAATGAATGTAATGGAGAATGAAAAATTTGGTTCCTTAACAAATATCATTTCATGAGCAATATTCTGGGTCTAGTGGAGGATAGATACAACGATGTGTGAATAATCATTCTGAGAAATGAAGATTTTAAGGAATCAGTGTTTGGACTGAAGTAGGAAAGTTCCCCTGGACCCGATAGATTTCAGGTGGATTTTATGTGGAAGAATGGGATATTTCCTAGGTCTAGGTGGCAGAGGTGATGTGGGACTTAATTAGGGGTGGAGATCTTAATAGAGTAGTGTGTCCCTCCAAGGTGGTTCTTATTACAAAGGTGAAGGACCCCACTTCCTTGAATCAATATAGGCCAATTTTCCTATGAAATTATTCACAAATTGTTTTTGCCAATATAATCAATATAAGACTATTATTTGTTACTCCAAAAGTGATATCATAGGTGTAACATGGTTTTATCTATGGAATAAGCATCCAGGGGGTTGTTGTAATTGCAAAAGAAATAGTTGAGGACTTTAATAAAAGGATGCTTTGATCCAATATCACAATCCAGGTGGATATAGACAAGAGTTATAATAGGTTAGAGTGGAGATATATTGTTAGGTCTATGAGGAAATTGGGATTTAATTAAAGGTCTTGAGATTAGTATTTTAAATGCTATGAATCCCCATGGCTTACCATCTCTTCAGTGGGAAGAGTCTTCATCTTTTTTAAAATAGTACGTGGTGTTAGGAAACGTGACCCATTATCTCCTAGACACTTTATTCTGGACCAGGAGGTCCTTGTATGGAACATAAAGTCAGGTATTGAGGAAGGGAGGATTATTAAATTTATAAATAGGTTTGGGAGTGGATTTGTGTCCTACTTTGTGTTTTCTTATAACATGTTATTTTTATCAATGGTAGGAGAAGATCGATAAATGGGTTTACCAAGATTATGATTTCATATGGAAACTTGAATGGGAAATCTGTCAACCAATGGAAGAGAAATGTATTCAATCCAATAAATTCTTAGAATATTTGATAGTAAAATTCATGAAAAACATGTCATGTATAAGAAGAAACTCCCAATGGAGTATCGTGGAGCCCCTATATCGAATTATAGAGTCAAAAAGTCATTATTTGATGGAATTATCAACCACAACATGGTTAGGCGTTGAATATGGAAGAAAATTTTATATCATTTGGAGGATGAATCACAATAATCAATAATGTTATCTCTTTAGTGCCAATTCATGTTCTCTATATTATCATTCCACCAAAGGGGACAATCGTAAGGCTGGATAATATCAGGAAGGCATTCTTATTGCATGAAATTCAGAATGAATAGTGTTTCTCAGCGTCATGGAAATGTCTTGCGAGGAATATTTGTGAAGGTTTCATAGAATTCCATAGTGTATTGGAAACCATGCATGCAAGACAAGCAAGGCCAGTATGGGATGTCATTGAAGGGAAATTGTTATGGGAGAAATTCATGAGAGACGGATATAGGGAGAAGGAGAGGTATGTCTAGACCAATCCAAAAGACTATCTGGTCTTACATGAAACATTTTTTATAATCTGGAGTATCTTAGTCAAAAAGTACGATGGGTTGTTGGCCGCAGGGATATCAATATTTGGAAGATGAAATAGTTTAGAGAAAATTTGTTCTTTTCAGGGTCTCTAGATCCAAACATGTCATTCAAGTAGGGTAGAGATTTTCTAGATTTTATCGATGTTATTCTTAACCATGATCAGAAGAACATCTATGTGAATATTTTGTTGTTTGATGAATGATAGAGATGTGTATTCTTAGGCTTGACATTAGGGAAATTAATTGGATAAGAATTTAAAAACATGGTGCTCTCAGGAAGTGTGATAGACGATTGGGAATCCAAACTTTAGTGCATAGTGCTTCATGGTAAGAATAACTCTATGGTGTGGATATTGATAAATAAATCATACTATATGGATTAGAATTTACAAAATAATGGTGTGAACATAGAATCCAAATTTCACCGGTGTGCTACATCACATTATGAATCAACATGGTATGTATTATTTGAAGGTGAGTGGGAGAAGGGAATACAAAATTTTTTGTGGTAGGGTATGAACATTCTGAGACATGGATACTCAAGGAAGAACACAACCGGGGATTGGTTTTAGGGTTCTAGGAAGCATAGAGTAGAGGTAAAAATTTAGGTAGTGCCCTTTTCAATAATCACTTTTTCAAAAATGCCTTTTTACGATTGTTTTTTTTTTATTTTTCATGTTAGATATTTGGTGTTTTCAATAAAGGTGATGTTGTAAATATGTCTTTAATGTTGCTTAAAAAAATGGACACCATAAATTAATTATTAAATTGGATTTTTATGTTTATTATTTGATAACTGACATGATAAAACCATTTAAATTGTATTTTCACTTCAGTAATCTTATAAACAATATGGAAAACGATTTTTCGGGCTCTTTATTTGAAAACTGACCTAGAAACCTGATGTGAAAAGGGGTTTTAACATCGGTTATCTAATAACCAATGTCAAAAACCATAGATATAGGGTTTTTAAAGTTGGATACCAAATAAACAATGTGATAAAGAATTTTTTTAATTTTTATCTCTTCAACCATCCTCTCCACAACCGACCAGAAAAACAAACAAGAAGAAGACAAGAAGAAGCATCAGAAAAACATGTAATAATAAAAATTTACAATTACAACATTCAAAATTACAATATATAGTATAAATGAACCAAAATCCTACCAAACCAATAAAATTATTTTCCCATTCAACTTGTATATGTATGAGATTTTGGGCACTATAAGGCCGAGGGCCATAAAAAATATGTAAATTAAAAGGAAATAATTTTACATGTATTATGAATAAAATGAATTAAATATTATGGAAAAGTTTATAAAGAAATCTCAACTGTTGGAACTTTATAACTGTCCTAGTTGAAATTATTTCATACAAAAATCCTAACACATAATAACTTCAATATTTTACAACTTATTGTTTATGAAAACAATATTAAAATGGGTTTATCAATTCAAAATAACATTAATATGTAATATATCCAAAATTTACTAATTATAAATAAAAATTCACCTTTTTCTTTTACATATTTGATATTGGAGTGTTTTTGTTTATGGTCTCTTGAAATAAATTCCATCCCTCATTAGAAGATATTATGAATGAAAGTAATTTAGATATAATTATAATATAAACAAGTATTAATAAATTAAAACATACATGTCCAATACATCCTTAAATTTTTTTTACACATCTCCATGGATAGAGCATAACTACTAAAGTGCCTTCTTCCTTGAAAAAAAACATAAAATACAGTGTAAACTGATATAAAAGAAAATTAAATATTAGTGGTTATTATGTTAAAATATATTTAACACATTGTGTTGTATATGTTTCATACTCTTGAAGATAAGGAAACATCCAACACTGAATAATTGGATTATTTTAAAATCTTTCAGCAATATACACTATTCTTCTTTTTTCTTCAGTCGTTGTCATCTCTATAGGTGACATAAACCGTTGGTCCAAAAATCCTTATAAATTTATCTTTTAATTCTCCTTATACATTATACAAATATACCTATTACAAAATAAACATAAATATAAATTTAAAATAAATTTAACATACAGAAAGATTTATTTTAAGACTTGCATGGAAAAAACAATCATCATGTTGATTCCCAAATGATATCTATTTACAAGCTCCATGATATCATTTCTAAAAATCCCCATATTAATTTCATGCCCACAAACATCAGCTTTAAGTGGAATCTCATAAACATCTAACGAAAACATTTAAAATGTTTTCAATCTATCAAGACCACTAGAATTTTTATTTGAAGTCAGAAAACTTTTTATTTTTTGTTTTCTATATAGTATATATTTACCTTTAAAGTATTCCAATTAAAAAATAGATAACTATATATACTTTTGAATGTTAAAAAGAATTTAATACCAAAATGAAATAAAATATTAAATATACACACCTCTATGAAAATATGTCATAGGTGTCTAGATGGCCATACTAAAAAGTGGTCAATATTTTGACCAACTATACTCACCTCATCTATAGGTAATGGTACTCGATTTGATATATCTATAATATATTGTACAATGAACCTATCATGCTCTATCCATATATTTTAATGATGAATGGTATCTCCAATATAAAATATCGCCACATATATAATAATATGAGGCTACAGATCATCAATATATAACTCAAGATAATGTGGAAGCTATGGATAATGGGGTTTATGAGTAGGATAAGGAGTTGGGTCTACATGCGGATGTGGAGGAGTGGGAGCTACTGGCAGAGGTGGATGAGTGGGATCTACAGTTTGAAACTATCTTTTCATATATACAAACATCAACTATACCAAAGCTTTCATCCTATCCTCAATCATAACATGAATTTTCTAAACATGAGATACTAAATATTCTATTGTTTATAAACACCCTCCAGGGAAAAATATGAATAATGTGGAAACACTTTTTTCACTGATAAACATGTCAGGAATCCTTATACACGACCCGAGTGTTTGTGATTTCCCAATATTGTAGATAAAATATCCCACCTAAACTCATCTAAAAAGACCCTCTATATTCTCTACTCCTCAATATAATACCATATGAATTATTTGATTTTTTAATGAATAAAAATATATAAAGAATTGAATAAAATTAAGTAAACAAATAAAGTAAACATCTTACAATTTTCTCAGCTACAACCTTAGACTCTTCCATAAGATATTTTCCTTTTTTTATTATACGAGCCCACTTAATTTTTTTATATCTAGCTGAGGGGGATGGAAGGGAAACCTTTGTAGATTATGAAGACCAAACTCTCAGTTCTTGAAAATTCTCAGCCATTAATTGTTCTTCTAATAATTTATACCCTCTAAAGGATAAAGTATGAAGGTAAATGTTACAAGATTATTTCTCCTAATAATATCTCCTCATTTTTCATAAATTAAGAATAAATAAATCATTAATAAATCATTATGAAGAAAATTAATATAAAAAACCTTTAAAAGGTAAAATTTAACATAAGAAAAATGATTCTTGTCTCATACTTTCAAAATATTACTTCCATGTATCTACATCTATAAAGGGATATATATCACATTGATTATGATGCTTTCTATTCCCAAAAATGAAATCTGATGTGAAGGTCGATTTAAATCCCTCCATCTTCTAATATCCAATGATAAAAATATCTTCTTAACTTCTCTAGAGTCAGGTATATTATATGTTAGTTGATAAGAATGGGGAAAACATATATTATTATAAACATTTCAAGATAAGTAAAATAATAAAAATGAGCTTAGAAAAACGATCTCTCAAAAGTAAGAAAGGGTCAAATTTTAAACACTTCTCCAGTAATAAATCAAAATAATGACTTTTCTTTTAGCCAGAACTGATAAGAAACTATCAAATTGTTTTGAATTAGGATATCTTGGAATATTATTATCATCAAAGACTAACAGTATCCTTTGGTATTGGATATGGGTAACTGATAATTTTTGGTAAATGTGTGTTGCCAATTTTACCAACCCTTGAACTCTTCTTTGTCTCTATGTGAGTATATGTCTCTTGTAAAGAAGAAATAGGCTCATCAATAAGAGCATGTGAACCTTAATCTATAGAGGTATGAGTATGATCATCTCTATAAATACGTAGTGGATTAGTTGATTGATCTATCATTATCCTTCAAATCAAAGAGAAAACAATTAGTACACACATATAAAAATTCAAATACCCAGATAAGTATATCCATAAGTTAATCTTCTATTTTTTTTTTAAAAATAAAGTATTAAAGTACATGAGGTGATTGGTGGGGTCAAACAAAGGGACTTTACCACATATGTTAGTTAATAGAGTCAAATATCATAATAGGACATGTCATTTACATAATCGAATTCATCAGTAGTTTCCCACTAATATCGAGACTTACCCTGGTTGAAGATCTTAAGGATTTTTGTATTGGCCATGTTTGAGAACTTATAATAAGATCTAGTAGGCACATTCTGAGGTTTTTTATAATAGTCCTTACTTGGTTTTCACTTTGAAGGGGTAGGAGTGAGGCCCTCACTTTCGAACACCTTTTTATTTCCAATTATAAGTGAATCCTTAAAAGAGGCATGTCCACTAGTGGCCATGGCCTTCAGGGGGTGCTGTGATTGAAAACATCATCCTGCTAATCTGAAAGAGAAACTAAATACATGAATCCTTTCCCCAAATGAGACTGTGCATAGATATCCTCTTTGGAACCCTGTTATGGTATTCCCTCACCACATAGATTAGTAACATATGTATCCACCCGCTCATTCCCATATATGATTAGAACCATACCTATCTGTTTCACTATCCCACCTTGGTGTGACCCTACATTAGGACTAAAATTCACGTTAGGATTTGGAGTTATAGTGCTAACAGAAGACTCATGATCAGGATTTTTTATTGAGGAAGCGGCCTTCCCCTTCAACACATCAGCCACAACCTCAGACACAAGTTTCTTCAAAGAAGCATGTATGATACCATCTGCATTAATCTGAACTTTCTACCTCTTTATTTTCTTCCTCTAAGATGTCTTAGGATGTCCTTTTAGAGATCACAATGAACAAACCACATTTTTATCAACGTGTATTTAACATGACCCATTGTTTGACAATCAAAACAAAAATGGGAAAGTCCTTCATACTCCACCTTTAGAGGGGTGGTATAATCCAAAGCTGATAGACTGATATTATGAATTAAGCACTTGCTTAAATAAACCTTCACTAGAACCCTAGAAAAATGACAAAACTTTGAATCATTAGTGACTTGATACATTGTGATTTGAATACCAACACAATATGATTTATCAAATAGTATCTTATGATGCCATAAAAACCAATTGAGACCAATGATTTTTATCCAAACGTGAGCATAGTATTTTTTAAAGAAAATGGATATAACCAAAAATCCCATTCTTGAAATAAAACCATACCTATATTTAAGGAAATTGAGCCAATCCCCCATGATCTATTCATTATTACCACTGATTGGAAAATGAGGTGACAATATCCCAAACCCATGGGTATACATCTCTATCCAGAAGAGTTCTAGATAGAAGTAAATCCTTGAATCAAATCATAAAATTTTCAAAGCTTGCTACCAGCAGGAAAAAGCATCCTAGAAAAAATGGAATACTTAAAGATATTAAACCTATCATAGACATATTACTTATTTGTGATCACATGAGTAGTATCTCCATTCATGAAAATATGATCTGGAATAGAATCTGTTATATACATAAAGTGACTTCTACAAATTCATCTATTACAACACTAATGTAAATAAAAAATGAAAAATTATCAAAAAATATTAAAGTAAAGTAAACTTAACACATTTTTATTCATATTTTTTATAGTTAACTAAAATCTTAACAACAATAATGAGATATGAAATTTCATATAAATAAATGAAAACAAATCCAAAAATGGTGTGTGAATAGTAAAAATTCTCCAACCTAATAAATCCTTTTTACATAAAAGGAATATTTTCCAATATAATCTTATAAAATATTTTTGTTTTTTTAAGATATTAGATTTAAAATAATTATTATTCAGCTAAATCAATTAATAGATAAGTTATGTAACAGTAAACATAGTAAACTAAACAAAACTACACAAATATAAACAAGAAATTTAACTTATTATTTATAATACATGTTCTAATAAATAAAATGATATTTAAATATTTAACATTTTCTAAAATTTTAAAAATAAATGAAAAATAAACATATGTTATCTGTAATATTAAGAATATACTAAAGTATTATTTTCCCATATTCCATCATCATGATCATTCTGTATGGCACAAAAAATATCTATGATGTGCTCATAAATATTATCTATTAATATTTCCATGGAAGAAGGGATCTCACATAAATCAGTATCTTCATCAATTTTATCATCACCAATATACTTTTTTTCATTGTAAAACAATAGAACACTGCATACCATATTGAGAAAGAACATAGATTTTTTTTCATGTTTTTCCATTATAAAAGGATCAACTATTTATTTCAATCTTTTTAGATTGATAAGTTTCATTCCAAATTCTTCATGCCTGACACAATTTTTATAGATAAACCATTTACAGTTAAATAGTGGTTCTTGAAATTTAATTTAATCAACCTCCCATATTTTTTAATTAACTCTATAATATTCACTTGATGTAGAAATTGGGTTTTTGTCTTTATAACTTGAAAATTTTATTACTTCTATGAACACCAATACCCTATTATTTTGAACTGAGCTTTTTTTCTTGATCCCTCATATGAAATTTATAGCCATTAATGTCATATATGAACCATGTTATCAAATCTAAACTTAGAGTACCCACTAACCATCTCAATGTTTCTGATACATCTGATCTACCAAGAATGGTATCTTTAGACCATGAAAAAAAGTTTTTTATGCTCATTAAAAATCAATATATCTTTATTTTTTAGATAACATTATTTCAACACATTAATATGCAATGTTATATATGGTTGAGCATCATATATGTTATTAAAGATGTCTAAATGTACCTTCTTTATCTATTTAACTATCAGAGATTTGACATTCAAGCTATAGATCCCCTTTCCCCCATAATTAAGTCATTCATGGCAAGATGGAGGAAAACCAATGTGCTCCACTATAAACAAGTATCTTGTACAAAACTCTGTGACCTCCTTAGAAATATAATTCTCAACAATGGAGGCTTCAGGTCCATATAGATTCTTAATATTCACCTTTAATATATTCATATAAATTTCAAAAGTAAACATCCAATGTAGATATATAGGTTTGAAATTATTTATTTATCACAGTAAAATAACCATTAAATGCACCATGATATCAAAAAAAAAGATGAAGGAAAATACATTTCCAATTAAAAAAGTTAAGAAATTGATTAATTTTATAAATTATTCAAAGTATATAGATCAATAAACTTATTACAAATTGAATTGAAAATCTAACACACCTTCATGATATTCATTATGACACGGATGGGCAATAATCCATGCAATAGAACCGGTTGGATTTTTTCCTCAAGATGTGATAATCATGAGATTTCATACCTGTCAACTTCAAATCCATTAAAGATACATTTTTTAAGACAATGGAAATACAACATTATATAATCAAAATTAATTTCACAAATAACCTCAAAATGAAAAAATAAATTAAATATATGTTTAACCTAATGAATGAATGTTGAGTTATGAAATTCCTTATCACTGGTAATCAGTGAAATAGTATTCCCCATAAAAGTAATAATTATCAAATGAAACATTGAATGCAATGAAGATATTAAGATTCATGATATTATATATCAAAGGTAATTTAATACCCCACATAGAAGAGATAAGTGGTGATTAAGTAATATATCCCACATATGTAAAAGTGAGATGAGAATCCCTCACATCATGCTTCCCTTCAGGGTAGGTTTCTTTAGCCTCCTGTTGAATATCACCTCCTTGAAGGACCACTTATGGTCCATGGAAATGGTATTTTTGTGAGACCTAAAGAACTTGGGCATGGGGAGTATGAGGAGAATCATTTTTGGTAGAAATTTAAGGATATTAAAGGCTTTTGGGAATAATTGGGGTGTTGAGGTGTGATATTTATACTCGGGGAGGGGTGGTTTTAGTTGATTAAATAATGATTATTTTAAAATTAATGCCAACCACATTGAGGTGGCATTAATTAACATGATTTTGAACGATAATTAAAGTTTTAATAGATGTTTAGAGTCAATTAATACCTTAACCACCCATTAAAATTTTTAGTTTTTTAGGTATTTTAATATTTTATCTTTTAACTTTTACATGTTTCAATATTTTTCATATATTGTGGTGAATCTTTTTTTACCATGATAATGTTTTTTTGACTAAAAATTAAAATTATCTTAAAAATCTATTTGTAAATTCTAATTCTAAATATTGAATCCATTTTAATGGATTTAATTCAAATAATAGAAAAAACTAGATTTAAAATTAATCCTGCAACACAATGAGAAAGTTAGTTTTTAAAGTGAAATATTTCAAATTTTGGAAATGTTTTTATATTAAATTAAAATTTGAAATTGATTAAAATTACTTTAATAATTATTCTTTATGTATAATGGAACTAATAATACTTTAAAAATAATTTAAAACTATATTTAACTATATAAAAAATAGATGAAAAGGCAGTTTTCATTTAAAATTCAATATTTTTCACTATTCATCAACAAATGTGGATTCTCCTAAAAATACTAAAAATTCACCCTAAGATAATTATGATATTTAGATTATGTAAATGAAGTTTATTTTTAAACTAACATTTATTAAAGTTTCAAAATTTAGTTTTTACAAACGTGTGCCATTAAAAGGTGGAAAAATTTCCTTTTAAAAAAATATAGATTTTTATTCTTAAAATTGGATTTATTGTTATATTAAGCTATTAAAACATAATGGATAAATTTAAAAAAAAATATTGGATGTAAAAAATATAAATTTAATTATGATCTTTCACTAATAGTGATTAAATTAATTTATTAAGACAAAATTCTATTTTGGGCATAAAAATAGTTTTTTAATAAAAAAACATTTTTTATATTCAATTGGTTTTTATTTTCATCGCTAATTAATTGGTAACCAATGAATTAATTTGATAAACATATGTAAACTATATTTCTATAATTTATTTAATTCTATTTATTCCCACCAATTTAACGACTAGTTTATAATGGTCGTGTTAAAATACAAATATTTAATAGTATATTGCGGTTTGTTTAAACATGGTGTTGCATGAAATATATGTTATCAAAAAAATTGAATTCATTTAAGAAGAGACATACCATAAAATCAAGGGGTGTTATATTCTTCCCTCCTTCAAAAAATTTCTTCCTGAATTTTTCATGAACATTACCTTATAAATAGATGAGGATGGTTCTTATTCATAATATCCTCAGATTCCCAAGTTTCTTCTTCCATTTTATGGTTTCTATTACGTATGATTACCAGTTTAGTTGTCTGATTCTTCATCACTTGCACTCTAGTGTTAAGAATCTTGATAGTGTAAGGACTTGAACCTTCTTTTTCATGTATGTTTTCCTTTTATGGCCGTTTTTGAGAAAAAGGGGAGAAGCTGGAAATTTTGTAAGTATACATCGTGTACTTTACAAGTACATTCCATGTAGTTTTCTTCCGCTTGAGGCCGTGTGATGGCCGTGTCTAGGCCAGTCACACAGGGTGTAGCGATGAGGTGGATTCCGATTAATACGACGTACAGAAAAAGGGACTACACGTCGTGTACTGAAGAAGTACACCCCGTGTACTTTTCTTTTTATTTTATTAATCGGATTGGGGTAATGCCTAATCCTTATTTTCATATTCTTCTCTGCCTAATTACGACCAGAGAAACCTAGAGGGCCGATTCTTCTCTAAGCCGCCGATCCTTCATCGGTTGTCTGAATCAAACGCTGTTGAGTGCAATAGAATCGCAGTAGTGAGTTCTCGGTTCTTCTTTGGCCATGTTTCCTAATTCCTCCTCTTATGAGAGTTATCTAAGGTTGAACATTTTAGATGTTTTTGCATATTTACTTCGTTCTAGGCCGATTCACAGGCCGAGGGTCAAGAATATCGATCACCATGGATCGAGGTTGGTGGTTTGTTTCCCTACATTGAATGCCTTTGATATTTTGTGCAAAGAGTGCCGGATACCCATGTATCAGGTATCCCGGGTTAGGTTTTTTATCCCTTGGTTAAATTGCATTAGATTGCTTGTTATCTTGAGGTTAATTCCTGATAATATGTTCTTGTTTGCATCTTTCAGGATCACCCAGGGGTTTTCTTCCCTGTTTGGCTGTTTATTTCCGTTTGGCACGGGTTGCCTACGAGGCAAACCCTATTGAATTGCTAGTATGCTTGTTGACTTGATTGCATGTATTTTTTGTTGTTTATATGCTTGTGTATGAATATTTAGCTATTAGCCAAGTAGTTTCTGAACTTACTTAGGCTGCTAACAGTCGATTACGCACGACTAAACTGCTCAGGGCTGAGTGAACCTAGTGTGGTAGACTAAAGGGGGAACTGGAAATTAGGGCTTCCCTAGAGAGTCTGTTATTATTAGTATCGATCGCAGGACCTATGGGAATGGGACTTTGTGCTTCCTCATAGTTTCATTAGTTATGTGGCGAGAATATAGGGGGAATTAGACGTAAGTTCTTCCTCAGAGAGTCTATATCTTTCATTGCAAGACCACAGGGGAATTGACGGTGAGAGCTTCCCAGAGTGTCTGGGCCTTTGTATGTTTACTTGACTAGAGGGGTTTGCTAGTAAGAGCCACCCAGAGAGTCAGTTCTTTATTTATTGGTTATTTGTGACGATTCCACCAATCAAAAGAACAAGCTTGGGTTGTACTGCTTGTTTTTTAGGCATACTGTTGATTTACCTGTTGTGATTACTTGCTTGCCTTGGGAGTAAAGAGTTGTTGCTAGGTTCCTTGGTTGATAGATAAATGATTGTACTGAACTAATAAATACATGTGAATGAAAATTTGTAGGATTGTTTTCTTTAGTGTACTTCTGCTTCTCTACTGCATTTATTTCCTTTACTTTTTCTATATTACTCACTGACAGTAGGGCACAGATCTCGTGGTGATTGCCTACTGGGATTAGTCTCACACCTTGTTTGGGTCCTGCTTTTTGGCCCAAACAGGTTATATGGTTTCAAGTGTGGATAGGGATTATGGACCTTCTACTTCGGGTACATGATTTCTGGTTGGAGCTGGAGAGCATAGGACCAAGCATAGGCTTGCGATGCTGCTGGAGTTGCTGTTTACTTTCGTACTTTGTTTTCAGTTTTATTTCATCACGTTGTTGTGTTGCTGCTTTCCATAGATACTTGTACCTGATGCATCATTATCATTATCATTATATGTTCATTTCTTCCGCTGTTTAGTTTCAATTTTTGTATGTTGTTTATCGCTTCTGCTATTTACTGTTGTTTTCTCGCCTTGTATACCTTAAAAAATGAGGGCATAGTTTCCCCAAAAACATACCAAGTCCCTCGCTGCTAGTTGGAAGCCTCTGCCATTTGGGGAAATGTGCCTAAGGTCATGTGGAAAACCGGGTACGGGGAACCAGTGAAAGGGCTCCGGATTTAGGTCGTTACAAAGTTGTATCAAATGGGTTCTTTCCTTTTTATATTGACTTACTATTTAGCGACATTAGACAGAGATAGGACGGAATAGGTAAATGGTAAATAGCTATGCCCGGGCGTTATAGAACCCGTGTACAGGGAAAAATCCAGATTGCCTCAAATATTTCAAATTTTGAGTTTTGCGAATGTTACAGTTTAATTGATTTCACCATTGGGTGATGCACTTGTTTTGTACTGTTACTGTTTATATGATTGCAGTTCTATTTTGTTGCAACCCAATGAGATGAGGGTATTTCATCTCCGGCATCATATAGGCACATTTTATAAGATCACATGCCATGCATTTTTTCAGGCCATCTAGGTTGCATTAGATATTTCATTCTTTTGTGATAGTATTTGTGATAAGCAATGCATGATGTTGTGATAGCTGTTGTGATAGAATACCTACTATGTTGATAGGGTATCGTTATTTGGAGATTTCTTATCATGAACGCCAAACTTTGATCTTAGAGTTATTATGGCCCCTCAAGGATTTGAATTTAGTGGGTCGTGAGTTCTTATACTATGGCTTGTTCTATGCATCATTATGATGCCAAGTTTTGATTCTTAGGGAGTATGGGCCCCCACGGATCGGAATTTCACACCTTAACCCTTGTTTTTCTGTGTTTTCTGGGCTCCGGTGCAGTTCTGAGGATACTGTCCAGAAAAACCCAGAATACACTGTGTGTACTTTATAGATAGACGCTGTATAGTTTTTGGCCGTGTCGCTGACCATGTGGACAGGGACACGGAGCTGTAAATGGTTTTCAGGAACATGCTGTGTACGGTAGGTACACGCCGTGTAGAGGTTTACTAGAAGCCCGACCGTGTAACTAACAACACGGGCCAGATAATGCATGTTTAGTACACTCCATGTTCGGTATGCACACGCTGTATATCTTTTCCCAGGTGCCCAGTCGTGTCTTGAAAAACACGAGTCGGTGTTATCTTCTTCTATACACGCCGTGTTTGTTCGGAACACGTAGTGTAAGGATTATCCGAGTACCCGGTCATGTCACGAACAACACGGTCCGAGGTTTCCCTTCAAGTGAATGTTGTGTCTCTTAGGAACACGCCATGTAGTGTCGACCATGTGTTAGGCTGTATCGCTAACAACACAGGCTAGGTAAGGCATACCCAGTACATGCCGTGCCTGCCTCAAAAATGCCATGTAGTCTTCAGCTGGGACAGTCCGTGTGACTTAGTCCTGTAGGAGTAACCGAGTAGGGAGAAAAAGGTCATTACATGCTGTGTAGTTTAAGAACACGTCGTGTAGACGGGTAGTTTACACAGCCAGGTATGGACAATGTACACGCCCTGGGTAAACTTTTAAGAAACACGCCTTGTAGTGGTAATACACATCGTGTAGTCATACTACACACCGTGTAGTCATGTTTTTTCCAAATTTAAAGGTTTTTATTTCCCTCCTGTTCTGTTTTACTCTCTTAATTTGAAACTTTTCGTCTTTAATGAAGGTGTGTTTTGGTATTTTAGAGCTATGGCACCGAGACGTCCTCCTGTTGCACGCCAGGAACCAGGCAACGATCGTACGCCTGATACGACCGATCAGGGACTGCCAGTAGTTCCGCCCATTGTTCCAGACATGGAACCTGCAGTGATTACAGACACTGGTGTCGACGCTAAATTCAGATAGGGTTTCATGATATTCATTCAGACCTTCTAGGGAGTTCAGCATCTTGCCCCGACTATGGTAGAGCTGACGCATGTCTTCCAGCAGCAGGATCCTCCCACTTTCACAGGGGATGGAGGACCTCAGGCTGCAGAGTCATGGTTGGAAGCCATGTTGTCCATCTTAGAGCATCTGGAAAAGCCTCCAGAGAGGAGGGTGAAGCTCGCGACGTATATATTGCGATATTCCTCAAAGTGATGGTGGGACATAGTCTCTCAGACGGGGTGCCAACAGGCTATGGCTTGGGATGAGTTCCAGCATATGTTTTATGACTACTTCTACCCAGTGACGCTGAGGGATGACAGAGCCAGGGAGTTCATGAGCCTGCATCAGGGTACTCTCTCAGTTATGGAGTATTCCTCCCTCTTCACTGAGTTACAGCGATTCACTCCAGTCCTGGGGAATGACGAGCTGTTTCTAGCGAGGAAGTTTGAGGAAGGCCTCAGACCGAAGATCAGATCGTAGGTGAATGTCTTTAAGTTAACTTCTATTACTCGGATAGTCAACCAGGAACTCATCACAGAGATGATCCCGAGGGACACTGGAGATGTAGACCAGGGCGGTACATCATCCAAGGCTGATTCCCTCCAGACAGATAGCAGGAAATGCCACCGAGAGTCTACCCAAGGCGACCCAAAGAAGCGAGGTATTCCTTCTGGTAGACGAGATGCCCCTTCAGGCACCAAAGTGGTGTGTTATCAGTTTGGTAGGAGCGGGCATAAGAAGCCCTAGTTCCCGAGAAACCTAGTGGAGTGCCGATCCTTCAGCAAAATGGGTCACCTGCAGCATTTCTGCAAGGTTCCCCTTCCAGCAGCTAGTGAAGGAGGATTAGTTTCGACCCCATGTACAGGAGCAGGATCCCCAGCTCCGCAGTAGACTAGGGGCTGGAGTTCTACAGGACGTTCAGGTTAGGGTAGAGGTCGTGGACGCAGTGGTCAAGCTCAGAGAGGAGCATCTCAGGGCTCTTAGGCTGCTACACAAGGCCGCGGTACAGGCCAGACTTTTAATTTAGAGAAGATTCATTAGGAGAAGGATCCTATACCCTCTATAGTTCGAGGTACGATCTTAGTAGCCTTAGTTTTATCATCATCCCTTTTCGATACTAGTGCTTCACATAGATTTATCTCTGTTTCTATCATGGAAATCCTTGAGCTCTATATCTTTTCGTCTGCTGACATGTTGACTCTCGACACGCCCTTGAAAACAAGGACATCTAGCATACGTCAGTGCAAGGGGATCCCCCTCGAGGTTGTAGGGTATCATTTATTATGGGACCTATATGTCCTGGAGATGATGGGATATGACGTCATTCTCGGTATGGACTGGTTGGTTCCCTTTCAGACAGTCGTCGATTGCTATCGTCGTAGGGTGAGTTTCGCATCACCAGATGGTGAATCTTTCCTTCATAAAGGCGAGTGGGATGTTCGGGAGAGTCGATCCGGACTCGAGCATCATGGGCTAGGAGGAGTTACGGCCCATATTTCTAGTCTTTATCTGGATGACTAGGGTACTTCTCATTTAGAGTTTCCTCCAGTGGTTGATCGCTTTCCATATGTCTTTCCAGAAGACTTTTCAGGTTTGCCTCCGAAGCGTGAGGAAGACTTATCGATTGAGATCGTGCTAGGAGCAGCCCCGGTGTCCATTCCTCCTTATAGGATGGCTACACCTGAGTTGTAGGAGCTCAAGAATAATTTGGAGGAGTTACAGGAAAAGGGTTTCATCCAACCCAGTACTTCTTCTTGGGGTTTGCCTGTCCTGTTCATGAAGAAGGCAGACGGTACCCTTAGGCTCTGCGTCGATTATCAGACATTGAACAAGTTGACGGTCAAGAACCGATATCCCTTGCCGAGTATTAATGATCTCTTCGACCAGCTTCAAGGATCCCGGGTGCTCTCGAAGATCGATTTGAGGTCTGGTTATCATCAGCTACACGTTAGACCTTCATATATACCTCTGACAGCCTTTAGGAGCAGGTATGGCTTCTACGAGTATACGGTTATGCCGTTTGGTCTTACGAACGCGCCAACATTTTTCATGACACTGATGAACCAAGTGTTCCATCCTTACTTGGATTCCTTCATCGTGGTCTTCGTGGGCGTTATCTTGGTGTACTCTCACACTCGACACGACCATGCAACCCATCTTGAGATCATTTGGAGTACACTGAGGGAGCATCGGCTTTATGCCAAACTCTCAAAGTGCCACTTTTGGATGGACGAGATTCACTTCCTAGGTCATGTCATCTTAGAGATAGGAGTATCAGTAGACCCAGAGAAGGTGAGAGCAGTAGTTACCTAGGAGCAGCCGAAGAACATCTTTGAGGTACGGAGCTTCTTGAGGCTGGCTGGTTACTACAGGCGGTTTATAGAGGACTTCTCACGCCTAGCAGCACCACTGATAGTCTTGACTAAGAATGGGGTGAAGTTTGTTTGGTCAGAAGCATGTGACTCATCCTTCCAGAAGCTGAAGGGGAGATTGGCTTCAGCACCGATCCTAGTTTTGCCAGCGCTGGGCAAGAGCTATATAGTTTTCTCTTATGCATCTAGCATCGGGCTTGGTGTAGTGCTTTTGCAGGAGGATCAAGTGGTTGCGTATGGATCTCGATAGCTGAGGCCCCATGAGAGGAATTATCCTATGCACGACCTGGAGTTGGCTGCAGCCGTTCATGCTTTATGTTGTTGGAGACATTACCTTCTAGGAGAACATTTTGTGGTATACCCTGACCAAAAGAGTCTCAAGTACATCTTCACGCAGCGTGACCTGAATCTAAGACAGCGGAGTAGGGTTGAGTATCTCGAGTCCTTCTATTTTGAGCTTTCCTATACGCCTAGGAGAGGCAACACAATGGCTGATGCACTGAGCAGGAGAACTCGGATATAGGCAGTTGAGGAGGCCAGTAGTGAGTGGAAACTAATGGCTATGTTCTCGGAGATGCATTTGGAGGTGCACAATAGGCAGGGGTAGACTTTCATATCTTCTATGGTTGTTACCTCTGCACTTCTGGACCGAGTTCGAATGAGGCAGCTGGAAGATTTAGAGGGGATAGTCCTACGGGAAATCGTGTCAGGAGAGGAACTTCTTCCTGGGTGGACCGTTGGCGAGGATGAGATCTTGTGTTTCCAAGGACGCGTATGGGTGCTAGCAGATATATGCGAGGAGCTGATGCGAGACTTCCATTCCTCAGTTTGGGCAGTTCATCCTAGCGTCACCAAGATGTACCATGATTTACGCCTCCAGTAATGGGTGCCAGGTATGAAGAGAGATGTGTCTGGTTTTGTTATGAGATGTTCAACCTGTCAGCAGGTAAAGGCAGAGCACCAGTGGCCAACTGGGCTTTTACAGCAGCTACCCATTCCGGAGTGGAAGTGGAACGATGTCACGATGGACTTCATAATAGGGTTACCGAGATCGTCAAGAGGAAACGATGCAGTGTGGGTTTTCATTGACAAGATTATGAAGGTTGCTCACCTCATGCCGATAAATGAGACCTTTGATGCTGATGATCTTGGACGGTTTTACGTCTGTGAGATTGTGCACTTGCATGGGGTTCTGAGTACTATCATTTCAGATAGGGACGCCTGCTTTACTTCACATTTCTCACAGGGGTTACAGAAAGCTTTGGGTACACAAGTGCTTTTAAGTACAGCTTATCATCCTCAGACAGATAGTCAGTCAGAGCGCACGATCCAGGCACTTGAGGATATGCTCCGAGCTTACATTCTAGACTTTGGTGGTTCTTTGGAAAAGCATATACCTCTCATGGAGTTTTCCTATAATAGCAGTTTCTAGGAAACTATTCAGATGGCACCTTACGAGTCTTTGTACGGTAGGCCATGCCGATAAACTTTGTGTTGGCTGGAGGCAGGAGAGGAAGCTTTGTTGGGACCTCGTCTCATCCAGGAGACCTCAGCGCAGATAGAGTTGATTTGAAATAGGATGGCTACAACACAGTCTCATCAGAAATCTTATGCTGATCAGCGGAGGCGACCTCTACAGTTCGGGGTCGGAGACCAGGTTTTCCTATGTGTTACCACGAGGATGGGACACAAGAGGATTAGGCGACAAGGTAATCTTTCACCAAGATTTGTCGAGCCGTTCGAGGTTCTGGAGAGAGTCAGGCTGGTTGCTTATAGGTTGTAGTTACCTCAGAGATATCAGGCTATGAACGACGTCTTCCATGTTTCTCAGCTCCAACGCTATTTATCAGACCTGTCTCATGTTTTTTGATCCGAGGAGGTTGAGATGGAGCATGATGCATCGTTCGAGGAGAATCCTATCAGGATTTTTGATCATAACGCAAAGGTACTCCGTGGCCGGTCTGTTCCTCTATTATGGGTGTTATGGCAGCATGGCCGTGTACAGGACGTGACTTGGGAGAGGGAGGCCGATATGCGATCACAGTGGCCAGAGTTGTTCGAGGTTTCTTCTTCACCACCTTTCTAAGGAAATTCAGGGATGAATTTCTTTAAGAAGAGAAGTTTTTATGAACCCGGACATTCTTTTTCAGGTAGGTTTTCCTTTTCTGACTGTTTTTGAGAAAAAGGGGAGAATCTAGAAATTTTATAAGTACACGTCGTGTAATTTGCTTCCACTTGAGGACATGTGTTGGCCATGTCTGGGACAGTCACATGGGGTGTAGAGATGAGCTGGAGTCCTATTAATACGGTGTATGGAAAAGGGGACTACACGTCATGTACTCAATAAGTACACGCCATGTACTTTTCTTTTTATTTCATTAATCGGACCGAGGTCGTGCCTAATCCCCATTTTCAGCTTCTCCTCCGTCTAATTACGACCAGAGCGACCTACAGGGAAGATTCCTCTCTGAGCCACCGATCCTTCACCGGTTGTCTAAATCGAATGTCGTTGGGTGCAATAGAATTGTAGCAGTGAGTTCTCGGTTCTTCTTTGGCCATGTTTCCTGATTCCTCCTCTTATGAGAGTTATCTGAGGTTGAACATTTTAGACGTTTTTTGAAGATTTACTCCATTCTAGGAAGATTCACAAGCCAAGGGTCAAGAATGTTGATCACCAAGGATCGATGTAGGGGGGTTTTTTCCCTATGTTGAATGCCTTTGAGCTTTTGTGCAAAGAGTGTCGGATACCCATGTATCGGGTATCCCGGGTTAGGTTTTTTTATCCCTTGGTTAAATTGCCTTAGATTGTTTCTTAGATTGTGGTTAATTCATGATAATATGTGCTTGTTTGCAAGTTTGAGGATCACCCAGGGGTTTTCTTCCCTGTTTGGATGTTTATTTCCATTTGGCACGGGTTTCCTACGAGGCAAACCCTATTGAATTTCTATTATTCTTGTTGACTTGATTGCATGTATTGCCTGCTGTTTATATGCTTGTGGATGCATTTGTAGCTATTAGAAAAGTAGTTTCCGAACTTACATAGGCTACTAACAGTTGATTACGCACGACTAAATCGCTCAGGGCTGAGTGAACCTGGTGTGGTAGACTAAAGGGGTAATTGATGATTAGGGCTTCCCTAGAGAGTCTGTTATAATTAGTATTGATCGCTTGTGCTTCCTCATAGTGTCCTTAGTTACGTAGCGAGACTATAGGGGGAATTAGACGTAAGTGATTCCTTAGAGAGTCTATATCTTTCATTGCAAGACCACATGGTAATTGACGGTGAGGGCTTCCCAGAGTGCCTGTGCCTTTGTATGTTTACTTGACTAGAGGGGTTTTCTAGTAGGATCCACCCAGAGAGTCAGTTCTTTATTTATTGGTTGGTTGTGAGGAGTCCACCAAGCCAAAGAACAAGCTTGGGTTGTACTGCTTGTTGTGTAGGTAGACTACTGAGTTACCTGTTGTGATTACTTGCTTGCCTTGGGAGTATAGATCTATTTCTAGGTTCCTTGGTTGATAGCTAAATGATTATACTGAACTAATAAATAAATGTGAATAAATATTTGTAGGATTTTTTTCTTTATTGTAATTCTGCTTCTCTATTACATTTATTTCCTTTACTTTTTCTATATTACTCACTGACAGTAGGGCACGAATCTCGTGGTGATTTCCTACTGGGATTAGTCTCACACCCTGTGTCGGTCCTGCTTTTCGGCCCAAACAGGTTATATGGTTGCAGGTGTAGATAGGGATTGTGGCCCTTCTACTTCGGGTACATGATTTCTGGTTGGAGTTGGAGATCATATGACCGAGCTTAGGCTTGCGATGCTGCTGGAGTTGTTGTTTACTTTCGTACTTTGTTTTCAGTTGTATTTCAACACATTGTTGTGTTGCTTCTTTCCTTAGATACTTGTACCTGCTGAATCATTATCATTATCATTATATGTTCATTTCTTCCGCTGTTTAGTTTCAATGTTTGTATGCTATTTACTGCTTCCACTATTTACTGTTGTTTTCTCACCTTCTATACCTTACCAAATGAGGGCATAGTTTCCCCAATAACTTACCAAGGCCCTCGCTGCTAGTCAGCAGCCTTTGGCATTTGGGGAAATGCGCCTGAGGTCATGTGGAGAACCGGGTACGAGGCACCAGTGGAAGGGCTCCGGATTGGGGTCGTTACAGATAGGATCTTCATAGTAATATAGGTCAGGTTCCATTTCTATTTCTTCATAGGTGAGTACATGTGTTGGTTCTGGAATGTACTTCCGTAGAAATGATACAAAGAACACATTATGATCTTTAGAGACACTTTGTGGAATTATTAATCGGTAATCTAAAACTCTAATTATTTATAAATTTTCTAATGTTAAGATTTACGTGGGGCTTATTTTCCCATTCTTATCGAAACTTATGACACCCTTCCATGGAGATAGTTTCAAAAAGACATGATCTCTCACATGATATTACAAATCCATTGTCTAGTTGTATGCATAACTATTTTTTTCTACTTCAAGCTAATTTTATACGATCCTGAATAGTATTTACCTTTTTCATTGTATCATCAATAAGTTCTAGTCCTATAAGTTACCTTTCACCAACATCATTGCAACAAGTTGAAGTATAACATATTTTTCCATATAATGCTTTATACGGTTCCATTTGAATATTTGAATGGAAACTATTAATATAGGAAAAAACTACCCAAGGTAAATACTAATACCATATATATTGATAGTCATGTAAGAATGATATCAACATGTCTTCTAATGATTAATAGTTTTTTTAGGCTGTCCTTCAGTTTGAATATGGTAGGAAGTTCTCAATGGAAGATTCATATATAATGCCTTCTGAATAGTCTTCCAGAATTTTTCTATAAAATGGGGATCTTAATCAGGAAAAATTGATAGAGGTTCTCCATGATGTATTAGAACATCAATAATATAGATCCTTTCTAGACTATCAAGAGGATAATATTATCTTGGATCATGAAAATTTGCTAATTTGGTAAGCTAATCAATATCACATCATTATTTCTGGGGTCTTTGGTATTCTAGTGATGAAGTCCATATTAATCTCATCCCACTTCCATATAGGAACAGGTAGAGGTTTTATAAATCCTCTAGGTTGTTTCCTCTAAGCCTTTACTTGTTGAAAAACTACATAACTTGACACATAGTCAATAACTCCAAGCATTATATTATTCTACAAAAAATGTTTCTTCATATCCCTATACATCTTGGTACTACCAAGGTGGATATAGAAATTTATACTATGAACATCATCTAATAATTACCTTTTTAGCTCAGATATTTATGGACACATAACCTCTTTCAAAATTTTATAACACCGCCATCACAAAAAATACTTGTATTATTCCATCATTAACAACATTAATTTTATTATGATAATACTCACCGTCACATTGAGGGATTTTTATCTTTTCCAATAGAGATGGTTTTCAATCATTTGAAAAGGATAGGTGTCGCCCCTTCCTTAATAATTCCTATATACTTATTTAATAAATCCATGAACATATGATCTCTTTCAATCCTCATTTGGGTCATATGTCCATGATATGTTTTTCTTAATGCATATTCCACCTTATTTTCTTTTCTTGGGTGGTAGTGTATTGAGAAATCATAATATTTGTGTAACTCGAGCCATTGTCTTTTCCTCATGTTGAGTTTTTTTTTGTATAAATATGTATTTCATACTCTTGTGATTCATATATATCTCACATGTTCTACCATAAAGTTAGTGTCTCAATATCATTAAAGAAAATATTATGGAATCTAACTAAATTTATTGAGTTAGATAAATGTTTTGATTAGTCTTCAACTAACATGATGTATATGTAATAACTTTACCAGTTTTTATAAGGACACAACCCAGTCCTTTCTTTAATGCATCACTATATATCTAAAATCCATCATTTCCTGATGGTATAGTCTAAATCATAGCTTTGGGGAATCTTCTCTTTAATTATTAAAACCATTCTTTGTACTATTTTGTCCATACCGACTTAACCCATTTATATGTGATCTTGGTTGACAGGTTATCCATCTAGGAAAAATTATGAATGAAACATAGATAGAAACCTGCTAAACCAATGAAACTAAATATATTGGTTATGTTAATTGGTATAGGACATTCATAGAATACCTTTGTCTTCATTGTATCAATTGAGATTCCATTCTTAGAGACAACATGGCCAAGAAAATAAATTTCCTAAAGAGAAAATTCCAACTTGCTAAATTAACCATATAACTCTTTCCTTATTAGAGTACGAAGATTGATTCTCAATTGATTCTATTAATTTTCATATATTTTAGAAAACACGATATTATCATCAATGAATTAAATAGAAAAATAATCAAGATATTTCTTAAATACATTGTTCATTACATCCATAAAAACTGAGGGTGAATTATTTAACCCAAATGGTATTACCGTAAACTCATAATTTCCATACCTCATCCAAAAATATATCTTCAAAATGTCATCCTTATTTACTCAAAATTGATGATATATAGAATGAAGGTAAATATTTGAAAAATATTAAGCTCCTTAAAGTTGATCAAATAAATAATCAATGTGAGGCAGAGGTTAATTTTTCTTTATTGTAATAGAACTAATTTCTCTATAATCAACGTACAACATCATGGATCCATCTTTCTTATTAAAAAAGAGAATAAGAGCTCCCCATAGAAAAACTATAGGGTGAATTAATCTCCTATTACCAAACAAACCTAGTTGTTTCTTCATCTCCACTAGTTACATGGTGTCATTCTATATAGATTCATTAATATTGGTCTTATATTAGGAAGTTAATCAATGGAAAAATCAACATCATGTTCTATGGGTGCGCAGGTAATTCCTTAGGAAATACATCTATGTATTCCTATACAATAGGTACATCCTTAATTTTAATATTACCTTATTCATTAATAGATGATATTTTCTCTTCCTCGTTAATAATCTCATTTCTTAGAGCTATTGGGGGTGGATATAGATAAGGTTCAGATGATACCATTTTTTCTCTAAAGAAACAAAATTCTACATCTTCCTCAAAAATCATAATTTCCTTGTTCTTGTAATAAATTTTCACATAGTATTTTGAAATCTAGACCATACTGAGGATTATATCTTATTAAACCATAGGTATTATTATAAGGTCAAATAATAAATCATGTGTATGTGTCATAATGGGGACTTATTGACACATATTTTTTTGCAATGAGAATTCTCTTAGGAGTCTTGACTGAAAATCCATTATTATATCATAAAGGAAATGCCTAATTTTCCTGGAAAACTAGGTAGATATAAAAGTGGGTGATGATTCAAAATCAAATAATGAATTATCTAAATTTTAAAATAGAATTAATGTACCTTCCACCACATCATTAGGTATTTCTACCTTAACTGTAGTGATCACATAATTTTGGCCATCTCCCCTTTCACTCTTCTATGATAGATTCTCCTAACACTTGGATCATTGATTTGAATATTAACACATTTATTTAAAGTTGACTCATTGAACATGATTGGTTTGTTTCTTTCCATTCTATTAATGAGACAGATGAACCTTGTCTCTTCACCTATAATACACTTCTATTCCCTTTATGAATTTTCCTAGATGTTTCTTCCCATAATTTTCACAAGATTGAAATTTATTTATCCAATTAATATTATTTGTGGCTTTTATTTTCTCATGGTTCTTAGCTAATGTAACACCCTAGGTAAATAAACAATATGACATTTTTATATTTAACCATATTTCTGAATAAAATATTAATATTACTTTAAAGGGGATGATATGCTCGATGGCGTACCCAATACGCAACAATGAGTTTCTTGGGAATCTTACGTTGCACTCTAATAATAAAATAATATTAATTTAAATGGTAGTTAACGCCTAGCCATTGTAATGGCGGGAATGAACAGAACTAACTACAAAATTATTATATATGTTTGTCAAATCTTTTTACTTTTTACAATAAATGTTAGAGGATTAAAAATGTGAATGAATTCAATTTTTTAAGCGTAAACATTCTAATGTTCTTTAGAAGGTCGATTAATTGCCTTTTGATGGAGAACCTCTTTTAAATCCAATTTTTGACAATTTTATGTGTTATATTTGACAAAATAAAATTCTTCTTTAGAATCGGGACATCAAAATTTACTTTGTGTAAATATTTGGTATTTTTCCAAAAAAGTACAATTTTTTATGAATAGTGAAAAATGTTGTATTTTAATTCAAAACCTATTTTTAATCTAATTTATTTATATGATTAGATTATATTTTGAATTGTTTTTAAAGTAAAATTAGAATATATTTTTACCATTTAATCCAATAGTAGTCATTGGAATTAATTTCACTTTGAAATCGGAATTAAACTAGTGTCAATCTTTTAATAGGTATTGTTTCTTAAAAACACGCTATTTGTTTTGACAGCGAGAATTAATTATTAAATTAATTAATGCAACTCATATGTTTTGAATTTTGTAAAATAGACATCAGTTTTGAGTTCGGAATATCAAATATAGCTTAGGGTGATTTTTTGATATTTTTCTGAAAAACTTCAATTTTGATGAATAGTGAAATCACTAAGTGGTAATTAATGAAACTGATTTTTCGTTTAAATGAAACTTTTCCACCTTTGTGTTTTGAATTTCAAAAATCCGACATACATGGTTGTCATTAGGAAGTAAAATGTGGTTCAATGGGATTAAAATAATTTTTTGGTGAATAGTAACTTTTATGTTCTTAATCACGATTAGAGGTAATTAGTGTAATTTAAGGTAAAAATAATGTTTTAATAATGTGAAATGACCTAGACACATGTCCTACTTTCATTGGATGTGTCATGTCCGACCAAGAAAATCCATGGGTCAACTTGGGGACCCCATGGAGCCACTTTGGTTGGAAAATGACATAAATAACTTTTTATTTAAAGTTAAAATAAAAATGTCACAAACATTAGTTCTTTCACTAAATCAATTTTTACATGGAGTTATACAAGTCCGATTTTTGACTATAAATAGTAATTGGAAATATAAAAAGATTACCTACATCATATTATTTTTTTTATAATTTTTAGACATTAAATAAATTAAATTATTTATGACATCATGATGATGCAGCGATTACCTCATTATTTATCGATTTAAATAAAATGGAAAGATAATATAAATTCTAAGACCTAAACATGTCCAAAACCTATTTTATGGGTGGAATTTTAACCCTTATAACCTTATCCTCGAAACACATCAATGTGTGACCATTTAAATCCGAAACTCATTCTAAAAATAAAGTAACATTTCCTTACTTTCCAAGAGTGCCCCTCCCCTCCTCTTATAAAAGGCCCCCACCTCTACCTACTTACCCACACTTCCAAAGCCTTTGGCTCGGCCAAAACATGCCCATTTTGTCTCTAAACAACCCTATATAACTCTTAGAAGCCTCACTTTGGGCAGAAGTCTTCCCAAGGAAGCCTTTGAGCTCAAACCAAAGGGAGTTACCTGATTTTAAGGTAATGTCTTCACTTGTGTTCTTTTGTTTTATTTTGCTTCTCCAACCCCCTAAAATATTTTTATTCATTTATTTTGTAACAACTCCAGTATATTCAATATACTAGGATTTTTTTTATGAATCATTATATCTACACTTACACACACCTACATCAAATGGTTAAAGAACATACTGTTTCTGTGGATGGCGAATTTCTGCCTCACAAAACGATGATTGTTCAAAAATCATATAACACCTTAAAAGGTGTCCATTAAGATGTCACTATATTTATATATGATATATAATATGTTTATGTTTTACTTAACCTTCTGTATTTTTCTTTTGTGGCATACCTTTATGGTTTCCATTGTGGGTAAACACGATAATTTCATTTTAGGAAGTGCGGACTACCGCCCCCTCAAAGTGATTTGATTCGTTAATGCCATAGGTGGGATGTATAAAGTATGTATTTAAAGTTATTATATATGATGTATGTTACATATAAATGATGAGTATAATTGTGGAATTAAAATATACATACCTCTCATTTAGTTTTAATTCCATTAATATGACATAGAAATGAAAGTAGCGTTCATGCGTACGTACGGCTTACCGTCTCCATGAACGGTGCATTTCATTTCTTACCTCTAAATTATTATGTAATATTATAAATACATGTATATTCTGGATATATATGATATATATGATATCCAAATCATGAATATCATTCTGGATATAATGAACCTTTGACCACACGAACAACATTTAATTGTAAGAAGTCCACTTTCGACGTAAGAACCAAATATCGACAAAACAAACATTATTAACTTAAATGATTACATAATATTTATAACATGGAAATAAGTGATATAAAAGGAATAATGAAATTGAAAAAGGTTATTAATCAAGTATAAATTAACTCAAGTTTATTATTCAGGACGTTAAAGAACGATCGAGTCAAGTCGGACCCGAGGTCAGGGATCCTACTCCTCTCTTTCTTTTTAAGTACACTCTTTTATGTAATTCCTTTTAAGCTCATCTTTCTTGTGATTTGGATGTTCTTTTATATTAATATTACTGTAATTTTTATTTTCATATGATTAGAGACCCTATTCTCTCTCATCAATCCATTTTGGAAGTTTTGAGTGGCGCCGTTAGGCTGCCGAATTTTCGTAAGAGATCTATCCTCTCTCTTTCTTTTTATGTACTCTCCTTTATGTCACTTCTTTTTACCTCCACTTTGTTATGATGGGGGATGTTATTTTATATTACTCTTTCTGTAAATTTTATTTTAATATTATGAGAGACCCTATTTTATCTCATCAATCCATTTTTGGATGTTTTAAGTGGCACCATTAGGCTGCCGAGTTTTCGTAATGGATTTTTCATCTCACTTTTAGTCCTGTGTGATTTATGCTATATTTTCCACCATTTCCTTTGAGTGGTGTATGTACATCCCACTATTATACTCTTTGTGTAATATAATTTCATTTATGGGTATTTACATATTCATTGTATGACCCTTCTTCAATGGGGTGTATGTTTCGAACGTTACCCAAGTCGGTAAGGGAACCTTTCACCATCCTCTTTTAAAAGACTTCTTTTTTTATTTCTTTTAATTCACATAATATTATGTTGGGATATATTCTTCTATATCCTTATTGATGTAAATTTTATGTCCAAGTGATGAGATACCATTTTTATCTCCTATCAACCCTTTTTCTGAATTTTGAAGTGACGTCGTTAGGCTGCCGAATTTTTGTAGGGGAACTTCTTAACCCAATTTTGATTCTTTGTGATAAACTTGTACTACTCGAATATGACATTCTATGATTATGTGTTAATTTCCTATGATTGTTTTACACGTAATACCCACTTATATTTCATGTATTCATTTTTCACACATAATTATATAATTGATTTATCCTTAATCCAAGGATACCGTCTTTGTATGGGACTTCGTCTCAATCTCCTTTCATTGAGGCATATTTTGTTTTATACACAACATTTATATATACGGTGTATAAAACCCTTTGAATTTTATGTTTAACCAAAAGGAATATTTTTTATACGAAGTGTTTTACTAAACGACAAAATGGAATGTTTTTGTCGTACGTATGTGGCGACAACGACTTCTCCGACGCTGTGGCCATTATTTGAGTTTTCGGCTTCCTCTACAAGCCATACCTTATTTTTAAAAGAAAAATAAATACCATGTTTTACATTTATTTTATTTTGGTATTGAAAATGGTTTTCATAATGATTTTATATCAATGTGTTGTATTGATATCTTGTTATTGAAAGGTGGAAATGTTATGTTTCCTTTATGCATGTTTTATGTGATAAGATTATGTTATGGATCTTGGGAATTGTTATGAATACGGGTTCTTCCGTGATAAACTAAGGGTGGGTGAGCCCGATATAGCTCTCCAATGCATTGGGTAATGCAAAGGAGTGAAACGTTAAGGTTTCTCCAAAGAGATTTAGGGAATATATTGTGGTGGGTATTCCAAATGTAACCAAGAGGGTTACTCCCTACGTAAGAATGTTATGAATGCCTCAAGTTACCTTTTATGTCTTATGATTTCAATGATTTATTCATGATTTGATGATGTATGTTAAAGTGCCTATGTTTTATGGGTAAAGTATGATTTCATTCGTATGTATATATAAACTCATGTTTCTTTTCCATATTTTTATAACCCTTACTGAGCTTTTTATGCTCATCCCATGTTTTTTTGAAATGTTTTTCACAGGTCAAGGGAAAGGTAAATGATGTGATGATAGTGTCAAGGAAGTGTCAAGAAAGAATCCATGTTTTATTTTAAATATGTATCCGTTGATGCGAAAAATGAATACTATCTTTTTGTAACCACTTTGTTTAAATGATGAATATAATGAAAGTTTTATGATCTAATTCTCTAAAACTCTAAACCTGAAAAGATCCTCAATGTGTAATATTTTAATAACTCAAGATTAAGTAAGGTTTAAGGATAGGGCCTTATAGTTGGTATCAGAGGTCGGTTTAGATAACTTTAGAGGTTAGGGTATTCTCTAAGCACAAGTGACATTACCATAATGGTTTGGTTTTCAGAAAGAGTCCTAGTTTTAGATAAAGTGAGTGAGTAAGTATATCTTAGTGTTTACCTTACTCATTAGTACATGATGGTTTTGTTGATATACTCACACTAACATTTTTGTTTTTAGTGAATGGATGGATCTAGTAGGCACCAAAGAGACATAAGGTTTGATGGAAACTGTGGTGGTTCTCTGATTAAGAGACTGGAGGAAATGGGGGATTCAATGAGGAATCTCGTGGTTGTACTAAACCAACTATCAAGGATTCATGATCAACCACTTGAACCTTGTTGAGTTCTCTAATGCATCATGTATGAGATGACCAACTCGATGTGGAAGTTCAAGTAATAATTATAAAGGTAACCATTAGGGTTTATATGATCCTTACTTTTCAGGTAATTATGGGTTATTATATGTTATGAATGGAAAATGAAAGGCATGAGATAAACTTGAGGTTAAAAAATGTTATGATCATTTTTGAAGATTTTGTCTCGTTTTGGGGAATGTTTTAAGAATTATATAGTTTTGGAAAAGGACAACACGCAGACCGTGTGACAACCTGTCGTGTCGGACAAAGCTGCGGGAATCGAACCCACAACCAAAGTGCGACTGGTATTTATCGCCTACCACTAGACTACGTGAAGTCCCTGGTTAGTTTGACTAATTCTTTTTAGTTAGATGATTTTAGGAATCAAGAGTAAGTTTATTTTCGGTTATCTATGGAAATGATTAACCTATCATCGAGGATATGTGATTAGGTTAATTACTTTTCAATATGAGAATTTAAGAGCAACTGATGTTATTTAGAGATAAAAGTTAATTTGTACCTTGGAAGACTATTTGACTAAATCCTTCAAATATTTGGGTTTCAATCTTAGTTTGGTTTACTTTGAAGAATTTTATGGACAAATTGTTTATCAAATGGTCCTCGTTGAACTTTGGGTTTTCTTGGACAAATTTTGGATATTAGGAAGAGATTTTCTTTTTATAAATGGTTATCCTTTTCTGGATTATCTGATCTTGTACTAACCATTTTGGTTTTGGTTTTTGTTAAAGTATAAAGACATGGGAATTATATAGTTCTATTTTGTGGATTAGGTGATTCTCTAGAAGTTGATTATAGTGAACAAGTCTTCCTAAATACTCATATTTTGGAGAAAATATGAGTTTGCGTAAGAAATCTAATAAAAGTTGAAAGGCAACATGATAAGTAATTATGTTTCCTTATGAATAAATTCCTCAATAAAAAAAACAAAAATGTTCTCTATTAACTTTTTCCTACAGGGGAATCGAATACCTTTTAACCCATCACAAGTTTGTGATTTTCTTGTGGTTACCTTTCTCCTAAACATGTTTACTATCACTCTCCATCAAAACATGACCCTTTATTTTTTCCTCTGTGTCCATACTTTCATAAATGGAATCCTATTAAGGGTTAGCTCGGGTGACATTTGTACTTCCCTTTCTTTCTTTTAAAGTGATAGTTTAATTTACTCCTTTTCCGATGTGGGAGATACAATGGATTTTTCAAGCCCAATTTTGAAAATTGCGAGGACACAACTCCCAAAAGGGGGGAAGGATGTAACACCCCCAGGTAAATAAACAATATGACGTTTTTATATTTATCCATATTTGTGAATAAAATATTAATATTACTTTAAAGGGTACGCTACGCTCGATGGCGTACCCAATACGCAACAACGAGTTTCTTGGGAATCTTACGTTGCACTCTAATAATCAAATAATATTATTTTAAATGGTAGTTAACGCCTAGCCGTTGTAATAGCGGGAATGAACAGAACTAACTACAAAATTATTATATATGTTTTTCAAATATTTTTACTTTTTACAATAAATTTTATTGGATTAAAAATGTGAATGAATTCAATTTTTTAAGCGTAAACATTCTAATGTTCTTTAGAAGGTCAATTAACAGCCTTTTGATGGAAAACCTCTTTTAAATCCACTTTTTGACAATTTTATGTGTTATATTTGATAAAATAAAATTCTTATTTATAATCGGGACATCAAAATTTACTTTTTCTAAATTTTTGTTATTTTTCCGAAAAAGTTCATTTTTTATGAATAGTGAAAAATGTTGTATTTTAATTCAAAACCACTTTTTAATATAATTTATTTATATGATTAGATTATATTTTGAATTGTTTTTAAAGTAAAATTATAATATATTTTTACCATTTAATCAAATAGTGGTCATTGGAATTAATTTCACTTTGAAATTGGACTTAAACTAGTGTCAATCTTTTACGAGATATTGTTTCTTAAAAACACACTATTTGTTTTGACAGCGGGAATTAATTATTAAATTAATTAATGAAACTCATATGTTTTGAATTTTGTAAAATATACATCATTTTTGAGTTCGGAATATCAAATATAGCTTAGGGTGAATTTTTGGTATTTTTCTGAAAAACTTCAATTTTTGATGAATAGTGAAACCACTAAGTGGTAGTTAAAGAAACTGATTTTTCGTTTAAGTGAAACTTTGCCACCTATGTGTTTTGAATTTCAAAAATCCGACATACATGGTTGTCATTAGGAAGTAAAATGTTTTTCAATGGGATTAAAATATTTTTTTTGGTGAATAGTAACTTTTATGTTCTTAATCACGATTAGAGGTAATTAGTGTAATTTAATGTAAAAAAAATGTTTTAATAATGTGAAATGACCTAGACACATGTCCTACCCTCATTGTATGTGTCATGGACGACCAAGAAAATCCATGGGTCAACTTGGGAACCCCATGGAGCCACATTGGTTGGAAAATTACATAAATAACTTTTTATTTAAAGTTAAAATAAAAATGTCACAAACAAGAGTTGTTTAACTAAAACAATTTTTACATGGGGTTATACAAGTCATTTTTTTACTATAAATAGTCATTGGAAATATAAAAAGATTTCCTAAATCTTAGTATTTTTTTTATAATTTTTAGACATTAAATAAATAAAATTATTTATGACATCATGATGATGCAGCGATTACCTCATTATTTAACGATTTAAATAAAATTGAATGTTAATGTAGATTCTAAGACCTACACATGTCCAAAACCTATTGTATGGGAAACTTTAGAACCCTTATCACCTTATCCTCGAAACACATCAATGTGGGACCATTAAAATCCGAAACTCATTCTAAAAATAAAGTAACATTTCCTTACTTTCCAAGAGTGCCCCGCCCCTCCTCTTATAAAAGGCCCCCACCTCTACCTCTTTACCCACACTTACAAAGCCTTTGGCTTAGCCAAACCCCGCCCATTTTGTCTCTCCACATCCCTATATAACTCATAGTAGCCTCACTTTGGGCAGAAGTCTTCCCAAGGAAGCCTTTGAGCTCAAACCAAAGGGAGTTACCCGATTTTAAGGTAATGTCTTCACTTGTGTTCTTTTGTTTTATTTTGCTTCTCCAACGCCCTAAATTTTTTTTATTCATTTATTTTGTAACAACTCCAGTATATTCAATATACTAGGATGTTTTTATAAGAATAATTTGAGCTACACTTACACAAACCTACATCAAATGGTTAAAGAACATACTGTTTCTGTGGATGGTGAATTTCAACCTCACGAAACGATGATTGTTCAACACTCATATAACACCTTAAAATGTGGCCATTAATATGTCACTATATTTATATATGATATATAAAATGTTTATGTTTTACTTAATCTTCTGTATTTTTCTTTTGTGTCATACCTTTATGGTTTCCATTGTGGGTAAACACGATAATTTCATTTTAGGAAGTGCGGACTACCGCCCCCTCAAAGTGATTTGATTCGTTAATTCCATATGTGGGATGTATAAAGGATGTATTTAAAGTTATTATATATGATGTATTTTACATATAAATTATGAGTATAATTCTGGAATTAAAATATACATACCTCTCATTTAGTTTTAATTTCATTAATATGACATAGAAATGAAAGTAGCGTTCATGCGTACGTACGGCTTACTGTCTCCATGAACTGTGCATTTCATTTCTTACCTCTAAATGATTATGTAATATTATAAATACATGTATATTCTGGATATATATGATATATATGATATCCAAATCATGAATATAATTCTGGATATAATGAACCTTTGACCACACGAACAACATGTAATTGTAAGAAGTCCACGTTCGACATAAGAACCAAATATCGACAAAACAAACATTATTAACTTAAATGATTACATAATGTTTATAACATGGAAATAAGTGATATAAAAGGAATAATGAAATTAAAAAAGGTTATTAAGAAAGTATAAATTAACTCAAGTTTATTATTCATGACGTTAAAGAATGATCGAGTCAAGTTGGACCCGAGGTAAGGGATCCTACTCCTCTTTTTCTTTTTAAGTACACTCTTTTATGTCATTCCTTTTAAGCTCATATTTCTTGTGATTGGGATGTTATTTTATATTAATATTACTTTAATTTTTATGTTCATATTATGAGAGACCCTATTCTCTCTCATCAATCCATTTTGGAAGTTTTTAGTGGCGCCGTTAGGCTGCCGAATTTTCGTAAGAGATCTATCCTCTCTCTTTCTTTTCAAGTACTATCCTTTATGTCACTTATTTTTACCTCCTCTTTGTTATGATGGGGGATGTTATTTTATATTACTCTTTCTGTACATTTTATTTTAATATTATGAGAGACCCTATTTTATCTCATCAATCCATTTTTGGAAGTTTTAAGTGGCACCGTTAGGCTGCCGAGTTTTCGTAAGGGATTTTTCATCTCACTTTTAGTCCTTTGTGATTTATGCTATATTTTCCACCATTTCCTTTGAGTGGTGTATGTACATACCACTATTATACTCTTTGTGTAATATAATTTCATTTATGGGTATTTACATATTCATTGTATGACCCTTCTTCAATGGGGTGTATGTTTCGAACGTTACCCAAGTCGGTAAGGGAACCTTTCACCCTCTTTTAAAAGACTAATTTTTTTATGTATTTTAATTCACATAATATTATGTTGGGATATATTCTTCTATATCCTTATTGATGTAAATTTTATGTCCAAGTGATGAGATACCCTTTTTATCTCCTATCAACCCTTTTTCTGAATTTTGAAGTGACGCCGTTAGGCTGTCGAATTTTTGCAGGGGAACTTCTTAACCCAATTTTGATTCTTTGGGATAAACTTGTACTACTTGAATATGCCATTATATGATTATGTTTTAATGTCCTATGATTTTTTTACACGTAATACCCACTTATATTTCATGTATTCATTTGTCACACATAATTATATAATTGATTTATCCTTAATCCAAGGATACCGTCTTTGTATGGGACTTCGTCTCAATCTCCTTTCATTGAGGCATATTTTGTTTTATACACAACATTTATATATACGGTGTATAAACCCATTTGACTTTTATGTTTAACCAAAAGGAATATTTTTTATATGAAGTGTTTTACTAAACGACAAAATGGAATGTTTTTGTCGTACGTATGTGGCGACAACGACTTCTCCGACGCCGTGGCCATTATTTAAGTTTTCGGCTTCCTCTAGAAGCCATACCTTATTTTTAAAAGAAAAATAAATACCATGTTTTACATTTATTTTATTTTGGTATTGAAAATGGTTTTCATAATGATTTTATATCAATGTATTGTATTGATATCTTGTTATTGAAAGGTGGAAATGTTATGTTTCCTTTATGCATGTTTTATGTGATAAGATTATTTTATGGATCTTGGGAATTGTTATGAATACGGGTTGTTCCGTGATAAACTAAGGGTGGGTGAGCCCGATATAGCTCTCCAATGCATTGGGTAATGCAAAGAAGTGAAACGTTAAGGTTTCTCCAAAGAGATTTAGGGAATATATTGTGGTGGGTATTCCAAACGTAACCAAGAGGGTTACTCCCTATGTAAGAATGTTATGAATGCCTCAAGTTACCTTTTATGTCTTATGATTTCTATGATTTATTCATGATTTGATGATGTATGTTAAAGTGCCTATGTTTTATGGGTAAAGTAGGATTTCATTCGTATGTATATATAAACTCATGTTTCCTTTCCATATTTTTATAACCCTTACTGAGCTTTTTATGCTCATCCCATGTTTTTTTGAAATGTTTTTCACAGGTCAAGGGAAAGGTAAATGATGTGATGATATTGTCAAGGAAGTTTCAAGAAAGAATCCATGTTTTATTTTAAATATGTTTCCGTTGATGCGAAAAATGAATACTATCTTTCTGTAACCACTTTGTTTAAATGTGGAATATAATGAAAGTTTTATGATCTAATTCTCTAAAACTCTAAACCTGAAAAGATCCTAAATGTGTAATCTTGTAATAACTCAAGATTAAGTAAGGTTTAAGGCTGGGGACTTAGAGCTGACCTCTTCTTTTCTTTATTTCCCATGAAGATGTCGGATCTAGCGAATTCCTTCTCTACTTTGAGGGAACATAACACTATTTCATCATATGATGAACATGTCTGAGAATCCAATTCCCTTCAAATACTTGGATTAAAACCTTCAAATAAATTATCAATCATGGTTTTTTAATTATATCTGTAATCTGTAGTATATCTAGCTAATCTTGTAAAGGTTTCCTAAAACACCACAATACTCTATTCCTGCTTCTTCTTTAAGCTAAGGAATACTCTATTCATTTCACTCTATTGACCATGAGGGAAATATTTTTCAAAGAATTTTTCTTTAATGGTTCTCCATTCTATGTGTTCTATCTTATCTTCCTCCCAAGTATTATGGATCAATGACCACCATTGATCAACATTTCCATTGAGTAAATATATTTCCAGTAATACCTTCTAATTTTCATTTCATCCTAATGCTTGAAATATATTTTCAATGGAATTCTTCCATTGATCACCTACCACTAGATTAAGAGTTACACTAAAATATTGGGGATTCTCCTACATGAAAGTATCAAAAATAGGTGTATCAAGGTTATTCGTCATAGTCTAAGTAAGCTCCCCTTTTATATTCATGATCTGATCACCTGCAACACCAACTAGGTTCGTTTTCTCATTGGATAAATATATATATTATTTGCGGGTATTGATTCCCTTCCATCCGTTATGCACCATTACTAAATAATGGCACAGATTGAGTTATCCCATAATCATCAAGATTATTGAGCCACAAAATAAAAATTTATCTAATGGTAATTTTTTTAAATACTATAAGATATTATCATATTTCTCACATTGATTTTGTTTACTTTAAAATCTAATTCACAAGGATTCTACTAAACTTACTTTGATACCAACTATAACAACTGTCTCCCCAGTATCCTAGAGGTGGCACCACACATAATTACATTAGAATAGATAAAATATTCAAATCCCAAAAGACTAAATAGTTTAGAAGTTTTGGAAAACATGATTACATACATGATACCCATTTTATACTGGGAATTGGAAATAAAACATATTACATATCAAAATATGATAAACTACATCCTTGAACTCCTTAAAAAATTTCATCTTCAAAACCATGGGAAAAGGGAAAATACAAAAGGATAAACTTAGTTTCCTAATAAGATTTACCTTCAGTGGAATCTATCTTGAATCAATAATACATAATCCATATGGGAAGGTAAAATAACTGACTGTACATGCCATTGAATCAATAACTCTATCACAAATTGGAATCCATGGATAATATCATAGTGAAAATATCATAGATAAAAATAATTGAATTCTTAAGGAAATACTTAATTAATGAATTTCATGTTTCCTAGGAATATAATATCTTTACCTTCAATACCTTCCCCAAGATAGTTTAATATTTATGGGTAAAACCATCTGATTATCGAATTTATTTGTCTCATGAGACTACCTATGCGTCGATAAGATTTTCTATATATGGTCCCCACCAATTCTGGCATGTAAAATTCATTAATTATACATAGAATAATCGATTTAATTTATGAACAATTATTAATTATAAAAAATATTTATATTGAGTAAAATATTAATATTTGACATTATTTACCAAGATAATCAAATAACTTTCAAGGTAAAAACCGTATATAAAATGAAATTCGTCATAGGAAATAATCATATCCATGATAAAAGAAATAATGATATTTAAGGGAAATGAAATTTTCAATTAATAATGATTATAAATAAAAAAAGGGAATTATATACACTAAATAATATAAATTATGTGCATAATATTAAAATACACTACAATGGTGTGAAATTGAGATTAAGTCCCTTAAAAAGATCATATCGTTAATCAAATGTGTCAATTATGTGTATTCACTATAAATCTACATAAAAAGTGATAATACAACATGAGATAATCAAAATTAATTTCACACATATCCATAGAATTAAATAACCAATTAAATATAATTTTATCCTAATGAATGAAAATTGAAATAAGAAATCACTTACCACTTGTAATCACTCAAATCATATGCCCCATAAAAGTAATATTTGTCAAATAAAACATTGAATACCATGAAGATAATGAGATTAATGATTTTATATAAAAAAGGGAAGTATACACACTACACAAAATAATTTATTTGTGATTAATGAATATATCTCATAGAATTGAAAGTGTGATTAGAAACCCTTACCATATGCTTCTCTTTAGTGTAGCGTTATTTAGCCTCCTCTTGAATATCACATTCTTAAAAGACATATTAAGGGCCTCATAATTCATCTTTTGGTGAGGAAATAATATATTTTACATTGGTAGAGTGGGTATTAGAGTGTTTGCTAGTGATTTGATGAGCTTCAAGGATTTTTAGGATAAATGGGTTGGTGAGGGGTAGTATTTATATTTGAGGAGGGGTGGTTTTAAGTGATTAAATAATGATTATTTTAAAAGTCAATCCAACCACATTGAGGTGGAATTAACTTACATGAAATTTGATGATAATTAATTCTTTAATGGTTGGTTATGGTTGATAAATAACTTGAAAACCCATTTCAAGTTTCATTATTTAGGTATTTTAAGCTTTTACCTTTTAACTTTAACACGTTTCATATTAAACCTATACCGTGGTAAATATTTTATTATCATGGTATATATTTTATGCATAAAAATTAAAATAAACATAAAAACTAATTTGGAAAATATTATTCCCAATAAAAAATCAATTTTACCAAATTCAACTCATATAATTGAAAAAATTATATTTACAATTAATCCCCCAGATGCAACGGGAATGCGGGTTTTTAAAGTAAAAAAGATCAAATGTTTGAAATGTTTTAATATCCAATTAAAATGTTGAATTGATTCCAATGACCTAAATTGGATTTATTGATGAATTATTTAACTAATTAAACTTCAAAACCAATTTTAAATATGATTTTAATATATAAATAAATTATATGAAAAATCTGTTTTTAATTAAAATTCAATATTTTTCACTATACATGAAGAAATGAAACTTATCTGAAAAATAAAAAACATCCACCCTAAGATAATTTTGATATTAAAAATTGAAAAATGAATTATATTCTATCAAATAAAATTTATAAAAGTGTCAAAATTTAGTTCTAAACAGGTACGCCTTTAAAAGGATGCAAAATTTCTTTTTAGAAAAATATAACCTTTTATGCTTAATATTAGATCTATTCTTATATTAATACTATAAAAATTGTTCAATAAATTTCAAAAAACATGATTTGATATAAAAAATATAAATTTAATTAATATATTTCACTAATTTTGATTAATTTAATTTATTATGATAAAATTACATTGTGGGTAAAAAAATAGTTTCTTAATAAAAACACATCCTTTATATTCAATTAGTTTTTATTTTTCATTTCGAATTAATTGGTAAGAAATGAATTCATTTGATAAACATGTGTAAACTATATTTTCATAATTTAGTTAATCCTATTAACCTTTCCAACTTAATGGCTACTTTATAACGTTTGTGTTAAAATAATAATATTTAATAGTATATCATGGTTCATTTAAACACTATGTTGTGTGGAATGTATGCTATTGAAGAAATTTATTTTATTTAATTAGAAAAATTCTATAAAATCATAGGGTTTTATACCTTTCCTGTAATAATATTCTATATGTTGAAAATGATTTTGATTTATATCTATAATCACCAACCCCTCACCTTGGTGTGATGGGTACATTGTACAATATCAAAGAAGATATTCTAAACAACAAGCAAATTAAAATATGTCACATGAGATCACATATTCACATAGCTCATGAGCTGAGCAGTGAGCTACCCATTCCACTTGATGATGTGGATATTTAAATGGTTGATCTGGCTATCGGAACTTTCATAGCATTACCATTTGATCTTGTGGAGATACATGTTAAAAATGAGGCATTTCATTCCAATTTATTTTTTATTCAAAAACATTAATAATTAATGAAAAAAGGTATGAACCAATAAATGTTATTGCTAATGGATAATGAGAATGGGATGAAACATAAGGTCGAATCAAAATGATTTAAAATATTTAAAAATAAATGAATAATATCTTCAGAAAATACCTTTATCCTGCAAGTTCAAATTCCTTATTTATTAACATTAATGGTTCATGTAGATACAATGTTAAAAAGTGTTTAAATGACCATAATTTATTTCAATGAACAAATGGATGGAGAGACCATTATAGAATATCTTATTATTAATAATGTAAATGAACTCCTCAAGCATGAATGACTATGAGTCTCATATGTAAATATGCACATGGGGCATGTTTTCATAAATTGTTTGTCCAATAGCTAATATACTATATTAATCATGAAACAAATACTATTCATATTTTTCACAAGAGTATATATGAATACTATTAGTATGGAAACCCCTGTGAATATAAATTTGGAATTAGTAGTCCTCACATCACTTATAAACAACAATTATATTTATAACCAAAGGAATATGATGTAACAGTATAAAAATTGGCCAAATTTTTTGAAATCAAACTTAAAAACAATAAATTCTTCTTAATACCCACAATTCAAGTAGGAAAACTCTACAGTATAATCATATAAAATATATTTTCATTCTTTTCATTACTTATTCCTTTTTATTTCTTAAGAAAAATTTGTTATTCATAGTAATTAGTTTGAAAACTCTAATGATTTATTTCATGGATTCAATGCATGGATACCCAAAAAAATGACTACACATTATGAAATTTATCAATTTTTAATACACTTCATGAAAAGTTTTACAAATAAACATCATGTTATAAATTATATATGTATTTTTAATGAAAATTATATAATGATTGGGTGGTGTTCATATATCATCAAAATCATGGAATACGGAAAGTCCATGAGAATAAGAAGCCTATCAACATCTGCAACTGGATAAGTATTAGTGTGTATATAATAATAATTTTCTATAATATATATATATATATATATAATTACTTATTTTTCTCAATGTTTTTGTAGTTCCCAAAATAAACTAATGTAAAATATTGTTGTTATTATGTTTGAATATTTATGAAAGATATCATATTCCATCAATAAAATATCATTCCTAATGTGGCATTTCCTATGATAATTAGAATTTCATTTAAAATATTTATTAATACTTTATTTTTTTTATATCTTTCTAGTAATACCAGGACTTTCGATAGTCCCCATATTCAAAATATAAAATATATTTTTTTTATAAATGAATGAGTAGAATACATAGTGTTAGATTGTATAATACAACATCAAGAGATGATTTCCTACTACTTATGTAGTTAATTTTATCATCTTTTTATATTCTATTTCATAGTTAATTTCCTTATAATTTTTATTTGATACTTATTTCATAATTTTTCAAAGAGATCATGACCAAATGACTTTATCTATAAATTTTTATACAATAACTTTTTCATCTATCTAGAAAAAAAAATTACCAAAGGAATAAAATTATAGATGAACTATTAAACAAAGATGATGTAATCATGTATTATAATCATGAACACAATAAGGATTATGAAATCATGATGATGCACTTTTTTAATTCTATAATTCATCCAACATTCTGGGTTATCAACAACAATATTGTTAGATAAACTCGAATGTTTAATTTATTGAAAAATAAAAATAAAAGGTGTGGTGTGTTGGAATCATCCACACCTCAATAAGATACACGATATGTATAATTTGACTCAAAGGTTATGTTTTTAGTTGAAAATTTACATTTTAGTTCAAAACTCACAAAAAATGATCAAAATTTAGAATACACATCCATTTTTTTGATAAATTAGAAAAAAAGTAAGTCATTTTTAATATGTATGAATCTCCTACACCTCAATCTGATACACAGTGTTCCTGGAATGAATCAATGTGTATGTTATTAGTTTAAAATCAAAATTTCATTTAAAAACATGTTTTACTTAGTTAAAACCAAGAAAAACACTTGAATTGTCTTTATAAATTAGAAAAATGATTCATAAGTCATTTTTGATGTGTAGGAACCAGCCTCACATTAAACCGACACATGATGTTACCATAAAGACTTAAAGTGCATATTTTCAGTTTAAATTAACATTCTAGTAAAAAACACACATGTCAAACTCAAAACTAAGAAATGAGTTCATATTTTCTTGATACATTAGGAATAAAATCCTTAAGTAATTTTAAATATTTAGGAATAAACTGTTCATTAATCAAATTCATGGTGTGAATGGTATGACTCCACGTGTGTATTTTTATTTAGAATTAAAATTTTATGTCAAAACGCACATCACATATTCAAAACCAAGAAGAAAAATACATATTTTTTGGGGACATTAGAACAGTGATCCATAAGTAATATTTGATGTATAGGAATCAACTACAAGTCAATACAACCCATAGTGTGATTTGTATGAATCAAAGCATCTATTATCAGTTTAAAATTTACATTTTAGTTCAAAACGCGGGTCACTCCCTGAAAACCAATAAAAAATTCTTAGATTGTCTTAAAAAATTAAGGATGATATTCATAAGATATTTTATTTGTAGGAAGTAGTCTAACATAAAACCAACACATCATCTGACCGATATGACTCAAAGTGCGTGTTTTCATTTTAAATTTATGTTTTAGTAAAAAAGGCTCATGACATACTCAAAACAAATAAAAAACATTCATATTGTCTTAATACTTCAGGATAATGATCCTTAAGTCATTTGTGATGTGTAGAAATCAAATCCATGTCAACCTAACACACTGTATGATAAGTATGACTCTAAGTGTGTCTTTTTAATAAAAATTGAAATTTTAGTTGAAAACATATGTGACATACCCAAGATCCTCTTTACAACCAAATAAACAATTTCAAACTAACCCACTAGAAATCATCTTTAAGAAATCATAAAAATTGTAGTATACATGCTCAGAGAACAAAATACCCCATTAAATTCTGAGAGATCTAACACAATGAAAACATATTGAGATCCTCACCATATGAATCCAATTGGGTTTTCACTATTGAATTTTCCCTTGTTCTTCTATTTACCAAAATACATTCATTATTTATAATAGTGTTTACCTAAAACTCAATTTCATTTGATAAATAAACGTTAATTTCATTATTAAATACCCCATTTTCAAAAAACTAGAAAACATTTATACACGTATTTAATAAATATCTCCCACGTAACATTAGAATAAAAACCATTTCTAATGTGTGAAAATAATTAAAAACACATTCATACAAAACCTATTTATATAAAATAGTTTCTATTTATTTTAAAACAAAATATTGGTATATTAATACATTAAGTAACCCAATTGCGAGGCATATTCTATAAAAAATAATAAATAGTTAACAAGCCATAAAAAGTAACAAACACATTTGAATGAAATTAATTAATTACTTCTCCCCTAGTAAGGCACTATAAAAAATTTTATTAATTTATTAGCTACTTATAATAAATTAAAATAATTCACATATAACATTCATGAAATATAATAAAATGAACAATTTATATTGATACATAAAAAAGGTGATTTATAAGAGAATAATTAATTTTGTTCCCAGCGATGATTCATGGAACTTCACAGTCCACTTTATATTGTGGTCTATATATTTAATTAACAATTTTACATACCTTTAGTTTCTAATGAATAACCATATATCCCCATGTTACATGATCATCTTCAATCTAGAAGTTGTTCAAGAATTTTTAGGGGTTACTTCTAAAGAATCAATAATTTTATATCCTATCAACAAAATATATGAAAACCCACCAAAAC
The DNA here is from genome assembly GCA_963277665.1 of Viscum album. NCBI lineage: Eukaryota > Viridiplantae > Streptophyta > Magnoliopsida > Santalales > Viscaceae > Viscum > Viscum album. The sequence goes on along the minus strand of OY728134.1, from coordinate 1,039,073,009 downwards.
ATTACAATAATACCACATGTAACATATATAATATAGAGATTCAGGAGTTGTACTGGGATCAATGAAATCCTTCATCAGAAACAATTTATTTATATAGTGTAAAGACACAACCACATAAGAAAAATATCAATAAAAGTAATATTGAAACACATATGTTCATATTTTATTAAAATATAATGATATTAAAATATATTTGATAAAAATTAATTCTAATACATATATATTTCATATTAATAGATAAAATAAACATATCTATTTATCACATAAACTATTTCATATTCCATCGTTATCACAACACACCATAATGATTTATTCATTATATTGACTCTATTATGAGTGATATTAACCATGATCCAAACTTATGAAAATATAATTTAAAAAATATCTATCAGCATTACATCTAAATAATTTTATACTCTTATCATTTATCTCAATAATATATCTACTACTCACTATTTATAACATAATATTTTTATTTTTATTAATATACCATTCTAATTTAATATTCATTTCAATGCTATAATTCTAAAAAATATTAGTATTTTTTATTAATTCTAATATTTAAATAGTTTTATAAAAAAAATAAAAGTATTTTTTAATTAATTATTTATTAAAAATATATAATAATAATTTAATATATCATGGTTCTACCATGTTCCAGGTACATAACTACCATATTCGAAATGGATTCTTTAGGAAGCACCCTTTATTATCACCTTAAACCATGTACCCAATGAGACTCTACAACGTACATGGTGACATATTCATAATTTAAAAATGTGTGAAACAACCTTTAAAAATTAACCATTCTATTAAACAATCAATGAAACCTTAAATATTCTATTAAAACATACTCATTTATATCCTCGATCATCAAAATTCATGTCCAAATCTCATTGTTATGAACAACCTATAGAGAACCCAACCCATGTTTCCTGATTCAAGTGACTAAATAAAATTGGAATAATTAAAGTAATTTGAATACCAAAGGACCAAATAGTTTAGTGGTTTTGTAAAACCATATAGAAACATAAGTTTAACATTACAAATTCGAAAGAAAAAACAATGTAGAGATTCCACTGGAAACATCCACAACTTTTAGATTATCCATACAATTCATTCTTAATATTTATCTTCACATCCTAGAAAAAAATAAAACATAATAAAGGGGTCAGCTCAGATTCTCAGTAATGGTATGTAATATAGTAAAATCATAAATATAAGGCACAATGAATAACTCAATGTACACATGCCATTAAAACATAATCTTGATCATATAATGGTAGGAATAAAAGATGATTAAATAATTCCATAATAAAACATAAACATGGATATTATAAGAGTAAAATAACCACATGGTATATAAATTACTAGTTTCATTATAATGGAATGCATAATTCCAATCATCATAAACATACAATAAAGTCCTCATCCAAGACACCACTCATAATGGGTAATAACCTAGTCTGGTTTGTCTCATGATACCTACTAATGAATTGAGGGGCTACAGCTAGCCCAACACTCATAGAATAGGTCCAATGAATTCCTCATATGAATGTGGATAAACATAAGAAACATATACATATGAAATATAAATTACTTTCACCACTCTATTAAAATAATAAATATCCATTCTAAGATGTAAGCTAAATGATATCAAGATAGCACATCTATAGTCAAAATGATCATAAACCATTTAATATAATATTGTGTATGATAAATATAAGGGATAAACTAGATGAAAATAAATTTTAATAGTGGTGTTGAAATTTATGAAAATAATCAAATAAAATCATAAAGGAATTCTTGTGATATATACCCTTTTATCTTTCCAAAAAAAGTGTTCTTTTAGAAAAAATCATTTTTATTTGTCATGATTGGTTGTATAAAACTAGAAATAAGATATTATAATTTTTCATTAAATATTAAGTGATTTTAGAAAAATAATGGTGTCTTAAAATAATTAATGTATTGTACTTAAAAATTTGTATTAAATTGAGATGTTCCATTTAGTCGGGCATGCACATAAAGAAGAATTGAGTAGGGAACCATGGAAAACAATTATTATCCAATCAAATATTAATGAAATTAACTAGATAAATAAATTAGAAACATATAAATATATATAATTTAAAATAATTATAAGAAAATATTAAGTAATAACATTTGTTTATAGATGAAGAAAGCATAACATAAATGAAACTGGAGGTTCTGGGAGAAAAATCGTACCTTATGTCCGAATGTGTTATATACTTGAACTTAATTTCATGTTTAATAAAATTAAATACATTAATTAATTAATTTATAACGTTATATATATTAATTTAATTCATTATAGTTTTAATATGTTCATTTATTTTCTTATTGTTGAGTTATAGAGTTTAATTTCATTGTTCAGGAGCATTAGATTTCTTTGTTTTCATGATAGGTTTTCTTGTTTATAAGTAACGAAGTTCATATAAAATGGGCATAATTAAACATAATTTGAATTATATGTTATTAATGAACATAATTAGGTGTATATCGTTTTATATAATGTTTAATTCTCACATATGTAGATTAATCATTATATAACATGTTATGGAAATTGGGTTAGATTAATTTATGCGGTTTTAGATCACAACAAACATGTTTTGTTTTATCATTTAGTATTATAAAAAATTGTTAATTAAATATATTAAATATCATTGTAATATAAATTTTATAGTCTATCTCAACCATTAATTTGTTTTTCAGGAATAACATTAAGAGCGGTGAAAGTAATTGAAAACTTTTCATCCTTGAAGGTGAAGAAACAACACATCATGGAAAATGATTCCATTTTTACAATAAAAGGTAGAGTAGAATGGGATTTATGATGGATTATTCCATTAGCATAATAAAATTCCACTATATGTAAATTATTGTTTTTATCAAGCCATTTGGGTTAGGGTTGGTGATGGAATTATAATATAATAAAATAATTTGAAAAGAAATTAATCAAAAAACAATGTTGATTTTAGCTCTTGAATACTTCTATTTGAGAACCTCATTATGGGGATTTGTTTTGTCCTTTTAATGTGTCTAAGAAATTTTATAAATGTGGAAGGGTTTTGGGAAGAGTATTTTTCATAAATTTGACAATTCTTAAATTTTTATGGTTTGAGGAGAAGAGGTCGTATGGTGTGGTATTTATAGTGGAGGATAGTGGTGATTTTTGAATATTTTATTCATTTGCATATTATTTTGGCTCAAGACTATGAATAGTTTGATCATTAATATATAATAAATTAAAATAATGAAGGATAGTTGGATATTATGTTCTTACATCATCCATACATCCCATATGACTCAATAAATCATTTATTTAACATTTATTCTAAATTATCATATTTTACTATTCACCAAAAACTCAGGTATTTTAGAAAAATACAAAAAACTAACCCTAACCATTTATGGGTATTTAGAATTAAAAAATTAACTCCATTTAATAAGAATAATTCAATAAATATTAGATCATTAATTTTTAATTAAAAGTAGCATTTAATCAAAAAATACTAAATTTAAATTAATAATTGCTTTTATAACTATTTCAAAAATTAACTATGATCTCATAATGTTATCCTAAAATCATAAGTAACAAAAACTTTAATATATTAATATATTTTATGGAAATAAATTTTCTTATAAATCATTTTATTAAATATAACATTGTAATTAAAAATTTATGACCTACAAAAATACAGACACTTAATTAATAATTTTTAACATATTCATTTAATTATATTATAATATAATTATATAATATATTCATTTTTAATATATGTAAATTATATTTACACATTCATGGTTGAGGTTACTATTTATTTGGCTAGTTTACTATTCATAATTATCATATTAATATTCCTAAGGTCATGTTATAATAACATTGGTATAGGTTCCCTAACTTCTAGAAGTACCTCTTATTTCATTCATTATTCATTTATAAAGTTTATATTGTTTTATATAATTGATTTTATGTGATATATACTATATGAAATAAATATAAGAATAGAAATATTATTGATATAATTATTAGTCGTTAAATTCTCCCCTCCTAAAAAAATTATTTCCTCATAATTTCCTGAATGTCACTTCATAAAAAAGATTCGGGTAGTTCATCATCATATGTTTCATGGACCCCACACCCCTATTCAAATTTAGGATTTTACCAATGTACCTTTACCATCTGAGTAATCCAATTTTTCAACACGTGTTCTTTAATTTCTAGAATCTGAATAGTCTCATAGCAATAAGATAAACCATGTTATAATTATATTCATTTACATGTGAGTAAATGTGTTTGGTCCAAGCTATACATATATAACAAGGATATGAGGAACACATTGTGTTCTTTAGAAAGTCTAGGTGGAACTACCAAATTATAATACACAACTCCATTTGTGTCATAAATTTCAAAAGGTCCAATGTACTCAAGGGATAGGTTCCCTTTCTTCCTAAATCTTATAACACACTTCGATGGAGATACAATAAAGAAAACATGATCTCCCATATAAAATTAAAAAAAAATATTTGATTATCATCATAGATCATCTTCTTACATTGAGATTATTTGATATGGGTTTGAATAATAATTAACACTGTTGTTGTTTTCTCAAGAAGCTCGAGGCCCACAAGATTCCTTTCACCAACTTTATCCCAACAAGTGGGTGTACAACATATCATTCAATAAAATGCTTTGTATAGTTTAATTTGAATGCTTGAATGTAAAATATTATATTAAACAAACCCCACAAAAGGTAAATACTTTTCCAAAATACATTAAAAATAAATCCAGTATGAACTCAACATTTCATCTAATGTTTGGATCATCCTTTCTGACTACCTGTTAGATTGATGGTGATAAGCAGTACTCAAATGATGCGTATTATCCGATGATTTCTAAATAATTATTTAGAATTTTGATGTAAATCATGAATCTTGATTAGACAAAATTGATATATGTTCTTCATTAAGTCATACAAATTCACTAATATAGAGTTATGGAAGGTAGTCCAGTGGAAAATCCTCCCTTATAGTGAGGAAATGTGCAGATTTGGTATGTTAGTCAACAAATACCCATATTGAATCATTATTTCCAAGATTGTTTGTTAATACAGTGAAAAAATCCATGGTGATGTAATCTCATTTCTATGTTGGTATAGGTATAGGTTTCATGAATCCACTAGGTGTTGTCATCCGACCTTCACTTATTGAAAAAATAAATATATTGATACATAATTAGCAATTTCCTACATCTTTTTATCCCACCAGAAATGATCATTCAAATACCTATACATATTTGTGCTTCCATGGTGTATAGAGAAATTCAAACTATGAGCATCATCCAATAGCTCTAATTTCAGCTCGGGTATAGAGGGAACACAAATACTTTTCTCAAACTATAGAATTTCATCTTCTTACCTGATGTCTGTCAGCTTCCCATCATTAACACCATTAATTTTATTTTGAATATTCTCACCAACAGACTATGAAATTTTAATCCTTTCCAATAAATAATTTATGGAAAAAAATGAAAAAGAAATAATGTTTCACCTTACTTGAGAATTACCTTATCAATATTTTCTTAAACCATATACATAGGATCATTTTCAATTCTAATTTTGTTCAAAACTCAATGATCATTCCTACTAAATAGAGCTTCTACCTTATTATCCTTCCCTAAATGGTAGTGTATTGAAAATCATAATCCATTATTAGTTCAACCAATCTTCTTTGCCTCATGTTCAATTCTTTTTGTGAGAATATATATTTAAAACTATTATGATCTGTATATGTCTCAAATCGTTCACTATAGAGATAGTTCCTCTATTTCATAAAATTAATGATTATAGTTGCTATCTCAAGATCATGAGTTAGATAGTTCTTTTCTATAATTTTTAACAACATTGATGAATAGGCAACAAATCTATCATTTTGTATAAGGAAACAACTGAGTCCTTTTATTGATCCATCACTATAAATGAAAAATCCACCATTTACTGATTGTAGATTCAAGATTAGAGAATTCACTAATCTCTTCATCAATTATTCAAAATATTATTCACATTAGTTTTTCTATATGAACATATCTCATTTATGAGTAATCTTGGTTAATGGGTTACCTAATCGGGAAACGTTTTGAAAGAAGTTCTTATAATAACCTGCTAAACCATTCAAACAACATACATCGATTATGATCATTGGTGTATGACATTCCTGAACTGCCTTTTCCAGCTAAGAATACATCCTTAGATACATTATATCCATGAAAAGAAACTTTTAAAAGTTATAATTCTCTATTGATAAACTTCCAATACATCTATTTTCTTCTAAGAGTCTCCAAAACAACCTGAAAGTGGTTCTTATTGTCCTAAATGATTTTAAAATATATCAAGATATCATCAATAAATACCACGAAAAATTCATTAATATATTCTTTGAAAACAATATTCATTAGATCGATACAGACATTGGGTGAATTATTCTATCCAAATGGAATTACTATAAACTCATAATGTCAAAATATGGTTCAAAATTCTATTTTTGGAATATATTCCCTCCTTAAATGCAATTGATGATATCCATATCAAATGTCAATATTAAAAATGTATCATGGTCCAAGAAGTTCATCAAACTAGTCATCAATTTTCAGGTATGTGATAAATGTTCTTTCTTTTAATAGCATTTATTTCGTTATAACCAATGCACAACCTCATGGATCCATATTTCATCTTGACTAAGAGAACATGGGCTCACCATGTAGAACCACTAGGGAAAATAAATACTTTATAACTCAATTAATCAATATTTTTAGTTCTTCTAATTTAACATTGTTTATTCAATGACTAGGCTTTCATATAGGTCTTACACCATGAATTAAATCAATATAAAAATATTCTTACTACTCTTGAAGATGGATAGGACAATCCTTTGGAAATAAATGAACATATTTTTGCACAAGAGGTACATTTTAAACTAGTATATTTATTTACACATGCATAGATGATGTTTTATCTTCCTCCACCACAATTTAATTCAGTAGAGCGACTAGGGGTGGATCAAGATAAGAATCAGATGATGAAGTTTCTTCTCTAAAGATAAGGGATTCTACATCCACCAGACCAATAATAATTTTCTAGTTTTGAAATATATTTTCACTTCATATATTGAAAGAAAATAAATACCATGGATTATGTCAAATCCAATCATAGGTATGATGATAAGGTCTGAAACTAAATCATGATTATGTGTCATAAAGGGGAATGACTAATACATTTGTGTTTCAAGGATACTTCTGTTAGGAGTTTTGAAGGAAAATTTCTCTATTAAAAGAAAAGGGAAATGGATAATTTTCTTGAAATATTGGGAAGATATGAGAGAATGTGATCATCCATAATCAAATAAATAATTGGATATATTTGATGAAATTATAAATTTACATTCCACCACATCATTAGAAACGTCAACCTCAAATGCTGTGATAACATAAGTTGGCCTTGTCATAATAGCCTTAATTGTGGAAACATTCTTTGATGATTAGGAAAATAATTTTCATAACTCCCCATCTCATTCAAATTATAGCACAAAAAATCTCTTTTTTTTTCTTTCCCTTACAAGCATGAGCTCGGTGTAATTTTTCTCCACACATGTAACAAACAATATTACCCTTAATGAAAACATCATGGTGTTTCATCCCACAATTATCATAGGATAGAAAATCAACTCTTTCCTTCATCTCCTTTTCTTAATTTCCTTTTCTATTGTGCTCTACATCCCTCTTATTCTATTTAATTCTTTATAAGTCATATGTCATAGAGAAATATACTTTTTTGTCTTGAACACACATGATATTATATCTTATATGATGAGAAATTTTTGGATACCAATACCATTTAGAATAATTGTTTTCGATAATAAAATAATAAATCAATATTTCTCCTTGGATCATATATGTTGTCTGTGACTTGTCTTGCTAACATTTTAATGTTGGATTCATACATCAGAACTTTTTCATCCTCTTTCTTTCTAAGTCTAATGAATTGAATAGCCATATTTTATCCCTATTCTTGAGGAAATTAGTTATCAAGAAAATTTCCTTAAAGACCCTCCATTCCATATTTTAAATTTATTACTCATTATTTGTGTTTTAAATTAACAATCACTATTGATCAACATCACCTTTGAGACAATAGAATTTCATGATAACATTTTCCATTTTATTTCTTCCTAATGTAAAAAATATCTTCTCTAATGAATTATCCACTACTCCCCTATGAATAGATGTGTATTCTGATTGAATAATGGAGGTTGATGTCGCATAATTCTATCTAACATTTATCCTCCTCATTATGGAGTAGCATGCTATATATGGGTAAGGTTATTGGTCATAACATGAGTCATGTATCCTTGTATAGTTATAAGTTTCTCAACACTAGTCACAACTCCAATACCAAAATCATTATAATGAATATGAGGGAAGTACCTATATGGGATACATGTGTTGATAAAGATTCCATTCCTTCCACTTAGATCCATTTATAAATAATGACATACACTAAATTAGGTTATAAATCATAATGCTTAATTTAGAACTAAAAAACCACATAATATAAATTTAATGTTTATGTATAAATAATATCATTGTCCTAAACATGGTTTCTTTGGGTAAACATTTAATTTTAAATCCTTCATAATGGTTTATAAAGTAAATTTAAATTATCCTATGCATATACCCAAGAAGTGTCAAACAAGGTGCACAGTATGGCCTGTTTTCAGGTACTAATCATCATCAAATTTACTTTTTTATTAAGAAGGATAAACCATACAACAAATAAAAGAAACAGAGAAGACTAAGGAGGTTTAAAATGATTCAATCCATGGGCATCCCATTTAATCAAGTTTACCCCTTCTAGATTCAAAGTGGAAATGCCAAGAAAACAAACCGGATCGTGACCAAGGACTTTCATAGGAGCAAGATGATCTGCCACTTGGTTACCCTCATGCCAGGTTTGGATGATTTTAGTACCATTGGCGGGTATGCCTTTGAACATTCTAATAATATAGATAATAGACCATGGAATGGAGTAGATATCCTTCAATGAATCATGCAAGAAAATTTTAATCTGTTTCAACTTCAGCTAAAGCTAATCCCTTCTGGTGAAAAAGAGTGATACCTGTGAGCATGGCCTAGGATTCGTCCTGAAGAGAGGAGCCATGTGCTAAAATGGAGGATAAGGCAATGAGGACCGATCCCCATGAATCCCAGACAACCCACCCCCATGCAGAACTCCCATAGAGCAATACCCGTCATTATTGAGTTTAAGACTCCTGATAGGGGGAATCCATCTAACCTAGAGACCTCTATCAATACCAGCTCTCTGCTAGACAACATGAGGACTAGAAAACATCTAGCTGAAGGATTGTGCATCCCGCTAGTTGGAGAGAAGAAGAGCCAGATCAATGAGTATATATTTTGACATGATGATGAGATACTTACCCATAGACCACAACCCCTCATGCTTTATTTTATTCCTAGCTTTCCATATAGACCAAAACCTAGAAAGGAAAATCAAAGAACCTACTGTCTTTTCTGTACCTCTAGCTCCCAACCCAAGAAACCATTTTTCTAAGAAGGGAAGTTCCACCAGGCTAGGATCACGAATCTATGTAAAGTCCCCATAATAACTCCATACTGCATTTACCCATTCCCCTAGAGAAAAAGAGAAAATCCTATGTTTCTTCTTTCTAAACTGTACATCAGGAACACCAAGAAACAAGAGGGATTCAACATTTATTGATGTTTTCGTCCGTGGGAATGGTGTGGTTCCTGATTCTCCATAACAAGAAACTAAATTTTGAGGGATACACCTTGGGATACAGAACATCATTCCAAGTATCTTGAGGCTCCAACATTCCCCGTGTGCGACGAAAATCTCAAGCAGAAAAGACCCCCATTGAGGAAGGAGAAAAAACACATTGGTCTGGGTCCTGCGATAAAACAATGTGGTTAAAAGGTCCTGTTGTTCCTCATCCAACATCGCTTTAATGAAATCTGGGTGTGAACTTGCTTCCCTAAATGTGATGGTGGGAGCAGGACAACCTAGGAATCCAAGCACCTTCCCCACCCAGATGTTGTGTTAGAAGGAAATATCACCCCTCCCTATAATCCATTACTAGTGAACAATAAGTTCAGAAATTTGGAGCGACAGGTTGGGCCAAAGTAAAGATCCTCATCCCACCACCGAGGACTCATGGAAAAATAGAAAGTGCATTTTTTCCCCCAAATAATACTTTGATCCACAACTTCTCAAGCTAGTTTAGCCTGCATTCTCCTTAGGGTGTCACCTTATCAGAGGTATTACACCTAGGTACATATATTCGAGAACCACATCCACCTATAGTATCCAGACATGGATGTATTTCTAGAAATATATACATAATATTTACCTTACTAGAATTATCTAAATTTCTTCTATGATTATCCTTAAATTTATACTTAGGGTTAAGTTTCCTAAACTATGTTATCTAAATCTATTTTCTTGGGTTTCTACTAAACTCCCTTTAGTACCAACTATAGAGACCCTGAACCAAGTTTTCTAGAGCCGATGCCTTACTTAATTAAATTGGCATAATAAACAATTATTTTATATCCTAAAAGAACCTAATAGAAAAATAGTTTGGAAAATCTAGTTACAAACATAAGATTTAAATTACAATTAGTTTTTCTGAAATGTTTTCCCCAGGATTCGATGATGAATATTATAAATGATAGCATATCCATAGTCAAACGGACTATAAAACATTTTATATAAAATGTCAGATGATAAACGTAAGAGAAAAACATAAAAAAAAATAAAATTCTATAGTTTTTTTATATATATGAAAATACTGTAATAAAATCATCATGTAATTATTTAGAGAAATACCCTTTTAACTTATTAAAGAAGAGTTTTTTTAGAAAAGTAATTTGTATTTTTCATGATTGTTTGTATAAAACCGGATATGAAAAAAAAAATTTCATGAAAAAAGTATTGATTTTAGAAAAATAATTGTTTCTTATGAGATATTATTTAATGTAGATGAAAATTATCTTGAAATTGAGACACTATCATTAATCAGGAATGCGTATCAGAAAGAGCTTTGAAGGGAACCATGAAAAACATTTTTTATCCCAGAAAATATTTATGAATAATATTGATAAATGATTTTAGAACATATATATATTAAATTTATATGAAATATCATAAAATAATGAATAATTACATTGGTTTATAGAGGATTATATCCAAACCTAGATGAAAATGGAGGTTCTGGATGAAAACTCTTTTCATATATTTGAATGTGTTCTCCACTTGACCTTAATTTCAAGGATAGTAAAATTATATCAATTAATAAATTAATTAATAACCTTATATACATTTATTTGTTTCATTATAGTTTTATTGTGTTCATTTATGGCCTTATTTATGATTTAAAATGTTTAATTTTATAGTTTGACAACATCTGATTTATTGGTATTCATGATCGTTTTGCTTTCTTATAAGTAATGGTTTTCATGAAACATTGGTATAATTATCCAAAATTGTAGTTATATGTTATTAAGTGACATAATTTTTTTTAAATGATTATATATATAGTTTATTTCCCATATATGAGGATGAATCATTAGATAACATTTTAATTCTATTTGATTAGATTAATTTAAGTAGTTTTATATAACAACGAACTCATTTTGTTTCATCCTCACGTATTATGTAAATATGTTACTTTCAGAACATAAAATGTGTTCTAATATATATTTTAAAATGTTTTTAACCATTTCAAATGGATTCCTGAATATTAGTTAAGATTCTGAAAGAAAATGGAACTTTTCATCCTTGAGGCGATGAAACATCATCTCATGGAAAACAATTCCATTTTTAGAATAAACGGGAGATGGGATGGGGATCGAATATGTATTATTCAATTATAATAATAATATTCCAGTATATATATGGTAATTGAGTTATCAAGTAATTTTTAGGAATGGAGTTGAGGAGATAATAATAAAATGAAAGAACTTGAAAATAAGTTAAAAGGAAACGGAAGAGGATTTTACCTCTTGAATACTCCACTTTGAGAACCTCCTTATGGGGGTTGGTTTTAATATTTTGATGAGATTAAGATCTATTGGACAAGGGGGAGGAGATTGAGAAGAGTATTGGGTAGATATTTGAAAAGTCTCATATCAAGTAAGGTGTGGGGAGAAGATTTGGTGATGGGTTTTATTTATAGTGGAGTAGAGGGGTGTATTTTTAATATTTTATTTATTTGTTAAACATTTTACCAAATGACATTGAATTATTTGATAATTATCATAAAATATATTAAAACAATGAAGGATAATTTTAAATCCCAGACTCTAGTTATCTAGAGTCGGTGCATTATTTTAATACATTTGCATGATTACAAGGAATCAAGTCTTGAAGGACAGATCGGTTTAGAATTATTGGAAAATAGATTACATACATGAATGTTACAATACAATTCATAAAATAAAAAACAACATAAATAATCCTTTATGAACTCAATTATTCCCTTGGCATAACCCTTCATATCAATAAAAATACACTTCTTGGAATCCTGGGAAAAATAAAACATAGAAAGGGGTGAGCTCAGATTCTCAGTAAGGATAACAATACAGTAAAAACATTCATAAATAAGCATAAACATTTAAGGCAATGTATAACTAAAACAAAATCCTTTTAAACTTGAACTTAAGCATAATATGGAAAAAAATAAAATGAAGTACTTCCATTTTCTTATTCACATGGATATTCTAATAGTCGAATACTCACTTGAAATATCATTAACTACTTTCATAATGATGGAATGCATAATGCCAGACTATCATAACCACATAGTCAAGGCCTTGTTCCAAGAAAACAAATAAGAATTTTTCAAAGCCTTGTTCCAAGACACTAGTTTGTCTCATGAGACCTACCGATGCATCTAGGAGCTGTAGTGGGCTCCACCCGTCACTTTTTAAGTCCAATGCATTCCTCATATGAACAGGTTTAAACATAACATAAACATTCATATTAAAACTAGCATAAGAAATGTCAATACATTCTCCATAAACCATGAATGGTATAAAAATAACACACCCATTGTCAAACATATCACAAAACCTTCAATACAATATGGAAGTTTTGTATCATAATAAATCAACTTCAAATAAGTTTAAAAACCATTAAAGTATTTTGACATAGATGAAAATCATTTGTAAAACTCTTTGAGAGAAATATCCTTTTTTCATAAAAACATTTAAAAGTTACAGAATTTAAAAAAGAATACATTTAAATAAATTTTTGAATCAAAGTGTCCTATAACAATTTGAAACTTTTTAAAATAATTAATATTTATAAAAATTCATGTCCATATAAATAAATCCATAAATTTTTTTTGAAAACATGGACAATAATGAGAATGATTTAGAAGAATAAATATTCAAAACATTTAAAATAAGGTTTTATTAAAAATTAAATTAAAAATAATCCCTTTGAAAACTCTTTTATGAAACATGGAAATGGATAATAAATATGTCCCAGTAGATACTTATGTAAAAACAACCACAGATAATAATGAGATTATAAAATAAACCCTTAAGAATTTTGTAACTTACGAAACATACACTCCATGAAAGAACTATCATACAATGAATATTTAAATACACATAAATTAAAGTGTATTACACAAATAATACAATTATGGGAAGTACCTACACCACACAAAACTTAATAGTGGAAATATGGCATGAATCTCATGGGAATAAGGAGTGAGATGAAAACCCATTACCTTGCACTTTCCTTTAGTCGAGGGCATTTTTAACCTTATGTATGAAGACCGTAGTATGTTATTAAATTATACTAGAATCATATTAATATTTATGATATCATACACTATTCATTTATGACTTTATACTACCCATTTAAAAATAATTTCCATGTTAAATTGTCATTTTGGGTAATAATTGTTTTCTTTATCGTATGTGTTTTAACTTGTTACTCTTGATTGTATCACACAGATAATGATTGTAATAATTCCAGAATATATAACATGATTTATATATCATATATATTTAGAATATAATTATGTATAATAGATATATATGTGAAATTGAAAACACCGTTTATGGAGATGGTAGTCCGTACGTACGCATAAACGTTGTTTCCGTTTTCATAACGTATTGAACAAAACTAAGGGAATAAAATATTTGTAAGTACATATATATATATATATATATCCAATATCATTATTATTTCATATATTAAAAACATATTAATATATTTTTAAAATCATCGATGAATGGTGAATGTGGAAATGGATCGCATCGCGTCGTGGAGACGGTAAACTGTATGTACGCACGAGCGAAAATATCATTTCCTTAAAGGTGTGGAATTTGATGGTATATTAATTTTACAGAGACATTATTATGTTATTTTAATTATTTATATACATATTACTCATCATTATATCCATCCAAATAACATAGTGTTGAATAAAAAATTACACCACGGCGTGGAGACGGTAAGTCGTACGTACGCACGCATGGTGATATTATCATTCATAAGATGGATAGAATAATAAATATAGTTGTTAAATATTTATAATAACATCACAGTATATAGAATATACTTAAGTTATTATTTAATAATGGAAAGAACAAATAAAGAAGAAGTGGAAGTAGAAAGGAACTTGAAAGAGGGTGGTGAAAACATTATCTCTTCTTTGGGTTCTTCTTTTTGATTTGATCAAAAGGGCTCCATAGGTTGGCTTTATGATCAAAATAAGGACTCTAAATTGAAGTGAGAGAAGTTGAGAGAATATTTTGGAAGGTTTTGGCTGAGTAAAAAGGCTTTGAAGGTGTGAATTAGTGATAAGGGGGAGTGCCCTTTTTTAAGAGTGGTGAGGGGCACCTTAGGAAAATCTAGAAATATTATTTTATAATAAATTCATATTCTGTTTATAATGGCTCTAAAGTGGATTATTTAAAAGTTAAGTTGGGGATAGGTCGAAAAAAACTCAACCAATAGGTTTTATACATGTTTGGGTCACTATATTAACTTTATCGTTTTTATTTAACTCTTAGTTAAATAGTTTTACATTTACAATGCATCTTTGTATTTTTATATTATATAGTCAATAAACATACTATAAACTTCCAAGAGTCCCCCAAGTGGTCAATTAATAATACACCTATCATTATATAAGTCTTTTTTCTGAAACATAGATTTTTATGAATATATTATCAATTAAAAATATAATATTTGTTTTAAAAACTAATTTTTGTCAATTTTTGACACTATTTAATAATTGATATTTGTTAAAGTATTAAAAACTTTATTAATTCCAAAAAAAATTCATTTAAGCAATCCTAACATGTCATATTAACCAATAGAATTCGTGTATGGCATAAAAACTTTCAGATTATATTTATTTTAACATTTATAATACCAATTATTTGATTCTTTCATTTATAAGGAAAATACTACGTCATTATTGTGTCACAAATAAATTTAATTATTCAATGTCTAAAATGATAAATAAAATACCATTATATAGGAAATAGTTTTATATTTATAATGAATATTTATATTCAAAAATATAACATATATAACCCTATATAAAATGTTTTTGTCTAAAATATATATGCTCATGCCATTTTTGTATTTATTTTAACTTAATTAATATTAAGTATCATTATCACTTACAAGTGGATACATGGGGTCCCCAAATCGACCCAAAAATGACCATGGTTGGACATGTATCAAAAAATAGGGTCAGGACATGTTTTAAGGTAAATTATTATTATTATAATAATATTTTTTACCCTTATTTACCGGATTTTCCTTTAATCGCGGTGAATCAAAATATTTACCAAAGTAATTATTCAAAATGTCTAAATAGAAAAGTTACCTATTTACACAATTTGGACCTCTTGATTATAAATATGGCATCCATTTCTCTAAATTCAAAACACAGAAGTGGAAGAAATTAATTTAAAATTAATTCCCACTGTCAAAACAAAAAGCGCGTTTTTAATAAATAATAATAATCAAAAGACTGGCACTTGCTTATGTACAGTTTAAATGTGAAATTATGTCCAATGATGAAAATTGGATTAAATGGTAAAAATATAATCTAATTATACTCTAAAAGAACTCAAATTCTTAATTTATCACTATTAATTATTTCGATTAAAAAATTTGTTTTTAAGTAAAATTTTGTAATTTTCACTATTCATCAAAATATGAATGATATCCGAAAAGTACCAAAAATTCACCTTTAGATAATTTCTATATTAAAAATCCAAAAATGAAGTCCATTTTGAAAGATAAAATGTATAAAATTTTAAAAAGTGGATATTACTATTCATAATGGCTAGTTTGATTTGTTGTGGTGTGTTAGAACTCGAATTTGCGTACAACACACACTACTGTATTATTCAAAGAGAATCGTAGTGTGGAAGCTTGGGGTGTTACATTTTCCCCTCCTTCAATAAATTGCGTCCTCACAATTTGAAATTATTTTTCAAAAATAAAAGGTTGAAAATAGAAAATACCTTTTGGAAAACCCACATCAGAAATTAGGTTAATAAAATTTAGTCTTAATAAGAGGAAAAGGGAAATGAAAGGGTCGCCACCAAATTATGATCTTGATTAGGAGAACATTGGTGGAAATTAGAAACAAATAATTGGAGGAAAAATATAAATATTTACTGGTAGTGATTGAGGTCATCAATCACAAATAAGTGTAAAATTTAGGGCCTTAATTAAATTCATCAATTTATGATGATTTAAAATACCATTGGTTCAACAAAACATATGGTATTTGGATAACAAATTTTTGGTTTTAAGATACCTTCACTAAAGTATATGAATTAATTTCTTCATAGAAGAAGAGAAGAAGAAAAATATATACTTGAAAAGTAGAGTCCCATCCTTTAACTAATTTCTACAACAAACTCATCTTTCACTGTAAAAGATAATAGAACTTAAAAATAATATTCTATTTATCCTATTCATATAAGGTTAAAAAAATGAATTTATAATTCATCTACCAGATTTTTTTTAAAAAGATTACATTATTCAGTCCAGGACATCACGTGGTCCAGTGGTAGGTGATACACCCATGTCGCCCTTCGGTTGCAGGTTCAAGTCTCGATGCCTTTCCGGACGCGGCGGGTTGCCACCTGACCTCCGGGTTGTCCTTTTATGGAAATCCAAAAATAATCTCAAACTAGAAATATCAAAAATACTTCTATCCAAACTCACAGTACAAAATTTATAAGGAAATTAAACACATTTAAGATCCTTTTTTCCTCTTAGTAACATGTGACCACCTTCATTGTAATGCCCCGACCCCAGTTACCCAGAGTCGATGCATTATTACATAACATTGGCATGATCACAAGAAAGATAAAATCTCAAAAGACTGATTGGTTAAGTATCCTTGGAAACACTAGATTTATTCATAAAGTTTTACATTACATCATAAAGTGAAAAACTACTACAACAACATATTTTCTCCATAGTCCACACTATTATCCACTCATAATATCCCTGTAGGTCATTCATAATTTACTTCTTCACATCCTGGGAAAAATAAAACATAGAAAATGGGTGAGATCAAATGCTCAGTAAGGATAACATTATGGCATAAGCTTTCATAGATAAGCATAAACACTTACGACAATTTATAACTAAAACAAAAGCCTTTTAAACTTGAACTTCAGCATAAAATGGCAAAGATAAAATGAAATAATGCCATTTACTTATTCACATGGATATTCTACTAGTCGAATGATCACATGAAATATCAATAACCACTTTCATAATGATGGAATGTATAATTCTAGACTATAATAACTACATAGCCAAGGCCTCGTGCTAAGACTGCAAATAAGATTTTGCCAAGGCCTTGTGCTAAGACACCAGTTTGTCTCATGAGACCTACCGATGCATCGAGGAGATATAGCAGGCTCCACCCGTCACTTACTAAGTCCAATGCATTCCTCATATAAAAAGTTTGAAACATAACATAAACATTCGTATTAAAACTAGCATACGAAATGTCAATACTTTATCCAACAACCATGAATGGTATAAAAATAGAACATCCACAGTCAAACATAACTCATTCGATACAATATGAGAGATTGTATTGTATCATATTAACCTCAATCAATAATAATGAAGGATATTGACATAGATGAAAATAATCATCAAAACTATTTGAGAGAAATATCCCCCTTTTTCTTGAAATCATTTAAAGTCACACTATTTGTCAAGAAGCTATTTAAAAATATATTTTTGAATCAAAGTGTCCCATACCACTTTGAAACTTTTAAAATGAGTTTTAATTTTAAAACATTAATGTCCATATAAATAAATCCTTAAAACCATTTTTAAAACATGGACATTAATGACCAAGATTTAGAAGAATAAGTCTTTAAAACATTTAAAAATGGTATTTTAGTTAAGAGTTTCTAAACAAAAGAGAGAAACTTGAATACAAATAATTGAGGTAATAAAAACATTTTAATATCATGAGAATAAAGGAATTCAGGATATACTATATAAAAGTACATTATATACACCACATAAAAGTGATTTGGTGTATAACAACAAAGAAGTCTCAATGGAATGTAAATTGAGATGAAATCTATCATAAAGGTCGTATCCTTAGGTTAAGGATAAATCAACGACATAATTATGTGTGACAAATATAAATACACTAAATATGATTAGATATTCAGTGTAAAACAATCAAAGGACATTCCCACATATTCTTGTAAAAACAACACCAACAAATTGGATGTTTAACTCAACAAATGGAGAATGAGTTAAAATTACTCTTATCAAATTCATATCAATGACTTGAGAAATTATAAGTGGAGTGATTATGTGTATCAAAAGTATATACACAGGAAGGGTAGTGGAAATTATGACATAATCAAATGAATAGTGATTCCACACATAATCTTGGGGTAATATAATCAATGAAATATACATAAAGCCAAATGAGTGGAAATTGAAATTTCAAATTCCCTATCGACTAGGTAACTTATGAAACATACACCCATGAAAGAAGGATCATACCATGATGATTTAAATACCCATAAATTAAAGTATATTAAACAATGAATACAATCATGGGTAGTACACATACACCACATGAAATAATTAAGTGGTGAACAATGGAATTCTCACGAAATTAAGAGTGAGTTAAGAAACCCCTTTCCTTGTATTTTTCCTTGGTTGGCGGTAGGTTAACCTCCTGTATAATGTTGAAATAATTGTTATTAAATTATTCATGAATCATGTACATTAATATGATATCATATATGATCTTTTAACATTTATTTGATAATAATATCTTAGAATTATCGTCATTTCAGTTGTTAACTTACTCGTTTTCTTTTATATGTTTTCTTACGTAAGCCATGTTTGTCATGGATAGGTTGTATCTTATTCATATCCAGAATGATATAAAGTCCTTAAACATTATTTTTAAATCATAAAATGATAATTATACTTGAATGGATACGATAGAGAATGAATCTCGCCGCGTTCGTGGAGACGGTAGTCCGTACGTGCGCGCGAGCAACAATATCATTCTTTTGATATTAAAATAATATATAATTGGATGGTATATCATATATACAGAATCATTATCATGTTATATTTATTATTTTCATGAGTTAAACATCATTATTATACCCACCCAAATAATAATATACTGAATAACAATTACACCACGACGTGGAGACGGTAATCCGTACATACACACGTATAGTGACATGTTATTCAAAGGGTGGATAGAATACTGAATATGGTTGTACCATATTTATAATAACATCAAAGTATATATAAGATACTGGATTTATTATTTTAGAATGGTAATAACAAAGAAATAATAAGTGGAAGAAGAAAGGAACTTGAAAAGGGGTCGTGAAAACATTACCTCTTCTTCGGGTTCTTCCTTTGGATTTGTTCAAAAGGGCTCCATAGGTTGGCTTTATAATCAAACTAAGGCCTCTAGGTTGTAGTGAGGGAAGTTGGCAGAGTATTTGGGCAGGGGTTGGACGAACCAAAAGGCTTTGAAGGTGTGATTAAATGAGAAGGAGGAGTGCCCTTTTATAAGAGGGATGAGGGGCACCTTTGGAAAAGCTAAAAATATTAATTTATAATAAATTCATATTCGGTTTCTAATGGCTCCAAAGTTTATTAATAAAAGGTTAAGGTGGGGATAGGTCGAAAAACATTCAAAAAATAGAATTTAGACAGGTTTGGGTCACTATATTAACCTTATCGTTTAGTTTTAACTCTTAGTTAATTAGTTTGACATTTACCATGTCACATTGTATTTTTATATTATATAGTTAATAAACATACTATATACCTCCAATCGACCCCCCAAGTGGTCCATTATTGATATACCTATCATGATATAAGTATCTTGGCTGAACCATAGATTTTTAGAAATTTAATATCAATTAATAATATAATATTTGTTTTAAAAACTCTTTTATGTCAATTTTGACACTATTCAATAGTTGATTTTTTTGTAAAACTCATAACAGAATGATTACTTCGAACAAAGACAATTAAATCAATCCTAATATGTCATATTATCCTAGAAAATTAGTTTAATTCATTAAAAGTCTTAAATTATATTTATCTGGGTATTTATAATATCAATTATTTTAATTTTTCACTATTATGGTAATTACTGCATCATCACTGTGTCATAAATATATTAAATTATTTAATGTCTAAACATTATAAATAAAATATAATTATGTAGGAAATATTAGTATCATTCTAATGAATATTTAGAATCGAATTTATCTCATGTATAACCCTATATTAAAAATGTTTTAGTAAATAAACATTGATTTTAACTCTTTAAAATGTCCTAATCTAATCCAAGTGGACCTAAATGATAATATTTTATTCCTAAGGTTGTTTTTGGTCGAGATACACTTGTCCAATATAATTAGGACATGTGTTAGGGTAATATTAATATCATTTTTACCCTTAATTACCCTATTTACTTTTAACCGTGGTAAATAAAAGTAAAAAGTTACTATTCACCAAAAATTATTTTCTTCTCATTAAACCACATTTTACTTCTTGATATTAACCGTGTCTCTAAGATTTTCGAAATTCCATTCACAGAAGTGGTAAAATTAAGTTTTATGAAAAATTCAGTTTTTTTAACTACTACTTAGTAGTTTCACTATTCATCAAAAATTGAAATTTTTCAGAACAATGCCAAAATTTCACCCTAAGCTATAATTGATATTCCGAATTGAAAAATGATGTCTATTTTAAAAAATTATAAACATATATGTTTCATTAATTAATTTTATAATTAATTCCCGCTGTCACAACAAATAGCGTGTTTTTAAGAAACAATATATATCAAAAGATTGACAATTGTTTAGGTCCAATTTCAAAGTGAAATTAATTCTAATGAACACTATTTGATAAAATGGTAAAAATATATTATAATTATACTTTAAAACCACTCAATAATATAATTTATCACTATAAATTATTTTGATTTAAAAAGTTGTTTTTAATTAAAATTTAGTAATTTTCACTATTCATCAAAATATAAGTGTTATCCGAAAAGTTCCAAAATTTTACCCTAGGATAAATTCGATATTCCGAATCCAAAAATGAAGTCTAGTTTGAGAGATATAATTTATAAAATTTCAAAAAGTATGTATTACTATTCATAACGGCTAGTTTGATTGGTTGTGGTGTGTTAGAATCTCGAAGTTGCATACAATGCACGCCATTGCATTATTTGAAGGGAAACGTACCGTGGAAGCTTGGGGTGATACATTCTCTCCTCCTTAAATAAATTGCGTCCTCGCAATTTTTAAAATTGTGCTTGGGAATATAATGGAAAGTCCCACATCGGAAAAAGAGTCAATAAAAATATCACTTTAAAAGAAAGAAAGAGAGGTATAAAGGTCAACCAAGATAACCCATACTCGGATTCCATGTAGGAAAACATGGATATGGATGATAAACTAAGTGTCATGTTCTGATGGAGAGGGACATGAATCATGATCAGGAGAAAGTTAAGAATAAGAAAACCACAAACTTGTGTTGGGACAAACGACCATTAGTCTCCTAGTAGGAAAGTGAACGAACAACATTTTTTTTGTTTTAAGTTACATTACATAAGGATGATGAATTCATTTATGATATTGACTAAGAATATAAAGATATATATTTACAATTTAAGTAGAGTTTCATTCTTTAATAAATTTCCACCACTAACTCAGTTTTTTTAAACGATGAGTATTCAAGAAGACTTGGTCACACTAGAAGAGCTAGAATAAACTTCTTATAGAATCACATGATCCATGCAGGATGAACTATATATTTACATTATCTTTAGAGATTAATCAAAACCAAAATGGTTAGTACAAGATCTAATGATCCCCCAAAAGGATATTCCTTGAGAGAAATAAACAGTAATCTTAATTTCCAAAATTAAACCAACAATACCCCAAGTTTAAATAAATACCATTCCATAATCAATTTTCCTTAGCATCCTTTAATATAATAAAAACTAATATTGAAAACCAAAACTTATTAAGAATGTAGTCTTCCACGTTAAATTGTATCTCCAAATAACATTAATTACTATTAAAGTCACATACTTAAAAGTAATTAACCTAATCATTTCCATAAATAACCCAAATCATTATAAATCCACAATAAAAACATATATAAAAATCCACCATTACTCCTCAAATGAAATCCCATACTATTCTATTTTCCTTGGGAATATAGTGTTCACACCAAAGTGAACAACTTCCAAAATAACATTTATCACTTAATCACCAAATCATTTTCCTATACTAAGGGTATTTATTTGATAAGAAATAAGATCCCAAATCAAATTTTTATTGATCAATAAAATAATTTAACTAAAAATAATAGTCACACTGACCAGGGACTTCACGTAGTCCAGTGGTAGGTGATAAATCCCATTCTCACATTGGTTGTGGGTTCAATTCCCATAACTTTGTCCGACGCGATGGGTTGTCACATGGTCTACGTGTTGTCCTTTTTCAAAAACTATATTTTATAACATTACCAAAATGAAATAAATTCCTCAAAATAACCATAACATAATTTAACCACAAATGTTATACCTTGCATTTTCATCCCAAATTATAATAATTTGTAATTACCTCAAACCCAATGATCATATGAAACCAAATGGTTATTTATAACTATATCCACAAGAGAAAAGATAATTCTTCCATAAATATCATTCTCACATGGAAAACGTTAGGGTTACAAATACAAGAGAAAATTATTCAAAAGTAAACCCTTCAACAAGGATCGCTAATAATTTTTAAACATTTATCCAACCATTTATTTCCACATAGCTTCTTCTCTGACCAAGAAAATATCCTATAGAATAGGACATTCACTCGGGTAATGGCCAGGTCCCCTACATTTAAGGAAAATGACTGTAAATGGATTCTTGGGACCATTTTTATCTTTTTCCATAGTACTCTTCATTTTTCTTCGGCAATTCTTCACTTTATGTCCTTCCTTCCTGCACGTAAAGCATTTCTTTGTCCCATTGAGACACTTTCCTGGGTGTCTTCTTCCACATTTCCTGCATGATGGAAATTGAGGATTTCTTTCTCCATGGTCTCCACTACTGGAGCTCTTATCATTCATCACCTTTCTCTTCTTTGTTGAGTCCGGTAATTGGTTAATATATATATTGTTGATCATATTTTTTGGAAAATTGATTTGGCATAAAGATGATATCCTTTACACCTATCAACATTCCATTTTGTTTCTCATTGCCACCACTGTTCCCACCTTGTACATCATTCTCAAAGTCCCTATGACTACATTGGAATCCAGACATTAATTAAACCAGAAAGCATTGTGTGAGTAATAGTAGTCATAAAATCATTTAGAGATTAACATGTCACCATATTCACAATTTGAAACACATTAGGATTAACCAAGGTCATTTACTCTCATCTTGTATATATAATACTTTAAATCAGTTTGTAAAGAAAATGTAAATTATCCTAAGCATATCCCCTGGGAGTGCCGTAACCAAGTGTGCAGCAAGGCCCGTTGTCGTGCACCAGTTCCCGTTCGAGTCTAGCTCAAAGTGGTGTTTTAGGGTTTTACCCCTACGTACATCTGTGCCAGAGCCGCCTCTACCTGCTCGTATCCAGACAGAGATGTATTGCTCAGAAAACTCACAAAATCTCTACAATAACAAAATTATAGGAAGTTATTCTATACTAATCCTCAAAGTTCATCTTAGGTCTACGTGCTCTAATCAGAGTTTATCTAAATCTAGCTTCCAAGGTTTGTACTAAACTTCTTTTGATACCAACTATAACGCACCGACCCCAGTTACCCAGAGTCAGTGCATTATTCCATAACATTGGCATGATCACAAGAAAGATCAAATCTCTAAAGACCGATTGGTTTAGTAGCCCTGGAAACACTAGATATATTCATAAAGTTTTACATTACATCATAAAGTGAGAAACTACTACAACAACATATTTTCTCCATAGTCCACACTATTATCCACTCATAATATCCCAGCATTTCATTCATAATTTACTTCTTCACATCCTGGGAAAAATAAAACATAGAAAAGGGGTGACTCAAATGCTCAGTAAGGATAACATTATAGCAGAAGCTTTCATAGATAAGCATAAACACTTACGACAATTTATAACTAAAACAAAAGCCTTTTAAACTTAAACTTCAGCATAAAATGGAAAAGATAAAATGAAATAATTCCATTTAATTATTCACATGGATATTCTAGAAGTCAAATGATCACATGAAATATCAATAACCACTTTCATAATGATGGAATGCATAATGCTAGACTATCATAACCACATAGCCAAGGCCTCGTGCCAATACTACAAATAAGATTTTGCCAAGGCCTTGTGCCAAGACACTAGTTTGTCTAATGAGACCTACCGATGCATCGAGGTGCTATAGTGGGCTCCATCCATCACTTACTAAGTCCAATGCATTCTTCATATGAAAAGTTTGAAACATAACATAAACATTCGTATTAAAACTAGCATATGAAATGCCAATACTTTATCCAAAAACCGTGAATGGTATAAAAATATCACATCGACAGTCAAACATAACTCATTCGATACAATATGGAAGATTGTATTGTATCATATTAACCTCAATCGAGAATAATGAAGGATATTGATATTGATGAAAATAAGCATCAAAACTATTTGAGAGAAATATCCCCCTTTTTCTTGAAATAATTTAAAGTCACACTATTTGTCAAGAAGCTATTTAAAAATTGATTTTTGAATCAAAGTGTCCCATACCACTTTGAAACTTTTAAAAGGAGTTTTAATTTTAAAACATTAATGTCTATATAAATAAATCCTTAAAACCATTTTTAAAACATGGACATTAATGAGCAAGATTTAGAAGAATAAGTCTTTAAAACATTTAAAAATGGTATTTTAGTTAGAGTTTCTAACCAAAAGAGAGACACTTGAATACAAATAATTGAGGTAATAAAAACATTTTAATATCATGAGAATAAAGGAATTCATGATATACTATGTCAAAGTACATTATATACACCACATAAAAGTGATTTGGTGTATAACAACAAAGAAATCTCAATGGAATGTAAATTGAGATGAAATCTCTCATAAAGGTCGTATCCTTAGGTTAAGGATAAATCAACGACATAATTATGTGTGAAAAATATAAATACACTAAATATGATTGGATATTCCATGTAAAACAATCAAAGGACATTCACACATATTCTTGTAAAAACAACACCAACGAATTGGATGTTTAACTCAACAAATGGAGAATGAGTTAAAATTACTCTTTTCAAATTCATATTAATGACTTGAGAAATTATCAATCGAGAGTTTATGTGTATCAAAAGTATATCCACAGGAAGGGGAGTGGAAATTATGACATAATCAAATGAATAGTGATTCCACACATAATCTTGGGGTAATATAATCAATGAAATATGCGTAAAGCCAAATGAGAGGAAATTGAAATTTCAAATTCCCTATCGATTAGGTAACTTAAGAAACATACACCCATGAAAGAAGGATCATACCATTATGATGTAAATACCCATAAATTAAAGTATATTACACAATAAATACAATCATGGGCAGTACACATACACCACATGCAATAATTAAGAGGTGAACAATGGAATTCTCACGAAATTAAGAGTGAGTTAAGAAACCCCATTCCTTGTATTTTTCCTTCATTGGGGGTAGGTTAACCTCCTGTATAATGTTTAAATAATTGTTATTAAATTATTCATTAATAATATACATTAATATGATATCATATATGATCTTTTAACATTTCTTTGTTAATAATATCTTAGAATTATCGTCGTTTCAGGTGTTAACTTACTTGTTTTCTTTTATATGTTTTATTACGTAAGCCATGTCTGTCATGGATAGGTTGTATCTTATTCATATCTAGAATTATATCGAGTCCTTAAGCATTATTTTGAAATCGTCAAATGATAATTATACTTGAATTGATACGATAGATAATGAATCTCATCGCGTTTGTGAAGACGGTAGTCCGTACGTACGAACGAGCGACAATATCATTCTTTTGATATTAAAATAATATATAATTGGATGGTATATCATATATAAAGAATCATTATCATGTTATATTTATTATTTTCATGAGTTAAACATCATTATTATACCCACCCAAATAATAATATATTGAATAACAATTACACCATGACGTGGAGACGGTAAGCCGTACATACGCACGTATGGTGACATGTTATTCAAAAGGTGGATAGAATAATGAATATGTTTGTACCATATTTATAATAACATCAAATTATATATAATATACTGGAGTTATTATTTTATAATGGTAATAACAAAGGAATAAGAAGTGGAAGAAGAAAGGAACTTGAAAATGGGTCGTGAAAACATTACCTCTTCTTCGGGTTCTTTTTTTGGATTTGTTCAAAAGGGCTCCATAGGTTGGCTTTCTAATCAAACTAAGGCCTCTAGGTTGTAGTGAGGGAAGTTGGCAGAGTATTTGGGCAGGGGTTGGCCGAACCAAAAGGCTTTGAAGGTGTGATGAAATGAGAAGGAGGAGTGCCCTTTTATAAGAGGGTTGAGGGGCACCTTTGGAAAAGCTAAAAATATTAATTTATAATAAATTCATATTCGGTTTCTAATGGCTCCAAGGTTTATTATTAAAAGGTTAATGTGGGGATAGGTCGAAAACCATTCAAACAATAGAATTTAGATAGGTTTGGGTCACTATATTAACCTTATCGTTTAGTTTTAACTCTTAGTTAATTTGTTTGACATTTACCATGTCACATTGTATTTTTATATTATATAGTTAATAAAAATACTATATACCTCCAACAGACCCCCCAAGTGGTCCATTATTGATATACCTATCATGATATAAGTCTCTTGGCTGAACCATAGATTTTTAGAAATTTAATATCAATTAATAATATAATATTTGTTTTAAAAACTCTTTTATGTCAATTTTGACACTATTCAATAGTTGATTTTTTTGTAAAACTCATAACAGAATGATTACTTCGAACAAAGACAATTAAATCAATCCTAATATGTCATATTATCCTAGAAAATTAGTTTAATTCATTAGAAGTCTTAAATTATATTTATTTGGGTATTTATAATATCAATTATTTTAATTTTTCACTATTATGGTAATTACTGCATCATCACTGTGTCATAAATATATTAAATTATTTAATGTCTAAAAATTATAAATAAAATATCATTATGTAGGAAATCTTATTATCTTTCTAATGACTATTTACAATCGAATTTATATCATCTATAACCCTATATTAAAAATTTTTAGTAAATAAACTTTGATTTTAACTCTTTTAAATGTCCTAATCTAATCCAAGTGGACCTAAATGATAATATTTTATTCCTAAGGTTGTTTTTGGTCAAGATAAAATTTTCCAATAGAATTAGGACATGTGTTAGGGTAATATTAATATCATTTTTACCCTTAATTACTCTATTTACTTTTAACCGTGGTAAATAAAAGTAAAAAAGTTACTATTCACCAAAAAGTATTTTCATCTCATTGAACCACATTTTACTTCTTGATATTAACCTTGTCTCTCGGATTTTGGAAATTCCATTCACAGAAGTGGTAAAATTAAGTTTTATGAAAAATTTAGTTTTTTTTAACTACCACTTAGTAGTTTCACTATTCATCAAAAATTGATGTTTTTCAGAACAATGCCAAAATTTCACCCAAAGCTATAATTGATATTCTGAATTGAAAAATGATGTCTATTTTACAAAATTCTAAACATATAAGTTGGATTAATTAATTTTATAACTAATTCTCTCTGTCACAACAAATAGCATGTTTTTAAGATACAATATATATCAAAAGATTGACAATTGTTTAGGTCCAATTTCAAATTGAAATTAATTATAATGAACACCATTAGATAAAATGGTAAAAATATATTCTAATTATACTTTAAAACCACTCAATAATATAATTTATCACTATAAATTATTTTGATTTAAAAATTTGTTTTTAATTAAAATTTAATAATTTTCACTATTCATCAAAATATAAGTGTTATCCGAAAAGTTCCAAAATTTCACCCTAGGATAAATTAGATATTCCGAATCCAAAAATGAAGTCCATTTTGAGAGATAGAATTTATAAAATTTTAAAAAGAAGGTATTACCATTCCTAATGGCTAGTTTGATTGGCTGTGATGTGTTAGAATCTCGAAGTTGCGTACAATGCACGCCATTGCATTATTTGAAGGGAAACGTATTGTGGAAGCTTTGGGTATTACATTCATCATGTATTCTTTTAAAACACTACAACATCCTGAATTACCATAAAACCTTATTGATTACTTTCATGACCCCTTATTCCTTATAGAATACTAGATATACTCCTTCTATCCAAAAATTTTGTAAACTCCAACAATGATGGAATATACAAATCATTAATCAGTTTCAAGGATGTCAATAATACCCAATATAATTTATCCAAATCAATCATGTATTATTCCATAATCACTACCTCGGTATCAGAACCATATTATGGTTTATCTTTCTCTCAACCATATATTTTCCAAAGATTTAACCTGTTATTGAGTCACCTTTCTTGGTTCCACACAATCTCAAGTCCTTAATGAAATAGAACTGTAGTACAATCCTTATATTATCTATAATTATTATAACCGGCACATTGTTGATACAACACTCAAATGACATAATTCTATAATAACAACATAAGAACTCTAATCATTCCTCCTCATCTGTGGTAGTATCATAACATGATTATTATCCAATAGCATCATTTGGGTCATACTCTGATGATTTGGAAATTGGTTTTCATAGTGTCTCAAATCCTTGCAGATGAAGCATTGTACATTTGAAACCTTTTTCTTTCCCTTGCAGTCATGTACACGGTGTCCTTTTTCTCCACACTTATAACAAACTCCCATTCCCTTTAGGCATGTTCCAGGGTGTTTCTACCCATAGTTATCACATATGGAAAAAAATTCTTTTCCCTCTTCCATTTATCCATCTTTCTCTCTTCCATCCTTTTCTTCTCTTGCTTCCCTTCAAAGCCATAGGACTCAGATAATTCTTTACTTATCTTATTAACACATGATAATATTTCTTCATATGTTGAAAATACATGGGATACTATTTCCATTCTAAATGTTGGATTAATACCGTGAAAGATATGATCCTTCTTACGCTTTAGATCATACGTATTATTGGAGTTCACATTACTTCTACTGGGCACCATATCTATAAAATGGAATAAACTAGGTTAGTTTATTAATTGAAATGAATAATTACATAATTGTAAAATACCAAACGTAAGTTGAACGGTATATGGAAATAATCCATAATTATAAAGATTTTTTCCTTGAATAATTATATACTCATAAACCCTTCATTATGATTTGTAAAGAAAATAAGAATTATCCTAAGCATATTCCTTGGGAGTGTTGTAAGCAAGAGTGCAGCAAGGCCCGTTATCGTGCACCAGTTCTCGTTTGAGTCTAAATCAAAGTAGTGTTTTCAGGTTTTACCCCTAGGTACATCTGTGCCAGAGCCGCATCTACCTGCTCGTATCCAGACAGAGATGTATTTGCTTGGAAATATCACAAAACTCTACATTACCAAAATTCTAAGAACTTCTTCTATATTAATCCTCAAAGTCTATCTTAGGTCTATGTGCTCTAATTAGAGTTTATCTAAATCTAGATTCCAAGGTTATTGCTAAACTTCTCTGATACCAACTGTAACGCCCTGACCCCAGTTACCTAGAGTCGGTGCATTATTTTAATACATTGTTATGATTACAAGGAGTCAAGTCCTGAAGGACCGATCGGTTTAGCAGTCTTGGAAAATAGATTACATACATGAATGTTACATTACACTTCATAACATACAAAACAAAATAAATAATCTTTTATGAACGCCAGTATTCCCTTAGCATAACCCTGCATATTAATCAAAATACACTTCTTGGAATCCTGGGAAAAATAAAACAT
The DNA here is from genome assembly GCA_963277665.1 of Viscum album. Lineage (NCBI taxonomy): Eukaryota > Viridiplantae > Streptophyta > Magnoliopsida > Santalales > Viscaceae > Viscum > Viscum album. Next base: position 1,039,042,304 of record OY728134.1, on the reverse strand, counting down.
AGAAAGGGGTGAGCTCAGATGATCAGTAAGTATAACAATACTACAAAAACTTTCATAAATAAGCATAAATATTTAAGGAAATGTATAACTAAAACAAAAGCCTCTTAAACTTGAACTTAATCATAATATGAAAAAAATAAAATGAAGTAATCCCATTTACTTATTCACATGGATATTCTACTAGTCGAATAATCACATGCAATATCACTAACCACTTTCATAATGATGGGATGCATAATACCAGACTATCATAACCACATAGTCAAGGCCTTGTGCCAAGACTACAAATAATATTTTGTCAAGGCCTTGGGCCAAGACACTAGTTTGTCTCATGAGACCTACCGATGCATCGAGGAGCTGTAGCGGGCTCCACCCATCACATATTAAGTCCAATGCATTCCTCATATGAACAGGTTTAAACATAACATAAAAATTTGTATTAAATCTAGCATATGAAATGTCAATACGTTCTCCGTAATCCATGAATGGTATAAAAATAACACATCCACAGTCAAAAATATCACAAAACTTTCAATACAATATAGAAGTTTTGTATCATAATAAATAAACATCAAATAAGTTTAAAAACCATTAAAGTATTTTGACATAGATAAAAATGATTTGTAAAACTCTTTGATATAAATATCCCTTTTTCATGAAAACATTTAAAAGTTAAACAATTTATAAAGGAATACATTTAAATACATTTTTGAATCAAAGTGTCCCATACCACTTTGAGACTTTTGAAAGTAATTAACATTTTAAAACATTCATGTCCATATAAATAAATCATTAAAAACCATTTTGAAAACATAGACATTAATGGGAATGATTTAGAAGAATAAATATTTAAAAAAATTAATATAATGATTTTGTAAAAAGGACCTTAAAAAGATTCCCTTTGAAAAATATTTTAGGAAACATGGACATGGATAATAAATATGTCCCAGTATATACTTACGTAAAAACAACCTCGGATAATAATGAGATTCTAAAATAAACCCTTAAAGATTTTGTAACTTATGAAAGATACCCCTACGAAAGAACTATCATACAATGAATATGTAAATACACATAATTTAATGTTTATTACACAAATAATACATTTATTGGAAGTAAATACACCACACAAAAGGTAATAGTAGCAATATGGCATGAATCTCACGGGAATAAGGAGTGAGATGAAAACCCCTTACCTTGCACTTTCCTTTAGTCGAGGGTACGTTTAAACTCTTGTATGAAGACCGTGGTATGTTATTAAATTATACCAGAACCATATTAATATTTATTATATCATAAATTATTCATTTATGACTTTATACTACCCATTTAATAATAATTTCCATGTTAAATTAACATTTTAGGTAATAATCGCTTTCTTTATTGTACGTGTTTTAACTTGTTACTCTTGATTGTATCACGTAGATCATGATTTAAATACTTCCATAATATATAACATAATTTATATATAATATATATTTAGAATATAATTATGTATAATAGATATATATGTGAAATGGAAAACACCGTTTATGGAGACGGTAGTCCGTACGTATGCATAAATGTTGTTTCCGTTTTCATAACGTATTGAACGGAACTAAGTGAATAAAATATTTTTAAGTACATATATATATATATATATATCTCCAGTAGAAATATTATGTCATATATTACAAACATATTAGTAATATATATTTATAATCATCGATGAATGCTGATTGTGGAAATGAATCTCATCGCGTCGTGGAGACAGTAATCTGTACGTACGCACGAGCGACAATATCATTTTCTTAAAGGTGTGGAATTGGATGGTATATTAATTTTAAAGAGGCATTATTATGTTATTTTCACTATTTATATACATATTACTCATCAATATATGTAACAGCCCGAGATTTTATTAAAAATATTATTTTTAATTTTATTAAGGTCTTGTGTTGTACGCTACACCAAAAGGATCTTGCACAACACGCATCTTTGACTTGCCTTGCATTACACGCAATCGCAACCTTCCTCGATAGCGTGTGTCGTACGCAATACTGAGTTTCACGAAACAACGATATGCTGTTAAAATATTATTAAAACTAGCCGTTATGAATAGTAATAACCACTTTTTAAATTTTAGAAAATTTAGCTCTCAAAATGGACTTCATTTTTGGGTTCAGAGTATCAAATTTAGCCTAAGGTGAAATTTTGATACTTTTCGGATAACTTTCATATTCTGATGAATAGTGAAAATTACTAAATTATAATTAAAAACAACTTTTTTAATCGAAATAATTAATAGTGATAAATTATTAATTTGAGTGGTTTTAAAGTATATTTAGAATATATTTTTACAATTTAATACAATGTTGGTCATTGGTTGTAATTTCACATTTAAACCAGACATAATCAGGTGTCAATCTTTTGATAGATATTGTTTCTTAAAAACACACTATTTGTTTTAACAGCGGGATTTAATTATAAAATTAATTAATGAAACTTCTATGTTATGAATTTGGTAAAATAGACTTCATTTTTGAATTCGGAATATGAAATATAGCTTAGGATGAAGTTTTGGCATTTTTCTGAAAAACATCAATTGTTGATGAATAGTGAAACTACTAAGTGGTAGTTAAAAAACTGAATTTTTCATAAAACTTAATTTTACCGTTTCTGTGAATGGAATTTCAGAAATCAGAGAGACACGGTTGATGTCAGTAAGTAAAATGTGGTTCAATGAGATGAAAATAATTTTTGGTGAATAGTAACTTTTTACTTTTTTTTACCACGATTAATAGTAAATAGGGTAACTAAGGGTAAATATGATATTACTATTACCCTAACACATGTCCTAATCCTATTGGACAAGTTTATCTCGACCAAAAACAACCTTAAGTGTAAAATATTATCATTTAGGCCCACTTGGATTAGATTAGGACATTTATTATTATTTAATTCAAAGAAGAGTTAAAAGAGTTAAAATCAAAGTTTATTTAGTAAACCATTTTTAATATAAGGTTTTACATAAGATAAATTAGATTGTAAATATTAATTAGAAAGATAAAATGATTTCCTATATAATGGTATTTTATTCGTAATTTTTAGACATTAAATAATTTAATTTATTTATGACACAATGATGATGCAGTAATTATCTTATTAATGAAATATTGACATAATTGATGTTATAAACACCAAAATAAATGTAATTTGAGACTTTTTATGAATTCCACTAATTTTCTAGGTTACTATGATATATTAGTGTTGATTTAATCAACTTGGTCCGAACATATAATTCTGTTATGACTTTCACAAAAATCATATATCAAATAGTGTCAAAATTGACACAAAATAGTTTTTAAATCAAATATTATATTACTAATTGTTATTTTATTCCTAAAAATCTAAGGTTCGTACAAATGACTTAGATAAGGATATATATATTAATAATAAAAAATTTGGGGTTCTTTTGGCATGTTATAGTAAGTGTATTAACCATATAGTGTAAGAAAACAAAAAGACACGGTAAAAGTTAAATTATTTAACTTAGAGTTAAATCTAATTGATAAGGTTAAAATAATACCCTAAACTTTTATAAATCCTATTGGATGATAGTATTTCGACCCATCCCCACTTTATCTTCAAAATAAGACCCTTTGGAACCATTATAAACCGATTTTGACTTTAATATAAAATAATATTTTGAGATATTCCTAAGGTGCCCCTCTCCTCCCTTATAAAAGGGCACCTCCTCCCCCTCCTCCTCACACCAATTTGAGCACTCAAGCTCGGCCAACCCCTGCCAAAATCCCTTATCCACTTCCCTAATATCATTATAGAGGTCCCGGTCTTCTTCAAAGACCTTCTTTAGTTCTTTAAGTGGAGGCTAAGAAAAGGCGCGTCAAAACGAGGTAATATCCATTACCGATCTTTTTCAATTTCTTTCTTCTTCAACTTCTTCTTCTTTAGTTGTTTCATGATAAAGTAATAACATCAGTATTTCTTATATACTAATATGTTATTATAAATATTAACCAACTCTAATTCACCTTCTATCCATCCTACGAAAAAATGAAATCACCACGCGTGCGTACGTACGGAATACCGTCTCCACGCCTTGGTGTAATCTATTTTCCACCATCACCTTACAAGGATGGGTATAATGGTGTAATGAGTAACTATTTATGATTATTATAAAGTAATATTGATACTGAAGTAATATACATATACTCCAATACAATTCCACGATCATAGTAACGATATCATCACTCGTGCGTACGTACGGAATACCGTCTCCACGATGTGATGCGACTCGTTCTACATGATCATCATTACATAGTAATTATATAAATGAATTGAATGAATAAATATGATATATGTTACACTAATACCATTTTGGATATAAGGTATCTATAACCTTAAAAGAAGAATAAGAATTTATTCGGCAAAACACACATAAGAACAAAAGGAAATAATGACCCGAGTAACAAGTAACAATGAAATATTACTAACAAGAAGCTAAGAATATGACCATATATGATATCATATCAATATGTATGATTCTGGAATAAGTCAATAACATTATTTAAACCATTATACAGGAGATGCGGACACATACAAAGCAAATCGGACCTAAGGTAAGGGAAATATCACAATCTCATTTTTATCCGAGATTGTTTATACTTTGGTATTTACTGGGGTGTATTTTATCATCCACATCCATGTTCCCTCAATATGTAATATTGTTTCCATCCACTTACAATAGTTTAAATCCAATTTTACCCTTCGGTGAGTTTTTAGTAAAGAATATGAAAGGAATCTTTTGTCTTTTTTTTACGAGGTACTTTTTGACTTTTCCGACAAAAGTACGAAGAATGTTTTTTTAACTTATACGGCATGAATGGATTTTTAAAACATTATTTCCAAGAAGCTTCCTTTACAAGTTTTCAAGTTTATTTTTAATCAACTTCTTTTAGTTTATAATTGTATGACATTTTAAGAAAAGAAAAGTGTTTTCGAAGAAGAAATGATATTTTACTCAAGAATGGAGTTCAAGTGTTTTATCAAAATTATTTTCCATCTAAGATAATAAAGGGTTTTGTTTTTATTCCTTTAATTACATTGATTTGATTATGTTGTGAGGGAATTATTTTTATGAAGTTATTTTCCTTATAAGATTTGTTTTATGATGTCATGATGTTTCAAGAATCCCATTTTTGTTACATGTGTTATGCGATGATGTATGATTTATGATTATGTGTCACACATAAGAAAGGATTCATTATAAGATGGGTGGGACCTATATCTCCCTCCAATGCATTGGGTAAAGATTTTATATCTCATGAGATAGACATGGCTGGAATGGTAGGTTATACCGGTTCACTGAAACAGGACTGAAACGAGGGTTACTCGATTCAGAAAGGGACTTTGTCCACTAAGATAGTCTTGGAAATGAGTCTTGACTAACAAGAAATGATTCTCTATGATTATGTGTGAATGCCACAAAGTTTCATGTTTTAAGTTATGATTATTGTGATTACATTTCACTGCCATGATTTATCCCATGTTATGAAATTATGCTCTCTTTTGCAGGTTATGATTTCCAAAATGTTATGTTCTTATGAATATGATGTGATTGATATTTATTTTGTTAACCCTTACTGAGCATTTGAGCTCACCCTTTTATGTTTTCTTTTCCCCAGGATATAAAGAAAGGTTTTAGGTAAAAAAGAAAGGAAGATCTTTATGGGAGATGTTGAAGATCTTTCACCATGATTACGAGATTACGTTTCGAGTTTCCAAAGACACTAAACTATTACGATCCTTATGTGTGTGTTTTTGTTATGTACTAAGTATTCCGCAAAATTAATTTAAAGTCCATTTAAGTCAGGCTTCGGGTCTCTACAGTTGGTATCAGAGGAAAGGTTTAGTCAACCTTTGGAAACTAGAATGCGAGAACTTTAGTGAGTTCCCTAGAGATATTTCTAAGGTGTGTCTAGGGATGTCTCTAAGGTTAAGTATATGTATAGGTTATAGCACTATAATTACGCTAATGATCATAGAATTAAACCTAAGATGTTAGATATTGAAGGTACTCCCCCTTTATTAGGTTGTTTTCCCTAGCATGATTTTTGCCTCTCACACTATTCTTTTTGGGTTTTAGACGATGGCTGGAACCCGAAGGAACCGTGTAGATCAATGCAATGGAAAATGCAATGATTTCCCTCCTGAACAAACAAATGTTATGGGATATGGAGTGAAAAATCTGATTGCTATACTTACACAAGCTATGAATCATTTTGGACTTCCAAATGAGCAGAGAAGGGAACAATATTCTATTGAGTCCTTCATGAGGCAACGTCCACCTTCTTTCAGTGGGTCTTTTGATCCACTTTTTGCTGATCAATGGATCAGTACCACTGAAAAGATATTTTCAGTTCTTCAATGTTCTGAGCATGATAAAGTCATCTTAGCAGTATATCGTTTGGAAGGTGAAGCTGATCAATGGTGGAATCTTATCAAGAATACGAGGCAAAGAGATGAAATTGAGTCCATGGAATGGGATGAGTTCAAGAACTTGTTTTTCAGTAAGTACTTCCCTCGTATTCTTCGAACAAAGATGGAAAAGGAGTTTATTGAGCTGAAGCAGAAGGATGATGAATCTGTTGGTATATACGAAGCAAATTTTACAAGACTTGAAAAGTACGCTTCTGGTATTATCTTCCAACCTGAAAGTAAAGTTGATCGATTTTTCAGTGGCTTAAAACCAAGTCTTCGAAGGGCATTAACTATAATAGATTTCAGTAGCTATGAAGAAATTGTGCGTTGTGCTATCAAGGTAGAAATGGAAGTTGGTGTTACATATCCATCTCATGGTTTTGACAAGAAACGAAAGATGGAGTTCAAGGAGAAATCTCAGAATAATGGTGAAAAGAAGATGAATGTTTCCTTATGCAAAAAGTGTGGAAAGAAGCATGGTGGAGATTGTCTTAAAGGGACTATAAAATGTTTTAAGTGTGGAAAAGAAGGTCATCGAGCAGCTGAGTGTCGAAGTAATGGAAAAAGGGATTCTAATGATGTGAATAAAGCAAACACTGCAGAGAATGCCCAACCAACACTTCAATGCTTCAAGTGCAAGGAAATGGGGCATTATGCTAATAAATGCCCTAATCCAAGGGTTAGTGATGATCGACATGAGAAACCGCTTAAGGAAAAGGATAAAGGGAAGTCACATGCGATCACCATTGGCGATGTTGAATATGATAACGATGTGGTGGAATGATTAAGTGTTTATGTAATGGGATTTCCAAAATAATGTTGTATCATAAAATATTGGAATATTTATGTATTAGTCTAATGTGTTATTCAAAGTGATTCAAATATTTTTGGAAATAAGATGATATGAATATAATAAAGGGAAAACGAGAAAATGAAATGTTTAACAGTATTCATGAGCTCATGATTTATATAAGGACTAAGTGATATCATTGTTTGAGTATATAGAATTTTGAGGATTTTGGTATGTGGAAAGTGTTAAATTTTAACTGCATTCATGTTTTCACTAAGGTTTTCAAGAGAATACATGATTAAGGACTTTGAATGTTTGTAATGTGACCAACAAAACATATCTTATGATATATGGGGATCAACGATGGTGTTAAATCTCTGGTAATCATTTTCACTATGTTATGAGAGTGGACTGCAGTATTATGGATAAGCCTAAAGATTGGAATGGATTATGTTAGACATAAGTTAGTATTGTTTAAGGATAGAAGTTTTCTCGATATTATTGATGGGATGTTATAGTAATATAGTTTTAGAAAAAGGAAAACCTGCAGGACGGGCGACATCCCATCGCGTTGGACAAGGATGTGGGAATCGAACCCACAACCGAAGTGCGTCTGGCCTTTATCGCCTACCACTGGCCTACAGAAAGTCCCTGTTTATTAGAAACTAGTTTTATTATATTAAGCAGTATGATATATGAAGTATAAAGTCCATTTTAGGAACCATATATGATTAATCTCACTATAGATCAACTTATGTATATAATTTTTGCTAACCTTTTGTTTGAGACAGATGGAATGACCCGTCATTCTATCACATGATCTGCTAACACTTCACGAATAACAAATTCAACTTCATTTATTTAAGAGATGAAGTGGAAATTGTTAAAGGCACGAACAATAGTGATATTGTACCAAAATAAAGTAAGTATTTATTCTAATTCAAATTCTTTAACTTTAGGGAAACAATCTTGAAAACCAAAAATGTTGTCCTAGTGATCTTATATCTGATGAATCAGATGGTACCTTAGATCGTCACAAATTTATGGCTTTGTGATAGCTGGCTTTTCCATAGCCATGTTCTCTACCACTCTCCATCAGAACATGATGGTTATATTTCTCTTCTATATCTATATTTTCACCTATGTGGAAACCCAGTGATTAGTTTATTTGGGTAACCGTTACATTTCATACTTTTGTTTTTAAATATTGGTTTTGATATTCCTTTTTACGATGTGGGTTTCTATTAAAGAAACTTTCGAATAGTAAACCATTTATAACCCCGACGAATTTCGAGGGCGAAATTCATTTTAAGGGGGGTAGAATGTAACAGCCCTAGATTTTATGAAAAATATTCTTTTTTATTTTATTAATGTCTTGTGTTGTACGCTACACCAAAATGAGCTTGCACAACACGCATCTTTGACTTGCCTTGCATTACACGCAATCGCAACCTTCCTCGATAGCGTGTGTAGTACGCAATACTGAGTTTCACGAAACAACGATATGCTATTAAAATATTATTAAAACTAGCCGTTATGAATAGTAATAACCACTTTTTAAATTTTAGAAAATTTAGCTCTCCAAATGAAATTCATTTTTGGATTCCGAGTATCGAATTTAGCCTATGGTGAAATTTTGATACTTTTCGGATAACTTTCATATTCTGATGAATAGTGAAAATTACTAAATTATAATTAAAAGCAACTTTTTTAATCGAAATAATTAATAGTGATAAATTATTAATTTGAGTGGTTTTAAAGTATATTTAGAATATATTTTTACAATTTAATACAATTTTGGTCATTGGTTGTAATTTCACATTTAAACCAGACATAATCAAGTGTCAATCTTTTGATAGATATTATTTCTTAAAAACACGCTATTTGTTTTAATAGCGGGATTTAATTATAAAACTAATTAATGAAACTTCTATGTTATGAATTTGGTAAAATAGACTTCATTTTTGAATTCGGAATATGAAATATAGCTTAGGATGAAATTTTGGCATTTTTCTGAAAAACATCAATGGTTGATGAATAGTGAAACTACTAAGTGGTAGTTAAAAAACTGAATTTTTCATAAAACTTAATTTTACCGTTTCTGTGAATGGAATTTCAAAAATCCGAGAGACACGGTTGATGTCAGTAAGTAAAATGTGGTTCAATGAGATGAAAATAATTTTTGGTGAATAGTAACTTTTTACTTTTTTTACCACGGTTAATAGTAAATAGGGTAACTAAGGGTAAATATGATATTACTATTACCCTAACACATGTCCTAATCCTATTGGACAAGTTTATCTCGACCAAAAACAACCTTAAGTGTAAAATATTATCATTTAGGCCCACTTGGATTAGATTAGGACATTTATTATTATTTAATTCAAAGAAGAGTTAAAAGAGTTAAAATCAAAGTTTATTTACTAAAACATTTTTAATATAGGGTTATACATAAGATAAATTAGATTGTAAATATTCATTAGAAATATAAAAAGATTTCCTATATAATGTTATTTTATTTGTAATTTTTAGACATTAAATAATTTAATTTATTTATGACACAATGATGATGCAGTAATTATCTTATTAATGAAATATTGACATAATTGATGTTAAAAACACCAAAATAAATGTAATTTGAGACTTTTTATGAATTACACTAATTTTCTAGGTTACTATGATATATTATTGTTGATTTAATCAACTTGGTTTGAACATATAATTCTGTTATGACTTTCACAAAAATCATATATCAAATAGTGTCAAAATTGACACAAAATAGTTTTTAAATAAAATATTATATTACTAATTGTTATTTTATTCCTAAAAATCTAAGGTTCTGCCAAATGACTTAGATAAAGATATATATATTAATAATAAACAATTTTGGGTTCTATTGGCATGTTATACTAAGTGTATTAACCATATACTGTAAGAAAACAAAAAGACACGGTAAAAGTTAAAATATTTAACTTAGAGTTAAATCTAATTGATAAGGTTAAAATAATACCCTAAACTTGTCTAAATCCTATTGTATGATAGTATTTCGACCCATCCCCACTTTAGCTTCGAAATAAGACCCTTTGGAACCATTCTATACTGATTTGGACTTTAATATAAAATAATATTTTGAGATATTCCTAAGGTGCCCCTCTCCTCCCTTATAAAAGGGCACCTCCTCCCCCTCCTCCTCACACCAATTTGAGCACTCAAGCTCGGCCAACACCTGCCAAAATCCCTTATCCACTTCCATAGTATCATTATAGAGGTCCTGGTCTTCTTCAAAGACCATCCTTAGTTCTTTAAGTGGAGGCTAAGAAAAGGCGCGTCAAAACCAGGTAATATCCATTACCGATCTTTTTCAATTTCTTTCTTCTTCAACTTCTTCTTCTTTAGTTGTTTCATGATAAAGTAATAACATCAGTATTTATTATATACTGATATGTTATTATAAATATGAAACAACTCTAATTCACCTTCTATCCATCCTACGGAAAAATGAAATCACCACGCGTGCGTACGTACGGAATACCGTCTCCATGCTGTGGTGTAATCTATTTTCCACCATCACCTTACAAGGATGGGTATAATGGTGTAATGAGTAACTATTTATGATTATTATAAAGTAATATTGATACTGATGTAATATACATATACTCCAATACAATTCCACGATCATAGGAACGATATCATCACTCGTGCGTACGTACGGAATACCGTCTCCACGATGTGATGCGACTTGTTCTACATGATCATCATTACATAGTAATTATATAAATGAATTGAATGAATAAATATGATATATGTTACACTAATACCATTCTGGATATAAGGTATCTATAACCTTAAAAGAAGAATAAGAATTTATTCGGCAAAACATGCATAAGAACAAAAGGCAATAAAGACCCGAGTAACAAGTAACAATGAAATATTACTAACAAGAAGCTAAGAATATGACCATATATGATATCATATAAATATGTATGATTCTGGAATAAGTCAATAACATTATTTAAACCATTATAAAAGAGTTGCGGACACATACAAAGCAAATCGGACTTAAGGTAAGGGAAATATCACAATCTCATTTTTATCCGAGATTGTTTATACTTTGGTATTTACTGGGGTGTATTTTATCATCCACATCAATGTTCCCTCAATATGTAATATTGTTTCCATCCACTTACAATAGTTTAAATCCAATTTTACCCTTCGGTGAGTTTTTAGTAAAGAATATGAAAGGAATCTTTTGTCTTTTTTTTACGAGGTACTTTTTGACTTTTCCGACAAAAGTACGAAGAATGTTTTTTTAACTTATACGGCATGAATGGATTTTTAAAACATTATTTCCAAGAAGCTTCCTTTACAAGTTTTCAAGTTTATTTTTAATCAAATTATTTTAGTTTATAATTGTATGACATGTTAAGAAAAGAAAAGTGTTTTTGAAGAAGAAAGGATATTTTACTCAAGAATGGAGTTCAAGTGTTTTATCAAAATTATTTTCCATCTAAGATAATAAAGGGTTCTGTTTTTATCCCTTTAATTACATTGATTTGATTATGTTGTGAGGGAATTATTTTTATGAAGTCATTTTCCTTATAAGATTTGTTTTATGATGTCATGATGTTTCAAGAATCCCATTTTTGTTACATGTGTTATGCGATGATGTATGATTTATGATTATGTGGCACACATAAGAAAGGATTCATTATAAGATGGGTGGGACCTATATCTCCCTCCAATGCATTGGGTAAAGATTTTATTTCTCATGAGATAGACATGGCTGGAATGGTAGGTTATACCGGTTCAGTGAAACAGGACTGAAACGAGGGTTACTCGATTCAGAAAGGGACTTTGTCCACTAAGATAGTCTTGGAAATGAGTCTTGACTAACAAGAAATGATTCTCTATGATTATGTGTGAATGCCACAAAGTTTCATGTTTTAAGTTATGATTATTGTGATTACATTTCACTGCCATGATTTATCCCATGTTATGAAATTATGCTCTCTTTTGCAGGTTATGATTTCCAAAATGTTATGTTCTTATGAATATGATGTGATTGATATTTCTTTTGTTTACCCTTACTGAGAATTTGAGCTCACCCTTTTATGTTTTCTTTTCCCCAGGATATAAAGAAAGGTTTTAGGTAAAAAAGAAAGGAAGATCTTTATGGGAGATGTTGAAGATCTTTCACCATGATTAGGAGATTACGTTCCGAGTTTCCAAAGACACTAAACTATTACGATCCTTATGTGTGTGTTTTTGTTATGTACTAAGTATTCCGCAAAAGTAATGTAAAGTCCATGTAAGTCAGGCTTCGGGTCTCTACAGTTGGTATCAGAGGAAAGGTTTAGTCAACCTTTGGAAACTAGGATGCGAGAACTTTAGTGAGATCCCTAGAGATATTTCTAAGGTGTGTCTAGGGATGTCTCTAAGGTTAAGTATATGTATAGGTTATAGTACTATAATTACGCTAACGATCATAGAATTAAACCTAAGATGTTAGATATTGAAGGTACTCCCCCTTTATTAGGTTGTTTTCCCTAGCATGATTTTTGCCTCTCACACTATTCTTTTTGGGTTTTAGACGATGGCTGGAAACCAAAGGAACCCTGTAGATCAATGCAATGGACAATGCAATGATTACCCTCCTGAACAAACAAATGTTATGGGAGATGGAGTGAAAAATCTTATTGCTATACTTACACAAGCTATGAATCATTCTGGACTTCCAAATGAGCAGAGAAGGGAACAATATTCTATTGAGTCCTTCATGGGAAACGTCCACCTTCTTTCAGTGGGTCTTCTGATCCACTTGTTGCTGAACAATGGATCAGTACCACTGAAAAGATATTTTCAGTTCTTCAATGTTCTGAGCATGATAAATTCATCTTAGCAGTATATCGTTTGGAAGGTGAAGCTGATCAATGGTGGAATCTTATCAAGAATACGAGGCAAAGAGATGAAATTGAGTCCATGGAATGAGACGAGTTCAAGAACTTGTTTTTCAGTAAGTACTTCCCTCGTATTCTTCGAACAAAGATGGAAGAGGAGTTTATTGAGCTGAAGCAGAAGGATGATGAATCTGTTGGTATATACGAAGCAAATTTTACAAGACTGGCAAGGTACTCTTCTGGTATTATCATCCAACCTGAAAGTAAAGTTGATCGATTTTTCAGTGGCTTAAAACCAAGTCTTCGAAGGGAATTAGCTATAATAGATTTCAGTAGCTATGAAGAAATTGTGTGTTGTGCTATCAAGGTAGAAATGGAAGTTGGTGTTACATATCCATCTCATGGTTTTGACAAGAAACGAAAGATGGAGTTCAAGTAGAAATCTCAGAATAATGGTGAAAAGAAGCTGAATGTTTCCTTATGCACAATGTGTGGAAAGAAGCATGGTGGAGATTGTCTTAAAGGGACTAGAAAATGTTTTAAGTGTGGAAAAGAAGGTCATCGAGCAGCTGAGTGTCGAAGTAATGGAAAAAGGGATTCTAATGATGTGAATAAAGCAAACACTGCAGAGAATGCACTACCAATACTTCAATGCTTCAAGTGCAAGGAAATGGGGCATTATGCTAATAAATTCCCTAATCCAAGGGTTAGTGATGATCGACATGAGCAACCGCTTAAGGCAAAGGACAAAGGGAAGTCACATGCAATCACCATTGGCGATGTTGAATATGATAACGATGTGGTGGAATGATTAAGTGTTTATGTAATGGGATTTCCAAAATAATGTTGTATCATAAAATATTGGAATATTTATGTATTGGTCTAATGTGGTATTCAAAGTGATTGAAATATTTTTGGAAATAAGATGATATGCACATAATAAAGGGAAAATGAGAAAATGAAATGTTTAATAGTATTCATGAGCTCATGATTGATATAAGGACTAAGTGATATCATTGTTTGAGTATATAGAATTTTGAGGATTTTGGTATGTGGAAAGTGTTAAATTTTAACTGCATTCATGTTTTCACTAAGGTTTTCAGGAGAATACATGATTAAGGACTTTGAATGTTTGGAATGTGACCAACAAAACATATCTTATGATATATGGGGATCGACGATGGTGTTAAATCTCTGGTAATCATTTTCACTATGTTATGAGAGTGGACTGCAGTATTATAGATAAGCCTAAATATTGGAATGGATTATGTTAGACATAAGTTAGTATTGTTTAAGGATAGAAGTTTTCTCGATATTATTGATGGGATGTTATAGTAATATAATTTTAGAAAAAGGACAACCTGCAGGACGGGCGACATCCCATCGCGTCGGACAAGGATGTGGGAATCGAACCCACAACCGAAGTGCGACTGGCCTTTATCGCCTACCACTGGCCTACAGAAAGTCCCTGTTTATTAGAAACTAGTTTTATTATATTAATCAGTATGATATATGAAGTATAAAGTCCATTTTAGGAACCATATATGATTAATCTCACTATAGATCGACTTATGTATATAATTTTTTCTATCCTTTTGTTTGAGACAGATGGAATGACCCGTCATTCTATCACATGATCTGCTAACACTTCACGAATAACAAATTCAACTTCATTTATTTAAGAGATGATGTGGAAATTGTTAAAGGCACGAACAATAGTGAGATTGTACCAAAATAAAGTAAGTATTTATTCTAATTCAAATTCATTAACTTTAGGGAAACAATCTTGAAAACCAAAAATGTTGTCCTAGTGATCTTATATTTGATGAATCAGATGGTACCTTAGATCGTCACAAATTTATGGCTTTGTGATTGCTGGCTTTTCCATAGCCATGTTCTCTACCACTCTCCATCAGAACATGATGGTTAGATTTCTCTTCTATATCCATATTTTCACCTATGTGGAAACCCAGTGATTAGTTTATTTGGGTAACCGTTACATTTCATACTTTTGTTTTTAAATATTGGTTTTGATATTCCTTTTTACGATGTGGGTTTCTATTAAAGAAACTTTCGAATAGTAAACCATTTATAACCCCGACGAATTTCGAGTGCGAAATTCATTTTAAGGGGGGTAGAATGTAACAGCCCGAGATTTTATGAAAAATATTCTTTTTAATTTTATTAATTTCTTGTGTTGTACGCTACATCAAAAGGAGCTTGCACAACACGCATCTTTGACTTGCCTTGCATTACACGCAATCGCAACCTTCCTCGATAGCGTGTGTAGTACGCAATACTGAGTTTCACGAAACAACGATATGCTATTAAAATATTATTAAAACTAGCCGTTATGAATAGTAATAACCACTTTTTAAATTTTAGAAAATTTAGCTCTCAAAATGGACTTCATTTTTTGATTCAGAGTATCAAATTTAGCCTAATGTGAAATTTTGATACTTTTCGGATAACTTTCATATTCTGATGAATAGTGAAAATAACTAAATTATAATTAAAAACAACTTTTTTAATCGAAATAATTAATAGTGATAAATTATTAGTTTGAGTGGTTTTAAAGTATATTTAGAATATATTTTTACAATTTAATACAATGTTGGTCATTGGTTGTAATTTCACATTTAAACCAGACATAATCAAGTGTCAATTTTTTGATAGATATTGTTTCTTAAAAACACGCTATTTGTTTTAACAGCGGGATTTAATTATAAAATTAATTAATCCAACTTCTATGTTATGAATTTGGTAAAATAGACTTCATTTTTGAATTCGGAATATGAAATATATCTTAGGATGAAATTTTGGCATTTTTCTGAAAAACATCAATTGTTGATGAATAGTGAAACTACTAAGTGGTAGTTAAAAAACCGAGTTTTTCATAAAACTTAATTTTACCGTTTCTGTGAATGGAATTTCAAAAATCCGAGAGACACGGTTGATGTCAGTAAGTAAAATGTGGTTCAATGAGATGAAAATAATTTTTGGTGAATAGTAACTTTTTGCTTTTTTTTACCACGGTTAATAGTAAATAGGGTAACTAAGGGTAAATATGATATTACTATTACCCTAACACATGTCCTAATCCTATTTGACAAGTTTATCTCGACCAAAAACAACCTTAAGTGTAAAATATTATCATTTAGGCCCACTTGGATTAGATTAGGACATTTATTATTATTTAATTCAAAGAAGAGTTAAAAGAGTTAAAATCAAAGTTTATTTACTAAACCATTTTTAATATAGGGTTATACATAAGATAAATTCGATTGTAAATATTCATTAGAAAGATAAAACGATTTCCTATATAATGGTATTTTATTTGTAATTTTTAGACATTAAATAATTAAATTTATTTATGACACAATAATGATGCAGTAATTATCTTATTAATGAAATATTGACATAATTGATGTTATAAACACCAAAATAAATGTAATTTGAGACTTTTTATGAATTACACTAATTTTCTAGGTTACTATGATATATTATTGTTGATTTAATCAACTTGTTTTGAACATATAATTCTGTTATGACTTTCACAAAAATCATATATCAAATAGTGTCAAAATTGACACAAAATAGTTTTTAAATCAAATGTTATATTACTAATTGTTATTTTATTCCTAAAAATCTATGGTTCGGAAAAATGACTTAGATAAGGATATATATATTAATAATAAACAATTTGGGGTTCGTTTGGCATGTTATAGTAAGTGTATTAACCATATAGTGTAAGAAAACAAAAAGACACGGTAAAAGTTAATTTATTTAACTTAGAGTTAAATCTAATTGATAAGGTTAAAATAATACCCTAAACTTGTCTAAATCCTATTGTATGATAGGATTTAGAGCCATCCCCACTTTAGCTTCGAAATAAGACCCTTTGGAACCATTATAAACCGATTTTGACTTTAATATAAAATAATATTTTGAGATATTCCTAGGGTTCCCCTCTCCTCCCTTATAAAAGGGCACCTCCTCCCCCTCCTCCTCACACCAATTTGAGCACTCAAGCTCGTCCAACCCCTGCCAAAATCCCTTCTCCACTTCCCTAGTATCATTATAGAGGTACTGGTCTTCTTCAAAGACCATCCTTAGTTCTTTAAGTGGAGGCTAAGAAAAGGCGCGTCAAAACGAGGTAATATCCATTACCGATCTTTTTCAATTTCTTTCTTCTTCAACTTCTTCTTCTTTAGTTGGTACATGATAAAGTAATAACATCAGTATTTCTTATATACTGATATGTTATTATAAATATGAAACAACTCTAATTCACCTTCTATCCATCCTACGTAAAAATGAAATCACCACGCGTGCGTACGTACAGAATACCGTCTCCACGCCGTGGTGTAATCTATTTTCCACCATCACCTTACAAGGATGGGTATAATGGTGTAATGAGTAACTATTTATGATTATTATAAAGTAATATTGATACTGAAGTAATATACATATACTCCAATACAATTCCATGATCATAGGAACGATATCATCACTCGTGCGTATGTACGGAATACCGTCTCCACGATGTGATGCGACTCGTTCTACATGATCATCATTACATAGTAATTATATAAATGAATTGAATGAATAAATATGATATATGTTACACTAATATCATTCTGGATATAAGGTATCTATAACCTTAAAAGAAGAATAAGAATTTATTCGGCAAAACACGCATAAGAACAAAAGGCAATAAAGACCCGAGTAACAAGTAACAATGAAATATTACTAACAAGAAGCTAAGAATATGACCATATATGATATCATATCAATATGTATGATTCTGGAATAAGTCAATAACATTATTTAAACCATTATGCAGGAGCTGCGGACACATACAAAGCAAATCGGACCTAAGGTAAGGGAAATATCACAATCTCATTTTTATCCGAGATTGTTTATACTTTGGTATTTACTGGGGTGTATTTTATCATCCACATCCATGTTCCCTCAATATGTAATATTGTTTCCATCCACTTACAATAGTTTAAATCCAATTTTACCCTTCGGTGAGTTTTTAGTAGATAATATGAATGGAATCTTTTGTCTTTTTTTTACGAGGTACTTTTTGACTTTTCCGACAAAAGTACGAAGAATGTTTTTTTAACTTATACGGCATGAATGGATTTTTAAAACATTATTTCCAAGAAGCTTCCTTTACAAGTTTTCAAGTTTATTTTTAATCAACTTATTTTAGTTTATAATGGTATGACATGTTAAGAAAAGAAATGTGTTCTTGAAGAAGAAAGGATGTTTTACTCAAGAATGGAGTTCAAGTGTTTTATCAAAATTATTTTCCATCTAAGATAATAAAGGGTTCTGTTTTTATCCCTTTAATTACATTGATTTGATTATGTTGTGAGGGAATTATTTTTATGAAGTCATTTGCCTTATAATATTTGTTTTATGATGTCATGATGTTTCAAGAATCCCATTTTTGTTACATGTGTTATGCGATGATGTATGATTTATGATTATGTGTCACACATAAGAAAGGATTCATTATAAGATGGGTGGGACCTATATCTCCCTCCAATGCATTGGGTAAAGATTTTATATCTCATGAGATAGACATGGCTGGAATGGTAGGTTATACCGGTTCAGTGAAACAGGACTGAAACGAGGGTTACTCGATTCAGAAAGGGACTTTGTCCACTAAGATAGTCTTGGAAATGAGTCTTGACTAACAAGAAATGATTCTCTATTATTATGTGTGAATTCCACAAAGTTTCATGTTTTAAGTTATGATTATTGTGATTACATTTCACTGCCATGATTTATCCCATGTTATGAAATTATGCTCTCTTTTGCAGGTTATGATTTCCAAAATTTTATGTTCTTATGAATATGATGTGATTAATATTTCTTTTGTTTACCCTTACTGAGCATTTGAGCTCACCCTTTTATGTTTTCTTTTCCCCAGGATATAAAGAAAGTTTTTAGGTAAAAAAGAAAGGAAGATCTTTATGGGAGATGTTGAAGATCTTTCACCATGATTAGGAGATTACGTTCCGAGTTTCCAAAGACACTAAACTATTACGATCCTTATGTGTGTGTTTTTGTTATGTACTAAGTATTCCACAAAAGTAATGTAAAGTCCATGTAAGTCAGGCTTCGGGTCTCTACATTATATCCATCCAAAAAACATAGTGTTGAATAACAAATTACACCACGGCGTGGAGACGGTAAGTTGTACGTACGCACGCATGGTGATATTATCATTAATAAGATTGATATAATAATGAATATAGTTGTGAAATATTTATAATAACATCAAAGTATATAAAATAATCAGGAATTATTATTTTAGAATGGAAATAACAAATAATGAAGAAGTGGAAGAAGAAAGGAACTTGAAAGAGGGTGGTGAAAACATTACCTCTTCTTTGGGTTCTTCCTATTGATTTGATCAAAAGGGATCCATAGGTTGGCTTTCTGATCAAACTAATACCTCTAGGATGAAGTGAGGGAAGTGGAGAGAATATTCTGGGAGGGTTTGGCCATGCCAAAGACTTTCAAAGTGTGAATTAGTGAGAATGGGGAGTGACCTTTCATAAGTGGGGTGAGGGGTACCTTAGGAAAAGCTAGAAATATTATTTTATAATAAATTCATATTTGGTTTATAATGGCTCCAAAGTGGATTATTTACAGTCTAAGGTGGTTATAGGTCGAAAACCACTCAACCAATATGTTTTATATAGTTTTGGGTCAATATATTAACTTTATCACTATTATTTTAACTCTTAGTTTAATAGTTTTACATTTACCATGCCTCTTTGTATTTTTATATCATATAGTCAATAAACTTACTATAAACTTCTAAGAAACCCCTAAGTGGTCCATTAATAATACACGTATAATTATATAAGTTCTCTGTTCGAACCTTAGATTTTTAGGAATAGAATATCAATTAATAATATAATATTGGTATTAAAAACTCATTTAAGTCAATTTTTGAAACTATTTAATAATTGATTTTTGTTAAAGTCTTAACAACTTTATTAATTCAAAAAAAAAATCATTTAAGAAATAATAACATGTCATATTAACCAATAAAATTAGTTTATGTCATCAAAAATTTCAAATTATATTTATTTTAACATTTATAATACCAATTATTTTGTTCTTTCATTTATAACGAAAATACTGCATCATTATTGTGTCATAAATAAATTTAATTATTCAATGTCTAAAAATTATAAATAACATACCATTATGTAGGAAATATTTTTATATTTCTAATGAATATTTATAGTCGAAAATATAACATATATAACCCTATATAAAAGTTTTTTGGCTAAAATATATTTGCTTATGTCATTTTTGTATTTACTTTAACTTAATTAATATAAAGTGTCATTATCACTTACAAGTGGATACATTGGGTACCAAAATCGACCCAAAAATGCCCATGTTCAGACATGTATCAACCAATAGTTTTAGGACACGTTTTAAGGTAATTTATTATTATAATAATATTATTTTTTACCCTTATTTACCAGATTTACCCTTTAACCATGGTAAATAAAATATTTACCGAAGTAATTGTTCAAAATGTATAAAGATAAAAGTTACCTATTTACACAATTTGTACCTCATGATTATAAATATGGAATCCATTTTTCTAAATTCAAAACATAGAAGTGGTAAAAAATAATTTAAGAATAATTCTCGTTATTAAAACAAAAAGCATGTTTTAAAAAAAATAATAACTATCAAAAGTTTGTCACTTGCTTATGTCTAGTTTAAATGTCAAATTATGTCCAATGATGAACATTGGATTAAATGGTAAAAATATAATCTAATTATACTCTAAAATAACTCAAATTCATAATTTATCACTATTAATTATTACGATTAAAAAAGTTGTTTTTAATTAAAATTTTGTAATTTTCACTATTCATCAAAATATGAAAGTTATCCGAAAAGTACCAAAAATTCACCCTTAGATAAATTCGATATTCTGAATCTGAAAATAAAGCCCATTTTTAAAGATAAAATGTATAAAATTTCAAAAAGTGGGTATTACTATTCATAACGGCTAGTTTGATTGGTTATGGTGTGTTATAACTCAAAGTTGCGTACAACATACGCTACTATATTATCCAAAGAGAAGTGTACCATGGAATATTGGGGTGTTACAATAAATTTAAATTTTTTTATTACATAAGCCATACATCTCTTAGGTCTCAATAAATCATTTATTTAGCATTATTTCTTATATATCATATTTTACTAATCCCCAAAAATTGAAGACTTTTAGAAAAATACATAAAATTCACCCTAACCATTTATTGACATGTAAAATAAAAAAAATGAAATTATTATTATGAATATAATATTATAAATATTAGAAATTAAATTTTTAATTAAAACCATCATTTACTAAAAAAATACACATTTTAAATTTATAACTGATTTTATTACACTGTCAATAAATAACTAAGGTCTTAAAAAATTAACATAAAATCATAAGTCAAAAAAAAGATAATTTTTAATACATTATATGAAAAAAATTATTATAAATCATTTTATTAATTATAACATTGTAATTAAATTTTTGTGACATTCAAATGTACCAACAATTAATTCATAATTTTCCAAGTATTAATATAGTTATACTATGATATAATTATATCATAATTTCATATATATTATGTCTATTGTTTATTTATACATTCATTGGTGAGGTTTCTATTCATTTGTCCAATTTACTATTTATAAGGTTCATATTACTATTCCTAAGTTCATGTAACTATTTCATTTGTATAGGATCTATATCTTCTAGAAATACCTTTTATTTCATGAATTGTTCATTTATAAAGACTTTATTATGTTCTACAAGTGATTTTATGTGCTCTATACTTTACGAAATTAATATAAGAAGGGAAACCTCATTGATAGAATTATGGTTGGTTACACAACCCCATTCATTTATTGTATTAGTTTTCTATTGCAAATAAAAATTTATTATTTTATTATTATAACCACATAATAGTTTACAAGACTTGTAAATGTTATTCCTATAATTTTAAACATGTTGTGTGACTGAATTATGAATAGTTTTTAGCTATATCTTCCCTCATCCAACCCCAGGGAAACTCATAGCATATTTGGAGTGATTTTGTTATCTATGATCATTGTAGATTGGTTCTGGATACCTAGTTTCATATCTGCAGCATGTTCAACATCATTATTTTGATAAAATTTGGGTTTCCATTGGGCAACAGTTTTGTAATGAATTGAGGTAGGTGGTCAAAAATTCAAGTTATAATTACTTGATTACTATATTGTGTATGTTATTATATAATTACAATTATATCTTTATCAATTGAGTTCTCTATTTAATTGATTAATATAGTGAATTAATTAATTAAGAGGGATGAAAAATTGGGATACTTGATATTATAGATTAGAGATAATTTATTGTTGTATCAATTATGAATAATTGATATTTGATAATTAAATAATTAGTTTTCAAATTAAATATGAATTATTGGAATTTTTAACTAAAATATTAATTGTGTAGTAAATTATAAAGTTTCGAGGTTGTGAATTAGATAACAAAATTTTAAATTAATTCGGTAATATTGATATTTTTAATAAGATAATTAATTGTTGAAGTAATTATGAGATAATGATAATATTAATTTTAGATAGTTAACAGTGTAATTTAGTAATGGATAATGAATTGGTGGATATTGAGTAGTTAATTGGTGAATTAATTAATGAGACCCAATTTCTTAATTATTTGAAAAAATTAATTATGGAAAATTATGTGATTAATTAATTGTTGAATTAGTGATGAGAGGGAGATGAATAATTATTTTTAGAAATAATTAATAAGATTAATAATAATAAATATTTTTGAATTAATTAATGGGAAGGGTATAATTAATTAATAATTGAATTATTAATGAAATTTATGCAGATAACTAATTGTTGGGAAGAGGAGAAAAACACTGGCATGTTGGGATTAATTTGGGGAATGAAAATGTCTAGGTCTGGAAATGGTCGAATAAATGGTGGAGAAGGTTAAGACTATCTATCAGCACATCATTTCTACTTAGAGTCAAAAAAAGTGTTATGTTGATAATCGTCGATGAGACATAGAGTTCGATGCCGAAGACATGGTATTCTTCCATATATCGCCATGGAAGTGAGTTATGAGATTTAGGAAGAAGGGAAATCTTAGTACAAGGTTCATCAGCCCTTTTTTGATCCTTGATCGCATCAGAGAGATGGCCTATTGACTAGAACTCCCACTAAACCTATCTCAAGTACACGATGTATTCCATGTATCAATCTTGAGGATGTACATACCAAACTCATCACATGTACTTAATCCAGAGGTGGTACCATTATAAAATGACCTCAGCTGTTTGGAGAAAACATTGAAGATCTAAGATCGTAGGGAAAAGGTTCTATGAAATATAACAATGCACCTTGTCAAGGTGCTGTAGCGAAGCAACAAGTTTGAAGAAGAAATGTGGGAACCAGAGGAGGTGATGAAGCGGAGTTACCCTCATCTGTTTTAGAATGTGATAATGAAATTTCGAGGGGAAATATTTTTAAGCGGGGAAGATTGTAAGGACCCAAAATTTCATTAATGAAAATTCCTCCCCATCTAATTGAATGTATTTTTATGGTTAAATAACATATACACATCCTTGGTTTTATGTTTTATGATTTTAAAATACCATTAAGAATTGTGGATTTTTCTAATATAGTCGTTGAACAGTGATCACATTGTTAGTATAAATGTAGGGCTTTAGAAAATCTAATTTACTCAGATGAAGGAAGAAATAAGCACATACAATATAATTTCTCTATATGAATCCCATTTGTTGGAGCTCAATATGGAGGTAGCATCACTGTAATTTTCTCTTGACCAAGCTCAAGTTGAGCTTCATCAATTTAAGCTTGAGCGGGATCATCTAGGAGAGAAGTGGAAGTTAATAGAGATTACAACATGAGTGATGTTATCTGAACCACCACAATAGTTTATCACCATCTCACACCTTGCCCTTAGTTCTTATGCAATTTTTATACTATGTTATGTAGTAAGATCCTAGAACTATGATTATTTGAATTGATTTTTGTATAGATAATATACATTCATTTTATTATTGTCACTTTTTAAGTAGTTTTTAAAGAAAAAATAGTATTTTTAGTTAATATTCAATTAATAAATCTATTTTTATGAATTAATGGATTAAATAATATTTTAATAAAATATTTTTACTAGATTATTTTTTTTAAATATAAATTATTGTATACTTTTTATTAATAAAATTATAATTCTTATTATTGTTTTAAAGCTGTTTTTGTAAAAACCCATGAATTTTTGATAAATATCTATTTTTATATTAAAACTAAAAAATCACATATTTAGAAAATTGTTTAGATAAAATGAATATTAATTTTTTAATCATGACTTTGAAATTATCCAATGGTGAATATTTCGTAATTTCCTGAGATAGTCAAATTTTTGGGTAAAAATTTAATACCATTTAAATATACAATGTGTTTTATGACATTATAATGACCCAATAGTTATGTAATAAAATACTTTACACATTATTTTTTTCCAATATATTTATTATATTTAAAATAATGTTATTTTTTATTTTGTTGATTTATTTTATGAAGCCTTAGGTGACCCTCCAAGACTTATAATACATTTTAACATTTTAAAACAATTTCTTTGATAGTGTGAATCACCTCCTCATAAGCAATCCTAATATTATAATAATTTCCTTCATTCGCCTTATAAAATAATGTTTTACCCTACCTTTGGATAAATACATGGGAAACCCCATGGGTTGGTTTGCGGTTTTGATTATTTTAATGTGTGGTGTCCAAAACCTAAATAATAATGAATTCCCTCTCTTTTCCAATATAAATCCACACAAGATCCTACTTAATCTTCACTAAACGCCTTTTTAGCTCTACCAAACTCTTCCATAATCTCTCTATAATCCTCCTACGGTGCTTCAAGCTCCCAAGAAGCCACTCTCAAGACCCTCCCAATCCTTTGGGATCACACTTCCATGTAAGGGATTTCTTCCTTTCTCATTTTTGTCGAAATTTCATTATGTCGTGCTACCCATTTAATATCAATTTAAAATGTTGGGGTATGTTTTTTCACCTCCCCTATACAATACTATATATATTTGATTGATTATTGAACCATTTTTCTCTCATTAATTCCCCCATGTACACCTGTTACCATGCCGATATTCTATAAGGGATTTCTCTCTCCACATTTCCATTCAAGCAATTATTTTATATTATGAATCCAAATTCCATTACATAAGTTGGTATATTATATTCCATGATCCCCTTACTGTCCATTTCATGTATGACTGATGAGATACCCCTTTCTCTCTCATCAACCCATTTTTCGATTTCTATTTGATGT
Organism: Viscum album; assembly: GCA_963277665.1. NCBI lineage: Eukaryota > Viridiplantae > Streptophyta > Magnoliopsida > Santalales > Viscaceae > Viscum > Viscum album. The sequence goes on along the minus strand of OY728134.1, from coordinate 1,039,016,686 downwards.
CGTTATACTGCTGAAGTTATACCAAAATTTCGGATGAAAAAATCATCGTTTTTTGAATACCATACCCATTTATTTATCAAGGGTATTATCATTTATACACATCAACATATTGATTAGGGAATTAAATTTTTTTATTCCATATCTCTTATTCCTGTAATTAATTATAATTAATCCATGTTTTATGATCTATGTGGGACACTTATGCATGAAATTAAATGTCTAGGAAGGGTGTGCCCTGATAGTGCTCCAATGCAGTGGGTAAAGGTTAGTATCATGATAAATCAAGTGCAATGAGGTTTTACTCATGATAAATCAATTATAATTAGGGTTTATTCATGATCAATGTGTAAGGGGCCGTGTTTCATGCTAAATGTTGTTGGAACATTTCCATGTTATGATAATCATGTTATATCATGTCTTTATGTTGATGTTTCTCTTTCAATCCATTGATATACCTATTTCAAAACATGTACTTTATTCTTTATGTTATTCCTTATTTACTAAATTACATTTCTTTATATCTCACCCTTTTCACATGTACTTCCTTAGGTTATCCCATGCAATGCAATGTACAAAGGAGTATTGTGGTCATGTAAAAGAAGTGTCTAATAAAGATGTATATTTCATGTTTTAAGTTTTTATTTAATGTACCTGATCCTTAAAGACACTATAACTCTCTATCATCTAGGTTTTATTATGTAATTTTTTATGGAAAAAATCTTGTATTAATGATATAAGAGAGTAAGGATGTGATAGACTAAGATTATCATATGTAATTAGTGATGATTGAGATGAAACGTCTAGTCATTAACTTCATCAATAGGGGGTTCCTTCTCTTCTTAAGATTTTTCAATATCATATTATTCCTTATATATGTAATCCATAAGATCATTAGGCTCCAAAACATGGTCGAAATTATCTCTTGGTTTAGTCAGATGATCCACCAGATTAAACTCAACATAAGACATATCATTTTTACCTACCAAATATCTCTTTCATGGGTTATAGCTTAATCTATTTGGTGAACTTATTTCTCTTGAAATACAAAAACAACCACATTTTTTAGCTGTTTATTTACCCTCAGAAACTAGACTCATGGCCTTAAACATTGAAAAAAATCATATTTGGATAGATCATAGAATTCGATATCTATGTTGGATTTATAATTTTGGAAATATGAACCATGAGATATCTACACAGATTGATCTTATGTCATCTTTTCATAAGACTTATCAAAAAGAAATCTAGGTATCTCAAGGTTGACAAGTCACTTTTCTTTGGTCAAAGAATGTGTTGTATAAAATTCCAGAACAAACTACACTACCCATAGAACATTGAGGAAAAATGTGTTCTTGTTAAATCAATATAGGTATCTTCTGCAATTGAATATTCATATATAAAAATTCTATTATCCTTAGGAACAGATCCTTGATAGGCATCACAAATTCTATCATGTGTTACACCCAGAAACATTGCCCAATTTTGTTATGAAAAAAAATTTGACCATCAAATATGGATCTCATATAGTACAAAAATTCATTAAAAAATTCTAACTCAGCATACTTGTAGAAGACTACACCAACCTTGGATAGAAATATTTCTCGTTTGTGGAAAACCAATTTATCCATCATTGGTCTTGAAGTACATTGATCACCAGAGAGATACTAGAAAATGTCCATTTTTATTAAAATTCCATTTTACATACTAAAACTATATTTGAATGATTAGGATGCATAGTTTCTAAGAGATTAGGATGATTTGGTTCACCTTTTCACTTCTTAGTTGATTGCAACATTTTTTAGATGTATTTGAAGGGTGATTCAGCCTTATAATATATATCGGTTTGGTTATTAAGTTGAAGACTCTAAGAAAGGTGTAGGATTGATGGTTGGGAGAAGATAGGTCATTTGAGGAGAAAGAGGAATATGCTGGGCTCGAGGTGTGCTGGAAATGGACATAGTTGTTTTCATAACATTTTTAATTTGGATATATGAAAAAATTATAAATCAAAATGATAATAATTTTTTTTTTTATATTTGGTATCAGGAGAAATATGTAGTAGGTTTTTAAATAAACAAAAACTAGAAAAATAAATAAATGGTTAAAAAACATTAGAACAAATGGAAAATTCAGAAAGTCTTGGACAACCAATGGGGTATCCATCACAATAGTGTACCGACCACAATAGTGGAAAACCCAATAGTGTGTCACCCAGTGGTGTGTCACACAATGTTGTGTCACTCAACGGTGTGTCACAAAATGGTATGTCACTCAAAAAATTAATCATAACCAATATTTATAATTCCAAATTCATGTTTGACATATTTCATCCTATCAAAATATTATAGGCATATAAAATATATCAGATAAATGATGTTTTGTGCCAATACACTCAAGAGTGATGTCACCTTTCTAAGAATGATTTCTCAAAATGTGATGTCTTATATCATAGTGAATTATTCTATAACGTGAAACTATATTTTTGGAAATTTTAATTGCATTATTTTATCACAGGTTTAGGGAACATGTAAAAATTGATATCTATATTCTATTAGAGTGTGTTTTATCTATAAAATTTTTTCATAGGAACTTCCTAGAGCTATATATTCAACATTGCCAGTAGATAATGAAACACGATTTTTCATTTTACTACAACATGAACATATAGACTTGACTAAAAAGTGACATTTTCAAGAGGTTCTTTTTCTATATAACTAATATTCATTAAAATCAGTATTAGAAAAACTCACTAGATCAAATTCATACCCTGTACAGTAATATAGTCCTAAATTAGTTGTACAATTTATCCATTTGAAAATTATTTTTATGAAATTTATGTGTGGATCTTTTGGGTTTTCGTGAAATCAATCACACATACACACACTAAACATTATATCAGGTTGGCTAGTATACAAGTAGAGAAGACATCCAATCAAACCTCTATAACTAGTTTGATAAAATAGTTTCTACTCTTTATCATTATCCAACTTATAAGTGATACACATATGAGTATCACTACTCTTAAGTATATCCATGTTAAAAAAAATTAAAAGATATTTATTATATTTACTTTTCTTCAAAATAATTCCATCTCTATTTTGAAAAATCTGTAATCCATGAAATAATTTTAGTTCTCCCATTAAACTCATTCCATATTCATTTTGTATCATTTTAGAAAAATCAACACAAATACAATTTCTTGAATATCCAAAAATTATATCATAAAAAAATATTTTTACAACTAAAATATCTTTGTAAATTCAATTTATTAAAAGGTCAAAATCGACTAGAAATTTTGAAAATATTTTTTGAAATAAGAATATTTTTGATCCTATCATATTATGATTTTAGATTTTATTATAAACCATATAATTATTTAGTGAATTTTAAATCATGATTTCGAAAATGAGGTTCTTGAATCCCATGGGGTTGTTCACTAAAAACATCCTCAACAATATAATCATTAAATAATGCACTCATTACTTCCATTTATAAATCATGAAATATTGATGTGCTTCATTGGAAACAAATATTGTTATGAATTCAAGTCTAAAAAATGTGGAAAAGGTTTCCTCAGATTCTATTAATTCCACATGACTATAACCTTGTGTGAAAAGTCTATAATTGTTTCTAACTATAGTGCATGACTCATCAACCTTGTTCCTAAAGACCTATAAAGTTTCGATATTCAAGGTTTCATTGGGTCTCTCTAAAAGACCTCATACTTTTTTTATTTCATTCTGATTCAATTATTTTTTTCATTTTCATTACCTATAATTCATCATTAATAACATCATCAATGTTATTAGGGTCAAGCTGGGACAATAATTATTGACTTTCAACCTGATTTCTTATAGAATAAATAGTTTTTATTCCTATATTTATGTATCCTACAATAACATATGAATGATGGTACTTAATGGTTCAAACATCTCAGGAAAAGGATGGACTCATCATTTTAGTCCATACAGACTCAGGTTCATTATTTTCTTGAAATTCTTCCAAAAAACGTTTTTTCTTACTATTTGACATCTGAATCTAAAGGATTAGAATTGAGTTTCGGAGTAGAAAAATAATTTTCATGATTTTTAGGGAGTTTTTATGTTCATGTGGATCAGTCTCAGAAAACATGACATGAATTGATTCTTTCAGTGTTATTTAATTCTTATTGAAAACTCACTAGGCTTTTCTAATGATTTAATAACCAATGAAAAATCCTTCATCACTTTTGGAATAATATTTTCCATTATTATTCTTAATGTTAAGAATAAAAACTTTGAAACCAAAAAATCTAAACTAATTAACTATAGGTTTTCTCTATTTAAATATTTCATATGGGGTATTATTAAGGATAGGTCAGACCAATACTCTATTTATGATGTAGTAGGAAATGTTGATAAAATATGTGCAAAAATTTACAGGTATTTTATACTCATTTAACATGGTTCAGGGTATGTATTTTAAATTCAATTTCTCCTTTCTACAATAAAATATTTCTAAGGTTTCCTAAGATGATTGAACTTATTATAGTAACAATTTTGTGGAGAAAAATATTCAAAATCTTAAATTTCAAACTCATGTCCATGGTCACTTGTTAAGATCTTAATTCTAAGTCCACTATGATTATCTATAGATTTAGCATATTAGGTAAACTAATAGAAAGATTCACTTTTGTGAGGTAAAAATTATAATGATGTATACCTAGAGAAATCATCTACTGGAACAAACTAGTAATTATTCTCATTTAAGCTAGAAACTATAGAGGGTCCAAATAAATCCATCTAAACCAACTCGAGATATTTACAAGTTGATACTTGATTTTTTAATTTAAAAGAAACTGTGTGTTGTTTTCATTTTTAAAAGAGGATACATACTTTATAAGTTGGTAGCTCAAGCATAGGTAGATCCCTAACTAAACTATTCCACATCGGCTTCCAATGTGAGTTAAATCTTTAATGTCATATTCTCCTATGAAAAATACAAGATTCTTTGTGAAGGTAACTTAAGCATGATAAAATTTTAGAAACAAACATGTTTAAATAAATAGTATAATCATTGTCATTTATTAATAGAAGTTAATATTAAATTATAATTAGAATAATAAACAATTCAAGAATCATTTTAAAACATATCATATAATACATACTCACATAACTAAGAAATAATAACTAGGTTATACATAAGACCATCAACAAATAAAACATTCGAAATTGGAATTAAATTTTTGTTACCAATTTTGCGAAGCCCGATTATTTTTCCTTTTTCATTATCACCAAATGTGACATGACTAACATGAACGTTAATATGGCTATTGAAGAATGATTAATCTCATATTATGTGTCTTGAAAAACATATATCCAAATACCATATACTTTTATAGGTAGTATTCAATGATTTTTCCCACAACAAAAAATATAATAAAAAAATGACTTTGGTACACAGATCAATTTGGTTCCCGAGATGTTATTAATCATAGATTTCGGAACCCAAAATTCACTAATGGTATTCTTAAAATAGATTGAAGGGGTTTTAAATTAAAACCTATTCAGGTCCTTTAGAAAAATTCTATGAAGTAAACCTTTTAGGCTTCGGATTTGATACAAATATTTTTATATTATTATACTCTATCTAGGATGATACGAAATGATGGCTACAAACTTTGGTTCAACATGATTTCATAAAATAGGAGTATACATTTCTCTAACATTTGTAAACTTTTACGGTGTTTTTAATTTCTCTGTTAAAATTTTGTCATTAGTATTCTCTTTGAGTATGTGGGAATTTTTTTTCTTTTTCTATAGATAATTGTGTTTTTCTATTTAAAGTACAATCATGTTATCTTTTTAAAATTGTGTACGTATCATTTGGATAATTTGATGTGTCTTCCATCATCCTACAATATTAAAACATCTCTTATTGAGACATGACATCATCGTTATTTTCATTTTTAGAAAAATAATCATCATGTACATGTAAAATACATTAAATAGTAAGTAACTAGTTGACTTTTTCATAAATCATGTGTTTTTCAATGACTTATCATCATGTGATGATTTGTAATCCTTGGAGTTTTCTTTAGAAGAACTCCATGTGGCTTTTAGAGCCTTTTTTTATCTATCACATCACCTTTACTTTTACACTCAAAGAAGAAAACCTCATTTTTATATTTCATATAGTCTTTCAACAACATTCTGTTAAAGTTTGACTTTCCATTATTATTTGTTTTTCTTAAGAAATTTTTTTTTCTAATATAAACTCTTAAATCTCGTGTCTAGGTGATCCATTTCCTCATCACTGTCTGATGGATATTCATTAGCACATGAATTCAAAAAATTAAAAATTACATTTTAATTTTCCATATTCTAAGAAGTCAAATTATTTAAGGATAATTATATTATTTTTGGCTCTTCATGTTCTTCACAGTTTACCTTTTGATAATATTTATATGTCATCAGCTTACAAATCATCTCCTCAGCTAAAATTTTTCTAGTATCCCCATATTCTTTGATGGATACATATGTTCCTCTCTATATTTCATGTTGGAATCTCCGCAATCTAATAATATTTTCATTGTCATATACAAGTTTTCTAGGTGGGCTCATGGGATTCATAATTTTAATGAGCATAAGGTATATCTCATAAAGATGTCTATGAGTGATCATCTTGAAATTATAATATTAAATAATATATACATTAAGCCACCACTACTTAACATTTTATCTTCACTCATAGGAAATAGAAAAGGTTTCAAAAATCTAATAAGCAATTTTACATGTAGAAATACTATTCAACTCTTTATCTCTTTGGGCTCAATATAGGGAATTCGTTACATTATAATTATTATTAATATTAGATAACATTGTAGAATCTTCTCAATTACTTGTTTTAGTATGAGGTATAACTTATTGATCTTCTATTGTAGGCCAAATATCAAAACCCATGATTTCTATATGCAATCTTATCTTAATTTTCCATTGAGAATAATTATTACCATTAAAAAGGGAGGTCTATTATTAGTAGAACCTTCTTGCATATAATCATTTAAAAAAAATATTTGTAAATAAAATAAATTTAAGATCTTTAATGCTTGACTAAAATATAAATTAAAATAATATGAAAATTTTAATACCATATAAATAATTAATTTGATACCAAATGTTGGTCGGAGTTAGTATCTCTAGAGGGGGGTGAATTGAAAACCCAAAAAATATTTCTATTTAAAATGAATTAATTTGAAATCCCCAAATTAATTTAAAATGTTATAGGTAATCAATATAAGATATCGTTATAAGTTCTATTCATTACAAAGGTTTCTTATAAGATTTATTTGTAATCGGTTCTGAAATATACGATAATACTTTGTCCATTGTAAACAATTTACTTAATTTAAATATTATAAATACACAAATAAATATAAAATATCAAAGTATTATATATATTTTTTGTTAAAAAAATTTATGTATTAAAAGGAGAAATAATGAAAAGATAAACATGTAGTATAAATTTAAATCTAGATGATTAGTCTCATGATGAGAGATAGACCTCTCCACCTAGTGATCACCTGACACCATGTAGTTTATATAAAATTAACATGTTTGTCCATAACCTGGATCAAATTTGAAAATATTTTACAATTGTTCAGGTCACACATGACCTCTTCCATGATGATATGTGGGATGGAAAACAAATAGGCCACACACAGACATATAACGCAATTATGTGTGGGAATTATGGTGTAAGAAGTTTGAGAATATATCAAGTATCTTCTAGTTTATCATAGGAGATAGTGTGCATGCGATAAAACATAGTATGCACACATACTACTCAAAATGAATAAGTAAATTAATAGAACTGTGCAATATTAAAGTGTAAAAATAGGAATGTTCAGTCTATTGTTGGGAAAATTATGACTCTTGTAATGTATTTGAAAATGTCTCTAGAATCGATTTATCATAAAGTATTCTGATGAACATAGTGTCGGAGACTCTTATGTTAATTACTGGTGGGAAAGCAGCAAATGTGTTTGAGTTTCAGCTCCCATAGTTGAGTGATCACATGATATATCCATTTAGTACTTCTTCTCAATGTGTGTTTTCGGTAACCATGATCTCTCAACATTCAATGTATTTGCTTTATACTGGAAAACTCTACTATTCATGAGGGATTATACTTCCTTTCCTAATAACATCAACAATGTGAATATCCATGTGCATCTGGATATTCGGTCTCCTCATTCAGCTTGTGTGACATCCTCTACATTTAACTCTATCGAGCATTTATGAGATAATCATTGAAATATTAATCAACATTTATTTAAATAATATATATGTTATATTAATGTAATTCAAAAATATAAATAAAAAATGGAGGTTTCTTAGTCTGGAGGTGTCTAGATCTGATGGTGTCTTAGAGTCTGGTGGTGTCTCATTATTGTGGTGATATAAGGCCAGTGGTTCCTCTTTTAAAGATAAAGTTTCATGTTAGTGGTGATTCATCTAATGGTATATCACCCTTCTTCTAATAGTTTAATCTGGTGGTGTCTCACGCTTTTTCATATTTACACTATTATGGCATAACATCCACATGTTATCTCATAATTTACCAATTTTTCACTATTGCGGTGTGCAATCTGATGATATTTCAGACTTGGTGAGATTTCCATGCTAACAAAGAGTCATTGGAAATTGTGACTGGCATGCAATAGTGTCTCAAACATTGTCAAATTTCCAATTCAGCATTATGCCATCAAAATGGAGAGTCCTTGTCTTGTGGTCTTATAGGTTGTGGTGTCTTAACATCAATGGTGACTCATACATAGTTACTTTCATCGCCTAGATCAGATTACATGATACCAATAGAGAAACATGAAATTCCTTAGTTTAATTATAATTAATAATTTTTTATCATTAAATCTATCAGGTCAATAATCTTCCCCTTTTGATGATAAAAAATCATGGAATCAAAGGTATCAAAATTATAACATATGACATCAAGGGTAAGATTAAAAATTAAAATCATGATATAGAATTCACAATATTTATAGATGGTATCAATGAAATATAATGAAAAAATAAATCTAATTATCTTGTATCAAATTGAAACAAAGTAAAAAAATAGTATCAAAGGTAAAATAGAAATATCATGGTAAAAAATTAGAAATTACTACCATATAGGTATTTTATCCCCTATTTGGGATTATGAAAAAGGAAAATAGTAGTAGGATAAATACAATAAAAATAGGGAAAATAAAGAAGAATAATAGAATAAGAGTTCAAGACTGTATTCAAAAACTATTAAAAAAATTCTTACAAACCAAGTCCCATCAATGATATATTATTGAATCCAAAAACAAAAAAAAGGTTTAAGGATTAGAAGAGGGTTCAAATGGTTTTTTTCCCTTGTATTTGACACTCTCTATATATAAAACAATATGATATATAGGTTTTATATAAAAAGTAGAGGAAAATTTTATTGGATGTCTATCTATGGATTGAGGATGAACTTCTATAATAACAAGTGGCCTGATCTGTCTCAGGGCTTCTATAAGTGGCATAAGAGAATGTTAAAATCTAACAGGAAAGGGTGATAGAGTATATATAGTAACTCATGACCTGAAAGATTTATATGGAGTAATAGGAATATCTTTTAGAGTAAGAACAACAATGACATGATCATGAAGAAATGGATTCTTTGTATCGATGAAATCCACAATGATCGATCGACCTCTATCAATAACAATTAATAAAACACCCTCTCCTCCATTAATCCACTCAAAATAGATGTAATTTCCTTCAACTACAAACATTTATCCTTAAAATCTTGAGTAATATAAGGAATACTAAACTTTTTAGAAAAGAATTTGAAATTTGAGTTTGTGGAATGATTTGTATAAATCTTGGAGGGGGAAATTTTTAATGGAATAGTATTTTTTTTCCTAGTCAGCATTCATATATTTTGAATACATCATACTAATCATATGATCTTGCTCTGTCTTCTATTAAAACTTTCTATGAATTTTTAATGGCATACTGGTTCTTAACTATTAATCCCACCATATGTAGCAACAACCACTTCTATGATAACTGATCTGGTCACTTTATTATCAAACATAAGAGAATGATGACCACATGAGCTAGTGGATACTAAGTTAATATTCTCAGCCCTTTAAAGTAGAGCATCCACACAAGCTACAAATGAATATTACTTCTCATCAAGGAGATACATCATGTATTTAATATCACCACTTATTATTTTATTCTCAATATCTACCTCTTGAATATGATGCCTAAACATAGTTTTTATGTGTTGTATCACCAAGTCAAATAGATATCTAGAATCATTATCACTAATTGTTTTTAGTATTAGAGCTTAATGTTTAAAATAATTATCTTAATCATAGAACAACATTTTACCAAAAGCATATAATTCACCTTTTGGGACTTTATCAGAAGGAAAAACCAAATTTACTAGAGAAGTAGGTTCATGTATAGGTTTTCTCACATAGGAATACACTTATAACATACCGTCAAAATCAACATGATATATCATAGATACATTAGGATATCCTTCAATTAAAACCCTCTTTCCACCATTTTTTGGTGGATTCCTATTTATTTTTTATCATTTTTTTCATGGGATAAACCAAAATATCTGAAAGAGTATCTACCAAAATATAAATCTAAGATTGTAAAATAAAAATACATATAGTAGCAAGATGTACCACAACAGGTGCATGCAACATTTTAGTATGTGTAATAGAAGATTTCCCAAAACTTTGGGAAGAAGTATTCTATTCACTGACATCCACTTCATCCATCTAGACATCATATTTATGAACACTTGATCTATACACATCAACATTCTTGATAACATATATATAGATGTCAAATGGAGGCTCTTTAGTAGGCATATAATCCTACTAAACATCACATCATTTCTCATAAGATGGAAACTCTTTCTTAATTTTCTCATAAACATGTTATTCTATAGTGACAATAACACAAATTTTGTCAAACAAAATACAATAAGAAACAATTTTTTAACCAACTGAAAATATTTTAGATCCATCAAAATCATTATCCTTTTGAAGTAATTATAAATATTTTGATTCCTCCCCATAAACATGTGTATCTTTTCTTTAATATCAATGTTAAATTATTCTGACAAAACTCATTTCTCTATAGAAACACATGGTGATGCAAGAATCTCTTGAGGCATTTCTATATATCTACTTATAATTATTTGATCTAATCAATCATGGCTACAGTTTTCATCATTATCATAACATTTAATACCATTATCATATTCATCCTATTTTTCTTCATTATCATTTTCTTCATCTTCATCATCATATTTTGATGTTCTTTTAAATTGATCCTCAGTAGAAATCTCAGATTCCTCTACATTAATTTTATCAAATTTCTCATTTTTTTACAGTCTCATATGTAAACTAGAAGGTTCATATCTAATTGGTCATAATTTAGGTGACATGTTTGAGTCACTACCTATATCAATAGAGGGTTCCATATATTATTTATCTTTTATAACAACTTATTCTTACTCATATGAATAAATAACAAGCTTGTTTGTATGTAAACATAGGTAAACAATATATCTTGGTTTGGTATGATGATCCACTAGATTAAACTCATCATACAGCTTATCAATGTCAGCTACCCATTGTATCATCCAGGGGTTTTAGATTACTCTAGTTCTTAAACATATTCCTATTGAAATGTAAAATCCTTCATAGTTTATAATATTTTCTTCGTATTCATAAACTAATCACATTGAATTTAACATAGAATAAATCATATTCATGTTGATTAAGGAATTATATCATGATGTTAGATTTATAATCTCATACATATGAACCAAGAGTTATCAACAAATATTGATCTTAATTCCAGTTTTCACATGAATTAACAAGAAGACATCTTGGTATCTCAAGGTGGAAAAAACAAAATTCCTATAGAGTAGCATGTGTTCTTTGAACTTACACAATAGACTACACTGCCCATCCAATAATTAAGCAACATGTATTCTTGTTAACACATTACCAGTATGTTCCAAAAGAGTAAATTCATATATAAAGAAGACGCAATCCTCAAGAATGTATCCTTGATAATCCTCATAAATTCATTTATGGGGTACACTAAGACAAATTTCCCAATGTTTTGAAGAAAAAATATCTTTTTAGCTATCTATTCTAGCTATTATCTTGTGCACATCTTCATTAAAAAATGAAACATTTACTTACTTGAAGAATAGATACTTCAAACTATAATTGAATGGTCTATCATTTGAAGAAAATAAATATATCCATCATTGATATTGAATTATATTCATCACCAGAGACTTACTTGAAAACATCCAATTTCAATTCTACTTATCTATAAGCTACTAAAACTCTTCCATAAAGATCATGAATCATAGCTTCAACTGGAATATGAAAAATTAATTAACCTTTTCACTTCACTGATAATTGTGTCATTTATAGTGAATTATTAGAAGGGCACTTCATCCTTGGAACCCATATAAGTTTGGTTTGATCAGTAAAAGTCAAAAGATAATGTTACATGTATGGTGGTTGGGAGAAGAGAGGTCTCTTGAGGCTTGATATTATTAAGATGGGCTCGAGGTCTATTGGAAATAGGCATAGTAATTTTCATTTAATTTGGGATTTAGGTATATCAAAAAATGAAAATTTAAATGAATTAAAAAAAATTCTGAATTTGGAATGATGAAAAATACAAATTGAGTTATGAAATGAAGATTAATAAGAAAGATAAACTGATCGTTCTAAATGCATTCCAATACATGAAATTTTTTTAAAGGCATGAACAACCACTGGTGCGTCAATCACAATGGTGTTTTAGCCAAAGAGGTTATACAACCAATGGTGTGTCACCCAACGGTGTGTCACATAAACAATTAAACATATCCAAAATTAATCATCCCTAATAAATGTTTAATATAGTTTATTCCCTAAGAATTTAAAATTGTAGTAATTATATCGGCTAACTGATGTTTTGTTCCCTTAAATAAAAGAGTTATATCACCTTTTTGAAAATTATCTCTCAAAATGTGATTTCTTATATCAATGTGACTTGTACTCGAATGATAAATTAGATTATTTGAAATGTTAATGGAACTTTTGTTATCAAAGATATTGGGGACATGTTAAAATTGATATCCAGAGTCTGGTAGAGTGTGTTTCACCTGAAAAAAGTGTACACAAAAACTTCCTATATCTATGCATTCATCTTCATCAATAGATAATGAAAATGAATTTTGCGTCAAACTACACCAAAAAAACTGGATACTTTCTTAAAAAGTGACATGTTCTAAAGGTAATTTTTGTATCTAACTTACATCCACCAAAATCAAATTTAGAATAACTCACTAGATTAAATTATTTTCCCCCAGGTTAAAACATTCCAAAATTGGATGTAAACTTGAGTTATTAAAAATTTCTCTTAACAACATTAAAGTGTGACTCATTTAGGTTTTCATGAAAGTGAGAAAACATAAAAAACTAAAAAATGTATTAGGTTGGATAGAACTGATGTAGAGAATACTTCCAATCATACATTTGTAACCGATTTTATTAACTAGTTTCTCATTTTTATCACGATAAATCTTATAGGTGGTACTCATAAGAGTATAACTACTCTTAGTATTATTCATGTTAAAACATTTTAAAAGATCTTTTTAATAATTACATCAACTCAAAATAATTCCTTCTTTTTTGGAAAATATTAAATCTAAGAAATAATTTTAGTTCATCCATTGAACACATTTCAAATTAATTTTGTATCATTTTTGGAATATTAGTACAAAGATAATTTATTGATTATCAAAAATAATATCAAAAATGTATATCTGTTATAATAAAACATATTTTGAAAGGTTTCTTATGAAAAGTGTAGAATCAGTTATACATTTTGAAAATCCATTTGAAATCTAAAAATTGTTGAGCCTATCATACCATTCTCTTAGATATTGATCTAAACAATATAAATCTTTAGTTAATTTGAAACCTTTATTTGGAAAATGATGATTTTCAAAACGTGGTGTTTTTCAGCAAAAACAACCTCAAGTATAAAACCATTCAGGAATTGACACTTCAAATCCATTTTATAAATCATAAAATTTAGATGGGCTATATATGAATACATGATTATTATGGATTCAATTTTGGGAACGGATGAAAAGGTTTCCACATATTATATTCTTTTCTCTTTAGGATAACCTTGTACAACAAGTCTATCCTTGTTTTAACCTATCATTCTAGACTCATCAACCTTGTTCTTAAATACCCTTTTATTGCGAAGAGTCAAGTTTCCATGAGTCTATCTACAAGATCCCACAATTTGTTTCTTTCAAAGTGATTCGATTTCTATTGAATTGAAAATACCCATAATTCATCATTAATATATTCATTGATGTTCTTAGGTACATGTTGAGTGATTAGTTCTTGATGTTCAACATCATTTCTTAGAGAATCAAAAGTTTGTGTTTTTCTATTTGGGTCTCCTACAACAACATCTAAAGTATGGTATATTATTATTCTAAAAGTTCAAGAAAAGGAAGGAAACATCATTGTAGGTTATACATATTCATTTTAGTAAGTTCTTAAATTCTTCCATAAAATATGATTTTTCTAACTGTTTAACAACATAATTGAAACGATTAGTTTTGAGGTTTAGAGAAGTTAAATAATACTCATGGTTTTATATGAAGGTCATAGGGTCATGTAGAATAGTCTCATCAAATTTGATATGAAATTATTCTCCCAACATTTTTGACTTCTTATTGAACATCTATAGGCTTCGTTAGAGATTGAATAACTAAGGAAAATTCATTGATCACTATTGGATGACAATTTTTCAAGAATATCCTTAGTGTAATGAAAAATGAATTTGAAACAAAAAAAATTAATATAATTGACATTAGTTTTTGTTTTATTTTCAATAGTTCCTTAGGGGTCATATAAAGGATAATTCTGATCAAGACTCTATTTATGATCCTGCAAATTTTATAGAATTCTTTTGCCCAAAAATTGACATGATGTTCATACACATTTAACATGTTCTGAGCTATCTCTTGTAAAGTATTATTTATCCTTTCTACAACTCTATTATGTTGAGGGATCCTAGGAGAATTTAATTTATGAGTTAACCCATTTTTTGAGAAAAAATATTAAAAATCATGATTTTCAAACTCAAGACCATGTCCACTTCCTATGGTCATAATTCTAAGTCCATTGTCATTTTCTATATTCTTAGAATAGAATGAAAATTAAGAGAAAGATTCACATTTCTGAGATAAGAATTAAACCAAGGTATACCTATAGAAATTATCTACCATAAAATAAACACAGTTCATCCCATTTAAGGTAGAAACTCTTTAAGGCTCAAAAAAATCCATGTGAACCTACTCGATATGTTCTAAAGTTGGAACTTCATTCGTTAATTTAATTGAAACTTTATGTTGTTTCTCTTTTTGACAAGGTTTATATACTTTATTAGTTTGGAAATCAAGATTAGATATATCCCTGACTAAACCTTCCCTAGTTATCTTCCTAGATGATTGAATATTTCAATGGACTAGTCTATTTTTTCAATGCCAATAACTATTGTGAAATGAACTTAATTTTAAAACATTTTTAGGAACTAAGAAGATTAAATCAACATCATCAAATTAATCATTTCTTAAAGTAGTAATGAATAAATAATTCATAGAATTATAAACCTTGCAGGAGTCATATTCAAACATAACATAAAATCCATCATCACATAATTGAGAAATAATACAAACTTTATACTTTAGACTATCAATAAAGAAAATTTAGAAAGAATAATTGAATTTTTTTATCAAATTTTGTTAGGGCTATTGATTTTTTTCATTATCAGTAATAGTGACATGACCAACATAAACCATAAAAATGATGTTTAAGAATGAATAATCTATTATAATATTTCTTGAACTACCACTGTCCAAATACCATATAATTTTATAAGAGGTATTAAATTTTTTTCCTATGACATAAAATTTACAAAAAAAAAATCATTCGTTCCAAGATCTATTTTTTTCTATAGATTATATTAATAAAAGTTTTGGAACCCAAATTTTCCAATTGTTTTTAATATAAATATATTGAAGGCCTTTTGAAATTAAAAACTTGTTGGTTACTTAATAAAAATGATTGGAAGTAGAAATTTCAAGTTTTGTATTAGACCAAAATGTCTTTTTTATAATCTTCTTCTATACATGCTAATAACCAACTCCATTTACATACATAGGTTCAAATTGATTTCATAAATTATGATTAATATTTTCTTTAAGATTTTCAACTTTTTCTATGACATTATTTAATTTCTCATTTCAATGTCTGAGTTCAGCATTCTCTTTGAGTAGTTGATCATTATTTTTCTATCTGAATAGGCAATTCAAATTTTCTATTAGTAGTAAAAGTATGCTGTCTTTTTAAAGAATTCTATTTATCGTTAATCTCAATAAAGGTATAATCCATCATCCAACAATATTTTAACATATATTCATGAGACATATAACAATAATTAATTTCATTTTAATAAATATCATCTTTATGTATCGGTAAAATACTAGAAATAGTGTGTAATTAGTTGAATTTTTCAAAATAACGTTTTATCTATAACTACCTTCTTCTAATGTGATGAGTTAGAATCACTAGAGTTGTCTTTACTAGAACTCTATGTGGATTTCATAACTTTTTGAATCTTCTATCTTTTTCCTCAAACATCTTTTTATATTTTAATTTTTGTAAGTTGGCTATGACATGTCCTTTTCTTTTATATTCATGCAATACAACCTCAATTTCACCTCTCTTTATTCTTTCTTCTATGTTCCTTTGTGGTTATACTATCCATTATAATTTCATTTTGAAAATAATGTTTCCTTAAAAAAAACATCTTAATACTTCTTGCTAGGTGGGCCATCACCTCATTACATTATGGTGGAGATTCACTATCTCATAAATTTGAATCATCAAATTTTTCCTTTTCTTTTTTCCCTTATGTTTAGATGTAGTAGTCTTGAACAATAATGATATTCTATTAGGGTCTTAACTAACTTCATGGTTTACCATTACTTCTTATTTATACACCATAGGCTTACTAATCATCTCATTGACTATAATCTTTCTAATATCACAAGATTATATGATGAAGATAGATGTGTCTCTCTATATTGTAGGTATGCATCTCATCAATCTCATAATCAGGTCCTTTTCAGATATTGGTTTTCTAAGTAACTCATAGTATTCACAATTTCATTGATCCCTAGGTACCTCTCATAAATAAGTTATAATGGCCACATTATAAAAGTATCATATTTAATCATATAAGTGTTAAGCCACATATCATTAACATTTTAAATTCCCTCAACGGAAATAGAAAAAGTTTCTCAAATCTCATAAGTGGTTTTACATTAAGAAATTCTATTAAACACTTCATCTCATAGGTCACAATATATAGAATTCAATGGATAATAATTATTATTAAACTATAATATAGTATCAATATCCCAATTACTTCTAGCAGTACCGATTATGACATATTGATCTTCTATAGTAGACCAAATATAAATACACATGCTTTCATTATGAATTCTCATTTTAATTTTTCATTAAGCATAATTTTTACCATTGAAAATATAGGGATATTTTTAGTAAAACCTTCTTGTCTATTATCCTTTTAAATGACTATATTTGGAAATAAAATAAATTTAATGTAATGGTTCAGACCTCTCCGGTCTATTCCTTTTTGAAAATCCAGTGTTGGGGATGTTCTGGGGGTTGTCAATGTCTTATTAGGGAGTTTTCCAAAAAAACCATTATTCCACAAAATGGTGGCACAAGTCACGGTGGCACGGAGATTGTGGAATCACTCATAGAAGCACACCAGACTGGTCTAACCACTCATGGTAGCACACCAGACTAGTGGCACCACTCACGGTAGCACACCGGACTGCTGGCACCGCTTATGGAAGCACACTAGATCGGTGGCACCGCTCACGGTAGCTCACTGAACTGATGTCTCTGTTGTAGTGGCCCCATTGTGGTGGAACTACTATTGTGTCTCACTAAACCCGTGGCACCATTGAAGAGTCTCACCCCTTTACCATTTTTCCAATTTTCCGTGTTTTTTCAGTTTCACCCTGTTATGTGTTTTTCTCCTCTAAATGAATTTTCAGCCCTGTTTAATTCCATTTTCCAGATTATCTTTTATCTCCACCATTTCTGAGAGAGGATATTATTAAATCCCAATAAATCCCAACATGTGAAACTACCCAGCCGCATGGTCAATCCACGATCTATCTTTCATATACTTTGAGATTTCACATCCCGTAACTCTAGGATCATGAATTTTTGTAAGCCAAGGTCCTCTCTTCTTCCTCATTTCCCTTTTTTTTCTCCTTGTGTACCTCGATTCATTCATCCCCAATGAGTTTCTACCTAAATTGTTTATGCTGGTTCATTCAGATTTATTGGTGTTTCCTTTTCAAGTGAACCTTGTTTCTTTCCGCAAAGAGTAACAATAGTCTTTGATCATCTAGGATGGGATTATTCAATCGTTTCTTCTTTATGTGCATCATGCTGGGTGGGCATAGTGATGTCTTCTTTTGAATATGGTCAAACCCTTTTTTTATAGGAGAAATAAATGACTGAATATAATGATAAAAATATAACCAAAATGTTTATAACCATCAAGGGTTAAAAAGGGTTTGTTGTTCATATTTTTTTTACATTTCATCCTTGTTCCTTTTATGACTTGTTGTTCCTGAATGGATCTTGAAAATCACCACTGTTGGTGGACTTTGTTTTCGTATTGTGATGAACTATTTTTCTGGAAATCATTTGACTGAATGGTTGAAGCTTGAAACTGGTTGAACACGTACAATTGGCTAATTAAACTAATGCATCATAATGAAGAACCCTTCTGTGATCACCCCAGATAATAAAGTTGAACTTGAGAGGTTTTTTCTAAATATGAAAATTTTCTATTTAATGGATGTGTGTGGTGTGCTATGTTTTGTGTGATATGTGAGGGGTGCATTTTAGGTTTTATGGGTAGTATGTTATGTTTGAGAAATGAGACTATAGTTTTTCTTTGCTGTGGACTTTTTTTTGGGTTCGATGGACTTTTGGGTGGTGGGAAAGTTGGGTGTTGACATGTGGTTGGGGGATGGCTTGGTGTAGTGGGACTGTGGGATGTTTTGGTGTTGTTTTGCAGTGGGACTGCAGTTTCTAGTTTTTCATGCTATGTGGGTTTCACATGGTATGTGGTTACCCAGTAGTGCTGGATAATTAAAGTGGACTCCATAAAAATTTTGAATAAAGACTGAAAAGTGTCTAATGAAAAAGGGGTTGGGATTCTGTTTTTCCTTTGAGACTCTTTGTGTGTTTCTTCATATAGAGGTAGTAGTGGCGTGGTGTTGAGTGGTTTGTTTTTTGTTTGGAAACTCATAGGTTGGGCTGAGTCTTTTCTTACTATATATATATAAACTATAGTTCTTGTGATTTATTCTCACCCCACCCATGTTTAGAACTATGTTTCAAACAACCCCATTACATGGGGGAGGTTGTCTTTCCCCACATCCTGGCGGGAGGGTGTATGGATGGTTACTGACTTTCATCCTCGTGAATCTTCCGGGTACTTACATATTAAGGGTCAAGCAGGCTGTGAAGGCTTACAGTTTACCGTATCCCAAGACACTTTGAGCAAGTTTTGTTGTGGTAGTTGAGAGTCCTAGGTGTATCTGGGTGGGTTTGATTCCAAAGTGGCTTCGGGATGGTGCCATGTTCTCTTCAGGTGAGGTTCGTGTTTGTTGAGAGGCCCAGCTATCTGTGGGTGGGGTTTAGCAGTGGGACTGTGTGTTTGGAGCCTGTTTGTTTGTAGGCAGGTTGTGGTAATGAGACTGCGTGTGGGAAGAGGAGTAGTGTCAAGATGTTAGTCTCTAGGTTTGAGGAGCTAACCAGTGGTAAAGTGGTACGGGTGTACCCAAATATCGATGTTCTTATACTTTTACTTTACTTGACTTGGGTTACATGGTGATTGTTCCTTGGTGAGGCTAGGTTGATAGTTTACCTTAATAGGTACCTTCTGATTCTATTGTTTTCTCAAGGACATTAGTATGTTCTCCCACTTTTTCATGAGTGAATTTGGTTTTCCCTACTAAGTATTCGTTTATGCTAACCCTATATATATAAAATTGATTTCAGGTTTCCAGGAGGACTTTGAGAACCATTCTAGACCTTACTAGCTCAAGCGGTGGGACTATCTTTCTCACTACTTGGTTTTATTTCTTCATTACTTTCATTTGAAGTTATTTTTGTACATTGTATAAGTTTAATTTTGAACATGCATGTGGTAATGGTTCATTTTGGACTTGTTTTCCATTCGATGTTGGTTTTTCTTGGGAATATCACCTTATCTTTTGATCATATTCTATAAAAAATGTAAATTGTTCCATCTTGTGGGAAATAATATACCCTAGGTGCTAGTCTCCACCACGGGGCCTATTAAAGGTGGGCCTAAGGGGGTTATTATCTCTCCTCTCACATTGCCGACCCAGGAGGGGTACACATTGTGTATAGGGGCTCGTGAAAAAGTGGTATCAAAGGGAGGTTTTCCACCTAGGTTAACCACTTTGGTTTAAGAGATAGGTTGGTGTTTGGAGTTAGGAACAGTGAGGTTTTCATGGGATGGTAGGGCAACAGTGTTTGGAAATCTTGGTGTGTGATATAGGCTAGGGAAGACTGGCTAGGACAGAGGATTTTAGGGCCCCCCATGATTCGATGCAAGGACCTCGAGCCTATAAAACGATCAAGGGAGGCTATACTAATAGTAGTGTAGAGACCCTAGTAAAGGTACATGCATCATAAAATACTTGTGTTCTTGTTTGTATTGGGGGTTTGGGAAATTTAAAAATAAATAATGAGTTAATTGAATATAAATGGAAGTTTTTCACTACTTGGGCTTAGAACATACTAGTTTACCCATATAGATATAGAACCTAGACATCTCCCATGAGTATTATGGGAAGTTGAGGCCTCACAGGTTAACTTGGTCTATTAGCATAGGATCGACTGAGGGGAGGAGGATAACATGTGGCAGAAGACCATTTGTGCTTTCCAACGACAGACTCTTGGGAAGTACAAAGGCAGTGTTTCTGACCTCAAGATGGAAGGTTGGCTCGAGGATTTGTAAATCACCTTTACTCTGATCCATGATCTGAGAGAGTATTGGGTTCTTCTTGCAGTAATCCTTATGAGAAGAGTAGTGCATCAGTGGTGGACGTGTTACATCGGGGAGAGGAATGAGACAAATGTTCTGTGGGCTGATTTCAAGAGAGAGTTTCAGGTAGAGATCCTCTCCTCGATGATGTAGGCTGAGAATAAGTAGGAGTTACTCTCCCTCAAGCAGGGGAGTAAGTCAGTAAGGGATTCAGGGAATAAGTTCCATGATCTCCTACATTTATCTATAGACCTATTTACAGACGAGGAGTCTCGGGCGAGACATTTGGAAGAGGAACTCCGACCCTCTCTCCATTATGATGTGATTCCTTTTACCCTACCGACTTAATTATTGGTTCGTAAGAAGGATGAGGTAGTGGAAAGGATTTACTCGCAAGGAGGTGTGCCATAATAGGGGATCCAACCTAGTTCATCGAAGGTAAAGTCAATCAGCACCAGGTCTCTAGTGACAGGTTCTTCCCATTTCCGACTAGCGGGGAATAATCCCTAGTAGTTCTAGTTCCGATCTTCTGGTCCTCTCCCTTTTCTAATGGCATTGGTACTGAGGTGTTTTTCTTGTGGGGGCCGTGAGAATCTCCAGAACCAGTGCCCAGTCCAAGCTTAGTATAGTGGTTGTGAGCAGTTCTAGAACCCACCTTTGTATCCCCAGTTCCAACCCAGACCTTTTCAGCAGTAGTAGGATCCTACCCCACTAAGGGAGGATTTTGTAGGAGTATTCTGACATCATGGATCTGCTCAGGGGCCTCAACTAGGCCATGGTCGTGGAGGTGGTCAACAGCTGAGAGGTAGTGGATCCGGGTGTGTAAAGTTGCATGTCATGGAGGTAGAATCCCCAGCAAGGCCAGAGGTTATTCAAGGTATGATTATTTTTTTCAATACCCTTGTTTTATCCTTATTTGATTCAGGAGCCTCACACTCTTTTGTTTCGCCCAATCTATCCCATGATCTGGGACTGGATACAGAGAGACTTTTTGTTCCCTTGGTGTTGGTCACGCTAGTTGGAGGTTAGACCAGCTTTCTTTATGTTTTTCAGGGATTTAGAATAATGTTGGGGCCACATCAGTCCAGTGGGGATCTACTTCTGGTCAAAATGAAACTGTATTATGTCATCTTTGGCATCGATTGGTTTTTTTCTAAGTGTTCCATTTTCGACTACTTCGATAGGAGAGTCGTGTTCTCTAACATAGATGAACAACGCATAGCTTTTGTTGGTGAACGGAGCTACCAGGTTGGAAACCGGCATGTGGATCCTCTTATTTCCATATTGGCTGAGCTGGTAGTGGAATTGATAGATGCTGAGATGGTGGAAGTCCCAAGAGTTTTCAGATAGTTCCTCAATGTTTTTTCTTGAAGATATTGTAACTATACCCCATCGGCCTGACGTTATGTTTTGGATAGACTTGTCGCTTGGTGCCCATCTGATTTTGATGGCTTCGTATCAGATGGCACCCCCTAAGCAATGGGGGTTGCGGTTTCATATTGATGATCTCATGAAGAAGGGTTTCTTCCAACCATTTGTGTTGCCTTTGGGTGCTTCGGTGTTTTTTGTGAAGAAGGGGGATGGTAGTCCTAGGCTATTCATAAAATACCGATGAGTGAATCAGGTAATGATCAAGAACCATTGCCCTCTTTCAAGGATAGATGATCTCTTTGAATAGATGAGGGGATAAGGTTTGTTCTCTAAGTTCAACTTGTATTCAGGTAATAACCAGTTAATCATGAAGGAGAGTGATATCCCAAATATTTCTTTTAGGTGCATGTATGGGAACTTTTAGTTCGTGGTTATGTTGTTCGGTGTTACAAAAATTCCAGTTGTGTTCATGGGGCTAATGAACTCGATCTTCCATGACTTTTTGGACCAGTTTTTCATCGTGTTCATCGACAATATCCTGGCTTACTTGATGTCGTAGGAGGATCACGTTGAGCACCTCAGGACAATCTTGGAGGTCCTTCGACACCACCATATTTATCTGAAATTATCCAAGTAAAAGTTATGGATGTGGGAGGTGAAATTCCTTGGGCACTTGGAGTCATGACGGGGGATCGCAGTGGACCTGTCAAATGTTGAGGCAGTTGTTTCTTGGGAAGCAGCCTAGAACATAGCGGAGGATTACAGTTTTCTAGGTCTGGCAGGTCACTGCTGGTGGTTCATGGAAGACTTCTCTTGAGTCATAGCTCCGTTGACATCCTTGAACATAAATGGGAAATCCTTTGAATGGAGTGGGTAGTTCCAGGTAGCTTTTACCTATCTGAAGGGAAATTTATTCAGTGCTCCTGTGCTCAGGTGACTGGAGGAAGGGGTGTCATTCGAGGTGCTTTTTGATTCTTCTAGTCATGGCTTGGGAAGTGTGATGATGCAATAGTGGGGAGTGATCTCTTATAGGTCTATGAAGTTACATCCACAAGAATGTGACTACATAACTCATGACCAAGATCTTGTGGCAGTTGTGTTTACGTTGAAGTATTGGAAACATTATCTCATTGAGGAGCATTTTTTGGTCTTCATATATCACAAAATCTTGAGGTATGTCTTCTCCTAGTGATACTTGAACTTTGTGACAATGAAGGTGGGTGGTGAATCTCCCAGACTATGACTTTGAGATCACCTACACCCCAGTAAAGTGGAATTTTGTTGACAATTCCTTGAGGATGAATTCACAGAGGGAAGTGGTTGAAGAATCTGCAGACTCTTGGAAGGCAAAGGGGGAATTGGTCACCTTTCACCTGGATGCAAGGGTGGATGATGGTAGATGCTGTCTTTTTTAGATGACAGTTCATTCCTCTCTGATGTGTTTAGTGGAGGAGTCTCAGTTGGGAGACATGGAGGCTGAGGTTATTCGTGACCATGTTGACCTGGGAAATGCGTTAGAGTGGTGGTCATAGGATGGTCAGAACCAGATACTATTTTGTGGGAGGTTTTTTGTCACAATGTAAATGCATGAGTAAGTTCTCTATAATCTCCATATCTCACCCATGGTCATACACCCGTGAGTTTCCATAATGTACTGAGGCCTAAAAGAGAAGTTCTGGTGGCCCGAGCTGAAGTGGTAAGTAACTGGGTTTGTGGCAAAGTTCCTAGTGTTGCAGCAGGTGAAGGGAAAGAAAAAAATTCCTTGGGGTTTTTTGCAGCCCTTAGATGTTCCCTAGTGGATGTGGGATGACATATCGATGGATTTTATCATAGGAATACACATGAAATAGCAAGGTTGTGATGCTATCTGGGTAGTAGTGGATCGGCTGACGAAATTAGCTCGCTTCGTAGTGATCAAGGAGTCGAGCCTGGTATATTCCTTAACTTAGAGGTATGTGGATCAGGTAGTGTGTCTAAACAGGGTTCCAAGAACCATATTTTAATATAGAGACGTGTGGTTTACCTCATTATTCAAGAGAGGATTACATCATAATTTTGGTACCTAGTTATTTTTTAGCACTGCTTTCCACCCTCAGACGGACGGGTAGATAGAATGGATAATCCAAATATTGGAGGACATGCTGCGAGCATGTGTTCTAGACTTCAGAGGATCATGGATATTTCACTTTTCTCTGGTAAAGTTTGCATACAACAATATCTATCAGTCTACCATTAGAATGAATTCTTTGAAGCCTTGTTTGGAAAACAATGTCGTTCACCCATATACTCGACAAAGGATGGGGAGGTAGGTGTTATTGTGCGAGAGTTGGTGTAGAGCACAACTGAGAAGGTTCATCTTGTGCGTGAGAGTATGAAGGAATCTTAGGACTGGAAAAAAGTCGTATTCCGATCATATTATGTGGGCCTTAGATTTTGAGGTTGGAGATCACATGTTCTTGAAGGTCTCCCCTCGACGTGGGAAGTGAGGGTTCGGTAGTGGGAGAAAACATTCTCCCAAGTTCATCGGAACTTTCAAGGTGTTGGGGTGAGTACGTGAGGTGGAAAATCAGCTGGAATTTCCACCTCAGCTGGAGTGGATCCATGGTGCCTTCCATGTCTCTCATCTTCGTCGTTATCTACCCGATGACTCCCATGTCATAGACTGGGGATATTTGGATATCGAGGACGATGTGACATTCATAGAGAGACCAGTGAGGATCGAGGATCCCGTGGAGAAGGTGATGTGACGATGAACTATCCCCTTGGTTCACATTTTATGGAGGCATGGTTGCCTCAATGATTGTACATGGTAGCCGGAGGCACATATGTCTGCCCAGTACCTAGACCTATTTTGATTTTCTTCAGTGTTTTTATTTGTGCCTCGTTTTATGTAATGCTTCACCTTGTTTTCAATGAGTTGATTTTTGTTACTTCTTCTTTGAATTTTTGTTAAAAGTCTCGGCAGGTGGGGAGGGTAGAATGTAATTTCTAATAAAGATACATTAATGAATATGTGATTAAACCCATGAGGGAGAGTCAGTGCAGCCCAAAGTAGATAGTATCATGACATGGAGGATGTAACTCCCTAAATCCATATTTCGGGCAGTTTGATCATTAGGGTTTTTTGGTTGTTTGAGGTGATGGATATCAAGGAGGTGTTCTTTAATGTTTATTCTTTCTTTCAGCTTTCTAACAACACAAGGTGGTTTATCCTTGAGATGTGTCTTACATTGTGGGTTTTCAGACTCATCCCTTTTCCAGTTTAGCCTTGACTTCTCAGGGAAGATAATGTTTTGAGAGGTATCTGAAGTAATGTCCTGGCACTCCCCAGTCCATTCCTTTGTGAAAATCCAGTTTTTGGGGTGTTTTGGGGGTTTTATGTGGTTTTTTTGGAGTTTGACAAAAAAACATGGTTCCACAAAATGGTGGCATCGAGACTGTGGAACTGGTCATGGTAGCACACCTGACCGGTGGCACCGATCGTGATAACACAACAGACTTTTGGCACCGCTCATGGTAGTCACCAAACCGGTGGCACCATTGCAGTGGCAGCATTGCGGTGGCACCGTTATGATGTCTCACCAAACCAGTGGCCCTATTATGGGGTCTCACCCCTATGTTCTTTTTCTAGTTTTTCATGTTTTTCCTATTTCACCCTATTACAAATTTTTATACCATAAATTAATTTTCAGCCCTATTTAATGCCATTTTCTATCATAACTTTTATCTCCACCATTTCTAAGGGATGGAATTATTAAATCCTAATAAATCCAAAAGTGTGAAGCCACCCAGCTGTATGTTCAAACCATGATACGTCTTTAAAAAACATTAAGATTTTTCATCCCATAAATCTATGATTGTGACTTTTCTTAATACAAGGTCCTATCTTCTTTCTCTTTCCATTTGGGTTATCTGCATGCACCACGATTCATTCCTCCCCAACGAGTTTATCCCTCGACTCGTTGTTCCAGTGCATTCGTATTTTTTGGAGTTTCCTGCTCCACGACCGATGTTTCTTGCAAAGAGTAACTTCAATATTTGATCATCCCTGTATGGGTTCTTGAATCATTTCTCCTTTATGTGTATCCTGTGGGGTGGGTGTGGTGATGTCTTCTTGTGAATACAGCTAGACCTATCTTTTTAGGAGAAATAAATGACTAAATATGATGATAAAAAGATAACCAAAATATCAATAACCACCAGGGTTGAAGTGGGTTTGTTGTTAATAGTTATTTGTTCATGTTATCTTTGTTCCTGTTATGACTTTTTATGCCTGAAGGGCTTCTGAAAATCATGATTGTTGGTGGAATTTGTTTGGACATTGTGATTCTTTGATTTTTTGGAAATCTTTTGATTAAATTTCTAAAGCTTGAAACTTGTTAAACACATACACTCAACTAATTAAACTAATTCTCAATAAATAAGAACCCTTCTATGATCACCTAGGATAATAAAGTGGAACATGAGAAGTATTTGATAAATCTAAAAATGCTCTTTTTAATGTTTGTGTATGGCGTGTTGTGTGCTGTGTGCTGTGTGCGGGGAGTTTTTTTGGGTTTTATGGGTTGTATGGGATGTTTGATTAGTGAGACTATAGTTTGGCATGGTTGTGGACTTGTTTGTGTGTTGGATGGAATTTTGGGCAGTGAGACTATTGGGGAGTTTAAATGTGTCCATGGGACGGTGTGGTGTAGTGGGACTGCGGTATGTTTTGGTGATGTTGTGCAGTGCAATAGTAATTTCATATTTTTATTGCTATGTGGTTTGCTCGTGGTTTGCGGTTACTCGATAGTGATGGATAATTATAGTAAACTCCATAATAATTTTTAATAAAGAATTACAAGTGGCTAATGAATAAGGGGTTGTGCTTTTGTTTTGACTTTGTGACTGTTTGTGAGTTTCTGCATATATAGGTAGCAGTGACATGGTGTTGAGGGGTTTGGATGTTGTTTGGAAACCCATATGTGGGGATGAATGTTTGATTACTATATATTTATAAATTATAGTTCTTGTGATTTATTTACACCCCACCCATGTTGAGAACTATGTGCCGAACACCCCCATTACACGGGGGAGGTTGTATTACCCAACATCTCAGTGGGAGGATAGATGGCTGGTTACTGACTTACTTCCTCACAGCTCTTTTGGGTACTTATAGCTTGAGGGTCGAGTAGGATGTGATGGCTTAAATTTGACCATAGCCCAAGACAATTCAGGAAAGTTTTGTTGTGGTAGTTGAGAGGCCCAGGTGTCTTCGGGGGGGGGGGGGTTGTTTCCCAAGTGTCCTCGGGATGAGGTACAAGTGTCTTCGGGTGTGGTTTATGGTTATTGAGAGGCACAACTATCCGCGGGATGGGTTTGACAGTCAGACTGCTTGTTTGGATCCTAGGAGTTTGTGGGCAGGTGGTGAGAGTGCGACTGCATGTGGGAATAGGAGTAGTGTCATGATGTATGTCATTAGGTTTTATCTGCTAATAAGTGGGAAAGAGGTGTGGGGATACCTAAATATCAATCTTCCTATACATTTAATTTACTTGTCATGTGTTACTTGGTCAGTGTGCCTTGATGAGGTTGGGTGGATATTTTACCTTGTTAGGTGCCTTTTGTTTCTGTTGTTTTCATAGGGACGTTAGTATGTTCCCCTACTTATGCATGAGGGACTTTGGTTTTCTTTACTGATTATACTTGTATGCTCACCATATATATATATATATATATAACTATTTTCGGGTTTCCATGAGGACATTTAGGACTGCATTGGACCTTACTAGCTCGGGCGTTGGGACTATTGTTGTCACTTCCTAATTTTCTTTATTAGGTACTTTCCCTTGGTGTTTTATACACTCTTTATCAGTTTACATTTGGACATGCATGTTGGAATGGTTCATTTTGGCTTTCTTTTAAATTTAGTGTTGGTGTTATGTGGGAATATCACCTTATCTCTTGATCATATTCTATAAAAAGGGTAAATTATTTCCATCTTGTGAGAAATATTATACCCTTGGTGCTAGTATCCACCTTGGGGCCTATTGAATGCGGGACTCGGGGGTCATTATCTCTCTTAACACATTGTCGGCCCAAGAGTGGTACACATTGTGCGGAGGGGGTCGTGACATTTAACATATTTGAAGATTAACTAAAATCATAGTTAAAATAATTTAAAAAACATAATACAAAATAAATACATCCATTGATATGAAATCTTGGTTGGAGTGAGTAACTTGATAGGGGAGTAAGTTGAGTACCCAATAAAAATTTCTATTAAAAATACATTAATTTGAAATCCTATAGTTAATTTATTATTTCATAATTGATCAATATAACATATATTTACATGTTCCAATCTTTCAAAATGTCTATTAAAAGATTTATTAGAGTTTAGGTAACCAAAATACAATATTACATAGCCCATGAAAATTAATTTACATAATTGAAATATTATAAAACAATAATATTGATTAACTATTAAAGTATTAGTTTATGTTTGGTTAAAACTATTTTAGTTTTAAAATAAAAAATAATTTAAACAAAAACACAAAGAATAAATTTTAAACATGATGTTCAATATGAAGCTAATACATAGTCCTCTCCACTATGTTATCATCTTCCTCTAAGAAGTTTATATAAATTTGAAAAGTTGATCTATAACTTGGATCGGGTGTAATAATAGTTTAAAACTGTCCAGGTAACACATAAAATATGCTATTTTTATACATGGGATTGAAAACAAATATGAAACACAAGGACCTATACCATAGTTATGTGTGAGAATATAGGTATAATATATTTTAGAAGATATCGAGTATCTTTCAGTTTTTCATAGGTGATAGTGTAAGTGTTATAGAATAGATTATTCACACACACTGCTAAAAAATATAAGAATAAATATATAGAACTGATGAATCTGAAATAATAGAGATATAAATGCTCAGTCTGTTATAGTGTAGCTTGTCAATCATGGAAGGACTTTTGACATGAGTCTTGAGTCGATTTATCTTAAAAACATAGAAGAAAAGAGTGTCATAGACTTTTATATTCTTTAACTGGGGAATGTAGCAGAAGTGTGTGAGCTTTAGCTTCCTCAGTTGAGTGTTCACAGGATTTAGTTGTTCGATTATTCATCTCAATGTGTGTGTTCTCTAATAATGAGCACTGATGATGAACTCCACTTTCTTCACACTACCATAATCTTATAAACATAATGGAGTGTTCTTCCTTTCGTAATAGTAGAAACAAGATGAATAGAAATGTGCATCCGAATGTTCTATTTACTTGTACAAAATATTTGGAATCCTCCTAAAATTACTCTGTAGGGAATTTGAGAGTAAATCATTAAAATAATAATCTGTATTAAATTCAATAATATATCTATTAGAATAATTTAATTCAAAATGATAGCTAAAAAATTGGTTGTGTCTTAATATAGCTATGTCTATATCTCACAGTGTCTCCGAGTATGGTTGTGTTTAATTACTACAATGATAAAATTCTAGTATTGTCTTGAAATTAGCCAAATTTTCATATTGGAAGTGACTCCTCTAGCGGTGAGTCATCAGAGGGTATATCATCGTTCTGGATGTAGGTCATTTGGGTGGTGTATCAAAATTTTCCAAATTTACACATTGGCAGCATGACATTCTGATGGTATTTCATAATGTTTCTATTATGCACTCTTGATGTGTGTCATCTGATGGTGTGTCAGATATGGAGATGATTCCATTCTGATGGTGAGTCATGATCAATGGTGACTATTATGCGATAGTGTCTCAGAATTTGTCAAATTTCTAGTTATGTGGTATGATATTCTGACAAGGAGTCCTTATCCGGTGGTGTGATAGGTTGACCATTTCTTAACCTAAATAGTGACTAATACTTAGTCACATTCATCAAATGTCTCAGAATAAAGGATAATTACATTGAAATATTAAATTTATTATGATCATTAGAATCATGGTTTTGTGCTGATTAAAACTAAGAGGTTGACAATGTTCCAGTTTTTTATGATAAAAAATAATTGAATTAAATGTATCATTATTATAACATATTAAATTAATGGTAAGATTAAAAATTGATTATAATTAGATAGAAATCATAGTATGTGAATATGTTATGATAGATAACTAATGAGAAAATAATGATAATTATCATATATTAAAGAGAAAAGGAGTAAAATATTGTATCAAAGGTAACATAGAAATATCAAATTAATAAAAATAAATAAATTTGATACATGTATTTTCTCCCACTTTGGGATTACCAAAAACATAAATAATAGGATAATAAAGACAATAAAAGTCGAAAAAATATAGTGAAAAATAGAAAAAGAGTTAAAAATGTATTCAAAAATGATTATCAAAATGTTATTAAAAACCAACTCCCATCAATGAAATGTTGCATATGACAACAAAAAATGGTATAATTGTTTCAAGAGTGGTCCATTAGTTTATTTCCCTTGACATTGGATTTCTATGAATTTTAAACAGCATGTCTTGAAGGTGTTATAGGCATTATAGTGGGGACACTAGTTAGTTTTCTATATATGGATTGACTATGATCTTCTATTATAAAAACCATTATGAGCTATCTTAGAGATTGTGCAGGAGGCGTAGGGAAATGTTGGAATATGGTGTACAAAGGTGATAGAGGATCTCTGTTAAATATTATCCTAAAAAATATATAGGGTAATAAGAATAGCTTCTTAAGAAAGAACTACAGTTTTATGAACATGAAGAAATGGTTTCATAATATTAATGAAATCCATAATGATTTTTTCACCTCTATCCAAATTACTAAATAAATCACACTTCTCCTCCATAATATGAATCCAAAAAGGATTCATTTCCTTCAACTAGTGAACTTTCTCAATTATATCATGAGTAACAGGCGTATTATAAATTTTCACCTAAGTATTTCAAATTTTAATCCATGGATTGATTGGTATAAATCTTTGAGAGAACTTTTTTGATTTAAGTGTTAATTGTTTCTTGGTATCCATACATATCATTTTTATACTTCCTCATCATCATATAATCATGCTTAGTACTCTATTTAAACATTATGAGAATCTCAAATTGCATGGTCAGTTCTTCACTAGAATGACCACTTAATGTTGAAGCAACCACATCTTCAATAATTTATCTGATCACTTCAATATAAAACACATGAGGAGGAGTATGAGAAATTGATATATAAGCTTATGAGGTATGATTTTCAATCATTTTAAGTAGATCATATATATAGATGAAAATACAGATTGTATTCCTTCAAGAAAGGATTTCATGGATTCAAAATCACTGCTAATTATTTTACTCTAAATTTATACTTCTTGGTTTTGATACATCTTCATACATTGTAAGTGTTGGATCAAAAAATCATACAGATATCTGGAATTCTTATCACTATGATTTTTTTCGGAGTGGAACTTAATTCCTCAAACACTTTTTAAAAATTGATAACTTCTTTATACCAAAATCATCAAAGCACCCTTTTGTGCCTATATCAACAAGTTCAACTGGAGGAACCGGAGTACCAGGTTCTGTTGCAACAGGTCTTATAGAGGAAAACGTTCCAAATAGCTTATAATAATAAATTGTTTTTATCCATGATCCCTTAGGATATCTTACACTTTAAACCATAGGTCCACTATTCTTTGGTGGATTATTACTGAATTTTTCGCATTCTTATATCATGGGATCAACCAAACTATTTGAAGGATTAGAACCCAAAACATTAATATAATATTATACAATATCAATAGAGATAGTAGATGGATGTTCCCCAATAGGTGAAGGTGAAACAGTAGTGATTGTAAAATCAGTTGTCTCAACACACTGGGTAGTAGTAGTATTTCCACTAACTGCCACTTCTAGCATCTATAAATCAGATTTCATGACGCATGTTCTATATACATCAACTTTATATTATAAAAAATGTTCAACTCCTACATAGTAGACCACTAGAGTCTCATTATAAGCCATATTAGTGAACCATCGATCACTACATTGTAAATAAGAAGGCATCTCTTCCTTACTTGATCAGCCACATATTGTTCTAAAACATTTTTATCACCCATTTTCTCAACCAAGGAAGTATGGATATTGTTTGTTCATCATCAAAAGAACTCATTTCATCACCACCAATATCATTATCCATTTTAAATAAGTCTAATGATGGGTATTACTCCCCCCAATATGTGTATCTTTGTTATTATGCTCTGGGTTCACTTATTCTCAAACACCTAGTTTCTTAGTAGAAACACATGGTGAAACAAGAACCTCTATTTGCATTTCTACATATCTCCTTCTAATTTTTAAATCTAAACATTCAGGGTAAGAGTTTTCATCATTACCATCACTCCTATTACCATGTTCATTTTTATCCTCGTATTCCTCATCCTCTTCATCAACCACATTATCATTATATTTTTAACTACTTTTAAATTGATCCTCACCATAATGATTTTTTTCCTCTCATTCAGGTTAATTTGTTTCTCTTTTTGGAAGTCTCCTTGGGGGAATAGGAGCACCATGTGTAATTAGTGTTGATTGGGGTGACATGTTTGGGTCACTACATTCATCAATAGAGGGTTTCTCCTATTCTTCATCATTTTCAATAGCTTCTTCTTCATGGTATGAATAAACAAAAGGCTCATTGGAATATTAACCTAGGTCAACAATATCTATTGGTATGGTTGGATGTCCCACTAGATTAAAATAAACATACAACTTATCATTGTCACCTACCCACTATCTTTTCCAGGGGTTCCATCTTATTCTCATTCTTGAACATATTAATCATGAAATAAACAAACCACTATAGTCTGTAATTGTTTCCCTATCCTCAGCAACAAGTCCCTTGGCCATTAACATTGTAGAAATCACATTCGGATAGTTTGTAGAGTTAGATTTCAATGATGGGTTTATCATATAAAACATATTAACCATGAGATATATATATATATTGATCTTAATTCATATTTTCATAAGATATATCTATAAGACATCATTGTATCTCAAGGGGAAAATCACCATTCCTAGGGCACATCATGGGTTATATGAACATAACCAACAACCTAAAATCCCCATACAATTCTGAGGAAATAGTTTTTCTGTTTTAATCACTACTAGTAAATTATTTAATAGAATATTAATATATTTAAAAAAATCACTATCCTCTAGAACAGATCCTTGATGATCATCAAAAATTCTATTATGGGGTACATCTAGACACATGGACCAATGTTTTGAAGAAAACATAATTTTTCAACCATATATTCTTGGTCTCATCCAGTATTCTTCTATTTTACTAAATCCAAACACATCATAATTTTAGAAGAGATGCATCATCCTAGGATAGACAAGTATCACATTTGAGGAAAACCAATATAGTAATCCTTGGTATTGATTTACTTTCCACACCAGAGACATACTTAACCATAACAATTTTGATTCAACTTCCCATTAAGCTACTAAAACTCTATTTTCATGCTCATGATGCACAAGTTCAACTAGATTAGGAACATTTGTTTCTCCTTTTCAATTCAAAGAAGACTTTGACACATCTGGAGAAGTATTTAATGGGAAATTCATACATGGAAAATAGATCGGTTTGGTTTGATCAGTTGAAGGCTAATGGGATGTTGTAGGATTGAAGGTTGGGAGAAGCAAGGTCACCCAGAGCATGAGTGTATAATGATAGGAATAAGGTGTTTTGGAAGTAGAAATAATCATTTTAATATCATTTTGTATTTAGTAATATCAAAAAAATCAAAATCAAAATGAAATTGAAAAAAATAATTTTTAACTTTGTGTCGGGAAAAATATGTATCGTGTTGCCAAATAAACATAAATAGGAACAATAAACTAGAATTTCAAAATAAAGAAATGATAAATTATCAAAGCCATGAACAACCAATGGTGTATCAATCACATTCTTTTTTTGACCATAATGGTGACACAAAAAATGGTGTGTCACACAATAGTTTGTCACTCAAAAAAGTGTCAACCAATGATGTGTCACCTAAACAATTAAACATAATTAAAATTTATCACCCCAAATCATGTCTAATATAGTTCATTCTCTCAGAATTTAAAGGCTTAGTGAATATATCATCTATCTAATATTCTATTTTAATAATCTCAAGAGTGATATCACATTTTTGAAAAATTTTTCTCAAAAGGTGATGTCTTGTATCAATGTTGTTTGTCAAAGAATGTGAAACTGTATTCATTAAAATTTTAATAGAACTTGGATTATCTCAGTTTATAGGGAAACATTATAATTTATATCCATAATATAGTAGAGTTTATTTCATCCAAAAAATTTGTTCACAAAAACATCATGCACATATTTATTCAGCTTCTGCAATTGATAATGCAACAACAATTTTCTTCTTAATACACCCTAAAACTTGATATTTCTTTTAAAAGTGACATGTTTAAGAGGTTCTTTTTTTATCTAACTTACATCCATAAAAATCAGAAACAGAATAACTCACTAGATCAAATGATATTCTTATAGGGTAAAATAGTCCAAAATTTATTCTATACAGGAGGTATTTAAAATTTATATTAAAATAATTCTTGTGTTACACTTTTGAGTTTTCTGGAAAGTAATCAAAC
Organism: Viscum album; assembly: GCA_963277665.1. Taxonomy (NCBI): domain Eukaryota; kingdom Viridiplantae; phylum Streptophyta; class Magnoliopsida; order Santalales; family Viscaceae; genus Viscum; species Viscum album. Next base: position 1,038,981,414 of record OY728134.1, on the reverse strand, counting down.
ATACAAAAATTAAATATTATATAAGGATGTGTAGAATTTAAGTATAGAATACTTCCAATCATACCTTTGTATCCAGTTTGATCACCTGGTTTCTTAGCTTCATTAAGATCCAACATGTAGGTGTTACTCATAGGTGTGTCACTACTCTTAGTGCTATCACATTTAAAAAGTCATTAAAAGATTTTTTGTATATATACATTGATTAAAAGTAATTCCATCTTTATTTTGAAAACTCTGAAATCCATGAAATTATTTGAGTACATCAGTTAAACTCATTTCAAATTTATTTACCATCATTTTAAAAAAAATATTACAAAGATAATTTCTTTAAGATCCAAAAATAATGTCATCAATATAGATTTATATTTGTAAAAAATATTTTTAATTTTTTTTATGAAATGTTTAGCATTAAGAAAACCTTTTGAATATACATTTTTAATTGTAAAATTTTTGAGCATATCATACCAATATTTTGAAGCTTTTTTACACTATAGAAAGATTTAATCAATATGAAAACTTTATTTTCAAAATAAGGATTTTGAAAACATGGGTTTGTTCTAAAAAAACATCCTCAACTATAAAACCATTCATGAATTCACTATTGACATAAATTTTTTAAAGTTTCAAATATAGATGTGCTTCATAAGCAATAAGGAATCCTATAGACTCATTTCTGTAAATTGATGAAAAGTTTTCCTTATAGTCTATTCCTTCCTCTTGACTACAACCTTTTGAAACAAGTCTATCATTTTTTCTAACTATAGTTCCTAACTAATAAAACTTGATCCAAAACAATCATTTAGTTCCCATAGTTAAGGCTTCCTTGTGTCTTTTTACATTATCACGCATTTTTTTAGTTTAAACCAATTCAATTCTTCATTGATTTCTATAACCCATAATTTATCATTAATAGCTTCATTGATGTTCTTGTGTTCAAGATAAGACATGAATGCTTTATATTCAATATGATTTCATAGAGAATATCTTTTATTTAACTATATATTTGTATCCTAAAAACATCTAAATTATGATACATAATGGTTCTAACATATCTAGAAATAAAAGGACTCATCACTTTAGGTGCTGGAGGTTCAGGTTTAGGAAGTTCTGAATATTCCTCAAAAATGGGGGATTTTCTGATTGTTTGAATGTAGAATCTAATTGAAAAAAAATTAGGTTCAAAGAAGGAAATTCATAATAACGTATTTTTAGGGAGGTCATAGGTTCATGTCGATCAGTCTCATCAAATTTTACATTAACTAATTCTTCCATATTTATAGACATCTTATTGAAAACTCTATAGGCTTTTCATGGGATTGAATAATCCAAGAAAATTCTCCCAAGCTTTTTAGAAGAAATTATTTAAATATTATCGATAGTTATATGATTAAAAAAATTCAACCAAAATCTCTAATGTAATTAACCTTGGATTTCATATTATTTCATAGTTCATAAGGGGTATTATTGAGGATAGGTATGATAAATACTCTATTTATGATCAAGAAGGTTTTATTGAAAATTTCACCCCAATAATTGATGTGTATTTCATACTCATTTGTCATGGTCTAGGATATATCATTTAGTTTCCTATTTCTCTTTTATAGAACTCAGTTTTTTAGAGGGTTCATAGGAGTAGAGAAGTTAGGATTGTAGAAATTTTGTGAGACAAAAGATTTAAAATCTTGATTTTTAAAATCATGGACATGGTCACTTATTAAGGTCTTAAGTCGAATACTACTATGATTTTAAATAGACATAGCATACAATGGAAATAAAAGAGAAAGATTCAGTTTTGGGAGCTAAAATGTATACATAAGTGTACATATGGAAATAATCTACAAGAAAATAAATATATTACATCCCCTTTAATATAGAAACTCTACAAGATCCAAAACAATCAATGTGCACCAACTCGAAAGGTGGATAAATTTATACTTTGTTCTTTAATTTAAATTAAACATTTTTTATGTTTCCCTTTTTGATAGGTGTTAAATAATTTATAAATTGGGAACTCAAGCTTAGGTAGATCCTGAACTAACCCTTTGGTATTTATCTTCCTTAATGAGTAAATGTTGCAATGGCCTAGTATCCTATCCCAAATCCATGATTCCTTTTGAAGGGAACATAGTGATGAATCATTTTCAGAAACAAAAGAGTTCAAATAAAAAACATATTCATTATAATTTCGTATTTTTGAAAAGATTAATGAATTTTTATAATCATAAACATTGGAATTATCATTTTCAAAATTAACATAAAATTCAACATCACATAAATGAGAAATACTAAGATGGTTAATATTTAGATCATCGATAATTAAATAATTATTAATTAAAACTAATATTTGGTTTGCAATTTGGTCATGGGAAATGATTTTTCCTTTTTCATTATCACCAATGGTGACATGACCCCCATCAACCTTAATAATCATCATGATACATGAATAATCTCACATAATATATATTTAATAACCATTGTCCAAATATCATTAACTTATAATGGGGTTCTTCAAATAGGTTTCCTACAACATAAAAAATTATCAAGAAATTACTTTGTTAGCTAGATCTGTTAGGGTCTAAAGATGTTTGTAATCAAATATTTTGGATCTCAAGTTTACTAAATTGGTTTCCAATAAATTGATTGAAGAATTTTTTTCAAAATAAAATATCGTTAGGTCTTTAATAAAAATGATTATAAGTTTATATTTTAGGTCTGAGTTTAGAAATAAATATGATCATTGTTATTCTCCTTTTTCCATGATGATAACTAATTCATGTTACATACATAAGTGCAACATGATTTACTAAAATATGAGTAAGATTTTCTATACCATTTTTAATATTTTTTATGTATTTCAATAATTGAACATTATAATGTTTGAGTTCAGTATTCTCTTTGATCAGTTGAGAATTTTCACTTTTAAATAGACCATTCATATTTTCTATTAACTGTCAAAGAATGTTGGCATTTTAAAAAATTATATTTATTCTTAAGCTCAGTAAAGGAATCTTCCATCATAATGTACTATTCAAATGTCTCTTCTTCACACATATCACAATTATAGTTTTCATTTTAAGAAAAATAATGATTATGTATAGGTAAATACTTGAAATAGTAGGTGCCTTATTGAATTTTTTCATAAAGAACCTACTTTGACTATCTGACATCTCCTTATGCATTGAGTAAAAAACACTAAAGATATCGTTTTATTTTCTGCATTTGGATTTCATATACATTTTTATCTTCTATCCATGTATTCATACATCTTTTTAAATTTTAATTTTATAGATTTAGCTTTGGAAAGACCTTTAATTTTACATTCATAGAAGACAACTTCATTTTCATCTTTCTTCTAGTATTTATTTCATGTTACCTTTGAGTCATACATTCCTTTGTAATATTATTTTATGAAGAAATTTTTTTTCTTCACAAACATCTTAAAAATTCTAGCTAGGTGAGCATTCTCTTTATCGCAGTCTCCTAGAGATTCACTATCACTTAAATTAGAAACTTGAACTTTTTATTTTTATTTTTCCATATATTTAGATGTTGTTGTCATGAAGGGAACTGATATTATTTTATGTTATTCATCGACCTATTTGTTTACCTTTAGATCTTCTTCATCAATCATAATCTTACTAATCATCTCCTTGACTACAAACATGATAACATAATAAGACTCTAAAATGGAGACAAATGTGCCTCTCTATATTTCGGGTAGGAATCTCAGAATTCTCATAATTTAGTCTTTGTTACATACTGGTTTTCCAAGTGAGCTGAGGGTATTCAAAACCTCATTACAACTAAGATACAAGTTAGAAACAGTTTCAGGAGGCTTCATCTTAAAATTTTCATATTTAATAGTATCATTGTTAAGCCTCAAATCCTTAACATTTTATGTTACCTCATGGGAAATAGAAAAACTGTCCAATATATCACAAGAATTTTTTTAATATTTTTTTATTAAAGTCATCATCTTCTAGTGGAAAATAGAACATTCATTAAATTACAATTATTATTTAAATAAATCATCAGAATCATCTAAAGTACTTTTAATAGGATTAGGTATAACATATTGATCTTCAATTGAAAACCAAATATCAAAACCAATTATTTATATATGCATTCTCATCTGAATTTTATATTGATCATAATTTTTATAAATTAGAAGGAGGTCTATTAGTAGTAGATCCTTCTTTTCTATTATCCATTTAAAGAAATAAATTTTTAAATAATTGAAATTTATTATAATTTATTCTTAACTAGAATAGTTGTTAAAATAATTTGAAAAAATTAATACCAATTAAAGAATTCATTTGATACCACATGTTTGTTGGAGTGAGTATCTTAATAGGGGGTTGAATTGAGTGCCTCTAAAAATGTTCTATTTAAAAGTGATTATTTTTAAATCACCAAATTAATTCAAAACATCCATATTAATCAATATAGAAGATCATTATATGTTCCAATATTTCAAATGGTTTCTTAATAGATTGATTTTTTCTCATGTATGGAATATAAAATATTACTTAGTCCTCTGAAAACAATTTATAGAATTGAAATTTGATAAAAAAAACTAAAAACTATTAATTAAGAATGTTTTAGTTATTTGGTTAAAATATGTGTAGTTTTCAAGGAAAAAATAATGTAAACAAAAACACACATCGGAAATTTAAAACAAGTTTTTCAGTTTCAAGCTGAGACATAGTCATGTCCACTTGGTGATCACCTACTAACAAGAAGTTAATATAAAATAAACAAGTTGACCCTAAATATGGATTTAGTTTTATAATAGTTAAATACTATCTCGGTAACACATGACCTCTTCTATAGTTAAACATGGGGGTAAAATACCAAAGGCCCACAATGACCTCTAACATGGTTATGCATGGGAATACATGGTTAGGAATTTTGAAAAGATATTTATTATAATACAGTTTAGAACAAGAGGATATGTCCATGTGAAAAAATATAGTATGCACACACACTGCTAAAAATTAAAGAATAAATAAACAGAATAGATAAATATAAATATATAGAGATCTAAATTCTTGGTCTATTATAGTGCATCTTGTGACTCTTGGAAAGTAGGATTAAATTCATCTTGATTAATTTTATATTGTAATCATCAGAATAATATAGTGTCATTGGCTATTCTATTTTTGACTCGGTGAAAGGAAAAGATGTGTGTGACCTTTAGCTTTCACAGTTGGGTGTTTATAGGATGTAGCAGTTCAGTTATTAAGAAAATTGTGTGTGTTCTATAACTAGGAGGTCTCATATTTTAGTCAGTCATCATTACATGTAAATAATCTTCAATACATGATGTAGCTTTCCTCCTATCATAATAGAATCGACAAAGAAACTATCCACATGCATCCAGATATTCCATTTCATCATACCGAACATCTGATATCATATTCATTGCACTCGGCTGAGAATTTAAGATACAATCAATAAAATATTAATCTTCATTAATTTCAATAATATAGTGGTTAGAATATTGTAATTTGGATAAAAATTAAAAAAATATTGTGTCTTGGTCTGGCAGTGTCTAGATCTGATAGTGTCTCAGACTATTCTAATGTCCCATTATAAAAGTGATTCATGGTTGTAAGTTCCATGTAATTAGCCAAATTTTCATGTTGACAGCGACTCCTCCAGTGGTGAGTAAAAAGATGGTATATCAAACTTCTGATTTTTATTCAATCTGGTTGTGTCTCACACTTTTACTAATTTACACTCTGGAGGAATGACATACTAATAGTGAGACATCCTAACAATATCTCATACATTAAAAACAATTTCTCTAGAGGTGTATTATTGATGATGTCTCCAAGATAGAGATATTTCCATGATGATGGTGAGTCATGGACAAAGGTGTCTCATATGCAATGGTGTCTTGGGCGTTTTTCAAATTTCTAGTTCATTGGTTTGATATCCTAACATTGTGTTATTCTCTTGTAGTGTGACATGTTGATAGTGTCTTAACCTTAACAATGACTCATAATTAGTCAATTTTTTCCCCTCTCTCATAATACATGATACTTACAGAGAACCATGAAATTCATTTTCATCAATAGAATCATGATTTTCTGATCATTAAACATGGAGATCAACAAAAAAATGAATAATTTGTAGATAATGATATAAGAAAATTAAATTAGATATAGATACACCATTATAATAAAAACATGGGGTATAATACTAAATATATTTTAAGGGGTGAATATTTGAGTCATGAAACCTAACCTCAATTCTTACTTATCCAAAATGCCATGAACATACCTAATTTTCCATAAAAACAAAGTTTTAGATAGACCAAAAAATACTCTAGGGGTATTCTTGTTTTCTTCGAGATTGCACATGTTCCTGAGATTTAGGGAAAAAATTATGATCTTTCCATTGTATTAGAGGAAACTCGAAAGCCAAAAATTAAGGAAAAATAGGCATATCACATTCATATGTCGAGTATCATGATGACTAAATTATATAGAAATGAAATATAAAAATATAAATATAATTAAACAATCAATTTCTTCAGTCACCCCAAGTATTCCTCCCCTAAAATGAACAAACCAAATAAATCTTCCACTAGATTAAATTTATTCATCTGCCCATAGAAATAGCTTCCAACATACCTAGAAAGTAGTAAAATGATAATTGAAAAATATAAATCATATATATTGAAACACACATATAATTTTATTGAAATAAAATTTACTCCTACTAAATAAATTAATAGTCACCAAATGATGAATGAAAAAAACTCTCATTAGATAAATCAATGATCCCAAGAGTGGCTAAAATCCAAATAAAAACCTAAGACTGAAATGATTTATAGGCATGTTATAAAACATAGTATTATTTCTAAAGGGATTCAATGGCCCTTTTATACACATTGAAATAAATATACATTTAGATCTTATTCAAAATACCTTAATAAAATATGGGTTTTTTTGGATTAATTATATTTTTAATATGATAACACCATGAAATGGTTTTTGTAGACTTTGTTCATTATTTTTTTTAAGAAAAAAATCACATTTAAAAAAATATATATAATTAAAAATTCTATATAAAAGAACCCATTGTTAAATTTTATTGGTTCCTTTTAGAAATTTCATAAAATAATTTCTGAAAACCAGAAAACATTTCTAGGAGTAAGAGATCAATAAAAATGAATACTATCATAGATGAAACAAGAATGTAAAAGTATCAAATCACAATTTCCTCACACATCAAAAAATAAATAGATATAAAATAAGACAATGAATTCCATCTATTTGAATTTGTGAATCAAAGGAATATAATTCATGAGCTCTACTATAGGTAATGAAGTGAGACAACCATATACATTAAATACAAGACTAATATACCATCTTACAGAGTGTCCTATGACAATCCACCATACTAGTATAAAACTTTTCTCATTCGAATGGAACACCCCATATATCCATATCATGAACTAGAGGGGACACTGTTTGTGTGATACTATCTATATTACCATAAATCTAGACTCCCACATAGATACCTGAGTTCCCATAATTCATGAAAATTCAAGGTTTATTAAACAAGAAATGATTATAGCTAACCATATATAGAGACAATAAATAGGTATCACTAAAAAATATCTCAATCTCTCCATTAGTTCAATCTCAAAGGAGGTCCCTAAACACCCATCAATAATAAATATAAATCAAATTCAACTGTAATAAATATGGTATTCTACACAGGTACCAAATAAGAAATAGAATAAAAGTGACAAGAAAGTCTTCTGAAAAACCATTCGGATGATGAGTAGTTTCAAAAAAATCCACTCTTTTTAAAAAATAATTTTTTAAACATTCTAAATTGGGTTACCTTTAAAAACAAATTTAAGAAATCGACACACTTTTGAAATCTCAGCATGTCCCAAACATGGTCACATATATTTAAAAGCTCACATTTTTATTAAAATAATTTCCAATTAGTTATACATACAATTAATTTAAAAATCCATTTTAAAATCCATTTCCATGTATATATAATTTTTTCAAATCAAATTAAAAAATGGGATATTTGAAAACCCCATTGAATAATCAATTTATTTTTGTTATTCAATACTTATAAAAAGGTGATGCCATGATTTTCAATTCTATTCAAATCCCTTGAAAGGTAAAAAAACATAAAATATTCTAATTTAACATTAATATATTATTTCAAACATTTAAATATTTATAAATTCAAGTTTCCCATAGAATGGAGTTTAAAGAAATTTTGGCCAATGAAAACCCCTTGAAAAGTTTAGGAAATGCATTTCAAAATCATACATAAACATAATTAATTAAATATATTATTTCAAAACATCAAGAATCTAACAATTATTGAATTTAATTCTTGTAAAAATGGAATCCTACCTCAAATTTAGGTAAATATATTTATAGAATTCTAAAATTATCCCGCATTTAATGTAGGATACCGATATTGTGAAAATGAACATAAAACCACTAAATATTAAGAAATCGTAAAAATTAGGCAATCCCACAACCCCTATTATTCATATTGGCCGAGATTGTAATAAATTATGGTAAAAGTTAATGAATAGAGAAGAGTTAGGGTAGTGGATTATGTACCTTTGATGAATCCTCACTAAACCATTGTGAATTAAGAGAATGAACATAAGGAAGATACTATCAGGAGAGGGGTGGGGTTAACCTTCCATGGGGTTCCATATAGGGTGATGATCGCAATCAAGAGGAGTAATGGCTAGGGAGTATAGGGAATACCCATGGAGAACCATGAAAATAAGGCTATGAGAGGGATGCTACTGTAAAGGTGGGGATATCATGGTGATAATTGAAACATGAGTTATGAGGACATGCATAGAGAGGTGGAGCCAAAAGGGAGGTATAGGGAAAAGCGGGGAGGAGAGAAAAAAATGAAAACAAAACAATAATTTTTATTCATGGGAAACTCACATGGTTAAGGATAATATTTTCATAACTCCTGAACAACCTATGTGAAGGATACTAGTCCCATAAAATAACAAACTATGGTCACTACTAGGTTCCCACATGTTTTAACAAACTTTTTGTAATCCTTTTTGAAATCCTCAATCCATGAATGAACCAATACATATGGTTTATCATACTATGTTGGATAACCATGTTCCAATTAAAAACATAAAAAATTGAAAAAAAAATCCATGATAAGATTTTAAGAATCTCCTCATGATTCATAGAATATAAAATATTAGTAACTAAAATAATAAATAAGTCATGGGGTTTCACATTTCTCCCTTCCATAATGATGTATGCAATAAGAAATCAAATTAAAAAGGATGGAAGAAACCAAATACTAATATTACTCAAAATAATTGAAGAACATACCTATATAACACTCAATATCTCTAAGTGAAACACATTCATGAAAAACAGACATAATTTATTTAAAATACCAAGAACCTTTACAATATCCTTTTCATTTAGACTTAATCTAAAATGGTGGTTCATTATCCACACTCTCTGAGGGATTAAATAACATAAAAATAAAATCAAGTGAAAAATTATGGAAAAAAAATACCACTATCAAATATTCCCACCCAAATGAGATGAAACACTAACAAATATAAATTGAATTACCATCATGGACCTTAATGAATGTCACCAAACTAAAATGAGAAAAATGGAACCTCAAATATAGAGAATCATCTCATATAATATGATTATTGAATAACTAATCCTAGGTCATAAAATATGATAATTCCATCAATTCCAGTTACCCAATCACCATAACAAACCATTCATATTGTTGAAAAAAAACCAAAACTCTAAATATAGTTGACCAAAATCCCAAGAACACAAAATCCTCACAACAACACCAACAAAAAGTACATGAATATCTTAGAGGCATAATCAACAATATAATGAACGACGTCCCACAAACACATTAAAAAAATATCTCTAAGCCTGACTAAGAAAAGGATATATCAAATCTCTCTCCAACTATGAATCCACCCAAAAGAAAAAAAACAATCACTAAGAACTATTCCAAAAATTAATGAAATATCCCACAACATGTAACTTTGATATTCTAATTCACTAACAATAAACCCATAAATATACAAAAAAATGAATATTGTTATTCTAGATACCATTAACAGGATTATAAAGAGAAGAAATAATCTATTATTACCCCTCAATTCCGATTTTTGTTAAGGACACCATCTTGATAAAAATCAAGTAAAATGGAAACTAACAATCGTATGTTTTTCATTAGATACAATAAAATCATCCTTTCAATGATGTATATGGGATTGTGAAACAAAATATTGTTAAAAATGAACTCAACTTACTTAGTTATAAAAAAATCCTAGTGAGAAATTGAAAATTAATAATAAGGAAAAAACATGATGCATCCAAAAAACCCCATTTCATTCCATCCATTTTGTAAAACAATCATTTAAAAATAAAATACCAGAATTTATTTTCATAAGAATATTCACATAACCACTTTTTAAAACCATTAATTTTACATGAAACAAATAGAAAACTACTTTGTAAAATTATTTTCTTTTTAAACAATTTCTAAATCATTTAATTTTTCAATAATTTCTAAATAATGTATTAATATTTTAAAAAAATTCAATTATATCTAATGTAATATATCTTTTTGAAAACATTTTCCCCAAAATACACATTAATATTTCCAATTATTAAAATGAATCCCAAATACCATATTTTAAATTAATACTCTATTATATCATTTTGAATTCAAATTTTTAAATCAATAAATATCCACTGTATTCAAATAAAATAACAAATTAAAAAAGTTTTAATAAAAAGAAATTTTGTTTTTACCACATACCAAATTTCAGTGTGCACACACAACACAAATCACACCAAAACACTAAACCACACATTATCACGTAACATGACTTTGTTGAATACACCCCATCCCTAGAAGTAACTCAAAGGATATCTAAATATCAAAACAAAATGGGGTGTGGAACTATTCTTCACACAAACACAATGTTGATGGATAATGTTCCAATAAAATATTAGTTTCTATGAATGGTCCTGAACTAAGTGCTAAATTTTTTGATGGTATATCAAGCCCGGATATCCTACCACATGATAAAACTCTATCTAATTCCAAACCAAAATCTATCAAATACCTCCACGAGAACTCAACCATTCCAATGAATATCAAAATATCATTAATGGTAACTAGAAAATATTTCAAAATGAAAATTTATATAGTGGATATCCATGTTAACTAGATATATTCATTTTAGGTTTTGATCATTCACCCATTCATGTCCACCCTATTGAGGCATGATGATCATATTATAAATCGATCCTACTATGACATCCCGAATAACAGAAGGGATAGTCATGAAAGAGATGTTATTCCTATGGGAAAAGTAAACTAGTTACATATATACAATTAAATTATGAACTAATAAGATCATTCCATTCATCAAATTCCTAGAACCACCCCTCTGTTATGCCATGGGTCGACTTTAGCTCAGACAGATGGATGAATTTGGTTGGTTCGTGACAGGAAATGTAATATAAAATCTTGTGTTTAAAAATAATCACTATTATTATCACCCAATTAAGAACATTGTTTTTATATATAACCATTTTTAATTTTTATATTTTATAATTTTCCCCCTTTATATTACATACTTACTATGTAATTATGATATCTTCTATGATTGATCCTAATTTTTTTTATCTAATTTCATAATAGTTGTGGTGTTATTCATTTTATCACTATGTAAATCATTCCCACATCACAAAAGATACTATAATTAATTTTTTATTATTATTTACAATTATATAATATCATTTTTAATGATTTTGGTCTATGATCCTTAATGACGAAATTGTTGGTGAGTATGTTTTGATGATTTTTTGTGAATGATGTTTGTCTTCTTAAAAAATGATGTAAATTTTTATAGTACCATTTTAAAACCAGAAAAAAAAAATTTACATATTTATTTCATATAGAACAATGAATTAAATTCCAATAGTCATCCATGATAAAAATTTATATAATATTCCATGTAGGTTTATAAATAAAACAAAACAATAACATATCATAATTAATTGATGATTATGAAGTGATTTAGTTTTAATGAAATTAAAATATATAAATAGTGTTCTTATTTAGTGTTTAATAGAGTCATGTATAATAAATATAATATTTTTTTAATGTTAATATATCATATATTATGTTATTTAATAGTACGAATAAATCATTCTTAACTCTTAAAATTTTCCTTTTGAATATTAAATTAAATAGTTTTTTATTGCTTTTATTGTGAATATGATTACAATCATTCATTAAAGAATATTATGAATTTCATAAATATAATATTTATCCATTAAAATTAATATAATGAAAATCCATGACATGTGGTGTTGAAAATAATGTTAATAATTTATTCTATGGAGGAGGCAGTCCACAAACACGCATAAATGATTCTTTCATCTTCCACAGAATGGGGAAAATGAGTAATAAGGATTGTAGTTTTAGAATATAAATTTTTTGTAAATATCATAGTTATATATTAAATTAACTAGTATTATTATCATTATATCACGGTTAAGTAAAACACACATTACTTCATGGAATCAGTAGTATGAATGTATAAACGATTAACATTTTCAATTATATTAATTGAAAAAGAGAAAGGTTGATAATTATTTTTCAATAATTATAATAAAATAAATATTAAGTAATGATACTGGCATTATAATTTTTATATGGATTAATGTAATTTTTTTAATAATAAGTGAACATAATGAAATAGAAATGGGAAAGGGACAATTATAAATTTATATATAACTTCTTGGATTATCTCAAATTTTAAGGTAGTTAAGCCCTTGAGGGCATGTATTTTTTATAAAAGAAACCAGTTAAAGGTGACTGTAAATTATAATGATATTTTTTGGTAGATTTTATTCTTAACTAAATTGGTTTTGGTGTGAATGTTTGATAATATATGACTTCCCCTTTTATGTAAAAAGCAGTGAAATTTTTGTAAACACCAAATGGTTTTTAATAATGGTAAGTCAGTCTTAGGGAAACAGAATAAAAGTTGATAATTAATCTATAGATGATTGTATAATATTCATCAAGGCCTCAACCACAAATTTAGTCACATATTTTAAACATGATTGAAGTTATCTCGTCTCAGTTAAACCCTTCTTTTTCATTTGATTTTTAACGAGGTGACTAGTTCCTATGAATTTAATTTATCATTCATGATCAAAATAATTGTTAATTTTTAAATAATTTGGACCTAATGATTTTAAATATTAAATTTTTTTTCATTATATTAATTTTATAAAAGTGGTATGATTTACTTTTAAAATAATAAATGTATGATATATTGAAATCAATATTTCTAAAAATACAAATCTTATTAGATAATGTTAAATTTGGGTTTTTATATTAATAAATTATTAAAATATATATATTATTCAGATAGATAATAATTAAAAATATACAAAAAGTAATTTTTAAATTTCCCTTTCATGCTTATATAATAATAATTTCATAAAATGCATGTTATTTGTAAAAAAATTATTTTTCACTATTATTCTAAAAACATTCTTTTTAGAAAAACAAATTATATGATGATAACAATTTTATTCAAAATAATTTTTTTTGATTTTAAAATTCCATAATATATAAAATTAACATTTATAAAATCATAATGCATTGTGAAAAATTATTTATCTAAGAAAATAATTCTTTTAAAATAATAGTTTTTATAATTCATAATGTCTATTTACAATAATATATCTTGAATTAATAAAAAAATATTACATTTTATTATCATGACCATTTAACAAATATATTCATTTTTTTATAAAGATAATAGGGTATAAAAGTATAGTTTATTTAAAACAATAATGAATAATGTAATTTGTTTATGATAAACTGTATATGTAAATACATATTAATATATTTTATAATTCAGCTACACCCTTTCATTCATGGTAATTCAATGTTTAGTTATAGAGTACATATTTAATATTTATTGTCTATATATATGTATATCATGGTTTAGTTTCAGTTTGATGTTCCATGTGGAGAATGATAGAAATCATGTTTTTCTTAATTAATTTAAAACATATTCTAAAATCATCACTCGTTACAAGAATGGACATGTCATTATTTGATAAAGACATTACATGAGGTAGATATAAGGTTTAATGATTTTTAAAAAACACAACTTTATTATGATTCACTATTCTTAGGATATGGTTATTGGATAAAACTAAAAACATGATGAAAAAATAACCTATGGAAAAGGAATATAATATTATGTATTTCAAAAAGCTACAATATATATGAAAATGTAGTCCATTTCAAATAGAACTATGAACCTTTTTTTATATCTATATAAAATATGAATTTATGAATAATTTATAGTTTTAGATTGGGATAAATTCAGTATGATTTTAATGAAAATAAAAGATATCAGACATAAATAACATAATAAACAAATAAAATCCAATGATAATGAAATTGATAATTATTTGAAGTAACATGAATATAGATTTATTTACTTGTTTTTTCCTATAATTCAAATAATTTTAAATTTATTCCATTATTAGTGTAAAATATGTATTTCAACTTCATTTAATGTAATGGGAGTTATCTTGAGTGATTTTTATATTGGAAGTGTAATTGATCTATTTTTATTACTTTAGTATTAATTATAATGATTTGGGGCTAGAAAATTCATAAATTTATTTTTTAATACTATTCATTTAATATTTATGATCATTCACTATTGATTGGAGGTTGACCATTTAATTGGTAAATTAAATTACTTAGGATTATTCATGGAAATGGAATGAATTTAGGCTCTCGTTCATTAAATATAATTTTGAATTACCTAAATAAAAATTCAATTTAAATTTTAGAGTAAAGGAAAATATGAGTACCAAAATTTTAGAAAAAACAAACTACCTAGAATATTTTAGACTTATTTCATATAACATTAACTAATTCATTTTAATAATTAAATCTTACTTAATTAATTATCTTAAAAATTATCATCCATAAAAATATTTGATATTTATGAATTTATTCATAAATGTTTTATTTTATTAATTAAATAATATAAATTTCATTAAACAATGGTATTTTAACCATTGAATATAATTAATACTCTAGGTGAAACTCTTTAACTTGGGATTCATATGACACTATTCAATTTAATATGATTTATTAGTTTAATTTGAAATAATGTTTATTTTAAATTAATTAATTTTCCCACCTAAAAGAATAAAAAAATCATAATGATTTGTTAATTTTTTGATATTCTTTGTTGGGAAAATATGAACATATAAAAATTTTATATATGATATATTATGATATGTTCATTCCTATTCATGTATTGTTTTTAATTTATTTTAGTTTCTTTGTTTTATTTATGAAATCAATTATCTTTTAATGAGTTATGTGTTTAAATATTTTTTAGTTTAACAATATTATAAGAAAAAATATAATTGAATTTTTGAGCAAAATCTATTACTTTTAATCTACATTATAGTTGGGTTTTTTGAGATAAAAATTTTTACATAACATGACCGGATTTAGTCTATATAAGGAGATGGAACAAGTTGGGTAAAGAAACAAAAAGGTAATGAAATTTATAGAAATGTATTTACCTTTAAAGTGTGGTGTGGGTGTCAATTTATGTTAGTTACTAATGTTTCTATGAAAACATCTGAGATAATGTTAGTGCTAATAAAAATTTTAACATATTGTTTTTATTTTATTCCAATTACTATTTAATAATCAATCTAAAAACTAGGAGCATTTTTAAAAAAAATTACATGCCTTTTTTGATGATTAATGTCAATAATAATATGCTAACACAAAGATTTTTTATATTTTCATTGGGAGATATTTAAAAATAATGGTACTAATGATTTTTCACACATTTCATCACTACCTATGATGAGATGTAATGACTATTCATAACATTATCCCTTCCTCCATCGAAATATCTGAATCTCTTTATCAATATATAAAAATCAATCAATATGAAATTGTGTTAATTTATTAATATTGGAATGGTTTTTTAATAACTAATAATGTTTACTCATAAATGTTTTTAGATATTTTTTCTAGTCAAATAATGTTATGAAGGCTTGTGTTAGTGTAATAGGATAATCAAGAAATTTGTTAATTGATGTCCATTACTAAATAAATTCATGGATGAGTCATATCAATATATTGATGAAATATTCTAAAATGATTTTTAATGGAATTGAATAGGTGTTATAAAATATAGTGGATTTTATATAATATATTCTAGTGGATAGATGGGTTCCAAAATAGTGGATTTAATAAATAAAATTTAGATGAAAATTAAAATACAGAAAAACCAAGGTATAACAATATAATACATTCATTATATTAGATTAAATTTCAAAAGTATTTTTACATAAAATGGATAAAATTAAATTAAAAATAGATTGGGGAGAAAAAATTAAACAATAAGGTGATTTAAATATATTTCTATAGAAAAATGGTTTTTATTTTAAATTATCTATATTGTTTATTGATTAAAATAAAATTGACCATCATGATAAAAATGTACAAACTATCAAAAATATAAAGTAAAATTCCATGAATTAATTTATTATAATAAGGGGTTTAAATTATATTATTGATTAGTTTTAAAAATATTTCGTGTAAAAACCGCATGATATATTATAGAGTTATACAGTTCTAAACTAAATAGATAAATTTATTAATATAAATTTCAAAAGTGTAAGAACTATTAATGAAGGTTCTAAAATATTTATAAAAACTAAATAATAAATATAATTAGAGATGGAATTATAAATACTTGAGGAAGGAAAAACACAATATAGGTTGATTTATAGAAAAATATCCACAAAAATAGAAACCTAATTTTTCATTCCTAATTGTTTTAAATCGTGACAAGTATATAGAAAGTGAATTATTTTTTAGTGAATTTTAAAATATGTTCACATGATTTTTTTTTTGAAATTTATAAGAAAACATTCCCATATAAGATAATTTCAGGAAAGTGTTGGTCAAAAATATTATAAGACCAGAGGATATGGGTAAATTTATCTTTACACTGAATAGTCAATCATTTTTTAAAATATTTTACAAAATAATAAATAGAATTTGGTTATATTTTCTATAAATTATTATATTGAATCATGTGAATTCGGATAGGTTTTGTATAATTTTTTGATTATTTTTGAAAACCAAGCTATATTAAAATTCAAAAGACTAAAATCCTAAGTAATTGAATACAGAGGAGTAGTTCATTAATTGGAGGATAAAATAATTTTTTATCTCTCAGACGTCATTGAAGAAGTTTTGATTAATGGGGATAATTTTTAACTCATTTTGGAATTCTTTTTCCTTGATAATGATTAATAATTAATATATATCATTCATTGAAGTATAATGTTAAAATGTATTGATATTTATTTAGAGTGATAAGTGAGGATTTTTAATTGGGATTTTAAAATGATATAGTGAAATTTAAGATTTTTTTATCAATAAAAAATATAGATGAAGTAAAAGAGAAATTGGATGATCCCTGTGAGGTGAAATTTTAAATACATGGTCCCACTAACACTAGGAATGAAAAAATATATAAGGAAGGAATAAAATTTTGAAATAAATGAGATAAATTAGAAAATAAAAGTTATTGGAAATATTAATGATATTTATTATTTTATTGTGTGGAAAGATATAAAATAAGACCAGTAAGTTAGGTCATATAATTATTTAACATTATAATTATTATGATTTACTAATACATAGGGGATTAGTCTAATAAATGTTTATTATATACCTAATCAAGGGAGAGTGAATATGATATATTAAGAATGTTATTTAAAACAAGGTATGATGGTATATAAATAGTTTCCTAGAAATAACCTCATAAATTCTTTTAATTAAAATTTATATTGAATTTAAATTTTAAGATGATATGTGGATAAGTAAATATTTTATGTGAATATTCTATTTATAAATAATCATATTAATGAATTACTTGATTTATTTTAGTAATATTTTTTTCAAAACCAAATATAAAATAATTTTTTTGATAGTTATATAAATTATTCTGATATGTTTTTAAATAAACATATAATCTTCTAACTAGTTTTGAGTATACTTTAGGAAAGAGAATTGATGATAGATAACAATATATTATCCTTTATAAAATACATACATTTTTTTGGTATGACATTAACAAATAAATTTTTGGGTAGATTAATGATAGGATAGTAAGTGATATGACTAGATTGAATTCTAACAGTGAAAGAGAAATATTTAAATGTCAATCAATTTATAACAAAATTATTGAATGATAAAAAAAGAAAAAAATCACTATGCAATTAGAATGAGAGAAATTATGGTTTTTATCTTATACTCAATATTATAATAAAATGGAAATTAAAATTCCTTCATAAAAATAAGAAGAGGAAGTTTTATAATAATATAATCCAAGATAAAAATTAGATAAATAATATATTTTATGATTGATTGGTTTATTTTTTTGAAAATTAATGAGTTAAAAATATTTATCATGTTATTTATGATAAGTACCAAATGAATTATACATGAATTATTTTTATTAATAATGATATATAAATATGATTATGATTGAAATTCAATGAAATTATTTGGATGATTAAATCCAATGGCAATAAATGATTTATGTGTGGGGGTACTGTTCTAAAATAAATACCAACATTTCCTACCCATATAGACCTTACATAGACAATTATAACCCCATCCCATAAGGATAGCCAACATTGGAAGTGAAACATTTATCTTCATTGATATTTTACTATAGATCATTATTTTATTATTATTTCCACTCATTATATAATTGAGTTTATTTTTTTGTGTTTCTTATCCTTTTGAATAAAATTTCCTTAAACATTATCTAGTGAAGCCTGCTATATTTAAAAACTACATAACCACGTTTTTGCAATTTTACAATGCATTTTATCAAATTTACCAATAAATGTGGAATACAAATTGTATTTTTACTTCCTTCCTAGGATTTCAACCAAATAAAACCCTATATCACATTCATCGGGTCTATTGAAGATCCCTTAACATTTGATGATAGTTTTATCATCCATGTGAAGAAATATAAAATTTCAACCCTATCTAAGTACAATATTATTAATTCTTCCTAATAGTTGATGATTCATGTCACATCCTTAATAGTTGACTGGTTCTTATCTGATGGAATATTCATAAAGTACATCTTACACCTTCAAAAATATAGATCTAGGGTGTCGAAGAAACACATGCCACCATCATCAATAAAGAGTTCCATCAAAAACATAACATTTTCTTACTATGATAATCCTAAGATTCATGACATTGTATAATTCCTTTATCCAGTATAGTCTACCTAACCTGGAAAAAATGAATCTTGGTTAGATCCATATAAAAGTGAAATATAAAAAAAATTATTAAGTGTTAGGATTGAAATCATAAAACATTGGATTTTAACATAAGCAGTAATCATCTTTTTGAGAAGGATAGATTGTATGATGAGTCTTGAAACTCATCCAATATTAACTTATAGAAGAGATCCAAACAGTTTTCATATAGAAATTATTTTAGGACTGGTTTCATTAGAAGGGGACCTAGATGTATGAACAACAAACTCACAATATGGTATTATCCCCCAAGTATTGGATAATATTGGTTTCCTGGATTTATTTTAATGTGACAGTCTTAGAATTACTATATAATTTTCAAAAATATAAAAATTATGATTGATAACTATTTTCACTCAAAGCATAGAAAATAAAAAAGTCATCACATATTAAATGAATATTATTATAAAAATTTATGAATTATAAGACCCATAGAAATAAAAAAAGTTTTACTGAATTATAAATGCTTATAAAAGAGGATTACAAAAACATAATGTTCTAAAAATTAATTTTCTAATAAATGTAGTTTCCTTCAAAGATCATATTTTTATTTAAAAGATTAATTGATAAGTTTTACATCCATATTTTGATAAAATAAAACTCATTTTTTAAATATAAAAAATATTTTCTTAAGATATATTTTTTAAAATTATAGATTATTAGTTCAATGGTGAAAAATAACAATTTTGATAAAATATTTGCTTTTATGACATTATCATAGTTTAATAATTATTAAATATTTTTCATTTTATCACTAAAAATATATAAAAATATATATTTTTAAAATAAATCAATTTCATGATTATTTATATGAATTATATATTTATATTATTTTTATAAATATTAAATATTTGTTAATCAAAATTTAAATAGTATAACTAGAATCTTTTCTTGTATTTTTTTATTTAAAATATTAAGTTAAAAATTTTAGAATTTAAATGTATAAAATCTATATATCTTTTATATAAGTATATCAAAATTAACATTTAGTGAAATTTTGGGATTTTTTGGAAAATATTTTTAATCAGTGAATAGTGAAAAATAAAAAAAAATTTAAAATATATTTCATTTGAATAAATTGTATAATTAAAAATAATCATTATGTTTGGAATTTGATTTCATTTAACCCAATTATTTTTTAGTTATACTTAACCCACTTAGTTACGTTTTATTCAACTTTAATTTTTTGGTAGAAGTTTGTTTTTGGGATTAAAATCAGATTTTTCTAAAAGATGATTGAATACACATAATATCTCAACATGTTAATTAATTTAAATAATTCCTAATGGGGAATAGTAAAAAAATATTGAATATATATCATTATATATTATATTATTTTAATAATATTATTATCTTTAGACATAGAGTTAATATAGAATTATCTTTTTCAAAAAAAAACTCTTTAAAATCGTGAATTCTTGCCTTGTCTACTAGATAAATATTAAATTAAAATTTTCCACTCCAGTGAATTGATTGTGGAAAAATGAATTCCTTATTTTTAATAATAATAATATATAATTTTTTAATAAGTACAACATAATTATTCACCATAATGATTAGTGAAAATTTTTAAAATTATTCAAAATAATTAATGTAAAAAAGAGTTTACTGATGGACTAAACAATGTACTTAAGGGTAAAAATTACCAAGAAGATATTAAACCACCCTTTTTTTTGAAATATTTATTCATTATACCTTAATTGATCTATAATTGTCCATTATTTTATCCTGGTGTCAAGAATAAAATTTTGAAGGAAATATCTCTTTAAAAAAATCAAGTGTCTCATCACCATACTTATAAAAAGAAACAGCTCTCCCCATCACTTTACACCTTGATAACTAATTGGATCAGAAAATAGATACTAAAATAATTTATTCACTTCACTACACTATTCTTAGAATCATTACATTCAGTATAATGACAATTATGGAATGCATTTGGTTTAAACCAAAAGGATATACCTGAAGAAGAGGTAATGTTCATCAATGAGAGTTTTTGTTTAATTTTTGTCACCATCAAATTAATTTTTTCTTAAAGAATGATGTTATAAAAACCTCACAAACTTATATTTAATGAGATATTTTTCACAAAGGAAATGACCTAAATCCACACACACTCCCATCAAATTTGTTATGAAATCATCACTCAGGTGTACGACGAACTATAGCCTTGCAAAACGATTTCATTGTGTTTTCCATTAAGACCTCTCATATATGAGTATGATGATTGATAAAAATATTATATATGATATTTATTGCATTATATATCTTTCTATATCATATATACCCTTTTTATATTCAAATACATAATAGATACAAAAAACAACTCTTACGTATATGATGAAAACATGTTACATAGATGGTAATATGGGTATAGATAACAAATATATAAGATATTAATGACAAAATATATGATTTGGATGTCATATTTATCACTTGTTAAATATAATATTTCATTTTAATTTTTCCTTTTCACCCCTTAATAAAAATGACAACATCATTTGTGCACTTGTGGACTACCACTTCCTCAATGTGATGTGATTCCTTATTTAATCATCATGTTAAAAAAATAGGTATATATTACCATATAAAGTAAAATGCTATGGTATTTGGGATATAATTATATTTATGGATATATAAAATGTTACTTACCTTCTTTCGTTAATTATCTATGAAAAATTGAAATGTTACTAATGAGTATGTATGACCTACCGTCTCCATGATCGTAATGTTAGTTCATTTTTCATAACCATAATTCATGATTAGTCTGGAAAGTATAATTAAATTATTTATATGATAGTTGTATGATGAATATTATTCTCTAGAAATCTAAATAATGACACATTTGATCATTTTCGACCTAGTAGTGTCATTTTTGACACATAAGATGAATGTGATCATAACATCCGACACAAACATAATTTATTATGTAATTATATGTAACTTATTAATAATTTAAATAAAGTAATAATAAAATTTAAAAATGTTTTCATGAAATTAAATAAATTACATATTTTTTTTAATTCCAGAATATAAAGAAAAACATTACAAGTTAGGCACAAGGTAGGGTCATTGTCTCAATTTCCTTTTATTGAGGAATGTCTTGATTTAATACACCTATATCCTTTTTCATGGTTTATATACAATATAATTTACATGATTTTTCCTGAATTTATATATTATAAATGCATTTAATACTTTTTTTATTTTCATAAATTAATTTAGATTATGATTCAAAAATGTTCCCTCATTGATAAGGGGATTTTCTTTTAAAAAATCCATTTTTATTTTTTTTTCCTTCCAAAACTATTTCACTTCAATGGACATGTTTGTTTAAATTTTATTATGAAATTTTTTGTGTCAACCTAAAATATTTAAAATTTATATATTATGCCTCTTTTTTATTTTTATTTTTTTTAAAAAATTCAAACGTGTTGTATACGTAATGTTTTGAAAAAAGTCAAAAGGAATGTAATTTTTTTAACAAGTATGAAAAAACTTTTATTCTTCCACGACAATTATATAATTTATAGATTTCATTTCAAGGATTCATTTTTTACTTCATTGAAAACACCCTCTAACGTTTTATTTGCGTCTTTGGCTATAGAAAATGGTTTTGTCAAAAAATGGGTATTTTGGTATTGAAAATGGGTTTTCGAAAGAAATGAATATTTTGATATCCAAAAGTGGCTTGTTTAGGAGATTAAAAATGGTTTTCACAAGTGAAAGAATAATTTTGTTATTCAAATTAAGGTATTTGAAAACTACACTTGACAAATGGCCACACCAAGATAGTGCCAAATTATTTCATTATAGACTATTGGATGTAGCAACACAGATAACATCCTAGTGATCCTATTAAAAATTATACAAAAGGGTCTCCCATACATCACCAATTGAGCTCGTTATATCTTATTTGATAAGGAAACCCAAAAAGATATGGGTGAGCTCGTTATAACAAAATGGAAGGGTGAATATAGAGAGATATTTAATTCATTTGGTAATGATTATTCTGAAATTCAGTTATATGGTTATTCCAATTAACTAGTTTTGGATAGGATTTAGGAAAATGATATTCTATGTCCCCAAATAGGTTTTAATTTCTTTAAATGAGTATTAATTATGTTCTTAATGAAAAACGATGTGTGTTTTATTCATGTAAAAATGTTTTATTTCTAATGCAGAAAAAACATTTTAAGAAAATGTTAAATATTATATGGGTTTTGATATTCTCAAATAATAAACTGCTTTCCTTCCTCTATATCCATTAATTATATTTTTACTCTAAAACCATGTTTTTAGATGTTTTTATAGGATGTAAGTATGGTTAAATGGAAAGGATGAATTGAAGTTCAATGTCGTGAATTATTGTTCATGAAAAAAAATCAGGATTTATTTTAAAAATATTAAAATTAGTGAAAATGGATACTAATAGAAAGTGTCCACATTGTATTATATGGTTTTGTAATGTATGATTTGTGACCTAAATTTCTAAAACTATAAATGTGAGAAGATCCTCATCATAAATGAAAGTTCATTCCTGACTAAAACTCAATATCTTAATTTTATATCGTTTTCTCATTATAGTTGGTATGTATGAAGGTTTATATAACTTTAGATGTGTGTATAATGTTAATAACATCCCCTTGGATGATTTAAAATTATAGTGACGTTAAAATGATATAGAATTTAAAGATTACAACATATCATCCTAAAAAATACTTCTATTTAGAATGGTTTTCCAAATAGGAAACAAGGAAGTTGTACTATGAAAAAACCAAGTGAAAAATATCCTTCTAAATCAGTATCTTGAGATGGATGGAATCTGGATAGAACAGATTGTTATTGTGATGGACTAATGAACACATGATATAAATGGTGGTGGTATCTTTTTTTATGAGGATCCCAATATAATATAAAGTAACATTTCTATTATGGACCATTTCATAAGGCTATATCCTCTGAATTTTAATGGATAACATTTATAGAGACCCTATACTTATTCACATATTAATACATCATTTAAATCGTAATTATACATCAAATACAAACCAAAGTTCATAAATTCTAGTGACCATGGAATAGATGGAACATAAAATTTTAAAAAAACTACTATTTTTTAGTCTTTCGTAATGAAATCCTAACTACCATTGATATCTTGCATATATAAAGGATAATGAGGTGAATAAATATATATAGGGAATATCTAAAAATCTTAGTAAAAGAATAAACATACAAATAAATCATAGCACATGAGATTTAATGACTAACATGTTGACATAAAATGGCATGGAACATAACAAAACATATATCATAATAACATATAGATCATTGGTTCATGTGGTCATAGAAACATAAGAATGTTTCATTAATGAATAAAATGGCATAAACATGAGTCAATGCTAATTTCCAAGACTATATCACATAGTGGAAAATGTCCCATAATAGATTAGGTTTACTCCATAATCTTGTACATGAAATCTCACTAGACTAAACATTTCCCAATTCAATAGAGTAGTATCAAGGTGAACCCATCATAACATGTTCAGGAATATGGGTTCCTATAATAAATCAATCATAGGGAATTAACATATGGGTTACCAATGGAAAAAATTGGGTTTTATAGTCATGTAATATGGCATAAACAAAGGGTGTATCAAAATGGCATCCAAGAAAGAAGGGATTGAAAATATTCTCAGATGTTCATAATTGAAAAAATAAGAATATATTAGGAATAATGTTATCTAAATAATATTATTACATGAGAAAGAGTGTTCTGGAATGTCGAGAAGTTATCCACTTTAGTGTAGCTTAAAAGAAAATAATAAAGAGTGTTCAAAGAGGATAAAGTAATAATTGTTTTAATAAAACAAAAAAATTAATAAGATAGTTTTTCAACATTAAAGGAGATATTTTCAAAAAAAAATTGTTTTTTGTAATATTTTATAGATGTTACATTAAAATGGGAAAGATATAAGGAAGTTCCACTTAATTGGGATTGCTTATCAAAAATAATTGAGAAGAGAATATTTTCAAACATTTAATTTCCCATCAAAGAAGGATTAGATGAACAATAAAAATATGTGTAGAAAAAATATAAATAATTTATAAGATTAATAATAGTAGAAAAAATAAATACATTTTGGTGGGGAGATAATTCATAACCCAATAGATAAAAGGATATTTGGAGAGATCCATTACCTAATACCAATGCATTCTCCTCTTCCACATAGTATCTTGGTTAATAAAAATGGATTCAGAAATAATTTATTTCATAAAACCTTAAAAATATATTTTACATATTATAAATAATCTATATTCATTTTTTTTCATTTCATTGAGTTATAATGATTAATTTCATCATTCTGGGAGCATTTGTTTCATGGATTCCTCGTTGGTTTGTTTCTGTAAAATTATGGAAGTTCTTGTAATTTTGGAATTATTCAACCGAAATGGAATTATAAGTTATTAATTCCAAGTTATAAATTTATGTGGTCCCATAAATCTTTATAAATTTTCCACACAAGGATGATTCATTTGATAAAGTGGTAATGATAAATTTTTAGACTGTTTTGGTGGTTTTTCGATTATCATGAACTAGTTTTGTTTTATTATTTAAAATTATGAATAAATATATGAGTTAAATAATTATAAAAAAGTTATAATTTATATATTATAATCATATTTAACCATAATAATGGTCTTATAACCATCATTCAAGGAGGTAATATAAAACAAAAAATCATCATCCATGAAGGTGCAATATCGACATATCATGAAAGCTGATTTTACATTTAATATAAAAGGTGAAGGGAAGATTTTTGATGATTTATATTTTATTCACATAATAATATTATAGTATATATATGATAATGAAGTTATCATGATATTTTTTATACGTCATGTGATAGGAGGATAAGAAAATAAATGAAATTAAAAGAAAAAAGATGGGTTTTACCTCTTGAATATTGTCTTCATGAGAACCTCTTTAAGGAACATGGCAGTGGTATTTCTGTGATACCAAAAATAATAGGACAGAGGGAATAGGTTTGGGAATGTAACTAGGCAGAATATTGATATGTTCAAAAGATTATAAGGTGTGAAGTGAAGAGGTGTGAAGTTCTTGTATTTATAAGGGGATGAATAACAACAGTATTGATTCATATGAATAAATAAAAAAATTGTTTATGAGATTTCTATACAAAGGGTTTTTAACACATCCATTCAATTTCATTGACTTAATATTTCATGTATTTGTTAAATACCATTAATTATCATATTTCAATGTTCATTGTTTTTACTATTTCTGAAAAATCTAAAAAATTCACTATAACAATTTTTTAAATTGTTACTTTGAAAAATGGACTCCATTTTATGAAAAACATTATAAATATGAGTAATGTATGTTTTATTTAAAACCTTTATTAATTTGAAAATTCTGATTTTTAAAATTATAATCGATTTTATTATACATTGAAAATTTAATTTAGGTTACCTAAAATTTTGTTAAAATTATAGTACATGAAAATATTTATCTATGAATTTATTACATAAAAAATTATTTTCTATCATTATATTGGTTATAAAATATTGAAAATTTTATGTTTTGAAAACATAACAAGGCATAACTTAATAATTTAAAAAAAAAATATTTACTTATTCAATGATATAAATATATAATATTTTCTCTTATATGATAAATAATTTTTATTTATACATATATAGGTGAGGTAATCATTCTAATGACCGGTTTACTATTCCAAATGGTCACATTACTATTCCAATAGTCAGGTTACAATTCGAAGCATCATATTTATAATGGAGATAATGGTTTTCTACTTTCCATAAATACCTATTATTAAATTAATCTGTCACTTATATTTTATTCAAAGGATATTTAAATTTTCAACTTTTAAATTAATGTTTTATTACTAACATTATCTTTTAATTCTATAGCTTTCATTGCGAGTGTATTCTTTATAGTGGATAGATAAAATCCAAATTTTACTATACTTATTTTATTAATTTCAATTAATTTTCCCACTGAAATATTTGGAATTATTATATGTTTATTTTATTGATTATTATATCATTATTATTTATGATATTAATGTTTTTATTGGGTTTTCTATGTGATGTTTTTTCTTTATAGTACATTACATAATTATAAGGAGTAAAATTTCATTGATAACATTCTAGGTTTTTTCATTATTCCCCCTTATGAAATTTCCCAATAGATATTTCATATTACATACTAATCTGATAAATGGTAAGTGTGATTCTCCTTCATTTCTTCATCGGGTTTCGATGTTTCCTCTTCATATATATGGTTTCTACATAATAATTTGAGAAAGCGAGTGGTATCCTAGTGTAGAAATTTATCTCTATGGTCCATGATCTTCACAACTCCCACTCAATTGTGAGATCATTTACCAATTATACCACAACTGAATTCAATAAATATGAGTGATCTAGAATATACTTTATCCAGAGGAATACATGTAATACATCATGTACTTGAGACCTAGTTGGTGGAAGTTGATATGACATATCTCTAACATGATCAAGAATCTCAAAGGGTTCAATGTTCCAAAGACTTGAATTTAATTCCTTCTCAAATCTCAAAACTCTATTTTTTGGAGATATGTGAAGGAATACATTGTCCCAACCTCAAACTCCAACTCTCGTTGATGACTGTATGCATAACTCTACTATAGAAATTAGTGTGCCTTGATATTTTGCTGAATGGTTTTCACATTTTTTATTTTTTCTGCAACCATTTTTAGTCCCATGATATTTATTTTATCGACTTAATCCTAACGTGCATGTGTTCATAATTTTTCCCATAAAGGTCTTCATATGGAGACTTTTTAAATCTTGAGTGTGAACTACTATTGTAATAGAATTTGACCATGGGTTGATGTTGGCCCCATCCTCCATTTATATCGATATAACTTGTTCTCAACATGTATTTTAATGTCTAAATAGTCCACTCTAACTTGTCCATCATTTTTAGGATGATACACCATACTATAGTTCATCTTATTATTTAGAGCATATTGGGAACTTTTCCAAAATGTGTAGGTAAATCATAGATCGTGATCAGATATATTCGATAATTGTAACTCATAAAGCCTCAATACTTCCCTGATGTATATCTATGAAAGTTTCCATATTTATTAATTCTTTGAAATTGTAATAAACTACCATATCTTGGTAGGATGATCCAAAACAACCACTATATCATTATTTTTTCAAGATATTTGTTAAAATCTAGTGACAATTTCTATAGTGATGTTTTCCAATTTCCATATTTCAATGGTTAATGGTTGCATCATCCCTTTAGAATTTTTCCTTTCAGTCTTTACTTACTAATACACCATGTACATTGATGTATATTTAGTGACCCCCTTCTTCATATTGTCCCAACAATAGTTCTATCAAAGATCTAAATACTCTATTGTGCTCCCTTGGTTAACGGATATGGTTGAGTAATATGAATCATTCAAAATATATTTTTCTATATCATGATTTTGACGGTACATATAGTCTTGAACCAAATCATAAAACCCCTTATTTATCAATTTGGAACTATGAGCATTTCCATATTCTAATAGCTTTCACATTGTTCTAAATTTCGACATCATTTCATTAGGAATTATTTCTCTTCTCTAAAAGTAAGTGTTTGGGAATCATTAGAGAAAGTATTGATTATATTCATTCCTTATTGTTTCTCATGTCCATCTATTTAATGTATAAGAAGATTTAATCCTTTTAAATTTTCATCATTGATAATTTTAAAATATATTTTATATGTAGATCATCTATCACATGATTTTAATTATTGTTATGGTAGTGAATTTAGTTGTCACAATCCATAATGATCTATAACCATCTTTTGTGTTCTATATTATACTATTTATATGTCAATATATATTTTATGTTCTTATAAGTAGTATTTATATATCACACTTCACCCAATATAGATAATGCCACTGGATTTTCAAGGTTAAAATCACAGATATAAACGCCAGATCATGCATGTGAATTTTTTTCTGATGAACGTTCAACTACCATGAGTCTTAGGCTATAACATTATAATTTTTTATTAGTACACAACCTAATCCTATCTTAGAAAAATTTCTATATACCCCAAAGATATTTATACTTGTCCATAGTGTAAGTATTAGTGTAGTGATAAGTCTCTTTTGAGCTTTTCTAAACAATATTCACCTTATTTTTTTAGTACAAACATTACACTAATTTTAGTTAGCTTGATTAGTGGGTTTGAATATCGTATTATGTTGCATATAAATTTTAATTAATATCCTTCTAGACAAGGGAATCGATAGATCTCTGTTAAAGATATTGGTATATTCGACTTCTCAATTTCCTTTGTCCTAGATGTGTCCTAAGATATTCCCTTGATGGTTGTATCATTCTCCAAGAATGATACTTTATCAATCCATAAATCATATTTACTTTAATTTTCAAATATTTTATCCTTTAACAAAGTCTTTATTACAATATTCAAATAAACCTCATTTTTCTCTATTGTATTAGAGTATATTATAATATCATTGATAAAGAAAACAATAAATTTTTTAAGGTAATATCTAAAGACTATATTTATTATCTCTGTGAATATTTGAAGCGATTTAGTGATTCGAAATGGAATAAATACAAATGAAGGTCACATTTAATTGGTGATACCTATTATTGGTGATATCGAAAATTAAGGTCCACCTAGGAATATTTACCTTATTCACCTTTAATTGGTGATATCACAATTTAATGTCCACCTTAGAGAAATAATTTTCTGTACATCATTGATTGAAAAAGTAATATATTTATGGTAGGGGATACCTATAATTTTTAAAGACTTTTTGGGAATATTATAATCAATGTAGAGGTGACTTGATCCATTATTTTTTTGGTGTAGAGGACTAGTGCACCCCACAATGAATAATTCAGGCATATAAATCCATTGTCAATATTCTCTTGTAATTTATTCTTCATCTCCTCTAGGTAAAATGGTTTCTATTTTGTAAGTAATCTTTGATGTAGGTATAGATCTACGAATAATATTAGTTGGGAACTCACCCTATCATTAAGAATAAAGGCCAAACAATTATATAGGGAATACATTAGTATTGTCCCTCACAATGGTCATGTCATAGAGAATAATTCTCTAATCTTTCTAAAACATTTTAGATATGTATGATTTCATATAAGGAAATAATTACCGTAATTGATCTAATTATTATGAAAGGGATAAATCTTTCTATATAAACTTGTATATAAATTGAGGTATTCTTTGAGATGTGAATAGTGATTTCCCTTTACCAACTATTGATGTTGGATTTGGAAAATGATATCCAATTCATGCCCAATATATCATCAAAATCCACCAAAGGATGTGAAAAAAAAAATAACAGGAGGTTAAGTCCAAAAACAATAACTAGGGATGAGTTTTATGATTTAGATACACTAATTTATCCATTCTATATTAATATATATAACTCCACCTTCATATTTCTATATGGTGTTTATATAGTCCCACTAAACTTGTAGTATTTTAATTAATACATTGAATCATAATCAAATAGTATGTTAAATATTCTGGAATGAATAAAAAATATACCTATCACCAAATAATCATCATGATTCACCACAGTAGTAGTTCTAACATATGCCCTTTCATTCAAACTTGGAGGATGTTGTTATTGATTTCCTTTTGAAACCATTGGATTAGGGAACTGTCTCCCATAATGTCCATGTTTCTTCCACTTAAAACATTTCACAATCGGATGAATGTGGATCTGAACCTTCTTTTTATTATTCTCCATTTATTGGATTTTTTTATATCCATTTAGTAATTATTATCCTTATATCCCTCTCTTCAACAATGTAAGAATATCATGATTCGTTTTAGATAGTTCCTATGATGATTTTCACAAAATTTTGAAATGTGGGATGTTGGGTTATCATTCCATAGTGTTATTTATCTATCTATCCTCCCATATTAAACCTTATTTATATTCTTTTTATCATTGAGAACAAGAGACCAATAGGATTATCCATTCACCATTTCAACCTTAATTTAATAATAAATAATCTCCCCATAATTATCAAAGTCTCAAATTTTTCAGTATTTTCATAGACTTAGATTTAATACAATAAAAAAGTGATACACCCTATTTTCAATGTTCATGACATTGTTGGAGGAAAATCTTGCAAGCCCTGTCAAGTTAAAATCATATTCCCTAATAGTAGTGTTTTCCTTTCTCTTTAGTCTGAGGGACTCCCTTTCTATATTATGATGGAGTGTTTGCCAAAAATATTTTTTGTAAAATATTTTATTGAATGATTCAGATTCCATGGAATCAACTTCTTTCATATACTTCATGGTTTGGATTAGTTCCCATCATTTATTATCTTCCCCATCAAATTTATTGACCACCAGAACAACTTTGTACTCTTATGAGAAATATAGTACATCAAATATCATGTCAATAAAGTTAATGCATAGTTCTATTATGAGGTGACTAGAAGATCAATGAAATATAGGAGGCCTTTTTCATATAATGTATTACATTGCAACATTATCTTTCTTAGCAAAAAATAGGTTATTCCACATGATTAAAGTTATTAATCATAATTTGAGCTACTTTTTCAAGTACTTCCATGATGTTTTGATCTCTCATTCCCATATGATTTGGAATTATGTTAGGTAAATCATTACATTCCATATCCTATTGATTGTTCAAACATGTTATCCTATTTCATCTATTAACTATGAAAACGTATAATTATGGGGGCTTCAATACATATATAATAAGCACATTTAAATTAAACGTTGTACATATAAAGATATAATTATAAATGAAATGGATATCCTAACTTGTGATTCTATAAGTTCAAAAATAGTTTATATATGGTTTTAGAATTATCCTGAGGGTTATTACATTAATTTTATAGTTCTAATATCCAAAAAAGTATATCATTATCTGATATAAACTATATATTACCAAGATATTTTAACATATTAATATAGTATTTTAAGCATAATTAACCTTTAAATACATGCTAATGATCGTAAAGTCTAGTATCGTTGGAAGACTAGGTATATCAAATTAAAAACCTAAAACATCTTTATATGAATATTACATAATGATCTCTTAACATCCTTTGAGATCCTACATCTACATAGGATAACCTCAGGAATATATAGAAAATTGATGAGCTAAAAAGACATGTAAGGGAATAAAAATTGGTTTAATACATAACACATGATTTATAAGGAAAAACAAGATAAAATAAAAATCGAATGGAACATGAATAAACATATTAAAGAATAACATATATTATATGAGATCAATTTATCATGGAATCTTAGAAATGTGTCAGAAAAATATAACATGACATAAACATGATCCAATGATTAGTACCAAGATAATCTCACATGGTGGAAAAAGTCCCATAGTGGATTAAGTTGACTCCATAATACCATACATAATGTCTCATAAAACTAAACATTATCAAATTCAAGGGAACAATTTATGTGCACTTCTCTAATAACATTTCTTTCATATTCATTTCAAATAATGAATCAAACACAAGGAATAAACATAAGGGTTATCCATGGAAAAAATGGGTTTCATAATTAGGTGATAAGGTATAACCACACGGTGTATCAAAATGGAATCCATGAATGAATGTATTTAAATCATTTATGGACATTAATAAAGTAAAATAATCCAAATATATAACGAATAAGTATATACATCTAATGTGATTACATGAAAAAGAGTGTTTTGGAATCTTTAAAAGTAGCCACTTTTGTATGATTTAAGGGATACAAATAAATTGTATGAAATAAGATAAAGTCCTAATTGTATTAATAGAAAAATAAATGAACTAAATTTGTTTTTTATGATATAATTATTTATTTTATTTAAATAATAATTGGTTAAAAAAATTTATGTAGTGTACTATAATGTGGGGATTAAATGGGGATGTTATATTCAATTGGGCTAGCCAATCAAAAGGAATTGAGAAGAGAAACCTTAAATCATGTAATTCCCTATAAAATAAGGATGAATTGTACTTCATGAAAATTATTAAAATAAATAGAAACTATTTAGAAGAATAATATAATCGGAAATAATAAATACATTGGGGTAGAAAGGGAGAAAGCATATCCTGTAGGAAAAATGGAGGTTCAGAGAGATCCAATAACTTATGTTTTAATGTCTTATTCAATTGACCATAATTTACTTTATAATAATATTAGATAAAATAATAATTTAATTAATAACCTATTAAATAATTATTAAAATCATTATATGTTTATTTGGTTAATTTATGGCCTTTTTGATGAGTTATATTGTTTAAAATTATTTTTCTGAGTGTGTTTGTTTCATAGTTCCATGGTCGGTAATCTTGTGTATAATAATGGAAGAACATTTAAAATTGTAATAATTCTGTAAAAGTGGTATTATATGTTATTAATTCACCAAATTAAATTTAAATGGACCAATATATTAGTTTATTTTTTGACATGAGGTGACTCAATTGAAAAAAAATTCAATGATAAACATTTAGATTATTTTGATGGTTTTCTGATTATCAAGAACTGGTTTGGTTTTATTATTTAGTATTGTATATATATATATATTAGTTCTATAACATTAAAAAGTTTAAATTTAGATTTTAAAATAATATTTACCATAATAATGGTTTTCTGACTATCCTTGAATATGCTCTTGGAAAAGGAAAATTCATCACCCATAAAGGTAGAAAATCGTCATATCATAGATGTTGTCTTAATTAATAAGACAAAAGTTTTAGAGAATAGGAATAATGATGGATATTAAATTAAGATAATAAAAATATTGTATATATATATGATACTATAGTTATCATGATGTTTTTTATAGGCCAGGTGAGGCAATGATAAGAAATTAAAAGAAATTAAAAGGGAATTAACGAAGCTTTTACATCTTGAATATCGTCTCCTTGAGAACCACCTTAAGGAACTTGGAATTCGTATTTTGGTAATACAAAAAACTCTAAGACATGGATAAGGTTATTAGGAGAGGAATTCGGAAAAATATTAGCTACCTCTAAATATTTTATGGGTTGATGAGAAAATATGATGAGGGGTGATATTTATAAGGGGAGGAGAGGGTGTTTTTGATTATTATATTCATTAGTTTATTATATCCACTAAAGATTACCAATAATGTTGAAACCTATGAATAATTAATATAAATGATTTAGGATAATTATAATCTCTTGGTTCTTAACTCATCCATACATCATCCATGACTCAATATTTCATGTATTTGTTAAATACCATAAATTATCGTATTTCAATATTCATAGAAAACTTAGTTATTTTTGAAAACCCCAAACAAACCACACTAAAAAAATTTCTATGTTTATATTTCAATAACAGGCTTCATTTTATGAAAATAAGTTCCTAATTATGTGAAATTTAATTATTAATTAAAATCATTATTTATTCAACATATACAGATTTTATTATTATAACTGATTTTATGATGATTTGAAAAAATAATTAAGGAAACATTTAATATTTACATATTTACAATAAAATAACATATTAATTTATGAAACAATTCTATAAAATAAATTTTATTTTAAATGAATATATTAATTATAAAATTGTAAATAAACATTTACCCTCCAAAAAATTAGCAACCCTTATTTTATCATTTTTTAAAAAGTTATTTTCCTCATCAATGATATAAATATATCATATAATTTTTAAGATAAATTATATTTATTTATACCTTCATAGGTGAGGTTACCATTATTATGGCTATATTATTATTCCTAACGGTCACATTATTATTTTCTTATTGCAACATTTGGAATGTTTATTGTACTATTTTTTAA
The DNA here is from genome assembly GCA_963277665.1 of Viscum album. Lineage (NCBI taxonomy): Eukaryota > Viridiplantae > Streptophyta > Magnoliopsida > Santalales > Viscaceae > Viscum > Viscum album. The sequence goes on along the minus strand of OY728134.1, from coordinate 1,038,946,012 downwards.
CTAATGTATCATTATTAATTTATGATAATAATGTTTTTATTGGGTACTCTATGTGATGTATAGGCTATATACAGAATAAAATAATTATAAGAATGTAAATTTCATTGATAAAATTATGGGACAATAAAATCTGACCCTGTGATATCTGAAGGATGTATTAATTCTATGGAGAGTCTATTTTATGTCATGGGATGTTTGTAATTCAAGATGGTAACTCTTGTCATTTATCATTTGTAAGTTGAATATGATTGATGATGGTATTTGGATAAGAATACAACTGAGAAAGTTGATAATGATACTATGGAATGGAAAAAAATCAAGGATCTTATGCTTGAGATATATTTCCTAAAGTTATTTTTACTCATGATGGAAAAACTATTCATGGAACCCAGGTAGAAAATTGATGATTTTTTAGCTTCATGTGAAGAAAACTTCACAATATTGTCCAGGTACGTGCCATATTTTTTTGGGGCACTAATAGTAAAATTAATATACATTACTCAAGGTAGAAATTGTTTTTATAAAATTTATTGGCCTGATAAAAATGTAAATTTAATGAGAAAGTGGTTCATTTTGATGAGAAAGTTGAGATGAAGTTTTCTGACATTTATGAACCTCAATATGAAAATTGTAAGAAGAGTACATTGTGTCCTTAAATAAGGAAACAACTAGCTATTATTTCAAATGGTAAACCCCCAAAATGTTCCTACTATTAAAAATCACTTTTCAATGAATATTTTTGAGAAATTGGGAAGTGATGCTGGTTTGTTCAGATTTGTCATATGGATCATGACTATAAATAAATGATTCATGAACATTTGAATAATGGGGTAAGTGATATCTAGATAATTGTGTGGTGTTTTAGTCTCAATGAGATGGAAAATTATGGTAATTCATTTCTAAATATAGTTATGTAGGATATAAATAATCATGATTGGAAAAAGAAAGGTGTAATAGTCATTTTATACTTATTTAGTTGATGTTGGGTCATCAAATGAATTTTTTATAGGTATATTACTTGTGTATTCTAATTATTACAATAAACAATTTGATCCTGAATCATAACATTATTTCATTTATTTGAAATTTTCTAATAAATAGGTAATATCACCTATGATTTGACTTTTAGTGGAAAAGTTAAATGGATGTTTTAACGAAACCATGTTTTATAGAAATCGTCTTATTATTATTAGTGGGATGGACATTCCTTTACATTTCAGTGAACTATCCATTGAAAAGTTTGATACCATTCTTGGAGTGATTGGATTTCAGTTTATCATTCTATAATATATTTTTTATCGATAAAGGTTGTGCATAAATATTTCATGAATTTAAAAACATAGTATAAAGATGAAAAATTGGTTCGAGGTGGTAGTGAATGTTAACTAGTTCCTATTTTTAAAAATGAAAAAACTATTAAAACTATAGAAGTTACAATAGTAAATGAATACATTGATATCTTTACCAATGACTTTTTGGGTGTTATTTCCGATTTTGAGGTTGTGTTTACCATGTACATAGTACCTAGTTCTATGTCTATTTCTAAATCACCATATCAAATAGCTCATGTGGAACTATTATAATTGAAAATGTATTACTGGAGTTATTAAATAAAGGATTCATCTGAACATGAAAATCACCATGGGGTTATCTAATTCTATTTTAAAGAAACAAAAATGATTCAATGAGGATTTTTATTGATTATATACCCTTAAATAAAATCACTATTGAAAAAAATTATCTTTTGGCTCATATTAATGATTTTTTTGATCTTCTCCAGGTTCCTCAGTGTTTTTCAAAGGATTTAATGAGGTTGGGGAACCATCAGGTGAATGTTAAATAAATATAAATTCGTATGACTGTGTTTTGAATTAGATATAAGAACTTTTTTTCATTAGTTATTTTATTTGGGTATGATTATTCCATTTCTGTATTTATGGACAATATGAAAAGAAGTTTTCATGATTTCGTAGAAATGTTATTTGTTATAGTACATGATGAAATTTCGTTAGTTTATAAAAATCATGAATACCATGAATTAAAACTCATGATTTCTTTGAAAACCATTAAAGAATATAAATTGTAATGTAAATTTAGAAGGAGTGAATTTTTATTGCAACAAATTCATTTCCATGGACATATTGTTTATAATGATTGCATAACTATTTTAAATTCTATATTTTTTTAGGAAGAATGGAAAGGAAATTTATTTTTTTGGAGGGATATTATAAGTGTTTTATTGAAATCATTACTCAGTTCTCTATCCCACTAACTAAGTTAACTCTAAAATGAGTTAAAATCACCAGAAGAAAAGAATTTGATTATTATTTGTATGATATAAAAATAAAATTAGTGAATGATACAGTTTTTTCCAAGCATTCAAAAAATGTAGAATGGTTTGTCTACAAGAATGCTTAATTGAAAATGAATTATCATGTCCTAAAAATGAATGATTAGTTAACTTAATATGCTTTATTTTAGTTGAAACTTCATTAGTTAATTTACCTTATACATGATTAAAAAATGGAATTGTTTATTATTTAAAAATTTAATATAAAAAATAATATGGAGTAAAACATAAAATATATATAAATAAAAAATGGTTTAAGTGTATAGTCCCTCAGAAATAATTGAATATTAGAAAATGAAAATGGTTGGAATTGAAAATGGACTATGATTACATGATTCATTATCATCCTCGAAAAGAAAAAAATAGAGGATGCTTTGTGTTGAAATAATAATGTTATATTATCAATGTTAAATTTGGAATGTGAGCCTTTGGTTAATTATTTGATAAATGTTTTCTATGAAGTTGTGTATGACAGCGTTTCCTTTTTTTTATTTTAGGTTTTAGTGAAGTCTAATTTGCCAGAAATATTTATGAAAACTCAAAATGAGGATCAATATTTATAGGAAATGGTAAAAGAAGTTTTGATAAGTATGTTTTCTAATTTTAATATTTATAAAGAAGGTATTTTACAATTTTTGAAAATATTATGTGTGCCCTGTGATTTTTAGTTTAGTAAATAGATATGAAGTAACAATTTTCGTTCTCTATTTTTTATTCTTTCATATAGAAACAAGATCTATATAGACCATCATATGTATTAATGGTTGGATCGAATAAAAATACATATTTTTAACTTTATAGTGAAGTTTTTGAATTTTCATCAGTTTAAAGCATAATGATAGTTATATAAGGGGACTCTTCAACCTTTTAGAGTCATATAGTAGAAATGGATGAATATATCCATGTATTTTGGGTGGGATTTCCATGGGAAATTAGAGGTAATAATATGATTTGGGTTCTTGTTAATTTAATAACTAGATATACACATTTCCTTACCATTAGATACTAAATTTATTTAGATTAGTTTTTTTTGACTTTATCAAAAGCTTATATTCAACTTACATGTAGTGACTCTCTCAATTGTGGCATACCAGGATCTCATGTTCACATCCAATTTTTTGAAAGGACTGCAAAAGTCATTGGGTACTGATTTAAATTTAATTACAACATTTAATCCTCAATTTAATGTTATTTATAAGTGAACCATTGAGTCCTTGGAATAAATAATTATTTCATTCTCAATGTATTACCAATTGGTTTGGGATCAACATATTTATTTGGTTGGGGTTTCTTATAATAATAGTTTTAATTCCAATATAAAGAGGGAAACATTAGTGGAATTATATATAAAATAGTGTCAAACATAGGATTTTTTTGATAAATAAGAAGAATGGATATTGATGGGACTAGAGTTGGAAGAGTAAATAGTCGATTAAGTGTATTGGATTCAATGACATATAAGTACAACATATAGTAGGAAGAAACTTTTTGAGAATAACTATTGGAAAAATCATTTATTAGGTTGGTGATCATGTATTTCTAAAAATTTATCCATGGAAAATTTTTATTCATTTGGTTAATAAATAGAATATATTTCCATATTTCATGTATGTTTTTTAAATAAATAATATATTTGTTTTAGTTTCCTAACTTTTGGATATTCCTTGGTGTCTATCTTTTGTACACAATGTATTTCATGGTATAATTTTACAGAAATATGTGCTAGATTCATATAATGTTTTGAGACTTAAAGTAGTCCAGTGAGAAGAGAATATTTTTTATAAGTAATAGAGACTGTAGGTTATTAAATGTAGAGATAAAGTGTTTCCAAATAATGTGATTCACCAGCTTACTGTTTTATGTAAAAACCAAATTGTTTAATTGGAAATATTGTAAAGATAAATGCTACGAGAGAATAATATACCCACCTATATAATAAGTGAATAAAATATGGAGAACACAATTTTTCAAAATGGGGATGATTTAATAAACCATTTAATGTTAGAATAAATCATTTTAGTATTTATTAAAATTAATTACATAATTATATTACTTATAAAAATAGGTACGTAAATGTTGATAAAAAATAAAATAATTAAACAAAACTATTTTATTATAAAAAATTATTTATATTCATAAATTATAAATTATATAATTATATTTTGAAAAAATTATTATATTTTTGCAAATCATAATATTTTAATTTACTTTGGCTGTTATTTTGGAAGGTTTTGGAAAATATTTAATTTTCTATGAATAGTGAAAAAACAAGTTTTTTAAAAAGTCATTTCTTTGGAATAATTTAAGTAATTTAATATTTTTAATATGTATTAAATATTTTCTTCATGTAACCAATGTTTTAAGTAGATATATTTAATACATTTAATTACTTTTTAATCAAATTTTCATTGCTTTTTAGTATAAATTACTTTTTAGATTTAAAAATGGTTTTTTAAAAACTCTTTCACATTTCATAATGTTTCTCCTTTTTAGTTAATTGTTATAGTCAATAATGAATAATAATATAAAAGAAATTTATATAGTATATTTCAATAAATATTATTTTAATTTCATGAAATTATTATCTCTAAAAATTGATTTCACACAGGATCACTTGTTTCTACAAAAAAATACTCTTCTTTAAAAGTCAATGTCTCATCATGTCTGAGGGTTTAATGTTAAATTGAAATTTTCCACATATTTTAATTGATTTAGAAAAAAGAGATTCCATATTTTGAAAAACAAAATTTTTATAATGTATAGAAATTAAAACATAAATTTTGATTAAAATGTTATGTGAATATAGTTAAAATTAATCACAGAAATTAAGGTAAAAAAGAGTTTAATGAGGGATAAAAAAATCACAAGGGACCAATGGACATATAAAATATTCAAAACCCCATTTTTTAGGAATATTGTGAACCTATACCTTATATTTCTTGTAATAAACCATTATTGGGGTCTTATTGACATAAAAAATAGATGTAATTCACTCTTTAGAAAAAATTACATGTTTGACACTCACCCCACATATAAAATGACACAACCTCTACTAATCTCTTCACACCATAAAAATTTATTTTAGAAAACAATTCCCTAGATAGCTTCTCTAATTTACTCATTCAAAAATAAGATCCTTAGTTTTGGCATAAATACATGAATGGAAGGACTTTGGTTAAATCCAAAATGAGATACCCAAAGAATAGGTAATGTTTTTCAACATGCATTTTTCTTTTATTTCTTTCACCAACATCTTCATTTATTCGTATAAAATGATTATATAATATAATTAGTATCTTAAAAGTGCTGATATTTTTTAATGTTAATGTTTCTACAAAAAAACACACTTCTATAAATTGGTTTATGTAATCATCATTTGTGCGTACGACGGGCTACTGCCTTGAAAATGATGTCATTTGTTTTTCCAATACAACCGTTCATGATTTTTTATTCTCATGTAGATTTAGTTTATATAGTAAATTTACCACATATTCACAACTATATTATAAGGTCCTGGCATTAAATATTACTTAATCCTAATTTTTGTCAAGAATTCACATTGAATATCTTTTCGGTTTTAGAGTTTTAGATAATTAGGCCATTACTATTACATTACATCTCAAATATTAAAAATTTGAAACTTCTACTCAATACCAATATTTTTAAAAATAATAAAACATTATAAATAAAACATGAATTATTTTATTGATAAAAATCATCTTGAATTCTTCTGTCCTCTTACCCATCCTTATACCCTATGAAAAACATATCCAAAATGTGGGATGATCATAAAAACCTTATTATGTGATATAAAATAATGAAAGAAAGCGTTAATCATAGAATAAATAATAACCAAAGAAATCATACTTTTCACTCTTAAAACATAATATTCAAATCATACCACATAGAAGCATAATATTTATGAAAACTCATAGAAATATGAAATCATAATGGTAACGTGTGGCATCCATAACATAATTACATTTTAGCTTTCAAAGCTATATAGGGGGATACATTTGGAATACCCATCACAGTATATTCCCTAAATCTCTTAGGAGAAACCTTAAAGTTTACCTCCGCAACATCACCCAATGCATTAGAGAGCTATCTCGGACTCACATGTCCTCAGTTTATCATAGAACCACCTATATACATAATCATTTACCAAGAACAATAATATAATCATAACACTTAAAACAAGTATAAATTAAAAATATCATTTCCATATTTGCAATCATAAGAGGTCACATAAAGATATTGACATAATCAATCTTTTCTCAAAATAATTTTCAATACCAAAATATGTAAAAAGGATATATGGTATTTATTTTAGTTTTAAAAACATTATGTATTATTAAGGTATCCAAATATCAAATAATCCTCGTGGCGATGGAAAAGTCATTGTCAACACATACGTCAAAAAGAAAAATTCCTTTTGTTGTTTAGTAAAATGATTAGTAGAAAAAAGATTCTATTTGAATAAAAATATATGTTAAATGGTTTTATTATACACCATATGAAATAAATCCATGTATAAATCAAAATATGCGTCAATTAAAGGATATTGAGATGGATTCCCTTTCCCTGAGTCTGACTTACCTCGTTCGTTCTTTATATTAATGAATAATTAACATAGGTAATTTCTATTTTCATCAGAATATTTTTCATGTTTATTATTCATTTTATATCACTTATTATCATGTTATAACAGTTATATATATATATATATATTTATAATAATCTATAGTATTTGGAGATGAAAAAATAAATGCACTCTTCCTGGAGATGATAGTCCGTACGTACACGTGAGGGCTAATATCATTTCTTTTTCATATTAAGTGAATTAAAACTAGAAGATGCATATGTATGTTCTAATTGAAGTGTAATATATATGTTATATATTTTACATAAGTTCATTAATGAAATCTTTTATATGATTCATATATGGCATGAATGAGTATTATCACATTGAGGGGGCGGTCGTATGCACTTCCTCAAATGTAATTGTCATATTTACACACTATGGAAAGCATAAAGGTATATTGTAAATAGAAATTACAAAAGCATTGGGACATTATAAATATAATATATACCTTATATAATTATAGTTCCTTCATAATGGCTTCCATGAGAGGTGGTAGGAGAATATTGAATAATCATTGTTTTGTGAGGAAGTAGTGCTCTGTCCACAGAAACAGTCTGTTATATATATATTAGAAGGATGATTCTATAAGTGAAGTTTGAATACTTCTCATAACAACATCCTATTATATTTAGTATACTTGTGTTTTTATATAATCAATGAATTAATAGAGTATGGTGAGTGAAGAATGAAAATAAATGAAAGTAACTTGAGAGAATACATTACCTCTAAATCGGGTAACTTCTTTTAATTTGAGCCAAAAGTCTTTCTTGAGTTGACTTCTGCCCAAGTTAAGGCTTCTAAGAGGAATCTACGTATGTTGGGATATTATTTTATTATATTTTATATGATTCATGTTTCTTTAGAGGTGTAAGTAAGTGGTTAGTGTTGATTACTTTTATAAGAAGGATGAGGGGCACATTAGGAATGCCTTGAAAAATTATTTTATTACAAAATTATTATCAAATTTTTAAAGTTAAAAAGTGATATATTTCATGGATCAGATGATTATTTGTAAAAATATTCTCAACCAATAGGTTTTAGACAAGTTTAGGTCATAAAATTAACCTTATATGTTACCTTTAACCCTTATTTAAAAACATTAACTCTTACCAGGTCTTCTTGTTTTTTCATAATATATGGTTACAATAGTTACTATATATTTCCAAGAGACCCACAAGTGGATCATTAATGACATTTTTATGATTATATATCTCATTTGGATGAATCATATATTTTTAGAACTATTATATCTTTTAATAAAATAATACTTGTTTTAAAAACTCATTTGTGCCAATTTTGACACTATTTAGTATTTGTTTTCTGTTAAAGTAATAACCACTTCATTCCTTCGATCCAAAAGATTTAACTCAAAGATAATATTTCATACGCATCCATAAAATTATTTAATAGAATAAATGTAGGACCCCGGGACACCCTGAGAGGGGAGGGGTGAATCAGGGTGGCAACTTTTTCTTCTTAAAGTTGTGGATCTTGTTCCCACGTTGGTAGGAACTACTTAAACCTGTATGACGGATATGAACAGCAATTAAACATTCACATGCAGAGAGATGACACAGCTATTTTTACTTGGTTCACCACTAAGGGCTACGTCCAAGGAGCATACGCCGACAGGTTGTCGGTCGTACCTAAATCCACTATGCTTCACTAGCTGCGGATTACAAGTGTTCGGGTACAGACACTCTGTCCCAGGCACACTGCCTTTACAATTGTTCAGGGATAGCTCACTGCGTCCCTCGGGTCACTCCCGTTGACTCCCCCTGTCTTACTGCCGTTGGTGAAGTCCCACTCAGTTTATAGACGTGAAGGTCTCTTCTATAGGTGTGCATTGAAGTTCTTTGTCTCCTGTTCATCATGAGACTTTGCTTGCATCAGGGTTCAGAGTTGATGCCCTTTATAGTTCGATCTTTCTTCTTTAGTGCAAGGACTGAATGCACTAGACCCCCTTGTCTTCGTCTGCCTGAATCACAATCACTTATGCGATTGCTCAATAAATGATGTTCAGCTTACTTGGAATTCATCAGAATCAATTCACCATGTATGCATGAGATCGTGCAGGTATCATTTAGATTTCTTCTTCAATCTCGCTTTGCACCAAAAGTATCAGACAATCTTCAGCTCTTGTGCAGCTCCAGAAAGACGGGCGTGCTTCAACAGTGTCTGGGTCTCCTTTTCAAGCCCGGCGCGCAAGTCTCCCGGCGGCGCGCAAGTCTCAGGCGCGCAAGACTAAACTGGCGCCCAAGTGTCCCCAAAGCACCTGCGCGACTCTACCTTCTTGAACTTCAAACCTGCGCGACTCACTTCCTTCCTTGCCCAAATCACCTAGGGCGCTCAACCATCAGTTGGCGCGCAACCTCTACTTGCGCGACCAAACTACCACTTGCGCGGCTCAACCACCTGCGCGACGAGAGCTCGAAAAATCTCAAAGTCTTGAGCTCCGTGGTAAATGAGGAGGGTGGTCCAGTATTTATAGGCAAACTGGACCCCCTGCGCGGCGGCGCGCAAGTCATCCATCGGCGTGCAAGTCTTGTCTCCAGTAACCTATGTCGCGCAGCTCACTTGCGCGACCCAACCAACACTTGCGCGACCTTCTTTCCTTAGCCAAATTTTGACGTTCTAATCCTCAAAAACATATGGCGCGCAAGTCTTTTATCCTCCAAGAGTATGGCGCGCAAGTCCCTTTGCCAAAATCACTATTCTTCATCTGTTGATTTTGAGGCCCTGGAATTTGGCAAACACTGGAAAACAGCGCCACCTTGTATCTGCTCTTTTTGTACCGCCTCCAGATCATCCATTCCTCTGTCGATGTTCTTGAATCAAACATAGATCATTGACCACAACTCTTGAACTCGACATGTCACCATGGAATCTCCTTTGTCAACAAATTTGTATGTCGTTTATTTGCTTTGTCGACAAGCACGATCACCTCAACAACACTTCTTCTTGGTGATTTGTATCCTTCAGCAACTCTTTTTCTTTTATCACAAACTCCACCATTGTGATATGTATTCTTTGAAGGAACAGCTTTAGTACCATCATCTTCTATGACAGTGTGATGCGCATGGCCATTTCATAAGTCAACTCATTGGAACATTGCCTCCTTCATCAACCGTTATGATCAACGTCTTGCAAACCATGTGATTCAATCCATCAAAAAGTCTCTAGCATGGTTCTCACGCAATCATGAGTGATTGCAAAACCCATTGTTCTCATGCAATAATGAGGAATTGCATGGTCTTCATCAAAGCCCATGGTTCTTATGCAATAAGGAGGAATTGCATGGTCTTCATCCAAAAACACCATCCTGCTTTAATCATCCTTGGATGGATTACTCCTCACATTCTTTATTGTTGTAAACAATGTATCACCTTTGACACATGTTCTTTGAACTTACGATCTGCACAACAATCGTCTGAATCACTACTCCTCTACTTCATTGGAGTACTTCATGATATCCTTCATTGTGAACTTCCATTCCTCCATTTTATTGGAGTACTTCTTGATCTCTTTCATTTTGATATTCCATTGACAACTATTGACAACAAATACAATCCTATACACAAAGTGGTTCCAACAATCTCCCCCTTTGTATTTTGTTGTCAATACCACATACATCTTCTGAAATGAATTTGTCAATGTCAAAATGAGAATCTTCTATTCAATCAACTTTTCTTTTCAAACGTTCATTTCACTTTCTCTCCCCCTTATTGACAAGAAATACAAAGCACATGGTAGGGAGGGTATCAATCCACACTTAAGCAATGTTTCATTAACCATTTCACTCTAAGTCTACTTGAGCAATTCTCGATGTAGAAAACAAGAGGATTTGATTAAGTCAACAAGGCTGTCCATTATCCACAGATCATGATACCAACATGAGATGATAACTCATGTATCTTGTCTTAAAGGGTTTACCACTTTAATTCCAGGTAGAAAAAGATCAACTATGATAGGGAATAATCAACCTGAAACTCCTGCACTCACATCAGCGAATAGATCAAAAACATTCAAGTGTAATCGGCAGGATAAGTGACCTTGGGGAACTTCCATTCTCTTTATGTCACTGATCAATTCAATTACTCCCCCTTTGTAGAATAATCTTTGATCTGAGTAACCACGGGATAGAGATTAAGAAATGGAATACCTTCTCCATTGGCGTGTTCTTCAAGAAATTCACAGAGTTACTGCTTTTGAGTCCAGCTGGAGTTGATATTGATTGAAACAATGATTATGGAAGCTTTTTCATTCTTCTCCCCCTCAAGGGAAACACTCCTCATCATCTTCATCAAGAGTGATCCTTCATCATCATAATCCATGAATATCAATTGAAGAATCTACTTAGGATGGAAACTTCTTCAGCTTGGCTATCAAGAGTTGACAGCATTCACCACTTCTCAGGTTCTCCCCCTAAGAGCATGCTTCACCTTCAATTCCCTGCATTATTAGCACAAATACAATACACAAATGATTACGGGAATAACGTGGTTCCTTCTTGCTTTATCACGAAGACTTGCTTGGTTGAGGTTCTTTTCTCAACCAAGTTCCTCTGTTCACTCCAGTCTTCATGCCTACACACTTGAATATATGTTCTGACATCTATCGGTGTGGCATGGCTCTATTCACATTCTCTTCTACTTTGTGTGGAGAATTGTTTTGCTTAGCAGTCATCATGAATGATACATTCTTACTCCTCTTAAGGACTGCTTCTTGCTCTGGTATTAAGGTTAGGCAACCTTTTGCAATGTGACCAGATTTCATGCATCTCTCACACAGAACTTCTTTGACATGTGTGTTTCTCTTTGTTTGCAATCTCTCCTCCACTGTGTCTTCATCATGTGAAAGTTTTCCTTTTCCTTTGTCACCAGCCTTGGCCTTCTCATCTTCAAATTTCCTTATTCTTTTCAAATCTTCTGGCCAGATGACCAATATGTCATGTAGAACTTTTGCAGCTGGTTTAGGTCTTCCACATGGGTTCTTCTGAGTTTCATCCCACTTAGTATTTCGTTTGGATGAATGACCCTTAAATTGCATGGATCTAAAATCCTGGGTCTTCTCAGCTTCCCTACTTGAGATCTTCTTGGGGAAGTGTGTGTTCACAACATTCTTCTGATTTCTCCCCAAGGTAGATGCTTCATTCTTTAACGATATCAGAGGTCTTCTTTTCTTTTAAACAGTGAAAGCATGTTGATGTGGACATGTGCCTGCATTGTGACCACTGTCGTTGCATACATCACAGATGTTATCAAGAATTCCAAATCTGTTTGCAGTAAACAGATGCTTTTGGACCTGCTGATGTTGCTTCTTTTTCTCTGGCTTCCTCCCCCTTGATATAGGCTTTCCCTGTGCTTTTCCATGAAAGGGATTATAAAAACAATCTAGTGCACAGTTCCCAAATCTATTGCAGCACCAACATTGGCCCACAAATCTTTTCTTCTTTGTTTCTTCAGTATTAAGTTGTTGGGCCATCTGCTTAATCGTTTGTGCTCTATTTGAGGGAGAAGCTTCCTCCTTTTTCTTCCTATCCACCCTAGTCATGGTGGTAGGTTTCTTCTTATCACCTTTCCTCATCCATACATGTTTAGAACTTTTCTTCCCACCTGTACTGATTTTAGGAGTGTATTTAGGAATATGAGTACAAGATGGTTTGGATGGTACCTTCACTTTATCAGTTGCTTGTGATAGATCAAAGAGTGAAGTCATGATCTTCTTATCACATGTTGGAGGTCTTTTGACAATAGAATCCTCCAGTGAGCATTGAGTACCAGCAGCAACTGATTCTTGATGTGGATAATCAAGAGTGGTCATAATCTTCTTATCACATGTTGGAGGAATTTCAGCCTTAGACTCCTCCAACGAACATCGAGTGAAAGCATCACTCATTTCATTCTTTTGTGAAGTCTCAATATGTGTGTTCTCAATCTTGGTCAACTGAGCTTCCAATCTTTGACCCACAATATTGAGGATGATCTTTTGATCTTCAAACGTGATCATCTTCTCTTCACAAGTCTTCTTCAACCTTTCAACCTCATCTTCACGCATCTTAACTTTGTTTTGTAACAAAGAGTCAAGTTCCCTGAATTTAATGGAAGTTTCTTCCAAACAAAAATTCTTGACTTCATTGCTCTTCTTCACCTCAGCTTCAAGTGCATGGATCCTTTCTTTTAAAGTCTTATTGACTTCCTCTTCTTCTTCAAAGACTTTCACCCGTTTGATGAGCTTCATACTCTCCATAACTTTTCTTTCCAACGCCTTTTCCATATTGTCAGCTTCCCTTTCTAATCGATTGATCTCAACCTGCATAGATTGGAATAGGCTACAAATAATAGCAACCCTTTCTTCTGAAATATCATGCAGATATGTTCTGAGTTTTTCCTGAAAGCTTGAATTAGGGGTATCATCCTTTCCTCTGGATGAGTTCTGAGCCACTTGTTTGATACTTTCCAGGCCTAATGTTTCTTCATTATTGGAATGGCATGGAGAACAGGACAATCCATCTACTTTGGATGTGGGGGACTTCTTCATCATCTTCTTCTCTTTCTTTTTCCTATTTGTCAAAGTCTTGGTGGATATAGATTTCTGCTCAGAAATGACTGCGTCATTATCAAGACTGCTCTTCATTGTTGACTCTAGGAAAGAAACTCAAATCCTCTTCTCAATAGAATTACTGGAGAATATCCAACATACGTTAACCTTTCCCTCTGATACCACTTGTAGGACCCCGGGACACCCTGAGAGGGGAGGGGTGAATCAGGGTGGCAACTTTTTCGTCTTAAAGTTGTGGATCTTGTTCCCACGTTGGTAGGAACTACTTAAACATGTATGACGAATATGAACAGCAATTAAACATTCACATGAAGAGATAAGACACAGCTATTTTTACTTGGTTCACCACTAAGGGCTACGTCCAAGGAGCATACGCCGACAGGTTGTCGGTCGTACCTAAATCCACTATGCTTCACTAGCTGCGGATTACAAGTGTTCGGGTACAGACACTCTGTCCCAGGCACACTGCCTTTACAATTGTTCAGGGATAGCTCACTGCGTCCCTCGGGTCACTCCCGTTGACTCCCCCTGGCTTACTGCCGTTGGTGAAGTCCCACTCAGTTTATAGACGTGAAGGTCTCTTCTATAGGTGTGCATTGAAGTTCTTTGTCTCCTGTTCAGCATGAGACTTTGCTTGAATCAGGGTTCAGAGTTGATGCTCTTTATAGTTCGATCTTTCTTCTTTAGTGCAAGGACTGAATGCACTAGACCCCCTTGGCTTCGTCTGCCTGAATCACAATCACTTATGCGATTGCTCGATAAATGATGTTCAGCTTACTCGGCATTCATCAGAATCAATTCACCATGTATGCATGAGATCGTGCAGGTATCATTTAGATTTCTTCTTCAATCTCACATTGCACCAAAAGTATCAGACAATCTTCAGCTCTTGTGCAGCTCCAGAAAGACGGGCGTGCTTCAACAGTGTCTGGGTCTCCTTTTCAAGCCCGGCGCGCAAGTCTCCCGGCGGCGCGCAAGTCTCAGGCGCGCAAGACTAAACTGGCGCGCAAGTGTCTCCAAAGCACCTGCGCGACTCTACCTTCTTGAACTTCAAACCTGCGCGACTCACTTCCTTCCTTTCCCAAATCACCTAGGGCGCTCAACCATCAGTTGGCGTGCAACCTCTACTTGCGCGACCAAACTACCACTTGCGCGGCTCAACCACCTGCGCGACGAGAGCTCGAACAATCTCAAAGTATTGAGCTCCGTGGTAAATGAGGAGGGGTGGTCCAGTATTTATAGGCAAACTGGACCCCCTGCGCGGCGGCGCGCAAGTCATCCATCGGCGCGCAAGTCTTGTCTCCAGTAACCTATGTCGCGCAGTTCACTTGCACGACCCAACCAACACTTGCGCGACCTTCTTTCCTTAGCCAAATTTTGACGTCCTGATCCTCAAAAACATATGGCGTGCAAGTCTTTTATCCTCCAAGAGTATGGCGCGCAAGTCCCTTTGCCAAAATCACTATTCTTCATCTGTTGATTTTGAGGCCCTGGAATTTGGCAAACACTGGAAAACAGCGCCACCTTGTATCTGCTCTTTTTGTACCGCCTCCAGATCATCCATTCCTCTGTCGATGTTCTTGAATCAAACATAGATCATTGACCACAACTCTTGAACTCGACATGTCACCATGGAATCTCCTTTGTCAACAAATTTGTATGTCGTTTATTTGCTTTGTCGACAAGCACGATCACCTCAACAACACTTCTTCTTGGTGATCTGTATCCTTCAGCAACTCTTTTTCTTTTATCACAAACTCCACCATTGTGATATGTATTCTTTGAAGGAACAGCTTTAGTACCATCATCTTCTATGACAGTGTGATGTGCATGGCCATTTCATAAGTCAACTCATTGGCACATTGCCTCCTTCATCAACCGTTATGATCAACTTCATGCAAACCATGTGATTCAATCCATCAAAAAGTCTCTAGCATGGTTCTCACGCAATCATGAGTGATTGCAAAACCCATTGTTCTCATGCAATAATGAGTAATTTCATGGTCTTCATCAAAGCCCATGGTTCTTATGCAATAAGGAGGAATTGCATGGTCTTCATCCAAAAACACCATCCTGCTTTAATCATCCTTGGATGGATTACTCCTCACATTCTTCATTGTTGTAAACAATGTATCACCTTTGACACATGTTCTTTGAACTTACGATCAGCACAACAATCGTCTGAATCACTACTCCTCTACTTCATTGGAGTACTTCATGATCTCCTTCATTGTGAGCTTCCATTCCTCCATTTTATTGGAGTACTTCTTGATCTCTTTCATTTTGATATTCCATTGACAACTATTGACAACAAATACAATCCTATACACAAAGTGGTTCCAACAATAAAAAGTTTAAATATATATTTATTTTAACAGTTACAATATCATTTATTTAAATCTTTCATTAATAAGGTAATCACTGCATCATTATTATGTCATAAATAAATTTATTTATTTAATGTTTAAAAATTATAAAAAAATACCATGATGTTAGAAATATTAATAGATTTATAATGACTATTTATATTCATATATATCAGTTATATTACCCCACTTTAAAATTCATTTAGTAAAAAGATTTAGGATTATGTTATTTTCTATTTATTTAAATTAAATATTATTAATGGTCATTATCACACCAAAGTTGCTGCATGAGGTCCCAAATTTGAAAGAAGGATGCTCATGGTTGGAGATGACTCATCAAATGGAATTAGGAAATGTGTTAGGGTAGTTTTATATTATTATAATATTAATATTTTACCCATATTTACAATATTTACACTTTAACCATGGTAAATATAAATAATTACTAAAGTTACTATTCATAATTTCTAAAAACAAATAATTGAGTTATATTTAGATAAGTTGGACCTTCTTATTACAAATGTGGAATCAATTTTACCAAATTTAAAACCCATAAGATGAAGTAATTAATTTAAAATTAATTCTAGTTGTCAAAACAAAAAAATGAGTTTGTAAGAAATAAAAACTATCAAAAGATTGACATGTGTTTTTGTGTAATATAAAAGTGAAATTACTTTAAAATAACAACATTGGATTAAATAATAAAAACATAATCCAATTAAATTTGAAAAAAAATTTATCTATATTTATAAATAAATTAGACTAAACAACAGTTTTGAGGGAAAATGCAGTATTTTTCACTATTCATTAAAATATATATTTTCTTGGAAAAATACCACAAGTTTAACCAAATTAAATATTGATTCCCCTCTTCTATAGAAGAAATTTATTAGGTAAAATTTTAGATATAATATTTGAAAAAATATAATTAAATAGGGTTCGCAATCAAAAGGTGGTAAAACTACCTTTGAAAAATATTAGAGTATTTTATACTTAAAATTAGACTTAATATTATTTTAAGCCACTAAAATGTATAGGATATATGTAAAAACAGTTAACAAAAAATTGAAATAATAGTATAATTAGTTATGTTAATTCCCCCAATAAAAAGTATAGGCATTAATTATTATTTAAAATAATAATAATATTATTGTATTATTTTTCTGTATAATTCAGTGTTTTGTGCAACGTAAGATTTTGGAGAAACCTATTGTAGCATTTCAAGTACACAATTAGAGATATTGTCCCAATTATGGTAAAAACAATATATAATTCATAAATATTAATATATATGATAATTCCTTACTCTTTACTTACATGAGATGTTATATGCTTCCCCACTTTTGGAAATTCTGTCCCACCAATTTTATTTACAAATCAAATAAGTTGGGGTATTTTTCCCTCATAAAATTTTTTATTCTTACATTTCACTTAAATCATATGGTTTTTTTACAAAAACATAACCTTATGAAACATCTTATTCTACAATACTTTCTCCCAGTAGTCAATAATATGGACTAGTTGTTCCTCATACAAATATTCCCTTTCAACTGAACAAATTATCGACTCAAAACATGAGATGGATCCATCATACACTTTCTCAACATTGAAAAATGAAAATAATTGTGTGCCTAAGATAAAAATATATGTAAATCCACTCAGTAGGAAACTGGTCCATCTTTCCCTACAATTTCATAGTGTCTAATGAAGTGCATACTCAGCTTTCCCTTAATACCAAAACACATCACACTTTTCCATGGTGAAACATTGAGAAAGACATGATTGCATACCAAAAAAGATAGATCTTTCCTTCAGTTATCCTCATAAATTTTCTTCCCGCTCTAGGATTTCCTCATGTGCTTCTAGATTGACTAAACATTTTCTACCATCTCTTCTACAAATTTTGGTTCCATTAGCTTCTTTTCACCTACTTCATCACAAAGAGATGGAGTTCGACACTGATTTCCAAATAATTCCCCAAATGGTGCCATATGTATACTAGAATGAAAACTATTATGATAATAAAACTCAACCAAAGAATGATTTTGGTCCCAACTTCCTTGGAAATCCATTGAACAAGAATGAAGCATATCCCTTAATTTCTAAATTGGTTGTTCTAATTTTCCATATTATTGGGGATGAAAAGTATTAATAAAATTTAATTCAGTACCCAATGACTTCTAAAGGACTTTAAAAACATGAAAAAGTGAATCTGGGATCACGATCTAATACAATAGAGAGGGGAAATCATTATAACATGACTATCTCCTTAATATACAATCATGGAAGTTAATCTTCAGACATAGTATATCGAATAGGAATAAAATGAGAATATTTAGTCAATTGATAAATAATTACTCGAATTGAATTATTAAATCGAGATGTATTTCGTAATCCCACAACGATGTCAATTGATATATTTTCCCATTTCCACTCTGGCACTGGAAAAGGATGAAGCATATTTTTTGGTATCTACCTCTCTAATTAAACCTATTTACAAGACAAAAAAATCACAATAAATTCCGCAATATATTTTTTCATTCCATCCCACAAGTAATACTCCTGAAGAACTATGTACATCTTAGTGCTTCCAGGATGAACTGAAAACAAAGCACTATAAACATCACATAATAACTCTTTCTTCAACTATGAATCAAAATTAAAACATAATCTCTTCCCAAACCTCAAAGAAAAACCTTTATCAATTTTAAATTCAAGAAAAATACCTTTACAAACCAATTCTACCTTTTTCTGCAACTTACTCTCTTCTTCTTGCAAATTCTTTATTCTATCTACTACAGATGAATGTACTGAAACCTGAAACAAAACAAAGGAATTTCCTACACCAACATCTTTTATTCCAAAGTTCATCAAATCAATAATCTAAGAACCATGTTCCAAATGATACATGGTTAATATAGCGTTACTATTTCAAATCAATGCATCTTCCACTTTATTTTCTTTTCCTGGATGGTAGTGAATCATGTAATAATAATCCTTGATTTCTTCCAACCATCTCCTCTATCTCATGTTCAATTATTTCTGAGTGAATATATAGTTCAAAATTTTTTGATCAATATATATTTCACTCTTTACCCCATTAAAATGATGCCTCCAAATTTCTAAAGAAAAAAAACAACAACTAATTCCAAATCATGAGTCGGGTAATTTAACTCATGAGTTTTCAATAGACATGAAGCATAACTAATTCTTTATCGGGCACTCATTATCATAATGAACCATTTCATTTCACTTAAACATTTTACTGACGGTAAATCATATTTGTTCTTACCACAACTCGGATCTTTTTCAGTTAAATTCTGAGCCTTAAGTCCCATTTTACCACATCAGATACACATTCTAGAATTAAAAAGTCATTCCCCAGTGTTCTCTTGACAACAATTTTCACAAACTGTAAACCTCAGTATCTTACCATCATATATTTCTTAATATTCCTTCTCTTTTATATGCCACCTTTACCTCTTATTTTGTTTTTTCTCAAAGAACACCTGATCATCGAAGAACTACATTTCTACCTTCTCCGGCGATAAGAAAAGTATTTCATAAAATTGGAACCCAGTAGAAGCTAATGACCTCCGATAATTTGGCTATAATCATAAGTAAAAATGATTGATTTTAAAATCAAGGTCTCAGAAAACATTTAGAGCATACCTTTCCAATCTAGGGAAATTCTCTTCATAAGAATCCACTCAGTCATCCACATACCTCAATTCAAGGAATTTTTTTTCTATCCTAAGTCGAACCGCCTTAAGAAAGTATTTATCAAGAAACATACCTTTCAATTACTCCCAATCAAGATTATCAATCTCATCACTATCCTTGATATTTTTAACCATAGACCACCACGGATCAACTTCACCTTCAAAATGATAAACAACAAGACTAATCTTTTGATTGTCTAAACACCCCATGAAATAGAATATATTTTACATTGATTTAATCCACTATAAAGCTAGAACATGTTCACATGATGCTCTGAATGATGGAGGATGTTGAATCATTAAATTCTCTAGTAAGGATATGTTCTTATGTGGTTGATTTGGCTGATCTCATGTAAGGATACCCACTCCATTTATATCTTGAGTCAGCTGCACCATTACTACAACAAACGTTTCAGTTCCAATTCCAACTCTCTCTGGTTTCTGATTTTTTTTGGTTGGTTTCCTCTTGATGTTGCCCCATTATATTTTCCCTATTTCATCTGTGGAAAACCATTCTTAACAAAGAAATATCTTAGATAAATAAAAATTGTAATCTTCAACTTCTATATCATTTCAAAGTAAAAACATTTTATGGGTATTCTATTTATAATATCCTAAATCATAATATTATCTAAACATACATTTGATACAAACTATAAAGACCCAGCCTTAAACAATACATAGTCTTTAGTTAAGTTAAAAACTCACATTGAAGATCATTTCAGGTTTAGAATTTTTGAGAATTAGGCTATTTTCGTTACATTATATATAAATTATTACAAAGTAGACACTTCTACCAAATACCATTTTTTCACAATAATAAAAATTAATAAATAACCCAAGAATTGTTTTCTTCATAAAAATCTTCTTGAATTCTTCCTTTCTCCTACCCATTCTTATACCCTATGAAAAACATTTAAAAAAACATGGTATGAGCATAAAAAGATCAGTAAGGGATATAAAATAAGGAAAGAAAATGTTAATGTGTAGATACTTATAACCCAAAGAAATCATACTTTTGACTCTTCAAAAAAATCATCTAAACATACCACATAAAATCATAATATTTTTTAAAACACATAGAAATTAGAAATCATAATAGTAACTTGTGGAATCTGTAACATAATTACATTATAGCTTTCAAATCTATATACGGTGTTACATTTGAAATACCCAATCATAGTATGTTTCCTAAATCTTATAGGAGAAACATTAATGTTTACCACTGTCGCATTACCCAATGCATTGGAGAGCTATCTCAAGCTCACCCGCCCTCGGTTTATCCCGGAACCACTGATACACATAAACAAGGCCCAAGAACCATAACATAATCATAACATATAAAATGATCATAAATGTAAAATAACATTTCCACATTGCAATCACAAGAGGTCACTTAATGATATTGACATAATCAATCTTCTCTCAAAATGATATTCAATACTAAAATACATAAAAATGATATATGGTATTTATTTTCCTTTTAAAAACATTATGACTTCTTATGGAAGCCAAATATCAAATAATTATTATGGGTGCGTAAAGGTCAGTTTCGTCATGTATGTAAAATAGAAATATTAATTTTGTAATTTATTAAAATTATTGGTAGAAAAAAGATTCTATTTTATTAAATTAAAATTAAAAGGGTTTTATTATACACCGTATAAAACAAAGTTGTGTATATATCAAAATATGCCTCAACGAAAGGAGATTAAGATAGAGTCCATTATATTGAATCTGACTTGTCTCATTCGTTATTTATATTCCAAAATAATAAAAATAGGTTAATTTATATTTTCTTCAGAACCTTTTTTGAAGTTCATTATACAATTTATATCACTTTTTATCATGTTATACCAATTACAAAATTATTAATGTTCATATTAGACATTTTGTCGATGTTCGGTACATGAGTCAAAAATAAATGTTGTTGTTATGTAAATTATCCATGTAGTTATAAGTACATAATCTCTAGAATGATATTAATGATTTATATCACACATAAATATCATATATATATATATTTATAATAATCCAATAGTATTTCGAGACGATAAATGAAATTCACCGTTCATGGAGACGGTAGGGCGTACGTACGCATGGTCGCTACTATCATTTATTTTTCATATTAAAGTAATTACAAATAAAATTTACATAGGTATGTTTTACATATAGTATAATATTTATGTTATATATTTTACATAATCTCATCAACACCAACCTTTATATATTCCATAAATGGCATGAACTAGTCATATCACTTTGAGGGGGCGGTAGTCTCCACTTCCAAAAATGAAATTATCGTATTTTAACATTATGGAATGAATAAAGTTATATTGTAAATAAAAATTAAATAATCATGGGAATAGAATAAATTAAATATATATCATATATAATTATATTTCCATCATAATAGCCACCATGAGAGGTGGTGGGAGAAGATTGTACCATCATCGTTTCATGTGGCAGTAATTCTTTGTCCATAGAAATATTATGTTCTATATCCATTAGGCGGAGGTTTGTGTATGTTTAGTTAAAATACTTCTAATAAAAACAACCTAGAATATTTAGGATCCTGGTTTTGTTATTTAATAAATTAATAAGAAGAGTATGGGGAGTGATGAATTAAAACAGAAGAAAGGAACTTGAGAGAAGACGTTACCTCTAAATCGGGTAACTTCTTTTGATTTGAGCCAAAGGGGATTATTATACTACCTTCATCATAAGGTATGGTTTCTATAAGGAATTTTGGGATTTTGGGAACATATTCGAGTAGATTTTGGACAAGATAAGGGGATTTATAGGTGTGAGTAAGTGGGTAGAGGTGATGATTTTTTATAAAAGGGAGGGGCACTTTAGGAATGTCTTAAAATAATATTTAGTTACAAAATTATTTGGAATTATAAGAGATCCAAAGATATATATTACGATAATCAAGGATTTATGGTTTTCAATCCTCTCAACCAGTAGGTTTTAGACCCGTGTAGGTCATAAAATTAACCATATCTTTTAGCTTTAACCCTTAGTTAGAAACATTAACTCTTATAATGTCTTGTTGTATATTCATAATATATGGTCACTTTATTTACTATAAAATTCTAAGAGACAAAAATGTGGATCATTAATTAAATTTGTAAAATTATATATGTCATTTAGCCAAATATTTTATTTCTAGGACTATATAAAATTTATTAAAATAATATTTGTTTTTAAAACTCAATTATGTCCATTTTGACATTATTTAGAAATTGATTTTTGTTAAATTAATAAATACTTGATTCCTTTGAAAAAAATAATTAATTCAAAGATAATAGGTCATATTCATACATAAAATTCTTTTATGGAATCAAAAGTTTAAAAATAAACTTATTTTAATATTTATAATATCATTTATTTAAATATTTCATTAATATGGTTATCATTAAATCATCATTGTGTCACAAATAAATTTATTTATTTAATGACTAAAAGTTATAAATAAAATTAACAAATGTAATAAATCTTTTTATCTTTATAATTAATTTTTATATTCAAAGAGATTAGTTATATAACCCCAAATTAAAATGATTTTAGTAAAAAAATTAGGTTTATGGTATATTTTATTTTCACTAAATAAAGTATTATAAAAGAACATTATCACATCCAAGTGGCTCTATGAGATTCTATATTCGACCCAATGATGCTCATAGTCAGTCACGACTCATCCAATAGGAGTAGGACATGTGTTAGGGTTGTTTTTTATTATTGTAGTATTATTATTTTCCCTTTATTTACCCAGTTTTCCCTTCAACCATGGGAAGTAAAATTAATTACTGATGGTACTATTAATAATTTTAAAAAATAAAAGATTAATATTTAGATAATTTAGACCTTATGATTCCAAATATGGAATCCATTTTACCAAATTCAAAACACAGAATTATCAGTAATTATTTAAAAATTAATTCCCATTTTAAAAACAAAAAAATGGATTTTTAGGGGAAAACAATCAAAAGATTGACATGTGTGTATGTCCAATATAAAGGTGAAATTACTTTAAAATAATGTAATTGGATTAAATGAAAAAAACATAATCCAATTACACTTTAAAATCAATTAAAAAGATAATATAACTATAAAAATAAATTATACAATAAGGTAGTTTTGAGTTAAAATGAAATATTTTTCACTATCCAATAAAATATGAATTTTATTAGAGAAATACCAAAAATTCAACAAAAGTAAATTTTGATTCCCCTATTCTAAATAAGAAGTTTAATATGTGAACTAGAAGTTATAAAAGTGAAAAAAAACTTGATTTAAATAGGGTTCTCCATCAAAAGGTGGTAAAACTACATTTTAAGAATATTAGAGTATTTTAGGATTAAGATTTTATTTATTCTTATTTTAATCCTCTAATGTTTATTGGATATATGTAAAAACATTTAACAAACATGTGAAATCATAATATAGTTAGTTCTGTTCATTCCTATCAATATAATGACTAGGTTTTAACTACAATTTAAAATAATAATAATATTATTGAATTATTTTTTGGTATAACTATGTGTTATCTGCAACGTAAGATTATAGAGAAACCCATTGTTGAGTTTCATGTACGCTATCAGAGATAGAATCCTCATTAAAGTAAAAACACTATTTAATTCATAATTATTAATAGATAATAAAATATGTTCCTTTTTTACTACCTTCAATTTTACATATATAGTCATTATGTCATATATTATCATTTTATTCATCAATACATAAGGGATAGGATAAAATAACTTGTGCTTATAGTGAACTACCTCCTCATAAAGCAATGTTATTTTTTCACTAATGTGTTCCATAGAAGGTGATAGGGGTAAATATAATAGATATATATTATATAAATTACATATTTTTTATATTAATTAAATATTTATCATTATGTAAATATAATAAAAAAATTCATTTTAACATTTAACTCGTTGAAAAAAATGATAACATCATTCGCAGACATTTGGACTACCACATCCCCGAAGCATTGTGATTCCTTTTTTAATCACTAAATCCCAAAAATGAAATATATTAGTAACCTTAATTAAATAATATGTTATCAATGATATAATTATCATTATATAATGATAAAATATTACATAAGTTCTTTCAATAATGATCATTGAAAAATGAAAATGTTACCAATGCCTAGGTACAGACTACCGTCTCAATAATCGTAATTTTACTTCTTTTTTCATAACCATATGAAATTATTAGATTAAGAAGAATAATAGAGTAATAAATAATAAAGTTATTTAATTATTATTATTATATAGATTCTTAAAAAATCAACTCTTCGACTATAGTTGACCAACCAAATTCATTTTTGACACATATACCGAATAGGGTCAAATCATCCGACTTGAACATAATTAATTAATTAATTTTATATAACTTATTAATAATTAAAATAACTGTAATAATAAACTTTGGAATTCTTCCAAAGAAATTATATACTTGAAATATGTAAGAAATAAGATCTTCTTTTCAGGATTGATTCCTTTTTCTGGTGTTTTTTAAGAAAAAGATGAATTTCTGTAAATTTCATATGTACACGTCATGTACTTTATGAGTACATGTTGTGTAATTTATGAGTACATGTTGTGTACTCGGTTACCGTGGATAGCCGTGTTCCGGTCGTGTAGCGGCCCCACACACGGCCGTGTGCGGTGGCCTGGAAGTCACCTAAAGCGGGGCTCAGTAAGGGAAAGTACACGTCGTGTACTGAAAAAGTACACACAGTGTATTTTTTTTCATTAAACATACCAGGGTCGCGTCTGATGGAAAACACCATCTACTTCTAGGTCCGGTTCATCCGAGAGAGACCATATGGTCGTGATTGTTCCCTGAGCCCTTAATCGAGCATCTGATCTCTGATTTGACCGTCGTTGATCGCACTGGGATCGCCTCAGTAATATCTTCCTTATTCTATAGTTTTTTTCCGGATTCCTCTTCTTTCTAAAGTTATCTTTGGTTGAATTTTTTGATCGTTTTTTAGATCTATGGTTTAATGGGAGATTCAATGCTTAAGGTTCATGTATAGAGATCCTACAAAACCATGGTAGGTGGTTTGTGCCTTTCCGTTGAAATTCTTTAACTTATATGTGCAAATTTGTCCAATACCCTAGAATAAGGTATTGTGTGTTCACTATTTTAGCCCTATAAATTGTCTTCTATGCTTGTGTACTTGAGTAGAGGTTATTTGAATGTGAATAGGGTTAATTTATATGCTTTGAAATTTTTTTCCCATGAATGTTCCTTTCACAACTATTTTTTTCTTCTTAGCCTGTTAGGATACCTTGCTTTTTTCTCGTTCCTAGTGTTATAGGATAGAGTGATTGCATTTCTGACATTTTGTTATGTTTTAGATTGTTAGTCAAGTATTTCTTGAGGTTTACTTTAGCTGATACACATCGTTGTACTTGTTGAATTACACATGTCCGTGAGAACTTGGTGTATTAGAACATAGGGAGAATGGACGTAACAGATTCTTTAGAGTGTCTGTTTTACTATTGTAATGAAAGACCATTGGGGTAATTGACGTAAGTGCTTCCTCAGAGTGTCTGTAGTTCCTCGACGCGGTCCACAGGGGGAATGTAATGTATGTGCTTCCCCAGAGCACCATTAGTCACCAATACGAGACAATAGGAGGAATTGAAGGAGATTTCTTCCTCAGATAGTCTATGCTTAAGCTGAAATAGATGGGTTAGACTGTGTGTACTTCCCAGAGAGTTTCTTGTACTTGTTTGGTTGAACCAGAGGGGTTAGGCTATGAGCACTTCCCAGAGGGTTACCATTTTGTTTTGATGCATACTTGTGTTGTTGGTTGAACTAGAGGGGTGAGGCTGTGATTACTGCCAGAGGGTTACCTGCTTTTATTAGCCTTTTTCTAGATATATGAAACCGAATTCATTAAAACTGTGGATTGTTATTGCTGTGTACTTCCTTTTTTACTGCTTCCTTTTACTTATTACATGTTATATACTCACTGACTGTCAGGCACATATCTTTTGGTGATTTCCTACTAGTATTTAGTCTCACAGCCTGTTTGGGTCATGCTTTTAGGCCCAAACAGATTATATTGATGTAGGTATAGATATAGGGAAACACCCTTCTACATCCGGTACTTGATTGTTGTGGAGCTGTAGAGAATGGGACCAAGCTATGGCTTTCGATGCTGAGGATTTGTTTACATTAATTTCATTGTACGTTGTATTAGTATTGTATTAAGCATTGGGACTTTTTTGGGTATTTTTGTAGACATGTGTATCATGCATCATTTTATATATGCGCTCTAGTTGTAATTATTTCTATCCGTCCACTGTTTACTATTGTATGTTATAATTATTGATTCCTCTATTGTATATCTGAATTATGTCTGTTGTGTTACTCTATCAAGGAGGGCATTGTTTCCCCACTATCATACCTAAGGCCCTTGCTGCTAGTCGGCAGCCTCTGGCGTTTGGGGAAATGCGCTTGAGGCCATGTGACCAACTGGGTACGGGGTACCTCTGGGCAGCTTTTGGAACCGTGATGTTACAAAGTAGTATCATAGGAATTATTTTCTTCTTGACTTACTATTTGGAGCCTATATCCATGGATAGGATGGAATAGGTACTTAGTAATAATCTGTGCCTGGGAGTAGCTAACCCATGTACAGGGAAAAGCCAATCTACCTCGTTTATTTCAATTTTTCTGGTTTTTCTATTTCATAATTGATTTGATTTTCACCATTGGGTGACTCACATGTATTTTTCTATTATCGTTGATGTAATTGAGATTCTATTTCTTTTGCAACCCGATGAGATGAGGGTATTCCATCTCATGCATCATATAGGAACCTACTAGAAATCACATGTCATGCATTCTTGCCATGCCATTTTGGGTGTATTAGAGATTTCATGTTGTTGTGATAGACGTTGTGCTAGATATGCATGTTGTTGTGATATACTCCTTGATAAAATAACTACTATTTGATAGGGTATTGTTCGTGTAAGTTTCTATTTGAATTAACGCGAAAAATTGGTTCTTGAGTTGTTATGGGCCCTCGTGGACTGGAATATGGTGGATCATTGCACTATTATCCTTGTTTATGAAATGTATAAGATGAAAATATTTGATTTTCGGGGATTATGGGCCCTCAAAAATTGAAATTTGGAACTTTATTGTTCATTTCAGTGTTTTTCTGGGTTTCGAAGTAGTTTTTGAGGCTTACTGTCTCGAATAACCCAAAATACACACTGTGTAGTTATGAACACACACTGTGTATCCTTCTGTTCATGAGGGAATAGTTTTTCTTAATTACACACTGTGTATTTTATGTACACATCATGTAGTCTCTAACTCTGTCACAGGCTATGTGGGAAGAGGCATAGGGTTGGGAATTTCATTGTAGGACATGCCATTTACTAGACGTGCATGTCGTGTGTAGAGACCTTGTGTACCCCTGTGTGACTAACGAAACGTATGGATGAAAATTAAGTATGTACGCCCTGTTAGTATAGAACACACCGTGTAGTGTAACCTGTGCAGCCAGCCATGTAGCTAACAAACACAGGTCGGTGGAGTCTTTTCTTATACACGTCATGTCCATATGGAACAAGTCGTGTAGTGTGAGCTATGTATCTGGCCATGTCACTAACAACACGGGTCAGGGAAGCTCGTGTAGTATATGTTGTGTTTGGAACGAACACGTTGTGTAGTTTTCTTTTAGGAGACCTGTTTGGGTTAGCCTTGTAAGGGAACTCGGCCAAGGGAAGAGAATTCAAGTATACACCATATTTTAGGACAACACATCGTGTGTTTGGGGTGTTACACAACCTAGGTTGGCAGGAGTACATTCCCATGTGAAGTCTTAAGGGAACACGTCGTGTATCCATGTTTTGACAAATTTGAATGCTTTCTTTATCCTTTTCCCATCTTTCACTTCTAGTTTTCATTCGTTTATAATATTGATCTAAGGAGTGTGATTGACCTTGAATATTCATGTCATCGAGATGTCCTCCGGTTTTCCGCCAGTTACCGGGCAGTGATCACACACCAGACCTGGAAGATCAAGGAATACAATCAGATATTCCAGTTGTTCCAGTCTCGTCACCAGCCATCATTATGGACACAGGTGCCACCACAAAGTCCCGAGAGGTCTTCATGAGGTTCATACCGGCCTTCCGGGGTGTATCTCATCCTACCCCTTCTATGGCAGAGTTGACGCAGGTTTTCCAGTAGCAGCATCCTCCCACCTTCATAGGGGAAGGAGGACCTCAGGCTACAGATTCATGGTTAGAAGCCATTATTTCTTTCATCGAGCATCTGGAGATGCCTATAGAGAGGAGGTTGAAGCTCACTACATACATGCTTCGATATTCTTCCAATAGATGGTGGGATGTGATCTCACAGGAGGGATGCTAACAGGTTATGGCTTAGGATGAGTTTCATCACACCTTCTATGACTACTTATATTTGGAGACATTGAGGGCCGATCAAGCCTAAGAGTTCATGAGTCTGGAACAGGGTAATCTTTCTATTATGGAGTATTCTTCTCGTTTCATAGATCTACAGTGCTTCACGCCTATTCCAGGAGGTGATGAATTATTCCTGGCAAAGAAGTTTGAGGATGGTCTCACACATGACATCCGATCATAGGTGAACATCTTCGGGTTGACTTCCATCACATATATAGTCAACCAAGTGCTGATCATAGAGCCCAATCTGAGGGATTCTGGAGTTCTTACCCTAGGAAGCTCGACATAAGGAATTAGTATCCCTAAAAATGAAATTTGGAAGCACGGAAGTGATTCTTCACGCAGTGATCTGAGGAGGAAAGAGACATATTCTGGTAGCTAGGTGGTATGCTAATAGTGTGGGAAGAGCGTGCAAATGAGACCACATTTTCTAAGAGACCCAATGGAGTGTCGATCTTGTGTCATGATGGTCCATCACCATGCTTTTTCAGATATTCTCATTAGTAGCAGGTTACATGGGTTCTTCTATGAATCCTCATTCAGGTGCAGCGCCACCATTTTCTCACCAGTCTAGAAACCAGAGTTCTTCCAGCCGTTCAGACCATGGAAGAGGTCGCGGTCATGGTTTCAGTCGCTAGGATTTCATTGATAGTAGGATGGATCAGCTCAGAGTGGTCAAGTAGGGTCACAAGGTCACGGTGCAAGCCAATCATTTATAGTGGAGCAGACCCAACAGGATCAGGATCCCGGACCCTCCATCGTTCAAGGTACGATCTTTGTTGCCTCAGTTTTTTCTTCTGTTCTTTTTGATACAGGGGCTTCCCATAGCTTTTTAACTATTACTATTATGGAGAACCTTGGGCTATGTATCTTTTATTCTGCCGATATCTTGACGTTAGACACTCTGTTGGGGACTAGAATGGCTAGTGTATGTCAGTGCAAGGAGTTCCCTTTAGAGGTTGGTGGGTGTCACTTTTTTGTGACCTCTATTTCCTAGAAATTAAAGGATATGATGTCATTCTCGGAATGGACTAGTTAGTTCCCTTCTAGGTAGTTGTTGATTACTATCTCTATAGGGTGAGTTTCACGTCAATCGAGGGAAGATCGTTTCTTCATAAGGGCGAATGTGATGTCCAGGTGAGCAGAGTAAGACCCGAGCATCATGGGCTAGGAGGAGTTACATCCCATATTTCTAGTATATATCTGAATGACTAGGGAACTTCAAATATGGACTATCCTCCAATGGTGGATTGTTTTAGGGACATTCTTTCAGGGGACTTCTCATGTTTTCCTTCAAGGCTAGAGGTAGACTTTTCAATATAGCTTATGCCAGGAGCGGCACCAGGGTCCATTCCTCCATATAGGATAGCTACACCTGAGTTACAGGAGCTCAAGAAGTAGTTGGAGGAGTTACAGGAAAAGGGTTTCATCTGACCCATTACTTCTCCTTGGGGTTCGCTTGTCCTATTTGAGAAGAAAGTGGATGGTATCCTCAGACTTTGTGTGGATTATCAGAAGTTGTACCAGTTGATGGTCCAGAACCAATATCCATTGTCGAGGATTGATGATCTCTTTGACCATATTTGGGGATCCTAGGTGTTCTCGAAAATTGACTTGAGGTTTGGGTATCATCAGTTGCATGTTAGACCATCTGATATACCTCTTACGGCCTTTCGGAGCAGGTATGGTCTATACGAGTTTTTGGTTATTCCGTTCAGTCTCACGAATGCGCCTGCAGTCTTCATGGAACTGATGAACCGAGTGTTATATCCATATTTGGATTCATTCATGGTTGTCATTGTGGATGATATCTTGGTGTACTCTCACACTTTACATGACCATGACACACATCTTGAGATCATTTTGAGTACACTGAGAGAGAATTAGTTATTTTCTAAGCTCTCAGAATACCACTTTTGGATGGACAAGATTCACTATTTGGGTCATGTTATCTTAGATACAGGAGTATCAGTAGACCCATAGAAAGTGAGAGAATTAGTTTCCTAAGAGAATGAAAAGAATTTATTTGAGGTAAAGTGTTTTCTATGGCTGGCTGGATACTACAGAAGTTTCATAAAGGACTTTTCAATCATAGCAATGCAACTAATGGGCCTGACTAAGAATGGTGAAAAGTTCTTCTGGTCGGTTTCTTGAGAGTCAGCCTTTCAGGAGCTGAAAGGGAGGTTGAATTCAGCACCGATACTGGTATTTCTAGATTTGGGAAGGAGCTATACTTTTTACTATGATGCTTTAGGTATTGGGCTGGGAGCTTTTCTTATGCAAGGAGAAATAGTTGTTGCATACAGGTCTCGGCAGTTGAGACCACATGAGAGGAATTACTCGACGCATGATCTCGAGTTGGAAGTTGTTTTTCATGGAGTATGATATTGGAGAAATTATCTTCTGGGATATAATTTTGTGGTTTTCACTGACCATAAAAGTCTCAAGTATATCTTCACTTAGCTTGACCAGAATTTGAGACAGTGAAGGTGGGTAGAGTACCTTCAGTCTTTTGAATTTGAGCTTGCATATACGCATGGAAAAGGCAACACAGTGGCTGATGCACTGAGTAAAAGGACACATATATAGGTAGTTTAGGAGGCCAGCGGTGAGTGTCAGCTTATGGCTCTGTTCTCTGAGATGCATTTTGAGGTGCACGACAGATAGGGGCAAACATTTTTATCTTATGTTTCTGTTACCTATAATCTTCTTGATTGAGTGTGAATGGGACATCTATCATATTCTGAAGGCCTAGTCTTATAGTAAAGTGTGTCAGGAGAGAACCCTATTCCTGGATAGACCATAGGCAAGGATGAGATCTTTCACTTTTAGGGGAGCATATGGGTGTCTGTAGACATACATGAGGAGCTGATGTGGGAATTTCATTCATATGTTTGGAATGTTCATCCTGGTGTCACAAAGATGTTTCTTGATCTACACCATCAGTATTGGTGGCCAGGTATGAAGAGAGATGTTGTTGGGTTTTTCATGAGATGTTCCACTTGTCAGTAGGTGAAGGTGGAGAATCATCAACTGGTCGGGCTTTTACAGCAGTTACCCATTCCTGAGAGGAAATGGAATGATGTCGCGATGGATTTTGTGATGGTTTTACCAAGGTCACCTTGAGGTACTGATGCAGTTTGGGTTTTCATTGAAATACTCACGATGGTTTCTCACTTCTTTCTGATCAAGGAGACCTTCAGGGTTGATTATCTGGGAAGGTTGTACATCCGTGAGATTGTACATTTACATGGAGTTCCTCACTCCATTATTTCAGAATGGGACGCATGTTTTACTTATCAGGTCTGGCAGGGGATTTAGAAGGATTTGGGTGGATAAGTAATTTTGAGTACAGTATACCACCCCTAGACTGATGGTCAGTCCGAGTATATGATTCAGGTGCTTGAGGACATGCTTCGAGCATTCATCATGTATTTTGGAGGTTCTTGGGAGAAACGCTTACCTCTTGTGTATTTTTCCTACAATAATAGTATTCAAGACACTATTCAGATGGAACTTTATGAGGATTTTTACGGTAGACCATGCTGATCACCCTTATGATGGCTGGAGGCAGGAGAGGAAGCTATGATGGGACCTCGTCTTGTCTAGGAGGCCACCAAGCAGATAAAGTTGATTCGGAAGATGATCGATACTACACAGTCTCGACAGAAGTCTTATGTTGATCGATGGAGATGACCTCTAGAGTTCGAGGTTAGAGATCAAGTTTTCCTACGTGTCACACCGTGGTTGGGACACATGAGTATCAGGAGACATGGTATGCCTTTTCTGAGGCACGTCAGGCCGTTTGAGGTGTTTGAGTGAATTGGCCCAGTTGCCTATCGGTTGTAGTTACCGCAGAGGTACCAGGCTATGCATGATGTCTTATACGTTTCTCAACTTCGACATTATTTCTCAGACCCATCTCATGTTTTTTAACCAGAGGAGGTTTAGTTAGAGGTGGATGCCTCATTCAAGGAGCATCCTATCCGAATTGTAGATCGATGTATGAAGGTTCTCCATGGCCGGTCTGTTCCTCTAGTACGAGTGCTATGGAAGCATGGGCGAGTATAGGACGAGACATGGGAGCGGGAGGTCGATGTATGATCACAGTGGCTAATGTTGTTCACAGTTTATTCTTCAACCCCACCTTTATACGAAAATTTAGGGGAGAATTTCTTTAAGGGAGGGGGAGTTTGTATGAACCCAGATCTTCTTTTTAGGTATGTTTCCTTTTTCTGGTGTTTTTGAGGAAAAAAGGAGTTTCTGTATATTTCATAAGTACACATCGTGTACTTTATGAGTACATGTCGTGTACTCGGTTACCGCGGGTAGCCGTGTGCTGGCTGTGTAGTGGTCATGCACACAGCCGTGTGCAGTGACCTGGAGGCCAACTAATGTGGGGAACGTACGCGTTGTGTACTTAAAAATTACATGTCCTGTACTTTATTTTATTTTTTCATTAAACGTTCCGGGGTCACGTCTGACGGACATAACAGTCTCATTCTAGGTCTGGTTCATCTGAGAGAGATTGTACGACCATGATCTTTCCGTAGGCCCCAAATTGAGTATCTGATCTCTGATTCTACCACCTTCGATTTTGTTTGTATCACCTCAGTAATTTATTCCTTCTTCTAGAGATTCATTTCCTAATTCCTCTTATTTCTGATGTTATAATCAATTGAAATTTTTGAGAATTTTCATATATCTATGGTGTTCTAGGGAGATTTGAGGCTTGAGTTTCACGTATAGTGATCCTAAAATAGCAAGGTAGGTGGTTTGTGCCTTTCCGTTGAAAGTATTTGAATTATATGTGCAAATATGTCTAATACCCTTGAATGGGGTATTGCGTGTTCATGGTTTTATCCTTGTAAATTGCTTGTTATGCTTGTTTGCTTGAGTATAGGTTATTTGAATGTGAATAGGGTAATTGCAATGCTTTTGAAATGTTTTCCCATGCCTGTTATGTTCACGACTGTTTGGCCCTTCTTAGCCTATTAGGTTGCCTTTCTTGTTTCCCATGACTAGTGTTATAGGATGGAGTGATTGTATTTCTGACATGTTGTTATGTTGTAGACTGATAGCCAAGTAGTTGTTGAGGTTTACTTTGGCCGATATTCTTTTCTATACTTGTTGACTTATACAGGGTCGTGAGAACCTGGTGTAGTAGACCATAGGGAGAATGGATGAAGGGGCTTCTCCATAGTGTCTATTTTACTATTTTGACGTGAGACCAAAGGGGGAATTGACATAAGTGCTTCCTCAAAGTTTTTTTAGTTCCTCGACGTAGGCCATAGGGGGGATGTGATGTAAGTTCTTCCCTAGAGAACATTTAGACACCGATACGAGACTATAGGAAGAATTTATGGAGAGTGATTCCTCGGATATTCTATGATTAAGATGAACTAGAGGGGTTAGATTTTGTGTACTTCCCATAGGGTTGCTATTAATTTTTTGTTTGAACCATATGGGTTAGGGTGTGAGTACTTCCTAGATGGTTACCATTGTGTTTGTATGCTTTCTTGTGTTTTTGGTTGAAACAGAGGGGTGAGGCTATGAGTACAGCCCAAGGGTTACCTGCTTTGATTAGCTGTTTCTAGATATATGAAACTGAATGCATTGAAACCATGGATTGTTACTACTGAATACTTCCTTGTATACTACTTCCTTTTACTTATTACCTGATATATACTCACTGACTGTTAGACACAGATCTTTTGGTGATTTCTTAATGTGATTTAGTCTCACACTCTATTTGGGTCATGATTTTGGGACCAAACAGATTATATTGTTGTGGGTATATATAAGGGAAAGTGGCCTTCTACTTTAGGTACTTTATTGTTATGGAGTTGGAGTACATGGGACCAAGCTATTTCATGCGATGTTGAGGAGTTTTTTACTTTCTTTTATTTGTAATTTAGATTAGTACTGTATTCAGCATTGTGAGTTGTTTGGATGTTTTCCAAGACATATGTATTAGGCATTATTTTATATATGTACTCCAGTTGTTATTATTTATAGTCTTACGTTGTTTACTATTGTATTTTATCATTACTGCTTATGCTATTGTATATATGATTTACTTATGTTGTGTTACCTTTCCAATGAGGGCATAATTTCCCCACTATCACACCCAAGGCCCTCGCTACTAGTTCGCAGCCTCTGGCATTCGAGGAAATTCTCTTGAGGCCATGTGACCAACTGGGTACGGGGTGCCTCTGGGCGGCTTTTGGAACTGGGAAGTTACAAAACAGGTTTATTATTTATGAATAAAAATACACACATGAAATGTTAGACATAAGGTAAGGGACTTCATTTCAATCTCCATGTATTAAGGAAGAACTTTATTTTGGGTGCCTATATATTTTAATGAGGTGTTTATTCATCCCCTTTTACATTTTATATCATGAATATATATTTTCTCTTGGTATTTAAAATTTTCAATGTTATCCTTTCAGGAGACTTTGGATTGAAATATTTTTAATGTGATAAGTTAATTTTACTTAAAAAATTTATATTTTGATTTTTTTCCTTCAAAAACGATTTCTCTTCCATGAAAATATTTTCATTAATGTTTTTTTGAATATTTTATATGGAAAAAATATATTTATAAATTCCATTTTATATCATTTTTTAACATTATATTCAATTTTTTCAAGTGGAATAGTTTTATCTATTATTCATGGAATGTTTTCAATAAAGACTATAGGAATTTCTAATTCTTAATGTACACAGTGACAAAAAAATTTCAGCAGTTATGACCATTATTTTATTTTTAGATTCCAATGAAATATTTCTTGTTTACATTATTGAAAACCCAATTTTTCTTCTTATTTGGTTATTTTGGTATTGAAAATGGGTTTTCAATTTAATCTGTTATTGTGGAATTGAAAAAGGGTTTTTATAAGAAAATGATATTATGATACCCAAAAGAGATTTATTTATTTTTCTAAAATAATATTTCAAAATTGAATGCATAAAAACAATTTATTCATGTTATGGTACCTGATAATTATACATGAGAAATGGGTGTTCCCACATAGCACTGGGGGATCATGTTACAACTTATATGATAAGATGCTTCAGATAGTTCCAGGTGAACCCATTACAACCCATACGATGGGGAAACTCAAATAGTGTCAGGTGATCCTAGTACCGCTTATACAATGGGGTAGCCCATATATTTTAATGTTATTAAATTATATATTAAATTATTGGATCACTCAGATATAATTCTAATGAATTCAATAATGATCATATATAAATTGGTCCATAGGGTTTTTTCACATAAAATGGTTTGGAAATGGGTTTATGGATATAATTTTCTAAGTTTCCAAAAAGGGACCTTTTGTATTAAATATATTTATTGACTAAAATCAGGTATATATTTTTCATGTGAAAATGTTTTATTTAATGTTATCAATGAACATCCTGAAAAAGGTAAACATTATATGATTTTTCATGTTCTCACCAGACTAATGACTTTCCATATTTTGTATCCATTTCTGGGATTTCTTTGTTCATCCAATGTTTCAAAATATTTTTCATAGGATCTAAAGATGGGTAATGTAATGGAAGAATTTATGTTGAAATTTTTGGAGAATATCCATGAAAAAATATCATTCATTATTTTAAAAGAATTATAATCTGGAAAAAAATGGATAATAATAAAAAGTGTATACTTTGTAATATTTTTTTTAATGTATGATTCATCAACTAATTCTCTAAAACATTAACCTGAAAATATCCTCAAAGTAATACAATCTAAATTATTGACTAAAACTCAATATTATGTAATTATTTGGTCATCCCCTTATGTATATATATATATACATTAAAATAAATTGTTCAAAAATATAATTTTGTATTTTTCAAACCAATTTATATCATTTTTAAAACACAAGTAATATTTTATTATAAAAACTATTTTATTACCCTATGTTAAAAAAATTAGTTTCATCACATATATAAATTAAATATAACTAAATTGATTTCATATTTTAGCTAATAATGATCATATTGTGTATTAAGGTTCATTTAATTTTTAGGATGAAAATTATGAACCCTAAGATTAATGTTAATGACCATGATAATGGTAAAAAGGATGTTTTCTAAAAAAACTAATTAATATTATGTCATTTATATCTTGAAAATTATATATATATATATATAACCTAATTTCTATAATATAATCATTAAAATATACAACAACATATTATCACTCATTTAATTTTTTATTAATATAATGTATTATTTATAATACATAATTTTTAAAACATCATTTTTCAATAAATAATATTTTCTTCTATATTTTTTATTTTTTATTTCAAAAGTAAAATTTATTGTATTTTAAAAAAGTTAACTGAATTAAATAGGGCATAAATTTTTGTTTACAATTCAAAAAATTTGTATGATGGGTAGTCTTATATTTTTAGTAAAACAAAAAATCATTAGTAAAATTCTTTTTTAATAACATAAAATCAAAACAGGTAAATTATAAAAATCTAATATAAAAATTCATTTTTAAAATATGTGTAAAAATATATTTTTGAGGATATCTTGACACACATGAATATAAACATAATTGTAGACCACTTTTGTTTCCATAAACCATATAATAGTGTCATTACATTATTGATATGTAATTGTTATTTACTCACAAATTAATTTTTATTATAAAATCCACAAAAACCCATAAGAATCTAATGTGGTAAAGCCTAATATTTTCACCAACAACAATGAGGTTATAATAATTTCATAGAGATCATTTACATTGATAAAAAATGGTTCTCCCACTGGATTTTCTCATACTGGATAGATTTTCTAAGACAAAGTTCCCCACCCACTAATTTTTAGTGACCTCAATTCTACCTTAAATGGGGGACCTAAACATCATGATAAGATAGACTAATTAACATATAACACCAACATTTTCATTATAGAAACATATCAAAATCTTGGTGTTCATCACAACCAAGGTAAATATTATGTTATAGTGGTAGTAATGATAAAGGGAAATGGCCAAGGATTTTGTCTCCTCCCCAAAGAAAGTTTCCAAAACCATAAAAATCCAAGAAATAAAAACACACTGTGTACAAGAACTCATGATCTCGTAAATTCATGGGTACAAGACCAATGAAAATTAATATTCAGTGCAACAAAAGGAGGACTCAACATTGCTACCACCCTTGAGGAGCTCTACCAATACCATTAGTATTGCACGAAACCCTTTAAAGGATCCCCATGTTGATGGAAATAAACTCTTCCCTGGGATGGAGGGAAAGGAATTATGATACAATGAAAAGACACAAACATGGATGTAGAGATTAAAACTATATTTTACATCACATCCCATGTTATGTGACTCCCAAATCAACCAACACCCCACGAAAAACACCATGGAACAGAGCTGAACCACATGATCATGCTAATTAGCCCCTTTAAATATGGTGTAAAAAAGTTCATGATGCAACCCATGTACACCGAAATACCTATCTACTACCCAAGAATCACCCATCTAAATCATGTTGGGCCCATAACAATCCCAACAATAGACCAGATACCCCACTGCCCACTAACTCGTTGGTTGCACTCTACTGGGACACTCAAATGGGACAAGCGGTCCCACCCTTCTGGTCCAGTAAGCATGCATCCATAAAGAAGCCAATGGACCCCGCCAATGGGATCTATCCATAGTACTCCCCTAATTTGCACAGAATTGACCAACCACAAAAAGGACATTGGCAGGTCTCCCCAGCCTAGAATAGGATTGGGCGGACCGCCTATCTCAGAATGCCTTTTCACTGTGTCAACATAGTCCATAATTTGTTTGTGCAAGTTTAGCCCAACCCGCACAGGCCCAAACTAGGTTTTCAGGTCTTGGATAATTTAATACAATCAAATTAATTAAATATTATTTTGTTTTAATGTGATTAATTCTTTGGGATAAAAATTTATTTCAATTTATTGTTAAATTAAATTGATTAAATAATTTATTTTTTAGTTTTTCAAATAAAATTAATTTATCATTAACAAATAGAGTGATAATTGAATTAAAAATAATAGTGAAATTTAAAATTCAATTAAATTCCATTCAGTTTATTTTAATAAATTTTTTATTTTAATGCTGCATTTATTTTTAATAAAAATGAAAGTTAAAGTCTATTAGACCGATCATGATCCCTAGAATGGAAAATTAATTTTTTGTGAGTGTTTAGCTATTTATTTATTTAGTTATTTATTCCATTTTTGTTTTAATAAGTAGTTAAATAAGGTGATTAGCATGTCTCCTCAGTGTCATTATATCTATAAGGGATTACATACCCATTCTCAAAGTAATATTTTATACCCCAAGACCCCATCACATATGTGTGAGTAATGTTGTATAATAAATATATGAGGAGAGTCGAATTTTAGGCCATGTAATGGAAACACACTAGACTGTACCTTGATGCATTGGATGGGTAGTTGCTGTAATCTGAGTTCCATGTGAAATGATAGAAGGTATTACCCATAGGGTCTAGGTTGGTCTGTTATTCACTCAACTGATCAACCATTAGTACTGGAACATTATCATGTCATCATTTTATTTGCAAGGTTTATTTTTTTTTTGTATGTGTAGTTAACGCATGAATACAATGAATAATTATAAACAATCATGCGTAGATAAAATTAACATTTGGCGTGGTGAATTTTTCTATTTCATGAATGGTCAGTTGTGAGTGCGATCACAAAATACAACATAATAGAGTGTAAATTTATTTCTTTTATCACTTAAAAAATAATAAAACACTCATAGAAATATTACATCTAAATCACCTTCCATTATTCAAATTTGTATTAAACCAGTTGTTTGGGGTGCTGATCATGCAATAGCCGAGGGTTTCTTTTTCGAATGGAAATTTCATATTAGATTGTCTGTTTGACGTAACTAAAGTGGTATTAAGGATTATCCAAAACTAACATGATATCGTTTTAGAGGTAATTGTTGAGAAAATGAATTACTACTTTAAGAAGATGGGACTTCACTCAATAGATCAAGGAAACATCAATTCATGTGGTTGTCCAGCTAAACGCATACCTTTGACCCTCAAAGTAGTGGAAAAACCATAGCTTGTAGACTATAAGGGGATGTTAAAGGATCCTTGAAAATAGAATAATCATGCTCTAGAGTATTCCAATTTTAGCACTGAGGGTTCTTATAATTGGATAAAACAGTTAGAGACATTTATTTAATTAATTAATCAAAATGTATAAATCAGTAATTGTGATAAAATTACTAATCTTCTAAAATTCACTTGTTTAGAAAATGGAATGTAATACCACAAGATTGGAAAACTATAATAAATATTTGACAAATTAAATTTCCACACTGGAAAGAGTATCCAAGAATAGTATGGGAGCTTGCACATAGTATTATGATATTAGAAACTCAAGGTGCTAGTGCCCCAAACTCCCTTTTATGTTACAATGGTAAGCGAGGGTGAACATTGTTTATACTAGACTAATGAAAAATCATGTGATAGTTATTTAATTATGCTTTCATCAATGTCAGGTGTTATTTTTGATCTCTACATCAAGTCAAGGATGATAAAACATGAAATCTCATCTCTGAGTGATTTTCAACGAGAAATAGAAGCAATAACGTTAATAGGTATCGGTTACACTAGAAATGTGTAAATTGAAAGTTGGGTTATGACCTTTCAATACATACTATTCTAATATAATTTTCACCCCTATTACTCATGTCTAGTTAAAAGATAAAAAATGAACAATTTTTGAGTAAACACTTTATTACATATTTAGGTAAAGATCACCATGTAAATAAGAAGACAAAATAAATTTTCATCTTTAATTCTTATGGTGAAAAAAATTGAATGAAATGGAGAAAAGGACAATGGTATGTAACGCAAAAAGAATATTTGAAACATATTATAATAAAATTGGTATTAACAGGAGTTTATTTTCATTGCATATCATAAAATAAAATAATTTATGTTTAAATGCAATTAACATAATTAATGATGCAAGTTACCACTTCTTATTTAGTAATACTCATCAATGTAATGTTTCAGTTTTACATTTTGGGTACTGAGTACAATATGATAAATTCATATGTGTATTTAAATATAGTAAAAAAGAATGTTTATAAACATAACTAGAAGTGTGGTGTATTCTACAATTGGATAAGAAAGGGAGATACCTAGGCCAGTGGAGAGAAGTACATGAATCCTTCATTTCCAAGTAAACGATTCATATATAACTATTATTTAGTATAACCAAAATATTCATCTCATGCCTTTTTTTTTACATAAGAATACATTATTCAAGGTTTAGTAATGAATAATGTTTTTGGTATATCTTACTCAACAAATAGTTTAGTGGTACTTGAGTCAAAGGAAATACATGATGAATATAAAATGTAAGACTTACTCATTTATGGAAAGTTAATTCTTTTTCAAGTAGATCTAAATGTATAAATAATGAATATACCTAGTATAGTATTTAGGATTGGTATGCGTAAAAACATTAAGTATTATCGATGTATTTAGTTTTGACAACAAAAACTTTATAAATAAATGATTTTTACAAAACTATCAGAATTAGTTCATCAAGAAAGTATGAACTATTCCAATAATAAGCTAGAGGTATATATACTTCATAAGATTCCTTTTCATAATTAAGTATTGTTAATGTGATGTAAGGGCATGGTCAGAAGATATGAGTTTCTTAGAGCTGGAATTCTGAAGAATATATTGACTTTGCAATCAATAATCATCATAATTTTTCTTGGCATACTTCCAAAACACCCATAACCTTATCTACATCACAACATTGATGTTAATAATAAGGATCGATGATTAAGGCTTACTTGTCCACATTGATCAACGTAATGTTGCGTGGAGTAATTCTCAAACACGCATTATATACATCAAGGTAATGATGTAAGGAGTATCAATGTTGCAGCTAGAAGAAACATCAATTATATTTCATGACGTTCTTTACAAATAATGGTGATATCACATAACCTTATGTCAACTAAAATGAAAATTTGATATCATGTGAATCGTAGTATGATGGAAGTCCATTATGTCATAAATAAAATATTTTTGGATATAAATAGTTTGTTAGGATATAAAAACATGCATCATGGTAAAAAATTGTGTATCCAATAATAATCCTAAGAATTTTCTAGATATTACATCAATCCCTAAGATAGAAATTTTTTATTCAAGTGATAGAATATTGTTCTATAAGTGTTTCCACATATCTTATTGAGATATTGGGAGCCATATTGACTTGGGTATAGTCAATTCTACAAATGAACATGTAGTTGGCATAGAAACTAGTTCCACAAGAACATGTGGAACATAGTATGTTATAGAGACATGTACTGCATAGGAATGATAATATCATGGTGATGATTTTTGTATTCACCATGGTCAGAGAAATATTATTCCATTAGAATAATATTTCTTATAAGTTAAAAGTATATTTAAATTAGTTAATAATTACAAGACTAATTAAAATTTAATAATGGATTCCATGTATCACAACTCAAATGGGCCTATAATTTTGAATACTATTGTGGGTATTCAAGTGAAAAG
The DNA here is from genome assembly GCA_963277665.1 of Viscum album. Taxonomy (NCBI): domain Eukaryota; kingdom Viridiplantae; phylum Streptophyta; class Magnoliopsida; order Santalales; family Viscaceae; genus Viscum; species Viscum album. The sequence continues at coordinate 1,038,903,285 of OY728134.1, read as the reverse complement.
ATACATGGTTTTTACAAGAGTAGTACCAATAAAAATCAGTTGGATTCACAAAGTTGTTTTTTCTAAATCCATTATAATTTTACATAGAATGGATAATTTCTATGATCATGATTTTGAGCATTAGATATAATGGCCACCAATAATGTTAGGTGTCTATACGATGCAACCAGAATGGGATGGCCATGTCTCATAATTCTAATAATGTTTATGAGTGACTGATATCTAACTTGGGATTTAAGTAAGCAACAAGATCATAGAATATACATTTTCAATAAATTTTTTCCATGTCTATATGAGAGACAGTGAGACTGCCATTATTTTTCAAGTAGGATATGTTTCGCAACCTATAGAAAATAGATTGGTCTTTGAGTTATGTAAGACAAAGATGATGTTATTTCTCTAGTGATTGACTTAAAGCAGCAACCTAAATTCTAGGGAACAAGATCAACTGAGGTGGATCTAAATATTTTTTGGACCTATTCAATGGTACATTTAGTGAAATTGTATTGAAAAATAAAAGATGAATCAATTCAAGATGAGAAATTTTACCAATGTTAAATAACATTATCTCTCTAGGATTAACTTGTCTGTGACATGGGGGAGATATATGTGGTGAGTTGAAGTCCATAGTCTTATGCAATGGATCAATCATGAATTCCATGACATGTATAGAAATTAATATTTCAAAGACTTAATTTATATTAGAAAAATATATTTTATATCTCGGAGAACTATATGTGAAGATGTTAGAACTATCTAATAGTACTTCTGTAGGAATAGTATATATGTACCTAGTATGAGGAGAAGCAAATATAGTATTTTTCTCGGGACAAAAACTAGTCTTACTAAGAACTATGTGATCTGGTATTGGAGTTAGGCTAAGGTGATGAGTGAGACAAGGTCATATAAGATAGTGGTAGCCATACCTAAAAATACAGAGTGCATTGCAGCTTCTGAGTCATCTCAAAAGAAGTTATATGAAATGATTTGATTCACTTCATGGAATCACACCTGGTAAAAATGTATTATTATAATGAAAATTATTATATTCTTACAAGCCAGGATGTCATGATTTAACAGTTTAAAAAATGATATACTCAGGTATACCATCTATTTAGAATTTTTACTCAAGGAGATGAGGTTGCTATTGTAGAATTTCTATGCGGTGGAACCGTGGCATGCTAAGAAGCTAAAGTCACGACATAGAAAAAAGATGTTCTTTATCATGTGATTGACTAATATGTTTGGTTAGCATGTTGGATATAGTGAAAGTGGGAGTATTGAAATAGTGGGTGCCTTAGTCCAAACAATGTAGTGCTTTTCATTACCATATCATTCATAAAATTTATATATACATGATGATTACTTATCATTATATTGTAGATATTTCTGCATCCACTATTTAATAGTATTTCCAAAGAATAAATGAAATATCAAAAGGTTATAGCAGATCCCAGGCTATAGTGAGAATCTCGATATACTATGAAAATAATCATAAATATGTCATATGGTCTAGATACATCCTACTGACTAGACATAGTAAACTTTTGACTATCAGGTGTTGGGGGTTCATAAGAACTTAGTCTTATTCTCATGAATTTTGTACTTGTTGATCTAAAGTATTGAAATCATGAGTATAGACCTTCCAATAGGAACACTACATGATTTAGGTGTCATTGGATGTTCCTATCGATGATCAGGTGTAAAGGTCTCCTGCAATGAGATCATTACCAATGTATTCTAATTGATTGCATACTTTTATGAAAAAATAAACCACAATATTGAAATCCTGCAAATGTAGTTTATGTTTTAATGTATCATTGGTGGCCTAGCATTGGTTGAAAGATCAAGAAAGGATTTTTTACTTCTATGTTAAGGAAGTTACATACCTCGGTCCATGATGATCTATATTTTATTACCCTAATAAATACATGAACAAGGTTGTCCAAGGTAAATCCCTTCAGTTAGATCAACAAATAATAAGGAAATAAAAGGGTACTGACACTGGTGTGCGTCTTTCTTTATGAGATATTAAAGACAACAAGATTATATTACAGATTATGTGTTTGTATTTTGGTTATCCCTACTATGACAATCTTTTTCTATTTAGAGGACATGATGGGTTGTTAGATCATTCTCTTCTTCTGTAAATAGTATTTCCTATTATCGAGATATAGGCCTAGAGGGTCACACACAAAAGAATATTCAAGAATCTACCTTATTCAATTGAATAGCTATATTGTACATGATGGGCCCCACCACTGGGTTTTGGGAATTTTCCAACGAGTTACGATCACCAAAGAAATAAATAAATTCATATTACTCAAGAAACGAATAATTGGAATTGAATTTACTTATTAAATATATTTACATGTTTCCTGCAAATAAATGAAAAATATTATTTTAATGAATATTAAAATATTAAAGGCTCAGTTGATATTTGTGGGAATGATGAGTTAAGTTAATGAATAAATTACTATCATATAATATATTTAATATATCACAAGAAAGTGATAATAATATTTATGACTCATATTAGTAATCATAAAATTCCATTTATGGTGTGGTAAGTATTCGGGCGACAGAGAGGTAATACCTGGTATTTTAATTACAAACTATATATAGAAGTGGATATCCACCTAGAATGAACTATTCATGGGATTTACCTCACCTCTTCTCCATCCAATTATCTATAGAGAGAAGCTCTGGATCTAGGAGCATGGATCGAGTTATCTCTCAGGAAACGCAAGTAAGGAGATATGATGATCATCATAGCATCAAACGCATCATCGGATCTCTGCGCTAGAACCCATATTTCGATGATCTATACACCAAGAAAATCTTAAAGCACAAGTAGACAATCTATAGGAATTCATCTTCAGATTCTTCAAGTATTTATCATCATCGACGAGAAGACGTCGAGTGCGACTTTAAATCTACACCATGTTCTTATTGTTTTAATTTTGTGCTTATAACTCTTCACATGTGATCCTACTGAATTTATCAGGAGATGAATCATCAATGTTGAAATGGTCATATCATTAATTTATGAAAAAAATTTAAATCCCCTTTTTGGAGTTTCCGTTGTGTGTCCAGTTCCTTCAAATCAGGACCATTCTTCCTCATAATATAAATTCAAAACCATCTCAATATTGGGACTCTCACAATGAAAACATCATGATGATATTTATATAACCTCCATATAGATATTATCATCTATAAGAATTTCATTGTTTCTAATCCTCTATACAAGTATGTTCATATTTTCTATGATCATATTTCATCATAGGTTTGTTTCCCACTTGTCAGACTCTAGATAAAACCAAAAAAATTAACTATATTCATGAGAGTAGAAATATATTGAAGTTGGATCCAAGAATACAAACATATCTGGTTCATCTAATAGTTGAATCAATTCTTGGATAAGCTTATAATTATTACATAAGGTAGTATAAATAAATCATACGTGGAAGATTTACTTCTTGAAGGAAATCTATGGGACATGGAATCTGGGGAATAAGGGTGATACACTTCCAAAGATTTCATTCAAGTAGTTGATGTCTCCTCATCCAAAATTTTGTCACAAATTTTCCACCATGATATCAAAGTATATTTTCATGAATCTATCCATGATTAAGATCCTCCCTAGATTATACACCCATCATCCCAATTCATTTCCTACATATCTTCATGAACTATACCAATAATGACTTACCCTTGATGATGTCCCGTTAAAATTTGGAATAAATTCCCTCCACATTCTCATCATTGCTTCCTAGGTTGATACCACCCTCTGTTGTAGGATTAACCATCCTCTTATAATAGTCATAGTGGTATTTACCCTCCTACATATAATTCATTGTGAGTTAAAAAAAATATTGTCCATAGATGAAAAGTTATGGCATCATTATGACTACAAATACATGAATGGGCATGGATGTATGGTTTCTATTAATATGTGTGATCCTACCCCTAAAAAATACTTTTCTGGCCATCCAATTTACAAAATCAGGCAAATATTTGATTGACTGTGTACTCAAACAACACATTATTAATTTTTATAGTAGATATGGGGGATTCTAAATACTATATCATAATCTTTCTTCTTTTAATTCCTATCTTATGTTGAATAATTATTCCATTATGTTTCTATAGGAATTTTGAGATATAGATAGTACTCAATATTATTTTTTTCTGTTTTCCACACTAGATTCCATATGTATACACTAAAATATTAAATATTTCAATGGATCATATGAAAAAATTCACGAAGAATAACATATCATCAATAAACATAAGGTGTAAAAAAATGTCATTCCATTAACTATTCCTAAAGGATTGTTGTTCCCTCTCATTAATTCACATTTTATATTCCTTTTTAATTCCTCCTCATCCAAAATAAACAAGATGGGTGAGATTGGGTCACTCTATCATAGACAACAAACCAATATGAAAAATCCAAAATATCATCCCATAATAGAATATGATATCCATAGGGAGGAATAACATCAATATAGAAGATCACATACCTAGTAAATGAATCTAAAAGGATAAATCAATTTCAAATTATATCCCCACTCCTCTTGATCATATAGACCATCCATTTTCACCTTGATTATGATATTAGATTTTATAGTTATCCTAATGATATCATCTACCTTATCATTTTTAATCAAAATATCCCCTAGATTATTTGACCATGCATGAATAATTTTTTTCTTACAACATGAAAATAGTAATCACATAGACCATGATATTTTTAATGAGATAGATTAAGATCATGTATCAATATGTTAATAGAAATATCATACAATTCTAATGGATGGTTGTTGGGTCCCCCACATTTTGAATAAGGACCATCATAGAGGTGCAAACTACTCTATGAAGAGAATCCATTTGGGAGAAATCCTATATCACGTAGATCAGTGGATATTGAATAATATCCAATGGAGAAACATAAAATAGCCTAGAAATGTAATTTTGACCTTGTTCACTTAAAATATTTAAAGAGACAATGATATTTCTAATCTCATTATCACCTTGGATGGTTTCCATGTCATTATTTTCCTAATCTTTGACCAGACTCATAAGGGTTCACATGATTCTATCCTCTTAGAACCTCCTCATACATATTTCATCACCTAATATGTGTAGTTTTGTGAGGAGAACCATGATTTGTATAATTGTGGGATTACCATCTTGTTCCACATCCCTCGTGTACATTAATCACCTAAAATATCATTTATTCTTCACATAGTCTTCCTCTTCTTCATATAACACAAAATTCAACTAGTTTATCTATTACCATAACTTATCAATAGGGAAATTTTTTTATCCCCTTACACTCTATATTTATATTCTGATTCTTCAGAAATAAGGTTTTTTTAAACCATATTATAAATTGTTTCGTCAACACCAATCTTCAACAGAATCCCATCCCTTACTCATATATCTAGGTTTAACTCTCCTAATTTGTAATCAATATTATGACTACTGGAGTTTCACTCCATTAATTAAATTATTACCATTATAAGATGGTAATTGAATATAATCAATGAATATCCCCTCATTAGTTGATCCCTTTAATTATTAGATATATGAATGAACCCTTAATCTCAGACCGAGCTTCAAAAGTAGAAGATGTGTGGTCTCCTTCATTCCCACCACATTAGTTTTAGTAGAAGTAGGGAGTTTTCAAAGAGAACATGAGGAAGTTCGGAGAAATCAGTATATGGATTGGATTTGATTACACAAAGGATAGGAAAATAATGATCTATTAAACTCCTTATTCTCCCAATTTGTGTTATTATTGGACCTAGTTAATGGGTCCCTCTAAAAACCTATATAAATGATTCCATTCGAAGCCAAAAAATTCTACAATTGTATTGTAGTTCTGGAAGCGTATTATGCTACACCATTAAAACCCGTTTCTCTCTGACCTATCTTTAATGTTTTCAAAATTTTCTCACATGAACAGATCATGATTACCTATTTGAAATGTGGAAAACAGTTACCACAAATCCAACATATCATTGTATTCACCCATAGAATAAATGGAGGATAAGATGAATGCGGATCTTATAGATTCCTCCATGATAGTAGTATAATTAGTAGAGACCTCCTTCATTTCCACATTTTAAATACACCTCCAAAAAATCCATATATTACTATTTCATGGAATAATATTTATGATGTTTGTAACAACAATAATTCCTATAAATGTAGGTAATAGATTCTCCTTCAGTTTGTGTTTAAAAATTACCATGGTAGAAGCCTGTTATTTTATAGCCATGGATGTGAAATAATAAAACATATCATATCCACCTTTTACAGTGGAATTATATAAAATTATATAATTCATTGGGATAAAGGAGAATAATAATTTCATCCCCAATAATTGTGGAAGATTAGAGTGAATTTGAAATCTTACAGGACTCTCTCAACAAGAATGGGTAGGCCTACCCCCATCCATAGAAGATGGCTGGTAGTTGATATGACTATCCTTCACTAACATAAATGGAATCAAGTTTTATTCTTCAAATTTTGAATTTTAGAGAGCCACAAACCATTAAAGTCTAAAAATATTTTGGATTAGAGAGGACGACATGCTCCCCTGAGATGGCCCTCTTAGGCTTAGAAGAATAACCAAAGGTTCCTACTCTGGAGGATTCAATAGAAAAGTTAAATCACTCTCAACAATAGAATTACATGAAGTTGTAGCTACATAAGTGTTTATAATGGAAGGGATAGACCTATCCAAAGAAAATTCTTGTGAAGACACATCCTGAAAGAATCCTACATACAATACTTCCCCATGAATATCCATCACTAGGCTAGGATATTGTTTGAAAGGGGACTAGGAAGCCACCATCCTTGTTGAATGAGGCTCAATAGATAGATGTAATGTCAATAAAAAACTATAATGATTCATAGGACACATGTATCTCATGTAAATCATTTCATCCAATGAATCCCAAGGAACAAGACTCCTTCCATCAAAATCATTGAAATAAGACCCACCTATTGAACCACCATACAAAGGGAGATTATTTTAGTCTGAAGACATATTCCTTCAGATAATAACAAAATTTCCATGAAAACTACATCACTCAATGAATTTTGAGGGAAAATAGAAAAGGACCTGCTACCACCAAGAGAAATCAACTCCCTCTCAAATTAGGATGAATGATTGTAGAGGCATCACAAGAATTATTTCCACATAAATAAAGGATACTAGAGAGGACTTCAAGGTTATTGTATCGTCATTATAAAAAATAAATCCACCCATAAAATCAAAAGAAAAATTATATAATAGAAGGGTGTAGATGTATAAGAAACAGTCTTGGAAGCTTTGGTCAAACTACCGTCAAACATGAGACTTTCAAAATGTGTGCATCCCTAGGGTTAAGAGACAGTAACCATCAGCCTTAACCAACTAAAATTTCAATATATCCACTACCAATAACCCATACACCAAAACTAGGAATTTGGGGAAAGTTCTATTCCAAATGTTAAAGGGATCTGATGACTGATGGTCACAAGAGAAGGGCCAGAGAGAGCATCCTTAAAAGAGCGAGTCCCAAGAACACGGATTTCCACAATGGGAAATGATGATTCCGGTACCCTCATGGGTACAATTTCCCTGAATAATGTTGATAGAAAAAATTACATATTCTATAATTATATTTATCATACTTAATAACCTGGTGTAAATGATTTATTGAAATCCCTTAATTTACATAAAAAGATTCAATATAATGTTAATGATTTCCATGTAATTAAATCTCTCACATTACTATTTTCTTAATAATATTCATAAACCCCTTAATATATTATTTATCCATCAAGTCATGATAATATAATTCCAATCAATAAATAAAATATTATTACACAATTGGAAAATCATTTTTCAATTCCCTTACAAAACCATTTGAGATTTGAAGAAATTAGTATGCATTATGTGCACTATCACCTCCTTGAATGATGGGTTATATGTATTGATGAAATACTAATGTCGATGATTCAAAATATTTAATTATTAAAAAGAAAAAAAAATTATCTTTTAAAATATCCCTTAATTATATTTTATTTTATTTTCATATCACCTCTTGTTATGTGGAAAACAGAGGTGTAGATTGTGTATGTGTGGACTACCACATCCACAAAATGGTTTATTTCATCTTGACATTTCCACCTAAATTGGATGACATTAAAATTGAAACTAATTTATAAAATAATTTTTATGAACCTATTAATATTCTTAAATGATTATTTTTTAGAATCTATAAGTGATAATAATAATAAATAAATATAGTAAATTAAACTAAATTAATGAACAAGTTAAATTCCTTTTCTAATTTAAGTCCATTTCATAAACCTATGGTACTTTATATATTTTGAGATAATTTCATAGCCAAATAAATAAAAATATAAATTTATAATGATTTTGATTTAATTTTAAAACATTTTTTACCATGTTTAATATTCCAAGGTTTTTTTCAAAAAATTGAACAAATCACCTCATGTAAATGACATGAGAAATATATTTATAAACAATTAATAATATATTGTAATAGTTAAACATTTTTATATGAAGTAAATATGAACGAGGATTTGGGGATGTTTTTAATAAAATTTTATGGATTATTTAGGACAATAGGCTCATGTAAAAAACAAATAAGGATATAAAGTAATATAGATTTTATCTCTATTTTGTTTACATTTATACTAAAAATAATTATTTTTTGTTTATATATTCGAAGTTGATTTATTATTTTCCATAAAATTCATGAAATATTGGTTTTTTAAAACACATCACATTTACAACGTTCAAAATTCAAAAGATTATGATTCTAGGGTCATTTTATTAACTTAAACTAACATTCATTGAGTTAAATTTTTTAATTTGAAAATTATTAATTTTATGCATGTTCCATTCAATGAAATGATTTTATATTTATCATTATATTGGTCTTATTGTAATATATATATATCTGTGTGTGTGTGTGTGTGCATGTCAAATATTCATCCTCAATGATTTTATTCCCCTTAAAAGTATTACATTTCAAAAAATAATTATCATTCTATTTAATGTTAAATTTTCCTCATTGTCCATATTTTCCCTTAAAACAATTATTCTCCCTTATATTTTGAATCTTAATTAAGTGTTTTATCTAGTGAAATTTATATTTCCCTTATCCAATTTTCAGAAAAATGATTATTACCACTTTTACAAAAAAAAATAATTTCAATAATGGTGTAATAAATCATAAAATGGTATATTTCAAACCCACCTCATTACATTTTATTTACATATGATTTTTAAATTTCTCTCATTTAATCAATCTTCATTATATGTATTTATACAATATTATTTATATATTTTAACTATATGTATATTTATAATATAATTTTCCTTACATTTAGGGATAATACATGTTTATTGTTGTATTGTAAATTTCCACATTTATTTAATGATGATTTATGTGAACATCCCATTGACTTATTTAATGTCATGAACCACCCCTAACGATTTTCTTTAAAAATTTAATTGATTTTTAATACCATGTTATTTTTTATATATCCCTCCAAGTTAATTTCTAATATGATTTCAACTAAAAATCCTTTTCAATATTTAATATATCCTTTGTCTATTTCAAAAGGTATCACCTACAGTGTTAATTTTTACTATTATTTATCTATGATTATTATCATGAATATTTCTACATTATATCTCCATGTTCAATACTTCTGATTCTTTATTTAAATATGAACCTCCATAATGATTTATTTTATTCTCCTCTTCAGAATTTTTTTGATATATCATTCTTTTATGCTTTGAGATATAATTAGGAAACCCACTCAATTTTTATGGGTTTTTTCATTCTTATGCTTTATCTATGTTTAATTAACCATTTATTTAACACATATTCATGAATATTTAATTAATAAATTTGGTTCAGCCTAATATATATCCAATTCATTGTTTGTTTTCTTCATCCCATGAGATGCATTGTACTATGCATAAGTGGTTAGTCTATAAACACTATTTTTTGTTATTTTATGGTGATCGATGAATATTTTGAATTAGATTTTATCCTAAGAACACTATCTTTCCTTCTATTGGTTTTAACCCCTGACTGATTCTTATGATGTCATGTTTTATATTATTTACGAATATTTATGATTTGTTAAACATAATATATTAATACCATTATTCCATATTTTCATGCTTATCGTAAACTCTAATGTCAGTGTATAAGTTTTTTCTTTTGAGATTACATGTTTTTCATTCATGATTTATGGATATATTATCATGTCCAGTATGATTTTTAATAATTAAATTCTCTGAACTCATGTTTTATCATATGAATATGATCTTACCCTTATTGACATGTTGGAAAGTTTCTCATTACGAAACATTTGATCTCAACCCTTACTTATGTTTTCCTTCTATAGGTTATTCATATAAATGTAACCTACGAGAAGTATAAAATGAGTTTTAGAAGAGTTATATTTTTGAGAAATCATCACATGTTTTTTAAAACATGTTTTTTATGTATGATGTCTTTAATAACAGTAAACAAAAAAATCCATGCCATGCGAGATTATTGTGAGATGTAATATTTTACATTTGGTAATGATGGAAAGTGATGATATGTTAAGATTTTATAATTCATGTTGATATCAAAGGATGGTTTAGTAATTTATGAGCATTAATATAGATATTTTGGGGAGTCATATTAGATAATAGTAGAAAATACACTAGGGATTTTTCTAAGTATAGGATAACATCATAATTTTTTTTATAATATAAGTATGTGATTTAAGTATAAATTACATCCATATATAGATACAAAAAAGGGTATGTGGATGTGACATAGATACACCTGGGGGTAACCACCTGTATAAAAGGTTGGTTGAGAATTAATTTGGTCATCACTGAGTGCATGATGATTGGAACTAAAAATAAAAAATTGGATAGACACTTCGAGGGATATTCGTCGGTTTATCAAATTCTATTTATAATAAATCCTGATGTATTTATTATTTTAAGTATTTAAGAAGATAATTATGTGAGAACCATATATAAAGAGACCGAAATTAAACTAATAGTGTTTTAGGGAGAATTAAAAGCTAACATTATGATATAAAAGTGTAAGAAATGTCATGTTTGATTGTGTCATAACATCATTTATGATATTTCTCTTTTGATGTTAATTATTCGTCACTTTAATTATCCCATTTTCATTTTATTAATGTTTGAAACTTGAATTAACCATGTTTACTATTGTTGTCATAGATAATACAGATATGGTCCCCAGGAGAAATTTATTGTGATAAGAGAAAGAGTGAGAAATATTTTGATTATGAAAAACTAACTCCCCTAGATTATGTATAATAATTTGAAATTAATTTTGTTTCATGACAGACCCATGAAGAGAAGTGATGAGTTTTATGAATATACCACCAGTAAAGATGATGAAAAAAATAATATTTAATTTTCATAATGTAAAAAATTAGGTAATAATAACCTTTTGGATTTTATCAATAGAACAAGAATATGTTTTACCAATAGTAAATAAAAGAGTGTAGAAACATGTTTTCAATGAAAAAGGAATAGTTTTTTATGATTATGTGGAATAATAATCTTTTCTAGAAGGATCTACTAGTTATCTGACCTTTTTTTTATGATGAACTAGTGAAATATAAAAAACTTGTTCACTAATACAAGGTATTAACATGACAATTTACATTAATAATATCCTATACCATAGTAATATGGAAATGTCTTTCAAAAAAAAACTATTTTTGTCAGTAGTTATAGTTAATTGGTTCTAGGTACACTTATTTGACAATAATGATTTATAGATTCATTATATTGTATAGCTTTTCAATAAATAATGGCTGTTGAAAAAAAACTTGTGGTATTATTATTTTATCCATGGTAATTCAATCTACTTTAATGTTTTTGGGATTATTAATCATGAAAATCTTATTATCCTTCCTTAAGGATTTACCTATTCTAAGGGGAAAAGATATATTTCCTATTTTTGGAAATTTGATATATCTCTTTTAATTATATCGAGAGTCACATCCCTTTTACAGAAATTAATAGATATTTTCAATAGTAGGTAATAATTAAAATTATATGTGTGAAATTTATTTAACGGTATGGGGTAATGTAACACCCCAAAATTTTTCTATATAATGTTCCCTTATAAAAATTGTGTTCGATAGCTTGTATCACAGGAAACAACAAACCAAAATGAGATCTGGAATATTTTTTGAATATAATTAATAAAATATATGAATAATAAAACCTATAGTAAATTAAAATATTCTAATTAATAATAAATGTATAAAAATGAATATCAAGAACACTAAATTTTTTAAATTTGAATTTGTCAATAAAATCAGCTTCCATTTATATATTGGATTTTCTTTTAAATGTTAAATTCATAAATTATACAATTATAATTTGACAAAATTAAAAAAAAATTTATCATAGAATATATATTATATCTTATGATAACATTTTTGTAATTTTTTTTATTTAACTTAATTTTTGTTTAATTGCGACAATATACCAATTTTTCTAATACAACTAACTTTATAAATTTAAGAAAAATAAAGAATTAATTAAATGTCTTAAAATCATTTTGATGATAATAAATATTTTTATCATAATATTAAAAATAAAAAACTATATAATTTTATATTTATATATCCCAGGATTATCATTTAGAAAAATTAGGTAATATTTTTATATATAAACATTTATATTCACATATGTTATAAAATTAGATTTCATCAATTATGGAAAATAAATAATAGAAATGGATTTTATATTTTATATCATTATATAAATTATATTGAGTATATTTAATGTCTAGATTTTTTTAAAAATTTAAGAATATTAATATTAAAGTTATTTATCATGATATTCGTGAAAGGAATATTTTCAAATATTCATTTATTTAATGTTCTGAATTTTAAATCTACCAAATGAAATTTCAATATTTTATATAAAAAATATGATTTTATGTAAGAAACCATTTTTTTCTCATGTGAAATCCGTTTAAATTTGGTCTAATTCGTTATTATAGAACTAATATGGATTCCCTTTATGTTTAGATTGTTTTTTGGTGTTTCTGATGTTTTTTTGGTCTTTGAAACCCTAACCATTGGAGAAAACCACCCGGACACATGGTATGAAGAAACCATGTGACCCAGACTGCATGGTATATTCTAATCGTGCGAGGATGGATAGAGGAGAAAGCAGGGTGCACAAGATTCCCTAACTATGTGCCAGGGGTTTCACACTCATGAATAATCTATAACTTTTTTAACAGTGGTGATTTCCATGATTGGTGTATGATTTCCTTAACCATGGAGTGTAACCATGTGATTACCTTCCTTAAGCAGTGAGAAAATCATGGTTGGGATTTGGTTTTCTCAACTATGCTACCAAACCGTTCACCTCTATTTTTTTGGTGTAATTATGAAAATAACATTAGTGAAATGATTAACTCAACCCTCTTCCTCTTTTGCCCATTCAATCAAACCACAAACTCCCCCTTCTCTATTTTTTGAGCTCCAAATCACACTATCATTGTTTTCAATTCCATGATTTGATCTAATGTCGTATTTTATCACATTTTGACATGTTGTATGTGTATTGGTATGTACTAAATTCCATTCATGTTTTTCATCATTATTCAATTCCTTGAAAATTATTTATAAATGTTGGCTCACATGCCCTAATTTTAGGGTGTTGAACAGTTAATTTGATTTATTCTGATCCAGGCCAAAAAAAAGTCTGATACAAGACAAGGAGAGTCATATAAGATTATGGTAGGTGGTTTAAGAAACATCCCTTATGAGTGCTCAGACCCATTCTACCAGTTTCAACACATAAAAATGTTATGTATTGTTCATTTATAAAAGTAAAATGAAAAATACCCAAACAAATTTACATACCATTACCTTTTTTGGTATCGGTTTTGGGGAATTATAAATATTCATCACAATATTATAAAATTTTAAAAAATAAATAAATAAAAATCATCATATGTGAAGCCTCCTAAAAGAAAGACATGTCACAGGGAATATCTACTAAACCAGTAAAAATGAATTTCAAACAGAGGGTGAGAAATTATTTTTCCCTATAATGGGTTTTATAATAATTGGTATATAATTTCAAAATATTTCTTTTGAGTAAATAAATACATAAAAAATGGTTTTCAGGAAATTGAAATATAAAAATTTTCCATCAATTTTGGGAACCATAAATTTCCGAATTAATAGAATTTTAAAATAATTCATTGGATTTATCCATTTAAAAATAATACATTTGGAGGATTAATTATGATACTCAATAGTACATAAAAAAATTTTATGACCACTTAGCCGTATATTATATAGAACAATGTCCCCTTTTAGTCAGGGGTTCACTCCAAACACCATAGCTTAAAATTATATACTATAGTACCAATTTTAAGAATACATTTTAGTGGTCCACTACATCTCAATAATAAACTAAAAACCATTTAAAATTACACATACATAAATTATTTTATTTAAAATATAGTATTCTTACATGCTTCATTACATTGGATCATTATTTGTTTTAGAATTTATAAAAGCATACTGAGGAGAAATACTTTCCTATGAAAATAGTTATTATTTAAAATATGTAAAAATAAATTCACAATAAAATAAATGAATACTTGAATAAAAAATCATTAAATATCTATGATAACAAAAATGATGAAAATATCAAAATTATTAACATGCATAGATGTTCAGGGTAATTTTTTGAACATGAAATAAAAACTTTTATTTATAATTAGTATATAACATGATAACATTTATCATTTTTAATTTAAAAATTCACCTAATATAATAACCATAATATAATACCCTCTCCCGTGTAAATTTTATTTTTAAAATAAACAATCAATCAAAAAACAATGTTTTTTATTGTTTAACGTATTCTTCTAAAATAATTATTTCAAACATGATTCATTACATTAAATTCAAATAACCTTTGCAGGGATTTAAATTAATGTTTTGAATCAAAAATAGAAGCATTGTATTTACAAAGAGAGATTTGATAAAATTTATGAAAATAAATAGATGCCTTCAACATAAAATTTGATAGTATAATTATATATAAATAAATATATACATATATATACATTTTTTAAATTAATATATAAATGTAATGACTCAGATTTTTCTTGTATTATTTTTAAATATTATATGGATTAATTTCAAGATGCGGTTCTAAGACTATGTCTGATTATGAGACCTCGTGTGTTTGGAATAAATGATTAAAATATATTTAATATATTTAACAACTTGTACATGAATTTTTCCTAAAAAAATTAAATAACTGCTAAATGGTTTCCTAGATAAGAAATATGAGGGAAAAATTGAGTTCAAAATGTTGGTCAACCCTATGAGCGACCTAGATTTGGTTCACATGTATCATTTTTTGGAAAGGTCGTCACGGTAAAAAAGGTAATAAAAATAATTATAATAAATTATTTTCTTCCAATTTCTTTGACTTAGCGAATTAATTTTCATTAAGTGTATCCTTATGTTTGAAATCCAAGGTTAGCTTCATAACCCTCTAACTTATGGAGGATCGTTGGAGAGGGTTCCCTAGAGAATCCTTTCCGATGAATGATGAAGAGATCGTGGATCAGCCATAAACACGCAACTGATTCGGTGGATCTTTATAATGAAATCAAGGTAGTGACCATTCTTCATTAGTGAGTGATCCAAATCATGGTATGGAATGTGAATTAAATTTTTTTTATTTCCTGTTCATTATTTATATGATTAATTTGAATCAATAGGTGAATGGATTGATTCTGAGATCATGTGTATCGCGGGATTGTATTATAATTTCAATCTTATTGAGAGATTAGTCTTTGGGACTATTTTTTATTCACTTGTCATTCTAATAGAGCTATGACAATATTGACATGAACATAGATCGATGTCTGTTCCTCTCTTTGATTCTTGTCCTTTTCTCCCCCAAATCACTATTCTTCATGGTGTTCTTCATTATTTACTGAGGTTCGATATTCCATTGATTAATTGATCATTTCACGTAAAATTATATCCATAATGATTCAAAATCATAGATTCAACATTGGTATGACTTAAAGGAGGTGGGATGGATGTTGAGGTAATGGATAGAATAATGATTTCTATCATTTTTTGTTCTTCAGTGTGTAATAAGGAATGATGAGGATCTTGTTTTACGATAATTTGGAAGGCCCGAATCTTGTCAATTCAGGGATGGCATGGAAGAACGACCATGGAACTTGTGTTTTGAGGTGACCCAGTCACTAGAAAAGATTTTAGATGATTGACCGACACAAGCAAGAAAAAGAATAAGGGTTCTGGAAAAACATTAAACACAGGACATGTATTCTTTGACTACACAGTATATAGTCCCTTTGGATGAACTCTGTGTGTACTTCACATAGTACACAGACATGGGATGGAGTACATTGGTTTCCTACTTGGTTTGTACTTCCACAAATGACAAGTCCTGGACCATGTACACAAGTTACCCCATGTAATGGTACATAAGATTAGATACACATTATGACATCGTGTACATGCACACGACTGTGTACATATGTGGGACCCTGGATACAAGGACATGGAGTTTAACCCTCCTACCCATTGTGTAATAAATGCTTACATTAAACATATTAAATGACATGGTTTATTTAAATAGGTAGTACTCAGGGTCAACGAACATGGAGTGTAACCCTATTACATGTTGTATACTCCTTTCTACATGTCCACAATCTTGATAAGTGAATTTCATGCATACATTTTTGGGTGTTTTGTAAATTTTTTTTGTATTTAAAGGAATAATCTTTCTAATTTTTGAATAAATTGAGTTTTTTTATGATTTATGATAGGAAATGAATTATATTTAAAAAAGGAACGAAAATTGGGGATAATATGAGCCGAACAACACTTCTCCCTACGACCGAAGTGAAATAGCGTGACACCGGAATTTTTGACGGAATTGAGGAGCTGGAAAACTAAAGAAAATCATCTAAAACTCATGTACTGAGAGTACATGTCATGAATTAAATGAGTGAAAATAGAGTAGTGATAGACAAGTCATGATGACAGAATAGTACATGTCATGTAACACCATTACACAATGTGTTGGCAGGCAAACCAGCATATGATGATTCCTCATATTCAACACAGCAAAGGAAAAACACATAAGGGGTACCCAACGTGTAACCTGGTACATGTCATTTACATTGCGATGTGTAGAGAAAAAACATGCAACGTGGGCCATGGAATTGGATGCGAAACACCTATAAATTTGGAATCTTCCATTCTCCTAAGGCACTCTAGGGAAGAGGCACCCAAGAAAAAACAAAGGACGTCTTCCAAACCACAGAGTGACGATCCGGAGTCATTCCTGGCCACCATTCTTCTTCGGCTAACAATGCTGCTCACTCTCATCCTGAACAAGAAGTCATTTTAGTGTCAAGTGATGTGATTTATAGGGGTATGTGTTGCTAGGGATTATTTTTTTTATTTTATTCATGTTTTTTTGTTGAGAACACCATTTATCAATTTCAATATCCTTTTTTTCAATTTCATGACCATTTCTTTTGATTTGCTGAGTATCATTTAATTTCATCAATTAATTAATATATTTTGTGTATGACCATTATGAAACATAGGATATTTTTGTTTAAACATTGTTTTGGGTCGCCTATTTCTGTGTTTTTGTTGAGTAAATGACCATTCCAAAGGTGAACCCGCATTATTTGGGAGGGATACCGAGACCAAGGATCTCGTCTGACCCAATTCCAACACCAAAACTGAATAAACAAGCATTCAATTAAATCCCAAACACATAAACCCAAAATCACTTAACCTGGCATGTCTTCAATATAGATATTCAACCCCAATAAACCCTTATAATGTTTTCCTTTCATTTAAATTAATTAAATTATTTCAATTTTTAGTTTCCTAATTAATTCATAAATGGGGCTCTGTCCCTGTTGATTTGGTAATCATACATTCCATGTACTAAACATTTAGTTTGGTTGTCTGAGTTTAATATAAATTACTAAATTTGGTTATCCCTGTAGGAATTACCGACACTCCTTGGGAAGTCCAATATCTTGCCCTATGTTTCTTGGAATTGTTTTGTTAGGGTTCAGCCCTTTTATCATTTCATAGAAGGTTGGTGTGAATTGTTTCCTACTTCTAGGACTATGATCCCTTTAGTTGTACTTCTTGGATAGAGTTTTTTGAATCCCCCTCCTCCTCCAAGAGACTATGAGTGGGATCCTCTCTTCATCTTTGTTCCCTATATAGAGTTCATAGTATGGATGTGTTAAACACTATGCGGGTGTCAGTCCTATACATAGTAGGGTTAATCAAGATGAAGTTATTGGTACCATCCCATGTTCTTGGTTGTGATCCTCATTTTGGTATCATATTCTCTTTTGGAATATCAGTGTATCTTTTGATGGTGAGACCTGATGAGTAGTACCTATTTAATGGACATCATCAATTCTATAATACTCAGGAGTTTGTTCACTTGGATGAGTTCTTTGTAGAATATTTTAGATGAATTCTAATGGATTTTAGATTATTGTTGTGGCTTACCTCTATATTATGTGTCTTGAATTGAGTATATCTTGTTAGTATTTTTATTTTTACTATAGACATATACATGTGTAGAGATGAATGTATCTTTACATTTTTTATTTCTTTGTTGTATTTAGGTTTACTACTGAGTATTCTTATACTCACATTGGCATGGTCTTTGTCTTCTCATGACATTTCTTGTGAAAACAATCGACCATTTTAGGGATTCCTAGGTGGACTTGGATCGGACATTGATTACTAATTCCATACATGCTATGGTGTGTTCTTGCAGCTTTTAGATTGTAGACCAAGTACTATTATAATCATGTTGCACTTGTGTTACAATATATTTGTTGTGGGATTGTATTTGTACAAGTTTTATTATTTATTTCCTATCATACTCTGGTTGTGGGATATAGTTGTATGCATGCATTGGTTTCTTTGGGGTTTTTTCATTTCATATTTTTTTCTTGGATATGTGTTTCTGTGTGCAGGTACTTGAGGAATGCCTCCCAAAATAGATGATATACCTAGTCAGTTCAAGTCACTAGTTCCCAGCTAATTGGGGGTAATCTTGGAGAGTATTAGTACAAGACCCACTAGGACTGGTCCTAACATAGTAGTATCAGAGAGATCGATTCTACTTTAGGATCAAGACTCCATGAGATAGGTTTATGGAAATTGTGTTAAGTGTTTTGAGTACAGATTTCAGGCTAGGGACTCCAGTTGTGGGGCAGTGCCTGACGTATCCATACAATAAGTCTCTGATCACCTTCTTTTAGAAACGCTACATGAGAACATTGGTTGTAGGGGAATCAATGGTACATGCATCATATATTAATGGTATGTAGTTTCAATTTTCTTCTTTAGTAGGCTCTCTAGATATACTCATTGATCGTGGTATATCTTCTTTATTTTTAGGATGCTTCTAGGACATATTCAATATTTGATTTAGTAGCTTTTTCATGAGGATGACACACTTAGTGATGTGGATTTAATATAGGTACAAGTTCTTCAGATTATTCCTCCATGTGGTTCAACATTCATACCACTAATAGAGCATCACATGGTACCCATAGTTCTAGTATACGAGGTACATAGGATGAGCAATCTTCATGAGATTTAGTGGTAGAGACCCATTAAGATTTGATGTAATCCCAAACCATTAGGATCTAATAATTGATTGACGTTGTGATCGAAGTTTTATGTATAGTCAGAACACTCGTAGGTTATATGGTGTTCTTGGTTATGATCCTTCTTCATAGCTTAGTATAATGATGGCAGAGTTTGGTTACCCATAAATGAGGTAAAGCTAGTCCTTCATATACTAAGTTTCAGTGTCTCTTCTGAGAGGAGTTCTGACCAGTTACACTAAGGTATGTATGTATCCAGGAGATTCTGTAGCTCCAACAGGGTAGTACGATAGTATCTGAGTATTCATCAAGATTTATTAACATTTATAGGTACTCAAAGGATATGGTTAGAGATTAGTTATTCAGGGATCATGCCTTTGAGAGGTGTCTATGTAGAGACATCCTAGGATTCTTTATCCCTATTTTCATTCCTACTTATCATGGGCACTTGAGTGGTCTTTTGTAGTCCAAAGCTTCATAAATGAGCTGATATAGCTGGTGGTTGTATGCAGTCAGAAACCAGAAGCAAAGACCTCGGTAGTAGGGATCCAACATTAGTATTAAGGACCTAGACATGTGACAAGCTTCATGATTTGGTCCTAGGATATAGGATTTTCAGTTTAAGGCTCAATGGGTGGGTCTAGTCATCCAACATAGAGGTTGTGCTACCCATGTTATGTCCCGGGATATTTCGATCGAGATTGTTCGACCCACCATGGAGCATATAGAGAGAGTATGGATGGACCACTGAGGTAGAGATAGTTATAGGAGTGACATGATTTGTAGGATGGAAGATGTTGAAGAAGATTGGGGAGAGCATCATGAGTTGGTATCTATTTCAACTTGTTACCACCACTACCCCAAGGTGGTCCATGCTAGGCTCAGGGATCTAGGGAATAGGTGCGGGGATAGCTGAAGATAGTCAAATATTTTTACCCTAGGGATCTATAAATGATTCAAGGTATAATATTTGTCTATTCTAAATTAGCTATAGTACTATTATACATAGGATCTAGTCATTCCATTCTTGTAACAAACACTCTATGATACCTAGAGATTCCAGTTAAACTGTTGACTCAACAGTTACTCTTGGAGAAACCTACTAGAGAATAATCAGTGATAACACACTTATACAGATAGATAAAACTAACCCTTGGAGGTGAGAGTTTAATATGGAATCTCTAGGAAGTGGCATTGAGGCCTTATGAAATCATTCATGGTATAGATTGGTAATCTATAGGCCATGACCAGTTTTAATTTTTTAGGTGAATAGTGTGGTGTGTCTACAGTGATGGAACTTAGTTCTACTATTTCGGTGAAAAAGAAAACCCATACAACACTATATGGACACGTGCATAAAACTTTTCAACTAATTACTCATCAGCTATCTAGGCTAACCCTTGGTAAAATGGATCATATGAGTTCTTAGTTTCCTATATTAGTGGTGGATTATGAGGACTACTTTCTTGAAGATGATCATGGTTTATCTCACCACTAAGAGAAAGAAATTTCCCTTGATTTACACCATCTTATGTAAAAAATATCAATGCCAACAAATAGGATGGCACTCATAGAGCTTCGTGAGTTGAGGGTGCAGTTGGAGGTCTTGTAGAAGAAGGGAATCATGAGACCAAGTGTTTCTCTTATGGTAGCCCCACTTTTTCCCAAAAAATGAAGACTAGTGGTTGAGGTTGTCTATAGACTACTGGATCATGATCCATGTGAATTAGTACAAAATGTATCCACTACCAAGTTCCAATGACCACATTGATTAGTTGAGAGGGGAATTATGTTTCTCAACGGTTGACCTCAGATCAGGCTATCACCAATTGTGAGTATAGGGAACAAATATATCAAAGATGATATTCCAATTTCACTACGATCACTATGAGTACATGGTGATTCCATTTGGTGGGATGAAATCCAAAAAGGTTTTCATGGGACTAATAAACCATATCATTCAGAAGTACATAGAATAGTTCATGGTATTCTTCATCGATGACATCCATGTGTAATCAGAGTCTAAGGAGGAGAACCTAAGACAATTGAGGATAGTTCATGACATACTCTATGAGCACCTACTTTACTGAATGTTCTATAAGTTTCAATTTTAGATTCATGAAATCCACTTTCTAGTAGATTTTATATTAGAAGATAGTATATATGGACCCTTCCAGGGTTAAGGTAGTGTTATCTTGGAATCAACCTATGAGAGTGATGGATCTGTGGACCTCCCATGGGTTGGTAAGATTTTTTCTATGATTCAAACATGATTTCTACAGGATTTCAAAACCCATGACATCTTTGACTCAAAAGGGGAATCCCTTCATGTGTACAAGGAAGTTCTATCAATATTTTCATCATCTGTGGAAGATTTTGATGAATGATCTAATAATGATATTTTTGGAGGAGGGTTCCCAGTATATAGTGTTATGTGATGCATCCTGAACCATGATTCACTGGGTTCTAATGCAGAGGAAAGCAATGATTTCCAATATTTCATGCCATTCGAGACCACAGGAGTAGAACTACATGACATAAGATCTTGAGTTAGCAGTTGTAGTCTTCTCTTTGAAGATGTGTTGACAGTGCATAATGGGTGAGAAGTTTATTGTCTAAATCTATCACAAGAGTCTCAAATATATCTTCTCCCAGAAGGATCTCAACATGTGACAGAGGATGTGGATAAAGTTCCTCAATGAATATCTTAGGAAGGGGAATTTGGTATCATATTCTCTTAGCAGGATATATAGTTCATAGTTAAAAAAATGGTTTTCAAAGTATTTTTCATCATTGTAGTTATCCTTTGTGGATGGATATGGGCCAGTTTACCTTCAGTCGATTGTTGTCACCCCTCCACTCATACAGCGAGTTAGGGAGGTACATCTTTGAGAAACCAATCGTGAGATCCTATGAGTTCATATGCACTAAATGAATGCTACAAATGGTTATTCAAATGTTTTGGACCATTTCATTATTTTTATAAGATGCATAGTGGTACTAGTGATGTTGTTGGTGTAGGTTTTGAGAGAGTTTTCAACATCTCCTTTGGTGGTATATCCAGGTGTTTGAATGATGTATTAGGACCTCCAATGTCAGTTTTGGTGTCCAGGGATGATGAAATGTGTTGTAGAGTTTGTATCTCGATGTATTTTTAGCAAAAAAATTATGATAACCAAGTTACATCAAGTTTAGATCAACCCCTTGATGTTTTATAATGGAAGTGGGAAGATATATTTATGGACATCATAATGGTATTACTATGTACGTATAGGAGATATGATTCCATTTGGGTGATCATTGACCAACTCACCAAGTCGGCCCACTTCCTAGCTATATGAGTGTAGAGTTTAGTAGATATATTAGGTTGAATCTACGTTTGGGAGATTTTATGACTCCAAGGAGTTCCATTGACGATTGTTTCTTATCGTGATTCTCTCTTTACGACTCGGCTGTCGAAGGGATTATAGGAGGTGTTTGGGACCCTATTATGCTTGATCATACCATTTCACCTATAAACTGATGTCCAAACTAAGTATACCACTCTATTTTTTAAGGAAATTCTATGATCATTCATGTTAGGAATTGATAGTAGCTGGGAGGATCGCGTACCACGGGTGGAGTTTGTGTACAACAAAAGATACCATTCCACCATTGGTATGGAACAGGTCAAGGATTTTCATGGGCGACCCTATAAATCAAAAATTTGTTGGACTGGCCTAGGAGAGTCAGCACTTATGGTCCATGAGTTGTTGCGAGATACAATATAGAATGTACATATCATCCTAGAGTGGATGAAGACTACATAGAACCATCAAATGTCTTCCGTTGATAGACGATGAAGACCCTTGGAGTTCTATAAATGAAAAATATATTCCTACTCATTTCACCATGATGTGGATTACAGAGTGATGGTAGGGGAGGAAGTTGTCTCTATGATTTAGTGTTCCTTTCCAGATACTATGGAGATTTAGAGAGGGGGAATACCACCTAGAAATAACTCCGTAGATTGACTAGTAACACAACGTCTTCCACATGTCGCAACTAAGGTTGT
Source organism: Viscum album (assembly GCA_963277665.1). Taxonomy (NCBI): domain Eukaryota; kingdom Viridiplantae; phylum Streptophyta; class Magnoliopsida; order Santalales; family Viscaceae; genus Viscum; species Viscum album. The sequence continues at coordinate 1,038,879,435 of OY728134.1, read as the reverse complement.
GCGTGCAAGACCAATCACACATTATCGACTACGGTGAGATAGGCATCAAGGAAGTGGTGACTTTTTCTGTGTACCTGGTGGAGACAGAGGATCAGTAGGAGATGATCCATATTTATTGATAAATTCTAGGTGTGTGTATACTATAGAGGCATGAGAATATGATGTAGAGCACAGGGGAGAATGAGGGTCATATTCATGCCCAGTACCCATCCATTTTTTGAGTATCTTTTTTTTTGGAATTTTACAGATGTAAAACCCAAAGGTGGGGAGAATGTCATGATTCGTATTATTGATTTATTATTGTTAAATATTATATGGATTAATTTTTATACTAGGAACTGATACAAAATGTGATTTCGAGACCAGTTGTGTTGGAAAAAATGTTTCAAATATATTAAATAGTAAGAATGCATGGTTTCTTGAAAATGTGGAATAACTCCTAAATGGAAGCCTATATCTGAAATCCAAGGGAAAAATTGAGTTTACAATGGATGTTTTAACCTAGGTGTGACCTAATATTTCATTTGTGGAAAATTCATCATAGGTTGATATGTAAGTAAAATAATTTGAATAAATTATGTTATTCAAATTTTTTGACACATCAACCCTATTTTCATTAAATATATCCTTACGATATAATTCTATGGTGAACTTCATTACCATGGATCTTCTTGGGGATAATTATAGAGGGAGCTCTAGAGAATCATTTCTGATGAACAACTACAAGATCAAGGATCGCCAATCAACGTACAGATGATTCGATGGATCTTGGGAAAAATGATAACACAATGATCGTTCTTCATTAAAGAATGATCCAAACTGAGGTAGGTTGTCTAATTTAAATTTTTTATTCCCTGTTTCTTATATCTAAAATTAATGTGAATTAATCAATAAATGGATTGATTCACTGATCGTGAATCTTGCAGGATGGGATTATAATTGCTGGCTTGTCTAGAGACTAATATTTGTGAATATTTTTTATTTGATTCTCATTATAATGGTGATAGATTTTTGTTTACATGAACATTGATCGTGGTTCATTCTTCTATTTGGTTCTTGTGTGTTTCTCCCCCAATTCATCGTTCTTTTTGGTGTTCCTCATTCATCCATACAGTTCCACATTCAGCTAAATAATCGATCATTATGCAAGAGATTATTCGTGAAATGATCTGAAATCATGCATCAATACAACTTGATGGAGGTGTGATAGTGGTTTCTTAAATAGATCAAGCAATGATTGCTGTTGGTTTTTTTTTCTTTTGAAAATAATGAAAAATATATATGATCTTGTTTTCTTAGTAGATTGATGTTCTGAATCTCATCAATTCGAAGATGGGATGGCTGAACGCCCTTTTGTTCATGAGTTTTGAGGTGAACATATCTCTAGAATACAATACCTGAGATCAACCGATGTGAGTTAGAGGAAGAAGAAGGTTTCTAGAAAAATCTGACACACATGTACAGGTACACAGGCATAGATACACAGCATGACCCAGCATACTTGCACATGGCTTGGTACACAAGCGGGACCCCAGATATAAGGTCACGGTGTGTAACACTTATATACGTCACGTAATCTTATTTTACATGAAATAGAATAAATGAAATGTTTCATTTACATGGGTATTACCCAGAGGCAAGGTACACAATGTGTACCCCTATTACACTTCTTGTACTCCATTCTACATGAATTAATTCTCTTTTCCTCCAAATCATGGACACGTTTCATTAGTGTTTTTCCCGTTTATAATTTTCCTAATGGTTTGTGTGAATCATTTCCCAGTCCATGGACTATAATCCCTTTAGTAAGACTTCTAGGATAAAGTTTTTTGAATCCCTACCCCCCCCCCCAATAGGCCTAGAGTGGGTCCTCCACTCATCTTCATGTAGAAAATGGATTTCTTATAATTGAGATGATCAAAACTACTTGGGCGCTGATCCACAACATTGTAGGTTTAATCTAGATGGAGTTGTTGGTATCACCCCATTGCCCTAGTTGTGATCCTCATACATGAATCATATTCTATTCAAACTATTAACATATCTTTATAATGGGGAGAATCGATGACAAGTACTGCTCGGACAAACATCATTAGTTTTATTTGACACCGGAGTGTGTTCTTCAAGTTGACTGCTTTGTGGAATCATTGAAATGAAATCCTATGGCTGGTAGAATATGGTCATGTCTTACGTCTAATCTGTCAATCTTGGATTGATTATATATAGATATTTTATTTATATGTATTGTAGATATATACATATGTATATCTGACGATATCTATCCTTTATTGTAATACTTTTTGGGTTCGTGGTTTCATACCGAGTGTTTTTATAGTCACCCCTACAGTGAATTGTTCGCATGTGTCATGTCTTATAAAGATTATCAACCTTTCGACTATCTGAAAGGTGGACCAGGACATGTCAATGTTTAGTGAGACCAGATAAACCGAGTTGTGTTCTTGAGGTATCTTTACAATAGTCTGAGTACCATTACTTTTACGTACTATCATACTTTGGTCATGGGATATAGTTTTATGTATGCATTGGTTTCATTTTGGTTTTTACATTTCATATTTTTGTGGGCTTAGAGGTTTGTGTGTGTACAAGTACATATGGAATTTCTCCCATGTTTATGATATGCCTACTCAATGCTAGTCACCATCCCCTAGGCTATTATATAAAGGATAGAGGAGTTGCGAAACCAGCCCCATTGAGATAGTTTATGACAAAAAAACCCATGCAGAAACCAAGAATTTAAAAGATTTATAATAAAATAAATCCCTTATTAAACTGTAAATTAAAAAAATAATTTGATTGATTTAAATGAAATGAATCCTTTAAATTATAAATTATGGAAATGAATGAAAACAGATATATATATAAATATATATAACTTAATCATAATTTGAATTATTTTGAAAAAAATTAAATACTAACCAATTACGTGAATTTAAAAAAAATTAAAAGTATTAATACACTATATATATACATATATAAAATTTAATATGGAAATAACCCATACAAAACATAATTTCAATTGTTTAAAGACAAATAATTAAGTCAAATCCCTTTTATCATAAATTCATAAATCTTATAGATGTATATATATACATGCACACAAACACATCGATATATATATATATATATATATATATTTCATTGCAAATCATACAAAAATTTATATATTAACAATAAAATCAAACCCTTATATGAATATGGATGGATCAAAGGGTCTATTGGCTTCTAAACATTGAGAAAAAAAAAAGAAATAGAGAGTTTTGGATGATTATATTTGGTCTTTAGGTTTATAGGTTGTGGTGTATATATTGTATGATATTTTAATCAAAAAATGATTGGGATATACAATTAATTTTAAGATTCAATCATGAAGGTTTAATTTAATCAGGTGTTTTCATAGTTTAAAAAGATGGTAATATATAATATATATAAATAAAAATCATTAATCATGCATGTTGGATCACCTGAATGACTTAAAACTATAAAAAGGTAGATTAAATTACTCATTTTTTATTCTTTTTATGATTTTTAATTATATCAATTTGTCCATTCAATTTATAAATGTAATGTATATTTATATATATATATAATTCATCATTTAGAAGTCATTGAAGGATAACCATGTCAAGGGATTTAGGTTAATTTTATATAGATTACCCATGTCATTTTAGAAGAAGTCGAATATTAAATGGGACATAGGTGAATGATACATTGAAAATGAATAAGAACCAAGTGGCTTGACCTAGATGTTTGAGTTAGGAAAATAGAGTAGATGAATAGTATGATGGAGGTGATTGTGAGATTGGTTGGATAACTATGAAGAGTCTAATGTTATGATACTATTCATATCTTGTCTCCTGATATCAAATGAATTCCACATAAAATCATGGATAGTTCCTCTGTTACCTTATAAATTAGTAGGGAGACACCACTACCCAATGAAATAAACACACACACTAGAAGCCTTGAACATGGTCTCCTGCCATGGGCTTCAGCCCACACTATTCATGGGCAGGTTCTTGGGGCTCTATACATGGGATTTACCTATCGCGATGCCCAATTTGGGCTTTGTATGAGTTTTTCACCTAGGATAATCCCTGAAACCGAAGGCTTTTCCTCAAAGGCTTCATTGGTATTTGGTGTCACATAGATTAAATTGTAAATTGTTTTCTAAAAAAATATAACAATATTATATATTATCACATCCATTACACCATTTAACCCATTTTCTTTAAAAAAATAATGTTAATTCGTTATTCTTAATTGTAAATATTTTTTTGGATTTATCTTTTTTATAAATTCTCATGTTATAATACAAAATCTAAAGGTAAGAATTCTAAAAAAAATAACTTTTCATTAAATGTTATTAGCTATATTATTATTTTGAATTATCATTTTAAATCATTAAAAAATTTAAAACAATATGTGGCTAGTAAAAACACCCATGGAAACATTTTTCTTCCAACTTCCACAAATGGTCTTATAAATAATATGTTTATGGACATTCATTAAAACCAATATTAACTGATGTTCATTTATTTCATTAAAATGGTGTTATATATTCCTGTTATACTTAGAAATTTTTGTTATTCTTATTTCTATTTCATTTTTTATTTTAGAATTCCAAGGGATGAAGGATACATGTTTGGCATCAATTGTGTTTATCGAAGGTGTTTTGGTGGTGTTGATAGGGCTTTTAATGAGTTTTATAGATTATTTATGATCTCTAATTTGTAATGATGTAATGTTATGAGTTTTTTTTACTAAAATTATTCCTTGTTTGTTTTTCATTCCTGAATTATTCTAAATTAACATCATTTACTAGAATTTATTAAAATTAGAAAAAAATGATGGTAATAATAATAATACAAGTCTGTCATGGATTTTTAGTTTTACATTATTTCCCCTAAACTGAATCACACCCTAGAAATTCATTTCTACACACGCCCCATATCTTCATCCTCAAACCTTTGTGTTCCTACACAAAAAATTCCATTAATATTTATTAAAAATTATATCATAACAATTAATTCATACGTTCTTCAAATCCACCAGTATTGGAGAATCACTTGAAAAGGAGGGCTTCTTCTAGTCAAAGTGATCCTCAATGTAGTTTTAAGATCTTCAATCTCATTTTCCTAAACAAAACTCGTGAAAATAGGGTAAAACTTGTGTACACGGTGATATGATCTTGAGAGATAAGTGCCAGACGTGAAAATCATAGAGACATTATAATGAACTTGGATCATATAAAACAAATTAAATGACTCTAATTCTAGTATTTTAATGCTTGTAAGTCTTCTATACAAACTAAAATAAAAAACAAGACGTGGGTCAGTTTTCTGGTGGTCACCCTCTTGTACATCTTCTAAAAAAACACCTAAAGAGTCAAACTGTTCAGATAAGGTAAATAATGTGAAAAGGCCTTCAAAATATTTTCATTTTTGATCATATAATAGAATCATTCCATTAAACATGAAAAAATAAAAATCCCAATCCTTGAAAGAATCAGTTTTTATTAGGAATACTAGATATAGTTAAAGGAATTTACAAGATAGATCAATTTTATCAAAGGTCTCAAAATTGTTGAGGAAATATTTTAAAATTATCATTTCAAGTAACTCCTCTGGAAGTGAGAAAATATTTGATCATGTTCTTCTTTCTTACATTTAAAAATATTAAGGAAAAAAAATTAATAAAGGAGGATTATTAAAATTTTAATTTGTTCTAGTTTTCTAAAATTATCTATATTGTTGCTCTGATACAAACTGTAATGCCCCGAACATGCACTTCCTGGTTCAAAAAAAAATTGTGTTTATTTATTTTATAATAGTAAACTAATAAATCACAAGACACATTTTGCATACCCGGAATTGTTTTGGTCGATGGTTTGAATAATTTTATATATTCATTACAATTTAATAAAATTATGAAAAACAAATTAAATAGAAATTATTTGTGTGTGTTTCCTCTTCAATGAAATGTAAATCACAAAGAAATTTTACTAAACCTTTAAAAAATAATTTCATACATAGGATGATATTTTTTTAACAGTAAGTTGTTTTCAAATAATTTTAAAATAATTTTAAAATAATTATTTTTAATAAATAAATACATAGAAGTATGTTTTTGAAACATTTAAATATATTAATTTTCATAAATTTTTTAAAACAATAAATAATAAAAAAATAATATTTTAAAAAATTCATTGGATTTCTCCATTTGAAAATAATAATTTTGATGAATTAATTATGACACTGAACAGGCCATTGGAAAACAATAATTCCACTTAGGCATATCTCATATGGGACAATGTCCCACTTAAGATCATGGGTTCATTCCATATAACATAACATAAAATTTTATGTCCTGGTTCTTATTTTAAGAATACATTTTAATGGTCTTACCTTTCTCCATCATAACCGAAAAATGTTTCGAAATAAAACATACCTAAATTATTTTATTTAAAAATAATAATATTTATATGATTGTAATATTTCATAATATTTTTTTTGAATTTCTAAATACATATTTAGTATAAATTCATTCTTATAAAAAGCATTACTTATTTAATACTTTTCAACCCAACGTTTATTTTTCATGTATTTTTTTACAATAGTTGATATATTTTTGAAGTTTAGAACATGAGAAGTTTTTAGATTCCTATACTAGGAAATCATATTGATGAATCTGGCTCATCCAATGAGTGTGAGTCATTGAATATGATTTGTCATGTTTTTATTTCTACTAAAAGATACTAGAAATTGTATTGAGTCTAAAATTAAAGTGTTGATCAAAATGAAAACCTGATCGGGTTCTTCTTGACACCAATATTTAATATGATAATGATTTGGTGTTTTTTATTTTTTATAAATCGTAAGTATTTTTTGAAACTTATAATACAAGATTTATTATGAAAAAGGTGATGAGTGAATATATGTTTCTTAGAATTAGGAATAAAATTTTGTTGATGAGGATTAGGAAGAGAAATATGTTTCTAATGTTTGGAAGAAAAAGATGTTTTTGTTTTTCAAGAAGAAAATGATGTTTCTGAGGCTTAGGAATAAAAACAAATTTTGTTGAGGATTAGGATGAAATAGATGTTGTTGAGGCTCAAGAAGAAAAAGATATTGTTGGGGATTAGGAAGAAAAATATATTGTTGAGCCTGAGGATGTAAAAAATCATACTGGGAAAATTGTACTGGTAGTTTCATACTGGGATTGGTATACTATAATTTCTATACTAAGACTTGTGTACTGAGAAGATCGTACTAGTATTTTATAGTTAGATATTTATTTTTTGGATTTTGGTAATAGGATGTTAGTATATATAGTTTTATATTGATAAAATCATACTGGGATTTACATGATGATATTTTCGTTTTTTATAATTTTCATTCTGGTATTTTCACATTGGTTAAATCTTAATGAAGAATTTTTTTTGAAGAAATCATATTGAAGAAATCGTACTGAAAAAATCATACTAATATTTCACAATTAGAAAATGGTACTCGGATTTCTTAAGGAAAAAATTGTACTGAGATTTCTTAAGGAAAAAATAATTCTATGATTTCTTAATGAATAAAATTATATTAGGATTTCATAATAAACAAATCCTACTAGGATTTAATAATGAAAAATAATACTGGAAAATCATAATGGAAAATCAAGGAGGTTTAAATATTCTAAAATGAAATGAATGGGTCCAAGAGAGATCCAAAAATCAAGGAGATTTTATAACTAGAAAATGATATGAATGTAGAAAATATAAATCAGAGGTTTAAATAGAAATGAATATTTAGGATATTTCGTTAAGTGGTAATGGTGTTCATATTCATTCCCAATCCATTTTTTGAGGTCCCTATAAAAATGAGAGATGAGTTCATTAGTTAATGTGGCTCCAATAACTATTCAAGTGCTCAAGCTCTGTAATTATTTTAATATGTGTTAAGTTTCCAATGAAAATATATGTTTTAGGTTGAAACTGAGTTAGAATGAGTCCATTGGAGTGACATCCATCCTATCAAAGTTCATTGGACCGAGTTTCATCGGACACTGAATTGTGATATGACAATTACGTTTCTACTCAATAGAATAAGGAATTGAAAAGGTTGAATCAGACCGAACTAGCTATTCGATGGAGACCATTGTATTAGGGTAATAAGACTAGGAAGATCAGATATAAATTTTTGAGGAAGGTTTCTAGACTAAGGTTTTGGAATAATTTTCAAGACCAACAATTTCCTTGTTGAATAGATGATGTTCTTGAAGGATGTATTTAGGTATTGTATGATTCATCATACTCGTGGAGGAAGTGATGACTTTTATAAGTTGAAAATAAAAAAATAAGAAAAGTGAATGATGTTACTATGGATACATACTTGTTGTTTAAAAAGATTTTTTATGGTAAGTGGATACTTGAAACGATAGTTGCAGGTGTGTAAATCAATGTTTTGAAACCAAAATATAGACATTGCTTTTTATAAAGATAGACTTGATAAAATTTTTGAAAACCCTTACATGATTTCATTATAGAATATGAAAGTAAATTCACACATAAATAAGAATGTACATAAATATACATTTTTTAAATCAAAATATTACAATGGAAAAATAATGAATTTTAAATATTTATAATAAAATAAACCATTTAATAAACCATATATTTGAAGAATAATTTGATTGAACAAAATAAAATAAATCCTTTATAATATTAATTATGAAAATGAATGAAGATGGATAAATATAAATGTACACACACACAAATATATATATATATATATATATATTTATAATTTAATAATAAATTTATTGATTTAGATATAAATTTAAAACTATCCCTTATATGATTTTATAAAATCTAAAAGTTTAAATTCACTATATCTATACATATAAAAAAAATTAAAACAGAAATTACCCATAAAAGTTTTTTATTGGTTTATAAATAATATTGAAGAAAAATCCCTTCTATTATAAATTTATAAATTTATTAGTTATATATATATATATATGTAAATCATACATAAGATAACAGATTAAAAAAATCAAACCCTTGCCTGAATATGGACGGATCAATGGTTCTATTGGTTTCTAAACATTGATAATAAGAGAAATTTAGATTTTAGGAGGATGTTCTTAGGTCTTTAGCTGTGAATGGTGAGGTTTATATAATGTAAGATACATGAATTAAATAAATGAGCAGGTTATATTATGCTTCTTGAGATTGAAGCATAAAGGTATAATTTCTTTTGGTGTTAAATTAGTTTAAAAAGATTAAAGAATAATATATATATATATATATCATTATTATTTCATTTTTGATTTCCGAAAAGATTTAAAATTGGAAAAATGTAGATTGAATAGTGGTGTTTCATGATTCTTTTTAATATTTTTAGTTATATCTATTAAAAATGAAAGGTAGATATGTAATATATATTTATTTATATATAATGCTTCCTTCGGATTCCGTGGAAGGAGAACCGAGTCAGGGGATTTTGTTAAAGTTTATACAGATTACCTTTGTCAATCTATAAGAAGTCGAATTTGAAATGGTTCATATGTGAAGGGAACTTTTATGATGGAGAAGAACCAAACTACCTGACCAACTAGTTTAGGGACACAAAATAGAAGAGATTAAAAATAGGAGGCAGGTGATCGAGATATTGGTCAGATGGCCATGTAGAGTCTGATGTGATCTGACGGTTCAAACCACATTTCCCGAGAAAAAATTATTCCCACATCGAATCATGGGTAGTTTGAGCACTTAATTATTAATCTTGGAATGACTGTAAGTACCCATTGACACAGACCAATACACACACTGTGATCCTTATACATTAGATCCCATCCTGGGCTTTAGCGCACACTATGAATCGGCTGGTTCTTGGGACCCTATAAGTGTGCTTGACTTATTGCGCTGATCACATTAGGATTTTCACAGGATGTGAATCTGGGTAACTCTATAAAACCAAATGCATTTCCTCAAGTGTTGGATTTGTATATGGTGGCACATAGAAAACTTTTTTCAAAAGGTATTAAAAATATAATTTATTATATATTATAACTTCCATTACATCATTTACACCATTTATTTTTAAAAAAATAATGTTAATTCATTATTTTAATTTATAAATAGTTATATGGGAATATATTTTTATTGCATTATCAATTTATAATAAAACAATTAGTGGTATTACTTATATAAAATAAACTTTTACATTAATTTTTATTATCAATATTATTATTTGAAATCATCATTTGAAATAATTTAATATTTTAAAATATCTAATGGATAGTAAAAACTCTAATGGATACATTTTTCTTACAATAGTAACAAAATATTTTATAAGTATAATGTTTGAGGACATTTTAAAAACACAAGATTCACCAAATTTCATTTCTTACTTCAAAATGGTTCTATATATTACTATTGTCATTAGAATCTTCATTATTATTCCTGCTATTTATTTTACTATTTTGAATTTTCCAAGAGAAGAGGGCTACATTTTTGCCTTATTATGTGGATGATAGTGGTTCTGGTGGTGTTTCTAGGGATTTTAATTTGTCTTCTATATTTGTAATGATATCTAACTGGTAAATATTTAATGTTATCAGTTGTTTTTTTAATAAAACTATTCCTCATTTGTTATTAATTCCAAAATTATTCTATATTAACACAATTTATTAGGAATAATTAAATTTAATAATAATAATAACAATAATTTAGGCATATAATTGACTTGAGGCATCACGTCCCTAAAGTCTCTTTGTTTTATAAATTACATTCGTTGTGCGGTTGTTGATTTCATTAGCTGTTGCCTATTTAATTAATATTCTATATAATCCTATTCTAAGATCCTTATTAGGTATTTTATCCATCATTGGAGGTTATGATCACAACATTGACTTCCCCATGTAGGGTGTTTCCACAATTATGAATTTATTGGATGGTTATGTTTGTTTATTCCAATACTAGGGTGTGAAAGGGCATGAACCTAGTAATGGTATGACTTATATAGTAAACTGAAATATGAATTGTATGATTTTACCCTGAACTTTATAACGTCACTTCACCCTCCTATGGTAAGTGTTTCAATATAATTAATGTAAATTTAATATGAATGTAATGTACATTATGTATTGGACATCACAAAATTGAATGTAATTAAACGACTTGGTTTCATATCCATAGTACACCTCTGTATTCATATGGGAGGCATTAGTGTGAACTTAATTAATGATTACATAACATGAGTACTAAATGGTTTCATGCCATGTAATCCCTTATGAAACTAATGAAAGAAAATTTATTGACCAAAATGACTTAATAAATTGAATGTATATTATAAGACCATAATTTATTAATTGAATGGAGAGTAAGTTTCCTTCTGAATATAGATATTGGCATTATTATTGGAGTGTTCAGACTCGATCCCGCCTAGGATTATGGATGGAATTTCTAGAGAACTTGTGGATTCCATTCCAATTAAGGTATTCATGTTTCCAAAGTTGATACCCACCATGGGACCCGACACATGTCTACTAGTGGATGGCTAGTATGACATCATAGGATCCCCCCAATATCATTCCAATATTTGGATGGATTGGATAGTCTCCTTGGATCTAGGATTTCATCTATGTACTTGTATGCCAATGTTACACCCATCGGGACTAGTCATTGATCGCCCATTTTAACTAGGATGGGATCCATGGACTAAGTTATAATTAAATTATTTTGGAATTCCATGGAATATTTCCCTTGTATTACACTCTTACCACTTATAGAAAGGTTATAGTGTATTACTAAGTTGGCCAGACCAGTGAGGTCATGGATTCCTTGGTTATTACCTTGGATCATTTATTATCATTATTATTATTGGATTCTTTGTTATACCATGGATCCTTTGTTATCATTATCATGAATTAAGTACCCATTAAACCTCATGTGACATAATATATAAACTGGAACACAATTTATAAACTAAATGTTTAAATTTTTAGACACTAGTTCTTTCTGAATTAAGAACAAATATTTACATATCTATAATACTTTACTATTATATAAGCAATCATGTACACTATTTCAGTTTAAATTACATGGACATGATGTTAGAGATTCCATTGGTGGTGTCCTATAGAGATTTATATCACACCCAATCTGAGATACCATTGGTACCCATGAAAATTAAATATATACATGTATTGATAAGGGGAAGTATCCCTCTCAGGACACTTGACCTTGACTACTTTGATTTGGATGAAGCTTGGTAGAAGACAACTGATCTTGAGCTTGGGATTATTGGATTTTTTGGCTTCTTTTTTTGTTCTTTTTTATAGAATGTATTGACTTCATCCTTATATCCAAGCTTTCCATCTTCATAGAGACATAAAATTTATCATAAATATTTTTTATGTGATTCATTTTCCATCTTTTTTGTATTATTATCAGTTACATCTATTATTTATTTATTTTATATACTTCTGCTATAGTGGGTTACTGGTCCAATGTTATAGTGTGTTCTTCTGTTGTGCTGTCTATTTATATTATGAACCCTCTATTTACATGTTATTATATTTATAAACTATAATATAATCTATTAATGAGGGAATGATCTCCCCACAGACACACCCTAGTCCATCACTGCTAGTGAGTAGCCTCTGGCGTTCAAGGATACAGGTTTGAGGCCATGTGGCCAACCAGGATCGAGAAACCATTGAGTACACTTGAGTTTGGGACATCATAAAATCCTATCATTGGTTCTTTATTTTCTTAATTTAATCTTTTGGAAACAATATACAGGAGATTATGAATTATTTATAACTTGGTTATAAGTCATACTTGGGCATAGATGACCCACATTTGGTTTAAATGCGATGTTTACTAAAATATGATTATTGTTGTGTATTTTTCCTATTTTAGTTGATACCATTTCAATGTTGGATGACACACATGATTTGTGAGGGATATTATTATTATTTTTATTGATGATTTGACTTCATCATTGGCCCAATGACATGCGAGAAGGATCACATTTACATGCTTCCTCGTAGGCACCTAGAATTCGTTATTTTATGCATATTAAATTCCATATAGGTTAATTTTGTTTCTTGAATTTATTTTTTTTATTGTGATTATTGAGTAATGATTTGGTTGTAATATTATTCATATGATTATATTCAGGTGTGATATAGTAGTTTACAGTCTCAATTTCTGATGTGTATGGTACCTCATGTGTTAGAATGGGTAGTTTACCAATTCAAGCCATTGTACATAACACGTTACATTAAGAGATTGAATGTAGACAAGTTTAACTATAAATTAAATGGACATTGATTTTAATGATAAGATGGATTAGCCTTGATTCACGGGGAATGACAATCCATACTACTCAGACCATGAGATATGTTTATAAAAAATGCAACATAAAAAATTAAACATGACTTAAAATTAAATGGTTTAGTATAAATGAATAGGGAAGGTGATATTGACATTGTATCTTTCATATCCCTTGTAATTTAAACATGAACACATACCACTATAGGGACTTCTAAGAGTGAAATTAGGGTAGTTTACCTTGCATAGTTAGCCCTTCATCTTATGTTATGATTTCTATAAGGACACAGCCTTAAAAATTTACTTAATCTTTAATATTAGTCACGAAAATACATTTTTAAACATTGATGATATTTTTAGTTTTAGATTTTTATATAGTTATAACACAAAATATACATAAATCTCATAATCATACATATCGATACTATTAAAAAAATAACCATTTTTTTAAAATATAAAACTTTTCAAATAAAACATAATATCTTTGAAAAATCTTCATGAAATTTAAATTTTCTTCCTTTATTATATTACAAATCCTTATAACGTGTGAAAAAAATTAAAAACATGGGATAAGCACAAAAAGATCAGTAATTGATATAATTAAAAAATCGTTAGTCAAGTGATAACATAAAAACCAATAAAACATATTTCATAAAAAACTCATTAACATGCATGGAAACATCATGTAGGTGCCTTTGGAAATATTTACCATATCACTCTTACATTCTCCATTACAAATGTAATAACCTTTTTTCAACTTCCATCTCTAGAGTACCCAATGCATTGTAAAGATGTAATGGGACTCACCCATCATATCTTGTGCTATAATGGGCTCAACCGAACATATTTCGATCTGTATTGGGGAACACCCATAATATGATGATCTATAATGGGCTCAATCTAACATAAATAATGTACATGGAACATATCATGAATAAAACATGTCATAACTCCTTTAAATCCTTTATAAAATCACATTCACATTTCAAAATACCCATTTTCGTAAAAAATACTCTTAGAACATAAGCATTTCACACACAAAATAATGAAAACATAGTATTCACAAATAAATATAAAACATATAATGGAGATACTATAGCATTAAAACATCATGGAATCATAAGAGAACACTGATGACATAAATAAAGAAACAATCTCATTGGATTTTAAAAAGGAGACATCTAAAAGGATTTTAAGATGAAAGTCCTTTACAAATACCATACCATTTAAGAGAAAATTGATTAAATGAAGGAAATATGAATATATAATTTTAATAAACATAATAAAACATAATATAATCAAATTAAATTTCACAAATACTCTGATCACGATAATACCATTAAAGTTGAATGTTAACCGAAAGAGTTGGAATTGGGTTTAGACTTCACTTATGAAATTTCGGCATCGTAACTGGTGAACATGGGAGGGATTACTAATAGATAAATGGGTATGTCATCAATTATATATCATAATTATAGTATGGTGTAGGAGATAAATTGTTCTTCATCCTTAGGAATTAAAAACAAAAGAGCACAACATATAAGAGATTCTTGAATAAAAGAGACAAAAAGTGGATCCCTTACCATGGGTTCGGATTCTCTCAAACGTGTTTAAACATTTTATATGAAGGATAAAATAGTGTTATTAATATTTTAAAAAAACATATTCTTTTTTATAACACCTTTCATGATCATGTCACAACATAATTCCACCCATTTATTAATTATATGTTGTTAATTCCATATTTTTCAGCTGCATTATTCACATGGATTCCATGATTGGTTCATGATGGATATTGTTTGTTGATTGGAAGTGAAAATATAGAATTGTAAGGTATTGGTATTTCAATATTTAAAGAAAAATAAATTTTACCACTTATCATTTTTAATTCTTACATGAGGAAGATTTATAATTTAAAACATTATTGATATTTGTTTAGGTCATTTTTAAGATTCTCCAATCATAATGAACTCATTTTGTTTTATAAATTAATTAAATGTGTAAAAAATGATTCTAGAACCATATATAAGATATAATACATAAATTATATTCTTTTTTAACCATAAATATTTTTTCATGACCAACCTTGAACGATGCAATGGAAATTGAAATCACATCATCCACGATGTCAGTAAATCAACACATCACGAATAATGTTTTTAATTTCTACAATAATTCAGAGAGGCGAAGAAGTATAATGGTGAATATTACATAAAAAATATAACATAAAGAATACATATATGATTCTGGATCATTCATTCCTCTTGGATAATGGGTGGTGAGGAAATAAGAATAATATGTAAGAAAATGAAATAAAAATAATTATAATTAAATAGGATGTTTACCTCTTGATCTCTTCTCCTTGAGATCATTTTTTAGGCATTATTTTTTCGATTTTTGTGATACCATTAGGTCTTCGACATGGGTAAGGGTTTTGAGGGAGTATTGGGATGAAAATAGGCAAGTCTCAAGGCTTGAGAGGTGTGGGAGGAAGAGGGGAGAGTGGGTGGTATTTATAGTGGAGGAGAGGGGGAGTTTTACATTATTTTAATAACTATTTTAATATTATTGATAAAGAATATGAATAATCTTAATTCTTGTAAAACATAGTAAATAAATCATGTTATTTCGAACTAGGTGTTCTTACATAATCCATGAAGTCAAAGATAGTGTATTTAACTGATAACATACATATATGGTATTTTACTGTATTTCACTATTCATCAAAAAACCATGTATTTAAGAAAAAATCCAAAAAATTCACCCTAACCATTTTTATATAGGTAGAATTCAAAAAAGGACCCCATTTTTTAAAAAATACTTTTTAAATACGATTGATTTAATTTTTAAATAAAATAATATTTTATTCCAAAAATAACAATTTTAAAACATTTATTTACTTATTCCAAAATATGGGTATATCATAACTTTAATTAAATATTATATTTATAATATCATATGTGAATTTACTATTCATGATGGTATGTTTCTATTCATAAGGGTAAAATAACTTTTCATAAGGTTATTTTACTATTCACTAAAAATTAATTTCTTCTTATCAGACTCCAAATAACTTACTGATCACAACTGTGTATGACCATTTTTTGAAATTCAAATCACAAAAGAGGTAAAATTGTGTTTAAAGGTTAGTTATAACTATCTACATAAAATAATGATTCATGTGTTTATATTTAAAACCTTTGGTTGTTACATTATCCTCAGCTTCTTGAAATTGTGCCCTCAATATTTTATTTACTTATTAAAAAAGTGTGGGTACCTTTCCCTTATAGCATTTTCAGATAGTCATGTTTATTCTTCAGCCATATGGGTTCCCCACAAAACCTCTACCTGGTGGATTAACCTATTGCACAATACTTTCTCTCTATGATCATGAATATGAACTGGTTTCTCTTCATAAAATAGGTTCTCTTCCAGCTAAACTACTTCTATGCTCAAAACATGAGATGAATCTGGCACATACTTTCTCAACATTGAAACATGAAAAGCATTATGTAACTGAGATAAACTCAATGGAAAAGCTACATTGTATATGACTAGTACTACTTTTTCCAGAATTTCATAAGGTCCAATAAACCATGGACTTATCATTCCATTCTTTCCAAAATGCATAACACATTTCCATGGTGAGATTCTATGAAAAACATGATCACCTACCTCAAAAGAAAATTCTTTCCTCCTATTGTCTGCATAACTTTTCTTCCCACTCTGAGTTTTTCTCATGTGTTTTTTTGGTCATATTCACTTTCTCAGCCACCTACTCTATTAATTCTTGTCTCATCAACTTCCATTCCCCAACATCATCCCAAAAACCTATAACTCTACACTACTTTAAATACAATTCCTTGAAAGGATCCAACTATATACTAGAATGAAATCTTTTATTATAAGAAAAATCAACTAAAGAAAGATGATGATCCAAACATTCCTAGTAGTCCATTGAACAATCTCTAAGAATATCCCCCCAAAGTCTTAATTTTTAATTATGACTTCCCATCTAATTGAGGTTGAAAAGTTGTACACAAATTTAATTACATGACCAATGAATTCTAAAGGCCCTTACAAAAGATAGAAGTGATCCTGGGATCCTGGTCAGATACATTGTAAGGATGCACTCCATGTAACCTGACAATCGCTTTGTGGTATAGTAGAGAAAACTGATCCAAATACATTTTATCTCGAATAGGTAGTAATGTTGTAGACTTAGTTAGTTGATCAACAACAACCCAGATTGCATTGTTTTCTTGAGAAGTCATTGGTAGTCCCACAATGAAGTCCACAAATATGTTCTCCCAATTCCACTCTGGCATTGCAAAAGGATGAAGCATCCCCTTCGGTAACTACCACTCTACTTTAAACTATTGGAATGTTAAACATTTCATGGTAAACTCACCAATATCCCTTTTCATTCCATCCCAGCAATAATACTCCTGAAGTTCTCTATACATCATAGTACTCCTAGGATAAACTAAAAATGGAGAACTATGATCATTACACAATAGTTCATTCTTCAAATCAGAATCACAAAGCACACACAACCTTTTCTGAAATCTTAAAACATAATATTTATCAAGTTTACTTTCTTACATCTTACCAATTTTAACCAATTTTTCATTTCTTTGTAGATCCATGTCCGCATTATGTGCTTGCTTAATTCTGTCTAACAAAGATGACTACAATAAATTCTGAAACAAAACAGATCATCTTCTTCAACCAACATCTTCCAATCCAATGTTTATCAATTCATTTACCAATGGATCACATTCCTAACATATCATATTTAATGTGGCATTACTTTTCCAACTTAATGCATCATCCACTCTAATTTATTTTCCATGATGCAAATGAATCGTGAAATCATAATATTTAATTACTTAAATCCATATTCTATATCTCATGTTTAATTTCTTCTGAGTAAATATAAACTTCAATCTTTTATGGTCAGTATATATTTCACATTTTCTCCATACAGATGATGCATCAAAATCTTTAATGAAAAAACAATAAAATCCAATTAAAAATCATGTGTATTGTAATTTAGCTCATTATGTTTCATATAATGTGAAGCATAATAAATTACCTTATAATTTTTCAATAGAATATAATCAAGTCCCTTCAAAGAAGAATCACTGTGGATGAAAAATTCACCACTTCTAGAAGGTAGGAATAGAACTAATGCATTCACCAATGTTTATTTCAATTATTGAAAACAATTATCACATTATTTTTTCCAGATGAATTTAACTCCATTTCAAGTTAGCACAGTCAGTGGACTAGATAACTATGCAATGTTTTCAAAAAAACCTCTGGTAATAGCCTTCCAATTCAAGATAACTATGAATATCTATTATATTTTTGGGTAATGGACATTCATAAACAACCTTTGTTTTAGAAGGATCAACAGTTAATCCGTCTTTATTTGAAATGTGACCATGAAAAGAAATCTATTTCAACCAAAAATAACATGTTATGGCTTTTCAATACAATTTCTTTTCTTTTTAGGTTTGGAAAACAACCCCTGGATGTTTTTAGGCTCCTCTTTACTTCTAGATTATACTAGAATGTCATTAATAAACACAACCAAAACTTTATCCAAGAACTCATTAAATACATTATTCATAAAATAAATGAATACAACAGGTTCTTTAGTTAACTAAAAAGGCATACCTACAAATTGATAATGAAAATAAATAGTATATAATGTAGTGTTTGGGATGTCTTCATCCATTACATTCAACAGATGGCACCTAGGCCTAATTTCAACATTCAAAAACTACTTTGATCCCAGGATTTGATCAAAATAATCACTGATATGAGGAAATGGATACTTATTTTTCACATTAATGCTATTAAATGATATATAATCAATGCAAAGTCTCATTTAACCATCTTTTCTTAACAAACAAGACAAGGGCACCCCATAGTTATGTGCTTGTTCAGATGAATCATTTTTCTAATAATTCATGTAACTGCTTTTTTAATACCAGGGGTTATATTTGAGTCATTAAATAAGGGTTTTTATAAATTTTCTTAGCATCAAGAACTATGTCAGTTGTGAATTCCACTTCCCAATCATGTATTACATCAGGTAACTCATCAGGAAAAACATCAATGTATTCATTTTCCACTGCCACATCATAAATATAAACAGTTTCCTTATTTTCAAAAATATGAGAAAGATAACATTCATTTCACTGTTTTTTTTGGTTTTTAGCCTCCTAATATGTTATCAATGGTTTGGGTTCATTCTTGTATGCAAACAAAAACTATTTATAAAAAAATAGCTTCTTTTTATCGACAATCTATCTTAACATGATAAATAGAAATATAATTCATTCTTATAATAACATCAAACTCCACTAGAGGAAATCCAACATGGTTTTAAGGTAAAACCTTTACATATTTAAAGATAGGTATATTCTTATAACTTCTTCTTTTAACAATAATTCTTCCATGTATTTTTAATATGAGTTCTGGTTTCATTTCATGAGGTGAAATTCACAATTTTTCTAAAAATTTCTCAAAAATGAAGGAATGTGTAGACCCTGAATCAAATAATACATTTGTAAAATCTATAAAAACAAGGAATTTACTTTATACCACATCATTTGATGGATCAACATCTATTGAAGAGGTTTTAAGTGATTTTTACACACCCTTATTCTTCTTCTTCAAGTCTTGTTGATTTCCTGCCTGAGTGACTAGCTTCGGACAAACATTAGAAAATAGACACAATTCATTATAGTTAAATAATATCACCATAAAATTATCATTAAATTTTGTTTCATTATCCTTTCACTCACGTGACATGTGTCCAAACATTCAACATTGGTAGAATTTCCCTAAATTTACAAGACATTCACCAGGATGCCTTTTACCACACTTTTCACAAGAAGGAAATTGATTTTCATACCTCTAGATTTCATTGATGAATTCATCCCCAATGCCTACCAACCAGACTACTTATTATTCATGTCATCATGAGGAACATACGTGTCATAAAATTCCATCTCAACTTTTTTAGCACAAAAAACAAGTTTCACATAGCTTTTAAACTCTCATGAAGCGAAATCTCTTTGTAAAAATGGTTTGAAACCAGAGTATGTTCTATTAATTTTACTATCTAAATAATGAGTAAAATATAGTATTTTCCTTTCCAGTGTTGTAAAATTGGCTTCATATTCTTCCATAGATTCATCATATTTCTTCTTTATTTCCAAGAATTGTTTCTCCATTCTGAGTTAAAGACTTTTATGAAAATATTATTTCGGAAAAAGACTCTTAAAATCATCCCATTCCAGACGCTCCTGGTCATATCTTTCTCTCATATTCTTAACTAGATACCACCATCGATTGTTTCCACCTACCAAATGATAAATGTATAGTATTAATTTTTTACATTCCAAATATCCCATGACATCAAATATTTCCTCCAGAGTGTTGATCCACCCTTCAGATATTACTAGATCTATGGTTCCACTGAATGATAGAGGATGTTGCCTCATAAAATGCTCCACAAAAGACATGTTTATTATTGGTAGATCATGTTCCTATCTAAAATAAATACCATAACTATTTATTTCTTGAGTCAACTAAGCCATTACGGTCACAAACTTCTCATTTATGATTCCCACTATTCCAGGTTGCAGATTCTGACAAACATCAGCCTCTTTGTTCCTTCCTACATCATGTTCCTCATTTATTCTATGGAAAACCATTCTTAATAGACATATCATAGATGAAGAAACATTGTAATCTATAAATTCTATAACATTTAAAATTAACCATAGAGTAAAAATCAGTTATGTTATACTTTTAACATCATTCTAATCCTTAAAGTTATATAAACCCTCCCTAATACCAACTATAAGGATCTGGACATAAAACATTACATAATCTTGAATATTAGTCAAAAACATATATTATTACACATTGATTATTTTTTTGGGTTTATATTTATAGGTAATTAGGACATAATACATATGTAACATCTCATAATCATACATGTAGATACTATTAAAACAATATCCATATTTTCAAAATATAGAACTTTTCAAATAAAACATAATATCTTTGATAGATCTTCATGAACTTTAAATTGAAATCCTTATTTTTATTAAACATCTTTATAACTTGTGAAAAACTTTTAAAAATTTAGGATAAGCATAATAATATTAGTATGGTATAAGGGAAAAATCATTAGTCAACTGATTACATGCAACCCGATAAAACCCATTTCATATAAAAAACTCATTAACATGAATGGAAAAATAATTTATTTTCCTTGGGTAATATTTACCATATCACTTTTACATTCACCCTTACACATGGAAAAACCTTTTGGTCAACTTCCATCTCTAGAGTACCCAATTCATTGGAGAGCTATAATGGGGATCACCTATCATATATTGAGCTATAATGGGATCAACCCAACATATCTTGTTCTATAATAGGGATCACCTATTATATCATGAGCTATAATGGGATCATCTCTACATAAATATTTTAAAAGGAATATATCATGAATAAAACACTTCATAACCCATTTACACCCTTAAGCAAAACACATTCACATATCAAAATACCTTTTTTCCATAAAAATCACTCTTTGAACGTAAACATTGCACAAACAAAATAATGAAAACTTATTATTCATATATAACTATAAAACATATAATGGAGACAATATAGAATTAAAACATCATGAAATTATAAGATAACACTCATGACATAAAAAACAAACAATCTCTATGGATTTCATAAAGGAGACATTTAAACGGATTTTATGATGAAAGTCCTTTAAAAATACAATAACATTTAAGAGAGAATTTATTAAATGTAGGAAATATGTATATAAAATATAAATAAGCATAATAAAAAATAATATAATCAAATTACATTTCGCAAATCCTCTTATCATGTTAAAAACATTGAAGTTGAAGGTTAACCCAAAGAATCGAAATTAGGTTTAGATTTCACTTTTGAAATGCCGGCATGGTAACACGAGTACATGGGAGGTATTAATGAGAGATAAAGGGGTGTCTCATAATTTATATATCATAATGTTAGTATGGTGGAGGTTTGAAAATATACCCCATCCTTTCGAATTAAAAATAATAGAGCACAACATATAGGAGATTCTTAAATAAAAGTGATAAAGAGAGGATCGTTCAACTTGGGTTTGGCTTCCCTCAAATAGGTTTAAACATACTGTATAAAGGTTAAAATAGTATTATTAATATTTTGAAGAAACATATTCATGTTTATAACACCTTTCATTATCATTTTATAACATCATTCCACCCATTCCTTAAAAATATTTTGTTAATTCCATTATTTTTGGGTGCATTCTTCACACGGTTTCCATGATTGGTTCATGATGGATATTTTTATTGAATGGAATTGAAATTATAGAATTATAATAGAATGGTATTTATATATTTAAAGAACCATATATTATACCATTTATCATTTTAAATTCTTTCATGAGGATGTTTCATAAGTTATAACATTATTAAAATTTGTTTAGGTCATTTTGGCAATTCTTCGATCATAATGACCCCATTTTGTTTTATAAATTAATAACATTTGTACAAAATTATTTCATAACCTTATATAAGATATAATACATAAACTAAAATCGGGTTCAAACATAAAAATGTATTCAGGACTAGCATTGAATGAAGAAATGAAATTGAAATCACATCATCTACGATGTCGGTAAAACAACACATCACGGATAGTGTTTTAATTTCTAGAATATGTGGGAGAGGAGAAGAAGTAAACTTTTTAATATTCCATAAATGTGATAAAATATTGAATATATTTATATGATTCTTTATCATTAATTCCTCTTGTATAATGGGTGGTGAGGAATGAAAAAGAATAGTAATAAAAATGAAATTAAATGAACAAAAATAAAAGTGGAGGTTTACCTCTTGATCTATTCTCATTGAGATCCTACTTAAGGCCTTTGGTTTTGGCCTTTTGGTGAAACTAATAGGTCTTGGAATGGAGGAAGGGTCTTGGTAGGATTATTGGTCAGAACATAGGCATCTATCGAGGCTTGAGTTGTGTCGGAGGAAGAGGGGGGAGTGGGTGCTATTTATAGTGTAGAAGAGGGGGAGATGTACATTATTTTAATCATTATTTTAATATTATTTCTCATGAATATGAATGGTCTTAATACTTGTGAAAAATAATAAATAGATCATGCGAGTTTGAACCAAGTGTTCTTACATCACCCATGATGTAAAAAATTATGTATTTAACTAATAATTTATATATGTGGTATTTTACCGTATTTTACTGTTCATCAAAAAAGAAAGTATTTCAAAAAAATCCCAAAAATTCTACCTAGAAATTTTTGATGTGTAGAATTAAAAAACAGACTATATTTTATGAAAATAATTTTCTAAATATGATTAATTTATTTTTAAAATAAAATAATATTTTATTCCAAAAATAACATTTTTAAAACATGTATTTACTTATTCCAAGATATAGAAATATCATAACTTCAATTAAATATTATATGTATACTATCATATGTGAAGTTACTATTCATAAGGTATGTTGTTGTTCATAAGGGTAACATTACTATTCATAAGGGTATGTTACTATTCACAAAAAAATTAATTTGGTCTTATGAGACTCTAAATAACTTGCTGATCGTAACCGGGTGTTTCTATTTTTCCAAATTCAAATCACAGAAGTGGTAAAATTATTTATAAAGTTATAACTGTCTACATAAAACATTGTTTCATGCATTTAATTTGAAACCATGGGGTGTTACAATTTCACTGGAGTGTCTATTTTTTAGTGATTATTTTTTGGAATTTTCTTCTCATTAGTAGGCCAACGATTCAATAATGTCCTCATGTTGTGTTATAGGAGGGTGGCGATGACAATTCTCATAACATGGTGGGACCTAAGCTGACAGTCATACCATCATGAGTATAACATGAGGAACCACCTTCTATACATGATCTGGGCACTAAAATTCAACTTCATGAGAGACTCATACGTCTGATGCAATCCATGCAGGGTACTCAATGGATTTCAAATATCATGGATGGTCTAAAAAGTGAGTTTTAGTAGTAACATAATCCTACCATCTCAGAGGATGGCGGTCCACATGCTACTGTGTAACACCCCAGGTAAATAAAGAATATGACATTTCATATTTATCCATTTTTGTGAATAAAATATTGAAATGACTTTAAAGGGGACGCTATGCTCGATGGCGTACCCAACATGCAACAACGAGTTTCTTGGGAATCTTACGTTGCACTCTAATAATAAAATAATATTATTTTAAATGGTAGTTAACATGTAGCCGTTGTATTGGCGAGAATGGATAGAAATAACTAAAATATGATTATATATGCTTTTAAATGTTTTTACTTTTATCCAATAAAAGATAAAGGCTTAAAATACGGAAAGAATTCAATTTTAGGCGTATATGCCCTAGTTTTCCCTAAAGGTTCACTTATCGCCTTTTAATGGAGAACTGTCATTAAATATAGTTTTGATCACTCTTATACATTCTTTTGGACCAAATAAAACTCTTATTAATAATCAGGACATCAAATTTTACTTTGTGTAATTTTTTTGGTATTTTTTCGATAAAGTTCATTTTTTAATGAATAGTGTAAAATGTTGTGTTTTAATTCAAAACCTCTTTTTAATATAATTTATTTATATGATTAGATAATATTTTGAATTGGTTTTAAAGTGAAATTAGAAAATATTTTTACCATTAAATCCAATAGTGGTCATTGGAATTAATTTCACTTTGAAATCAG
Source organism: Viscum album (assembly GCA_963277665.1). Taxonomy (NCBI): domain Eukaryota; kingdom Viridiplantae; phylum Streptophyta; class Magnoliopsida; order Santalales; family Viscaceae; genus Viscum; species Viscum album. Next base: position 1,038,854,259 of record OY728134.1, on the reverse strand, counting down.
ACTTAAACTAATGTCAATCTTTTGATACTTATTGTTTTATAAAAACACGCTATTTGCTCTGACAACGGGAATTAGTTATTAAATTAATTAATGTGATTAATATGTTTTGAATTTTTTAAAACGGACTTCATTTTTGAATTCGGAATATCAAATATAGCTTATGGTGAATTTTTGGGATTTTTCTGAAAAACTTCAATTTTTGATGAATAGTGAAACCACTAAGTGGTACATATAAAAACTTATTTTTCCATTTAAATGATATTTTTCCATCTTTGTGTTTTGAATTTCAAAAATCCGACATACATGGTTATCATTAAGAAGTAAAATGTGGTTCAATGGGATAAAAATAATTTTTTGGTGAATAGTAACTTATTAAGTTTTTAATCGCGATTAGTGGTAATTAGTGTAGTTTAAGGTAAAAATAATGCTTTAATAAAATAAGATGAGCTTTAAACATGTCCTACCCTAATTGGTTGTGTCATGGCCGACCATGAAAAGCCATGGGTCAACTTGGGGACCCCATGGATCCACTTTGGTTGGGAAATGACATAAAAAACTTTTTATTTAATGTAAAAGTAAAAATGACACAAACATGATATGTTTTTCTAAAACAATTTTTAAGTGGAGTTATACAAGTCATATTTTTGATTATAAATATTCATTGGAAAGATAAAAAGCTTTCATACATCATATTATTTTTTTTATAATTTTTAGACATTAAATAAATTAAATTATTTATGACATAATAATGATGCAGCGATGACATCATTATTTGACGATTTAATTAAAATGGAAAGATAATGTAAAATATATGAACTACACATGTCCAAAACTTATTGGATGGGTGGATTTCGAAGCCTTATCACCTTATCCACGAATTATATCAATTTGGGACCTTTTGAAACCGAAACACAATTTCAAATAAAGTAATATTTCTTACTTTCCAAAAGTGCCCCTCCTCTCCTCTTATAAAAGGCCCCCACCTCTACCACCATACACACACTCCTCAAGCATTTTTCTCGGCCAACCCCTGCCCATTTACCCTCTCCACATCCCTCTCCTCATCCTAGAGTATTCCTTTTGGGCATAACCCTTTAAAAAGAAGCCTTTAGGCTCAAATCAAAAGGAGTTACACGTTTAAAGGTAATTCATTCTCTCATGTTCATTTGTTTTATTTTGCTTCTCAAATCCCCTAAACTCTTTTTATTTACTTCTTTTATAACAACACCAGTATATTCAATATACTAGGATGTTGTTATAAGATTTATTCGAGCTACACTCTCACACAACTACATCAAATGGTTAAAGAACATACGGTTTCCGTGGATGGTGAAATTCTGCCTCCCGAAACGATGATTGTTCAATACTCATTTAACACCTTAAAAGGTGTCCATTATGATGTCACTATTTTTATATATGATATATAATATGTTTATGTTTTACTTATGATTCTGTATTTTTCATTTTTGTCTTACCTTTATGGCTTCCATTATGGGTATACGCGATATCTTCATTTAAGGAAGTGCGGACTACCGCCCCCTCAAAGTGATTTGATTCGTTAAATACCATATGTGGGACGTATAAAGGATGGAAATATGATATTATATATGATATTATACTGGAATTATAATATACCTTTATATCATTATTATTCCATTCTATAAAATATGAAATAGAAATCAAAGTAGCGTTCATGCGTACGTACGGCTTACCGTCTCCATGAACGGTGCATTTCATTTCTTACCTCTAAATGATTATGTAATGTTATAAATTCATGCATGTACTGGATATATATGACATATATTATATCTACATCATGAATACAATTCTGTATATAATAAACATTTGGCCACACAAACAACATGTAATTGTAAGAAGTCCACCTTCGACTTAAGAACCAAATATCGACAAAACAATCATTATTAACTTAATGATTACATAATGTTTATGACATGGTAATAAGTGATATAAAAGGAATAATGAACTTGAAAAAGGTTCTTAAGGAAGTAGAAATTGACTCAAGTTTATTATTCAGGAGATTAAAGAACAATCGAGTCAAGTCGGACCCGAGGTAAGGGATCTTATTTCTCTCTTTCTTTTTAAGTACACTTTTTTATGTCATTCCTTTTAAGCTCATATTTCTTATGATTGGGATGTTATTTTATATTACTCCTACTGTACTTATTATGTTCATATGATGAGAGACCCTATTTCCTCTCATCAATCCATTTTGGATGTTTTGAGTGGCGCCGTTAGGCTGCCGAATTTTCGTAAGGGATTGTTTTCATCTCACTTTTATTCCCGTGAGATTTATGCTACATTGGAAAAAAATTTCATTGAGTGGTGTATGTACTGCCCATTATTCTACTCTTTGTGTAATATAATTTCGTTTATGATTATTTACATCAATGATCTAATGTCCTTCTTTCATGGGGTGTATGTTTTGAAAGATACCCAAGTCGGTAAGGGAACCTTTCACCCTCATCTTTTTTTAAAAGACTTCCTTTGTTGGGTCTTTTAATTTACCTATTGTTATATTGGGATATTTTCTCATATATCCTTATTGATGTAAATTTTATTTCCAAGTTATGAGATACACTTTTTATCTCTCATCAACTCATTTTGATGTGATGCCGTTAGGCTGTCAAGGGAACTTTTTAACCCAATTTCGATTTCTTTGGGTTCAACATGTAGTCATTGAATATGTCATCCATTGAATATGTGTGAATGACCGATTATTATTTTACACTTAATATCCATTTATATTGGGTGTAATTATATTTGTCACTCATATTTTTGAGATAGATTTGTCCTTAATTTAAGGATACCTTCTTTATAAGGGATTTCATCACATTTGACATTTCTATTGAGGGTTCATTGTTGTTATGCACCAATTCACTCTTATATGGTGTATATACTGTCCCTTGGAGTATTATATCATGAATCCATTTATTCTCATGATATTATAAAGTTCTGACTAAATGTTATTCTTCAATTATGGTATTCAAGTGTCTCTAATTTTGGTAAAACCCCTTTAACCAAAATATCACTTTAAATGTTTTAATTATTTGTTCTTATTAATATCCATGTTTTCAAAATGGTTTTAAGGATTTATTTATATGGATATTAATGGTTTAAAATTTTATGCTTCAAGGTGGTATGGTACACTTTGATTCAAAAATCTCTTTATTAAATGTTTGAAATGGTTTTGGAAATGTTTTCTTTTTGTATGGATTCATTATTTCAAAATACTAAAATGTTATATTGTGATTGAAATGTGGAAATGTTTTGTTTCCTTTAGGCATGTTTTATGTGATACGTTTATGTTATGGTTCTTGGGCATTGTTATGAAAACGGGTGGTTCCGTGATAAACTAAGGGCGGGTGAGCCCGATATAGCTCTCCAATGCATTGGGTAACGCGAAGGAGTGAAACGTTGAGGTTTCTCCGAAGATATTTAGGGAATATACTGTGATGGGTATTCCAAAACGTAACCAAGAGGGTTACTCCCTACGTAAGAATGTTATGAATGCCTCAAGTTACCTTTATGTATTATTATTTCTATGATTTATTCATGGTTTGAGGAGGTATGTTAAAGTGCCTTTGTTTTATGGGTAAAGTATGATTTCATTCTTATGTATATATGAACTCATGTTTCCTTTCCATATTTTTATAACCCTTACTGAGCTTTTCATGCTCATCCCAAGTTTTTGAAATGTTTTTCACAGGTCAAGGGAAAGGTACATGATGTTATTATAGTGTCAAGGATGTGTCAAGAAAGAATCCATGTTTTATTTTCAATATGTTACTGTTGATGGGAAGAATGAATATTGTCTTTTATGTAACCACTTTGTTTAAGTGTGGAATGTAATGCAAGTTTCATGATCTAATTCTCTAAAACTCTAAACCTGAAAAGATCCTCAATGTGTAATCTTGTAATAACTCAAGATTAAGTAAGGTTTAAGGCTGGGGCTTTATAGTTGGTATAAAAGGTCGGTTTAGATAACTTTAGAGGTTAGGGTATTCTTTAAGCATAAGTGACATTACCATAATGGTTAGGATTTCAGACAGAGTACTAGTTTTAGATAAAGTGAATGAGTAAGAATATCTTAGTGTTTATCTTCCTCATTAGTACATGATGGTTTTTTTTGTTATACTCACACTGACCTTTTTGGTTTTAGCAAATGGCTGGATCTAGCAGGCACCAAAGTAACAGTGGATGTGAAGGAAACTGTGACAGTCTTTTGAGCAAGCAACTAAATGATATGGGAGCTGTAATGAGAACTCTTTTGGTTATCCTCAACCAACTATCTGGAGTCATGATTGACCACCTAAACCTTGGAGATTTCTCTAAGGCATCATATATGCAAGAAACAAATCCCTATGGAAGTACAGGTAATAATCATAAAGGTAAGTGTGTTCAAAAACCTATGTGTCAAAGATGTGGAAAGAAACACCTAGGAAAATGTTTCAAAGGGACAGAAATATGATATAGATGTGGAAATGAAGGTCATAAAGCAAGAACCTGCCATGGAAAAATGAAGCATCCAGTTGACTCGAGGAAAGGGAAAGAAGTTCTTTCTGAGGGATCAATTGAATGTTTTAAATGTGGTGTGCATGGTCATTATGCAAACACATGTCTTATGAAGAAGTTTTGTGAATGGGGTCACCAAGAGCGTACCAATATTCGTTTACCAATACCTAATTCCATTCCGATTGAGGATGAAGAAACTGAAAATGACCAATCAAAGGTATGTACTATTTCATGACTATTGTTTTCCTATTTTGGAATCTTAGGATATGATTCATGATTTTCTTTATAGGAAAGAGGTATTTCGGAATAAGTTGGAAAGGAATGGATAATGGATCATGAAGAATGTTGAATGAGTAAGATGTCAACATATAAGGGCTTCAAGAGTTATGGTGAAATTCTTAAGAGTATTAAGTCTCTTTTGATGATGGGGTTACATTAAATGACTTTTTATATTATGTGTAACCCTGATGTTTAATATAGGCAAATTTTATTTAATTAATAGTTATCTTTTCTTTTGTGGACATAGTTATAAAGAACCATTTGGGTTTATATGATCCTTACTTTTGAGGTAATTATGGGTTACTATATGTTATGATTGAAGTGAAAGGCATGAGATAAAATTGAGGTTAAATTATGTTATGGTTATTTTTGATGATTTTATCCTTTTTTGGGGAATGATTTGAGAATTATATAGTTTTGGAAAAAGGACAACACGTAGACCGTGTGACTACCCGTCGCGTCGAACAAAGCTGCGGGAATTGAACCCACAACCAAAGTACGACTGGTATTTATCACCTACCACTGGACTACGTGAAGTCCCTGGTTAGTTTGACTGATTATTTTTAGTTATATGATTTTATTAATTAATAGTAAGTTGATTTTTGAGGATATGTGATTAGGATAATTACTTTTCGATGCGAGACTTTAGGAGCGACTAATGTTGTTTGGAGATAAATTTTACGATTTAACTTGGAAGACTATGTGACTAAATCCTTCAAATATTTGGGTTTCAATCTTATATTGGTTTACTTTTAAGAATTTTATGGACAAATTGTTTATCGGATGGTCCTCGTTGAACTTTGGGTTTTGTTAGACAAATTTTGGAGATTAAAAATAGATTTTCTTTTTAATGGGTTATCTTTTTCTGGATTATCTGACCTTGTACTAACCTTTTTGGTTTTGGTTTTGGTTAAAGCCTAAAGACATGGGATTTATATAGTTATCTTTTGTGGATTAGGTGATTCTATAGAAGTTGATTATAGTACTCTTAATGCGAACAAGTCTCCCTAAATACTCGTCTTTTGAAAAAATATGAGTTTGATTAAGGAATCTAGTAAAAGTTGAAAGTCAACATGATAAGTGATTGTGTTTCCTTATGAATAAATTCCTCAATAAAAAGTAACTTAAAACAAAAATGTTGTCTATTAACTTTTCCTACTGGGGAACCCAACACCGTTTAACCCATCACAAGTTTGTGATTTTAAATTGTTAACTTTCTACTAAACAAGTTTTCTATCACACTTCATCAGAACATGACCCTATGTTTTCTCCTCCATGTCCATGTTTTCATACTTGGAATCCTAGTATGGGTTAACTCGGGTGACCTTTGTACTTATCTTTCATTATTTTAAAGTGATTGTTTTACCGACTCTTCTTCCGATGTGGGACTTTCAAGGATGTTTCCAAGCGCAATTTTAAAATTGCGAGGACACAATTCCAAAAGGGGGGGAAGGATGTAACACCCCAGGTAAATAAAGAATATTACATTTCATATTTATCCATTTTTGTGAATAAAATTTTGAAATGACTTTAAAGGGGACGCTATGCTCGATGGCGTACCCAACACGCAACAACGAGTTTCTTGGAAATCTTACGTTGCACTCTAATAATAAAATAATATTATTTTAAATGCTAGTTAACATGTAGCCGTTGTATTGGCGGGAATGGATAGAAATAACTAAAATATGATTATATATGCTTTTAAATGTTTTTACTTTTATCCAATAAAAGATAAAGGCTTAAAATACGAAAAGAATTCAATTTTAGGCGTATATGCCCTAGTTTTCCCTAAAGGTTCACTTATCGCCTTTTAATGGAGAACTGTCATTAAATATAGTTTTGATCACTCTTATACATTCTTTTGGACCAAATAAAACTCTTATTAAGAATCAGGACATCAAATTTTACTTTGTGTAATTTTTTTGGTATTTTTTCGATAAAGTTCATTTTTTAATGAATAGTGTAAAATGTTGTGTTTTAATTCAAAACCTCTTTTTAATATAATTTATTTATATGATTAGATAATATTTTGAATTGGTTTTAAAGTGAAATTAGAAAATATTTTTACCATTAAATCCAATAGTGGTCATTGGAATTAATTTCACTTTGAAATCAGACTTAAACTAATGTCAATCTTTTGATACTTATTGTTTTATAAAAACACGCTATTTACTCTGACAACGGGAATTAATTATTAAATTAATTAATGTGATTAATATGTTTTGAATTTTGTAAAACGTACTTCATTTTTGAATTCGGAATATCAAATATAGCTTATGGTGAATTTTTGGGATTTTTCTGAAAAACTTCAATTTTTGATGAATAGTGAAACCACTAAGTGGTACTTATAAAAACTTATTTTTCCATTTAAATGATATTTTGCCATCTTTGTGTTTTGAATTTCAAAAATCTGACATACATGGTTGTCATTAATAAGTAAAATGTGGTTCAATGGGATAAAAATAATTTTTTGGTGAATAGTAACTTATTAAGTTTTTAATCGCGATTAGTGGTAATTAGTGTAGTTTAAGGTAAAAATAATGCTTTAATAAAATAAGATGAGCTTGACACATGTCCTACCCTCATTGGTTGTGTCATGGCCGACAAAGACAAGCCATGGGTCAACTTGGGGATCCCATGGATCCACTTTGGTTGGGAAATGACATAAATAACTTTTTATTTAATGTAAAAGTAAAAATGACACAAACATGATATGTTTCACTAAAACAATTTTTAAGTGGAGTTATACAAGTCATATTTTTTATTATAAATAGTCATTGGAAAGCTAAAAATATTTCATACATCATAGTATTTTTTTTATAATTTTTAGACATTAAATAAATTAAATTATTTATGACATAATAATGATGCAGCGATGACATCATTATTTGACGATTTAAATAAAATGGAAAGATAATGTAAAATCTATGAACTACACATGTCCAAAACTTATTGGATGGGTGGATTTCGAAGCCTTATCACCTTATCCAGGAATTATATCCATGTGGGACCTTTTGAAACCGAAACACATTTTCAAATAAAGTAATATTTCTTACTTTCCAAAAGTGCCCCTCCTCTCCTCTTATAAAAGGCCCCCACCTCTACCACCTTACACACACTCCTCAAGCCTTTGGCTCGGCCAACCACTGCCCATTTACCCTCTCCACATCCCTCTTCTCATCCTATAGGATTCCTTTTGGGCAGAATCCTTTAAAAAGAAGCCTTTAGGCTCAAATCAAAAGGAGTTACGCTTTTAAAGGTAATTCATTCTCTCATGTTCATTTGTTTTATTTTGCTTCTCCAACCCCCTAAACTATTTTTATTTACTTATTTTGTAACAACACCAGTATCTTCAATATACTAGGATGTTTTTATAAGATTTATTCGAGCTACACTCTCACACAACTACATCAAATGGTTAAAGAACATACGGTTTCCGTGGATGGTGAAATTCTGCCTCCCGAAACAATGATTGTTCAATACTCATTTAACACCATAAAAGGTGGCCATTATGATGTCACTATTTTTATATATGATATATAATATGTTTATGTTTTACTTATGCTTCTGTATTTTTCATTTTTGTCTTACCTTTATGGCTTCCATTATGGGTATACACGATATCTTCATTTAAGGAAGTGCGGACTACCGCCCCCTCAAAGTGATTTGATTCGTTAAATACCATATGTGGGACGTATAAAGGATGGAAATATGATATTATATATGATATTATACTGGAATTATAATATACCTTTATATCATTATTATTCCATTCTATAAAATATGAAATAGAAATCAAAGTAGCGTGCATGCGTACGTACGGCTTACCGTCTCCATGAACGGTGCATTTCATTTCTTACCTCTAAATGATTATGTAATGTTATAAATGCATGCATGTACTGGATATATATGACATATATGATATCTACATCATGAATACAATTCTGTATATAATAAACATTTTTCCACACGAACAACATGTAATTGTAATAAGTCCACCTTCGACTTAAGAACCAAATATCGACAAAACAATCATTATTAACTTAATGATTACATAATGTTTATGACATGGTAATAAGTGATATAAAAGGAATAATGAACTTGAAAAAGTTTCTTAAGGAAGTAGAAATTAACTCAAGTTTATTATTCAGGAGATTAAAGAACGATCGAGTCAAGTCGGACCCGAGGTAAGGGATCTTATTTCTCTCTTTCTTTTTAAGTACACTTTTTTATGTAATTCCTTTTAAGCTCATATTTCTTATGATTGGGATGTTATTTTATATTACTCCTACTGTACTTATTATGTTCATATGATGAGAGACCCTATTTCCTCTCATCAATCCATTTTGTAAGTTTTGAGTGGCGCCGTTAGGCTGCCGAATTTTCGTAAGGGATTTTTTTCATCTCACTTTTATTCCCGTGAGATTTATTCTACATTGGACAAAAATTCCATTGAGTGGTGTATTTACTGCCCATTATTCTACTCTTTGTGTAATATACTTTCGTTTATGAGTATTTACATCAATGATCTATTGTCCTTCTTTCATGGGGTGTATGTTTTGAAAGATACCCAAGTCGGTAAGGGAACCTTTCACCCTCATCTTTTTTTAAAAGACTTCCTTTGTTGGGTCTTTTAATTTACCTATTGTTATATTGGGATATGTTCTCATATATCCTTATTGATGTAAATTTTATGTCCAAGTGATGAGATACACTTTTTATCTCTCATCAACTCATTTCGATGTGATGCCGTTAGGCTGTCAAGGGAACTTTTTAACCCAATTTCGATTTCTTTGGGTTCAACATGTAGTCATTGAATATGTCATCCATTGAATATGTGTGAATGACCGATTATTGTTTTACACTTAATATCCATTTATATTGGGTGTAATTATATTTGTCACACATATTTTTGGGATATATTTGTCCTTAATTTAAGGATACCTTCTTTATAAGGTATTTCATCACATTTGACATTTCTATTGAGGGTTCATTGTTGTTATGCACCAATTCACTCTTATATGGTGTATATACTGTCCCTTGGAGTATTATATCATGAATCCATTTATTCTCATGATATTATAAAGTTCTGACTAAATGTTATTCCTCAATTATGGTATTCAAGTGTCTCTAATTTTGGTAAAACCCCTTTAACCAAAATATCGCTTTAAATGTTTTAATTATTTGTTCTTATTAATATCCATGTTTCCAAAATGGTTTTAAGGATTTATTTATATGGATATTAATGGTTAAAAATTTTATGCTTCAAGGTGGTATGGTACACTTTGATTCAAAAATCTCTTTATTAAATGTTTTAAATGGTTTTGGAAATGTTTTCTTTTTGTATGGATTCATTATTTCAAAATACTAAAATGTTATATTGTGATTGAAATGTGGAAATGTTTTGTTTCCTTTAGGCATGTTTTATGTGATACGTTTATGTTATGGTTCTTGGGCATTGTTAGGAAAACGGGTGGTTCCGTGATAAACTAAGGGCGGGTGAGCCCAATATAGCTCTCCAATGCATTGGGTAACGCGAAGGAGTGAAACGTTGAAGTTTCTCCGAAGATATTTAGGGAATATACTGTGATGGGTATTCCAAAACGTAAACAAGAGGGTTACTCCCTACGTAAGAATGTTATGAATGCCTCAAGTTACCTTTACGTCTTATTATTTCTATGATTTATTCATGGTTTGAGGAGGTATGTTAAAGTGCCTTTGTTTTATGGGTAAAGTATGATTTCATTCTTATATATATATGAACTCATGTTTTCTTTCCATATTTTTATAACCCTTACTGAGATTTTTATGCTCATCCCAAGTTTTTGAAATGTTTTTCACAGGTCAAGGGAAAGGTACATGATGTGATGATAGTGTCAAGGATGTGTCAAGAAAGAATCCATGTTTTATTTTCAATATGTTACTGTTGATGGGAAGAATGAATACTGTCTTTTATGTAACCACTTTGTTTAAGTGTGGAATGTAATGCAAGTTTCATGATCTAATTCTCTAAAACTCTAAACCTGAAAAGATCCTCAATGTGTAATCTTGTAATAACTCAATATTAAGTAAGGTTTAAGGCTGGGGCTTTATATACTGTGTCATGGATGGATGCCACTCTTTCTATCTTTTAGCATCTAGAGACACATCAGGGGGATAATAAATCATTCCACCTATATTCTATGTGATTTTTCCATGAACTTGTGGGATGAAATTACCCATTCTGGTCATCATTAGGGAATTATATGTGCTGATTTCTAGATTATCTTCTATGATCACTTAATTCCTCAAAATCTGAGGGATGACCGGACAAGAATTTTCATGCATCTTGAGAAGGGTTCTATGTCATTCATGGGTTATTCATCTTATTTAACTGAGTTTTAGCGTATTACACTGCTTCTAGCTTGTGATGTGATTTCACTTTCTAGATGCATTGAGGATGGGCTTCGGTATGCCATCCATATATAGGTTAATTTTTTATCATTCATAAATTTTCAAAGATTCTTAATCACACTCATATTGTTGAATGAAAAATGATGTAAGGTGATAGTACTAGGAATATGAGGTCAATTTCATGTTAGGATAATAGTTCATTCAATAGTGTAAAGAGTTCCATTGAGGATACTTATCAGGGTAGTAGCATCTATAGTACATGTACTAGTAGCTATCTAGTGTTTCATAATGTTGAAAGACAGCAGCTTTTGAAGACTTAGTGTGATATATTCCTTATAGATCACTGGTATTGAGGCCTTATGAGGCAGGTTTAAAGATTTAGTCAAACCTTTGCATCCAATTCTAGTGGGACAAGATCTTCACTAGCTCCATCTTCAAAGTTAGGTTCTTTTATGTTGCGCCATGTGTAGATTTGGAGAAGCTGTTGTAGTATAGGATGAGGGGGAGGTCATGGAAAAATTATCTAGAATTCATATTATCACAAGTACCAGTAGAGCTATAATGATTAGGATAGTCTAGTGATCAACCAAGGCCATCGAACATGTCAGTTTCATGCATTATTGCCGATACCTAAGGATCAGATTTCATAACCTTCTACAGTATGAGGTTCTATTATAGTATCCTCCACTATAGTATATTCCTTATTTAATACATGTTGTTTACAGTCCTTTATATATTTATCAATTGGAAAATGTCTTTGTTTATAAATTTGGTATTATTATGGTGTAATGAAATTGAATACACTTATAGAAGTATGTTTAGGGGGAATATGGAAATGTGGGGACTTTCCCATTATGGTAAGTAGTTACACTTTCTTATGGTACATCATTATTCTCATAATGGTAGGATTTGATGTTGTTATTGGTATTAATTGGTTGGTTCCGTATTATTCCTTTATTTACTACTATCATTGTAATATATCATTTACATCCCCAAAATTTATTAGTTATCTATTCGAGGGTGAGTGGGAAGTCTATGATATTATATCTATACTAGAGCATCATGAGATATATGTAGTGACATTCAAGTTTGTGTGTGTCTTTATGGTGAAGAAAGGGATGCATCATATTTATTTTACTCCTATACTTCATCATTTCAGTGACATCATTCATGATGGTTTTTCTTGTTTACCTCTTCAAATAGAGAGATAGAGTTTACAAGTGAGCTCATTCCATAATAATCTTTGCTATCTATTCCCACATATAGAATGGTTTGTACTGATCTCTAGGATCCCAAGAGATAGTTGGAGGATATAAAATATAAGGGCTTTAGTAGAAAAAGTACTTATTCATAGGGTTCACCCTCTATTTTCACCAAGGAGGCATATATTACCCCTCGTTTATCCATGGATTACTGACAGCTGGACCAACTTACATTTAATAACCAGTATCCAATGCATCAAATAGATGATCTATTGACCATTTTGGAGGTGCTAGTGTGATCTATATGATCAACATGAGATCCAAATATCATTAGGTTCGAGGAATCCCATTGGAGATAGCTCATTCATATTTCTGTAGTAGGTATGTTCTGTATGAGTATCTCATTATTCCATGTCATCTTATGAATGTGCCTCTAATTTTTAGTTATTTTATAAATACATTTTTCCAACCCTATCTGTATTATTTTTTCATGGTCCTTTCTGTTGTTATCTTATTGTATTCTCACACTCATAGTAATAATAATAATAATCTTAAAATCATTGTGAGTACACTGAGAGAACATTATATTTATTCCAAGATTTATATGATCCATTTATTTATAAAAAAATCACTTCAGGGGTAATATAATCTTAGAATCAAAACTATTTACTATCCTAGAGTAGGTGAGTTTAGTGGTTCTCGGGGAGTATCTCAAGAACATTTTTGATATATATAGATTCATAGGGATGGATGGAAATTATGGGAATTTCATAAAAGACTTATCATACCTTTCTTCACATCTTATTGGTCTTAGAAAGATGGGTATTATGTTACTACTGTCAGAAGAGTGTGATAAATCTTTTCTGGAGATGAATGGTATGCTTCTCTCAGAACCTATCCAGATTATTCCAGATCCTAGTAGAGGATATAAAGTGTTTTGTGATGCTTCTTCAATCGACCTAGGAGTAGTAATAATGAATGAAAAATTATTCACTTCATATGGATCTTGGGTTTTGATGCCTTATATAGGAAACTACATGACACATGACCTCAAGATCATGACAGTTGTCCCTGTCCTATACTACTGGAGACACTATCTGATGGGTGAGGGAACTATTGTGTATAAAAAGAACCTATGCCTCAAAATATATTTTCAATATTTTTCATGAATATCATATATTGAATATGGGTTTAATATCTTACGTCTTTTTATTTTGAGTGTGCCTTTATGCCTGGAAATGGAAATGTAGTTGCTAATGTGCTGAGCTAAAAAACTCAGGTGCATGACATACGGGAAGGTAGTGATGAATGGAAATTGATGACCCTTTTATCTGAGATTCATTTGGAGTTTCGTGATAGTCATGACCTGACTTATCTCTCCGTCAATATATTAACCTCTTCCCACATTGAAAAGGTTAAGTGGATTTATTTTTCAGATCTGGAGGATTCAGTTATCTATGAGAGTTTTTTTGGAGAGGACCGACCATCGAATTAGTATCTAGATTGATAAAACATGCTTCATATACATGGAAATTTATGGGTTCATTTATATATGAGAGAGGTATAGATGTGAGAGTCTCATGCTTCTTTCTGGACAACTCATCTAGGAATATCCAAGATGTATCGAGATATGTGATGCCCATATTTTTTTCTAGGTGAATTATCAAGTAGCATGCTTTATCAGTAGGTGTTCCACCTATCTGTAAGTGAGATCAAATTATAAGTGACCATATGGATGGTTTTAGAAACTTATATTCATATAATGGAAATGCAAATATGTTTTAGTATAATTTTTATTCATATTACCAAGGTCAACATGAAGTAGAGACATAGTTTGTGTGGTCATTGAAATACTAACAAATGTATCCCACTTCTATCCCATCCGAGAGAGATTCTCAATTGATTAGTTGAGAAGAATATATGTCCATGAGATTATATATATACAATGGGTCACTCATACTATCAATTTAGAAATATATGATTATTTCAAATCGAGATTATTCTAGGGGTTGCAGAAAACTATGGTTAGGCATGTGCTTCTAAGAACAACATTTAACACTTAGACCAATGTCTTCTCAGAATGGAATATTCATGAATTAGAGGAAATTCTCCAAGAATGTTTCATTGAATTTTACTGATCATGGTAGATTCATATCCCTCTCATCAATTTATCCTATAATAATAGCTCTCAGATGGAAATTCACCCCTATACTAGTTCGTGGTAGGTGAGAAAATGCTACTAGGTTCTAATTTCTTTCAAGAGACTTCGGAGTCGGTGCATATGACCAAGATTCATATTTATACATATCATTCTATAGTAAAATCTTATTAATATCCACATTGATGACCAGTAGGGTTCTAGGAGGGGGGTTTTGTTTTCATTCGGGTATTGCGTAGGCTTGGGAATAGACTTATACAGAGGAAAGGGAAGTTATTCCCACATTATGTATGTCAATTTGAGATCTTCAAGAGAGAAATGATGGTATCCCATCAGTTGTTACTACCACATAGGTACCATGTCATGAATGATGTCTTCCACTCATCATAGAATCACTGATATCATGTGGACCGATCTCATACAATTGATCCAAATAAGGTTGAGTTATATATTGATGCATCATTTTAGGAGATTCATATACACATCATTTAGTATAGGATGAAGTCCCTAGGAGGATGTAATGTCCCTTTATTATGGATGCTATGGTAGCATGACCATGTATATGATGTGACTTGGGAGTTGGAGTCTAACATTATTACCTAGTGGTAAGAGTTTTTTTTCATATGGTGTGTCTCCGCCCTTGGAAGGTAAACCCAAGGAGGAGTTCCTTTTAGGGGGGAAGACTGTAAGAACTCATGTTTATCTCAAGAATGGATCCTTTTAATTTTGGTCTAATTTTTTTATTGACTTAATCAAGATTACCTTTGAGTTTATAAAGGTTTTTTGGGTGTTTGGGTCATGATCAAAGCTCGTAAATCCAGTCGATGGAGACAAACACTAGGACACATAGTTAGTCGAAACCATGAGACCAGCCCACACATTCTCTCATTACTATGTAGGGAGATACATAAGATAATCTAGGGTACATATGTTTCCCTAAAAATTTTCTAGGATCCACATTCCCATTTTAAATGTCTGATGTTTTTAGTTGAGGTGATTTACATGGTTGGCACATGGTTTCCATAAACATGCATCCTAACTGTATAGTTACCCTTCGTAACCTATAATCCACACATAGTTAGTGCACTGTTTGGACAACAGTGTGCCCAAACACTCTGTCTCATTTTTTATGTGAAATTGTGAAAATTACCTTAATGAAATTTTTAACTCACCCATATTCTACCTTGGCTCATTCAAGTAGAGAGGAATCTCCCTCACCTCCCTTTTTAATCTCCTAAACCCACTTGCATACTTATCAATCATTTCTATAATACAAAGTTTTATTTGATCCTCTCTTTTTTCATGTTGGATGATTTTCATTCATAATTATTCATTTTCTTGAAAAAACTATTTACATATAGGGTCTTATTCCCTATTTTTAGGGTATTAATACATTATTCAGATTATTATGATCCAGATCAAACTAAATGAAGATACTAGACAAGGAGAGCGACACGAGATTAAGGTAGGTGGTCTATGACTCATCCCTCAGGTCACACTATTTTATAAATATTTATTATTATACACACTTTGATTTCATCAATAATTTCATATTTAATTCATATTCATTTCATATAGTTATTATAATAATATTATAAGACCCTTTAAATATATTTTTTCTATTGATGGAAGTGATGACCTCAACGTCGACCACCCCAAGTAGGGTGTTTCCATACATATGCCTTTAGTGGGTGGTTTTGTTCATTTATTCCATCATTCAGTTTTGTAATGGATAAAACCTATTAATGGTAAGACTTAATTAATAAAATGAATTATTAATTATATTGAGAATGATAGTGTCACTAAACCCTACTAAGGTAAGTGTTTCAATATAATTAATTGATCTTAAAAATGAATGGAATGTATACTATGTATTTTACATGGCCTAAATGATTGTATTTAAATGGATTGGTTTTACATTTGTTGCACACCATTACATTATTAAGGAAGGTAGAATAGTGACAGTAATTAATTTATGAAGGTGATGATAATGGGAATTATCCCACATTGGAAACCAGGCCTTAATAGTTTGCATTAGAATAGATCTTGGTAGCAGATGACCGAGCTGGAGCTCCGGATTCTTGTATTGTTTTTTGATTCTTTTTTATTCTTTTTTATATCATGTATTGTCTAATGAATTTTATCCATGTTTTCTATTTTTATAGAGACCTTAAATTAATCATCATAATTTTTATGCAATTTAGTTTCAAACTTTTGATAATTATTATTAGCAGCTTCTATTATTTTTTATTTATATCTTCTTCCACTATGTTAGGAAACCGGTCTAGTGTTATATTATTTACTTCTTCTATTATATTTATTTCTGATATTATTCCTCTATTAACAAATTATAATATTTATTCCCTATTCTAAACTCTGGTAATGAGTGCATAGTCTAATCATGGACACACCCTAATCCCACGATGCTAGATGGTAGCTTCTGGATTTCTGGGAGATGTGCTCAAATCCATATGGCCAATCAGTCTCGGGGAAACTTTGAGTAGAACTTAGGTTCGGGATGTAATTTATTTTTTTTCAAAAATATAAAAACATATTATCCCTTGATTAATTTTTTATTATATGAATATATTATTTAAAACCATAGTATTATTAAATTTTTTATAAAAAAATGGGTTCTTACATATAATATATATTTTGATTTTAATGTTAATGTTTTCATATATAGAAATTTAATTTTATTTAATTTAAGATAATCTTAGGTTTATCACACCAATATTTGGTAACAGGGGATATCTTATATTTGTAGTAAAACATTAATACTTATAAAAAAATTAGTCACCAAGGTAAAACCCAAAAGTATAATATTTAGAAATAAATTTGTAATAAATTAAATAACTATTTAAAAGTTGTGTTAAAATTAATGGTTAATTTTAAATTGACCAAAACCCATACCCACTGAAATATGGTCCACTTTTGGATCCATTGACTCTTGAAGAGTGTCATGTTATTACATAGATATATTTGGTATTTAAAAAATCTCATTTTTACTCCACTTATTAAAGGGGATTTTGACCACCCCTTATAGACAAATATATGTTTTTTTATTATTTTAAATCTAATAATTTACCTCACTTTTATGTATCTTAACCAAAAAAATTCTACAGATCTCTATAAGATTTTCTATGCCATTCATTTCCACAAAGACATTCAATGAGAAAGTTAAGCCTCTCAGTTGAAGTAATTCTTACTCCTTACCATTTTCATAATGATCTTACTCTACCCTAACAAAACGATATTTATATATATATATGAATTATAAAATTGGTACTTTTAATAAGAATAATATTGTTATACTAATGGAATATCTATTTCGTACAGCTTTACAATACCCATCAATAAATGAGGATGTCATAATGTGTTGTGTGGGAAACCACCGCCCGGAATGGAAAAAAATTTATTTTCATAATATTTTTACATAAAATATTAATAGTGTTTTGATGAAGAAATAAATTATTTTAATCATGAATGAAATTATCAATTGAAATTTTTTTCTCTCTCAAAACCACTCATATTCAATGAAAATTAATGTGTCATCCATCTATGTGTGAATTACCACCTCCACAAAATGAAAACTTTTGTCATACCATTACCATAAAAAATTATGGTTTTAAAATTTTATTTTATTTTTGAAATTGATAATTATAAAAATATGAATATTTTATAAATATTTTTTTAATTCTATATGAATATTAATAATAAATAGTTATATTACATTTAACCACATTAAATGAATATATCAAAGAGCCTCTATTAATTTTATCCATTCTTAGAATACTATATAATATTATATATTTTTTGATTATATAATAAATAAGAAAATAAAAAAAAGATTATGATTTTTTAAAAATTATTTTAAAACCCTTTTTACCATATCCAATATACAAATGATGTTTCAGAAAAATTGACCTAACGACCTCATGTAACATACATGTGGAAAATTATATATTAAATTAATAACATATGAAAATATTTTGAAAGTAAAATATGAGATATTGATGTATTAATATCTCAATGAGTGTTTTAAGAAATTTAATTTCATTATTCCAGTAGTTAGGAACATGAGTAGAACATATTAAACCAAAGGAAAGGGTCTTTTCTCTCATGTTTTTCCAATGAGATATGATTCATATTAACTGCTACTTCTTTTGATGTATGTATTGTTCATGGTTATATTTTTTATAGAATTTATGAAATAAAAATTATTTAATATTCAAATTATTTCCTTCCTTAAGTGGTTATTCAATTTGAATGATTATGATGTTGTAAGGAATTATTTCTTCTCAAAATGCTTTCCTTAAGTTATCATTTTTCATTTTAATATTCTTAATTTAAAGTTCGGTTTCCTCCAACCTATGAATTAATATTTAATTTTTTTTATATGTGTAAAAATAAAATTTTTATTCATAAATTCCACCATGATGAATTTCTTCTGGATAAATGCATGAAATTGTTAAGATTTATTCCCATTCTCTTGAACGATGATTTTTTGTCTTTGTCCATATTTTGACTTCCCACAAATGATCTAATTTATATTTGGAATCCTATTTATGTTTTATATCATGAGACCTTCATATTTACCATCTACTATATTGGAATGTATTTTTTATTATTTCTTTTATAATGTATTATTTTATCAATGGTGTTTTAAAAGATAAAAATAATCTTCTGACCCGTCGTCATTACGTTTGAGTTAAATATTCTATTTACATTTCTCTCAATTCATCACTCTTCATTCCATTTATTTAATCCACATTATATATATATATAACTTAAATATATACCTAGTTTAATTTATATCACTTTTCATAATAATACTCATTTTATGTTCCCTTTGTAATTCCTTCATTTATTCATACCCAAATTAAAGGAACATTGTGATGTCATATTCCTTGTCATGTACCTCCACCATAAAAATATTTCAACAATGAAAACTTTTTAAAATACATAAATATTTTAAGGATAAGACTAATTTTTTAATTTTTTCTTAAAGGAAAATACTTGTAAGAACCCGGATCTTCTTTTCATGTGTGTTTTTTCTTTTCTGGTCGTTTTTGAGAAAAAGGGAATTTCGGGAAATTTTCTAAGTACATGTCATGTACTTTATGAGTGCATGTCGTATACTTCTTTGCCGTAGGAGGCCATGTATTGGCCTTGTAATGGGCACGCACACGACCATGTGGGGGTAACCTGGAGGCCACCTAAAGAGAAGTACCGAAACAGCGAGTACATGTCGTGTACTTAAAAAGTACAGACCGTGTAATTTATTTTTTTTATTAAACATGTCGGGGTTGCATCTAATCGTTAGAACACTCTTCTTTTAGGGCTCGTTCGACTGAGAGCTCCGTACGGCCGTGGATCTTCGACAAACCCTCGAGCGTGCATTCGTCCTCCAAATCAAACACCATCAGTTACGTTGGGGTTGCATCGGTGAGTTATCTCTTCTCCTAGAGCACCATCTTCTGATTTCTCCATTTTCATGAGATATCATGGGTTGGACATTTTAGAAATTTTTGTATATCTCCTTTGTTCTAAGGAAATTCAAGGATCGAGGTTCACATATAGTGTTCTCCTAACAATAAGGTAGGTTTTTTGTTCCTTTTTATTGAATGTCTTTGAGTATTATGTGAAATTTTGACCAATACCTTTGAACAGGGTATTGCGTGTTTACCATTTTACCCCTATTGTTGCCTGCCATGCTTGTATGCTTATGTAGAGGATAATTGTACATGAATAGGGTTGTTTTTTTATACCTTGGATGTTTTTCCCATGCATGTTCAGTTACAACCGTTGGGTCTTGTTTAGCCTGTTTGGTCGCTTTTCCTGTTTTCCATGCCTAGTGTTGTAGGGTAGAATATTTGTATTCTTAAATGATTGATATGTTGTAGACTGGTTAGTCGAGTAGTTCTATAGGTTTATATTGGCCATATTTCTTTTCTATACTCGTTGACCTACAGAGGTCTGTGAGAACCTGGTATGGTGGACTATAAGGGTAATTGACCCTGAGAGCTTCCTCAGAGAGTACTTGGCTACTTTAGACTATAAGGGTAATTGACCGTGTGAGTTTCCCCAGAGAGTCTCTATTTTACTTTAAATTACCTTGAATTACTCTATACTATAAGGGAAATTAACCAAGTGAGCTTCCTCAAAGAGTCTTTGAACGACCTGGGCTATAAGGGGAATTGACCGTGTGAGCTTCCTTAGAGAGTCCTTAACCTTGGGGCTATAAAGGGAATTGACTGTGAGAGCTTCTTTAGAGAGTCCTTAACTACCTTAGACTATAAGGTGAATTGACTGTGAGTGCTTCCTCAGAGAGTCTTTATGAGTTCTTATGACTGAACCAGAGGGGTTAGGCTGAGTGTACTACCCAGAGGGTTGCATGTACTTGTTAGGTAGGACCAGAGGGGATGTTTGTGAGTACTTCCTAGAGGGTTACCTATTTGTTTTTGGTTGTTGCTTGATATTGTAATTGTAGATTGTTTACTACTGAGTACCTTCTTATTTAATTCTTTTTTTACTTTTACCTGCCCTATATTCACTGACTGTTAGGCACAGATATTCAGGTGGTTGCCTACTGGGATTTAGTCTCACACCTTATTTGGGTCATGCTTTTGGGCCCAAATAGATTATATTTCTGTAGGTATAGATAAGGTAAAGCGCTCTTCTACTTCAGGCACTTGACTTGCTAGGGAGCAGGAGAGCATGGGACCAAGCTTACGCTTGCGATGCTGAGGAGTTTTTATTTGTTTCTTTCATACCTTAGTTCAGTACTGTTGTATTCAGCATTGTGACTTGTTTGGATGTTTTCCTAGACATATGTATCATGCATAATTTTATATATGTGTGTGTTCTTTAGTTGTTTATTATTCAGTCTTCCACTGTTTACTATTGTTGGATATTTACCGCTTCCACTATTGTATGATTGTTTCTCTTCTGTTGTGTTACTCTGCCAATAAGGGCATAGTTTCCCCACTATCAAACCCATGGCCCTCACTGCTAGTCGGAAGGCTTTGGCATTTGGAGAAGTGCGCTTGAGGCCATGTGACCAACCGGGTACAGGGTGCCTCTGGGTGTCTTCCAGAACCGTGACGTTACAATACTATTCCATTTCTATAAATGATCCATTTATTATTTTGAAAATCATCACCTATATAGGATTTTTTATTATTTCTTCTTGATCCTTATCCTGAAATTTTCTAAATTGAAACTCGATGTTCATGACCAATGATTATTTATTAAAATATGAACATCTAATATGATTTAATTCCTTAATATCATATGAATCATTATGATATAGCCTTTGGTGACTCATTGATAAAGGATTATGAAACCCAATTATTTCTTAATGGTTTTATGTATCCTATGTTATATGTGTGGTTTATTATCCTCTTATGTCACATATATACATGAACATGTTATTAATATAAAGGGTGTCCCATGATAGAACTCTAATGCATTGTTAAATGTTTTCATCTCATGAGATACCATGTATGATTCATAACTATTTAGTGTATATACACTATGTTTTTTTATTGGTTGTATTCCTTCGGTATGGTACATAGTTGGTTTTCATATTCTGAATATTTTTATTGTATGGGTGTTGATCCTGATTTTTTCTTATGATGTCATGGATTATTATCATGACATATTTTGATGATTCCATGAACCTATGATATCAATTACTTGTTACATGTTTTAATGTTAATCTCACACTCTTATGTCATGGTAAAAGTTTGTTATTTTGTTATTAGATGTCCGTCAATTGTGATTTATAGACATCTATTATAATTCCATGTTCATTTTAATGATAAATTTTTACCTATTTAGATTTTCAAATATATTTATTATATAACTACTGAAGAAATTTTAATATGTTTTCACTTAATATGGATTTGGGATCATCCATTTATCATATTTCACATCCCCATATTCTAAAGATAATTATAAATTATAAAAATTTTGTATGTGGATTTAGAAGAGTGTACTTATGGAGAAAATTTAAAATGTTTTATAAAATAATTTTCATATGAAACTGGTCCTCAATGATACCAAACCAAAAGTTTCTCCATCTCATGTGAGGCTATTTTTAGATGTAAGGTGTAAAATTTAGTAATGATTTAAAATAATTATTTGTCTATTTTTTGTTGTTATAATTAGACCCCTTCATAGTTGTTACTCCCCATATTATGTCATCATGATTGTGTGTTCAATTAGAACTTGACTCAGAGTCCTAATAAAATATATAGATATCCCTATATTTCTTTGGGATTCACTTCCATGAGTTTCAAATACAAGGGAGGGACATAACAAGGCTTCAGTGGGATGATTGTTATATTGGAGAGAACATAATTCTTTATAAATAGTAACACATAATGTTTATGTGATCAGTTTTAATGTGGAATAATAGAATAGTATGGGAATCCTAAGGATCATTGGTGAGTGATTTAACTTATTTTTATGTTACTAATTACTCTCTCATGGTGTAAGAAAGGGTGATCTGTAGTTGAATCTTGACTTTTAAATTATATAACATTTTCTTGAGTGTATTTGAAAAAGCTTTTGTGTTTGTGTGTAAGTTTTTTACATCACTATATCCTCACTCGTTGATCTATTATCTATCTTATTAAAGTATGTATATGAATTCTCAACCTACAGATTGAGGTGTGTCACACTTTCCAAAAGGGAAACATGATTTCTATCATACTGGTGTCCATGTGTATCGAAGTCGGTCCTCTTAATATTTACACCCCTACTAGATACATCCCCTTATATTTTAATAATATTATTAGAGATGATACTATGGGGATATTCTATTTCAAAATTCCTTAATATTTTATTATATGTTTTAACCCATTATGAAAATATTTAATTTTGAGTATTTTAATAAAAACAACAACAACAATAATATTTATAATTATTATTATATTATTATAGTCATTATAACATTGTTAAATACAATTTTATATATTTGGGACATTAATTTAAACATTATTATCCAAATATTTCCCGTATATAATTTTATTGTTTTAGTATATTATTTTTTTTAATTGTGGCATATCACATGTATATTAATCTTTTTTGGTGGATACGTGAAGTTGGTATTTCCTCCCCACACACCAAATTTAGCTAATTAGTGGCAAGATTCTTATAATGCAATGTGGAAATACTATACCAAAAAATATTATAATATGAAATAATAAATAAATAATTGATACATCCATAAACAAGTACAAATCAATGAAAACATAATGATTAACAAAATTTTCCATAGCATGACAAATAATAATCAACATGATATGAGAAAATACACCTCAATCTGGTTATGTAGTAATACTACATGAAAGATCACCCAACTAGAAAATAATATAAAAAATATGAAAATAAAATAATATTAAATGAAAATATAACCCTACATCAGTTATAAATATTATCTTGGAAAAATCATCATATACCTATCAAGATCATCTATTATCCTCACCAATTCTAGGGAATATAACCTAGAAAATATTCCAACAATATGGTCCGTACATCCTCTATAGATTATGTGTTGAGAGTGATAATCAAACTTAATTGGACACCAACTATGGATTCCTTAACAAAAACTACAATTTTGTTTATAATTTATAAAATACAACAAAATACACTACCATTTCATAAAAAATCCCTCCTTATTGTAGGGTTTCAAAAAGAAACCTTAGAATTTGAATCATAATATCTCTAACCAATGGGGGAATGGGGTGATTATGTTGTATTTTTATCACAATATTATGGTGGGAATGTTATCACCAACATGATAACTGGGTGAATAATGCATCACTAATAGTAAATATATCAATGCATAGATGATCCCCTCTAAATATAAGTCTTATAATATTAAGCATATGGTCCCCTAAAAATATCATTCTTATTGAAGTATTTAAAATATATCTTTTATGATTTGAATGTTTTCTTATAATAGTATTATCATAACTGTAAATGCACCACCAATAAGATATCGTTCTAATAGAAGGCTCCAAATAGTATCACCAATAGCCCTTGAAGACTCCATAATTATAAAAGACCCAAAATAATAATCAAATATTTCTAGGAGATTCCATAATGGAAAATAAGATTTAAATATTTTAATATTTATCCTAAAAAGATCACCTTTTAATAGCTGACATAGAAAACTATCTTATTTAGCCACATAAGATACCCTCTTTATTTCAGACTCATGATTACAATAAAAAATAGTCAATGGGGATCGCCACTGGATATAAGGTTCAATACTAATTATGTATATCCCTATAAGAAAACAACCTTATAGTTTATAATACTTGATTTATATAGATCTAGAAGATACTCTATTTATAAGTGTCACAAACAGATCCATGTTGGGGCTCGTACTACAACTACCCCATGCCCTACTCCATTGGGCATAGATAGTAACAAGTATCAAAGGCATAACTAACTCAGATAGGGTATTGTGTAATAACCTATACGTACACACATTTCCAAGTCAATGAAAATGTGAAAAAGGATAGACTAAAATATGAAGCACCACTACAAAGTAACCCAAGCATAGATTAACCTCCAGATAGTAAAAAAGTATAGTATTGTAAACTAAAAGTAAAGGGGAAAATACACACCCAACCCTAAATATGTCTCCACATGATAAAAACAGAGAAGAAAATAGTTAGAGCCTAACTCCAGAATCCCATTATACAACCATAGTATGTTATCCAACCAACAAGTTGTCCCTAAGTACCTTTTTTTGTCACAATCATCCTATATATCGTCTGCATAAGACATAACACATCTGGGAAAAGCCCATGTATGGGGGATTATATACATACACAGTAGGAATACCTGAATTCTAAATGGGTATAAGTGAGAGATACAAATGTGATAGAATGATATTAGATGAAATATATAGTCAAAGAAACATATCAACAGAAAAAAGAGTGAATGTAATCTCTTCCAAACACAAGGGCCTAAAATTGTGAGTAGATTAACTAACCATCGAGTCTTCTCCACCTATTGTAGGAGTGTAGACTCACCCAACCCTGAGAAGTTAAACATGGAAAGAATATGACATTTCTTGTGCATATTTGTCTCTCCTAGGAGGACAGTAACTGGTTCCAAGGTGTAGATATATGAAAACAATATAAATATCTATGCTTAGTCAAAGAATCCCAAACGAGAGAGTAAGGGTATATCCATATCATATATCAGTCCTAGATGATGAGTATCCAATAGTTCCAAAAATCCATAAATAATTTCCAGCATCTCACAATTCTTCCCATAAGTAATCGTCAAAGTATCAAAATTCCTTATCACTATTATTCATATTAGAGGGAAGAAAATTCGTATTAGAGGACATGTTCCCTAGTACATAAAGAAAATTTCTATCTTTACTCATTGAGGACTCCATTACCCATCTATAATGGAGTGGCATCTACGTATCCATTGACGATGTCACTACCAATACATACTAGAGGGTAAAATCAGTATTCGTAAAGGAAAAAACTACAAAACAATGATGGAGGTTCAACCCAATATCCTTCAGGGATTCAATTTCCTAGCTATTCTGGAGGTTCATCTCAGATCTTTCAAGGGCACCACTTCCCATCAATGCTGGAGTGTCAATGCAGTATCTATCAAGGATACCACTGCCCATCTATTCTAGTGGGAAAACTACATATCTGTTGAGGACTCCACTACCATGGTATGGTAGAGGGTCAAATCGGTATCTGTCAAGGATTCAAGTTCCTGGATATACATTAAAGTAAACTCAACAAGATCATCAAGGAACTCCCCTACATAGACATGCTAGAGGGTACTGCTCTGAATGGTCCCTGTGATACTGCATGATCACTTCTATAATAGGGAATTTCCTTACCATTCGCCACAAAATTAACATTTCACATCATAACTCTGAAGCCAAAAATGAGAGAAGAATTGTGGTCCATGTGAAAAAACACTCACTATTAGATACTCATGGGCCAAAATTCACGTTCAAATGATGGAGATATAGTCATTAAAGTTTACTAGAAAAGGAACTATGGGTACACGATGTGTGAGGGGACCCACATGTCATGCGTCCCACTCCACTTCCTAGAAGTGTCCCTAAAAAGTACAAAACTCTCATCACATGTAGTATTACTCATCGTTTAGGTAGAATACGTGATGATTCTAGGCTAAGTAGGACTGAGGTTATGTCCCGATGGTCATGTCCTCATACCAGACCCCATTTCCATGTACTCAAATAAATTATTGTGTACATTGACATGTATTTTAACATAGTTTCCCATATGTGTGATCTTTCACATGAGTTCCCATAATGGGAAGGGGTACAAAATTTGTAGGAGGAATACACATCATGTCATCCTTAACATTTACGAAACCCTAGATAATGTAGCTAATGGTTCTGCACCCCTTTAGTTAAACCTTGAACACTACATGTAGTCGGGGTTTGTACAGACTATCTATATCCACTAATGGTTCTTGAATATGGTCATTAGACCATCTATTTTAGCCAACTTGAATATGATAATAGAGGATCTAGTTTTGGTTAATGGATCTCAGTTAGCGGTCAATGGAAAACAACATCCATTCATCGTCTGGGGTTCTTCACACATTCAACAAGAAACTAATAATTCCTCCATTTATTTATTATTCCCAAAAAACATTACAATCTTCATCACCTTGAAAAAATCATAGATCTATTCTTAGTACCACCTTACTAGGTCGAACTAGGACTACAAGGTCCTACCGGTGAAAAAAGAAAAGAGAAAAGTGTGGAAAACACAATATCAATGGTTTAAGCATCATTTTACAATATTTCTTATCCAATGATCAAGAACAAGCATCCATGGATAGAAAATAGATGAAATTAAATTACTATCTATACCCAGGTGAATGAAATTTTCCAATAATTTTTGCAGATCTAAGAACAAGGATGGATCTACACAGGAATTTAATCAAAGGGTGTGGAACCACCATGTTACCAGTCCTACCATGAACATAGGTCATTATTTGACAAAACATTATTCTTCAAAATGATCGAGATATTTCACTATGTTTTCTACATCCTGATCTGATCCAATCCTTATTTTCATCATCGTTTAATGAGGTCCAATAGTAGTAGGTGGAAGAGAGATCCTTGGAAGTATAATAGGGTTTATGTTGCATACCCTATAGAATTAAGCATGGAGATATTCATATATAATTATCCATTTCGTTTAATTGAAATTACTAAATAATAATTTATTTATTGATTTCACAAAATGTAAATACAATAAGAGAGGAGTCCAAATACCACGCATTGATTCATTTTTTGTCACATAAATGGTAAACACTTAATTCAAGACTCAACCATGGTATTAGATTTCCGATCAGGTCTTTCATTAATGAGTTATCCTATTTTATTTAATAACATACATGCAAGAAATATAAGATATATTTTATATTTTTATAAAATTATTTTTGGTCACACCAAGCCTCGGAATCGCACTTCATCTTATCAACTAGCTAGGGAAATATATATAGTGATATTTCAATGTCTTATAAGGAAAAAACTGGGTCTCTAAATCATTACCACCCTCAAGATATTAATCCTTAAAAGGGAAATATTAGGCAAACAACTTGGGATATTGAGACTGTACTTGGATCTCCTGCTCTGATGAACTATCATCCACATTCCCATACTACCACGACACATAGACCAAAGGGATGGTCCATCCAATAAGATTCATCTTTGATCGATCCTCGATCGCCACCCAGTGCTCTGCAATGGTGGATCCATCCTTGATATATAGATTTCTCTAGTAGATTATGTGCATGTGGTCATGCTAGTATAGCCTCAGCTATGATATTAGGATGATGTCATGCACCATATCTAGTTGTGGGGGTATAAAGAGGCGGTAGAAAAACACACTATCCCTCTTCACAATCTCAAATGGCCTTGTGAACATTGGGGATAACATTCCTCCTCATCCAATTATCTACATTCCATATCATGGGGATACTATTAGGAAGGCATGGTCTCCTTACTCAAACTCCAAGGTCCTACAACAGTAATATATAAGATTTTTGTCTCCTCTGGGCCATCCACATCCTCTCATGGATGACTGGGACTTTCTCTATTGTCCCCTGCACAATCTCTAGACCCAAAATAAATGGCTTTCCAATCTCGTTCCAGCATAAGGTTAACCATTAGGGTCACCCATACATGGCCTCAAAAGGATCCTTGTTGATGTTATAGTGGTAGGTATTTTTATATGAAAACTATACCAAGGGAAGGTGATCCCCTTATCCATGTCCAATGACTAAAACACAAGCCCTCAAAATATCCTATAGAACTTTCATAGTGTTCTAAATTTTCCCATTGGTCTTAGGGTGGAAGGATATACACATCCTCATGTTCATCCCAGATACCTCTTATATGCCTCTCCAAACTAATGGTGTAAACTATGTATCATGATCAGATCAATATTCCAGATCACCACATGAAAGAGAATAATATACCATATGTATAACTTCCTCTAAATCTCCATCAAACTCTACTTTCTAATAGCAATGAAGTGTTTCAACATCATGAGTCAGTAAACTATATCCCAAATGGTGTCATGGATCATTGTTGTGAATATAATACATGTGACAACTTCCAAGGTTATACTGCATAATCACCACTCCAAGATCACTAGTGGATACAAAAAACTTACCAAAAATTGTTGTTTAGACTTCACCTTTGGATAGGTGAGTCACCAATAAAAAACTCTACAATTAATCATATCTTTTCAAACCACCAAAACTACCACTAAACGTCTCAATACATCTTCCCCACACCGGGATGTAAATATTGGGTAGTGGTGCAGAACTCCCACATCACCTCCTTCAACTACGTGACTGGAACCACTTTTCACTAATTTAATAAGATGATATGATTTGAATCTTTATAATATCTATATGGTGAATTTCATATGGATATATTATAATGTAAGTCCTCATAGTAAATTTATCCCAGTTGGGACTCTCTCTCGCACTCTATAAGTGATGGATTCAGTACCATGGACTGTAAAAATGTTGTACCCTCCTACTCCACAAGGGTCACCTGAATGGATTCCAACTACTTTGAGGCCTCCTACGCTAAGAAAACCTAGAAATTCAAGCTAAGGGAATCTTATACAATATTTAACTTCCTTATAGTATATACTATCTCTATTTAATACTCTTATAATGACTCTATCCAGCTTCCCTTTCTTAGGTTCAAGAATCTTGGTGTGAAAACATACCTAAGACTCTGGTGGTTTGAGTAAACCAAAAATCTCTCACCCAAAAGGATGTTCCTCCACATAAATAGAGATAAGACTACCACTACCATATCTAGGTCATGAGTTGTGTATTTATTCTCATCGGGTCTCAACTTCCTCAACCTGTATGCGATAACGCCCTATCGCTACATCAACATGCAGCCTAGCCCCACCCCTAAGGTACCACAATACACTATGAACTCCATGCCTTCCTTTGGTATTCTCAGCACTGGATCAGACATTATCTTTAACTTGAACTCCTCAAACAACCTGTAGAACTGATCATAATATGAAAACAGCTTCCCTTTTCACAATAGTTAAGTCAAAGGGACTATAATTATAGGAAAGTATGCCATAAACTACATGTATTACCCCATAAAGACAATAAATCTGTACACCTTTGAAATTTTATTGGGTTGCTCCCAAGAAGTAATAATTCCAATCATTGTAGGATCCACGGCTAAACCATGCTCAAAAATGACATGACTCAGTTAGTGAACCTTGGGAATCCGGAACTGGAACTTCAAGATCTTTCTATAAAGTTGGTGCTATAGAAGTAACTATAAGACCATTCTCAAGTGCTAATTATGATCCTCTTCTAATGTAGATTCGATGAGTATTTCATCTATTAAGACAACAACAAAATGTTCCAAGTATAGATAAAATATATAGTTCATCAAATATATAAACATGGGAGTGGAATTAATCAAACCAATGGGAATTAATAAGAACTCTAAGTGTCCATAGTGACACAAGAATGCTAATATTTAAATATCAACCTTGGGAACCATCAACTTGTGATAGAAGGACAATAGGTAGATCTTCAAGAACCATCTCGTGGATTATAACTGAACAAAGAGATCTTAAATTCACATCAAGGGGTACCTGTTCTATATCAAGGCCTAGTTTAGGTGATTATAGTCCATGAAAATCCACTAGTGCCCATCACCCATTTTCACAAAAAACACTTAAGCTACCTAGGTAGACATAATGGGTCTAATGAAACGCTTCTCTCAATGGTCATCCAACTACAACCACATCACCCAATGATTTTTAGGGTCCATCCAATATTCAAAATAAGATATAAGGGTAGTAATGGGATGCAAGTAAAATAAAAACTCCATATCTCACCTCAAATATGGTCCTATAACATCCTTGAGAAATAAATACATATAATTCTCTACAACTGAAGAAACCCAAATTCCTGAATAGCCTTCAGTACCATGGGATATACTATCCAACTGATGGGTGTTTATTTTTATCCTTATACTCCAATACTCCCTTTCCCATACATTATATCTCTCTTACAAAATAGGGGAATCTTTTCTCATTATCACATAGGCATCTAACATGTCTACGGTGATAGATAATCAGGGCTCATAGAATGGAAAGCCTATCCATTACAAAGATGATGTCATAGGGTTCCATTGTGGTGACCAAAAAGTCCCAAATAAATCTATCTCTACTATTTTATAGCTCAAACTGCCATCAGATGAATGATATAGAAGAAGAGTTCCCTATAAGAACATAGATATGATGTTATTGGGATAAAACCTCAATTGAGAGCGCTATATCTAATTCCAGGAGTATAGAGATAATGGAATGACTAGACTATATGTCTAAAAATACTGAAAAAAATGTATAAAACACATTTATTATACCTATAATAATCTCATGAATTGTAGGATCATAGACATCCAAAGCCTGTAGCTATCCACGGCCACAACAGTCAGTTCCTTGAACCTGAAGTGGGTCACCTGGTTGTGGTGGTGGTGGTGGTGGTGGTAGGATCTCATAATGTTTTCCAGAACCCATATATCCTTCTAGTATTCTACCCACTCTACCTCTATAGGAAAACCTTGTTGTCACTTGGGAGATTCTTGATCATAGTGTTGCCTCTACCATAGTGGTCCATCTTCTATCTGCATGTGTTGGTCACCACATCTGGTTGGGTTGTCTAGAACCGTGTGACCTTTCCCATGATAATAAAAATCACCATCCTTCTCTAGGATGACCTGGTGCTCTGTGTTGTCCCTACACCACACAACCTTATGCCTATTTCGGATCACGAGATGGATTCCAACACTAATATCCCACCGACTGCATCTGCTAGCTACTATAGACGAATCAGATCTATGATGCCCACTACCAGCTCTAGTTGATTAGAATTCCTCTGAGTGAAATCTATCTATCACTACATCTCACTCCATCAGCCTAATATCAGTGGGGGTGCACAAGGGCACTACACTGGCACAAATATCTTGGTGGAGCCCATGTTCTAACTTTTGTTCTCAGATGTAACCATCATAGATCATGTCAATGGAGTACCAGGTAAGGTTTATGATCTTTGTTGGGTAATCATCCACCGTCAACTGTCTGAGATGTAGATCTAGAAGTATTTGTATCCATAATGAGCAAAAGCATGAGGGGGAATAGTCCTCGTAAAAAAAATTCTCAAAGTACGTCCATAAGAGGGTCGACTCTTCATGAATATTTGGGGAAATGATCCCCCACTACTCAGATGATCCATGGAAAAGAATGGATTCCAATGCCACCACTTGATATGTTTGGGTCCAAAAAAAGATTATTAATATAGACCATTAACTCAAGCTAATCCTCTATAGCTTGAGGATATAAATCTCTAGATAACCTCAATGGTCTCTAATGCTAGAACTCACAGAGTGCGCTAATCCTACACGTATCCTTACCCTACTCCACTAGGATGATCTACTACTCAAAAATGTAGAGGTGATTATACCTTCCCAACTAGAAGTTGTGGTTCATGGGATATAACCTAAACTGAGGCCCCATCCCTCATTGGGTCATTATCATGAACCAGAGCTGGTATCCTGGCTGGATGACATTATGGATGCATACAAAGAATTATCAGGATGTACCAGCTTTAGATGATCACATATGTATATATATATATCTCCATAAATGAATGGATGAATAAAGAATGATATTCTATGACTCAATCATATATTATGAATGTACCATTAATCCCTGGAACCATTTTTTCAGCATGTCGAGTCAAAAAGTAGGTAGCCATGGTACTAGTGAATGGATAGTTCGGTTGCAGAACTATCACTAGATTCACTTTCCTAAGAGCTACACTCGAGACGCATCAAAACTGTTTCCATAAACCCAACGGAATCCTCTTAATTGGATACGGCTGCTCAAAGACCCATGGAATGAAGTTTCTCTAATACAAATATATTATGACCTAACCAAAGTCGAGCCTCGAACCGCAACTACTTCATGCCCACCTCCATATTCTTAGGAGTGATGACAAGCACCGAAGGAATAAGTAACTTGGTGAGGCCTTTTCTTATGTACTTGTAATCACCGAGAGAGCCAACTTAAAGAAACAGTACGTATGGAAAGAATAAAAAATAAAACACCGCTTTAAAGTAAACCAAGTAGGTATCAAAAGTTTGATTGTATAAAAGTATTGTATAGTAAACCAAAATGTAAAGGGGGAAAAATACATTCCCAACATGAAATATGTCTCAACCTGAAAAATCATAGAAATTAAATTTCTAAGAGATTCCTTATCTTTAATCCCAAGCTACGACCACCATACGTGGTCCAAGTACCCAGTTATTACTAATATCCTATGTAGTTATAGTCTATATGTCTGTTGTCTTCATAATATACAACCAGTGTGGGAAAATCCCATGAATGGGTGAGTATATACATATAGAGTAGGACACCCCAAAATATGAAGGTGGAGTATTAAGGTATACAAAATTTATATAAATATATTAGATGAAATATATAGTCATATAAAATAGATCAACCAAAAAATAGAGTTAAAGTAGCTTCATTCAAACACAAGGGACTAAACATGGTTACTAGATGAACTACCTATTGAGTATTCACTACTTATAGTAGGACAATAGACTCATCTAACCATGAGAAGCTAAACATGGAACTCACATGGAATACCCTTTATGTCTATGTCTCTCCAAGAATGAGAGTATCTCAATCAAAGGTGTGGATACATAATAAGAATATATACATATATTCTCATTCAATAAATACCAAATGATAGAGTATGTGGATCACCATATAAAATTCTAGCTCAAGATGATGAGTAGTCAATGGTTCCAAAAATCAATCAATGACGCCCAAAACCCCACACTTCTACAAGGTAGTAACTGTCAATGTCTAACCACATCACATCACTATGTTTCACAGTAAAGAGGTTGAAAACTCATAGTAGAGGACCCATGATCTATTACATTAGGTGGGGTGGGGTTGGTTTCTCTCTATATTCATCTAGGATTCCATTTCCCATCTCTACTAGTGGGTCAACTCTGTATCCATCAAGGAAACCTTGTTCTAGACTTACTTGAGAGTTATCTCGGTATTCTTTGAGGATTCCACTTCCCGTCTATAATAGAGGATCAACTCGGTATCCCTCGAGGTTAAAATTGGATACATATGCTAGAGGTTAAAAATGGTATCTTCTGTGTATTCCACTACTAAGATACAATAGAGGGTCAACTCAGTATCCATCGAGGATTCCACTAACCATCTATACTGGAGGTCAGCTTGGTATCTATCGAGGATGACACTGCCCATGTGTACTAGAGGGTCAACTCAGTATCCTTCTAGGATGTCACATCCCAACTATGTTTTAGGGTCAACTCAATAAGGTTATTGAGGAACTACACAACCAATCCCCTCTAGAGGGTACCTCTTGGAAAGGTCCGGATAATCCTACATGATCACCACCATCATCAGGCATTTCCTTATAATGTAAAATTCCATGTATATTTCACATCGAAACTCAAAATCCACAATTGAAGTCACCATGTGCATGTCTAGGCTAATCATTATTGGGGATGTTCTTTCAATTTTGTATGTCTAGGATAATCATGATTGGGGATGTTTCCCGCTAGTAGTGTTTGTGTACCAGACCCACTGTATGTGTACTTGAGTAACTGTTTGTGTACTTTTCCATGTACATCCAAATGGATTCCCACCCATGTGTTCCTTCACACATTTTTTCATCCAGGAAAGGGGTATATAACATGCAGGAGGACTACCCTCCACATCATCTTTAACTTTTCTGAAACCCTAACCATCATTGATGAGGGGGTTATATGCTATATGCCCATCCTTGAATGTGGCATATAGTGGGAGTTTTCCAAATTTTCCATATCCTCTTATGGGGCTTGAATCTGGTCATTCCATATTTGATTCCATCCTATATCAAGAAAAATTGGTAGATCTAGCCATGGATTATGGATCTTGGCCATCGCAAGCTTACAATATCCTTTTTTCTTCCATTGTTGTTCATCTCATGTTCCACATGCCACCGCTCCTTCTGTCATTTATTTCATGATCCTAAAACATCGTTTCAACCATTCTAACCAAGAAATAATCCTATATCTATGCTATGTTCATTGATTTATGTTTATTTCATTGATCTTCAATGGTTCTGGGGGTCTTATTGCGCTCAATACTTATTGAAAAGGTTAAACTGAAACCACATGGTCCTATCGAAGACAAACATAATGAGAAAATAAGGAAATGTAAAAAATCAAAATTTTAATAATATTTAGCCAAGATGCTTTGTCCAATGATCAAGAATAGGAATCTAGGGTTAGATAACCATTGAAATTAATTTAGTTTTGGTACATAGTAACATGAAATTGTCAAATAGTTAGTGAAGATCCAAGAACAAGGATGTATCGGCTCAATAATTTATTCAAAGGATGAAAAAACACAAAATGTTGAGACCTACCTCCATTATGGGTTGTTTTTAATGATGAATTTTTCATCCAATGATCGAGAGATATCGTTACATTCACAACTCCTGATCTAATTTCATTAGGAGTTTCATAATTGTTCAATGTGGTTTGCCAATGGAAGGAGGAAGAAAGAGCTTCTAAATTCTCCCATGTTTTATGTGGCTTACACTGTTGTTTCTAATGCCTTTAGCAGGGTGCACTTCCTAGAGCATGTCAAAATTTGTGGATGATCGCTTTTTTCCCTGCATTACCACTTTCCAAGGGATCTTGACATTCATCAGTTCTCTAGAGATGTTTGGTCCTTGATCGAAATGGGATGATGGGATATTGGCCTCTCCTTCTGTGGATTCCACCTCATAAAATGTCGCCTAGTCCAGGTCTCCCTTAAGATTAATATGTTGACCATGAAACTCTTCCCAATGCCATATTTTTTGGATGCTGGTTAATTACACTAATTCTGTCAAAAGAATCCAAAGGATCAAGTTAGGGGAGAAACCTTCAGTCAGGGGATTTATCACACTGGGCATCGCTGGCATGTATGGATGCTAAAACACGGGTACACTTGAATTCTCCCTTATGATTGGTCTTTTCAAAGACGTGGAAGCCCGAGGCCTCCCACGTTGATCAAGGGGAATCATATGGCAGAGGAATATCTCCTAGGTTTTCTTCAGCTTCTCATGTTCAATATGGGGTATGTCGCGGGTTTAACATCTATGTGAGATGCATAGGACTGATTGGATCATAAATGTGGGTGGATCAGATTGGTACTTCCTTTGGGGGGGGGGACCTGAAATTTTTATCAAATGGATGGATTATAATGCCCAAATAAGTATGGATCTGGAGCTGCTTGTCCCACAAAGGGGATGGGTTCACACCATGAAAACTAATCTGGACACCACAAACAGTAGGATAAACGAATGGTGGGTCCATACAAAAGGTGGACACCAAGGTTTACCATTTAAGATTTCACATCAGATAGGATTCCTAAATACCCCAAAAGGGATCAAACCCCATGTAGTTCAAATGGGAAAGGTATGGAATCAGGGTGTACACAAATGATGATGACCTAAAGGTATGATGGGGCTTACACATGGTTAGTATCCTAGGTGCTGCAAAGAGAAATGTGATGGAATGCATGATTTCACCAAGATTTGGAATCCTCGACAGAATGAGGGTGGATACAGTGGAAATGTCGAAATATGGGATGGATGGGGATGAAAACGATGCGAAGATGACATCTTTTGACTTGAACCCCTTGGAGTATTCCTTGGTATCCATGTGGCAGGGAATCAAAGTCCATGTAGTTCAAGAAGTCAGGCATAGGATCGGGGTGTACAAACAGAACAACAAACCAAAGGCTTGGTGGGGATTTCTCAAGGTTTGCATCCAATAAAAATAAGGATGATCTTGGTTAGAGGAGTATGGATTGAGTGTGGTGCTTATAATTGGTTATCTAATTTTATAGTTATGTTATGTAGTCGAGGTGTAAACAAAAGACAATGACCTGCATAGGTAGATTGAAACACCTCAGGGAGGCAGATCCGAGTGATGTGTTTCAAAAAGTGAAGATGTCACATTAGGATAGTACATCCCTAGGATGGGGAACTAGGGTTTACCATTGGTTGAGATCGAACCTCAAAGAGGCTTCTTATGTACTCGAAATAGATGAGAACCCACGTAGTTCAAATGAGGTAAATAGTTTAACACTGTGCAAGATGAAGGTAAACAGACATGAAGTGTTCGGGATAGATGGATTATGGGGAATGGTGGGACTTGAACCTTAGAGAGACATCCTACATAACATGATCAAAATGTTTAAATATCAATGTCCATGTAGTTCGGTAAAGAATGGTGGATAAGACTTATGCATGTTTAGCGGCCAAAAGAGAATGTCATGGTTTGTTCTTACTCTAAGCTAACACTACTCTTGATCAGTGTAAAAAACAATAGGTAGTAGTAGACCAGATGATCATGTCATGAAAAGTGAAATAGAGAGGAGTAGAGTTTGTAATACACGTGGTCAGCAGGCCAAAGAACAAAAAAGGTCTTATGCATGGTTAGATTCCCAAAAAGGAAATAGGGGCTTATGTGTGGTGGGAATCCCTGGGAGAGGTTGATTGGGAATCACACTATGAGGGAAACCCAAAGAGGATATCCTATTTTATGATAAGGATTTGATTATGTTGATTGAAAGACTAATTATATGTCAATCATATTGGGATCATCCTATCATGGTGTATGTTCGGGCTTACATGGAGACTTCCTAGGTGCACATGGAGACAAAGCCCAAAGAGAAAGAGAGAGTGGGAGGGAACTAGTTCATATCCCCTCTTTGACCCCTTTGAACATGCCACACGTGTGTTGATCATAGTTTAACATCATGTGTTGTGGATGTGGGTTTCTTGGAATTTTAACATCCTACATCTCAGATGATGAGGATTCACTCCTAACCCAAAGGACATACATGACTTGTACCAACCCACCCTTGAGGGAGGGAAGGCACCAGCAATGCAATGGTGACACAGCTTTGGAGTCATCCATTTAATGGATCATGTTAATGTGGCTATGAAAATAAGAAATAGATGTTTTAATTCATATGAAAATAAGAACATAGTGGTAAACACAACATGAATCACTATTTCTGGGACCAAGAAATCAGTTTGTGCAATCATGGAGGGTCGTACGGAAGAATCGCATGTAAGATACGGGTGTTGCGCACTAGAGGGGCTCGGACAAGGTGTTTGAGGATAAGGACACCACATGGAGAACATATAATGTGCTTCATGAAAAATGAGGGGTTCACACAAGATGAGGGTCTTGTACCCAAGATAAAAGGATTGCATACAAGAAGAGAATCTTCACACAAAATGAAAGGCTTGTGCGTATGATGATGGTATCCGCGCAAGACGAAAGGAGTACGCACAAGATGAAGGTCTGCTTGCAAGATAGAAGTCTTACATACAAGATGGAAGCCTGCACGTATGATGGACCAAGAACAAGGGAAAACTTGCACACAAGAAGGATCATTTGTACATAATTGCCTTGGAGTGAAAGGAAATGTGTGAGGGTCTTGTTGTAGTTGTCCCACCCGAAGGAGGACCCCTGAGAGACTTGTCATATATGATCTAGTACCTTGATTCCATGTCTTTATTGTGGTTATGGAAGGGGAATTTTTTCACACAAAGGTGTGTTGTTTTGTCATTCGGAATAGATACCCCTGTGTGAGGGAGTATACTTCTATTTAGAGGTAAAATCATTAGTTGTGGTGCACAAGGCGACCTATGTGCAAGATGGAATTTGACATCACATTGGGCATGAAGGATCTTTCATGTAGACCTTTTTCTTTCACACCAACTTAATTTCTATTATTCTTCTGACTTCATTGTTCTATGGAAGGTCACCATGGATGAATCCATTTGATGGCATATTGGAAGCACATGTTCATGCACGAGGATCTCAATCTTGTGTGCATACATGAAATCTTTTTCTCACCTCCCTTGGGTTTCTTGGGATTATTCACTGACTCAAAATTTTACATTAGTTCACATAAATATGCCAATTCATGTCCATAACCAAAATTTGGCATTCAAAAATGACCCCCTTGGAATAGGAGATGAAAGAAAACTTGAAGATTGGGTTATGAGGGTAATGTCAATGAAAATAACTAATTGATGGTGGGGTAAGAAAAACAAATGAGTTGGCATGAAAAACCCTTTCCTAAATATGGAAGACTATATCCATGCCTATAAAAAGGGGGCCAAGGCTCTGTACATTAACTTTACCGTGTGACAGGTTAATTTTATCTAATGCGTGGAAGATCAATATTTCTGCATGAAAGTTCCTAAATTCGGTCAGTGCCTTGCGAGTTGCATCGATTTCTTTCATCTGACTTCTAGATCTTGTGCACAAATGACTTGAACTGAATTTTTCAT
Source organism: Viscum album (assembly GCA_963277665.1). Classification (NCBI taxonomy): domain Eukaryota; kingdom Viridiplantae; phylum Streptophyta; class Magnoliopsida; order Santalales; family Viscaceae; genus Viscum; species Viscum album. The sequence continues at coordinate 1,038,814,686 of OY728134.1, read as the reverse complement.
GACTAATTCCCATATTGTGGTGAACCATCATTCTTTTGTTCCATAACCCCATTCATTCATTCCATACACTTTTCTAAATTTTGATGTCTGATTGAAATGGATGCAGAACAGACTGATGCTGAAAGAGAAGTTGTTACTGCTGCACATAGGACCTATATGATCACAAAGCCTCATATTATTCATGTGAGAAGAGTTATATCTAATAATCAGATGCTCTTTGGTATGTTTACACAAGTCCAAAAATTATTATGTTCTGAGTACATCCCCCCTCTATAGAATTTTGGCATCTTGGAGGAGGTGTTGATTCTAAGGATTGAGACTAATGCCTTGAAGGGTGGGAAAATGAATCAGAAGCATTCATCTCAAGCCAATATGAGCACGTTAAATGGTTGATATCCCAGCTGGTACAATCCCAGGAGCATGCAGTGCAAGAAATCCATTAGATAGTTGGAATCTAAGACATGTGGGAGCGAATGTATGTCAAAACCAACAATATCTACACCATAGAGGTCAATGAATAAGGGGAATTCAGTGACTGGAAGATAATCCTAGAGTATACATGTCATAATTTTGCATCACTGAAGTAGTCCATTGAAGGGGACGGTTCATAGTGGTCGTGTTGTGTCTAAACTCATTACATATATTTTTATCCTTGTTTTCTTACCCCAGACTGTGTGCATAGATTTATTTCTTACTTTCTAGTTTTAATTATTTCATCTCAATAATAATTGTGAAGTTACCAATGACCAATCTATAAGATCACATGGGTTATACCCGATATTAGAAATAAGGGATGGAAACATAATTTTTCACTTTGTGTATGAGAGTTCCAACCAATCGAGGAGACTCGAGGTCTAATTGACTACTCAAAGTTTCCGGGGGGAAGAGGGGTGCCATGATTAGAGAATTGGTTTCTTAAAATAGCCACTTTTCCCTTTCCCAATGTTCACTTGGGCACGAGTAAGTTAATTCCAGGGGAATTAGAATTAATCTGAACAAATGTGGATGAAAAGTATGAATCACGAAACCCAATACTAGGAACAAAGTTATGGTGGAATGATGATAATGACTAATTTTGGCCATATTTAGAACATCGTAACCATATATGGTTGTCCTTAAATGGTGAAAAACAATAAAATTCCAACTGCTTTCCATGTTTGAAACATGGATCCAAATTCAAAGTTTCATCTGATATCTTCTAGAACATTTTCCAATGATGGTAGGTGATCACAAAGTCTAAGCATCCCTACTATTAGGGGGTTCTTTTTCAATGTGAGAGAGGATAAAGATATGATATAAACCACATGAAAATCATGAGGATGAAGTGATAAGTTGTTAAAATGGAGTCCAACACTCTTGAAATTGTGTCACCATGAAGAAAGCACATTGGGCGAGCATATTGGTCTGAATTAAGATCAAACCTACTCCCAAACAATACCACTCTAATGAAGACCTAGGATTCCTTACAGTTTTATGTCATGGAAATGAGGATGATATATATGTTATTTTAATGTCATATGTTGAGGATGTTAGACTCATTTTAAGGTCGTACTGCCTGAATACTGGCTACAAGTTTGCATTTGTGTTAAAAGGGAAATGGATTCTTAACATAGGGTCATATAATTTAAACCATAATTAGGGGTGAAGAGTTAGAAGAGTTAATGAACTTGTGTTTTGGCCTGATGTGAGATGCTGGGGTGTCCCTACCTATACTATGAGGGCATGAATCAAGTCTTACATAGTTCTAAACATCCAAATAGTTTAACTTTATATTGTAACTTCATAAGTGGAAGTGAAATTTATTATCATATAGGAAGGACATGGGAACCCAAAACGAAAAACATGTGGTGGGTACATAAACCAACATAAATGAGGGAAAAAGGAGTCCAAACCACATGTTCTTGAAAGGGGGAAATGTCCATGATGCTAGAAAGATGAATGGGATTGTAGTTGGGCCATAGACAAAGTGTATAGGCATCACTACGTATCTCACAAAAGAGATAATAAAGCAATGTGTAGTTCTGGAATGTGGTATAGAATAGGGATAATGTAAAGGGGAAATATCCTATCGAATGGAGTCAACATACAGCCTATATGTACACAACCTGTATGCCAAATGAGTTCTTTAATTTCATATGATAGGTACAAAAGATACATTAGTTTACTTTCATAGATATTGGTCCATAAATATGTGGTATGCAACATGGTGATAAAATGAAACCCATTGTGAATGAGGATGAGGGCAGTTCACACATAATTAAAAATTCTCATGAGGATGTACATACCATTTAAAGTCATGATTTCTTGACATTGAGAATGGAGATCATGGTTTAAGGTCATAGAGTTTGGACCATAATATGTGCTACTCTCCCATGATGATATTAATCTTACCAAAATCCCTAATCCAATGTGAGCCATGATCGTTGTGGGAAACCAGGGGTAGAGATGATCTTGCAACACATGGAAGCACGTGATAGGGGAATAGAGGTGTAGAGTCATGGATGACCCCACAATGTTGGTTCATCCTTTTAAGGCACAGAGGTTCATGGAGGAATAAAATGGAGGGTGTTAGAGTTTCATCTAGACATGATGAAATAGAAAGGTATGTGAATAATGAAACTAATATTTAGGGTATAATGTGGATGTATTAACATTGGAGGATAACTATTGACCATATTCACAACATAGTATCCATAACATGTGACTTGAAATGGGAACAAACATGTGAGAATCGACTGGTGACCATATTCACAATGTGGGACTTGTATCAAATTTCAATTTGAGATCCTCTAGGACGTTGACCCATAATGGTAGGCGAGCACTAAGGCCGAGCATCCACATCGTTAGGGGTCCCTTTGGATGTGAAAGATGATGGAAACCCATTTAAATGGACACATGAAGCATGGATATGGAATGAAATAATTCCCATGAAAAATCTAACACTCTAAGCCCTAAACCATAATGCATCTAATTTATATTGATGGGTCATAAGATAGGTCGAGTGGTCTAGTTAGGGGTGGATGAAACAAAAAGATGAGTGGAGGAATGCAGAAAAATATGTTGATGAACCTGGGGCCTGACCTAAAGACAAAATGTTCGGACATTCCAATGTTTCCCATAAAAATGGGAATCAATCCAAATGTAGTTCTGAAAATGTTGTGTAGTTTAACGTCATGCACTTAGGATGAAGGGGGGTGGAAGGTATCCCTATGGTTGGAACATTGTGCGTCTGTTGTTAACCCGACATGAATGAGGACCAAAAGAATATAAAAAAATCTATATACAACCTTAGAAGACAGTTAAACATAGAGGTAAAACCACGGAGATGGGTTGGTTTTTTGGGATTGACCCGAGGAAATATGTGTCTGGGCATTCCTATGTATCATGTGAGGGCAGGAATCAATCCATACATAGTTCTTGAAATTCTATGCAGTTTAACATTATGCAGTAAGGACGTAATGGAAGTTTAATTCCATGTGGGAAAAATCAGTATAGTTTAAAATCATATGGATTGGATGATAAAGATCTTAGTTTATGGTCATAGAGCTCATACCATGGGGTGGAGGATCCCTATATGCGTGTATGACATTACCAAAACCCCTAATCATTCATGATCCATGATCGTTGTAAGAAATAAGGAGTGATGTTAGGCTTTTTCCATCACATGAGAGTGCACAATAGTAACAAGGTCATGTCCGATGGGAAAATATCAAAAAACTATCATTCCTACTCAACATACACAGGTAGTATAGAGGGAGAGAAAGGGAAGTAGAAATACGAATTTCCACACCCGATACTTGGAACACAATGGGGGTGGTGACAATGATAAATGATAATTGTTGACCATGATCACAAAACAATATCCATATTGTGTTACTTGAAATAAAAAAAAATTGAGCATTGTCTAGTAAATATATTCAGAATGTGGGACTTGTATAAGATTTTCATTCAAGACCCTAGAGAAAGTTGGCCTATAATGGTAGGTGAGAAAAAATGGCCTGAGACCAGGCCGTCAGGGGGTCCTTTTGGATATGAAAGATGACAGAGATCTAAATAAAGGGGGCGTATGAAGCATGGATAAGACCATGTAGTTTAACACCATGATGTGAGGATGTTGGGTGTCAATGTATTTAATCATCATGCAAATATGAAAATATTAAAGGATGATGTCACAAAAAGGATTTTCACAATGTGGTGAAACAAACAAGATGTGAATGAGGACCAAAAGAGTCCACATCACACCAAGCACTCCAAAAGGGGACTATAGGCCAACGGGCTAGGAAAATCTCAAGGGACCTAGGGATGTAACCAATGATAAAATGTCTTGGTGTTCCTATTATACCATGAGAATGGGAATCATGCTCCACAAATTTCATGAAATACCATGAAGTTTAATGTCAAGCAGTGAGGACATAAGGTGGGAAAGGCGATCTCACTAGGGGACTCAGGGTGAAATTGTTTTAAACCCGGTGTGCATGGGGACAAAAAAAGTCTACACAGCACCACATACTTCTAGTATAAATCTCATTCCAGGGGAAAGAAAGGTTTACGAACTTTTGTATGGCATCTCTCCTTTTTATAACATAACTTTTCATTACATTTTACAAAACTAAGGATCTTTAAGGTTTAGTGTCTTGGAAACCAGGAACTTAAAACATAAAAAATTATTCTTAAACACTTGAAAGGATTCTCCTTATGTTCATCCTAGGTTCATTACTGCATCTCATAACCTTAGGACATACATCAAAAGAAAGGGTGAGCAGAAGGTCCAGTATGGGAAACAAGGGGAAACATTTAACATGTGAACTTGAGATACATCAACAATGTCATGAAAAATAACTTTAAGGCATGAGAAAGAAATCATGAGGCATATCATAATAAAAATAATGTATTTCATAACTTTAAGATGTGGCTAAAACATTTAATATTGACAATCATTTCTATTTCACCAAGGTTCATCCCCAATGTGTCATTAAATATTACCAAGGTTATTCACCAAGGCGTCGTTAAAAATGGTCATCTCTAGAGATTATGTCTTTACCCAATGTATTGGAGCGCTATCAGGGCGCACCCTGAAACTTTTCTTTATTATCATGTGAGCCACATATATCATCATTAATCATTTCATAAACAACACATATAGCATAAAAGAAATGGGTTTTAATTTCATAATCATAACGTTTTAAGAACTGCTTTAAAGATATGATCTTTATGTCACTTTAAACCCACGGAAAGGGAAAGTGGGTCTCATGTATGTAAATGCAAAAATTTAAAATAGAAAATTTTGGTATATATGTGAATACCACTTTAGAATAAAGATCTTTGAGTATTCAATTAAAAAAATAAATGAATTTGAGAATAAGAGAGAGACATTTTGAGATGGAAATTCTGCAGCATAACGGCTATGTTATGAGGTTTTAGAAAACATTGAAAAGAGAGGGGACATGGGTCACCCACTCATAAATGATCCATAAATTAGTAGGGGAATATAATATAAAGGATATAAGAACATGGTAATGAAATTTGAAAGATATAACATATGAAATGAAGAATATGAGAGGAAGACAAAAAAACACTATTCACCTAAAAAAACTAATACTTGACTAATAATTTCCGAAATAGTTATTTACCTATTTTATTGAATCTCATTACTTAATCTAAGTGCCTAGATTATATTAATACTTTATTTAAGTGAGATTAGTAATCCATTTGGTCACATTACTAATACTAAGCATAAAATCACTATTCATAATTTACTATTCATCAACATTTAAGTTGATCTTATTAGATTCTAAATTTCATACTGAACATATTTGTAGAACACCATTTTTTGAAAATCATTACAGGTTTTTAATTATTTAAGGTTTACAGAAACATTTTTAAAATATCCTTTTTCTAAAATTCATCAAAAATATGCATATTATATTTATCCGGACATTTGAAAATTCACAAACTTCACCACAAGAAGAGAAAACAATTTTATTTAAATCAAGGGATTGCAAAATGTAGTTACGGTCTCCTTAAATAGCCCCTTATAACCCCATCATATGACCTAAGTGTAAGGTGTTCTAAGGTGAGAGAATCTGAGGGCAGCTCGGCCAACATCACATGAGTACTAAATTATATCAGTTTGAACTTCTCGTGAAGGCGATTCCATTCTAGCTTCACACGATGAAGTTTGGCTTGGGTTTGGTCCAGAGCAAATCCCAGTGGTGCTACCTCTTTCCCAAGTTCTGTTAGATGGGCTTCGATTGGCCCGAGACTATTGGATGAGGCCATCAAATCTTTTTTCTATATTAATTGACCAATATCACTTGTATTTAGAGATAGTAATCGAAACGTTTAGTTTCTAGCGGTCATATTGAGCAATGAACATATAATAGTCAAAACCCAACAGTCACATTTTAATTATACTCATGTTATCAAATGAAACAGTTTTTTGGAGTATAAAATAACACAAAAAATTAGGAAACAATATTTATTTAAAATTTTGGGTCGTTACAATCTTCCCCCCTTAAGAAACTGCGTCCTCGCAATTTTTAAAACTGGGATTGAAAATTTCATTGGAAGTCCCACATTAGAAAAAGAGTCAGTAACACTATTACTTTAAAAGAAATAAAGGGAAGTAAAAAGGTCACCCGGGATAACCCATACTAGGATTCCATGTAGGAAAACATGGACATGGAGGAGAAAAAAAGGGTCACGTTCTGAGGGAGAGTGATAGAAAACATGATTAGGAGGAGGTTAACAACAAGAAAATCACAAACTTATGATGGGTTAAACGGTATTTGATTTCCCAGTAGGAAACTTTAACAGACAACATTTTTTTTTACATTCCTTTTCATATTTTTGAGGAATTAATTTACTACATAGAAAAAAACACAAGGAAATATATTTACCTTCAAGTAGAGTTTCATCCCTTAATAAGTTTCTACCAAAACTAATCTTTTATCCAAATGATGAGAATTAAAAAACACTTGGTCTCATCAAAAGCACAAGAATAATATTCTAGAGAATCACATAATCCACCAAATATTAACTATCTATTTCTTCTATTATCCAAAAAATAGAAAGGGTAAGATAAAACAACTCTTCAAAAAGAAATAATCCCATAGGAAGGGAAACTACTTTTAAATCTTCAAAGTTCCACGGTACTACCCAAAGTTCATCATAGACCATTCCATAAATAACTGTCCTTAAAATCCCTCAAAATAAACCAAACTAAGATTAAAACCAAATTATAAGAACGATCTCATAACATAGTATTCCAAGATAGACTTTATTGTTCATATCCAAACAACATGAACCACCATTATCATCTTATAACAAATGTAACTAACCTAATCACATTTTCCCCAAGATAGGTTAATCATTTCCATATGTAACCTAAATTACTCTATGTTCGCCTTAAATTCATTGATTCTTCAAAATATAAGTCAAACTTTACTCCTCAAAGAAAATACCATAGTAATCTATTTACCTTGATCAAATAGGGTTCCCAAAATAGTGAACATCTTCCAAAATAATTATCATCTTTTAATCCCCTAATCACCTTTTTTTAAGAAGAACAGCTTCACTACATCAACATGTGGTACATAACAATAGATGTTTTCCTTAAAGATATAAAATCATCTTAGGTAGTGACTCAATGATCTTAGAAAACATAAAATATATGCTCATAGAGCACAAACTAAAATACAACATGACATAGACAATTATTGTGAAGAAGTTACATGTACTTCAGTCATCATGATCCATCTCAGCAAAGGACTTGCATTGTTCCCTTTTCATCAAAGACTATTGATGCTCATCATGCTTCTCACCCCTTCCAAGAGAGCATTGCCTTGGATAATGTCTAACTTCTCCACATTTACGACATCGAAATGTATAAGATACATTTGATTGAACCTTATCTCCATTAATCACATTATCCATTTTTTTAAAGCAATTGGATACTTTAAGCCCTATCTTCCCACACATAAAACATCTCATGGTTCCTTTGTGACATTCTCCTTGGTTCCTCTTCCCACACTTTTTGCCAAAAAGAAATTTGGTCTTCTTTCCCTTTTCAAATTTTTCAGATGAACATCCTTGAGACTTTGTCTTCTTCTTCCTTGATGAATTTTGGCATTCAACTAGGGACCAATTATTAATTGTGATTTTTGATAGCTGGTTTGGCATAATCAAAATATATTCAACCTGATCTTTCGTCATCTCTATCACATTAATAGGGCAATCGTTACATTTCATATCACATTGGTTGTTGGGACATTATCTTCCATTTCCTGCCATTAACTAAGAAAGGAACGTATAATTAGGGGGCTTAAATACTTAGCCAATAATCTTGAAAAGGAAACATTAAGAATAGAAGGTTAAACTTGTAGAAGAAAAGTATATCCTAACTTGTGATCCCCTAGGTTCCAATCTAGGTTATCCATGATCATATGCTCTTATGTGAATCTTTATTTTATTTTATCTTTGTTCCTTTAATATTGGTACATACTAAGCTTATGAATTTACCAAAGCATATCCCCCGGGAGTGTCGTAACCAAGAGTGCAGCAAGGCCCGTTGTCGTGTACTTGTTCCCGTTCGAGTCTCGCTCAAAGCGGTGTTTTCGGGTTTTACCTCTATGTACATCTGTGCTAGAGCCACCTCTACCTACTCATATCTAGACAGGGATGTATTTGCTTGGAAACCCCTTACTCAATACTCACCAAAATACCAGGAAGATTTCTTATATTTAAAATTTTCTATAGGGTTCTTCCTAGAGTTTTCATATCCTAATTTCCACAAATAACTAAACCATCCTTTGATACCAACTATGGCATCCTGCCTTTTTATAACATAACTTTTCATTACATTTTACAAAACTGAGGATCTTTAAGGTTTAGTATCTTGGAAACCAGGAACTTAAAACATGAAAACGTAAAACATTATTATTAAACACTTGAAAGGATTCTCCTTATGTTCATCCTAGGTTCATTACTGCATCTCATAACCGGGGGACATACATCAAAAGAAAGGGTGAGCAGAAGGCCTAGTAAGGGAAACAAGGGGAAACATTTAACATGTGAACTTGAGATACATATACAATGTCATGAAAAAGAACATTAAGGCATGAGAAAGAAATCATGAGGCATATCATAATAAAAATAACTTATTTCATAACATGAATATGTGGCTAGAACATTTAATATTGACAATAATTTCCATTTCACCAAGGTCCATCCCCAAGGTGTCATTAAATATTACCAAGGTTATTCACCAAGGCGTCGTTAAAAATGGTCATCTCTAGAGATTAAGTCTTTACCCAATCTATTGGAGCGCTATCAGGGTGCACCCTTAAATTTTTATTTATTATTATGTGAGCCACATATATCATAATAAATCATTTCATAAACAACCCATATAGCATAAAAGAAATGGGTTTCATTTCATAATCATAACGTTTTAAAAACTACTTTAAAGACGTGATCTTTATGTCACTTTAAACCCACGGAAAGGGAAAGCGGGTCTCATGTATGTAAATACCAAAATTTAAAATAGAACATTTTGGTATATATGTGAATAAACCTTTAGAAGAAAGATCTTTGAGTATTCACTTAATAAAATAAATAAATTTGAGAATAAGAGAGAGACATTTTGAGACGGAAATTCTGCAGCATAACGGCTATGTTATGAAGTTTTAGAAAACATTGAAAAGAGAGGGGACATGGGTCACCTACTCATAAATGATCCATAAAACAGTAGGGTAACATAATAAAAAGGATTTAAGAACATGGTAATGAAATTTGAAATATATACCATATGAAATGAAGAACATGAAAGGAAGACAAAAATAAGATTTCTCTTATGAAAATTCGGCAGCCTAACGACGTCACTTAAACTTCAAAAAAAATTGATAAGATCAAATAGGGTATCTCATAATATGAACATAAAAGATTAGTATGACAAATATAGATATCATACCCCAACATAATAAAAAGGAACTTGAAAGACTTGACATGAAAATAGATCTTGAAAAATGAGAAAGGTGAAAGAATCCCTTAAAAATTCGCCAGCCCAACGGCGCCACTTAAACATTCTTAAAACGAATTGATGAGAGAAAGAGGGGGTCTCTCATAATATGAACATGAAAAGGGATGTAAGAGGATTATAAAATAACATCCTCCAACATAAGATCATGGATCATAAAAGAAATGCCAAAAAATAGATTACTTGAAAAGAAAGAGAGAGGTGGGATCCCTTACCTTAAAATGTATCTCTTAAAACTCAAGGGTTGGGACCTTGAGGGATTGGGGGAACCTTGAGAGGACTCCTTGGGAGGTAATGAGACCGGAGCTTCGTTGGGGAAGAGTTGGGAGTAAAAACTAAAGGAGGGAAGGGTGGGTATTTATAGGGAATGTGAGGCGACAAGGCATTAATGGCCAAGGTACACCTCACAAGTGGTTTTCTAAAAACCATGGGCTCTCCCATGGTATTTCCCATGGAGTTAGTCCACATGGGGCCCCCCATACAATAATTCATCACCTTTGGTCGGAAAATCCTTAAAATATCTCATGACATCATCATGACACTGTTATGATTTCATTAAACATACTGAAACCCTAAAACTCTATTTTTACTATTCACTGAAAATTCAACTTTCTCAGAAAAATCCCAAAATTTCACCTTAACCAAATATCAATGCTCTAATTTCCAAAATGAACTCCATTTCATAAAAATAATTTTATAATTATTTTTAATTTAATTTTTAAATAAATACACTATTCACCGAAAATTAATTTTTTTGAGAAAAATCCCCAAACATTACCTTAACATAATATCAATGCTCTGAGTTCAAAAATGAAATCCATTTTATAAAAAAATTAAATATTTTTAATTTAATTTTTAATTAAAAAACACTATTCACCCGAAAAAACTAATACTTCACTAATAATTTTTGAAATAGTTATTTACCTATTTTATTGATTCTCATTACTTAATCAAGGTGCCTAGATTATATTAATACTTTATTTAAGTGAGATTACTAATCCATTTGGCCACATTACTAATCCTAAGAATAAAATAACTATTCATAATTTTCTATTCATCAAAAATTAAGTTGATCTTATTAGATTCTAAATTTCCTAATGAACAAATTTGTAGAACACCATTTTTTGAAAATCATTACACATTTTTAATTATTTAAGGTTTACGTAAAAAATTTTAAAATATCCTTTTTCTAAAATTCATCAAAAATATGCATTCTATATTTATCGGGACATTTGAAAATTCACAAACTTCACCATAAGAAGAGAACACAATTTTATTTAAATCAAGGGATTACAAAAGGTAGTTACGGTCTCCTTACATATCCCCTTATAACCCCAGCATAGGACCTAAGTGTAAGGTGTGCTAAGGTGGGAAAATCTGAGGGCAGCTCCGCCAACATCGCACGAGTAGTAAATTCTATCAGTTTGAACTTCTCGTGAATGTGATTCCATTATAGCTTCACACGATGAAGTTCGGCTTGGGTTTGGTCCAGAGCAAATCCCAGTGGTGCTACCTCCTTCCCAAGTTCTGTTAGATGGGCTTCGATTGGCCCGAGACTACTGGATGAGGCCATCAAATCTTCTTTCTATATTAATTAACCAAGATCAATTGTATTTAGACACAGTAATCAAAACATTTAGTTTCCAACGGTCATATTGACCAACGATCATATAACAGTCAAAACCCAATAGTCTCATTTTAATTATACTCATGTTATCAAATGAAACAGTTTTGTTGAGTATAAAATAACACACAAAATTAGGAAACAATATTTATTCAAAATTTCGGGTTGTTACATTTTGGTATTACCTGAATACAAAATGTTTGTGAATTCCTATGTATCCCATGAGAATGGGAATCAATCCATATGTAGTTCTAATCTTCTATATAGTTTGATTTCATGAAGTAAGAATAAAAGGTAGAATGAGGTTCTGAAGGGAATGTTCATGGTGGGATAAAGAAAACCCAACATGAATGGGGAAAAATGAAGTCAACACTACACCATGAAAAATCTCAAGGGTAAACCTCATGCCACGGTGTTGAAATGAAAAGGTATAGGAACCTAGTGGTTGACCCAGTGACAAAATGTCTAGGAATTCCTACGTATCTTGAAAGGGAAGGAATCAAGCCATATGAAGTTCTTGGATTATCATATAGTTTATCATATTGCGATAATGATGATAGTAAAAGTGGAAAGAATTCTTGAGGGAGGCACATGGTGATTCTGTTTCATATTTGTATTGAATGGGGACCAAAAATATCCAAACTATACCATATACTCTTGAACGGAACCTTAGGTTGAGAGACCAAATAGATAGAAATTTGGGGCTGGACTAGGAGAAAAGTGTCTGATCTTTATTAAGTATTCTGCAAGGGAAAGAATCAAGCCATACATAGTTCTTGAAATACCATGATGTGTAGCATCATGTTCTAAGGAAATTTTAGATCTTAGTTTAAGGTCATATAAATAAGACCATGGGGCACGTTTACTGCCTGCTGGTTATCGTCAGGAAGGACTATTGAGATCTTAGTATAAGTTCATAGAGATCGAACCATAATATGTATTCACTATTTGAGGTTTATCATCATGTAGGACACCAATGTAGTATAATGTCATTGGGGAAGAATACTCACTCATGCGAAGTACTAATTGAGGAATTTTTCATTGGGGGGAGGGGTAAAATGATCTCCACCCATGGTAACTACAATGCATGCACCATTAGGGTAAACCTTGTGAATGACATAAGGTCCCTCCTATTTGGATACCAACTTTGGTGGATTCCTACTGGGTATAATTGGAATTCCCAAAGCCAATACCATGTCACCTTGTAGGAATGAATAGAGTCAAACATTCTTGTTGAAATCTCTTGATATATTGTTATGGTGCCTCTCCAGACTATGTAATGCCCAAAGCCTATTTCCATTGAGGGCTTCTAGCTTAGCCTGAACACATCTGCTACTCTGTCTTACATATGTTGATCATAGACGGTTGTATGTAGTAATGGTCACTGAATCTCGATGGGCCTGACTGGATCTGTTCTTTACAATATGGAATATGGGGTCACCTGGTTGGATTATGGGTAATTTCCCAGTAATCCAAGTGGGCATTTAGAAACTTTTCCATCCAAATCTTCTTGTTCTGACCTACCATCTTCTACAATATTTTAGAGAGGGTTTTGTTGAATGCCTTGATCTGCACATTTTTTTCATGATAGTGAGAGGTATAATTAGTATAGATATTATAGTTGGTGTACAAAATTTTTTTCTTGGATAACCCAATGATGGATATGTTATCAGTGAGGATGGTGTGAGGGACTCCAAATCAGTGGATGATATTGGATCTCACAAAATCAATTATAAAATGCACCTTTACTTGAGCGGAATTTCCTACTCCCACTTGGAAATGAAATCTGCGGTGGTCTGGATAAAACTGTTCTAATTATTTATCATTGGTGGATATGTTACCAGGACATTGAGTTTCTATACCCTAAAGGTCCATGAGTAATTGGTGGCGGGGAGAGGCTCTGAAGGTCAATACAAAAAATTAGCATTGATGTTCAATGAGTGGCTTCTCTTTGCAAACTTGATATAGTCATGGATCATGATGAGCCAGAAGTATATCAACCATCGAATCTAATGGGAGTTATTTTTCCTTTCATTACGACCTCCCCATGGACAGTCATGAACTACCTACAAAACATGGGGAATATCATCTCCTTGAATGCATTATAGGAAAACCCCGTAAAACCCACGTTTGTTGATAATTTTCTATAAGATATGACCACTCTGGAGAGTGAACTAGACTGAGCGTCAATGGATTCGTTCACATTCAGATCAGGCTATTGGGAGATTACTATGTTGGACGTACTTGAAAAAAGGAGTTATCCAATCAGGGGTCTCTTCTACCGCAACGGGTGGACCCAAAGGTCTTAATTTGGATGCACTAGCAGTAATATGACTTACCTTCTAGATATCATCATTTTACAGATTGAAGGGATTTATGACTCTTTGATGTGCCACATGCATGATCAAATCATCTTGTTTGGACTCTAAAAGGGATGTGGAAAGGTTGACCGGGGAATCAGCTAGATAGTTCTGTTACTGAGGAACATGAGTGATATCTGGTGGAGAAGGGGACTAGGCTATCCGCTAGAGAGTGTGCTCTAGTAGGTGAGAATGTTCAGGATTACTAATGGTGTAGTCACCATTAATTTTCTTGATGACTAGCTCAGAGTCCGCCTTCACATGCTGGTGGGGAACATCAATCTCAAGTGCCGGCTTGAGGCCATTGATAAGATCCTAATAATCTACCTAATTGTTGGTGTAGCCTTATGACAACAATATTTAGTAGGGAAAGATAGCCTATATAGGTGTGGTGAATATGATACATAGGACTACTCTATTGAGTCTGGGATCATTGAGTCTCCCACCAATAAGGCTCTCGGAAGCGCCATCGAAGTGCATTTCCCAAAATGTTATTACCAGATCCACTAAGAGGATTGCCTCATCTGGAAAATTAGGATCTAGAGACAACTCTACAGGGGGTGTATGGGTACCAATGATGTTTTTAAGTGTCTGGACCTTATTATATTTGTATAGATCAAACCTAATGTCAAATTTTTGAAAGATCACATCCCACCAAGCTATGTGTCCCATCAACATGGGGCAGTTTATAATATACATTAGTGGATCCATATGGGAAACCTGATGTATCTACTAGAGATTCTATTAATGTTGCAACTTCTATACTAAAAAAACTAGTGTGAGGTAGATATTGTTTATAGAGGAGTATCTGATCTTCGTATCGAGGAGAATGCGACTTAGATATTATAAGCTATTCTTTGTCCCTTCGTTATTCTTATGGGCAACCAGATCATTGAGTGATAATTCCAGCGTGGTCACATAAAGGACCAGTGTATTTACAAAGTCATGTGGCATCAGAACCAGAGGATGTAGTAAGTACTTATTGATCTACTCAAAGGTGGTCTAGAATTCCTCAACTCTAGTAATCGGAACTTTTCTTCAGGATCTAAGAAAAGGGTGTAAAAATCCTAGATATATTATTAATGAATCAGCATTTATAGTCTATGTGTCCTCGAAAACCTCATAGCTATCAAAGGTCTCTCATAGGAGGCATATGGATGATATCCTTGATCTTCTTTGGATAAATATTGATGCTTCTATATCTTTTATGAAGCAAATAAACATTCTAGTGGTAACGATGAAGGCACGCATCTAGGGGTTCACCATTATAAGATAGGAACAGAGGAAAACAAACACATTCTCAAGATCACTGAGATGTTTCTAATAATGGTGGGATTTGACCACCAGATAATCCACTTATAATTCCACCAAAATCTTGAGTATCAGATTGAATATATAGTGAATAGTATGATGGTAGGTATCTCCTTCATTTTTCAGACCAAAAGGAACTATTTTCTACTAGAAGTTACCTTGATGTGAATTTAAGGGTTCAAAATATTTGTCTTCAGGGTCCATTCAGATTTGATTTTATCTAGAATACCCATCAATGATAGAGAGACCTTGGAACCCAGAGGTAGAAGAAATAATTACCTTTATCATAAGGTGGGTAAAATCAACCTTTGGATAGTGACATTTGAGATCTTATATGTCAATTTAGACATTGATCTATCTGTTCTTCTTCCTGACATGCCCAATGTTGCCAAACATATGGGGTACTAGACTTTCTTGATGATGTTGGCTTTAATGAGCTTATCAACTTGACCACAACCATAGAAAATGAGAATGGTGCATTGTTCTGGGAGGTTATTCTAACAAACTATGGATTATTAGGTGACTGAGATGGTGGACAAAGACATGAGGATCTAGCCCCACCATCTCATCATATCCCCAGGAAAATACATCATGATGTTTCTTCATGAAATCCATGTATTATCATTTCTCTTCTATAGGGATATTTTTTCTAATCGGTGTTGGTATGGGATCTTCCTTGGTGTTGAGATTCACCTGCAACAACTCATCAATGGTGTTGGAGACACCTTCCAATAATATGGAAGGGGATTCTTCCAAATCCACTTCATCATCTACGGTGAGGGGATCATTGGCAGGTGGAAACTCTTCTGAGTTCTCTAATCCTAACGGGATGCTGATACCAGATTAAGTGGTACTGGAATCCTTATTTGTGGGCTCTTGTACTGCTGAAACAATGGGGACAAAGGTTGTTGATACGATTCCATCATACCTTCGACCTTAGGGGCCACACATGATAATATTAAAGTAATAGTGGGGTGTTGTATTTAATCGGTTGAACCTAGACTAGTGAAATAGGCAAGCGTAACATTTTTTCAATCCCATGGGGAGAACATCTCAATACCTTATTTGGGTAAGGGGATCTGTAATCACCTAATATTGATTCATGTAGGAGTAAAAAGTGATCTTCTGATGTTCCATGTACCTAGAAACAAACTTTCCTTTCTAACTAGTGATGAAAAAACAATGTCCCTGGTCTGGGTTCAAGGCCTCTAGTCAGTGACTTGGGAGGAAATAGACATCGTCTACATTTTTTCATGGGTCAGTGGCAACAATACTATGCTCGACCTCATTAGACTAAACCTTCTTTCCCTTGTTTATATAGTATTTAGCATCCAGATAGCAGGAATCACAATGGGGAAAGAAATATGCATCACACTGGAGTATGCCCACTCAACCATAAAAATAGTATATGAGGTACTCGTGATACAAGAAGGGGAATATTTCTTGCAGATGGAGATGAGGTTTACCAATCATCCCATTTTAGGTGGTGTCCTTTGAAATGATCATGAACTCAGTGCTGGCAATCAGGTGACCAAACTTGGTTTTAAAGAGAATCATGCCAACTAATGTCTACTCTGTATTATCATCACATTGAATATTCATGGAAGAAGGGATAAGATTTATTTTAGATATTCCCAACTTTCATAGTGTCTAGGTAGGGGTGAGATTGATCCTAGAACCTATTTCGACAAAATAATGATAGAGTTCCATGCCAATGAACTAATCGGTGATGTACAACAGGTGTATGTGACCCTGTATGGGGGATCCTTAATCTTCCCCTAAGAATGATATGATGTCCTGGTATTCTTCAAGTACAGATTTCTCATCATGGAAGGCTTCAGAAACATCCACCACTATCTCGAACTATCTGGGGGCTCTTCAAAGACACTACATGGGCCTCACACATATCTTCAAATAGATGGAGGGACTCAAGGATCGAAATACATGAATGATGGAAAGGTGATTTAGTACATCATACATCTATGTAAAGAACACATTTAATATAATTAGATGTATCTATATGGTAGGAGTTATGATGGTCACTTCTAGTCGACCCAGCAAAGTTTGGCTAGTACTGGGGATATCTCGTTGCCCACTTGTCTAACCACTCAAAATGGATGATGGATGATGGTCAGATGACTGATGTATATCTGAAACTATAAATTTCTGATCATAGTGCGGTCATAGTGGCTCCACATAATAAAGAAATATAAATAGAGGTGTGGGTGAACCTAACGAGACATGATGAGAAGGTTGTACATGTTGAGCTCTACATTGGGCCTGCTGTCTAGTCTCTGTGGCATTCACAACTTGGCTAGATTCACTAGCCAATGCATTCCTTCAGTTCACATACCCATGGATTTGTCAATGTTGTAATTGACTATGATCATTAGGTGGGTTATGCTATTATTCCTCATCACCGAGAAGCATGTAGGGGTCCACCAATTTGATGGTATTCACTAAGGCATACTCATGATCATTACATGATGAATCTTCCATCACTGGGCAGATTCTGGGGGTGGTTACCATCTCAGATGGTATAATTATGCAGAGATTATAGGATGGATTTGGTACCGATGGATGGTTTTGATTTCCCTTGTGTCGTCGGTGCTTACTCTCTTGAGAGGATGAAAGATGGGATGTGGAAGCAGAAGCACTGGCCGAAGGAGGGGTGGAGATATTAGAGGAATTAGGTCAAATAAAACTAGAATAGATGATACCATGAGTGTGAGTGACCACAATGTGTGCTATCCACTAATCATACTTTTGAAACCCACGGCTAGAGACATGTTACCATTATCCTAAACTATCATAATTGGGTTTTACAGATACACATGCCACTTGTGCCAGGGTTGGGCCCAATATAACTATGTTGATATCCACCTTGACATAGAGAAACTCTTTGAACACATATCACTACTTGAAGGTATGCCCGATGACCCAGTGGTAGAGTCAATAGTTGGGGAAATCTATGAGATATTCCTCTTTGGGACTCCTTCTTTTTGTCAATCACAAGATCCCTTTATCTAAGGCACTTCAGAAATATACAGGAACCTAGGCCTCATTGAATTAGTAGGAATATTTTCTCCGATCTGTGAAAGGGGCCCTAAGATCCTAGCTCGGATGAGGGGATATCATAGCCTGACAAGGTGCTGGAACATGATTGCATCGCTTAGATGGTGGTGGTGCTTTTCATGATGGTGCCTTCTGATTCCGAGGTGGGTGATTCTGAGCCAAATACTGAACCTGAGGTGGTATACCTTATAAAGGCTATGGAGATGGTTCCATAGGTAACAATTCCATATTTCTAGGGGGCTCTATCTACGTAATAACAACAGACTCGGACATGGTGGTTCTTCTTACATGAGTTACCGGAGGCAATGGGTGCGTCTTGATAGCTTGCTGCAAGGATTACTCTAGATGTTGGGCCTTCTCAAAAAATTCCCATAATTTTCTTTTTTAGTTATGAGTTATGACATAGGGGAACAATTCATTCTTGACATTCCCCACATAATTCATCATTTGCTACTTTTGAGTCAGCGGAATATCGATTGAATATGTGAGGTCGTTCCACATAGTGACAAATTCAATGACTTGCTCATCCCGCCTTTTTTTGCACTTGAAGAGGGCGTCAATACTATTTTAATGGGTGGTGGAATTTAACTCACAGAGAAACTTCATATGAATATCCTCCCAACCTGATGTGGACCTGATGGGTAACAAGATGTACTAGACAAAGGTGGGTCCTTCTAGTGTTTGTACAAAACACAAGATATTAGTAGTTTCATGTTGCACTGGAGTTCCTAACATGGGTCCACACCATTAAATGAATTGGTCCATATGTTGCAGAAGGTTTCCCATCCCATTTAAAGGGAAATGGTTAGATTCCCCATACCCAGGGGTGCAGTCATATCATCCACCCATGCAGGATATGGCTTGTCATAAGGCTGGATCACCAATTTTCCAGTCTCAACAGTCTCAAGGAAAGTGATGAGAGTGGCCATAAGATCAGCTTGGCCAGGTTTCCTTTCTTGATGAGGTTCTATAACCACAAATGTATTGGAATGTTCTTCAACATGGTATGTGGGCCTAGCAGTTCATGCAATGACTGGTTGGATTACCTGAGGAGTTATAGGGGGAATAACCTATATGGTGACCTGTGAAGCTACTATGGGAATGGCCTATAGAGATGGGCCTCAGGGAAGATTCTCACGTTTCTCAGGTGAGTGTGGTGATGCATATCATGGCTTTTTTTCCAAAATTATCGGCCTCTACCCTATCTAGGTGGGTTTGGTTGTCGAGATCACCAGGGGGAATCTTATTGGGGGAAGTTGTACCAACCCCTACAGCCCTGGACAAGGATTAATGTAATCTGGTCACCATTTCATGACATGTTCATAGAAGATCTCATCAACCATATTTTTATGCTTTGTTAGTTGTTGGTGCAATGGAGCCTTATACAAATCATCCTCTGTCTTTTTCACTGAGCCAGATAGGTCATAGGGCTTGAGGATCCCAACACACTCTTTACCTTTTTTGGGTTTCCAACTGAGGGACAATGACTTAAAAGGTACATAAAGGATAATAAAACTATGTTTCTACCAAGAACCCATTCCTAAAGGATCCAATAGGTGTGGTGATACCCCATGGGGTATGTTCTCTATGATGATTCCTATCACAGTTTCCTTCTCTGAAAGTTCATCCATGTTAACTGTGATTGTCCCTAGAGTCATATCCTCAATGTTTCTTAGAAAATTGGGTTGGTTCTAGATAGGACTGAAATGAAGGGTAGCATACTACCCCCCATCCATGGACTCGAACACATGAGAAATACTCCTTACTAACTATGTACAGCACAATGAAGCTCTAGATACATCGTTGTGGGTGGTCTTGATTATAAATGGGTGACGTAGGGTGTGGAGTGATAGGACGAGTGGCCAAATCAACCATAAATCACTGTTGGACAATGTTTTCATAGTGTTTCGAGATCTTAGGGTAAGATAACTATCGATGAAGGAGATGGAAATTCATTTTCCATAAAGTTCGGTTGAAGCACATGACCTCTTCCTAGATAAGGGACTACATAATATTAAAGCCGGTAGTTGCAATCGGCCAAAACATCTCAGGGGTATTTTCCACTACAACAATGTCCCACAAACTTCTCGACTTAGACTCGGGATCTAGCCCTTGGTTTTCCCATTCATCGACAAGGGGTTGTTGAGGGACTGGTAATGGCACTAACATATAACATTGTGATTGTGGACTTGTTGGTTTAGAGTATGGTGTGTGAGCTAACAGACCACCGCATCTTGTTTTGTCTCTAAAAAAATGTACCGATTGTTCCACGAAATCCATGTAATAGGGGTTACTGACAAATGATTTTAGTTCAAGGGTATCAGTCACTGGCAGTGGATCTGGATATTTATTATAATCAAACAGTCCCTATAATAATTTTTCATGATCTCTTATTGAGGTATAGAATGATCCTAGTTATGGTAGAGAGGATTTCACAACAAGATCCCAGATTGGAGCCAAATAATCCTACTCCTATACACAAATGGGAGGGATTCAGGGATTGTTGTATCTCAGTTTATTAAAGGATGAAGATGATAATTCAAGTTCCTACCCCACTCCCTGAAAAAAAGGATCAGGGTGAAGGTTCCATCATTGAATCACACTCTGCTTTCATGTTCGAAAAGTGTATGAGATGGATTTCGATCTGAGGATTTCCATGATTCTTTCATTAGTGGTGGTGACCTTCCCTCCTACAATGGGATAGCCTTTTAGAGAAGGGAAGATTTTCTACATGGGGAGGACCTCCATGCGGGTTGTTGTAGGACTGAGGAGGAATCCTGCATGGATGAACTGTGGTGTGGGGGAACCTGTACAAATGTCAAATGGAACATGGGGAGAACCTCCATGAATAAAAGTTTCATAGCAGGGAGGTACCCCACTAGAGTTGGTAAGCACATGAGGATAACCACCATGGTGTCCTCCCATAGTGTTGGGAGGACTATCACGTTGTTCGGCTCTAGTAGTATCTCTACGAGGGGGGCCTTCATACTAATCATACCAGCCATGGGGGAGACCTCTGTATCGACCGTTAATGGAGCAGGTAGGACCTATTATAGAGTTGCTGATAATGTGAATATGACCTTTACATTGACAACCTAAAATATGGGGGAAACTTCCATACCTATGATCATAGGCACAAGTAGTACCTTCATGTCAGGTGTCAACAATGTGGGTAGGAACTTTACTTAGATTGATAATGGTGGCATGGGGAGAACCTCCATACTGAATGAAAGATGAGGCAAGACTCCCACTCTGGCCAAAAATTGTACGATGAGGACCTCCATATTGAGTCTCATCATTGTGGTTCATCCTGTGATGATTGCTGCTCATGATGATGACCAGAAAATTCGACCTATCTTGCCCAGGTGTTGGTTGGAGCCTCGATCTCGATTAGGAGTAAATGCTCCCCTACTCTATAGTATTAGATGATTAATAAAATGAATAGGTGGTATCTCGGGCCACTATAGCTGTATAAGATTATTCCCCCTTGAAGGAATCATCCTGATCTTGCACCCGACGATGATGTGTGGTTAGCCGAGCTAGGGACCACTATACAGGGGCATAGACCACCTACTCCTCAGTTTACAAGACCGACTGATAGCATTGACATGACCTGGTAGAATCCCTCCTTGGAAGCTCCATGGAAGAATTAATATCTAGGATGACTTGGAAATCCTCACCTCATCAACGTAAAGGAGTCAGACATAAGATAATTTCGGGGAGAGGATCCTGAAATAGTGAAAATTGGTATGGGGAGAAACAACTCCCTATATGGCCTTGGTGGGAAGGTGGTGGTGGGACATTGAATCCTCTAGATCTTGAAGAGACATTACCCTTTTCAAAATGACCATATCCTATTCATACCATTGAACTAGAGTATCAATCTCCCTCCTTTGAATAAATATAGGGGGTGAGATGGGGCATGGTAACCCATTAGCCTTATGCATGGTATTCTTCGCAGAATAGGTGAATCTATGTGAGATTGCAGCATTTGTATTTCCCTTATACCTATGTCTACAGGTGGGTGGTGATCATTTTCCTATGATGATAGATTAATTGTTACAAATCTAAAATACTCATCAATTAGTACAGATAATAGGAATTCAATTTTATGTTCTCCAATGACATTCAATCTTACAAGTCTAGATATAATGATCCGCACTGACAACATCACAGACCGATATGCCCAGTGATTAACTAACCCAAATCTTGGTGAGTTTCACACGGGGTCCACTATTTCCTTGGGATGTCCAGGCACCAGATGTCTAGATCCAGTGAACTCTCATTTGTTGATGCCTCAAATGATACTCATCTGAGGAAAATAATTTCTTGTCAGGTTAACCATTTCGTTTTATAGTGCTTTCGCTTGGGCGTGCCACCGGGAATGTGTTGACGTTCACTGTCATTCTCGTTGTACCCTGCATTACTGAATTCCAAAGGTAGGTGGAATTCATCACTTCATCATATATGTTTTCTCCTTGATCAAAATGGGATGATGGGATATCAATCTCTCCTGACATGGATTCCTCCTCAGAATTAGTCGCCTAGTTCGCATCTCCCTTAATATTTAGACGTTGTTCGTGAAACTCTTCACGGTGCCATATATTTTTAGACACTTGTTATTTACTATCATTTTATCAGGACATTACAAAGGGTTGTGTAATGGAACCAACCTTCAGTTTAAGGAGTAATAATATTGGGCATCGCTGGTGTGTCTAGATGCTAAAACACTAGTACCCCAGAATTATCCCTTATTATAGGGCCTCTTGAGGGCAGGGAAGCACGAGGTATCCCACATCAATCATGAGGATTCTTATATTGGAGGCATGCATTCATGGTTTTCCTCGGATTCCCATGTTTCACATGGGGTATGTCATGGTTTTAACATCTATCTAGGGGGATCAGACTGACCAGAACACTGATGAGAGTGGATCAAATAGGTACTTCCCTAAGAGAGAGCACCTGAAAGTTTTACCAGATGGATGGATCTAAACACCCAATAAAGACAGATCTGGGATGGAGTGTTAGAGGGGGGATTGGCACTGGTTCATACCACCCATTCCAAATCATTTTATGTCGCTCATAGGGGAAACACCACATTCTGGATTCAACCATAGTCTCATATTTCTAATAATAACTTTCATTAAGTGTTGATAGATTTTTCTTTAGGAACCTACATGCACACAATATAAAATATATTTATTATTTTTAGAAAATTAATTCAGGAAAAACAGTGCCTCAGAATGACATGTTGTCTCAGTGGCTATCATTGAAAAATATATATAGAAATATTTTGAAGTATTACAATAAAAAAAATAGGGACTCTTAAATTAGAAACATAAAAACACTCATATATATCCATGGAGTATCCATTCCAATATAAATCCCAAATAATAGATCAATATTGACTTAGAAGACCCTTTATTAGTTGAAGACACAATACCGATCACATAAAGTCCTAAAAGAAACCCTCAATATAGCATGTTCAGTAATTATCAAAAAAAAATTATTATTTCCTCTTGATAGAATGTTTAATATTATCAAATAGAGGTAGTAATGTTCTTTAAACTTAACCCTTATGGTGACACATAACACCTTTGACAATACATAACATGACATAATCCATTCATAAACTCGATAATACATACTGACTACATGACATAATTCACTACTCTATGTACTTAATAGACTCAACTATCACAGAATCATCACCACTCTTTAGGCACTAACCTCACTTGTGATGTTTTAACCTATCCTTTAACCCAAAATCCTTAAAAATATGATGTCATGATTCAGATCTATTATCTCTAAACATTGTGGTACTGTAATCGTGGTAGGTTATCTCAAAAAATAATAAACATTGTTTTTCTTCTAGTCAATTATCCAATTCACTTCATATTGTCCACCCCTTAGATAGTGTAAAAATTCTTGTAACATCAATTTTCACATTTTAATGTATATTGAAAAGTGAGGAAGATGTGGTTTATGTACGAAGAATGTTTTCACACCTATTTTTGAAGAACTGGAGTTGAATTTGATTCTAAAAATGAAATATAAGATTCCTTTCAAATATTTTTTTAAGAAAACCAATGTTGAAATAACTTATACTTGATTTCCAATATTATTTTTCAATTAAACTGATTTGTAATATGATTTAAAAAATATTTTTATGAGAAAAAAATATTGAAAATAATTTTCTCGAGCTTTCAACATCAGTTTTACTTATAATTGAAAATAAAATTTAATATTTTTTATAAAATATTAAAAAATATATTAATCTACAACTGTACATGAGCACAGAATAATATAATAGAATAAAAATTGAACCATACCAAATAAATAGATTCGAAATGACTCATTGAAATGTGTTCAAAAAAATTCTATAAATAATATACACATATATAAATAATTTTCTATATATTTTCAAAAATAAGAAAATATTTTTCAAATAAAATTTTGAATGTTGGTTCTTTTATTTTCGGAATATACAGTGAAACATCATAAAAAGGCTACAATAACATAATATGTTATGAATTTTAAAATAAATAAAAAATGTCTAAATTGTATTTATTTTAATAAAAATATCCATTTCAAAATCTATTATTGTTCTGGTTATGATTATCTCCTATGTGAATTATAATTCCAAAACCCCTCTTTGATGACAGAACTATATTTATGAAATAGTAATTTAAAAAAACACTACATATATAAGAAGAAAATTATTCACTAATATAAAAGATATTAACTTGAAAAAAATCTTTATTTTTTCCTAGTTTTATTATTAATAATTGTTTGCGTCAAAACACAATTAATGAAATATTATAATCTAAAATGTTAATTAACAAAGAATTTTGGAAATAAAAATATTAACATTAAATAACTTAAATAATAGAAATAAAATTTTATGTTTTTTTAACATAACAGAATAATGAGAATATCCAATATCCCTCACATTGATATTTTACAAATATGTATTACATCCAATTTCAACTAAAATAAAAAAAATTATTGCATTAATAATATAATCAGGAATAATATCCAATATGCATTATATATTAATGTTTTTTGTCAATCAGATATATATTTCATTCTAGTGTATTTTTCAAGGAAATGCATAATATTTGAAATGTATTATGGATCTATAAAAATATTTTTGGTATTGTAATCATATTATTTGAAAATATTTTAGAAATACAAAATTTTATAAATAATAAATTAATTCTAAATATGATATGATTACTTAAAGAAACTATATTTAAAATTGAAATTTACTTAAAATGAAAACTACTAAAACAGGGGTACAGTGAGCTCCTCAATCATTTTAATATAAATTATGTAATTTTAAAATATATTTTACATATTATCAATTCCAAAAAAATCATCACTTAATTTATGATATATAATATTTCTATAATATATATTAAACTTATTTTATATTGGTTATCCAATTAATATATTAAATAGTATTTTATGGGAATGGGTCAAAAAAATTTACATTCATTTAGAAATATTACTTAACTTTTATGTCATCATATATAATGTATGAGTTAGAAAAAAAAATGTATTACAAATTTAATGGAAAATAAATTTTGAAATCAATGTATACCTCATATACTAAAAGATATATAATTTTATATTATCAAAGACAAAACATACTAATATTATATCCACACGTGTTTTTATCCTTACAAAGAAGTGTCATTGGGGTTGTTGAACCACTAATATCATTTATTACTACTCTTAATATAACACCCTAATAATTTTTTATTTATTTACTTAAATAATTATTTGATAGCTTGTGATACATGGAACCATAAATCTAAATGAATATTAATATTGTATTATAATATAAATTTGTCATTATTTTTGAAATATTAATAGGAAAAACCACATGTTTTAAAATATTGATAAATGTTTATTTAATGAAAATATATTTATAAATAAGTACTTAACTTTTAATAGAGGCATTTATGTTTTAATTTTTTTCTTCAAAAATGGTTTTTATTAAATATTGTGTGTAAAGATTACATTTTAATTATTCAATTTTTAGAAATATTATATAAAACAATTAATTCCATTTTTAGAATAATGATTTTAATATTACCATATATTGAATTTTTGATAATTTTTTAAAAAGATGGATGTTTAATTGAATAGTGAATTTTTTTTATTTTTATCTAACAATACATTTTCGTTTCAAGCACTTACAAATATATTGTTTTTAAAAAAATTATATGTAAATGCAGTTTATCAATTTTTTAAAAATATTATTATATTCAATTAAATCTATTTCATGCTTTATTTTGGTATAAACATGTTTTTATACATTAAAATATAATTTTTCCTTGAAAACTACTTTTCATTACGTATTATGTATTTATTTATAAATCAAAAATTTCTTATATTTTTTATTGAATTTGATTAAATTGATTCCATATATGGAATCAAAACATTTATTATTATTTTATATGTACAATATGGTTTTTGTTTATAATGAATAGTAATGAAAGTAAAAATATATTTCCACTATCAAGGTTAAAATCAAATTTACCAAGGATTTAAAAAAAAGTTAAATGATTTAGAATGGCCTAAAAACATGTCTAAATCTTATTGAATTATTATTTTTCATACATTATATCCATATCCAAACAAAATTAATGTTTTATGGTAAACTCATCGATGAATGTTACATAATAATATTTCAATCCTCTAAAAAATTCAGCATCTATCCATCTCTCCACTTATAAAATGCCACCCATACACCCTATTATTTACACCACATTGAGCAACATAGATCAACCCAAAATAGTAAAATTATATCCCTATTTTATATTATAGGTTTTGGTATCCTTAAAATACCATTCAATGGATCCTGAAGAAGGGATCCAATAGAGGTCTACTGAAGAAGAGGTAGTCGTCTTACCCATCCTCTTTCAGTTTCTTTCCTCTTATACCTCCTCTAAATGTAAGGTATCCATTAAAATTGATTAATTCAATATCTTAGATAAAAATATTGTTAATATTATGATGGATAAACCATTTTCTATCTTTATCCCATCAAATGGGAAATGAAAACCATTGTCTATGTGTACGTGTATATTAACACCTCCATATAGAGGTTTGAATCATTTTCCAACATAATAATTCCTGGATTGTTATTATTAAATCATAAATATTTATATATGATCTTTGTGAAATAATTATACTTTTGGAGCTACTATATATTAATCTTATTCTTAAGAATACATGCTTTGAAAAATGGTGGTGTTGCTCATGTATACATGTGGACTACCACCTACATATAGTGATAAATTTAATTTATAGATTTATATTCAAATGGATTTTAATGGGGATATATAAAATTAATATATTTGATTTATATTATATAATAATGAATTTTTAAATGGAATTAATATTTTCTTTTCTAAAATTCTCGTCATCTTGAAGTATAACCATCACTCATGTGTATGTACTTACTATCATCTCCACGATGTGGAGCGATACATTTTTTATCACTGATTCATTTTAAGGACTATAATATTTTATATAATGAATTAATATCTTTTTTATTTCAATATTTATATTATAGATAATATGAAACCATGAACAAGGTACACGGACCAAAATCATCTATCCCAAACATACATTAAAAACGAACTTATTTTCACCCAAATATCAATTTTAAGAAAGAATTAATAATAAAAAGAAAATCATTAATTATAATAGGAATATAAAATATTGATTTAAACATTAATATACTTCCATAATATATTTATTATACAGGATTTTCGAGCATGTATGAAACAATACTGAAATTGAGTTAAGAGATTTGTGTTTCAATATAATTTTATTTGAGATTATTTATGATTAAATTAAAATACATGAAAATATTGGGTCCTTACCAGATAAAACCTTATCCTTTTTATTTTACTCTAGTTAGTTTTTATATTTTTATGTTAAATTTCAATTTTCTCTCATTTTTACTTACAATGGTCTAAAAATATTTTTTATGAATAACAAACCTCATTTTTCCCCATTCAGTAGAACATAATTTGTATTCCATATAATATTTTAAAGAATGTTTTGAATAGTTTTTAAAGATTTTCGAATTCATATTTTACCCTTGGGTGAATTTTTTAAAAAAATTTAAAAAGAAATCATTTTTTCTTTTTATGAATTAGTAACTTTTTACCAAGGATGTTGATAAAATATTTTTTAACGATTACGACATGAATTGAACTTCTCATCATCATGAACACACAATCATCTGAAGCATCCTTTACTTTTTTTCAACAATATTTTTAAATAATTTTTCTTAATTAATATTCATGAAATAACATTACTTTGAATTATTTATTTCAAAAATAAAATTTTATTTTCATCAAGAAAAATTACAATGTTCCTATAAAGAGATTTTTTATTTATGGTAACAATCATGGTTTATAATTATGATTTAGTAGGCTTATGATACAATGATATTATCCTTATTGTTTATCTTTATGTTTTAGAATTATAATCATAAGATCTTTACAAACACCATTTATTTTCCATAGGTTATACTTTGATGAAATTTCATGAATCCCATTTCCTTTTCATGCAGTATAATATAATGATATTATGAATGTATTATTATATTATAAAAAACATATATATGGTTTTATTTGGATGTTGGGTGGTCCAAGAATTATTTTTACCTCCACGAAATTATGTAATGATAGATATATCATGGTATTATAAGAACCAGATAGGGTTCTGAGCCTAGTTTATTAAGGGGATGTATCTAGTATAATAGTCTTGGGAGAGAACAAAGACTAAGGATTTGTTGGAATGTAGAGTGAAACTAATCCACTAGGATATCCTTGGAAGTGATATTTGACTAAGTAAATCATTTCCTCTACTTATTTGTGTGACAAAAACTAATGTTATAGGCTTATTATATGTTCTCAAGGCTCATGATTGATTAATGACGATTCCATACACATAGGATTTATGAATTTTTTTTATATCAAATACTCATACCATAATTTATTATTAATGATCTTAGGAATATTGGGTATGATTTATATAAATTTTTACCATGTTCACAAAACCTTATTCTGATATTATGTTTCCATGTGATCATTGATTGTTATATATTATTTCCACTATTTACTCGGCATTTTATCTCCCCATTTATTATGTTTTCCTTACCTATTATATAATGAAGGGTAAATGTATGGTAGGTATAAGAAGTTTTCTGTGTGGGAACATTTTTATGGTATATGTTGAATATCCATCATGAATTATAATATTATGTATCTAATACAAAAATATACTAAACAATTATGGTTCTAGTGTGGATTGTAATGTAATGTAATATATAATCATCTAATAATTTTAAAATGTTATATATAAAATGTTTGCATCACTATATTTGGTATTAGAGTATGATTTAGTTGATATGAAGAATATAGGGTTAGAAAACATTATATAAAACCATTGGTATAATTTTACATTTTTGATAACATCTTATTGCTTTGGTAATGTATAGATTATATTTTTTTCAAAGAAATAAATCCATATGTGGATACTACAAGTGGGTGTGGTTTTAAAACAAATGCATATATGGGTAACAACGCAGAGAAGAGATAGTTCAGTAAATCATAGCAATTATTCTGGTTCCTATGGTACATCACCTTAATATGCATCTATCTTTACCCTCCCAATGGATATGCTTAGGGTAATTCACAAATTATTTATAAAATATTATGAATGATTAAAAATGATGATTAATATGAATGGCCTAGTATAAACCAAATGTGTTATACATTTAAAAAATGTTTCATTATATATATATTCTATGAATTTTTATTTAGGACTACTTGTTGAATCAATATGATTATTATTATACCCATAATGTCTTTTTCATTTAATCAATAGATGGAGTTTGAAGGAACCATGATTACAATAAATTTGATGGAAAATTAAATGGTTTTACTCTTGAGAAACAAAATTATATGGGAGGTTTAATGAAAAATATTTTCTTTATTATTATTAAAATTTCTCAAGTTATGAATCATCTTGAGGTTTTAAATTAAAGAAGGGGGGAACATCATTTGGTTGGGTCCCTCAAGAGGCCAAGAATTACATTTTTTAGTGTGTCATCAAATACAATTTTTTTGAGTGACATATCAATATAGTTAAAATAATTTTTTATTTTCTCTAGTTCTTGATCGTGATAATGATATTATGGTTGTTTATAATTTAGATGGTGAATCATATAAATGATGGAATCATATAAAGAACTACATAAAGTTATAAATAATTAACTATATGCAGTGTAATGAGTTTATAAGGTTATATTTCAACAAGAAAATTCATTTTCCTCTACTTATAGAAATAGATAATGAATTACTTGAGCTAAATTAGTATAATGAGGAATCCATGTGCACACATGAGGAAAATTTTTCAAGACCTATGAGGTACACTTCATGTATTATCATTGAATTAAAAATGGTATTATTGATCGATTTATATTTTTTAAACCATGTCTCAGAAGGTAATTATATATAACATAATTATGTTGTAATGAAAAAATCATTTAATGTGATAACAAGGTATAAATGGATATTGGAGTTACCCATAAATTTTATAGTATAAATTGGAATATAAAGATTGAATTCAAAGGAATCTCTGATATTAAATATCATAGAGAGAAGAAGATGAGATTTTCGTTGTCCATCATGTGTGTAAGGAAACATATAGAAAATTTTATTGAGGGGTGTGGTAAATGTTTTAATTATGTATAATTAAGAAATCGAGATAAATAATGTTTATGTGATTTCAATATGATAGTTAATGTATATAATGTTGAAAAATATCAACAAAATAAACCACTCACACACCAATGCTCCATATGCAAGGAGTATGGGAACTATTCTAAATAGTTTTGAATTTTGAAGGATAATGATGATGATCAATGTTAGTTTCCTCTTAACAATGGTGATAATGGGAAACCTCATGTGAATATAAATTTTTATGTGGTTCTCCAAAATAGATTATTGAAATGTACACTAACTGTCTACTCCACAGTAGTAAATGTAAACCATTTTTCTTAATAATCCACACTATTATATATTTGATGAGTTTGATATGTGTAAAATTTCACCACATAAACAATTCGATATTGAGTTATCTATAAAGTCTTTTAATGGTATGATGAACACATGTATTGTTTAATTCAAAACCCCAATTGAAGTTAATGGGAATTTATTTTCTGTAAATCATTTTATTCTCCATCTTGATGAATTTGAAAACATTTTGGTCATTGATTAGCTCTCCCTATATTGATCCCAATATCAATTTATGAGGAATTTAAGTCAAAATTCATATCAAAAATCATTACATGATTCTTTTAGTGTGATTATGATTATTAAATTTCAATATAGTTTACCTATTTTGTGTGGGCCTTACAACATATTCATGAGAAATATTTTTTATGAAACTAAAAATATAAATATGAATTTTTCAACATTATAATGATGTATTTCATTAAGAAATTAAAATAACCACCAGAATTGGAAAGTTTAATTTTCAATAGAACAATTAAATGGTACTATGAATATTTCATAGACCCCATATATAATGGCCCTGATTGAGTTTCTAGCATTGAAGAACGAATTACAAGAATATCATAATAAGGGATTCAAATTCCCAATTAAATCACCATGGGGTGTATATGTTCTTTTTAATAACTAGAAATATGAGTCATTGAATCTTTATATTGATTATCAAGAATATAACAGTATAACTATCAAGAACTGGTATCCTCAACCCCATATATATGAATTGTTTGAACAATTATGAGTATCTATTTTTTTCAACATTGATATTCAATATAGATATCACCATTTGAGAGTCTAAAAGGAGGATATACCCCGGAAAACCTTCCATATGATTTACGACATTTATGAATTTAATGTAATTACATTTGTACATATCAATGGTCAAACCATCTTAATGTATTTAATGAATAGAGTCATCAGATGTTATATCGATTAGTTTGTGGTAGTCTTTATATATGATATTATAATATATTAAACGTGAAAGGAATATAACAATGTGTATTATAGGATTTTTATAAAGGGATTTAGAAATGAGAATCTCTATGATAAATTTACCAAATGTGAATTTTGTCTACATAAAGTCACATTCTTACTAAATATTATCCCATGTGTAGGTATATTAGGGGATCCTTACAAGATTAATGTTATTAACCAATAGACTAGAATTAATATGGTAACAATGGTCTGTAGTTTTTATGGGTTAGAAGAAAAATATGGATACTTTTTGAGATATCTATCATGTACATCTAAATAAATAATCATCATTACTCGTATGGGTTCTAAGTTTGATTAGATTGAAAAATGTGTTTAAATTTTGAATGATCTAAAAATAATGATAGTTAGCGCACCTTTACTTACACTACCCTATAGTGGTGAATAGTTTTTAATATTTTATGATTTATCAAAGAAGGGAACGATATGTTTCCCCATGAAGAATTATTTTGTAATATCCTATGCTTTATGGAAATTTAAAATTCATTGGAAATTTTACCCAACCCCTGATTTAGACATGGAAGCAACATTTTTTACATTGAAAATATGGAGGTATTATCTTTATGTTGAATGGTGTTATATATTTACCGATCATAAAATCGTGAACTATATATTCATGTAATATTATTTGAATATTCTCTACATAAGATATTTATATTTGATTAATGATTATGTTTTCTCAATGCATTACCAAACCAGTTAAGTGAACAAGGTGGGAAATGCTCTATGTCAGAAATACCAAGATAGTTTTTCTATAGAGAATATTAAAATCCATCCTTTAATTTTTGATTTATATAATATGGAACTTGAATTCATGGGTAATGGGTACATATCATATTTATCATATATAAGTGCTCAACCAACCATATTTGTGAGGATTAAAGAGGCACAGAATGAGGATGATTAAATGTAGAAGAATGTAAGAGATATTCCTTATATAAGAGGTTAATGTGATAGTATTATAATGTTGAAGAAATAAAAATGTGCCCCACAACTAAAATATCAGAAGAAGGAGCTATTAGATGAAGCTCATAGTTCACCATTTCCAACTCATCCTAGATGTAATATATATATAGATATCTAAAAGGGTATTATTTTATGGAAAATAAGAATAGTGATGTAGAATTGTATGTATTTAATTTCTTAGTTTGTTAAAAATTTAAGGCTCGGAGATATAAGTCAATGGGGATGTTACAACCATTACCCATAATATAAAGGAAATTAGAAAACATCATCATTGATGTCATATACAGACATAAAAAAACATCTAAAAGTCATAATGTTGTATGGGATATATTTGATCACCATATGAAGAGAATATTTCTCTCTTGATCACCATAATATCATATAAATTATCATTGTTGTATGGTTTCATATTGGTCCACATTGTATTTTATTTTATCAGGATCTAAGGTTTACCTCAATGTTCTAGAGACGAATGTAATATGATTTGGACACATTACTAACTTTCAGTACATCATGTCTTCCTTAAATAGATGGTTAGTATAATAGGACCATAAGTCTATATTAAATATTGAGATCAAGATATATGGATTCTAATCATGATAGAAATCAAAACCTTCTTTGGTGGGTTTTTTCCTGTTGGGATTGTGATATTATTTTCACGTGTTTCAATTCAGCATGGATGGATATTTCATTTATGGGGTGTACTCATTGTTTCATCAAGTCAGTTTGTGGACTTTGTCAAGGTTATCCATTATCCTCTAGTATTTTAATTCTTATATAGGATACCTTGAGCAGGTTGATCAACATATGAATATCTAATAGGGTAATTCTTCCCTATAGAAGAAATTTGAGCCTAAAATCCATATCTCACTTGATGTTTTCAGATGATAATATTATTTTCATTAATTTGGGGAGGAAATATGTGAATTGAATTAACAAGATAGTAGATATGTACTGCCACTGGAGTGGTAAAATTAACAATAAGTAGAAGAGTGAATTCTATGTGTCCAATGAATGAAATTAAATTAGGGTGATTACTCTGCATACCAGGCTGGGTATGAGGCATGATTAGTTTCACATAGAGTATCTTGGTACTCCTATGTTTGGAAGAAGAATACGTATCAGTGATTTTTTTCGTTTTGTGAGTAGAATTTCAGGGAAAATTCTGAATTAGAAAAACCATTATTTATCTTTTGGAGGCCACATTTCTCTGGTCAATAGCATCCTTTTAACCATCTTGGTGCATGTTCTTTTGTTTAACAACATACCAAATGGGGTTATAATTTCCATTCATAAGCTTCTTGCTCGTTTCATATGGGATTCTTCATCAGAGGGGAAGAAACAATGGGTCTCTGGGGGAAGATGGCACAGCCCATCCTAGAGGGATGGATTAATTTTAAAATCTTAGAAATCACTATCCATTTCATGCATGAGAAGTTTTCATGGGAAGTAATAGAAGAACATATATTTTGGGGGAATATTATGTCTCGTAGGAACATAGCCAATATTGAATCCTCATCAACGAGCAGATCTCCCCTATGGTCTTCGGTCTACATCAAGATTCCAATCATTCTATATCTTTCACAATGGATAATTGGGGAAGGAAATTTTTTTTAGCATAATAACTGGTCATGTAGGATAATTGGTTATCTATGGTGCCCATCCCCTATGATCACCTTCAAGGTGGCAATCCTGTACCCTTTGTTCTTCAGATAAATTCAAAATGCACATCCCTGTGAGGTTTTCAACTCTGTCCTTATCAAATTAGAGTGGGATCAGTGTGTCATTACTCCCTCCACCTTGGGGATATTCAATCCGAAGGAAATTTTCCAGATTAGCGCCCCTCAGGGATAGTAAGAAGGGTATAATGGTTTGGTAGGGTCTAATAGTATCCCTAGAAAGTTTAATTTCCTTAATTGTAGGATCCATAACCGTGCATTTTCTTCCAATGACAATATCAAACGTCTTAGCATCAGTATGGACTCATTCTGGAATTGTTGTATGTACAAATGAGAATAGATTATGAACCATATTTTCTTCGAATGGGACTGGGCCCACCATGTTTGGGGATTATTTGGAGATTTCACATGGTACTCCTTCCAGGCTACAAGCTTCGATTCATTTATAAATCACTGGTTTCAGGGAGTTGACGGTGGATGAATGTAAAAACTAGTGAGATCCATTATCTTTAGTGCCGGTTGTTGGTTCTTACGGATAGCTACAAGTCGGGCCAAGTATAAGGGGATTATATCCATGGGAAGATACATTATAATCTAAGTAAGGTGCATCTTGGATGATATGTTTTTCCTTGATGGAAACTGGAAGGAGTCCCCCTCCCTACAGACTTTGTACATGCCTCAAGCCATGGACCAACAGACATAATCCATGCAACAAGTGAAATGGGTCTGGTGGAGTTCTCATAGGATTTCCCTTAAATTAAATAAAGATATTTCTTGTATCCAGGGTGAGATGAAAGTTGAAGGGGTGGGTCACTTGGATTCTCTAGTGTCCCCTGGTGTCCTAGTTGTATGTATTTCTAATGTTTCTCAATTTAATCCTGATGGAGTGAACTAGATTCAAGGTGATACTCTTAGACTCCATTATTTATATCCTCCTTAGACTTGGTCACATATCTTTTTTATTCTCTTTTTGAATAAAAATAGTAATTTTTATGATGATGAAGATTTGGATGTTGAATAATAATGGAAAGATAATCCCTAGATGATTAGGTCCCATTAAATTTATTTTTAGTATCAGGATGATAGATTAGCATTTTTTCACTTCCACTGAATATTTCGTAAGTTTTTTATTCTTTCAATGTATATATTATTGATACTCAACCCTAGTATATCAGATATGATCCCTTCTATAATTAACTTGGATTAATATATAAGTAATTACATCCTAAATGGTTGAATAGTTTTGTTGTCATAGTGAACTGGATACATACACGAGTAATGAATTAAAAATGAATTCACAAATTGATAAATAATTTTTTTTCAGGATTAACATTATTCTCTCTAGAATATCCATACACATCAATCATAGTATTCTTAATGGAATCTTAGGGAAAGGAAAAAAATTAATTGTGAGCTCAAATGATCAATAAGGGTTAATTATAGTGGAAGAAATCATGAATTAATAGGAATAATCAATGTGGAAAGGAATAACTGAACACGGTTTCCATATAATAGATACACTAATAAAGAAGTTAATCTAGATATAATATCAATGAAAATATATTATATATACTAATCAATATGGTAGTGAAAATAAATGAAAATAAATTAAATTTAAATAATATGAATACATGAGTAGATAATAAATAATTAATATTGAATGGTGAATAACTGAAAATCATTCCATTTAATCAATAATTGGTACTAAAATGCATCCAAAGATAATTTCATAGTGAAAATATCCTAGAAATTGATAAATTAATACTTAATGAAGGAAATTTTTAAATATTAGGAATCATGTTTCTCACACACATGAATCCTTAATTATCAAGATATATTCTAAAGATAGTTTAAATATGATGGGTATAAACCCATTTAACTAATTGTAGATAACTAATTCATCCCATGAAACTATAGATGCATTATGTGGATTTTATTAATTGGTCCCACCCATGCCTTTAGGTCCAAATAATTTATTATGTATTAAATAATTGACTGAATTCCTGAATCAATATGCCTTAACATAAAATTGAATCAATGAACTGAATTTCAATACAATCCATGTTCAAGAAAATCATAAACCATTTAGAGGAAGAATAATTATGGTTTAAATATAACATATACCCATTAGATTAGGAATACGGAGTTTTTGTCATTGATGAATAGAAACACAATAAGTATATCATTAACGGAATTCTTGAGGAAATTATCCAATTTATTTTGAGAAATATTTTCTTAATCCTTTTTTAAAACAAGTTATAAAGAAATTATTTAAAATGATCCTTATAAACATAAAATGTACGCTTCAATGATATGATGTCCATTACAGCAGGTAATTGCATACATGTCGAATAAAACAATCCTTTTTAACATTAAAATTTTATTAAATATTCCTTGTTTAGAAAAATAAAATAATATTAAAGGGAAAACATATTGTAAAGTGAAAAAATGAATAAAATTTATTTTTATTAATAACTTTGAAATTTTTAATGAAAACGTTTTTTGAAAAATTATTATAAAACATGGTTTTGTATAAAATAAATTTCTTATAAAAGATAGAAATGTAGATTGATTTTATTAAAATATTTAACAAAAATTTTAAGAACCAAGAGTGGAAAATGGTAATATAACATAAAAAGGATCATGAATAAATATTGGTGAATAAAGTTAATTTTTTTATCAGAAAATTGTTATATAAATTCCCTCAATATAAATTCAAAAATAAATAATCTCATTTCAAATGGGAATACGAAATAAACACCTAAAATGATCATGAGGTTGTAGTGAGAATTAATTAATAAATCATTTATATGTCTCAATTTTAAATAAACATAAAAATTTGAAATAAAACAATATATATTCAAATTTCATTATTCACATTATCATTAAATTTCAATGACAACTAATAAGTAATATAACCTAATGAGAATGATTTGAGTTATGAAATTGTTTAACTTTTAATTCAAATCCACTTAGATGAAATAAATATAATTGAAACTATATATACCATGAATAATGTGTTTTTGGGCTATTTAATGTCAAGGGGTTGTATATATTCCATATTAAGGTAATTAGTTGTATTACATTATAGTATGCCTTAATGAAAGGAAATTGTTAAAAAAATACCTTATTGTTTACTATAATTTTAGTAATACCTAATTTTATATCCTATAAGGTGGTGTTAAAAATGTTATTAACTTATACCAAAACCATATTAATATTTATGAAGTCATTTATGATTATTTTTTAACATATTATCACTGGTTCATTAATAATCTCTCCTTATTTTCATTGTTTCTGGTGTTAATTTCCTTATTTTTTAGTATGTTTTTACTTATTAGGTTTTGTTACTATTACTTCGATAATTGTTTAATCATATACAGAATTTAATCAATATTGGATAAATCATATGTATTTATTATATATTTATTTATTTTAGCCTATTAAATTTGATGGAATGAAATGAAATACACCATTTATGGAGATGTTAGGTCGTACGTAGGCATGAATGATATTTCCATGTTCATAATATTTTGAAAATAGAAAAGTAAATTATATATAGTATCATTTAAAAATAATGTTTATGTCATGTATATCAAATATTATTATTAAATCCATCCTCAATTTATTCCAAGTAAATCGGGAATGATTCGCATTGAGTCGTGAGGAGGTTGCCTTTCGTACACACAAGCTACATTATCGTATTCCCAAAAAATGAAAAGAATACAGGTATGTGTGGTATAATTCATAAAAAGCATAAAAGGATCATAAATATCATATATGTAATATTGAAAATTTAAATATATCATTATTCCCATTAATTGAATATGGTAATGGAGAAATAAATTACATTGGTTTGTGAGGCGGTAGTCAACCATGCAAACAAATGATGATTTCATAACCCATTTAATGTAAGTTTGTAAGTCAAAGGTCATACCATTAAAATAAAAATATCTATATAAATAGAATATACTGATTTTTTTTATAATAACTGTAAAATTATAATTGAAGGAGGTGGTGAATGAAATATAATAAAAACACTTTTAGAAGAACATTACCTCTTCTTCAGGTATCCTCCTTAGGATTGCACTAAAGTCATTCTAGGTTAAATTAATGAAAAATACTAAGTCAAGTATTAGGGGAGGTGTGTTTTAATGTTATTTGGGTAGGTATTTTCCAAACCAATCAGCACTAATGGTGTGAATAAGGGAGGGGATGGGGTTGAGTTTTATAACTGTGGGAGAGGACACACTAGATATTTCTTAAAATTATTGAGTGATCCCACATTTGTTTCATTTAATGTGTATCCAATAATGACATATTTCTAAGAATATATGGGAAATATTAATAATATGGTAATAAATTTGTTTTTTTACTAATTTATAGGTAATTAGGCCCCTTAAGATTAATGTTGATTCCCTAAGTAAAATAATTTTTCTCTTAATCACCTTAATTAATTTAAATTATCTTTAATAATAATTATGGTTAAAGATTAAATTTAAACTAGTAGACATAAATTAATTTTATTATTGAATAAATGGATTCAATTTATACAAATTTAACTAATATATGTAGATATTACTAATTTACAATTAATCCCATAGAAATGACTAGAAAGTGGTTTTTAAAGTAAAAATGTTCAAAAGTTTACTATGTTTTTATATTTAAACACAATATAAAAAATATTATGATGAACTAAATGGATTAATATTTTTAAAATGGATCTAATTTTAATTTAATATCCTTTCATAATATAAATTATCAATATATATTATTTACTTGAAAGGTTATTTTTCTGCTAAAATTTGGTATTTTTCAATATTCATCAAAAAATAAAACTACAATGAAAAATACCAAAATATCTCCCTAAGATAATTTTGACATTAAGATTAAAAATATTAACTTTATTTTTTCATATAAAATATATTAATGTTTCAGAAGAAAATTTAAAAAATTATTTTATTAAAAGGTGGAAAAGTTGCCTTTAGAGAATTACATTTTGTTTTTATGTGTAAATTTTGATTTGTAATAATATTATGTACATAAAATATATTGGATAAATATCACAAAACTTCATCAAATATATAATATATAAATTTAATTATGATAATTAACTATTATTAACTAATATAATTTATCAGGATAATACTCTTTTGACAGAATAAAAATTGTTTTTTTTTCAATACATTTTCTAATATTAAATTGGTTTAAATTTTCATTTATTATCAATTTTTAACCAATGAATTTGACCATATATTTTCCGAAGTTTTTTATTCATATTTATAATAACCAATTTATAGACTAGGGTATAATTTCTATGATAAATACAAATATTAATAGTATTCGTCACAACTTAGTCTTGCATGTAATACAAGCTATCAAAGAATGTTTTTATTGAATGTAATGTAATCTCACAAAATATTTCAGGAATTTTAATAATATATTGAATTAATTTAAAATAATAAATATTTCATAAATTATTTTAATTTTATTTACATCTCTACACTTGGTTCTTCTTGTCCCATATAAAAATGTATTTTATGTAAATATTTTGAAATTTCAGGGTGTTACATTATCTACACCTTAACTGAACTACATCATCTAAAATAAAACATGATATCAGTGATAAAGTGTTTTATATTTGAAAATTATAATTATGAAAAACCTGCATCATAAAAGATATAATTAAATATCCTCTTAATAAGAGATAATGAGAATTAAAAAGGTTACTTGAAATAACTCACATCTAGATTTCTATGTAGGAGACATTGGTTGAAAGTAATGATATAGAAAAAAAGTAAATATTTATATAGAGTAATTGGCGTAAATTATGATAATAAAATGATTCATCAATGAAATGTTTATGGCCTCAAATACATAAATATTCTATAATTTGAAAGACCATATAAATAATCACATAAGAATGTAATTGTGTAAAATTGTTTTATTCATGAGAATTTCACTAATCTTGAGGATTTATTTTATTATCTAATATTATAATAAAATATAATTAACTGATACATTTATATTTCATGGGAAACATTTCATCCTTTTACTGTGACTTAATCAATTTCCAATTCACTTCTTATTCAGTGAAATACATATCAAAAAATGAAGTTTTGAATTGAGAAGAAGTTAACTTTATATTTAATGGATTGTAAGATACATAAAAGGGTGAACTATAATTCTGTATATCTCAAACTATTTTTTAGAAAAAAAAAATAATTAATTAATCTCTAAACTACAAAAGTAATACCAACTATTCAATATAAAAATTTATTTTTCAAATCTATTAACAAATGAAAAATTAATTAGGACATCACATAGGCTAGTGGTACATATGCAAACCTTAGCACCCTTCATTCATGGGTTTATAACCCATGGAATTTATGGACATGATGGGTTTTCAATTGGCATACATGTTTTCATCTTTATAAAACTATATAATTCATATAGTTTTTCCAAAAAAAATATGATGGAAATCCTTGAAATAAAATATATCATTAAATAACCTTTTTTACTATGGTTTTAAATACATTATGTTGTTTATTAAATGTATAATAATCTTATTGTTATAATGTTATTAATGATAATATCAACCCTGATGGTTTTCAATATCTTTAAACTATTATCTATAATGTGTAATGGTAGTATTCTACAATAATATTATCCAATAAAACATATACCATGCTTAAATTTCTCCCATGAAATCTTTAATCTTCGTAAACTATCATCATATAAAACCTAAAAAGTTGTGCGTATGAATTTGAAATTATTATCACTCTTAAAAACATTAACTCGTGATGGTATAAATAAGTCTTATATTAATGACCATATATATTATTTTATAATTTAATACATTCATTTAATGTTTCATAATTCTTATTAGTAAAATAAAATTTCTAAAAATACTTTTACAATTTAATAAATGGATCCAAATACATAAATACTTCATATTATTTATTATAGAAAATGGAATTCCTGGGTCTAATTTTTATCCTATGGCATTCATTGTCATAATATATTCAATTAAATCATAATTATTTGTAAATAAAATGTGAATTATCCTAATCATATCCCCCCCGAAACTGCCAAACCATGTTCTTAGTATGTCATGTTGTCTTGAACCAAGTTACACTAGAGTAAAGAATGATGCACCCTTTTTAGATTTTTTCACCTATATTCATGTATTATAGAACCACATCCATATTATTATATATATAAGGATGCATTTCTAGGAAAACCCGCATAATATCTATCTCAACAAAACTATAGAACATTCTTCCATACT
This sequence comes from Viscum album, assembly GCA_963277665.1. Taxonomy (NCBI): domain Eukaryota; kingdom Viridiplantae; phylum Streptophyta; class Magnoliopsida; order Santalales; family Viscaceae; genus Viscum; species Viscum album. The sequence goes on along the minus strand of OY728134.1, from coordinate 1,038,772,248 downwards.
TATCCTCAAATTAAACAATACGGTTATGTTACCTAATATAGGTTTTCCTAAATAAAGTTAGAAATGTTTCTACTAAACTTATTATGATTCCCAATGTATCAAAATAATAAAACTATCATGGATACTCTTCCTGCTTCCATTACATTATCATAAGATGCAAGAATTGCATCACAAATGATCAAAATGTTTTTTTGTATTGGGAAACTAGATATATAAATGAGTCTTGAATTACAGTTAAATAAACAAATTAAAAAATATTTTTTTCCCTAGGAATAACATTATTCCATATATCATATCCTAGTATATATAATATAGTATTCTTCATGGAATCCTAAGGAAAGGAAAAAATAATTGTGAGATCAAATGCTCGAAAAGGGTTAAGTACAGTGGAAGAAATAATGATTCAATAAGAATAATCAATATGGATTTATATTAACTGAGAAAACATGTCCTATAATCGATAAAATGATATTTTAGTTCATCTAATGAAATTATAAAGGATAAAATATTCTTGATAATAACAAATATGGAATGGTAAGTAAATGAACAAACATGCTATTTTAATAACTTAACTATATGAATAGATAATTAGTAATTAATATGGAAATATAAATAACTAAGAACACATTCTATTTAATCAAAAATGGATAATAAATTCATCAATAGATAATATCATAGAGAAAATCTATTGTATAATGAAAACTAAATACTAAAAATGGAAATTATAAATTATTGGATGTTTGTTTCTCATGAAAAATAATACTTTTCCATATATACTTATTATAATAAAAATTAAATATAATTGGTAGAAACCATTTTATCTAAGGATATATAACTATTTCATCCCATGAGACTACTAATTCATCGATGGGATATCATAAACAAGGATCTACCCAAGTCTCAAGTTCCAAATACTACCTCATACATTGAATAATTTATTTAATTTATGAATCAAAATTCCTTAACATATAGTATTTGTATTCATTGTATGATATATATTAATCAATATTTACCCAATCAATAATGTAATATTAGATGTAAAACACCATATATATAAATGAGATAAAGTTAAATCTCTAAAAATACCTCTAATAATTTTAAATTGGTGTTTAGGGGAAATTTAATTTCTAATAATCATATAAAAATGAAAATTTAAATTAAATTTTATTGAATTCTAAAAAATATTCAATGACGTAAGTATAAATATTATCATTACTTACATTAATAATAAACCATATAGATTAAGAACATGGAAAATATTAGTATAACATAAACACATTGGAGTATGAATAATTGGTTGTAGTCATTGATGAATATTAACACAATATAAAATCATTTAAAAACATTATTGATGAAAATATCATTTTTCTTTTGGAAATAATTTTCATTGAAATTCATTTTAAAATAACCTTTAAAAATAACCTTTTAAACGTACAAAGCAAGATTCAGCTAAATCATGGTAATGTAGGCGGGTAATTCCATATATACCATAATAAACATTCCATTTCCAAAATAAAATGGATTGAAATGTACGTTATTTGGAAAGTGATAGGAATATTCATTTAAAAAAATTAAAATGATAAATAATAAATATGTATTCTAATTAATACTTATGAAATGGTTAAATAAACCATTTTTCATATTTGTTCAATAAAACATAGTTTTTAAGAAAACATATTTATAGCCTAATAGAGAAAATAAGTAGGATTTTATTAAAATGAGTTAACACACTTTTATGTACCAATGAGTAGAAAAATATAAATATCACTTTGAAATATCATCAATAATAAGAGGATAACAGAATTAAATGTTTTATTAAATAATCATTATATGATTTCCTTTAATGGTAATTACATAATAAATATTCTTGATTCGAATGTGTTTGTGAAATAAAACCTTAAATTCTTCATAATTTTGAAGTGAGAAAAATTAAATGATGAATTCGAAAATTTTATGATCAGTGGTCCTTGTGATGATGCCAATCATCACTTTCCTATTATGTGTAATGGAAATTTCCCAAATTTTTATCCAAAACAATTTTTTTCGCATACAATAACCAATGATGATAGTTATATTGTATATGAGAGAATAAATTATGGAAACATTGTTTTCATAAATGGTATAGTATTGGATAATCAGTTCGTTGGGCCATATAGTCCAATTTTGTTGTATAGTATAAAGATCATCTAAATATAAAATTTTGAAATATTTCATCTTTTATCAAATACATTTTTAAATATATATTGAAGGGTTATGGTCTTGTAACTGTGGCACTCAATGTTAGCAACAACTGAAATTTTTTCTAACAATAGTGATGACGAGATTAAAATGTACTTCAACTACCACAACATATCACCTTTTAAAGATTCTTAGAGGATATTCTATTTTGATATCCATTATTGTTATCCTCGTATTTACAGGTTTCATTTTTATTTAATAAAAAAAATATTTTGATGTATGTAGACGATTACAATATTTAAGTCATCTTCAATATGAACGACATTTATAATTCCATGTTCACATCTTGGTTTCATGAAAATGTGTTGTACCCAGAGGGAAAAACTATAACATATGCAGAATACCCAACCATATTTTTCTTCCACTATCATCAAAAAAATGGTATCCATTCAAACAAAGATTCAGTGTTGGCATATTGTACTATGTGTTGCCTACATATGGAGAACTATATTACTTTAGGATTCTATTTACAATGTTCATTGGTGAGATTTAATATGATTATATTAGAATATTAAACAACATTACTCATCATATATTTTGAAAAACTGTTCACCTTTGGGACTATTAGCTGATGAAAATGTGTTTATTCCTCCACTAAAATATGTCTTGACTTAAAAAATGGTTAACTCTTTGTGAAGACCATTCAATGTAATGTGAATCTTAAATAAAATTTATCGACCTGACATTGGTTGGAATTAAATATGGAACATTCTAATGGATGATTTTCTATATTCCCAACAACAGTAGCTGTAAATACAAGAGACGGCATTTTACTATCTCTAGCAACTGAGAATTAGAGAATTGTAGCTTCCACCTTAACATATGGTTACAACATGTTTCTCATATTATTAACACTATTTTTTCTAGAAAACATTCTACTTATAAATATAAATTACTATACAATGTGCATCGTAAATATCTTCCTTACAAATATAAAGCCAGTGTTTTTGTAAAAATAAACAAAACATTATACTTGAATTTTTTTTAGCTATTATGTATTAATAATAATGTATTTCAAAACATCGTTCTAACCGTAAGTAACAGTTCTTCCTAACAATGTTATATTAGTATGGATATATCTGTATGTTAATTTGAATTCATTATTCATAAACATAATTGGCCATCATTGTATATATTTGTTAGTACATATCACTTATATACTATTTCCCTGTCAACTAGATTTCACACTCATGGATCATCGAAGACAAATGTTTTATTTGATTGGAATAGACAAAATTACCTACAACAATGGTAAATCTCTTCAATTTTATCCTCCAATTCTAGTTATAGATTATTTAATTGATGCTCAACCAAATCAGTTGATTGAAAAAAAATGCTTAACTAAAGTTTGTAAAACATTCATAATGAGTACAAATCAATAAAAAATATTCTTATTATTGAAAAAAACAAGTTATGGACAAAATCATTTATGCGTTATGTTCTGCTGATGGGGGTTTATTTTTATTTCATGGATTTGGAGGCACTAATAGGACATTCATCTTGGGAGTCTTAACATGTCTACTAAGGTCATAAGGTAAAATTGTTCTTTTAGTTTCTTCCGGTGAAATAACATCATTACTCTAACTAGGTGGGAGGACAACCCATTATAAATTTTGAATTCTGATATATATAAACAACCAGTCGATCTACAATATTCAACAAGGGATTGACGTTTCCAAACTGTTATAGTCAATAGAATTGATTATCCATTATGGGGTTATGATGCTTCAAAAAAACTATTTCAAAGCTATTTATCATATATTGAGAGATATGCTATCAATAAAGAATAAAAATTCTTCAAATTTACCATTTTGTGGTCTAACAGTTTTCCTGGGTGGAGATTTTAGATAAATAATTCCTATAATCCCTGTCGGTGATAGAATTGACATTGTATTTGCAAGTATAAATTTATCATATCTATGGAAACACTGTCATGATTTAACATTGACAAAAAAACATGAGGTTTCAGTAAACTAATACTAATGATGGTTCAGTTGCAGTTTGACAATTTTCTAAATGGATTCTGGATATTGTTGATAGATGAATTGGTGATCTCAATGATGGTGACACATACATTCAAATACCATCAATATATATTCTAACAACAACTCAATCCCCATTGACTGTATCTATTGACTTTTCGTACCCAAATTTCAATGATAACTTTTGAGATGTATCATATTTAAAAAATAGTGCTATATATTCACCAACTTGTGATGTTGTTCATGTAGTCAACAAATACAATTTAACTCTTAGTACTTTAGAAGGAAAATATTACTTCAGTTCGAATTCTATTTCCAATTCCATTTTTGATATATATCAACATGAGAATATATGTACCAATGACATTTGAAATGGTATCAATGTCTTTGGGATTCCTTTAGAAAATATTGCATTGAATATCGAAGTACCCATTATGTTTCTTATAAATTTAGAAAAATAATTGGGGTTATACAATGGTACTCTTCTGATTGATACACACTTGGGTGACCATGTCATCCGAGCAAAAATTTGAGGTGGATGTCGTTTCGGGTATCTATATTGCATTCCATGAATAAGTATGAAACACATAGATGATATATGTCCTTCAAAATTATAATGAATACAATAACCTTTAACTATTTCTTGTGCTATGAATATTAATAAGAATCAAGGCCAATCTCTATATTGTGTTTTTTTTAAATCTTCACAAGACTTTTCGCTTTTATAGAAAAAATTACGTTTCCGTATCTAGAGTAATGTCACCAAGGGGTTCAAAAAATTATGTTGATGATAGAGATAACCATTCCTAAGACTATACACAAGACATTGTCTATAAGGAAATTTTTAATTACATTTCTTACGTATCATTTAATTTTGAATATATAAATTTCAATGTTGTTATCAATTGCAGATGTATAGAACCAACTAACTTAAATTACTACTTACTGTGTTATATTTTCACACTAATTCAAAACATACAGAACCAAAAAAAATGTCATGAAGAATTACTCATTTGAATGTGATTACTATTGATATTGATGAAACATTGAAGATATAAGTCAGTGTATTCAATCTGTGGTACAATTCATCAACAAACATAAATGTTGCTACTATTGATCTCATTCTCTATAATGTAGAAGTGAGTTTATCCAATCATGAAGTTACACTTTATATACTATTTAAATAACAGTAATATATCAATGATTTGTGACATCTTTTTTTTTCAGGATTACTTTGAAAAATTACTTTTGGAGGAGAAAAAAATGTGTTATATAATTACTAACCACCATCTAATCTCTAAGTAAAAAACACTCAATCAAGAAGGATTATGATACAGTATAAAAACATCCAAATTTCTCTTAATAAAGGGAGCTACTTGAGGATAATTCATGCTTACTGATACTTTTTCACAACAATGATGAATGTTCGAACGTCCATTGTTCAACTACCAATGGTCAGTTTTGAATTCACTTCTATTGCTAAAATCATTAACAAAATGGTTATGCAACAACAGTTAATAGGTAAATTTCAGTACCACTACCTTTTTGGAATTCTATGATTTTTAAATGCATCTCAACTGCATGTTTTTAATTAATATTTTCTTCACATATAATGATACCATTATATACTATTGGGTTTTTCATTTTCTATAGATGTCAAACATCGATAATAGTGATACTGCGTTCATAAACAAATACTACTTTTACATTACTTTTAACTATTTTAGAGACTCTTAGGAATCTATTTCATTCATATCCTATACATTCTATTGGCACTTCCAAGAAAAAAATCCAAATTGTTTTAGAAGACGACAGGTTAGTGAAATTTCCTTCTAACTATAATTGACACAAAAATATTGGAAGTAATAACACAAATTCTATGTTTTCTTTCAAATGATTGAAATTATATTGTATATTATGGGGGGATTTTATTGAAATAATGTCTGAGTAATTGTAAAACAACAATTAATCCTCTAATATTTTGATATTGTAGCTAGTCAAGGAAAAGTGATTGACTTGTATGGAATCTAGATACAGATTATAACTTCTATCTTACTAATTACTGTATTGTTCAAATATTAGTCATTTAAAAATATTCTTCAAATATCCAACATGTTTCAACATCTATTATAGTCACAATTCCATTAATGCTTCAAAAATACTACTCAACTTGGACATCATAGTATTCCACAGCTTCAGAAGAAGGTATCATGTTAACTGATATTAATTGTACAACTCTTTGGTTTTCAAATACCAACATCATGAATTAAATATTCAAACATAGTTGTTTTTAATGCTGCATATTATGCATTTATCAATTTGTGGTTCATGAGTCAATCATATTTTCAAATCCCACCCTGAACAAATTCAGATAGTTCTGTTACTCTGTTACATTATTGGAATAACAAATAAATTATTTTAGATGTTAACAATTGTCTGGAGGTATGTACTCTATCCGGAATTTATTTATTTGATTCTGTTATCTACAATACTGTATATGTAAGATCTACTATAATGTATATATTAATATCACTAATTTTTTCATATACTATGAGGACTTTGATTACTAGTATAATACAAAAACTTCAAAGTACCCATAATTTTTATTTTGAATCATGAAACTCTTTCATGAAGAAAATATAAATTTCTAATGGATTTATTTGGTGCAACAATTGAAAAAAAACACCATGATGTACTACTCCAAGGTTGTCAAGTAATATATTTTTTTAATGATAAATATTAAATTGATATATTCTTAGTATCTGACTTGAATACTATTGAAATAAAATCATAAATTATGAAAACTATAAATACAATAGGATTAGAGTTAAACTACTGGCGATAGTTGACAATTACTCATTATCAGGCATTCTCTAGAAAATCATTCCATGCAGTTTATAAACCAAATTGGTGCTCAATTGAGAGACACTCTGATAAAATTTAGCTTCTTCAACTATGTGTTTTTCATGTATTTGTTGTAATTTTAAACTCACAATTTTTCTCAATTACAAAATATTATTTTTTATTTCCCCCAGAGTTCAAAATTTTCAAATCAATGGATTTTTTTGTAGCTATATGTCACAAGTTACAAAATTCAGAATTAATAGAGTTCTTTAGAACAAAACACTTACAAAGTTTCCTTCATCAGGGATAACGAAAATTATATCATCACCTATCATCAATGTTTTATAGGCATCTAGGTAAATATACTCATCATTTCAAAATATGTCATTGATATCCATATAAATTTCACATAATAACATCCCTTTTAACCTTATTACATAGGATCATCATTTTAGTGAATCTTCGTGAGTAACCAATACCATTGACCATTACTAGATACAATTATGTTTTCTTTTTTCTATTCCTATTTTTTTCAAAATAGCCACCACATAATTTTAATATTCATTTAAGCCAAATATTATAGGAACATAACCGCGCTGGATCATAAGTAGTCAGCTATAACAATGATTCTAGACTCTTTACAACAAGCACAAATATTTTTGTCAACTCAGGTATATGTTCTCTATCTTAATTTACTGTTAGTTTCATTCTGTACTTTTGTAAATAATACAGGTTTTCTATACATTCCAATTTATTTTATTTTATTTTGATTATTATCCTTTTTCATTTTTTATTTTGAATTGGAAACTGTTAAATATTACATTACTGCTTCAATAGTTCGAATTTTTAGTATTTATTGATGTTTATTCATTGAAGTTATTTCTTCATATTGAAAAATATGTTGACTGACTTTGATGCTAATGATGAGTTCAAACAAAATGTTTCACTACATCGAGACTCCATACCAAAATCAACTCATGTTAATCATCATCATCTCCATATAATGGAAAACATAAAGAATAAAACTGATAAACATAACTGAACATTTGTCTAATCTTTATGTTTTAAGTTACTTTTTACAAATTGAATTTCCAAATTTATTTATACTTAAATTATAGTGTAATAATACACTATAATAAAATTATTAACTCATAGAACTAATTTTTATGATTGGTATACAGTATACAATAAAACAGATTTCCCATCTTCAAATTTTTCATGATTTTATCTAGAAAAATAGATTTCCCATTTTCATATTTTTCATGTTTTTTTCTTTTATTGAGGGGTAATATAATGTGAGTCCAATATTCTGGTGTGGGTCTCCACTTCAGCATCAAGTCACATATCTTCTATGCATTTAATAACATGAAATTCCAAACTATTCACTATCTTATCCGCACACAATAGACTGACTGAAATGTGCATCTATTGTTACATATCTCACAGTTTTTTTCAATGACATTCTTCTATCTGTACCTACTTTTATGTTATGTTGGTCTAAAAAACAACGTCTCATTTGATTAAAAATAGTTTTATAATTTTGATGTTTCATATTTCATTCTTATTTTTTATTATTTTAACTATATATTATTTTATGTTATATTACTACTACTATGTTGATGTATCAGAAAATACTATTTATCTAAAGTTCTCTGATAGTAATTTCTCATTTTACCCTGTCATTAATTTTTTTTAAATTACTACGTTCTCAATCTATTATTGAATTTTCAAAACAAAATTTCATTTATATCACTATTCATATGTACGGGCAAGTTACTAGTTTTATATATAAGTATACATTACTAAATAACATTATATTTTTTATATAATGATAATTATAAAATGATAAATGTCACTTACCTATTGTCCACAATGATCAATGAAAAATGAGAATATTACTCATGATTGTAACTTTGATTCATTTTTCAATATAATATTTTATGATTAGTTTTAAAAGTATAATTTCTATATAAATATGATAATTATTTCATGATTATTATTATTATGGAAATGTTTTAATAATGAACTATATGACCCTAGTTTACCTACCAATTTCAATTTTTAGACACAAACCAAATATGTTCAAAGAACCCGATATAAACTTAAATTTTAAAGTGGTTGAATACAAAATTGTATTAAATGAACTAAAAGAAATGATAAAAATGAAAAAGGTTCTGAAGTAATAATTAATTAACATAATATTATTATTCAGGAAGATAAATACACACATGAAAACCGATACACAAGGAAGGGGACATTATCTTAGTTTCCTTTCATTGAGCATATTATAGATGTTATGAACCGTTATTATTGTATGATGTGTATATACATCCCCAAAAAAATATATTAACTTGAATTTATTTATTCTCATGTTATTTAATGGTCTGTGAAATGTTATTACTTTGGAAATATTATGATTCAAATGTTTCAAAGTGGTATGTGACACATTAATTTAAAAAATCTATTTTTCATTTTTAATGATTTAATTTCAAATATTTTACACCCTAATAGTAATTTTTATGTTTATTTTTATAACTATATTATATAAGAAATATTATTTCTATTTTGAATTTCATTCATGGTTTTTTCAGAATATAATCATTTTGATGGTTTTATACGGAACGTTTTTTCCATCAAAAAATAGATGTTCTATTCATACCATTCACGGTGGCAATAAATTTTCTACCACTATGGAAATTATTTTATTAGAGCATACCTTTAAAATTTTCTTATTTCCATTAATGGAAAAATAATTTAATAATTTTTGTTATATGGGTAATGAAAATGAGGTTTCAATGAAAATATGTATTTTGTATTGAAAATGGACTTTTGAATGAAAATGATATTTTAACATCCGATAGGGATATGAATATGAATCTAAAAGAGTTTTCCAGATGATGAAATTTTATATTTCAAGTTTTGGTTCTTGGACATTAAAAATATTTTCTACACCTAGATAGCACATGCTGATCCCATTATAGATTAAATGATTGGTGCACCGAGATAGTGCTATAATGCATTGAGTAATGATTTTATTATCTGGAATATTATATTTGAAGTTGTATGTATGGTGATTTCAATGTGTAATAGCTCTGTGAGGGTTCTATGCGATGATGTACTGAGTTAACTATAAGATTTTTCTATGTTTTCTAATGAGTTTTCATGTAAATAATTTGTTTTCAAATATAAAAATAATTTTATTATTAAAGGAATTTTATTTTTTTGGGTACTATGTTACGTTTTCAAGAAAGGGGTTTTCATGAGTTTTAATAATTATAAATTGACTATTTGTTTCCTTCTTTTTGTATCCCTTACTAATAATTTTATTCCCTTTCCACATTTTTTAAAGCTTTTCAAAGGATTTATGGATGAGTAAGGGATTGGAATTGGCTAAGTTTAAATTCATGAAGAGTTTTCATAAAAGGGATCATTCGTTATTTTAAATGTTTTTTATTATGAGAAATATGGATACTAATTGGATGTGCCCAATTTATATTTTATGAATCTATTATTTATGAGTTATAGCCAAATTTCATAAAACACTACAACTGAAATGATCCTTAATGTTAAAGAATGTAATTTCTTTACTACAACTCAAGATTATTTTATGCCTATGGTTGGGCCTTATATAATACCACTCAGGGACACCAAAAAACATACTTTATTATGATGCAATATAGGGGAATGACACCTCATTCTTTGTGGTCATAATGATACCAAAAGAAATACTATGGATTTATGAGTATTATTAAAGGATTACACACTAGTCTTATAAATGGATGTGCAAAAACTATTTTACTAAAAACCCCATAGAGAGTATTAATATCATATTCTCATGGAATAATATAAATTATACCCTTATGGGATGGAATAATGAATCACAATAAAATTAGAAATCTTTATACATAATAATGTACTGCCTTCATTCTACCTTTGAAGAAGTGCACAATGTTTGTTGAGGGAACACTACATATACCTATAATCCATGTCATTACCAAGTCTATTCCCATGTTCATCTGCCCATTCCAATGTACACATAATTGTTCTAATACATCGATCCTTTCTTATGTACCTAGCTATGTCATTGTACCTATCCATGACTGGATAATATGTTGTCCCCATGTACTCTACCAGTAACCATACTACTAGGTGTGTATATTATCATGTATCCTTCGAGATGTAAGAATATCCAGAATCACCACATCACATGGTTTATGACACGTTTCACATGGTGTTTGATACTTTACACATGATTTAATCAATATAACTGAAGATAATAGACTACATGGTGTGTTATTGTGAAAATATGTGCAATGTAGTCTAGAATTTCTTGAAAATTATACATTATTATAAGAATCTTATCCCAGTACTCCAACCATCAATACAAACATGATTCTCAAAGAAGATTTTGGAAGATGTGTTGAATGACCCCCACCATTAATGCCTTGTTAGAACCCGACCATCAAATTCTTTTGGAAATCAAATCATTCACACCATGTCATCCGAATACTGAATTTAATAAACTGGGGAACCTCCAACCAGATCAGATATACCTTTACTCACCCACCCCTATCATCAAACATTTATCACACCCATGGTCAAGAATTTCTCTACGATATCAATATGCTAGGCAGAATAATGGTTGTATAATAATTAAATATTGATTATTCATCAAACCATTGACCAAATAAATTTCAGATGATGAACGTATGAAAAAATGGGGATAAAATGTAGAAACCACCAAATAAATAATGAACCTCTTCCATTTTTAGGATTCCGTCAATATATGTCTATTATAAAGAAAAATGTGGAGTTTCCACAATCCAAAAATCAATTACCCTTAGACTAAAGAAGAATGATCCTAAAAACCACAAGAATTATCAACCCACAAATCATACTACAAAATGAATTGATTCATGTTTGTCATGATATAATCAACAAGAAAATAAACCACAAAAATACACACTACCATAGGTTTGGATAGATCTCTAATGATGATGATCAGGAATTTTCATCATTGGTGAGATCCAAAATCTCTAACTGTCTCACTGATGCCAATCAATGATCCACTATTGGTCAATCAAGAATTCTCTATGAATTCTCATCAAACAACTCCTCTCAATCCTAGAGTTATTTTCCTAATCATATGAATTGTCTATAAATTTATATTTTTAGAGGAGAGGGTTATGTTAATGTGATAAATAGGAAATTTATTTAATTATTTATTTTATGATTTGTTCCAGTAGCAACACTTTTCCATAACACCTTGTGATGACATATGTTTTTTTCACCTAGATAAAAATATGCATTCTGGACTCAAATTATGAATCATAATTCTGATATGAGACACCACTCATGAGTTATTCCAATGATTTTGGGAAAATTATTTACACATGATATTGATATATTTAATATTTTTATTATATTATTACTAGGCCCATGGGTCCCTACCATCTCACACAATCTCTATTTTTGGATTCAAAAATTCTATTATTAATATTCCATGTATTGAAAGGAAAAAATAAATACATTACAGATAATGAAAAAAACTAATGTTAACTGTCTTTTAAAACCACTTTTAACCTAGTTTTATTATTAAAATAAGATTTAAAGTCATTATAAATCAATATTAGCATATATTTTATCATAACCAAACATAAAATACAACATCTTTTTCATTAATACTTTTCATTCTAAAAATGATGTAAAAAATGCAATGATAAATCATTTTTTACACTATCTCACATATACTGAAGGAGTAAAAAGTCTCATGGATAGATCACCACATATTGTAACCCAAAATATAAAATGATAAATGGGTTTTTAGATCAATAATACTACACATTGTAACTCCCTAAATAACCTTAGGACGTATTCCATGGTTATCCTAATTATCCAAACCAATATCGAAGTTCATCTCACTTAGATAATGTAAATCCTATAAGTTTTATCCAATAAATATTCATTTTCCTCACCCAAAAAAAATAAATTAGGTGAATTACATTATGAAAAACATATTAGTCCTATATTTTTAACTAGATCACCAACTCTGTGTAGTGAACATGACCCCAACAGCCTAGATCTATTTCACACTACATTAACATTTCCAAAGATAAAATGGGTCGAATCAGAAAATACTATTCAGTTAAGTAGTTTTGGTAATATATATACATATGTAACACACATTTTACATAGGGAATATAAAATAAGAAATAAATCATAAGAAAACCTAATAAACTATATCCTTGAAAAATTATCCGATGATATCTTCTTCATGACTTGGGGAAATTAAAGAAAATAAGGGTGATATCAAAGGATCATTATAACTTAAGTAAAAAAATAAAACTATCATGAATCAATAAGAATATTTATCATGTAAAGATTTATAAATAAACACAAATTCCATTTATATAACATTTCTTCATGGATTCATAACTCATAAGAAATATTGAAAGTTAAATGACCAAAAAACCTGTCATTTAATCAATAAATGATAATGATATATGTCTAGAAATATATCATAATCGAAATATCATGCATTATAATAAATTAATACTAAATGAATGAAAGGATAAATTTTAATATTCCATTATCTTAGGCATAATGGTATATCTATGATCAAGACCTTCCAAACTTTTGTTTAAATTCTAATGGTAGAAACTTGTTTAATTTGGCAAACATAATTTGTCTCATTAGACATACCATTTCATCAAGTGGGTAAATTATAATATTCCTCAATTGTCACTTCAGATTCAAATTATTCTGCATATATCAAATAATTGATTTAATTCATTTATCAATATTTCTTTATATCAAATATCCATATTGAGTAAAAGATATTGTTTTCTCAATATTTCCATAGTTAATAAAATAACAGACAAATTAAAAATCATACGTAAAAATTTGTATGTGGATTTGGAAATAATTTTATACATCAATAATAAATATATATATTTTTAATAAATATAAGGTCCAATGAAAAATTATTACAACAAAGTGATCGTTTTAATATAATGTTAATAACCATAAAAGAAAGTTAGACTGTTCAATAACTTTTACCACTTGGTAATTTTCATGCCAAATCCCCTTGGATGAAATAATTCAAATTGAAACATAAAATACCATTAATTTTAAACAAATTATGATATTAAAATTCAATGTGGTAGTATATACACCACATAATAGTTAATTGGTTCATAATAACAAATAAGTCACAATTAGATTTTAATTTAGTTGAAATCCATTACCACAGGCATTATTTTGGTTGAACAGAATTTAAGCTCATGTATAGTGGTTTTATACTATCCATTAAATTAAAAAAGAATCAAATTGAAATTTAAAATTTTATATGTTATATTTTAATAATACCTTATCATCCATTCATTATTAATATTTCATTATTTCCTTTTATTAGGGTGATAATTTCCTTGATTTATCAAGAATGAAATGTCATGAATGTTCCGATACATGTCTATATTTTATAGTTTTATCTTCTCTATAAAAATAAAAATTAAATAATTATATTATATAATAATAAATTATAATTTTAAAACAAATCATGAATGATGGTTATGAAAATATAACTACATTATGATCTTAGAGATGGTAGGTCTACTTGCACATTAGTAACATCTTCAATATTTGAATTATTATTATGGAAAGGGTGTAAGTGATATTTTATATTTATATAATGATAAAAATATCATATATAGAATATAAATTATTTAACTAGACTTATATATATCATTCATTTGGTGCGGTGATTAAAATAGTGTCGCATCACTTCGTGAAGGTGGTAGTCCACACCTACACGAATGATGTTATCGTATTTTACTGTAATAAATTGATTGATTAATTATATTTAATGAATTTTTAATATGAAATGAATGTAACAATTATTTCATGTAATTCACTTATAATCATTAACATTATTCCATTTTACCTTCCATGTATTGCGTTAGTGAATGAAAAATCATATCGTATCACGAGGCGATAGTTCTCCGTACACACGAGCAATGTTATCGTGCCTCCTACAGAATGAAAAGTAATAAGTTCTATATAATATAATGAATCAAATTTTAAAATGATATTATAAAATATAATTTATATAATTTATATCCATCATCATACACAACCTTGAGAGGTTGTAATGGAAAATGAATGACATCGGTTCACAAGGTGGTAGTTTGATATACATATGAATGATGAATTCGTAACCCACTTGATGGATGTGTTAAATGTTGTTGGTTATACCCTTAACATAAAAATGTCTCATTATATGGTAGATAATTAGGCTATGATATAATCATATAATAATTGAAATTGAAGTGGGTGGATAAGGAAATAAAATTAAGGTTCTTGATGAAGAACATTACCTCTTCTTGAGGTATCTTCTATTAATAAACGTTATTAGATGGAGTTTTACCAAATATATTGATCTTAGGATGGTAATAGGTATGTATGGGAGTTATTTTAGATGGTTTTTTTTCATTCATTTTTTTAAGGGTGATGATAGCAGGAGAGGGGTGTCTATTTATAATATGGGTGAGTGGCACACTTGAAATGTTTTTGATAGAGTGATTTCCAACCATTTTTTTACATTTCACCATGCCCTAGTAATAGTAATTTATCAATAACTGATGTAATAAGGTAAACAATTCTTCATAAAATGGGTCTTTGAAAAGTTTCTAGGTTATTTTCCCCATAATTTTAATGTTTTATCACTCAGTAAACTCATTTTTACTTTAAATGTTTTAAATAATTTTTACTATTTTCAGTAACAAATTTGAATAGAAATGAAGTTGAACTTATTAAAATAATAAATTATTATTATTATAAATTTGAAATCCATTAGTCAAAAATTCAATACATTGAACTAGAAAAAACTAATTTAAAATTAATCATGCAAAAAATATGAGAAAGTGTGGTTTTAAAGAGAAAATGTTTAAAAAGATACTATGTTTTTATATCAAAATTCAAAATTAAATTGATTTGAATGAAATTAATTAGATTAAAAAATTTAAAATTTAACTATTTTTACTTGTAAACAAATTCAAATTTTAATTTAAAATTATAATTAACTTAGACGTAATGGATGTTTTCAATTATAATCTTGTATTTTTCACTATTCATCAAAAAATGGAACATCTCATATGATCATGAAAATTCATGCTAAGATAAATTTTATATTCTTATATCAAAAATTATATTTATTTTTTTTGAAACATTTTATAAAATTTGTAAAATTCAATTATTAATTAATTATGAAAAGTTTAGATAAACTTTGTTTTATATTATAAATAATGTTTTCTAAAAAATATTTCTTTTTCTTTTAAAATATTCTTATTTTATTTATAAAAAATATATAAATGTATGAAAATTATAATTTTTCTTAAGTTATTTATTATTATTCTTACACTATATTCCAAAGGATATGATATAATTATCATATTAATTAATTATATTAATAAAATATTGTCGTTCGATAAAACTCATCAATGTGTGTAATGAAATATAAACTCAATGCATCATGAAATAAAAGATAAGATCAGTGTTTCTTATAATGAAAGATATTGATGATATATAATTTATTTAAAATTTAATATATCATAATATTTCAGGTTTTTTATAATATTATATGATTGGTTTGGTGTGTCATACACACTATCAAATTTAATTTCCTTCTTTTAGAATTTCACGATGTAAAATTTTATAGACCTTATTAAAATTGCTTCCTTGGAATTAGAACATGATCTCTATAAACAATGGTTTTAATTTTCCAATTTTTTTAAAAAACCCATATCAGGAAATGTTCAATAAAATATCATCTTAATAAGATAGAATTTGAATTATAGTGGTTATATGGTAAAATCACATAAATATGTTTTTGAATAGGAGATAATAATTGGGAAATTAAAACATGCTCATTAATGAGAAAAATATTACCCAAATATCGACGGAGAGTGATAGAGAACATTATCCAAAATAAAATGGGTAATCCATAGATGTTTAATGATAATAAAATAGAAAGTAAAATTTCTTTTTAAAAAGTTCATTGATTTCATTAAAAATAATGGTAATAGTATATAATTTTATTTCTAGATACTTTCTCAAAAAGGTAATGAATTATTTTACTTTCAATGAATAAAAGGAAATATACTTACATGGTACATTTATAATTTATAAACATGATTTCATAATTTGGATGAGCTTAAATTCACTTCTAATTCATCCATTATTCTAATAATTGAATATCCAAAAATGAATTTTGTATGCTTGAATCACTATATGGTAAGATCCACAAAAGAATAATTATTATTTATATCTACCCTAGATTATTTTCCAAAATTAATATGGGTAACACAAGTTATCCAATATAAATAAATGTTCATATGGTGAAGTAATACAAAAATCCTTACACCTTAATCCAATGTTTAGCTTCAACCAATTCATAAATAGTTAAATTTTGAAAAATATATTTTGATCCAACACTATTGAATTTTCAAAATTAAATCATCATCAATACCCAAAAAACATCAAGTATCTATTAATAATCGCATACCAAACATGTGAATAATTTCATCACGTGTCTTCGCAAAAAAAAATTAATAACTATTATTATCATAATAACTTATTTTAAAACATTCTTTCTCCATATTCCTTAAGTAAAACATATATTTTTGGATATATTTCCTAAATCCAAAAATGATGCTAAATCCTTCAATGATATCATAAATTACTTTTTCTGTAAATCATTTTCCAGTTCTAAGGTAGTTAGTACTACCTAATTTACATCATAAAAATCAGTCATCTCTTTTCCCAACATCATTATCTATGAATAAGGAACATGTTTAGTGTTATCATTCCCACAATCATTCTCTATCCATGAAGTTCATTTTTCCACTAAATAATATTTCTTATTCATCAATACTATTCAACATATGATTTAACATCCTTAATGATGATGTGATATAGAAAAATCTATATATATTTAATAATTTTATTAAACATTAATATTAAAACATATTTATTTGATAAAAATACATAATAATAGTAATAATTATATATTACTTGTATCAATGGAATAATATTCCCCTTTCCCCATTGCCTCTTCTATGGTAGATTCCCTTAATGCATGGGGAATTAATTTTCATAGTTACTTAAATCCATGTAGTTGAAACACAGAATGACATTTTTTTTCTTTATTCCCTTTTAATTCTATTTCATAGTAACCCTTTTCTCCACACTTATAACAAACTCAAAATACATTCAAGAATTTCCCTCAGTGATTATTTCCATGGTTATCACATTAGGAAAATACATATATCCATTATTTAATTTTTCAATTTTTTGATATGATTTCCTCTTCATATCTTGAATCACTTTGATGTAATAAGAATTGGAAGATTTAATCTATATCTTGATAGAACATAAAACAATTTCATCATTTGATAAAATATTTTGGGAGACTAGTTACCATCAGAGACTTGTCTTATGTCCTTTAAGGAATATTTTAATATTTTACTCATGTATATGTATGTAATCCATATAATTAATAGATAAACTATTAAAGGTATGTTCATACTCCACAATACATTTTTATTAATTTTTCATTAATATAAACAAATTTCTCTTCATCTCAGTTTGATTCTCACAAGGGAAAACTTTATCTATGAATGTCTCCTTAAATTATTTTCACTCTATGAGTTTTTTTCCTCTTCATCCTTAGTATTCTAAATCAATAACCACTAATGATCATCATTTAATTTGATCCAATATACTACATGTGTAACCTTTTCCTTTTCACCACATACCTCAGTTATAAATATATTCTCCAGATATTTAATCCATTTTTCAGCCTTCATTGGATTAGAATTCCAACTAAGGTATATTGGACTCTATCCCATAATGTGATCCAATAAATAGATATCTCTTCATGGAATAAGTTCCTCCATCCGTGAAAGTTTATTTTCCATTACTTGTTTAAGATTCCCAATAATATCCATAACTTTATTAGTTCCAACACTAACTATATTGGCTTTCTCAGCTGGAGAAACTTTATATTTTCAATGCGTATTGAATTCTATCTTCCTTACAAGTGAAATTTCTAAACAAATGGAATGCACATAGTTAGATAAATATAATATATATTATTAGTCATAATGTATAATTCTGAATATGGTGTGACACATAGTATAAATAAGAAATTTTGAATTATTAATATCATAATCTTAAACATGGGTTCTTTGGGAATATCCATGTTTACAAAAAATTTATAATGGATTCTTGATAAAATTTTTCCTTATTCTAAATACATCCCCTGAGTGTCAAATAGAGTGCATAGTAAATCCAATTATCATAGATTATGATAATTGTGTCTAGTATGGTGCGCCATTTTTAATGTTCTTACCCCTATGTACTTCAGTTCCATAACTATATCAACTTATAGTATCTATATGGGGTTCAATTTCTAGTAGAACAAAAAATATATATCTTTCGAAAACCTTATATTGTTCTTATATACTTATTTTCATAGTATATCATAGGGTAATTATCCCTAATATATTTTTTCCTCATTCTAGTTCCCAAGGTTTCTAGTAAACTTCATCTGATTTAAAATGTAGAAACACTGAACCAGTATCCTGGTGCTAGTTCCCTTTACAATTACATTTCCATTGAAGCAAGGGATCGAATCCCAAAAGACAGTTCAATTTTTTAGCATGGTAAAATTATATACATACAAGATAGCCACTTTACATTGGGAATATAAATGAAAACATTATCCATAAAAAAATTAAATAAACTACATCCCTAAAAACTCATTCAAATATCTCTACTTAATAACCTGGGGAAAGGATACAAAGTAAGGGTGAAGTCAAATTTCCAGTAAGGGTTAATATAGTTGATGCTATCAGGATTCAACAAGCATAATCAATATCGAAAGGTAAATAATATAACACAAAATCTATTTACATAACATGACTGTATGACCAAATATTTAATAATAAATATGGAAATGTAAATGATTGGAAACACATTTCATTTAATAAGTAACTAGTAATTAAATACATCTATAGATAATGTAATAGAAAATATATCTTGGATAGAAAAAACAGCATAATTAATGGAGGAAATGCTTAATTATTAGATTTTATGATCTCAAGTATCATTGAACTTATAATTTCAAGACCTTTCACGTGATAGTTTAAATACTACAGGTAAAAACTAGTTTAATTTTTCTAGTTTAATCTATCTCATGAGTCTTACCAATGCATTGAGGGGATATATTATACAGGGCCCCACCCATAACATCATTTCCAAAGTATTTCTCATATATTGAATAATATATTTTGTTCATAAGTCAATATTCCATAGGACTCTTCGAGTGAATCCATGAGACCCATATTTGAATCTGTGTTGAGGCATATTTATGGGGTACTCTTGGAGTATTGTTTAGTATTGTAGTAGGAAGAACTAATGTTGGTCCATCAGTTTGGGCCTAGAATACTTAAGGCCTTCAGGCCACCGATTCCTTCAGGTCAATAAAACTTTTGGCCCACCTAAAAGCCTTTAGACAACCTTATGGCCTTCATTCCACGTCAATGCCTTCAGGCCAATTAATATTCTGATGCAAACCAAAAAAAATCTAAAAGTAAAAAAGTTCTAGAGGAGGATTCAGAGTAGTCACATTCACCATATCAAATCTATCATATTTGGAAGAATTAGAGGGAATTGAATTTTCCACCTGTACTAGGCCTATGCATCTTAATGTTGGAAATCCATCCAAATTTCCATGCAAGGTTGTAGAGTTGATCATAATTCATTTTCTCTAGAGAGGCAGTTTCAAGTAGTCATAGTCTGCGATGTATTCCATTAAGACCTTCATATCATGTAATGTCACAAAGCCTTGGGTAAATGTAAGGGTTCCCCTTCAACCCATAATTTTGGGATTATCACAAAATAATAAAAAATTAAGGCCTTCATTCCATTCAGGTATTTATGATAAATTTAATATCCATTAAAATATGATTACAATAATTTGATTGTTTCAACATAAAGTTAGCAATCAGAAAGGAAATTGAGATTGTTCAATAACTTTTACCACCTTTTAATTTTCATATTGAATCACCTTGTATGAAATAATTCAAATTAAAACTCAAAATAGCATGAAGTAGGAATTATTTATGATTCTAAATTTAAAATTTTATATATAAACATCACATAGCATTTAATTCTTCCATAACAACAAATAATTCTTAATGGAATGAAAATTGAGAGAAAATCCATTACCTCGGCACTCCTTTTGGTTGAATGTGATTTAACCATATGTATAATGGTTCTAAACATGTCATTAAGTTAAAAAATAACCATATTAATATTTGTAATATCATATATGATACTTTTTTTATATATTATCATCCATTCATTAATAATATTTCATTGTTTTCATTTTTTCTGGTGTTAATTGCCTTGTTTTCTCAAGCGTGATTTGTGTTGAAGGATGTAATTAATGAATATATTATATAGTAATACCATATACATAATTATAATAGTGAAAAAATTATCACATTTTTAAACCAATTATACATTAAAAACTAATCATATATTTTATTTATGAAAAATGAATTACGTTACGATCATGGAGATGGTAGTACATACATATGCATGTGTAACACTTTTTCATTTTTTAATGATCACTATCAGAATGGTGTCTATAATATTTTATCTTTTAATAGTTTTCATAGTATAATATTAACATATTATTTCATTATTTATACTAATATACATTATTCATGTGGTGTGTTGAAGATAAGAGACTCACATCGCTTCGTGAAGGCAACAATCCACACATACACTAACGACGTTATCATTTTATAGAGTGAAAAATTATATATTGTCACTATATAATAATTAATAAGTGATGAATATCATAATTATTTCATGTATATAATATTTTATAATTTTCATTATTTCTTATCACCTTACATATAATTTGTTAGTGAAAGACAAATCATGTCTCTTCGTGGTGAGGTAATCTGTCATACACACGAGCGACATCATTGTGTCTCCTATGGAATATAATCTAATAATTTATGTATGACATAATGAATAAATAGGTATAATAATTTCTTATATTTCATATATATATTTTATGTACATCCTTATATCCTACCTTTAGAGGTGGTAATGGAAAAAATAAAGACATCAATCCATGATGTAGTATTTTGTAGTACACAAAAATGATTATTTTTTAATACATTTGATGGAACTGTGTTTATTTTTTGATCATAAAATTAACGTAAAAACATATAATTATATTAAAGATACTAATGAAATAATATTAGTATTTTTTAATATAAATTTATGGAGTTCTAGAACTAAATAAAATACACTTGTTGAAGAACATTACTTCTCCTTTGGATATTTTCATTTGGTTTGCACTAAAAAAATTAATAGGTTGGATTTCCAAAAATGATATAGCTACATGGATAATTATAAAAATATTTGTTGATTTATTTTGAGAGGTCATGCCAGAACCAATTTTTTTTAATGATATAAGGAGAGGAGTAGAGGGGGTGTCCTTTTATAAGTTGGGTGACTGGCACACATGTAATTTGTTTTGAATGATTCAATTCCATCCACTTTTATTTCTTGTCACTATGGCCAAATATTGGTCCCTAATATGTCCTATAATATATATGGTTGAAATATGGATGTAAAATTTATGTTTTTAATTTACTAGGTTATATATCCCCTTGATATCATTGTTGAATCCCTTAGAATACTTATTTTTACCTTAATCATTGTCATTAATTTTAATTGTTTTCACTAATAAATTTTGAAAAAAAAATAATTTGGCCACATTAAAAGGTAAAAATTAATATGATTCCAAATAAGGAATATATATTTTTTTTAATTCAATTAAATCAATGGGAAAATTTTAATTCAAAATTAATCCTACATACATGATGAGAATGGAGGGTTTTAAAGTAAAACATTTCAAATGTTTACAATGTTTGTATATCTAAATTGAATATAAAATAAATTTTAATAAACTAAATTGGATTATGATATTTATAATGGAAATAATTTTACTTTAAAAAAATCAAAATATAATTTATATTTTTAAATTTTTTAGATAAAAAGGTTTTTTTCATTTAAAAACCTTTATTTTTTGACAATTAATAAAAAAAATCAAACTTCTCAGATATATCCAAAAAAATCACCATAAAATAATTTCTTTATTCTGATTTCAATTTTTATATTTTTTAAAATAAATATTCAAATTTGGTATAATTAAATTTTGACTTAATTGAAAAAGGTGTGGCCAATCCCTGTTGTAGAAAAAAATATTGCTTTTGAGGAAATGTTTCTTTTTCACCTAAATGATACTTATATTATATATAATCAATAGATAAATTCATTTCAACTATAAATTGTAATAATATAGTTGTTTCCATTATTACCTACCATTGAAATGTCTAGGTAAAGATTTTAATATCAAATAATATAATTAAAAATATATTTCCATTCGAAAAAACATGACCTTTCATGTAATGCTAGCTAAACTCAATGCATAATTTAATGTAAGATAATCTTAGTGTTGCATGTAATGCAAAATATTTATGATACAGAATTTATTTTAAAATAATAATTTCATAATGTATCAGGTTTTTATATTATCTTATTAGATTTATGTTTCAATTCATTTGTTTTATTGAATATAATGTTCTTATTTTAGAATTTTGGGTTGTTTCACTCTATGATAGACACATTGTATGGATTCCAACTCCACTCTATCAATACCAAATGTATAAGAAACATAGGCATTAAAATATTAATGTTCTTGACAATTATTAGAGGATTGTCTTTGATTAAAATGGAATTCACTATCCTTTACTTGAAAAATTGGAACTCACTTGTGGTTCCATTAAAGGCCCCTCACACCCATGTACCCTACAATATAAATCATTCAATAAATGATATCATAAAAATGTTTTTTAAACACCTACCTCAAATATATATTTATCCCCCTATAATAAGTAATTCTTACTTCACATTATAAAAAAACCTCTGCATACAATATCACACAATCTAACACCCACATCCATGTACCCCCAATTAAATCCATAGGTTTAATAAGTAATTATAAAATATTTATAATTAATTTCATATTAATATTCTAATTTATTAAATTTTTCATCATCTTGGTAAAACTAATCGGAGTGACTTCCATGGGAAAACATCATTACATGATGCACAAATCACCCATTAAATGAATCCATATGTATGAAAAACCAAATATTCTAACTAAATCCCAAATTCACTCAACAATTTCACATCCTTTTAATGAGAATCTAAGAATACAGTATAATGGGACATACCTCTACTAACGAAGAGTCTACTAGGTCATAATAAACAACTTCCATCCCCATAGAATCTACCAAAAAACCCTAAAATGTTTTGTAAAATTAGTAAATGAATGTCCCAAGAATGACATTAATATGCCATGGGATAGTGACAAGCCTAGAGGTATCCACCCATGATGATGGGAGTCTTTACCACTATATAGAACATGTCTCATACTATCATGGAAAAATATCCATGAAGGGATATTTGATAAATAAACTAATAAATGTAATAAGTTTACACAAACAATTCACATTGGAATGTTTAATGTAAATTTAGGAAAAAATAGATAAAATTAATACAATAATATCAATTGCAATCCCAAAAACTGATTGCTTAAAGGAAGATATCATAAATAGATATCCACTCTATCCACTTGCATAATCAAAATCCATCTACATCACAGATGATCCATCTTATACATTTCTAGATCTATATAGATGTAAGTAGATTGTTGTGTAACTATAATAGAAATGGTGGGAATAATATTACTCGGTATGGTCATCCAAAATAGTAAACTAATCGATAAATATCTAGTGTTTATGTGCATTAACAACAATAATGTGTAAACAACACAACATCACTGAAAATTATCACTATATATAACTGTATTCATTAAAACCTCTTTTATATATACCCATAAAACACATTCATAACACTCAAAAAATAACGAAGACATAATAATAATATAATCCAATATCTCCCCATAGACTTGCATACGTTAATTCTTCCTATAAGTAACACCGTGAGATTTTTTATGTGATTTAATTTGAATAAATACTATGGTGAATAAGATGTATCATATGAAACAAAAAATTAAAATGAATTTAGAAATATTTTACAATGTGATATAAAAATTAATATATCGTTTGAATAAAATGTCAATTATCATTAAGAAAATTAATGGAAGAGTAAATCCTGAAGTAAATAAAATGTTGATTAAAAGTATTTAATTTAGATATTATTATTATTATTTAATTGAAATATTTGTAGTATTCTAAAACCAATAAATTTAATTAATTTAATTAATAGAAGATAAATAAATTATAGGATTTTAAATGTAAAAACAAAAATATTATCATTACCTTAAAGAATAATTGCTATCAAATTAGATTATAAACACTTAGATTTTAATAACTCGTTTTCCTATAAAGAGATTCATATATTAATTTAAATATTTTCATTTAAAATTAAAATTTTAAAAAATAAACTTCAAAATTAATAATAAATAATTAATTATTGGAATTAACATGTCAAAATTTTCTTAGGGTTCTTTTTTTTTATTTGTGTGAGAAATTTTATTTTTTGATGGACAATACAAAATATACAGTTTTTACAAATTTCAAAATATTTTATGATAAAATAATGATATAAACATGACATAAAAATTGAAAAAAAACGTTTTTATTAACTAAATATGTTTTTATAGAGTAATATAAAGAATTATAAATTTTAATTTCCATTTATAAACCTATATTTTATATTTTGGAACCTAAGTTGTATTTTTTTCTTCTAAAAAGATACTTTTGGTTAATTTAATTTAATTGAGGGGTAAAATAGTTCCACTCAGTTATGGATTGATTGGAATTCTAATTAACCAATATTTCCTAAAAATAAAGAAATAAATTGGTCAGAATCAATAAAATATAAAATTATTTTCACTAAATGATAATAATATTTCAAATTTTAACAAAACAAATACTCCCTCTACGAATGTATAAATACCCTCACTCCATTACGTTGGATAATTAACTTTAATACACATCTAATACCCAATTTTCATAAAAATATAACTCTCATAATACTCTTATTTTAACTTCTCTTATTAGAGTTTTACCCAACCCCAAGAATGTAATGACTCGTATTTTCCATGTATTATTTTTCGATATTGCAGGGATTAGTTCTAAGGTAAGAAACTAAGAAGTTTTTTATTCTAAGCCCTAATGAACCCAGAATAAATGTTTGAAATATTTTAAATATATTAAATATCATCCACATATTGTTTTTATAAAAATGATATATAAATTCTGAACGGAATCACATATTAGAAATCTGATGGCACCGTTGAGTTCATAACATGAGGATAAACCACATAATGACTATACCTTAGTTGGCATGTGTCATTTGAGGAAAAATCATATTGTTCTTAAAATTAATAAAATAATTAATTAAATTACTTTATTTGTTGTGTTGAAGTAATGACACAGTGACCTAATTCCTTTTATTTAAATGAATGCTTATAGAAAATATATAGTGTTTTACACATAACCGGGGAAATAATCACAGGGGATTTAAAAAGAATGGAACAAGATTCGATTGGGTAATGATAACCAAATCAAGATAGAATCAATGGATCTATCTAATGACTATGAAACCACGTCATTATTTATAAGTGATTCATCCAAATCAAGGTAGGGTGGTATTTGGATTTGTTTTTCATCATAGTTCATGATTTCTATGAAAAACACATATCAATCGACCAATGGATTCATCAATGTATTGTTAAAATTTATGGTATGGGTTTATTATAGGGATATTTTCAAGTAATTACATTAAATTTTTTATTTCTTCATTGTTATTCTCGTGAAAATGAATCATGAACGATATGAACATTGATAGAGGTTCGTTCGTCTCCATTTTTCTTGTTCCTTTCACCCCCAGTTCTTCATTCACCATAAGCATCATTTGTTTGCCTTGGGGTTTGGCATATCCTGATAAATTGATCTTTGTTCATAGTTTTAAATGTACAATATATCGATATGGTAGGTCTAGGATCAATATGACCTAATAGTGGTTTTATGATGGAGACACTAGTGAAATAGATTGTGTAGGAACACGGTTTTAATGTTCTTCAGCATGCAACAAAGAATGCAGATGGTCCCATTTTCCATGAGGATCAAAGGCCGAAGAAACTATCGGGATGCACATTTTCATATATGAATTTATAGAAAATATTTTTTCTATATAGTTTATTAACTAGATTTAAATTCATTTTGGGACGACCTTTAGAGTGCCTAGGGTTTTAGGAAGGTGTTAAGGATAACATGACATGTGACCTATCCCTATTGACTCAATGTGTACCTTGGAGTCACATGGACACATGGTGTAGTACAAGGTTTTTATCATGTCATGTACTACCCCACACAGACATGGTCTGGACCAAGAATATGTTCTAAGGCATGTACTAGTACAAATGGATATGTAGATGATCTAGAACTTTGTACTAACACATGGGTAAAATACACGAGAAGCTATTGTTCCATGTATATCTACATTGAAATGGGAAAGAGACAAGGGATGTTTACATTGGTAGGACCTAAGGTTAAGGGACATGGTGTGTGACCCCTACTACATACCTTGTACATCATTATACATGGATTATATCCCTTGTCCCATATATCATGAAGAAGTTTGTTTTGGTTGTCTTCCCCTTATCCATTTTTTGAAGGTTGGTATGGAATAGTCTATAAATCTAAGTACTATGATCCATTCAGCAGCACTTCTTAGATAATGTCATTGGAATCCCTCCAAGAGGCTTGAAGTTAGATACACTATTCATCATTGTTCCCTATGTGGTGTTCATTATTTCATAATTACCAAAACTTAATGGGAAATGATCCTCTACATATAATGTTAATCTAGATTGATTTTATGTTATCACCATAAGGCCTTGGGGGTGATCCTCATCTGTTTATCATATCTATTCAGAAATTTGGAATGTTCTTCTTAAGAAAAGTCCTGATGAGAACTATATCTCAAAAAGACATCATTATTGTTATTAGACTCATGTGTGTATTCTTATGGACCAATAACTTGTGGAATCATGGATCTATAATCATATATTGGTGAACTATAGTTGTGACTTACCTTTAGACTGTGTGTCCTAATTGAGTATATCTAGATATTCTTATTATATGTGTTGTAGACATATACCTAAATAGATATGACTACATTTCCTTTTTTGTATTCTTTGTGTGTTCGGGGTTATCTATTATGTATTATTATGCTCACCCTTCATGATATTTGACAACACACGTTGTATTTTGTGAAGACGGACTACCTTTGGAAAGATTCCTTAATGGAATAGGATCAGACTCTGCATAGTGAGGCTGGATAAACCAAGTTGTGTTCTTGAAGTATTTTGAAAGTAGTCATATTTTTATATTCACATTATACTTTTGTTTCAGTCACTTTTTTTCAGGCTTGTATTTGGCCCTATTTACTTTCCTTTACTTCATTTCATACTCTATTTTTGAGATTTAGATGTATGCATTAATGGTTGTTTGGTTATTTTACATTTCAGTATTTTTATAGGATTGGAAAAATTTTGGTGTGTGAAGGTACTTAGGATAAGGCCTCCCATGTTAGTGATATTACTTCTTAGTTCTAGTTTCTCCCCCCTTGTTTATGGGAGGCGGGAATGGGGAGTCATAGCATCGTCCCCATTGGGACTGGTCTTAAGATAGTGGTATCAGAGCATTCGGTTCTACCTTAGGACTTAGATTATATTGGATTGGATTGGGGATAAATGATAAGTGTTTCCTATTTAGATTTTAGGCTAGGGACTCTAAAGCTGGTGTAGCAGTAGACGTATCCTTAGGACAAGAATATGATCACCTCCTTTTTTACTCGGTACAGTAGAATACTGGTTGTAATGAATTTTTTTACAGTAATCATATATAAATGGGTTGTGTTATCCATGTCCTTTTTTATTCATCTTTACAGATATACTCATTGACTATGGAACATCATTATTATATATTTATTCCTCGAAGAGGTTTTCTAGTTATGATCCTACATCTTGATCAAAAGGATAATCCCCTTTGTGATGAGGCATCGATACAGGGACTGGTTCCATAGAAGTTACCACCAATTCATTCACTACCTATACCGCCACCAGAAGAGCATCATGTGGTACACCTACTAACTACAGATGAGGTGTACATACTTATTAAACTTCATGAGATTCAATGACA
Organism: Viscum album; assembly: GCA_963277665.1. Lineage (NCBI taxonomy): Eukaryota > Viridiplantae > Streptophyta > Magnoliopsida > Santalales > Viscaceae > Viscum > Viscum album. The sequence goes on along the minus strand of OY728134.1, from coordinate 1,038,742,799 downwards.
AAGACCATTTAGGTGTACAGGCTAGCCTGAAACATAGGCAGTCAAGGACTAGGTTGAGGCGATTACCAGAGTTTTATTTCTGGTCAGTACACTAGTAAATCAGATGGTGGTTATAGATGGTAGCCTTAATTATGGATCATTGGGATGATGGAGGGGTTTAGTGACCCTATCTTATGATGAGGTGACTTTACCATGGTCACAGTTTGAACACCTTTTTTGATAAGAATTCTCTACAGCTACACTAATGGATATACAAATCTAAGATCATACCCATCTCTAGTAGGGAAACATGACAGTAGCTAAGTATTCATGGAGGATTACCAAACACACTAGGTACTCGATCTATTTGGTTTGTGACTAGTTCATCAGGTATAGAAAATTCAAGTGAGGTCTTCATATATATATCCGAGACAATTTTATCTCTCTGTACACTCCTACAAATTATATAATGATAGATAGATCATTGATGGTCAAGATTTTTTGGGATGAGTAGATATAGATAGTGTTTTATAGTGGTAGGAATACAATAGAAGAAACCATTATATCAAGGAGCCAACTTCTATCTCAGGGACCTGAACATTCTAGAAATTCTAGGAGGAGGTCCCATGATAGAGGGACTATGGTTCTGGGATCATAGAAAAGGTCGAGTCCAGCCATACAATGGTAGTGTTATTCATGTCATTGTAGGGAACATGTTTCATGTGATTATCTGATTTGATGTACAACTTACCAAGAGACAGTGATGGGCTGTCGTGAAAAAGGTAATGGTAGGAGTAGGCGGATTCTCAAGGAGGAGGGAAAGGAAGTGGAGCTAGGAGAGTAGAATTAGGTGGTTAATAAATTGAGGTGTTACCAACAACAGCCTTAGTTGGTCCACTCTAGACTCGTGGAGCTATAGGAAAAGGGTTGGGAAAGTTGTAGGTGGTTAATGATTAAAACCCAGAATCTTTGGGAATGATTTGAGGTATGATATGTTTATTTTCTACCATTGATGAAGTATTGATAGACATTGGTTCCAATAATTTTTTTCTTGCCACATAACTTGTACAATACAAGGAGATTCTCTTTGAAACTTTATAAAAACTATTATAGTTGGAGACTCATACTGGAGAAGACTTTGAAATCATGCATGTGTGCCAACAGTGTGGCTTGACTCTTCGAGGTGAGAGTTTCTACTTCAAATCTATATGTTGTAGTGTTGAGTTATTATGACATTATATTGGTATGGATTGGTTATCTATAGTTCATTCCATGATTGACTGGTTAAGGAAAATGATTTGGTATGTCTATAGTAACGGATCCAGGTTTTCCATTATCAGTGAAAATGAAGCCCAAACATTGTAGCATGGACCCTTCCATAGGAGGGTGCATCCGATTACTCATACATTGGCTAGCCTAATGCATGGTGTAGTTGATGTAATGAGTTCCCAGTTTCCTACAGTGGTGGCGGAGTATGAGGATGTCTTCCCTATGAATGATCCATTCATATCTCCCCACCGAGACATAGATTTATGTATTGATATAATCCCTGAGAAGGCATCTATATCTACGCCAGCATAGAAGATATGTCCTGTAAATCTGCACTAGTTGAGGGTAAAATTAAGGGACTTGTAGAGGAAGTGATTTGTAAGACCTAGTGTTTCACCCTAGGAAGCCCTAGTTTTTTTCAATAAGGCAGATGGAAGATTGAGGTTGTGCATAGAATACTAGGTCTTGAACTAGGTGTCCATGATGAACATGTATCCACATCATAGGATCAATGAATTCTTTGATCATTTGAAATAGTCACAATGGTTGTTGACAGTTTTCCTCATGTTAGGCTATCATCAGTTTCAATTATGGGATAAGGATATGCTAATGATGGAATTATTATATCAGTGCAGTTACTATGAGTAATTGGAAATTCCATATAGCATGATGAATGCCCTAGTAGTGTTCATGCGACTCAGGAACAAGATCTTTAAAGCTTTGTTCGACCTATTCATTGTAGTATTCATCAATGATATACTTCTATACTCTACATCTGAGAAGGATAACATGAGAAACTTGAGGATAGTTTTGGAGATACTCCATGATCACTATCCTTAGAGAATGATCTTGAAGTGTCAGTTTCTGATGCAAGAAGTCCACATTCAAGGAAACATTATCTTTGCAGATGGAGTGGTATTGGAACCTCCATAGGTCAAGGATGTGTTAGCATGGGATCCACCCAAGAGTGAGGCATAGGCATGGACCTTCCTTGGGTTGGCATAATATTATAATATATTATTACATGATTTCTCCTTATATCAATACCCATGAAATATTTGACATGAAATTTGAATACTTTTCTGTTTATAGAAAGGTTCCAAGAGGCCTTTCAATAGTTTAGGAAGAGTGTGATGAGCGCTCCCATTTTCATATTTTTAGAGGAAGGTATAGAATATGTAGTATTTTGAGATGCATCAATAACTAGGCTTGGTTGTGTTCTGATGTAGAGGAAAGTGGTGATTGAATATGGATCATGTCAATTGAGACAACATTAGAAGACTATGTTACCAACGTTCATTATTTAGAAGTGGTAGTCTTCAAACTAAATAAGTGGATACACTACTTTATGGGAGAGTGGTTTATTTTCCACTCCAATCAAAAGTGAATCAAATAAATTTTCTCCCAAATGGATATTAATCTGGGACATAAGAGATTTCTAGAGTTACTCCAGTATTATGACTTCAAAATTGTCTATACTCCATTGAAGCGGAACATGGTAGAAGATTCACTTAGCCAGTGATCTTGTTCACAATTATAGAGCGAGAGATCAGAGTAGTTGGCCGCATTGGAGTTTTCATTTGTGGATGTGGATGAAGGAACTTACTTCCATCTGATGATTTTCACCCATCCACTCTTATAGCGATTCAGGGAGGAACAACTAGTGGATATAGACTGTGATAACCAACATGCTCAAACATCCACTGGACATGATTTTGGAGGATTTTATAAAGGTGGATAATATGTCTTTATTTTCAGAGGATGCAAGATGGTACCAGTGATGTTGTGGGAAGAGGATTTGAGAGAGTTTCATATGTATCCTTTTGTAAAAAAATATGGGTGTGGAAAAAATTTACTAGGACCTACAATGATAGTTTTGGTGGATAGAGATGAATAAAGGAGTTTCAAAGATTTTCTCTTGATTCTATACTTTTCGGTAATTGAAGGATAAGCACCAAGTTCTAGCAGGTTTAGATCAACCCCTTAAAGTGCCAAAATAGAAGTGGGATGCGATATCCATGGGGTTAATGATGGGATTGCCACATACATCTATGGGACATGATAATATCAGGTTGATAGTAAAGAAACTCACCAATTCAGTCCACTTCTTAGTAATTTGGGAGAAAATTATTGTAGAGATATTGGGATGCCACTATTTTCCATAGATAGTCTCGCCCCAGGGATCTCCATAGAAAATAAATTCTAAAACTGAGTATCCCTTCAAATATCTATTGTGTAAGGTACTTCATGAGGCATTTGTGACTCAGTTATTCTTCAGCATTGAATTTCACCCCCAAATTTGTTTCCAGACTGGTTAGACCATTTGGGTTTTGGAGTACATGTTGAGATCATGCCTAGTGGACTTGGTCATAGTTGGGAGGATCTCCTACAATTGGTTTAGTTAGTTTACAACTAAATTTACAAGTCCACCATCGGTATGGAACCATTTGAGGATTTGTTTGGGTGACCCTACAGGTCACCAAATTGTTGGACTGACCCAATAATGTCAGAACTCATGGGACCATAGTTGGGGTGAGAAACTACCGAAAAGATACAAATCATCTAGGATTGGATTAAGACTTCATAGATCAATTAGAATTCCAAAGAGGAATGACGAGATATACCTCTAAAGTTCGAGGAAGGATATTATGTATTCCTACGTGTTTCACATCGATGTGGATTATAGATATTTGGAAATAGTGGTAATCTGTATATGAGATTCATTGGCCCTTTCTAGATATTTCATAGAGTTGTAGAGGTTTCATACCTCTTATCTCTACCTCTGAATTTAGATTGTGTACATGATGTCTTCCACATGTCGTTGATGATGAGGTACATTCAAGATGCTCTGCATGTTATCAACTGGGGTGATCTGGACATCAAGGATGTAACTACCTTGGATGATTACCTAGTATAGATTGATGATTTACAGTAGATGATCCTTAGTGAGAGATAATTTCCTTAAATGCATGTTTGGTGGTAGCATGAGAATCTCCAAGAGATCAAATGTGAATGGGAGGCTTAGTTTCATGCTCAGTACTCACGTATCATTAAGTAGCACTTTTTTTGTCTTTTTTGGGGACATAAATCCCCAAGATGGAGAGAATTTAATGACTCATATTTTCCCTATATTATTTTTTATGTTTTATGGATTATTTTTAAGGTAAGGTGCTGAGCCGGTGTGCAATTTTGATTCATTATTTTTCAGGAAAAAATGTTTGAAATATATTAAATATAATAAATATAAATCAAACAAAGTTTTCCCAAAAATTGGAATAACATCTAAATGTAATCTCATATTAAGAATATGAGGGATCTATTAAATTAAAAATGTGAGTTTCTCCACATTCATGAATTTCCCATAGTCGGTGCATGTCATTTTTGGAAAAGTCATCACGATAATAATATGAATGAATTAATTAATTAAATTTTTTTAATTGTTTATTTAATATAATGATGTACATAAATAATTCCTTTTCCATAAATTTATGCTTATGGTAAAAATTTAGTGTCTACTTCATAACCCTAAAAATCATTGAAGGTCCTTTACAGAGCATTAAATGAGATTATGTTATCGGACGATGAAAAAATCAAGACCAAATCAAAGGATCTCACCAATGACTATGAAACCACATCATGTTTTATCATTGATTGATCCAAATCAAGTTTGGGTAGTTCTTTACTTTTTTACCATTCCCCTATCTTGATTCCAATGATGAAAACTGATTAATTGACCTATGGATTGATCTGTGGATTGTGTATCTTTTTAGGATAGGTTTATTGCAGGGTGATTTTAGGAAAATTACTTTGAAATGTTTTTTTAAAATTTTTTTATTCTCATGGAAAAAATTCAAATCGACATGAACATTGATAGAGGTTCATTCCTATCATTTTTTCATATACATTTCTCCCCGATACTTTGTTCAACACGGGAACCCTTGGTTTTTCCCAGGGTTCGACATATCCCAATCAATAGATCGTTGTTAATCTGTTTCTTGGAATAATGATATGATATCGTAGATATAGGATCAACATGAAACAATGTTTGTGTGATGATATAGAAGATAGTAAATCAGACGGTTTAGTTACCCTATTTTCATGTTCAGTTATGCACAACAATGAACAATGATGGTCCCATTTTCCATGTTGAATAATGTCTCAAATCTGGTCGATTTGATCATGGACTGACGTGTGGAGGCTCGAACTATGTTTTCTCAATGAAGTGATCACTAGATTGAAGGCCATAGTAATGTTCGGGAATCTTGAAGCTGAATCTATATTTTTGGAAAATCATTTTCTATATAGTTTGTAAACTAGATATACATGCCATGTTGGGACACCTTTTTGGGCGCTTGTGTTTCATGTAGCAGTTAATGATCACATGGTGTGTGAACCTATCACACAATATATATCCTCTCCCTTGTGACTAGTTGTGTACCTCGGAGATACAAATACATGGGGTGGATTACATTGGTGGGAGCACACCATGTACTCCCCCACACAGACATGGACTAGAAGAAGTACTTGGAATTATCCTTGTACTAATAGAATGACACATGTACACAGGATAGATCCATATTCTTACACACATATAGACTACACAGGTATCATAAATATGGTGTATATCAAAACAGACACGAGAAAGAGACACAGACCATTTACACAGGCAAGACATGTGGTCATGGGACATGACATGAGATCTATACTGCATATTGTGTAAATTTTCATATATGGATTACATCCATTTCTCATCATATCTTGGACAAGTTCCATTAGGTTTCATTCCCCTTATTCTTTCCATAAGAGTTGGTATGGAATCTTCTATCACTCTTAGGACTATGATCCCTTTAGTAGGACATCATGGATAGAGTCATTATAATCTCTATGAAAGGCCCATAGTGAGATCATATATACATCCTTGTTCCCTATGTTTAGTTCTTAGTATCGTTGTGATCGACACTATGAGGGTGTTGATAATCTACTAAGATGATTAATAAAAATTGAGTTGTTGGCATCATATGGACTTAGGAGTAATCCTTGTCTATATATCATATGTATTCAATCCTTTAGTGTGTACTTCTAATGAAGGGGCCCGATGAGCATGACCTCTCAAAGAGATGTTATCAGGTTTATCAGACTCAAGAGTGTGTTATCTCGAAAGAGTGCATTGTGGATTCTTTAATCTATAATCCAAGGATGGTATACTATGGTTGCGACTTACCTTTAGATTGTGTGTATTTTTTGAGTATATCTAGATATTATTATAAGTTCTATAGACGTATACCTATGTAGACAAGATTTTATTTACTTCTTTGTATACTTTTTGGTTTTATGGTGTCCTTTTGATTATTTTTATACACAACTATGCAATATCTTTTCCTGCACATGTCATTTTCTATACATATGATCAGAATTATCATAGAGTCCATGAAGGACTAGGACTAGACAGTGCTTAGTGATGTCAAACATACCAACGTGTGTTCTTATATTATTCTAATAGTAGTCCTAGTTTTACATTCTGGTTTGGCGTGTTTTTCAAACTCTTTGTTGAGGTATTTTATTTGGAGATGATTAGTTTACTTTACTTCATTTAATAATTTGGTTGTGGGATTTAGATTTATTAATGAAAGGTTGTTTAATGTTTTTTTTTAAACATTTATATAGGCTTGTTGTGGTGTGTGTAGGTAGGAAATGGCCTCCCATGATAGTGATTTGACTTCTCAGCACTAGTTTTCAGGCCCTGACCTTTTGCAGGCATGCATGGGGAGTTCTGGCACTGTCCCCACTAGGTCGGGTCATGAAAATTGATATAGGGATTTAGTAATAGAGTAAATCATCAATGAATAGGTATCTCCAATTTTCATTCATTGATTTTTTCTCTCTTTAAATGTACTACCCCAATAAATTTTCCTTTTTATGGCCTTATAATATATTTCATTTATATCTTTATAAAATGGTATTTTTTTTACAATACTACTATAAATATTTATATCATTTTATAGAATATATTTTATCTCCACTCTTTTGACATGTACCAACAATGGTCAGTTTCATCCACCTATACGAACATTGTAAATATTATGATTATCACTTAATAAAAATCTGGTTAATTTAAGTTATTTAATTATATGGATTTTAATTTACTAATTGATTTTGTAAATAATTTTACTAATTAATAAATTAAAAATAATCTAAATAATAAAATTGAAACAAAAAAAGATAACATAAATGAAAGATCGACTTCATTCAATTTCTCTTCGAAACATTTCTATAAATAAAATCTATTGATTATAGAAGATAAATAAAAAATTGTACATAATTTAATTACATACTAATGTTTTAACCAACATATGATTATTATAGTATATGTATATAAATAAAATAACAATGTGGGAATTATGTAAGGATTTATTGAATCATTTTTCATCCTAGAAACATATTTGAACTGAAAATTGATTTTATTAAACTTTAGATCCCAAAAGAAAAGGACAATATAAGCCCTCAAGGGAGGAGAATGTGGTGAAAACCAAGGGGGTCTCCTTGGATAATTGAAAAATATTTAATATTAAGAACCAGTTCATATTTGATATGATGTACATAATCTTCATTGAAATAGTTTATCATAATGGGCCTTTTATTTGTGTCATTTAAAAGTCTATTTCAGGATCTATTTCAATGTTATTTTGATTCATATATTACTAAATATATGAGGGGATCATTAACTCAATTTAATTTAATTTAGTTATACCCATCCTTATTTTGTTACGTTATTCTATTATTATGTGAATTATATCAAACAATTGAATTATTTTGTATTTAAAAAAGTGTATATGTATTTATATTCATTCTAAGTAATCTCTTTATTCATTTATTCTTGCGTCACATGTTACATTCATGATAAGGGGGTTTTTTACTCAATTTTCATTACATTCTGTTATAAAAAATATTTAATTATTACACCCTTATAAGTTTCTTTTATTATTCCATTTTATTATTATATATACATCGTTAGGTCAAATGATGAAATATAGTTTGGGTTTTTGGTATATCCATACCCATTTATTAAGAATCTATTGCAACGAGTTCTTGATGATTAGTTAAGGATTATTGGTCATATGTATATTGATACAACAATTACATATTAATTTATCATTAATTTTGATGATCCCAAAACCCATTGAATTTTAAATAAAAATAAAAAATACTATTTATAATGAGAAAATATATTTTAATTATATAAAAAATATTTATAAACATTCTAATTTCATGTTTATCCCGATTCCTCCCACTTTATTGAGATCAAAAACAAAGTATAAAAATGTATTAAAATTTTTAATTTGGAAATGAATTATTATTGGATATAATTTAATCCAAAAATAAATGAACATTGAAAATGATTTGGAATGGAAGCATAAAACAAAATATAATATAAAATAAATCAATAGAAAATAAAAAATATGTTTATTTTAAAATTCATCATGATTTATAAAAAATATTGGTTAAAGGGTGAACATTTCAGGCTATTGGGTGAGTTGAAGGATCAACTTCATATTCATGAGGGGAAGATTATTTTGAGGTTATAGAAGCTATGATAGTTTTATGAACACACATTTTCCCCACCATTAACTCCATGAAATTATGATTAATTGAGTACTTACACACCTTCATCAGATACCTCAATTCTAGATTCATCATTAAACCCATATCCATCAGATTCACCTTTAGAAAATTATACATATTCTCATAAGACCGAAAATTTCTATCCATTATTTCTCCCAACTAGTTAATATAGAATTAAACTCCTTTACTTGAATAAAGAAAACATTCAAATAATTAGTTTTTATTTTACAACAATGTTTATAGGAGGACACTATCACACTACATATATTTTATCTTTTCATACAGGGCCTCATGATTTGAATATAAAGTACCTACACCTATCCAAATGTATAGAGATAGTGCTCCACCAAAATTAAATTCCCTTCCCTGACATGAATTTCAAACCTTTTAAAATTCAACCCCACTTACAATGAACTTCCTCACATCACTAAAATCTTATACAGAAATATTTTCTCCTCTCAATTTTAAAAACAGTTAAGAGATATATTTTTTAATTAAATCCAAACATTCTCTTGAAATTGATATTTAATTTAATCAATGATAATTCTTCTATAGAGCCTCAAAAAAATTTGGAAATTGTTAAAAATTTTAATTTCTCAAAAGGCTTTTGAGAACCCTCAAAATATTCTTGAAAAATAAAATATTAATACATTAATTGATAAAACCTAAAAACTATGACCAATACATATGATGAATCATGTTTAGTATTTAGAAAATATTATCCATATTAAACCCACTAATGTGATTCAACTTATAACTCTTCACCAGAAGGATAGGAAAACTATCCAAGAAATTATTTTTCCTTAACACTTTCTTATTCAATATTTTCTATAGACCTTTCAATAATAAAACTGATTAATATGAGGTCAATTCAACTATATCTGTAGCATTGGAACTCACCTACATTGTATAATAAGACTCTTAAAAATTAGAAATATAATTTTTTTTGTTAATATCCTTGATAATGAGTGGAATACTATATTAGTTATTCTTAAACTTGAATAACTTAGTCATATATTTCTTTATCTATAGAATCTGACTGTATAACCACTTTCTCAGTAAACTAAACAACATACTTCATTATTTCTTCCAAAAGTGGAGCTATTTTATTAAATCCCAAAAACTATTCAATATATTCAATAGGTATATATAGTTACATTTTCATAGGCCTATGAGAAACAACATCAACAAAATATTCTTTAGTATAATGATGTTGAATATATGTGGGAAAATGAATAATTAATACTATCCAGGAATAGATATTTATATATAAGACATGAAGTATTCATTTGATTTTAGGAATGAGAGAGACTCCATCATTTGAAACCTCAATTCCATCAGTTTCTAGGATCTATTTTGAAGTTAATGTTTCTCATAATCTTCCTACACAAATCTGGATTTAGAATGGAGAGTTTGTATTCTTTCAGGAGGTTTTTTATGAAAGACTATCTGAATACTGTCATTTATTCGTCAATATAGGACACACTCCAAAGGATTTTGGACATAAAAATATAAGCCCTGAGGCTAAGCAAGCTATTTTGGGTTACAAAGGAAAAGAAATATGGGATCAATGCTAGAAAAAGGGTTAATGTCGGCCAACTTGGGCTACCACCTAATGGACAAACTCATGTGTGCAATGTAGTAAATTTTGATCACCCTTTTGAATATAAGGGAATTTCATACCCATTAATTACTCTAATTTCCAGCACTAATCCACCTCCTTTGATGGAGGAGTAGGAAAACAATTGGAATCACAAGATGAACGAGCCACTGATCATGGTGAACTCTCTGATTCGAGTGAGAACTCAAATGATAAAGATGATCATCCCAATCAACTTGAGGAAATCTATTTAAACTCAATGGACAAGAAAGGGAAAACCCTATTGTGTATGCTGATGGATTCATTACTCCAAATACTAAAAAACTAAAAAAATGTAGAGATTATTCTCACCTTGAAAGAACAATTGTCACATGCTACTTAGATGACTCTAATAATGAAATAACTGGACCCTCTAAATCCCAAAATGTGGTGAATCACTCAACTGATGAGGACACATTTCAGTCAGATGAAAAGTTGAATGAAGATCTAGAATCTCAAATGGAAGACCTAGATGAAATAGCTTACCAAAGACTCAGAAATGAGGAAATTTCTGTGGAGACTTACCTTGATATTAGGTGCAGAATGTTTAATAAGAGGTTAGTACAGGATTCTAAGAAAACTCCCTGATTCTATATGATCAGTCTGCTTTGTTATTTCAGTTTGTGTTCAAAGTGTTTCTTGATTATTTTATCTTTTTATGCTCACAATGATATAATTGGTGACAAGTAGATCTTTGATAAATTCCTTCCCCTACTCCTTTTCTCATACTTTCGTCTTGTTACATCTTGCACACAACCCTCTATTTCAAAGTTCTAAATTCAGATAGCTTTTTCGGGTCTCTTCTCTAGTATGATCAACTTTATTTTATGCTTATTACTACTGTATGAATGATGGATTTGGGGAAGATTTCCTTTTGGGTTCTGCAAAAAACTTCCTTCTCCTTTCACTGGATTTTTGTACTGCTATATCTGCTTTTGTTGGAAGTTGATATTGTATAGCTGGTCGACGCCCCTAATAGCTTTTGGATCCAAACTTTTTTTGGATTTTTATTGATGGTTTCAGTTCCTCAAGGAATTTCATAGGTTTCATTTTTATTGTTAGCCACAACTGTGCAGCGTGAGGGAAAAGGCTCAAGTTGATTAAGAAGAAAAGGTGTACAGCATCTAGGACGTTCAGCTCTAACCAGAATTGGGATGGGATTTCAGTTTGACTCCTTTCAACCTGTCTGTAGTTTTAGAAGCCTTTTTTAATGTTATAAAGTCCGGTGAATTGGAGGTGTTGTCTTTCCTTCAGACTGCATGGATTGGTGGTGTCCCCTTTGGACAGTCCTTCTCATGTTTTTTCTGTCTTTTCCTTAGTGTTTCTTGGTTTGTAATTCTCTAAATCCTGGCTAGTTTGAATTCATTGCACCTCATGTTTGTATTGTTACTTTTGTTTATTTTTTAATAAATTCCCTTGGGGCATGAATTGGGTGACAAATTCATGTCACCACTTTTATTAAAAAAAATCCTAATGTCATATGTCATCCCCCTCTTATAATTATTCAGATAAACTAATTTTTCATATGTAGAAAATGAAATTCGTGATTATTTTTTATAAAATTATTCATATATCTTAACATGTGTTAGTTTAAATTGAACTTGATATCTATTATCATATGGAGAATGATAAAAATGGTTGTAAAAAGTATTTTATCTGATACAGAAATCATTGGAACAACAACCATCTAGATAAATTTGAAAAATACATTTTGGTTAGCTTCTATATCCTTATAAATCAAATACATTACTTGAGAGGTATTGAAGTGAAATCGCATGATGTCCTCATAATTATAAATGACATATATGATAGGTCATAGTATGAAATAGAAGATAAATTCACGAGGACACAAAAATATCTAATATATTTCTATTTATAAGATCATAAATTATTTTTCAATCAATTTAGAGTAGGAAAAATCCTCACAAACATGAAATGTATACTATGAATATTCATAAAACTCTTTTACCTATCATTTATAAACATACTCATAATTACCTCATTCAGACCTAAATTCCAACCCTTATAATCAAAACACCTACATCAACATCAAATTAGTTTGAAACATCTATTTGAAGTCCATGACCTTTCCTAGTATCACATCCCAATATGAAATTAATGTCACCTACCTCTACAACATACTATGATTATCCTCATATGTTATCTTAGAATTTTATATCACAATAAAAAGATTTTTTATGGTTTAGAAAACTGAGGGATCAAGAGATCATGATCTTGGAAAATTTAAAAAGTGTATGGTATAATGTAGGTGAGAGAGATGGATTAACTCTTAATGTCTTAGGTCATTGTTCAATATTTTTTCCAAATTGCACAATTTAATAATTCGGGTTTTTAAAATTAAATGGTATATTTGTATTGTAAAATATGAAACATAATTTTTAATAACATAAAATTTAAAACCTAATAAACAAAAAAAATTAAAAAAATAATTTAAAATAAAAAAAAATATTAATATAAAAAATATTAATACGGTTATTAAAATGTTAACATAGAATTAAATAAACCTAACTTTCCCATAATAAAATCAAAACATTCAGTGGGAAGTGGTTTAGAAAAAATATCCACAAATTGATATTCATGATCCAAAAAATATATAGAATTATCCCCTTTGTAGACATGATGCCACAAAAATGGATTCATAATAATAATATTCATAGCCTTAGGAAATCATAAAAAAATTGTTTGAATGATTTATAATGCAAGTTTTATCCCATAAAACATGAACATGATCAAAATTTAGTTCAAAGTCCAGAAGTATGGTTTTTATCCAAAAAACGTGTGCATAAAAACTACATGAACGTATATTATATGCCTCAATGGTTTAAAATGAAACTGAATGCTAATTAAAGGTAGAGAATGAAAATAGGGACTTTTATAAAAAGTGAAACTTTACTAAGTGGATTATTTGTCTAATATAAAACCTTAAAAATCAACATATAAATACAAAATTAAATCAGAACCCTATATTTTTAGATAATATAAATATAGAGAAATATTTGCTTCTAAATATCACAAAATTTTATAAATAACAATTAAATGAGAATCATTATGTTTTGATGAAAATATTTCACAAAAAAATAAAAATGATTTCTTTTCTATGATAAGTAGGTTATAAAAAATACATATCATACCATTACATAATTTGTTTTCAACTCGTATTCTACCTTTATCCAAATCATGATTTATATTGGAAAACATAGGATTTATAAAAGACTTATTATTTATATGTCCAATATTTTTTTAGTAATTCAATAATATATTCAGTTTGATTTAGAAAAATTATAAATTAGTTTGGATAAATTATAATTACATGAATGAAAAAATTTTATACCATTATACTCATTCCATGACTCTATGCTTGGAAAAGGATCCACCCCCTGGTCGATAGAGTACATCATTATAAAATTTAGGCACATCCTTGGAATCAATATTGTGGTGGTCTATACGTGGATGGAGGTAAATAGGGTAATAAACCATCTCGCTTCCATGGAAGTAGCAGATTAGGGCCCTAGAGTCACATGCTTCCCCAACACCCTTTTCCTGAAGCTAGATGGGGTTAATATGATTAGAGGGGATGAACTGGGTCTCCATTAATTTAGGACTCCCTCAGTCTTTTTTATTTTTGGTTCTTGTTTGTTTCCTGTTTAGTTGTAAAACTTTCTTACATAATACATGTTTACAATGATGATGATGATGTATATAATTTTTAACAAATAAAACATCAAAACAAGTGATTCTATTAAAAATAGTAGGATTAGATAAATGTTCAGAAATAATATTTTCTAAAATATATTTCCATAATTATTCATATCAATACATTGCTCATTGTTTTAGATTCTAATGAAATTTAGTAATTATAAAAATAAAATATTAAAGGTAAGGAAACTAAAAATCTAGGGGTTATTAAACATAAACATCATCCACTAAATTTTCATTTGAAAATGATATTTTCATAAGTATAGTATAATTTAAAATTCATATGAGATGCATAGGTGAATGGTTCTTTATGGATTCATGTCTATAAATAGGGGAAAAGTCATACTCAAGGTCTATTCATTATTTCTGATTGTAACCTAATGAAAATATCCAAGAAATATTAATAATAATTTAACCTTCAAATTATTTATTATTTTTAAAAACCTATTCAATTCATATTACTAGCTATTTTAAGGTTATATAAACTAAATACCAAATTTAATTCATCTAATAATGATTTAACTCTATCTACATAGTTAAAATCAAACACTCAACATCTATGGATACTTATACAGACATAGGTTCAATGTACGATAAAATTTGATAGAACACAACTAGGTTTCCAACATTACTCCTTATCCAATCTCTATCATCTATATATCCCATAATAGTTTATAATGGAATTTCCATTAATGTTAAATATTTTTTTAGGCCAAACATATTCAATTTAATCATTTTATTATTCTTAAGAACTGGAAAATTCATAATCATGCTCAATATTACATAAAATCCTATTATTATAAGTCTTAAGACTCGCATTATTGAATGAATTAATAGCATCATTTGTTTGAATTATTTTGTGATGAAATGTACCACTTTCACTATAAATCATATGAACTAATTCTTTATCTACCCTTGAATTTTTATAAAAACACTATTTAATATTTATAAGTAATAGAATACCCAATAAAGATTCATTCATCAGATTTTGGACCAAATTTAACATGATTATACTTAGTATTCAAGATATAAAACATGTATCCAAAAAACATTTAATTATATAATTATAGAATTTCTTGTTATTAAATAACTCACGTGGTGTATTTTATGGAAAATTTATTACTAAAATTCTATTCATAAAAGGTACATTTTTATATATAGCTTCGTATCAAAAAATAGGTAGGAAAACTATACTAACTCAACAAATTTCATTCCATTTTAGGAGTAGTTCATTTTCTTCTTCAAATAATTATACTCAATTAACATGTTCATGAAATAGAAAATGTATCTTTAAAACCAAAGATTGAGCTATAAGAAATAATTCATTGATTCTAAAATTCTCCTCTATGATCACAAAATAGTGAAGTTATTTTTATATAATTTTCATTTTGAAGAAAAAATGATATAGTCCTAGATACTACAAAATATTAACATTAAATTTAAATATGTACGCATAATTAAATAAAAAAGCATCCAAAAACACAAAGAAAAATATTATTCAATCTAATAATACTAGTTAATAGGGATTAGAATTTCATTTAGATATGTTCAAAAGGATTAGATGTAGTAACATAATTAATTGATTTGAAAGGTACCTGTGTTGCATACTTATTCGGCATGAATCACAATGTCTAATCATAATAACATTAATACTAAGAAGATTAAAAACTAAATTCAATGTAGATAATTTTGATAATAAAAATATAATATAATAACCATGTCTCATATTCCATATTTATGGTTAAATTATTTTAGTACTTAATCAGTTCATATTCTGTTCGCACAAGGAACTAATCCCTAAATTACAAAAAATATTTAATCTAGGTGTTCAGAACATAATCAATTTATAATTAAACTTTGAAAAAGAATTATTAAAATAATCAATATTAAATCTATAATTATAAATTTGAGATATACTTATTATATTATTCTTAATAAATTGAATATAGTGAACCTTGTTGATCAGAATCGATGTTGGATATATTACTAATCCAAATCCAATTATATTGCAATAAAATTTTCACCAAAGGTAATAAAAAACCCAGAATCATTTCATAGTGTGTGTAAATTAGAGAAGTATCCAATAATGATTCTTGAAAAAAAAAATTTCTAATACCATAATTTATTTCTATCAATTGGTACATTCTGCTTTAAAAATATCAGAAAATGAGTTTTTCAACAAAATTATCTTTAGCCCTACTATGTTAGAGCATAAATATTATAAACCATATATCTTTACATTTTTTAGAACACAGAGTATATAAATCATTGGAAACATAATCTTTATTAACATTACTAATTTATAGATTATTTAATTGATAATTATTAAAATAATATATCCTAATTATAGAATAAACACATGTTTCTATTGAAATATAGTGATTCTTTGAACTAAGAACAAAATAATATCAATAATGATTGGGATTTATACCATTAAATTAAATGAAATATCATTCATTTTTATGAACATTATATCCAAAAATATGTCTTAAAGACTCTTCCCCAAAGAAAATAGACTTACATTACTTTTAAAATATTCTACATCATCCTTGGACTCTTTAATTTTATTTTGATGATCAGTACTAGTTAAAGATCATATTATTAATTTATCTTCTAATTCTAGACATTTTTTAACATGTCATCTTTCCCAGTTAAGATAGAATTGTGAATATTATTTAATGATTTGTGCTTTTATTTTGATAATAATATATTTTATATAGAATTTAAAAATATAAAACTATTTTATCTTTTTAGTAGATTTTTGAATTAAAATCAAATGAGTAGTAATAGTATACATCGTATTTTTTTATCTTTTAGGCATATATTAAATTTATAATTTGATTGATTCTATTCAAATTCAAATCATGAAGAGTATCTTGAGTCCTTAGACATAATCTATATAGTTGTAATGGATTTCATTTCTTTTTGTACATAATCTTCTATTAACTAAATATTTTTCCATTATTCATTATTTTTATTTTATCTTTATGATCGTGGAAAAAAAGTTTGATATGTCACAAGTTCTTTCATTCATAACATATGACTTCCTTCAGACCAAGACTATTTATATAGTAATCATTGATTGAATTCCTAAAATCATTCATCCTTTAATAAAACATACTGAATCTTTTGAATATGTGAGAAAGTTCCTCTCTAGAATTATAATATCATTAGTCAACATTGAATATAAAATCCCCTTATGATATATTTTCACTTTTTGGAATAGAAACATTAAGAGTTTTATTTTCCTTTTAAATAATTTTATGATCTTCAACCTCACCATGCATTTCATTTTCAAACAGAAATAGACTATCTATTTATTCCTTCATTATTAATTTTTTTTACAGGATTTTATGTTATTAGTTAAAAAAATATGACATTACGCATGGAGAGTAAAACACTATATACATTTAATATTGGATATGGATCTACAATTGGAGTTCCTAAGGTAGTAAAACAATGACTATTTCAGTCAACAGTCCTCTCATTTTAGTGATACATTCACCTTTGAGAATTCTAAAATTATCAAATTTTAATTTTGAATTATTATACCTCAACTATCAATCATTATTATTTCCTTCAATGTAATTTTTCCCACATTTCATAATAAGTATCATGCTGAAAGACATGATTGAATTTGTTAAGTAAGATTCCAAAAATAATTCAATTAATTAATATTGAATTTAGATCATATTCACCTTGTTTTGTATAATCCAACCTTTCTAGATTACCATTGAAAATTTCTTATAGATTAACCACATTCTTATAAAATTTTCCACCAAGGTCATTAAATATATAACCTCTTGATCATTCTAGAATCCATAATTTTTTCTATTTAAATTTGGTTACTGAATCATTCGAATCTATTCCTTGTGATCTTCCATGAAATTATTCATTGTTTAGACATTTAAATCAACATTGTCATATCTTAACAAAAATTACTAAAAATGTAAAATCCTATTATAATAATTGTTGGATTCGATTGGAGATGAAGAAAGAAGAAGTGGTATCTATGTTCCCCGTACCACTATAAAAAAATTATTATTTTTATTTTATTCCACTATATTATATTTTTAATGAAAATGTGACAATATTAATTTTTCAATTGAAAAGGTGGATCTGTTTTAAATTACTTATGAGTTTTTAAATTGACACAACTATCATCCATTTTTTTATTAATCTCCATTACAAACTAAATAATATTTCTAACATTATCAAATACATTAATTAGAAATCAATTATTATTTTACATGTGATTATTTATATTTATATTTTACTCATATATATTTTTTGAACATGTTTATTGAAACCAATTATTCCATCATTTAAGATTTATTATCTTTTATTTATAGAGAATTATTATCTTATAGAATTTTTAGAAACATTGATTATCTCTACATAAATATATTCTCATTTTATACTTAGTTATTATCTACGATTAATTTTCCTTATGTTTACCCTTATTTATTGTTTGAGCTCACCATTATAATATTTCCATTTATTCATGTTATATAAAAGAGTATAACACATGATATATCTATATTGTATAATTTTGTGGATAATTTTCTAGTATATATTGATGATTGATTGTAAGACTACGAATACTTACTATACTTGTAAATTGTTCTATTTAGTGGAAAGTGAAATGGTTTTTGTTTGTTAAAGGTGTTTTATAATAATATAAAACTGTAAAACTAAAATTGTAATTAAAATTTTTATATTTGGTCCAGATAAATCTATAAAAAAAATAGTATGTAAAAAATATTTATTTTTAGAACTATATTGAGATGTGGGATTCTTGGGTATCTACCTAGATAAAAAACATTATCTTATAGAATAAATACTAATCTAAACATATATATGATGTGATGGAGGAAATTAAACTCTAAAATATATATTTTGTACAATTTTATTAACAATAAATAGAATACACATATCTAAGTATATAGTTATATGATAGGGTACTATAGAAAATAGAAATCTTTATGGCCATAAAAGAATATTGTAATCTAAAAATTCCTTTAATTATAGATAGATGTAGAGATAATATATGGGTTTTCATTGACATGCATGAACCTAGAGCCATAAGAGGGGAGTACTGTCACTGAGATAGTGAATTATTATCCATATTATTCTCATATAATGAATACTAGAGTAATTAATCATCCTCGTCTATAACATACCTAATATTATAGTGGAATAACACATCTACACATTTCACCAAATTTATATATATCCCATATCAATATAATGAACCTGGATATTAGACGTTGATATATGTATAATCCATCTTTAGCCTATGCCTAGATTAGTGTGTGAGAAAGGTAAAGGAAATTTTATCTCACTCTATCCATATTGAAAGGATAAATTTTAGTGGAGATCATCGTAGTATCAAATCTATGTCAATATCTTTGTATTATATGCTACATCACATATCAATATGGATAAGTACAACCAACAATCACCTCAATCACATTAAATTAACATATTATATGTAACTTAAAATTATTTTACTAATAATTCTAAGGTATTTTATTATACTTGATGGATTTCAACATTCCATTCTCATATAAGGAAAATGAAAATTAAATTGTAGTTAAATATCATTAATTTAATTATATATTAGACACCCCATTATATAGTTGACATAATTATTTACATGATCATCAAAATATGTCGTTATATACTCAATAGTTTTCAACATTATCATCTCATTTCAAACTTATTATCATAATTCAATAATGATAAATGTTGTTCTAGAATTTTTTAGATGGATATAGTAGAAAAGGTTAGATAAAACATTCTATACATTTAGTTATATATTCATTATTTCAATTTTCCAAAAAAACTGTGTTGTATTTCCCAACCATTATTATGGTTATATAAACCTTAATTAAAAATATTCCACTATATTATAGTTTTAGGTTCAAGTCCCCATTTCTCAATATGTTTTCATTATATATAATATGTTTATTAACTATTTCTAATCCCAAAATTATTTTACTTCATTAACCCAGATTATCACCTTTATCAATGAGGTTTAACTATTTCATTCCTCTTGATGACATATAATATTTGTTATAATAACAATTATTTATGATATTTACTTATTTATCCACATTTTTCAATTCTAATAAATTTCATGTAATTTTGTAAATAATTACATTGATATCATATAATAAAATATTTTGAGATTAAGTCATAACAAAAAAAATTATGGTAATAACCATTTTTTCAAAAATTATTGTTTTGTTTATATTGTTATACTATATTTTACGTACAATATAATCCATTATCATGTGTCTTATCGAAATCATCATTCCACTATTTAAAAAAAACACAAACATATTAGTTTCATTTCTTCAGCCACATCAATACCATTCTAATTTAACCATCATCTAAATTCGCTATTTCTTAATGTATTTGATTATATATTTTTGTGTTCTTAGAATCACTAGGAAATAACATTATTATGCACTATAGGATTTATCATATTTCTGAAAAATAATATTCCACAACAATTCGTGATGCATGATCCACTGAACATAGATTAATTCCATTCATCCTAGGTCAATCCTCTTATGACATTTAAAACACAATATTCTCTATTAAGATTAACACAATTGCATTAATTATATTATGAATAAAAAATAATAATATCATGGTAATATGAAAAATTTATATCTTAGATTATACTATATAGATTAAAATCACATTGAGTTCATTCATTACTCAAATAGAAATATTATTAATCTATGGTAAACATTTTCCAAATTAATCCTATTGAGAAATATTTATAATTTTTATATACTTATAATAATAGTAATTTTACTATTAAATTAAACAACAGTATTTTGATGTATCTTAGAAATATCATTAAAATATCACATAATTGGTTCCATTGGGTCTATGATATCGGGGGTAGTACAATAGAATTATTATTATTGGAAATAGGCTTTTTATGAAACATAATTAATTGCCTAATAATTTAGCTAATTTAGAGGGGGGTTCCATGTAGCACCCCAATACATGCCTCAACTAAAAACAAACACTAGAATGAACTAAACATTCCAATTGAGTAATTGAAAAACCAAAATCATTGGTCTAATGTGATGATTCATGCCACATATGGGGATGTAGAAGTCTTTAGACCATATTTATTGAATGGATAAGGGATGGATACGTTACATCTATCCCTACCATTATATAAGATATTTGATCTTATCAATAAATAGTTTTGATTCCATGTGACATACATAGACACCTATTTTATCATGAGTTGATGTGGATGACACCTAACTGCCTGACCATGGGATGAATTAATTTTTTCCATCATAGCTTCTACACAAGGGGAAATCATTGTAGTGGTCATCACTATTCGACCAACTATTATAGTTTGACAAAAGATAACCATTTATATTATTCACTAAATTTCATATAGTTGATGACCTCAAAAACATTAGTTCCTTGTCAATATTTGAATCCATGTAATATAGTGTTTATGTGCCATAAAATTCTGATTTAAGGTGTAAGTTTGGACCATTATTGTTGTATTTGTTTTGAAGATGTAGGTTGTCAGATAATTTTCTTAAGGATTTGTCTTTGGTTGATTGATGTTATTTAACTAAATATTATCTAAACTTAATTAAGTTATCTTATTTAACCTTATTTGTATGGCTAACAAGCCTCGTCATAAAAATGTTTCTGGTAAATTAAATAAGAATATTTTTCTACTATTCCAAATGTAAATAACAAGTGATAATGATGTTTGGTGTGATAATTTTGTTAATAACTTATTGAAAAACTAATAAGAATAAGAGTTAACTAAAGATAATAGAAAATATTGTTTTACATGTATAGTAATATGTCCCTGAAATATAAATATTATTGCATGAGGATTTATTTCAACACACTACAATAATTTATGAAAAAGAATTTAGAGTGACTTAATATTAAATTCTCTATGTAGAATTATTCTAGGTATGTTTTGATGGTAGGAAATTACAAAGAAATAGGGCCACCCATAGACACATAAATAGGTTCATCTCAAACCACACATGGGAGCTCAACCCAACCATGTACAATCCAAACCATTCATGTGAAACCTGGTGGCATATATAAAGAGAATAACACCAACATAGGGATCATAGAGGGAATCATAGCATGGTGGCAACATAGAACCCATATGGATTACAATTGGAAAACAAAATTGTAATATGTGTCCCATAAAAGGCATGTGTGGCGTGTTATAGGTATCGAACCAAGTGTCAGCTCAAGTGGGATAAGAAAAAAAGTCTTATATAGTGCTAAACAAATTTCACAGAGAATTGATGTAGGATTCGACATCATTATACACTATAAAAATTTAAATAATTTATATATAGAAGAAGGGTCATTTGATGAAAATGATATGACATGTCTGATCGACATGTTATTTCATCTTCTACTATAGGAATTCCCTTTCTTGATATAACCTAGAGTCTTTTCATGTCCAAAATTTGTGAAATATATGTTTGAGATTAGAGTTGTGTGATCGAGATAATCTCAATCTATATGCAAGTGGATGTTCAAAGTGAATGAATGAATTCCTTAAAAATGTTACTACCAAAAGAATAAAGTAGTTGTAGGAGGCTACAAATGCTTCTAATAATAATGTAAAAATTCAATCTATGAAAGATATTATGTTTAGCATATCTTACAAATAAGAATATCACCATGAGGAGAGGTCGGTTATGGAGGATGTTACATAGTGTTTTCTATTATAAATAAAATAATGAATCATGTAGTCAAACATTTTTAATGATAGGACCATTAGGAATATTGATGTCGACCTTGATATGGCATGAGTTTGGGAGATTATATGAAGAATGAAACATGGAGGATAGGCGGTAAAACTCATCTATAAACAGAGAAGTATCATGCCAAGGAGATAGTGATGCTGATAGATAGTATTATGGATCTCATTTTGTTCAAAAAAAATAGTGAATCCAAAACCACGTCTACTTGTATGAGGAACAAGAAACTTCTACATGCCTCACTATCATTGAAGAATTAGAGGATCCAACTTTTGTATAAAGTGTTATATGATGTTTATTTCATTAATATATTTTCTAACATGATGACTCAATGAATTTTATATTTTTATTTTTTGATATTCATGAAGCACACAGTTTTTTAAAAATTTAAGAGATTAATAATAAATTTATTGGTATGAGTACATGAGATATCATCCACATATTTAGATGGTAATGAACCCAATTAAGTTATTCTTCGGAAGACAGTTCTTCACTGATTTCATTTTGTATATTTATATATATATATGAGTATATAATCAAAAATGAGGAATCCATAATATTGAAAACATAAATAAAATAAATGAAATAATTTATGTGCTAGCGTTTTTGAGAAAATCAAATTAAAGGACTTTCATTCCTTATATAAGAAGAAAAAATTTAGAATATATACATATTAGATGAGAAAGTGTAAAAAATTTCAAGAAGCACTTTGAAAACATACTTGTAATGGCCCAGACCTCTCAAGTCCATTCCTTTTGGAAAACATGGTGTTTGTAGTGTTCTTGGGGGTCATAGTGGATTGTTCCAGGAGTTCTCCAAAAACCCAATTCCACCAAATAGTGGAACCATTACATTAGCACTGGTGACGGTTGCACCACCAGGGTCACACCGTCATAGTGGTTGTAACACCCCATGAATTTACAAATATATTTATTATAGAATGCATGGATCACTAAGTCTTTACAAACACCACTTTGTTATAACCTATTCAAGTAAACATAATTTTTTCACTTCAATAATGTGAATTTCGAAAATCTGACATACACGGTTGTGATCAGTAAGTTATTTGGAGTCCGATAAGAAAAAATCAATTTTCGGTGAATAGTAACCCACCCTTATTAATATTAACTAACCATTATGGATAGTAACTTACACTTATGAATAGTAATTTGAATTTTCAAAAATCTGACATACATGGTTGTGTTCAGGATGATATTTAGAGTCAGATAGAATTAACTTAATTTTGTGAATAGTAACATACCCTTATGAATTGTAACATACCCTTATGAATAGTGATATACCCTAATGAATAGTAACCATACCTATGATAATATATAAATAATATTCAAGCTGAAATTACGATATACCTATATTTTAGAATAAGTTAATGAATGTTTTTAAACTGGTTTTTGATAATAAATTATGATTTTAATTAAATATTAAATTAATAATATTTATAAAATTATTTTTGAAAAATGGACTTCATTTTTGGATTCTAAACGTTGAAAAATGGTTGGGGTATATTTTTGGGATTTTTCTGAAATACTTGAATTTTTTATGAATAGTGACATACCATAATTTGAAAAATTAAGATAAATACACTAATTATAGAGTCATGTGTGATGTTCTGCTGATGTAAGCCCACTTGGTTTGGGATCACATGATAAAATTACTATTCTTGGTCATGTAATACTCACTATTCCTTGTCTTGAGGAGATATAATAAATTAATGAATTTTATATTTAGAAATCCCCTCTCTCCTCCACTATAAAAACCCCCTCTCACTCCCTCTTCCATTCATTCCTCTCAAGCCTTTTTCCTTCATGAAATTCTATCCAAATACCATCCCAACATCCTCCCCACGTCCATCAAGCCTTAGTCTCATAAAAAGACCAAAACCTCTCTTTATGGTGTTTCTCAAGAAATTTTGGTTCAAAAGGTAAATTCCTCTTTTCAATTCATTGTCTTTCCTTTCAAGTTCATTTGTTTTCTTTTTCTATTACCTCTCCTTATAAAAATTTTGTGATGACTCCAGTACCTTATATTTACTATAATGCTGTCATGATTGTGGAATAAGTTATCATCATCTCTCTCTTTTACCTTCTTTTATACTAGTAGCAAGAACACCATCCTAGATGTGTGAATTTTCCACATTCAAGGATGATGGGATTCGATTTCTATTATCATTCTCAATAATGGTCATGAATCCATTCTTTTTATGGTTGAACCATTTTATTATATATTTAATATAACCTATTTATGATTCCGTAATCCCTTTGTAAAAATTTTATTAAGTTATAAAGAAAAATGAGATCATTGTAATCAAAACCCACAAATTAACCGAAACAATTATCATTAAAGTTATATATAATAATTCATCCACTTTCCATGTAAACAAGTTATATAAATGACCAATAACACCTATTTATGTTCATAAATAATATATAATATCAATTCTGGAGATTTACATCTATTCCACATACTTAAAAACAAGTGAACCGAATATGAAAATAAAGAAAACAAACACTCCAGAGCAACGGAATTCAATACAATAACTAATCAATAAGGACATAAATGAAAAACCCAGAATTATTATAAAATAAATACATGTCTAATTGGTTATTAAATAAGTTATTAATAAGTATAATTTTATATTCCAGGAGTTTAAGTTTGAGAGAGGAACACGTTCGGAGTTAAGGTAAGGGTTTCTTCATCTCACTTCCATTTTCGTGAGATTTTCCATATTCACTAGTAATAATTTTTATGGTGTAAGTATACTGACCATTTATGTCACATATAATTAATATATTTATCTTCATGTTATTAAATCTATAATTTTTATATTATTTATTTTTGGGGCATACGAATCATTTGAATACAAAGTGGTAAGGGTTTTTCCACCCGAACTTCCATTTTCATTCGGGATACTTTCATTGTCTAATTACCTCAACGAAATTTTTATGTATTGTTATGTAATAATCATATATTTTGTGTGAGTATCATATATATTTTTTTACAAACCATAACCCTTCCTTATTTTATTGATAATGACACGTTTTAAAAGGAACTTTCAAAATTGTTTCCAAAATACAAGCCTGATTCAAGGGAATTTCTCAAATTCTTACCTATTTTAAAGGTCACTCTATAATCTATTTTTGGAAACCATTATCTTCATAAAAACACACATTTTAATATGAAAATAATATCTTACTTCACTTCTGGTTTTATACAAAGATTTTTACAAAAGAACTCTTCTTTTCAAAATAAAAGAGTATTTATCTCAAGAATTTCTTAATGATTGTATAAGAGTGTTTTCATCTAATTAAACACTCTTGTTGATTCCATGGTATTGTTGGGTTTAATAATTTATGAATTCTTCTACCATATTTTATTTAATTTTTTATAACTAACTCTATTGTGGATGATCTATCCTGAAACCATTCACCATATTACTCGGAATGGTTAGTGTTTTATGTTTAATGATTGGGGAAAGTTAGTAACATTTCATATGATAGTTCCAATATGAATGTATATGTTGTTTATGTTGATCCCTGCCCATATGAGGAATTAATTGGACTTATTATGTGATGGGTGGGGCCCTCTATAGACCCTCGATGCATTGGTAGGTCTCATTAGACAAACTATGGTCTTGACATGAGGCCTTGACAAAATGATTATTTATGGTCCTAGCACGAGGCTTGGACGATATGGTTATGATGTCTGGCATATTCACTTACCTCATTATGATGCTATTATTTGAATTTCATGTGTTTATTAGACTAGTATAATACCCATGATTATGTTTTGTTATGGCATTATTTACTTAGCACATATTCGTGCCATAAATGTGTACAAGATTATTTTTAAGGGCATGTGTTTTCAATTAATTCCCATGTATTATGTTTATGCTATCTTCCATTGTATTTATTACTCATAATGATCATTTGAGCTCACCCATTTCTTATGTTTCTTTTTCTTAGTAAATGAATAAGTTTATTATGAATGGAAATCTGAAATAACCTAGGAGTTATGGATGTTTTCTAAGGAGTTTCTATGTAGTTTTTCTTTACAATTTTTAATAATGAACTTATGTATGTATCTTGTTTCAAATAATACTAAATTACTCGGTCCTTAGGGATTTTTATTCCTTTTTCATATTCCAATGTAATAAAATAAGGCACCAGCTCTAGGAAACTGGGGTCAGGTCTTTACAATTGGTACCAAAGGATGTTTACTAGAAAACGTGGAAATCAGATTTTGGAAACGCAGATGAGGGAAGAATCCTTATGTGAGTCTTTGAGGATAAAAATACAAGAACGTCCTGGTATTTTGGTAAGGAATGTGTTATGTGGATCATTCAAGTAATACATCCCTATCTGGATACGAGTAGGTATATGTGGCTCTGGCACAGATATACCTAGGAGTGAAAGCTCCGATAATGAGTTTCGGGCTTGACCCGGGGTATCCTAGTATACGAAAATAGGCCTTGTTGCACTCTTGGTTATGACACTCCCAGGGGATATGCTTAGGATAATTCACATTTTATTTACCCACCACTATGAAGGATTTATGTCCCTAAAGTATCCAATGTATATGGTTCTAGGATTTTCGATGCATAAATTCGTGCTATTTGTTATACCATGTTTAGAGTTATAGAGATTTAATAATTTTATAAGCTAATATATAATATGGAATTGATTAGATATGTATCCTAGAAGGAATAATGAGAATTAACCAATGCACGGGATGCAAAGAGTAAGAAGGATCATATCTCTAATGGTCTTAAGCCATTTTTCAAAGGAATAATTTATCCCAAGTATCCTCATCATTTGAGGAAATAATATCATGTGTTAACAAGGTATGTAAAGACTTCTCTGAGACCTATGGATTTGAAGGGAAGAAAAATAATAATAGGATGGTAGAGAGATACGGGGATAAAGGGAATAAGGGAAAGAAGTGTTTTCCCACATGTGATAACTGTGGAAAGAATCACCCTAGTAAATGCTTGAAGGGAATGGGTGTTTTCTATAAGTGTGTAGAAAAAGGACACCAAGTTCTTGATTTCAAGGGTAAGAAAATGGTTTCTAATGTACAATGCTTCAATTGCAAGGAGATGGGACACGATGTGAATCAATGTCCCAATTATCAAAGGAATATACCCTAAATAATTATTTTGGATAATGATCAAGTTATCATGCTACCACAGATGAAGTAGAATGATTAATATGACTAGTGAAGAATAATGTCATTTGTTTATTTTTTCAGTAATGTACTGGTTGTATGAATAATGAGATATATAAGGATTGTACTGTAGTACTCTTTCATTAAGGATTTTATGTCACATGATGAATGGTACAAAGGAAAAGTGATTAAGTGGAAAGTTAAACCATTTAAAAACATGATTGAGGGAAAGACAACCCTTAATATATATTTGATGTTGAGATAATGATGAAGAAATGATTGATTCGGATAAGTATTGACTACCTTGGAACTGATTTTTGACTTGTCAAGAAGGGGTCTATATTATCATCAATGAAGTTTACAACACTTTTGGATTTAAGGAATATATCAAATAACATGTATCTTAAATAAGGAATATAGAATAATGAATGTTTCCAATATGGTTTTTACAGTAATTCAAGTTATTACGATATTTCAAGAGGATGCATGATGAAGTTATTCACATGTTTGGAATGTGAATTTTAGAGCTACTTCTTGTTGATTAAGGGTTAATGAAAATTTCATCTTAGAAATTTAGAGCACTTCATTATAATGTGTTGAATCATTATATTTTGGATGTTTTTTTAACCATTTATGAAATGGTTTAAGTTGATCATTGAATGATCTTTTAGAGGTTAATGTATTGCTTCATCAAATAGTGTAACCCATGCTATGTGATGAGGTATAGATAGTTAAACTACAATAAAAGGATGAATTTATAAGTAGAAATATATATTTATACTGTCATAGAGTGGAATAATTCCTCGGATTAAGGAAAATAGTCTTAATAAATTTCCTATTATCATAATCAATGATAATATCGATGAATTTTTTTAGTTTATAGTAATAAACATTCATTTGAACATGTCCTCTATCATGTTCCATTAGAACATCATAGATAGATTTTTCTTCCATGTCCAGTTTTTTTTTCTTCCAAATAATGTCACCTCATTCCAAAGTATACTTTTTGGGGTGACCACCTCATCTCCATTAACCATTTTCAGAGAATATTTTATTAACCCTATTTCCGATGTGGGTTTCCATAAGGGAATTTTCAAGTATCAACCATTAACTTCTAAGTTCAATTTCAAATTTCAAGGATGAATTTTTTGTAAGGAGGGGATAATGTAACACCCCCAAGAATTTAAAAATAGATTTATTATAGAATGAATGGATCACTAAGTCTCTACAAACACAACTTTCTTGTATCCTATCCAAGTAAACATAATTTTGTCACTACAATGATGTGAATTTCGAAAATCTGGCATACATGGTTGCGATCAGTAAGTTATTTGGAGTCCAATAAGAAAAACTCAATTTTTAGTGAATAGTAACCCACCCTTATTAATAGTAACTGACCCTTATGAATAGTAACTTACACTTATGAATAGCAATTAGAATTTTGAAAATCTGACATACATGGTTGTGTTCAGGATGATATTTAGAGTCAGATATAATTAACTTAATTTTTGGTGAATAGTAACATACCCTTATGAATAGTAAAATACCCTTATGAATAGTGATATACCCTAATGAATAGTAACCTTACCCATGATAATATATAAATAATATTCAAGCTGAAAGTATGATATACCTATATTTTAGAATAAGTTATTGAATGTTTTTAAACTGGTTTTTGATAATAAATTATGATTTTAATTACATATTAAATTAATAATATTTATAAAATTATTTTTGAAAAATGGACTTCATTTTTGGATTCGACACGTCGAAAAACGGTTGGGGTAAATTTTTGGTATTTTTCTGAAATACTTGAATTTTTTATGAATAGTGGCATACCATAATTTGCAAAATTAAGATAAATACACTAATTATAGAGTCATGTGTGATGTTCTCCTGATGTAAGCCCACTTGGTTTGGGATCACATGATAAAATTACTATTCTTGTTCATGGAATACTCACTATTCCTTTTCTTGAGGAGATATAATAAATTAATGAATTTTATATTAAGAAATCTTCTCTCTCCTCCACTATAAAAACCCCCTCTCACTCCCTCTTCCATTCATTCCTCTCAAGCCTTGTGCCTTCTCCAAATTCTGTCCAAATACCTTCCCAACCTCCTCCCCTATGTCCAGCAAGCCTTTTTCTCATAAAAAGACCAAAACCTCTCCTTAAGGAGG
The DNA here is from genome assembly GCA_963277665.1 of Viscum album. Classification (NCBI taxonomy): domain Eukaryota; kingdom Viridiplantae; phylum Streptophyta; class Magnoliopsida; order Santalales; family Viscaceae; genus Viscum; species Viscum album. The sequence goes on along the minus strand of OY728134.1, from coordinate 1,038,712,418 downwards.
TTCTCAAGAAAGTTTGGTTCAAGAGGTAAATTCCTCTTTTCAATTCTTTTTCCTTCCTTTCAAGTTCATTTGTTTTATTTTTCTATTACCACTTCATATCCAAATTTTGTGATGACTCCAGTGCCTTATATGTAATGGAATGTTTTCATGATAGTGGAATAAGTTATCATCATCTCTCTCTTTTACCTTCTTTTATACTAGTAGCAAGAACATCATCCGAGATGTGTGAATTTTCCACATTCAAGGACGATGGGCTTCGATTTCTATTATCATTCTCAATTATGGTCATGAAACCATTATTGATATTGTTTAACCATATTATTATATGTGTAATGTAACCTATGTATGATTCTGTAATCCTTGGTACAAACGGTATTAAGTTATAAAGAGAAATGAGTTCATTGTAATCAAACCCCACAAATTAACCGAAACAATTATCATTAAAGTTCTATATAATAATTCATCCTCTTTCCATGTAACCAAGTTATATAAATGACCAATAACACCTGTTTATGTTCATAAATAATATATAATATCAATTCTATAGATTTACATCTATTCCGCATACTTAAAAACAAGTGAACCGAATATGAAAATAAAGAAAACGAACACTCTGGAGCGATGGAATTCAATACAATAACTAATAAGTAAGGACATAAATGAACTAACCAGAATTATGATAAAATAAGTACATGTCTAATAGGTTCTTAAATAAGTTATTAATATGTATAATTTCATATTCCAGGAGCCTAATTTTGAGATAGGAACACATTTGGAGTTAAGGTAAGGGTTTCTTCATCTCACTTCCATTTTCATGAGATTTTCCATATTCACTAGTAATACTTTTGTATGGTGTATGTATACTGACCATTGATGCCACATATCATGAATATATTTATCCTCATGATACTAAATCTATAATTTTTATATTATTAATTTTTGGGGCATATGAATCATTTGAATACAAATTCGTAAGGGTTTTTTCACCCGAACTTCCATTTTCATTCGGGATACTTTCATTGTCTAATTTCCACAATGAAATTATTATGTATTGTTATGTAATCCTCATATATTCTGTGTGAGTATCATATATATATATATATATATATATATGTTTACAAAGCAGATCCCTTCCTTATTTTATTGATAGTTACATGTTTTAAAAGGAACTTTCAAAATTATTTCCAAAATACAAGCCCGATTCAAGGGAACTTCTCAAATTCTTACCTGTTTTCAAGGGAACTTTATAATCTATTTTTGGAAACCATTATCTTTCTAAAAACACTCATTTTATTATGAAAATACTATCTTACTTCACTTATGTTTTTGTACAATGATTTTTCTAAAAGAACTCTTCTTTTCAAAATAAAAGAGTATTTATCGCAAGAATTTCTTAATGATTTTATAAGAGTGTTTTCATCTAATTCAACACTCTTGTTGATTCCATGGTATTATTTGGTTTAATAATTTATGAAGTCCTATAAAATATTTTATTTAATGTTTTATGACTAACTCTATTGTGGATTATCTATCCCAAAACCATTCACCATATTACTCGTAATGGTTAGTGTTTTATGTTTACTGATTGGGGAAAGTTAGTTACATTTCATATTATAGTTTCAATATGAATATATATGTTGTTTATGTTGATCCCCGCTCATATTAGGAATGCATTGGACTTATTATGTGATGGGTGGGGCCTGCTATAGCCCCTTGATGCATCGGTAGGTCTCATGAGACAAACTATGGTCTTGGTACGAGGCCTTGACAAAATGATTATTTATGGTCCTAGAATGAGGCTTGGACGATATGGTTATGATATCTGGCATATGCACATACCTCATTATGATGTTAGTATTTGAAGTTCATGTGGTTATTCGACTAGTAGAATACCCATGATTTTGATTTGTTATGGAATTATTTACTTAGCACATATTCATGCCATAAATGTGTACAAGATTATTTTTAAGGGCATGTGTTTTCAATTACTTTCCATGTATTATGTTTATGATATCTTCCATTGTATTGATTACTCTTACTGATCATTTGAGCTCACCCATTTCTTATGTTTATTTTTCTTAGTACATGAATAAGTTTATTATGAATGTAAATCTGAAATAACCTAGGATTTATGGATGTTTTCTAAGGAGTTTCTATGTAGTTTTTCTTTACAATTTTAATAATGAACTTATGTATGTATGTTGTTTCCAATAATACTAAATTACTCAGTCCTTAGGGATTTTTATTCCTTGTTTATATTCCAATGTAATAAAATAAGGCACCGGCTCCAGGAAAATGGGGTCAGGTCTTTACAATTGGTACCAAAGGATGATTACTAGAAAACGTGGAAATGAGATTTAGGAAACGCAGATGAGGGAAGAATCCCTATGTGAGTCTTTGAGGATAAACATACAAGAACGTCCTGGTATTTTGGTAAGGAATATATTGTGTGGATCATTCAATCAATACATCCCTCTCTGGATACGAGCAGGTAGATGTGGCTCTAGCACAGATATACCTAGGAGTGAAATCTCCGACAATGAGTTTCAGGCTTGACCCAAGGTATCCTGGTATACGAAAACGGGCCTTGCTGCACTCTAGGTGTTTAGATCCATACATTTGGGTCACTATCCTTTGTGCCCACCCTAACAACACATACAATTTATTCAGGAATCATACGATGTGTAATCCCCACATCTACTCCTTCCACATAGAGTTTCCCTCTTATGATAGGCTACTAACCATGCGTAAGCCCCAGCATGTCTTCTGGTCGATGTCCATTGTTTACACCCTAATTCTATGCCCCATTCCTGAACTACGTGGAATTTTATCTTTTCCCCTTTTTGAGAAAGGTATATAGGGATCCTCCCTGAGGTTCAATCCCATCTCCCATGTCTCATCCTGGTCTTTCCCTTGATCCTTTGTGTTTTGGCATGGTCCTGCCCTAACACATTGGTCATATTTCCTTCAGGTCCCACCCAGGCGCCCATTCTCATATACTGCCTCCTCAGATGACTCATTTCCCCACTCTAGAACTATGTGGACTTTTATTCCCTATCAAAGGGATACGTATGAGATATTAATGAGTTCCATCCCCAAAACCGTCAAATCCATACTGGTTCCACCTCATTTGCATCCTCTACCCTTCCTCTATACACATCCTGATTTTACCCGGGCCGCTACATCCCAGTGGAATCATGACATCCCATATATATCATCACTACTCCTAGCAGCACTAAAGTAGCTAACATGAATAAGCCCCATCATGTATTCAGGTCAGTGTCCTTTGTGTGCGCCTTGATATCGTGTCCCGCCCCTATTGAACTATATGGGTTTTGATCCCTTTTTTGGTATGTAAGAAGCCTCCTTGAGGTGTAATCCCAACTAATGGTAAGCCTTGCATCCTTCACGGTGTGAAATATTCCCTTTTTGGGACATCTCATATAGGTTTTATCCTCATTGGGCGTTTTGACCAACCCATCCAGTAAACCTTCAAGGTATTCCCTGCTAAGGATGTACCCATCTGATACACTCCTGTTAGTGTTATGATCTGTCTGATCTATCTCTGTTAGATGTTAAACTTGCAACATACCCCTTGTTAAACATATGAAGATGAGGAAAACCTCAGAGACATGTATTTGGAATATAATTTTCATATTCAACATGGGATGCCTCAGGCTTCCGCACACTCGAGAAGCCCCATCATAAGGGGAAGAAATTCAGATGTACTAGTGCTTTAGTGACCAAACACGCCAGTGATTCCCAACGTGACTACTCCCCTATCTGAAGGTTGATTCTCTAACATGAATCTTTTGAAAATTTCATGAAACAATTAGCTTAATTAATCAGTGTCCACTAATATATGGCATCAAGAAAGGGATTCATGAACAATGTATTAATCTATAAAGGAGACCTGGACTAGGTGACAACATCTGAAGTGGAATCCATGGAAGGAGAGACTGACATCCCACCATCCAATTTCGATCAAGGAGTAAGAATCCTAGAACAAATGATGGATTCCACCCCTCTTTGGAAAGTAGGGTTGCGAGGTACAATGCAACCATTATCGGATGACTATATGTGATGGGCGGCGTGCCCAAGAAAAAGCATTGGAAGCAGAAATGGTGAACCCGATGTGAAATATTCTCCTCAACATGATAATTAGTAGCGTTTGGGGCATCACTAGAAAGGCATGTCACCAAATCTAGTTATCCGGATCTAGGTACCGCCAAGAAAATATTGGTCCTAGTGTGAAACCCACCAATGATTTGGGCTATTAATCATTGGGCATCCTGGTCTATGATGTTGTTGGCGTGGATCTTTCGATCTGGCCATCTGAGTCTGAACGAAATTGGGGTAGTGGAAATTGTTTTTCCTATCATATGTACTAATGGATGAATCTTTCATCTTCCCAGGACTCAAGATAATTTTACGGGGCAACAATCACCACCTTCCCATGGATGCAGATGCTGGGGATAGGGAAACGTGAATGAGGCAATCCTGTACGGCTTCATCTCCTCGGTGATGGCTCCCATAGGTGTTAGGAGACCATGCCCCATATCACCCTCGATGTTCTTTTAGAGGATGGTGACTAAATCCTTTTTCTGTGATTTGAATAGGAGTGGGTCATCCCTACCTGGGAAATGGCCTATCAGGACCTGGAGGCCTCAGTGCCCCACCAAAGACACCACCCCCAAGGTCCGCGTAGGGAGACACTCCTCACACCCATATCCAATAGCTTTGGGAGCCTATACCTGGAGTGCTCCTATGAATCCCCCCTTACACTGACAATGTGAGGGATATATTAGTCTTTTTTATTGTAATTCTTGTAGAGGGGATGCCAAGAATGGTTCCCACCCTACCACATAAATGTTTCTAGCTGGTCCAGCAGACCGAAGAGTAGGTGGCTTAAAAACCTACACACCCAACCCTAGTTTGTCTAACTCGATGTCAATGCCAGGTGCATGATTAGGAGTACTCTCGCCGGGGGCATTGCATTCCGTAGCTTCAGGGGCCCGAGCCACCACTGGTGCGATCCATTATCCCCTTGTCACTATTAAGCATGGACACATCCCTATTACAAAGAAGAGGTACTTTCAGGCCTAGCCGAGACATAGGCACTAGTCACCACATGAACAAGTTGGATTGGCTCTCACGGTCATCAGTGCAAGCAACAACCATCATGGGACAACCCATGAAAATGGCGCTCAGTATGGAGGTCCTCCACGTACCACCATCCAATAGAGAATAGGTCCTCCCTGCTCTCACAAATGACATAGAGGTCCTCCCCATGCTCCCATTATTAGCTCAAGCTGAGGTTCGCTACTTCTTGGTGACACCCGGTGCAAGGTTCTTCCCTGTGTCTCGGACCTTAGGTATGGGAGTTACCCTCACATACCAGGTTCTCGATGTGAGGGTCTCCCACTTCTATCCATTCAGAAACATGGAGGTCCTTAGCATGTACTTATCGATGTTGGTGGAGGTCATCCACATGCTAGTAGTCACCAAATAAGAATTCTTCCCCACTTCAAAAAGCACAGAGGTCCCTCCCGTATCCAACATGATAGTTATGAAGGCCCACCTCGTACCAATGATACCAGAGCCAACCGACGCAAAGGCCCTCTATGTGTCACAGATGGTCTTTGTGGAGATGCTCCCTCTGTCCCATTTGATATTTTATAGGTGCTCCTAGCACCCCAGTTAACCCAATATGGATTCATCCCCGCTCCAACATCAACTCACACAGAGGTCATCCTCATGTTGAAACTCTTACCTGCCCTAATGAACTGTCTCTTGGTAGGAGGGCAGTTCATCACCACTGAGTATCCTCAAATCATAATAAATCATATCTTCTTCTCAGATTCAGAAGAGGAATGTGATTCAATGATGGAACCCTCACCCCGGTCGACAATTTCATGGTCTGATGCAAGGACTCGGCTTATTAGCTTCATCCTCCTAGAAAGTGAAGTTCATCGAATCCTTGATTCCCTTCACAGGTAAATCCAGGAGGAAGAATATTTGACCCATATTTGGGATCTCACTCTATAATATTATTTTTAATATCACGGATCATACTCTGCCTCAACATGAGACCTTGATGAATTATTCTGTAGGCATATAGACCCCAAGCCCTAGTTAGATCAGTCAACGTCCATTGTTTCCCTGACATAGGAAGCAGAAATCAGCAGCCCGTCCTACGGGGATGTGGTGGTACAATTGGTCCAGTCTCAATTAGATAGCCAAATATGTGGCGGTCTGTCAGCCCACTCATCGTATTCTCCACCAAATATCTCACCACCACGATTGTTAATGTATGTTTCATTGTCGGTCCCTTAGCCGCCTCTAGTTGATGTTTAGGGAAATCAAGGGTCGGATCTGGAGTTGGAGAAGATAATTCTCTGGGACATCCTCACTATAGATCACTTCCCTGATATTTTCTATCCAGCATCAGCAACAAACATCAATTCCCTGATGTCTCTTACCCAATAAGAGATCATGTGCTTTTGTCGAACCCCCAATATGATGCTCTCTAAAATCCATCATAAACAATAGACTTATTCCAACGGTCAGAAACACTATGAATATATTGGCTAGTAGTTTCACCTGGTTGAGTTAGCCGCACATCCAACTACTAAAAACCCTGCGTCACCAAGTTTTTATCAGAATATTCAGCAATGATGCATTCAACTATTTACTATGCACTACAGAGTTATAAAGGAGGCATCCCCATATGTTCAGATCTATGGATAGGGGTAATATGCCACCCTATATTTTAGCACTATCCTACACCAACCTAGTTTACGTGTCGACACCAAAGACATGCCTCCATGAATCGCTATGGTAAACATGGTCATCCCAAAAATATTTCCAGAAGGGGGAAATGGCCCAGGGTCTGAAGGAAATGAGCATTCCATTGAGGTAGCACAACACCCAGTAGAGCCAACATGTGTCCAAACACCCGACCAAAGACAGATGCTTGACCTTCTTGTTACATCCACATCCTTGCCTCTCACTCAAGAACCTGGTAAAGGTAAATAACATGATTGTATCATTAAACCATCTAACCCATCTGGCTCAATGTCAAAGATAGAAGATGACCTGGAAAATGTTGCTTTGTGTCAGCAGCTCATAGAGCATAATAAGATGGTTTATAGGAGGTAGCTCAACTAGGGTAGTAGGGTCAGGCACAACTAATTCCTAGCGAGATACCTCTTGTCGATCTCGATAACCATGTTCATCTAGATAGGGTAAAGGCTGGTGCTTATGGAAAGAGACCATGATATGTGTTGCCCAACCCACCAAAATTGTTCGAGAATATTCCTAGGGACCTGGCTCTATAGGTTGTTCATCTGGTTTCTCCATAGGTCGCTCCACAGGTTTTTCTCCCAATAGATCCTACAGTCATTCCACCAGCTACTTCATATGTCGTTGAGCACGCTTACCGCATTGAAGAACCTTCCAATGCATTGGTTGTGAGGGACACTTTTCAAGATATTAATCTCAGTCAAGATGATCTGATTGATGCCTTCATCGTCCGCATCGAGGCTCTCAAGACCTGACATGTAGAAATTCCTCCTGACAGCAATCCATATCTAGTAGGGTTGGATGATATACTAGCACCCCCATGCTCCGAGAATCCCACCTTTTCCCTTTTCAATGGGAATGGAGACCCATTTTGCACATTTACCACTTCATCTCAAAGTGCAGTCTATACTTGAACTCTAGCGTAGCAAGAAGCCAAAAAAATACGATGCTTTGTAGAGACACTAGAAGGGCCGAATTTTTCTGGTACAACCATTTCCCCGTTGGATCTATAGCTGGTTGGGAGGATATTTGAAGGAAATTTCTCTACCAGTTCAGTTCTACCACTAGGAAGACAATTATCAATAACCTATTCAAGTGCAAGAAGAGGCCATATGAGCATGTCGCAGACTTTGTTTATAGGTGGAAGGGTCTCACATATTCTCTTGATATGCCACTGACTCAGGAATAGCTACTAACAATGTGTATGGGGAATGTCAAGACTAAGCTTGTCCCTTCTATCATCACACAAAATTACCCGGGTGGGTTCTGAGACTTCATTGACAAATAGCAGCATCTGGAAGAAGCCTTTCAACAAACAACGTAGGCGTATATTTTGCCTCCCATAGCCTCTGTAAGGAGAGTCGTTGTTGTGTCATAGATAGAAGCTCCTAGAAAATGTAATTACTTCCTGTCTAACCACCCCCATAGCCTCATCGAGGACCACCACCTCAGGCTCAAGCTCAGGCTCAAGACCCAACCCAAAATTGCCCACTGTAGAATCATTAGGTGATACAATGTAATGCCCCACCCTCGCCTCAGGGAGACGGTCCCTCCTCCATATCAGGCTCCACCTCCTCCACAGGTTCAGGCTCCCAGATCCCCATTTCTGGATAGAATAAACTGAACCTACTACTTCAATGAGTTTTCGGTCCCCAGATACTTCTGAAGCACCTTGGATTAAGGAATCCTATGATTTCACCAATAAAGGAAACCTGAGGAGGCCAATCTCGTAGATCAACACATCTATTTCCCTTATCACTAGTTCCTCGAGAACACCCTCAAACAATTCAATGTGTTTGTGGTCTCAAGGAAGAAGTCGACAATAACATAGTTAGAATGGGTCTAGCCCCAGTACAAGTGGTGTGTGTGTCTCTGAGGCCTGACAGTGATAGTGATGGTGATTGGAAAAACGTTTCTACTTATGGTTCCTAGAAGTATGATGACCGAATGGTTTGAATATTAGTCGATCGCACCCATAGTATTATCCTTTCTCTTGAATTAGCTAGTTCTTGTTGAGGATTCCATGTCACCTCCATCTACTACTTCTGTGTCAACATCTTAGGCTTTGTCCTCAAATGAGGGTATGCATCAATGATGCAATGGAAACAAAAATTCCCCTGCTGATTCCATCGTCATCCCGGACTCTTGGTGATTTCATGCCCCCTGAAATTGGAATTTCCCCCTGAATTAGCCTAGAAATGGAGTATTCCTCATTTGATGATTAAGAGTATGCCTCAGTGAACACTGTCATGCCAGTAAATCCATACATGGATCCTGGTGATGAGTTGAACCAATAAAATCCTCCTAATGTCCCTAGTCGATGCTAATATTGATGAATTCATGGGTATGTGAATTGTCAGAATGCACTGGCCAGTTAATCCAACCAAGCCATTGATACTATGAAGACAAGGCAGCAGTCCCAGTGTAGAGCTCATTATGAAAAATCCTCTCACTCGTCTCATCGGATTCACCTTGACCACCATATTTGTTGCATGTTCAGGAAGTGCCTTTGAGACCGAGTTATAATCATCAAAGATCTGATGATATTGGATCTCAGTCTTCTCACCATATTCCCATATATGTTTTGTGATATTTGACTAGCAGGCAGTAGGAGACTCCTATCACCATCCAGAGCCCACTAGTAAGACCTGTAATAGTGTTTGTCAAACCCCCTACCATCAAGAGGCCTCCTATTGGAAGAAACATGCATCTAGCATGAAAGTATGATGTTCTCAAGAACCTTTCCAGCATTCCTCGAAGAATATAAATCATCTAGGCCCTTCACTTGTCAGAGGAAATTTGAATCTCTTGTGAAGGCTTTGAGAAGCCCCCTACTATTTGAAATAGAGGTTGTAGCCGTAGAATCCTTCAATGCCGAAGCAGCCAAATATGTAGAATTCCAGGCCATTATCTCATTTTTGAGAGAAGATGAGGGTTCTCTTATCTAGGGGTACATCCTCCGGTTTTATATTACAGGATAGTTTAATGGTGTGTAAGTGTGTCATTGTCTCATAGACATAGGTTCTGGGATCAATCTCATCCCGACCCAGATGCTCCGCAAGTTGGGATTATCTGAAGTGAACTTTAGTCCTTCAGAATTGAATATCAAATGGTATGACCAGATAGAATGGAAAACACTCAGAAAGATATATCTAAAGACTCGGTTTGGTTGCATGATTTCCAACACAGAGTTTATGGTTGTCTCACAAGACACTGCCTACAACACACTGATGGGCAGACCCTAGCTCCATCTACATGCTGAAGTCCCCTCCTCATATCACTAATGCCTCAAGTACTACCTTAATGGTCGAGTGGGTACACTCTAAGGAGAATATTCTCTTTTTTCCTCCTATGAAGCCTTCTATTTGGATGGTGAATACTAAAAATGCAATGACAAACATTTTTAGGGAAATGAACTTGATCACGCCACTAACGTCACAGAACCATGGATTGATTTGGATGATGCCTTCATTCACCCTAATAATTGTTTGGAAGCTAGGACCCCAGACATGGGACAATTATTTATTGTCTCTATACAATTCTAGAAGTGTGATCCCAATACTAAGGATTTCCAAAATATCACCTCATATTTCAACACAAATCAGGCTCAAATGATCCCAAATGACCCTACCCCGGTGAGGTATCAGGATGTTCTCCCCATGGAAACAGCAATACATCATACATGCTTATTCGACTAAGAAGGGTAGAATAGGATCAGTCTGACATTCCATCAAAGATTTGATATCATCATGTGTGTCCCCTTGGGTCGAAGGCCTAATGGAATCAAATAAACAGATTTTTCCTCGATTGTTTCAGTAGCACCAGAATCTCCCAATGAAGATTCCATGACCACACTGGCCAATACCTGTATTTTGATGGGGTTAGTTATCTCAGAAAATTTTCCCCTTATCAACGATCCTCTTGTAATGGACAAGGATGATTTGGAAGATTCCTTGCCTACATTTGAAGAAGGCGTCTCCATCATCGTCGATGAGTTGACTCAGGTGAATCTTGATACCAAGACTAGTCTCAAATAAACGCTGGTCAGTGCAGTAATGTCTACAAAATAACAATAGTGTTATATGGATTTACTGATGAATCATCATGATGTATTTTCTTAGAGTTTTGACGAGATTCCAGGGATGGATCCTCATATAACCATCCACCATCTTAGCCTCCTGGTAAATCATCATGGGTTCAAACAACCTCCCAGAATGATCCACCCCTCTCACGATTCAATGGTCGATGAAGAAGATGATAAGCTTAATAAATACAACATCGTCAAGGATGTCCAGTACCCCAGGTTTTTAGATAAAATTTTTCCTATTAGGATGAAGAATGAACATATCAAGGGTTATAGATATTTTTGGGATCTCAAATGTCACTATCTGGAGAATGAATTTCCCCTTCCCATGGCAGAGCTACTAATTGATACAACTATTGGTTTTCAGGATCTCTCTTTCATTGATGGGTATTCTGGATATAACAAGATCTAAATGGCCTCATAGGATGGAGATTCCATAACCTTCAGAGCACAGCTAGGTAACTTTTGTTATCTAGTATTTATATTTGGTCTGAAAAATCCAGGTACCACCTATCAAAGTTTCATGCACTACATATTCAATCCAATCCTCGAGACGTTGGTGTAATGTTATGTTGATGATTTGGTAGTTAAATCTCAATGACGTCAAGACCATCTCGCTAATCTCTAGAAGTTGTTCATCTTCCTCATTTCTTTCCATATAAAGATTAACCACTTGATGTTTTCCTTTAGGGATACCTATGGAATGTTTCTTGGCTTCATTTTCTAATATAGAGGCATCGAGTTTGACTCGGAGAATATTAAAGGAATTAGTTGGATGTACCCTCTAATAAACATCCAATAGATCCAAGGATTTCAATGTCACTTAGCCTACATACACTGATTCATCATGAATATGTCTGATAAGTGTAAGCCCTTTTCCCGACTCATAATGAAAGGCACTGTCTATCAGTGGGATGATAAATTTCAGGACACCTTTGAGGAAATCAAGAAGTACGTGTTTCATCCTCTGCTTATAATGCCACCCATCCATGGGAATCCATTGATTATTTATCTGACAGCCCTAGAAAGGTCCCTCAACACCCTTCTATCCCATAAGAATAATGAAGGGACATAGAATAGTTTGTACTATATCAGTTGCATTCTATTTTCGATACAGTGACCAGATATTCCTCTATCAAGAAAAACCACCTTGAGCTACTATTAGTGGTGCAGAAGATGTGAAATTACTTGAAGCACCACAAGATACAGCTCGTGTCCCATGTGGATCTTTTAATGTATATTCTAAACCTCCCCATGTTGACCAGACATCTTGCTTGGTGGTCATTCATCCTTCAGCTATTTGATATCAGGTTCATTCATCAGAAGGCTATAAATAGTCAGGCACTGGCAGACTTTCTTGTCACCCATCTAACCCCATGCAGAATAGTCCTTGGATCTAGGCATCCATTATGAGGCCATCCTTTCAGAGGATCAAGTTGTAATGTGTTGGAAGATTCATTTTGATGGAACCTCATAGATCCCAACTGGTAGAAGTCTCAATGACCCCATGCTCATTATAGTAGGCATGGGGATCATCATTGCCACATCCTCATAGAACATCATGCACTATTTATTCTTATTGTCAAATGGTGGTACTAACAACGAAGTAGAGTATTAGGACCTTATCACAGGCCTCAATTTGGATCTTAAGATAGATGATCCCCACCTACATGTGAATGGGTACTAATACCTAGTCATCAATTAGAGAAACATTGTTTGTGGTGTATGGAAGCCGGAACTCGTACCCCGAATAAAACGTATCAGTCAGCTGATGGCCTATTTCCCCACTCCACCAAAAGTTACTCATGTTCCCCAGTCATAGAAAAGACAAGTGGATGCTTTGGATGGCCTTGCTACATCCCTTATAGAGCCTAACTAGGATGATTTCATCATTCACTTGGTGAATCATAGGGCCATCACTACCGTACATCAGATGACAATGATAGCAAGTAGGTAAGTCATCTCACCACAAGTGCTTCCACGTATGGACCTCCCATTCCAACTAATGTAGAATAAGAGGCACCTAATTAGAGAAATACTTTTATCGAGTACCTCCAATGTGGCAATCTTACGATAGAGCGAGCTGAACGTTAGCGTATTCGTCAGCGTGTAGTGAAATTCAACCTTCATAGTGGTCCTAGACTCGATCTGACCCTCTATAAATGAGGTTTTTATGGAGTTATCCTCCGCTATATTCCATGAGATGAGACCCACCATGTTATGTAAGATGTTCGTGCTGATTCATACGGAGCTAATCAGGCATGCGCAATGCTCTCTCATCAAATCTGAAGACTGGAATACTTCTAGCACACCATGATTCATGACTGTATTGAGTTTTCTAAGAACTTCAATGTGTGTCAGATCCATGCCAATTTCATGAATCAACTGCCAAATCCTCTTCATGATACTAACTATTCATAGAGCTTTGCAGTCAGGAGACTCGACGTTGTGGGACCATATTCACCAGCGACATCTTGCTAGTGTAGTTTCATTCTAACTGTTACGGATTACATTCCCAAGTGGGTAGAGGAAATTCAACTCAAGGAAGTCAAGTCCCATTCTATCATTGACTTCATGATCTCCAATATCGTCCATCAGTTTGGAGTCCCTCATGTTATCCTCACTGATAAAGACACCAACTTATGAGTTGCCGAATTGAATAAGTTGTATGCCATGTACAATATCTGTTTTGACCATACCCCTCTCTATCATGAACAAGAAAGTGGGAATATCGAGGAAATAAACAAAACCCTCTCTAACATTCTGCAAAAATATGGTTGGTCAAAATAAGAAAAGTTGTCTAGAAAAGCTCCCCAAAGAACTATGGTCTTATCAGATGAAGACTCCTAATTACACCTAGGTGACCCCATATTCTCTAGTGTATGGGTTAGAGGAGGTCTTTCCCATTGAGATTTAGCTTTCATCTCTCCACATAACCATCTATGATCAGTAGACACTGGATATAGTAACAAAAATATGTTTGGTCGAACTAGAGGACCTCGATTAGAACCAACTTCATGCCTTTCACAATATGTATGGGAGTTAGAATAAGATATATCGATCTTTCAAAAATAAAGTTCATCTCCACTCATTCTTTCATGGTGACACGGTATTGGCTCTCATAATGCCAATGATACCCGAAAGTAAGCCACCAATGATGTAACCCAAATGGGAGGGGCCTTATATCATTCACAAGGTTTACCCCAAGGGAACATACTCCCCAGTCACCATGGATGGTGAGTGTATTACCCTTACCACCAATGCTAAATTCTGCAAGCAGTACTTCTCTTTGGAGTAAATACTTGTATTCTCTGCACGATGTTAAACTGTGTATCTCGTCTGAGCTAAAGAATGTAAAACCATCAAGATTTCGTCTAACATGTTGTTAAATTGTATATTGTAAATGTACCATCTGGTCTAAGATATACGACCATAAAATTATGATCTATTTCAACCTATATGACAATAAATTGAAATGGGGTCCGAGTTCTATGACCCTAAACTAAGATCATTCTCTCTTCCAAACCATATGATGCTAAATTGTACTTCATAGTCCTGGATGACACTAAATAGTTTCATCCTTGCTACACAATGATAAAATTCATGATATGGTCCTATGATATGACATTAAACTATGATATATCATCCTGTATGCATGACAAAAAACGACACCGCATTGTGGTGTCCTCGCATGAGAGAGCATAACTCTTGGAACTAGTCATCCTCCATGCTATATTTTCAAGGATGAAATACGGATTGATTTCTACAGGAACACTTGGACTCATCATTCTAGGTTTTTTGCTTCAAAAGAAAAGAGGGTAGAGAAGAACAAACAAGATACATCTAACATCTCTTCTTCCCGCACAAGGGTCAGTCCTTCAAGGAAATTCAAGAACAATGTGTGGCTTGATTCCCATCCGTATGGGATATGTAAGAACACCCAAAAATTTATTCTTTTATCCTAGCCCCATTATCTACAAATCATTTCACATGTTCACCCTATTGGCCCTGATACATTCAAGATTTCATGGTGTTGCATGGGACCTCCTTAGTCCTCATTCACGTTGGGATTTCAATAGCTACATCATGTGTCTCCTTTAGGAACCACCCATTATGTCCTTACCACTTGAATTTAAACTACATGGAATTTTATGAACTACATATGGATTAATTTATACCCTCGTAGGATGCGTAGGAATGCCCGGGCATTTTTTCTATGGGTCTTGCCCAATGACTATATTCCTTTTTCTCTTTCTGGCCTGTGGGCTCTAACTACGGAACATGGTGCAACAAGACTTCCTATGGCCTCATTCATGTCGAGTTTCTACTGCATTGTGTACCCCCTATAGGGATTCCCACCTTTAATGATATCCTTACTGCATGACATTAAACTTCATAGAATTTTAATAACTACATATGGCTTGATTTCTTCCCTCACAGGATATGTAGGAACACATAGGAACTTTGTCTGTGAGACCATCCCTAGGTTCATCTATCTTTCCACGCCAAACACACATCCCCTTTGAGATACCCCATTCATATTTCTTATCCTTACCACATGACATCAAAATGCATGGAACTCTAGAACTACGTGTAGCTTGATTCTCATCCTCATGGGATACATAGTAACACCCAAACATTTTTTCTCCGGGTCTAGCCCCAAATTTCTCCATCTTCTATCTCTCACATCCATCACATGACAATTTTCCGAAATCCATTTCCTAGAACCATGGCCTATGTCCCCTCTGGGGAGCACATGGTGTGGTGGGGACTTCATTGTTCCTCATTCACGTCAGTTTTTCTTTATCAAGTTGTGCACATTCCCTTTAGGGAAATATCCTCTTGTTGTCCTAGCTGCACAATAATGAACTGGGTTGGCACCCTTATGTCCTTTCCATATGAAATGAAACTACACAGAACTTTAGAACTATGTATTTCTTGATTCCCGTCCTTATGGAATATGTAGCGACGACCATATATATTGTATTTGGGTCCAGACCAAGGTCCGTCAACCCATTCTACACCTTTCTTCAACTCCTCTCAGTGACTCATCCATTGTTAACTAGGCCCCTCGACCCCTTTTTCCACTTTTCTGACATTCACATATGCACTATGGTTTAGGACTGAGATTGTTGGATTACACATTTTCATGTCTTCAATTCCATCTACACGCTTCATGTGTCCCTTTATTTGGGTTTCCATCATCTTTCACAACTGAAATTACCTGTAAATGGTATGGATTCTCGTCCCTTCGGATCACCTACCACTTCGGGTCAATGTATTGGAGGATTTTGGACATCTATCTGATATGAGACATGTATTTCACATTCATTTAGCGATCAAACCTCAATTATCTATTCCTATTTCTAGTCACATGATATGGTTGATGTGCTTCAAACACGATCAACAGTTATCTTCCATCGTTACTCATTCCCCATCATGCCCTAAATATTGGCCTTGTGATTCATTCCCATTCCACTTCACCATGTCCATGTGGAACTTTTACACCCTTTGTTTTATCCCTCTGAGTACATTTTCATGTTTGGAGGATGAATCAACATATTGGGGTCATCCTTGACTCCATACCATTTTCCCATACTATTTGTTCCATGTCTTGGGATGATCTTTTCCTCCCTTTTTTCCCATACCGATCATGGCTCACATGGGATTATAGATTTTTTCAAGGTTTATTGTAGAGACCCCAAGCCTGACTTACATGGACTTTACATTACTTTTGCGGAATACTTAGTACATAACAAAAACACACACATAAGGATCGTAATAGTTTAGTGCCTTTGGAAACTCGGAACGTAATCTCCTAATCATGGTGAAAGATCTTCAACATCTCCCATAAAGATCTTCCTTTCTTTTTTACCTAAAACCTTTCTTTATATCCTGGGGAAAATAAAAGATAAAAGGGTGAGCTCAAATGCTCAGTAAGGGTAAACAAAAGAAATATCAATCACATCATATTCATAAGAACATAACATTTTAGAAATCATAACCTTCAAAAGAGAGCATAATTTCATAACATGGGATAAATCATGGCAGTGAAATGTAATCACAATAATCATAACATAAAACATGAAACTTTGTGGCATTCACACATAATCATAGAGAATCATTTCTTGTTAGTCAAGACTCATTTCCAAGACTATCTTAGTGGACAAAGTCCCTTTCTGAATCGAGTAACCCTCGTTTCAGTCCTGTTTCACTGAACCGGTATAACCTACCATTCCAGCCATGTATATCTCATGAGATATAAAATCTTTACCCAATGCATTAAAGGGAGATATAGGTCCCATCCATCTTATAATGAATCCTTTCTTATGTGTGCCACATAATCATAAATCATACATCATCACATAACACATGTAACAAAAATGGGATTCTTGAAACATCATGACATCATAAAACAAATCTTATAAGGAAAATGACTTCATAAAAATAATTCCCTCACAACATAATCAAATCAATGTAATTAAAGGGATAAAAACAGAACCCTTTATTATCTTAGATGGAAAATAATTTTGATAAAACACTTGAACTCCATTCTTGAGTAAAATATCCTTTCTTCTTCAAAAACACTTTTCTTTTCTTAACATGTCATACAATTATAAACTAAAAGAAGTTGATTAAAAATAAACTTGAAAACTTGTAAAGGAAGCTTCTTGGAAATAATGTTTTAAAAATACATTCATGCCGTATAAGTTAAAAAAAACATTCTTCGTACTTTTGTCGGAAAAGTCAAAAAGTACCTCGTAAAAAAAAAGACAAAAGATTCCTTTCATATTCTTTACTAAAAACTCACCGAAGGGTAAAATTGGATTTAAACTATTTTAAGTGGATGGAAACAATATTACATATTGAGGGAACATGGATGTGGATGATAAAATACACCCCAGTAAGTACCAAAGTATAAACAATCTCGGATAAAAATGAGATTGTGATATTTCCCTTACCTTAGGTCCGATTTGCTTTGTATGTGTCCGCAGCTCCTGTATAATGGTTTAAATAATGTTATTGACTTATTCTAGAATCATACATAATGATATGATATCATATATGGTCATATTATTAGCTTCTTGTTAGTAATATTTCATTGTTACTTGTTACTCGGGTCTTTATTGCCTTTTGTTCTTATGCGTGTTTTGCCGAATAAATTCTTATTCTTCTTTTAAGGTTATAGATACCTTATATCCAGAATGGTATTAGTGTAACATATATCATATTTATTCATTCAATTCATTTATATAATTACTATGTAATGATGATCATGTAGAACGAGTCGCATCACATCGTGGAGACGGTATTCTGTACGTACGCACGAGTGATGATATTGTTCCTATGATTGTGGAATTGTATTGGAGTATATGTATATTACTTCAGTATCAATATTACTTTATAATAATCATAAATAGTTACTCATTACACCATTATACCCATCCTTGTAAGGTGATGGTGGAAAATAGATTACACCACGGCGTGGAGACGGTATTCCGTACGTACGCACGTGTGGTGATTTCATTTTTCCGTAGGATGGATAGAAGGTGAATTAGAGTTGTTTCATATTTATAATAACCTATCAGTATATAATAAATACTGATGTTATTAATTTATCATGAAACAACTAAAGAAGATGAAGTTGAAGAAGAAATAAATTGAAAAAGATCGGTAATGGATATTACCTCGTTTTGACGCGCCTTTTCTTAGCCTCCACTTAAAGAACTAAGGATGGTCTTTGAAGAAGACCAGGACCTCTATAATGATACTAGGGAAGTGGAGAAGGGATTTTGGCGGGGTTTGGACGAGCTTGAGTGCTCAAATTGGTGTGAGGAGGAGGGGGAGGAGGTGCCCTTTTATAAGGGAGGAGAGGGGCACCTTAGGAATATCTCAAAATATTATTTTATATTAAAGTCAAAATCGGTTTATAATGGTTCCAAAGGGTCTTATTTCGAAGCTAAAGTGGGGATGGGTCGAAATCCTATCATCCAATATGATTTAGACAAGTTTAGGGTATTATTTTAACCTTATCAATTAGATTTAACTCTAAGTTAAATAATTTAACTTTTACCGTGTCTTTTTTTTCTTACACTATATGGTTAATACACTTACTATAACATGTCAAACGAACCCCAAATTGTTTATTATTAATATATATATCTGTATCTAAGTCCTTTGGCCGAACCTTATATTTTTAGGAATAAAATAACAATTAGTAATATAATATTTGATTTAAAAACAATTTTGTGTCAATTTTGACACTATTTGATATATGATTTTTGTGAAAGTCATAACAGAATTATATGTTCGAACCAAGTTGATTAAATCAACACTAATATATCATAGTAACCTAGAAAATTAGTGTAATTCATAAAAAGTCACAAATTACATTTATTTTGGTGTTTATAACATCAATTATGTCAATATTTCATTAATAAGATAATTACTGCATCATCATTGTGTCATAAATAAATTAAATTATTTAATGTCTAAAAATTACAAATAAAATACCATTATATAGGAAATCTTTTTATCTTTCTAATTAATATTTACAATCGAATTTATCTTATGTATAACCCTATATTAAAAATGTTTTAGTAAATAAACTTTGATTTTAACTCTTTTAACTCTTCTTTGAATTAAATAATAATAAATGTCCTAATCTAATCCAAGTGGGCCTAAATGATAATATTTTACACTTAAGGTTGTTTTTGGTCGAGATAAACTTGTCCAATAGGATTAGGACATGTGTTAGGGTAATAGTAATATCATATTTACCCTTAGTTACCCTATTTACTATTAATCGTGGTAAAAAAAATTAAAAAGTTACTATTCACCAAAAATTATTTTCATCTCATTGAACCACATTTTACTTACTGACATCAACCGTGTCTCTCGGATTTTTGAAATTCCATTCACAGAAATGGTAAAATTAAGTTTTATGAAAAAATCAGTTTTTTAACTACCACTTAGTAGTTTCACTATTCATCAACAATTGATGTTTTTCAGAAAAATGCCAAAATTTCATCCTAAGCTATATTTCATATTCCGAATTCAAAAATGAAGTCTATTTTACCAAATTCATAACATAGAAGTTGCATTAATTAATTTTATAATTAAATCCTGCTGTTAAAACAAATAGCGTGTTTTTAAGAAACAATATCTATCAAAAGATTGACACTTGATTATGTTTGGTTTAAATGTGAAATTACAACCAATGACCAACATTATATTAAATTGTAAAAATATATTCTAAATATACTTTAAAACCACTCAAATTAATAATTTATCACTATTAATTATTTCGATTAAAAATTTGTTTTTAATTATAATTTAGTAATTTTCACTATTCATCAGAATATGAAAGTTATCCGAAAAGTATCAAAATTTCACCTTAGGCTAAATTTGATACTCTGAATCCAAAAATGAAGTCCATTTTGAGAGCTAAATTTTCTAAAATTTTAAAAGTGGTTATTACTATTCATAATGGCTAGTTTTAATAATATTTTAATAGCATATCGTTGTTTCGTGAAACTCAGTATTGCGTACTACACACGCTATCGAGGAAGGTTGTGATTGCGTGTAATTCAAGGCAAGTCAAAGATGCGTGTTGTGCAAGCTCCTTTTGGTGTAGCGTACAACACAAGACATTAATAAAATTAAAAAGAATATTTTTCATAAAATCTCGGGCTGTTACATTCTACCCCCCTTAAAATGAATTTCACCCTCAAAATTCGTCGGGGTTATAAATGGTTTACTATTCGAAAGTTTCTTTAATAGAAACTCACATCGTAAAAAAGAATATCAAAACCAATATTTAAAAACAAAAGTATGAAATGTAACGGTTACCCAAATAAACTAATCACTGGGTTTCCACATAGGTGAAAATATGGATATGGAAGAGAAATCTAACCATCATGTTCTGATGGAGAGTGGTAGAGAACATGGCTATGGAAAAGCCAGCAATCACAAAGCCATAAATTTGTGATGATCTAAGGTATCATCTAATTCATCAGATATAAGATCACTAGGACAACATTTTTGGTTTTCAAGATTGTTTCCCTAAAGTTAAAGAATTTGAATTAGAATAAATACTTACTTTATTTTGGTACAATCTCACTATTGTTCATGCCTTTAACAATTTCCACTTCATCTCTTAAATAAATGAAGTTGAATTTGTTATTCGTGAAGTGTTAGCAGATCATGTGATAGAATGACGGGTCATTCCATCTGTCTCAAACAAAAGGTTTGCAAAAATTATATACATAAGTCGATCTATAGTGAGATTAATCATATATGGTTCTTAAAATGGACTTTATACTTCATATATCATACTGCTTAATATAATAAAACTAGTTTCTAATAAACAGGGACTTTTTGTAGGCCAGTGGTAGGCGATAAAGGCCAGTCGCACTTCGGTTGTGGGTTCGATTCCCACATCCTTGTCCGACGCGATGGGTTGTCGCCCGTCCTGCAGGTTGTCCTTTTTCTAATGCTATATTACTATAACATCCCATCAATAATATCAAGAAAACTTCTATCCTTAAACAATACTAACTTATGTCTAACAAAATCCATTCCAATCTTTAGGCTTATCCATAATACTGCAGTCCACTCTCATAACATAGTGAAAATGATTACCAGAGATTTAACTCCATCGTCGATCCCCATATATCATAAGATATGTTTTGTTGGTCACATTCCAAACATTCAAAGTCCTTAATCATGTATTCTCTTGAAAACCTTAGTGAAAACATGAATGCAGTTAAAATTTAACACTTTCCACATACCAAAATCCTCAAAATTCTATATACTCAAACAATGATATCACTTAGTCCTTATATCAATCATGAGCTCATGAATACTGTTAAAAATTTCATTTTCTCATTTTCCCTTTATTATGTGCATATCATCTTATTTCCAAAAATATTTGAATCACTTTGAATACCACATTAGACCAATACATAAATATTCCAATATTTTATGATACAACATTATTTTGGAAATCCCATTACATAAACACTTAATCATTCCACCACATCGTTATCATATTCAACATCGCCAATGGTGATCACATGTGACTTCCCTTTGTCCTTTTCCTTAAGCGGTTGCTCATGTCGATCATCACTAACCCTTGGATTAGGGCATTTATTAGCATAATGCCCCATTTCCTTGCACTTGAAGCATTGAAGTGTTGGTTGTGCGTTCTCTGCAGTGTTTGCTTTATTCACATCATTAGAATCCCTTTTTCTATTACTTCGACACTCAGCTGCTCGATGACCTTCTTTTCCACACTTAAAACATTTTCTAGTCCCTTTAAGACAATCTCCACCATGCTTCTTTCCACACTTTGTGCATAAGGAAACATTCATCTTCTTTTCACCATTATTCTGAGATTTCTCCTTGAACTCCATCTTTCGTTTCTTGTCAAAACCATGAGATGGATATGTAACACCAACTTCCATTTCTACCTTGATAGCACAATGCACAATTTCTTCATAGCTACTGAAATCTCTTATAGCTAATTCCCTTCGAATACTTGGTTTTAAGCCACTGAAAAATCGATCAACTTTACTTTCAGGTTGGATGATAATACCAGAAGCGTACCTTGCAAGTCTTGTAAAATTTTCTTCGTATATACCAACAGATTCATCATCCTTCTGCTTCAGCTCAAGAAACTCCTTTTCCATCTTTGTTCGAAGAATACGAGGGAAGTACTTACTGAAAAAAAAAGTTCTTGAACTCGTCCCATTCTATGGACTCAATTTCATCTCTTTGCCTCGTATTCTTGATAAGATTCCACCATTGATCAGCTTCACCTTCCAAACGATATACTGCTAAGATGACTTTATCATGCTCAGAACATTGAAGAACTGAAAATATCTTTTCAGTGGTACTGATCCATTGTTCAGCAACAAGTGGATCAGAAGACCCACTGAAAGAAGGTGGACGTTGCCTCATGAAGGACTCAATAGAATATTGTTCCCTTCTCTGCTCATTTGGAAGTACAGAATGATTCATAGCTTGTGTAAGTATAGCAATAAGATTTTGCACTCCATCTCCCATAACATTTGTTTGTTCAGGAGGGCAATCATTGCATTGTCCATTGCATTGATCAACACGGTTCCTTCGGGTTCCAGCCATCGTCTAAAACCCAAAAGGAATAGTGTGAGAGGAAAAAATCATGCTAGGAAAAACAACCTAATAAAGGGGGAGTACCTTCAATATCTAACATCTTAGGTTTAATTCTATGATCGTTAGCGTAATTATAGTACTATAACCTATACATATACTTAACCTTAGAGACATCCCTAGACACACCTTAGAAATATCTCTAGGGATCTCACTAAAGTTCTCGCATCCTAGTTTCCAAAGGTTGACTAAACCTTTCCTCTGATACCAACTGTAGAGACCCGAAGCCTGACTTACATGGACTTTACATTACTTTTGCGGAATACTTAGTACATAACAAAAACACACACATAAGGATCGTAATAGTTTAGTGTCTTTGGAAACTCGGAACGTAATCTCCTAATCATGGTGAAAGATCTTCAACATCTTCCATAAAGATCTTCCTTTCTTTTTTACCTAAAACCTTTCTTTATATCCTGGGGAAAATAAAACATAAAAGGGTGAGCTCAAATGCTCAGTAAGGGTAAACAAAAGAAATATCAATCACATCATATTCATAAGAACATAACATTTTGGAAATCATAACCTGCAAAAGAGAGCATAATTTCATAACATGGGATAAATCATGGCAGTGAAATGTAATCACAATAATCATAACCTAAAACATGAAACTTTGTGGCATTCACACATAATCATAGAGAATCATTTCTTGTTAGTCAAGACTCATTGCCAAGACTATCTTAGTGGACAAAGTCCCTTTCTGAATCGAGTAACCCTCATTTCAGTCCTGTTTCACTGAACCGGTATAACCTACCATTCCAGCCATGTCTATCTCATGAGATATAAAATCTTTACCCAATTTATTGGAGGGAGATATAGGTCCCTTCCATCTTATAATTAATCCTTTCTTATGTGTGCCACATAATCATAAATCATACATCATCGCATAACACAAGTAACAAAAATGGGATTCTTGAAACATCATGACATCATAAAACAAATCTTATAAGGCAAATGACTTCATAAAAATAATTCCCTCACAACATAATCAAATCAATGTAATTAAAGGGATAAAAACAGAACCCTTTATTATCTTAGATGGAAAATAATTTTTATAAAACACTTGAACTCCATTCTTGAGTAAAATATCCTTTCTTCTTCAAAAACACTTTTCTTTTCTTAACATGTCATAAAATTATAAACTAAAAGAAGTTGATTAAAAATAAACTTGAAAACTTGTAAAGGAAGATTCTTGGAAATAATGTTTTAAAAATCCATTCATGCCGTATAAGTTAAAAAAACATTCTTCGTACTTTTGTCGGAAAAGTCAAAAAGTACCTCGTAAAAAAAAGACAAAAGATTCCTTTCATATTCTTTACTAAAAACTCACCGAAGGGTAAAATTGGATTTAAACTATTGTAAGTGGATGGAAACAATATTACATATTTAGGGAACATGGATGTGGATGATAAAATATACCCAAGTAAATACCAAAGTATAAACAATCTCGGATAAAAATGAGATTGTGATATTTCCCTTACCTTAGGTCCGATTTGCTTTGTATGTGTCCGCAGCTCCTGTATAATGGTTTAAATAATGTTATTGACTTATTCCAGAATCATACATATTGATATAATATCATATATGGTCATATTCTTAGCTTCTTGTTAGTAATATTTCATTGTTACTTGTTACTCGGGTCTTTATTGCCTTTTGTTCTTATGCGTGTTTTGCCTAATAAATTCTTATTCTTCTTTTAAGGTTATAGATACCTTATATCCATAATGGTATTAGTGTAACATATATCATATTTATTCATTCAATTCATTTATATAATTACTATGTAATGATGATCATGTAGAACGAGTCGCATCACATCGTGGAGACGGTATTCCGTACGTACGCACGAGTGATGATATCGTTCCTATGATCGTGGAATTGTATTGGAGTATATGTATATTACTTAAGTATAAATATTACTTTATAATAATCATAAATAGTTACTCATTACACCAGTATACCCATCCTTGTAAGGTGATGGTGGAAAATAGATTACACCACGGCGTGGAGACGGTATTCCGTACGTATGCACGCGTGGTGATTTCATTTTTCCGTAGGATGGATAGAAGGTGAATTAGAGTTGTTTCATATTTATAATAACATATCAGTATATAAGAAATACTGATGTTATTACTTTATCATGAAACAACTAAAGAAGAAGAAGTTGAAGAAGAAATAAATTGAAAAAGATCGGTAATGGATATTACCTCGTTTTGACGCGCCTTTTCTTAGCCTCCACTTAAAGAACTAAGGATGGTCTTTGAAGAAGACCAGGACCTCTATAATGATACTAGGGAAGTGTAGAAGGGATTTTGGCAGGGTTTGGCCGAGCTTGAGTGCTCAAATTGGTGTGAGGAGGAGGGGGAGGAGGTGCCCTTTTATAAGGGAGGAGAGGGGCACCTTAGGAATATCTCAAAATATTATTTTATATTAAAGTCAAAATCGGTTTATAATGGTTCCAAAGGGTCTTATTTTGAAGCTAAAGTGGGGATGGGTCGAAATCCTATAATCCAATAGGATTTAGACAAGTTTAGGGTATTATTTTAACCTTATCAATTAGATTTAACTCTAAGTTAAATAATTTAACTTTTACCGTGTCTTTTTGTTTTCTTACACTATATGGTTAATACACTTACTATAACATGCCAAACTAACCCCAAATTGTTTATTATTAATATATATATTCTTATCTAAGTCATTTGGCTGAACCTTAGATTTTTAGGAATAAAATAACAATTAGTAATATAATATTTGATTTAAAAACTATTTTGTGTCAATTTTGACACTATTTGATATATGATTTTTGTGAAAGTAATAACAGAATTATATGTTCTAAAAAAGTTGATTAAATCAACACTAATATATCATAGTAACCTAGAAAATTAGTGTAATTCATAAAAAGTCTCAAATTACATTTATTTAGGTGTTTATAACATTAATTATGTCAATATTTCATTAATAAGATAGTTACTGCATCATCATTGTGTCATAAATAAATTAAATTATTTAATGTCTAAAAATTACAAATAAAATACCAATATATATGCAATCTTTTTATCTTTCTAATGAATATTTACAATCGAATTTATCTTATGTATAACCCTATATTAAAAATGTTTTAGTAAATAAACTTTGATTTTAACTCTTTTAACTCTTCTTTGAATTAAATAATAATAAATGTCCTAATCTAATCCAAGTGGGCCTAAATGATAATATTTTACACTTAAGGTTGTTTTTGGTCGAGATAAACTTGTCCAATAGTATTAGGACATGTGTTAGGGTAATAGTAATATCATATTTACCCTTAGTTACCCTATTTACTATTAACCGTGGTAAAAAAAAGTAAAAAGTTATTATTCACCAAAAATTATTTTCATCTCATTGAACCACATTTTACTTACTGACATCAACCGTGTCTCTCAGATTTTTGAAATTCCATTCACAGAAATGGTAAAATTAATTTTTATGAAAAATTCAGTTTTTTAACTACCACTTAGTAGTTTCACTATTCATCAACAATTGATGTTTTTCAGAAAAATGCCAAAATTTCATCCTAAGCTATATTTCATATTCCGAATTCAAAAATGAAGTCTATTTTACCAAATTCATAACATAGAAGTTGCATTAATTAATTTTATAATTAAATCCCGCTGTTAAAACAAATAGCGTGTTTTTAAGAAACAATATCTATCAAAAGATTGACACTTGATTATGTCTGGTTTAAATGTGAAATTACAACCAATGACCAACATTGTATTAAATTGTAAAAATATATTCTAAATATACTTTAAAACCACTCAAATTAATAATTTATCACTATTAATTATTTCGATTAAAAAAGTTGTTTTTAATTATAATTTAGTAATTTTCACTATTCATCAGAATATGAAAGTTATCCGAAAAGTATCAAAATTTCACCTTAGGCTAAATTCGATACTCTGAATCCAAAAATGAAGTCCATTTTGAGAGCTAAATTTTCTAAAATTTAAAAAGTGGTTATTACTATTCATAACGGAAAGTTTTAATAATATTTTAATAGCATATCGTTGTTTTGTGAAACTCAGTATTGCGTACTACACACGCTATCGAGGAAGGTTGCGATTGCGTGTAATGCAAGGCAAGTCAAAGATGCGTGTTGTGCAAGATCCTTTTGGTGTAGCGTACAACACAAGACATTAATAAAATTAAAAAGAATATTTTTCATAAAATCTCGGGCTGTTACATTTATGCCCTCTTGGAAGAATCACACTCTTTATACGGTCTGAGCTCTATGACCTTAAACTAATATCTAACTGTCGTTACTGCATAAATTTAATATGAATGGTACTTCAAGAACTATTTGTGTCTTGATTCCCATTCTCATGGGATATATAGGAAATCGTGGACATTTCGTCCTCAGGACCAGCCCCAACCTTTAAAAATTGATCATTTCTTTTGTTCAACTTCTTGACCTTGATTCTTAGGGGATAACGTGGTGTGGCATGTGGACTTATTTTGTCCTCGTTCACATCAAGTTTATAATAGCAACACCATGTACTCCCACCTCTGGGATTTCCCCTTCCATCAATGTCCTCATCGCATGATGTTAAACTACATGACACCTCAATAACTACATATGCTTAATTCTTATCCTTACCGAATACGTAGGAATTCCTGATCATTTTTCCTCAGGTCTAGCCCTTGGTCTCTTGACTTTTTCTAGACATCTAGCCTAATATCCCTCTTTGGAGTGTGTGGTGTGATGTAGACGTTTTTCCTCATTCATGTTGGGTTTTTATCACACTATTCACATCACTTTTGAGTCATCATCCTACCATATATTTCCTTACCTTAAGGCATTAAAAATACTTGGGTTTATTTACACTTTTTGCATCCCTCTGTTTATTCCCTAATCATATTTCACACCCAAAAGGACCTCTCCCCAAAATCCATGTCTCATAACATTAAGGATCACCAACCATATTGAGCTAATGTCCTAGAGGATTTTAGACAATAATCTGATACAAGTCCCACATTTTGAATTTGGTCTGAGGTCGACCCTCAATTGTTTGTTCTCGTATCATGCCATATGATATGGATACTAATTTTCGAACATGGCCAATTGTTATCCTACATCATTACCACTACCTCATTGAACCCCAAATATTGGATGTAGCAATTCATGCTTCCCTTCCCTTTCAATCCCTTAAAATGACTTATATGTGTTAGAAGGGGATGTTTTTTTGGTTGAGATTATCTATCCATATGTCCCCTTTTATATGATGGTGTGCTCTCATGTGATAGAAAATCCTGGCATCACTCTTTGTTTCTTACAACAATCATGTCTCTCTTATTTTTAGAAGTTTGGGTAATGTAACACCAACATGTAGGGATTCACAACCCCTTATTTGGGTCTGAGCTCTATGACCAAAAACTATGATCTCTATCATCATTACTGCATGTGGCTAACTGCAGGGAATTTCAAGAACTATGTATATCTTGATTCTCATCATTATATGGTATGTAGTGATTCCTAGACATCTTACATCCTTCTGGTCTCTTATCCTTGGCCCCTTCTAGGAACATGTGACGTAGTATGGAATTTATTGTTCCTCATTCACATTAGGTTTCCTACCACACGAAACATCCCTCCTTTGGGTGACCATGTTCATTACACGCATGAATTTAGTTTGCAAATCTTCATTGAACATGTTCAATATTCCCCATGACAATTATGGGATGCATCAGCTTCCTCACTAGAGATGATTTCTCTCACCAGTGTTGGTCCCTAACAAAGAATTGTTTCCAGAACTATGTTTGGCTTGATTCTCATCCTTATGGGATATGTAGTGATGCCCATGCATTTTTCCCTTGGTTCTAGCCCCAAAATTATCTATCTTTAGTATTTCGACATAATATTTCTCCAAGGAACTCATGGTGTGATTTAGACTCTACTGGTCTTCACTCACATCAGTTTTTCAATAACCACTCCATGTACTTTTGTCATAGTGGAATAATTCCAATAGTGTTGGCCTCCATTTGATTAGTTTTTCACTCCACCCTAAGATTTTCATTTCCCTTTAGCTGGATCCTCATCCTATTTCACATCTGATGGAACCCCTAAAATTTTAGGGATTCTCGGACTTTCGTCTAGCCTACCATTTTGGGCCAACATCCTAGAAGAAATTGGAAATACACTTTGAGTTAGGCCCCCTATTTTCAAATATAGTTGGTAGATGAACCTTGTTTGTTTTCCCTATTCTAGGCTAACATGGTGTGGGTACTATATTTCAAATATGGTCAACAGTTATCTTCATCTTCATGCCACCATCATTGTGTTCTAAATATTGGGCATTGCAATTCACACCATTCAATCCCATTTGTTTGGATTGATTCCAACTCCCCTGGAATCATCCCTCTCGTTCACTAGATTATGTTAGGAGGAGGGTTTTGGCTATTTTGAAAATGTTATTCTCTGATCAAGACCCCACCATTGGCTCAAAACCTCTACGGGTCATTCAATCTCCAAGTATTCAATGGACTATATGTAACTCTAACACATATAGTAAATAATTATGTAATCACCCTTTGTTTCTTGCATGGGGTATGACCCATGGGAGCTCAGGGATTGATTACTTGATATTTCATAGTTATGATCGAGATGCACTGAAAATAGGAAAACAAAAAAGCAAGATCTTCATGCACATGATTAAAATAAATAAATAATCATGAATGTGTGTTTATCATAGTGCATACCCAAGGATCATCGGCCCTACCATGGCCTCACTCCTGTAATGTGCATTAGTGTGGCTACCATGGCATGGTCTTTCTACTTTTTGAACTCAGCTTTGAGATGGAGGAGGGACTGCTTTATTATAAATGGTTTTTCACTTTGACATCTCCCCCATGTAGGCCGACTCCCAAATCATAGCGTATTCTTTGATCAGTCAAAAAGAAGCAGTAGGTGGAGGTATCTCATTCCATATCATTCCATCCTCCTATGTGTACATGATCCACATCATCCTCATCACACATAGGTGATCCTCATTAAGTAACCCTAGTTAGAATTGTGGGGTTAGCCTCTGTATGCATCAAAATTGACTCGCAAAGTAGTGTGGGGTATACGGGTCGTAGATAGGCTGACAGTCCACCCGTGTTACCAAAACACTACCCCAAAAGGCCAGGAGATAGATCGTTGCACCTCACTTCCCTGAATATCATCAGTGAATACTCCCATAGGCAGTAGGAACATATGAATGTTGAATTCATCCACATTCCAAACCTCATTCGGTATAATTGATGGATTCATATTGGACCGAAAGCTCCCCGTTGCATTTGGTATGGCTGGTCAAAAGTCCAACCTAAGAGGAGAAATAGGGTTTGGGTACTCGTATATGCTGATGTGTTCCACTATCCATCCATACAGGCCATGGACCAGTTCGCACACCCACAATGGCTACATCCCTTCACTAATGTTCCCCAGCCTATTTTTCATCTTGGCTAGCACTGGGATCCTGAGGCTGACATGCTCCCCCATCGACAGCATGGATTCCATAGTGAAAGTTCTCAGACACACTCACATGTTTGTATCTTAGACCGGCACCATCTAGCCATAGATAAGCATAGAAATAAACTCAGCCAGCCTAACCACCCATTGGTGCTCGATCTTGATTCTATACCCCTAGAGTTTCCATTACATATCTTCCATGATAACCAATAGAAATTCTCAATGTTGTGTTAATTACCCTCCTTGTTATATGTAGGAGGCCTTGTAAATATCTTCTTAGGACCCCCCCCCCCTCCCTTAGTGGCATTCCTCAGTAGGGAAATTTATGAAATTCCCAAACCACCGCTTGAAGTGGACTTCCCTAACTGATTGCTTGTCCTCACCTAGAACCAGGTCCAACAACGCCTTTTCTAACCACGACATTTGCTCTGGATTCTCCAATAGATTTGGTATAATGAGGTATTCATCGAACATCTTCCCCATAATTGGGATCCCGGTAATCTGGTAGATATCCTAATGGAAAATTCTCACTTCCCCGTGTTCAAGGTGGAAAGTGTAGGTCGTTGATGACCACTTAATCAGCAGCTCAGGTATAATACTCTTAGGCTAGTAAATAATAAATTGAGAAGCCTAAGCCTCTTCATATAATCCTACCCACTTTATCTCCACAAATAATTCTTCACAATATGCACAAACCCAGTAGGCCAATGCCTAATCATCCGTTAAATTTCCGCCTAGCATAGATCCCACTCATTGGTCCACACTTTCTCCAGATTCCCCAAAGATTCCTTCATGATGGTTTGGTATTGTGGAGGAGAGACCTTGGGCTACAACACATTCCCATCTATATTATTAATGTGATTATATAGACAATATTTATTAACAGGCATGTGATCCTTCCACATAAAGCCATCAGTATCCTTAAAGAAATGGTGTTGACATGGGGTGCTTCTAAACCATTAAGCTAGTTCATCCTAATTTCCTCGATGATGAGCACATCATCCCTTATTCCAAATCCATACAATAGCACTCTTTTGAAAAGGGTATAGTTTTCTTGGCTCCTGAACAATAGCTCTGTCTGGGATTTGTTATCTGAGTGGCTTCACATGCACTCTCTGATCCCTATATTTTGCTCCATTTCTTCTCTCTGATTGGCATTGACAAGAACCTCATGAGAAACTTCTAGGTTTTCCATCATGTTCAACTTTTTTTTACTTTCATCCCTAGTCGCGAAGCTCGGTCGCAGAGCTTGGTTGCAAAGAATGATCGCAATGTTTCACTACAAATTCTCCTTGAGAAGATTACGGCTCATAGAGCACTTGGTCAAAGAGTACATATAATCGATGCACGACGTGAAGAAAACAAGGATCTCAATGTGGCAAGATAATAGAGTGATGTTTCAAAGCCCTAGTCCATATATTCCGATTTGCAAAGGGAGATTGTGGAGCTATGGAGCGTCTAAAATCAAAATCTCAAACATGGCACAGAGGTAAGGGATGAAAAAGGAGGGTTTGTCACCTTCTATTTATAGGAAATGTCCCCCAAGATTCACGGAACATCTGGGATCCATGGAGTGCTTCGCGTCAAGTTTCACGGAGAACTCTGGAGTCTCCTCAAATCATGTCTCGCGTTCCTTCACTATTATTCTACTTTGCAAATTATGTCATTTTTTCCTCATAATCTGACCCTCTTTTCTACTCAAATCCCATTTTGAGGGGGGAATTTTGGCACCAAAATCCACCTTTGAGAATCAAAAACAAAGATTACCCCTGAAGAGGCCAAAAATGGTGGCATCTTAAATAATCCACACGGAGCAGAGGCCCTCTCTACGACCACCGCGTAACGCAGACCCTCTCTGCACCTGCCGTGGATAAAACGTGATGGACGAAGCAGAAAATTCGATGAAATTGACCAAAGAGAGGGTTATTTGTGACCGATGTGTAGGGATTTATGGACTCTGTGATTCCAAGAAACACGACCGCATCTCCCTCTGGTTGTGGAGCGCGAGTTGCATCACACCACATCCTCCACCCTTCATGCCCCACTAGTGACAATAAATACCCAGCTCTCCCCACTCTAAAAACACCAACACCCTTACCATTTGTCTTGTAGCTATCAAATCCTAAAGCACCTTTTTCTCTGAAAACATTCAAAAAAATGAATCTTCTATGGTACTTGATCATCACAAAACCCCTACCCCATTACTCAAAATTTACACCTTTTCATAGAGGGATTCCCTTCATGGAGCCCATGGTCTATTGTGAAGGAAGGAGACCCCTTTGGGTACATGGTAATTCTCAAAGCTCCCATTATTTACAAAGAACCCTCCAAATACATGTGTAATCCATGCTTATGTTAGACCACAACACTTTGTGACCATCTATACTCTACAATCATCTAAGCTCTATTACCTCCAATGCTCCACGAGCCCATGATCTCTATGAGCCTCTGAGATCTTCGAGCTCCATTTCTCCATGAGCATGTGAGCTCTCTGATACTCTAAACTCTGCGATCTCTAGTTCCTTGTGATCCCTTAGGCTTTGCAAGCCCCTATACTATGCGATCTCTAGTTCTATGAGATCATGTGTGCTCTGTGAGCCCCTATGCTCTGCGATATCACGTGCTTTGTGACCCCATGAGCTTTGTGAAGCCCCTATCAGTGGGGATTATTGCTTTGTAAACCCTTCAACCATACGGCCCTCCATGTTCGTGTGGGTAAATTTCAATGTCCTTTGGTCAGTGATTCATGTTGTGTCTCCCTACCTTATTCTTCTTTTCATTTGTACGCTAATAGCTATTTCTTATTCGCATGGCTACACTAATGTGGACCCCCAATGGATCACTCCATAACCCTATTTCACTAGGGAATTTTTTGTGCCTTCCCTCCCCCAAGGGTGGGTCGGTGCAAGTTATGTATGTCCCATGGGTGTGGAGTGAACCCACCGTATCCCAGATGTAGGACATTAAACTACCTATCAACCTCTGTCCCCAACACACGACATTAAACTATGAGTTTCCACGTGTGTGTAGGCCTAATAGGACAATATAGAGGATAGGACCAGGAGCCTTCTCCTATCCCCCTCTTAAATTCACCTTATCTTTCCCAATGGGATTTGTCTCTATGTGCACATCAGGAAGACTTCTGTATAAGACCCAATACACCTTTTTGGGATAAATCCACCTTGTGTGAAGGCCATGTCCTCCTCATACATCTGGGAACTTCTAGAGCTTCCCAATCTTCCTCTCCCTAGGATACTAACCTTGTGTAAGCCCCACTTCATTCCTCGCTGATGCACCTTATGAGAAGCGATTTTCTTTTCTACTACTACCTCTTGTTTCTCACACGGAGAAAGAAACACATGGGATTAGAGTAAAACATTGACCATGGAAACCTCCCGAGATGATAACCATATGTAAGCCCCATGCCCCTCACTAACAAACTACGTGGACTTTGATATGTGCCTCCAACACAGGGTACGTAGGAAGCCTTTCTTAGGTTCAAGTCCAGTCATCCATCATCACCCATCTATCCAGACCACTTCACGCCAGTTCACCTTCATCCCAAATAATGTTAAATTTTATGCTCCCTTCATACTTCATGACGTTATATTGCATGCCCCTTTTAAAATATGAGGTTTTTTATCACTTTTGAGTACATAGGAAGCCACTTTTAGGTTAAATCTCAACCAATGGTAAACGTTGTTATTCCCTCCTAGGGATGCTCCCTCCTGATGTGATGTCTTCCCTTTTGGAATAAATCACCTGGATCTGCCTCCCTGAGGTGTTTTTATCTATCCATTCGGGTCTCTATCATATACGCACACCCCGACCACACATCCTATTTCCCCAAGAATCTTACCATGTGTATGTCCAACATACACTCCATTCACCCAGAGTGTCCCTCTTGCGATGGGAAACTAACCTTGCGTAAGACCCAACATGTCTTTGGGTCGTTGTCCTTTGTTTACACCTCGTTTCTATTAGTTATTCCATAACTACATAGACTTTTATCATTACCCATTTTTTAGCAAGGTACATAGGAAGACTCCCTGAGGTTTAATCCCATCTCCCATGTCCCATCATAGTCATTCCATTGAGCATCTATGTTTCAGGAAGGTCAAGCCCTAAACCATTGGTCATATTTTTGTTGGGTCCTATACATGCATCCATTATCATGAGACACCTCCTCAGGTGACTCATTTTCCCAATCCAGAACTATGTGGAATTTAATTCCCTACCACAGGGATATATAGGATACCTTCCTGTGATTCAAGCTAAAACCTATCACCTCCATGCCAGTTCAACCCCATTTGTATCGTTAACACTTCCTTTATACCCATCCTGATTTTACCCAGGAATCCACATCCTAGTGGAATAATTTCATCCCATCCATGTCATTGCTGATCTTATTATCACTCGAGCAGCTAACCATGCATAAGCCCTAGAATGTCTTCGGGTCGTTGTCTATTGTGCACACCCTGATCCAGTGTCTCACCCCTTTCGAACTACGTGGGTTTTGATACATTTTTGGGTATGTTGGAATCCTCCTTGAGGTTTAATCCTAATTAATGGTAAACCTTGTAGCCTTCACAGTGTGAAATATTCCCTTTTGGTAAATTCTATCTAGGTTTCATCCTCATTGGGGGTTCTGACCAACCCACCCGGTAAACCGTCAACATATTTCTTCCTAGGGATGTACCCATCTGATACAATCCTGTTAGTCTTTGAATCAGCATGATCTGTCTCTACTAGATGTTAAACTCATGACATACCCTGTTTCAAATATGGTAAGATGAGGAAAACCTCAAATACATGCCTCTGACATAGAATTCCCTGCATTCGATGTGGGATGCATTGGGAATTCGTGCCCCCGAGAAGCCCTATCATATGGGGAAGAAATTTATATATACCAGTGCTTCAGTGACCAGACAGGCCAGTGATTCCCAATGTTAATACTCTCCTAACCGAATGTTGATGCTCTGACTTGACTCTTTTGGAAATGTCTTGACAAAAGCAGTGTAATTAACTGGCGTCCACAAATATATGGCACTGGGATGGGATTTACAAACAATGTCTTAATCTATAAGGGAGAACCGGACTAGGTGACGACTTATAAGGAGGAATCCAGGGAAGTATAGAATGAAATCCCATCACCCCATTTCAATTAAGGAGAAAATCACCCTGATAAAGCAATGAATGCCTCCAACCTTTGGAAAGAGGGAATGCAGGGTACAATGCGACCGTCTTCAGACATCTATACACGACAGGCAGTCCACCCCAGTGAAAGCGTCAGAAATAGGTCACCCTAATTTTGAGGATCTCACATTCCTTGATTCAAGATCTAATCATCCCTTGGGTATCTCATCTTTCTCTTGGGGCACCTCAACACTCTTTCCCCAGACAAATTGTGGACCTTTGTGGAATCCCCCCCCCCCCACCTATTTGGTTTTCTTGGAGTCTTCTACTCACACAACCCATGTTCTTTGTTCAAGTAGGAACATCGATCCTTGGATAATCCAGGTGGGGATTCCTCCCCTCATCTTCCTTGTTGTATATCATGTGGGGTGGGTGTAATGATGACCTTGTAATTTTGGTAAAACCAAAATTAATAAATATTGATTAGCTAGATTTATGATAGTTAATCAGACTTTCCTTGAGTAACAAATGAAAGGAATATTATGATAAAAATATAATAAGATAATGGGTAGGGAATTGACGATGGATTTTTGTTGATCATTGTTTTTTAGTTATCCATTTTTCCTATTATTGTTTGTTATGGATGAAAGGCCTTATGAAAAACATGGTCGTTGGTGGTCTTTACTTGTGCACTGATGATGTTCTATTTTATTGTGATGTTTTGATGTACGATTGTAACCTAAAATCTAATTATCACATATAATTGGTTAATTAAATGGATGACCTCGGATGAAGAAACATTGTGTGATCACCCTTGTTTAACAAAGTGGAATTAAATAACCCTTGTTGGCTAAAATTTGAACAGGCTTGGCTTGATGATGTGGATGTGTATGGTATTCTGTTGGGGCTTTGAGCTTGTGTAGACTGTAATTTTTTATTGTAGGTATCATGGTTATGGTGGAAGGAGTTTATAGAGGGGGTGGATCAATGTTTGGGGTGGCATTCTTGTGTAGTGAGGTTGTTGTTTTAGTGGTTCTTGTTGTGGTTTTTTGTCTTGGGGGTGCAGGGGGTGTTGTAGATTATGGAATGAATGAATTTGCAGGAAGTGGGACCACCATTGTGTTTTCCGGTGTAGTGGTACTTCACTAAGGTTGTGGCCATGGGATGATGATTTTTTTGTTTCTGAAGTATGGATTGGGAGGGATGATCTTGAGAGTGGATGATGACAGTGGTTAGGGAGGCTATTGTGGTTAATTTCTTCTATGTGGGTGATGTTGTGTGGTTCAAATTTGAATGGGTAGTGTTAGAAAAAATTAAAGTGAACTCTTAAAATTAATGATTGGAATTGGGATAAACGAATGAAAAGGGTTTGGTCATGTGGTTTGGAAATAGTTTTTTGTCTGTTTTGTGCTTTTTTAGGCAGAAGAAGATGTTGTGTGGGCCAGTTTAGTTTTTTATGGAAACCATAGGATGGGTTGTGTGTTTTATTGTATAAATATAAAAAGAAACATGCATTTACTTTTGATTTATTTTCATGTCCCACCCTTGTTGAGCACCATGTTCTAAACACCCCCATTTCTATGAGGGAGGGTGACATTCCCAGTATCCTTGTGGGAGGATGGAAGGATAGTTATTTACTCTTCTCTGATTTATCTCCCTTACCACTTGATTTATCCAAGAAGGAATTAATGGCTTGAGGTTATTTACAACTCAAATTATCTGGGTGGGCTTTAATATCTTGAAGTATACTATAACACAAGATCCTTCGATCTAGGTTATTTTCCCAATTATCTTCAGGATGATTCTAAGGTGTCTGTAGGTGGAATGTGTGGTGTGGATGTGGCTGAGGTGTCTATGGGTGGGATTGTGTGTGGATGAGGCTCAGTTTTTTATAGGCATGGTTTGTGTGTGGTTGGAGGCCCATATGTGTGCGGGCTGGTTGTGAAAGTGGGACTGCATTTGGGAGAGTATCAGTGTCAAAAAGTTTACTGTTAGGGAGGATTAGTTAACCAGTGGGAAGTGGAGGAGTGTACCCATATATCGATGTGCTTACACTATACATTAAATAATTTTGGTTATTTTGTGAGTGAACCTTGATGTGTCTAGGTTGGTTAGTTTCCTTACTAGGTGCTTTGGATTTTTTGTTTTCATGGGGCATTAGCATGCTCTTCCCACTTATTCATGAGAGAAATTTGGATTTCCCAACTGGTTATACTTGTATAGTCACCCTAAATTTATAAAATTGTTTTCAGGTTTCTAGGAGGGCTATGAGTACCATGGTGGAATTTACTAGCTTGGGAGTGGGGATAGTTTTTGTTTTCTGCATAATTTCATTCCATTTTTGGTACTATACATTGGCATTTTATTGTACCCTGTGGCTATTTGGTTTAAACATGCATGGGTTAGTTTGCCTTTTAGTGTTATTTTAAATATAGCACTTTGGAGTTTTTTGGCATACAATATGCTATCTCTTGATCCTTCTCAATTAATAATGGTAATGCCTCACATTTTTTTTGCTTCTCTACCTACCCTTGTTTCTAGCCTCCACCCCAAGGCCTATTGAAGGTGGGGATCGGGGTGCTCAGTATCCCTTCTTCATCTTGAGGAAGGAAGGGTGTGGCACACTACTGTCCCTTCCCTCATCTTACTGAGGCTGGTTCATGATAGAATTGTATCATATTTTATGGTTGAGAGATAGTATGGAGTTAGAGTTAGTAATAGTGAGTATTTTATGGGTTATTAGGGAAATAGTGTTAGGTGATCATGGTGCATGACATAGGTCAGGGATGACCGACTAGGACCTAGGATTTTATGGGGCCCATGATCCGATGCAAGGACTCTGAACTTACCTAATGACCAAGTGAGGCTACACTGATTAGAGGGTAGAGACAATAGGAAAGGTACATGCATCATAATAAATTGTGTTCTTGTGTATATGGGTGTTTTGGGTTTTAAATTATATTATGAAATAAAATGAATCTTGAATAAAAATTGCACACTACCTGGGATTAGGAGTTTCTTGTTGCCTTTTTTATCTATGGAACCTGGACGTCGTCCATGAGTGGCTCATGAAGTCAAGGCCTAGTAGGCCATGTTGTCTGATTAAAGAAGGAATTATCGAAAGGTGGAGGATGAATTGTGGTAGGAGACCCTTCATGCCTTCTAGCAGCAGACCTTGGGGAGGTACGATGGTAGTGTTTCAAACATAGAGATAGAGGGATATCTTGATGAGATGGTGATCACCATTTCTTTAACCCATTATCTAAGGGAGTACTGGGTTCCTATGTCAGTGAGATAGATGTGTGGAGTAGTTTGATAGTTTTGGATGCTTTACCTCGGTGAGAGGAAGTTGACATATGTTTCATGGGAGGTCTTCGAGAGGGAGTTTCGATATGAGTTTCATTCCTTGACAATAAAGGCCGAAATGATATAGGAAATGTTCTCCCTTTAGTATGGGAGTATTTCAATGATGGAAATTTGGATCAAGATCAAGTATCTACTTATCTTTTCTCCAGACATCTTTCCAGATGAGGAGTCTCTGGCCAGATTTTTGGAGGAGGCTCTCATGCCTTCTCTTCAGTTTGAATCCACTCAATTTACCCTCCTAACATACATAGAGGTTCAAAAGAAGGATGAGGTAGTGTAAAGGATGCACTCATGGGGAGGTGTACCACAGGTTGGGATCCATCAGATCTCGTTAAAGGGGAAGGAAGTTAGTAGCAGATCTCATGCGTCAGGGCCTTCTAAGTTTTGTCCAGCAGGAAGTAGATGACAATAGTTCTAGTCTATATCTCCTTGTCCCTGCCATTTCTCCTTGGGCATGAGCTGAGATTTTTTTTTTCTTGTAGATTCCATGGGAACATCCAGATCCAGTGCCTAGTTTGATCTTAGAATTATGGAGGTGGGAAGTTTCATTGCCCACCTCAATAGGAGAAGTTACATATCAATCCTTTCCCAGAGAAGCAGTAGGCTAATGCTCCACTGAGAGCAGACAGTGCATGGGGGATACCATACTCAGGGAGTTCGTTAAGGGTCTTAAACATGGCATGGTCAGGGAGGAGGCTAACCACCGAGAGGAAGAGGAACTAGGTGTTCATAGTTTCATGCCACAAAGGCAGAAGTTCCAATAGGACCAGAGGTCATTCAAGGTACGATCATCATGTTTTTACCCTTGTCTATGCTTTGTTCAATTTAGGAGCCTCACACTCCTTTTTTGAAACCATTTTATCCCATGTTCTAGGTATTGACATAGATATGCTCTCCATACCCCTGGTGTTGATCATTCCATTTTGGGGTATGAAAAGGTTGCTTGATGTTTTTTGGGGGTGTAGTCTAATGTTGGGGTAACATCAATCCAGTGGGGATCTTCTTCTCCTACATATGGAGACATATGATGTCATCATTGGAATCAAATGGGTTTTCTCTGTGCATATCGTTATTGACTAATTTTTGATTAGATTCGAGTTCTCAGACATTGGGGGACAATGTGTGGAATTTTTTGGCAAGCACAATTGTCAGGTTATCAATCGGTGAGCATAAACTCTTGTTTATGTGTTAACCGAGTTGTCAGCAGAATTGACAGAAGCTAAAATGGTGGATGTCCCAAGGGTTTTTAGGGAGTTCCTAGATTTTTTCCTTGACGAGATTGTGACTCTACCACCTTTACGTGACATTTAGTTCTAAATATACTTACCTCCCGGTGCCCATCTAATTTTGAGGGACCCTTACGAGATGTCACCTTTTAAGCTTTGTGATTTTTGGATTCTGGTTGAAAACATGATGAATAAGGGATATATCTAACCCATTGTGTCACTGTGGGGTTCCTTGGTTTTGTTCTCCAAGAAGGAATATGGTCGTCTCATACTGTGCACTGACTACTAATGGTTGAACCATATGACCATCAAGAACTGCTACCCCTTTCCAATGATAGGTGGTCTTTTGGACTAGATAAGGAAAACTTGTTCTCCAAGATTGATCATCAGTCTAGATATACCCAGTTTAGGCTGAAGGAGAGTGATATCATGAATACTTCTTTCAGGTGCCAGTAGTGTGACTTTTAGTTTGTGGTCACGTCGTTCGGTGTTACGAACATGTCAGTCATCTTCATGGGGCTCATGAACTCTATCTTCGTGTGTTTCTAGACTGGTTCATTGTCATGTTCATTGAAGACATCCCATCTTACTCAAGGAAAGAGGAGGAGCACTCGGAGCATCATAGGACAGTCTTGGATGTCATTCGATACCGCCAGCTCTATGGGAAGTTTTCCAAGTGAAAGTTCTGGACATTAAAGTTTCACTTCCTTGGACATGTATTGTCTTAGAATGGGATAGCAGTGGACCTATCAAAGGTCTAGCCGGTTGTTTCTTATTTCGTACCCAAGAATGTGGTGGAAGTTCGTAGCTTTCTTGATCTAGCGGGATACTACTTGAGGTTTGAGGACAATTCTCTCAGGTTGAAGATACGTTAATGGATTTGACTAAGAAATATTAGACCATCGTGAGGATCAATCATTGTTATAAAGCTTTCAACTTAATGAAGGAAAATTTAGTCATTACCCTAGTGCTCAGGCTACCAAAGGAAGGGGTGATGTTTGAAGTGTCATATGATGCTTCTAGTCTTGGATTAGGGTGTGTCCTGATGAAACTGTGGGGAGTCATCTCTTATGGGTATAGGTAGTTAAATCCCCACGAACATAACTATACCTCCCATAATCTGGAATTAGGATCAGTTTTGTTTGAGTTGATGTTGTTGTGAAATTATCACATTGGTGTGCACTTTTTGGTCTTTACAAAGCAAAAGATCATGAGGTATATCATTTCTCAGCAATACCTAAACATGTGGTAGTGGAGGTGGGTTGAGTTTCTCCAAGATTATTACTTCAATATCTTTTACACCCCAAGAAAGTGGAACGTTGTGGCTAATGCCTTGAGTAGTAAGACACAGAGGAAAGTAGTTTGAGAATCTGTGGATTCTTATAAGGCTTTGGAGGAGTTGGATACCATGAAATTGGACATAGGGGTGGATAGTGGTGGAGGATATTTGTTTCATATGAAAGTGTAGTCTTCTCTAGTGTGGAAGGGGGAGGAGTCTCAGTGGGGAGACTTAGAGGTTGAGGTGATGTGTGATCACGTCAAGTAGGGTGATGCTCTGTAGGGATGGTTATATGATGGACCGAACCATATGTTGTTCCACGGGATGTTTTTTTTCCTGGATGAAATGCATGAGGGAGTTATCTATGATTTCCATATCATACCCTTATTTATACACCCATGAGTTTCCAAGATAGACCGCAGCTTGAGGAGATAGTTTTTGTGGCCCGAAATGAAGTGAGAGGTAGCAGATTTTGTGGCCAAGTACCTAGTGTTACAGCAAGTAAAGGATAAGAACCATGTCCAAGTGGTCTCTTGAAACCCATGGATTTTACTCTATGGAAATGGAAATACATCTACTTGGACTTCATCATGGTATTACCCAGAGTTCAGGGAGGTTACACTGCCATCTCGGTATTGGTGGATCAGTTGACAAATTCAGCTCACATCCTAGGGATCAAAGAGATCAGAGTAGTGGATGTCCAATCAAGGAGGTATATGGATGATGTCATATGAATGCATGGTGTTCCTAGATCCATTATCTCAGATCAGGATTTCGTTTTTACCTCATGAGTCTGGAGGGGATCACAACATGCTTTTGGCAACCAACTATGCCTCAACACTGCTTTCCACGAACAGATAGATGGAAAGACAGAGCATACCATCTAGACGTTGGAGTATATATTGCGGGAATGTGTTTTGTACTTTGGAGGAGCATGGGTATGAAACATACCCTTGGAGGAGTTTGCATAAAATAACATCTATCACTCTACCATTAGTATGGTTCCATTTAAATTCTTGTATGGGTGGGTGTGTTCTTTACCCATTTTCTAGGAAAATGTTGAGGAAATAGTTGTTCTTGGACCAGAAATAGTGAAGAACTTGAAAGAGAAGTTTCAACTCGTGCATGAGAGGATAAAGGAAACCCAGGATTATCAAAAGTCATATGCCGAATAAAGGAGGATTCTCTTAGAGTAATGGTTTTAGATCATGTGTTTCTAAAGGTTTCTCCTCAGCGTGGGTAGGGGAAGATTAGTTAGGGGAGTAAGCTTTCTCCCAGGTTCATCAGGCCTTTTGATGTGTTGGGACGCATTGGTGAGGTGACATATCAGCTAGAATTTCCACCTCAATTGGCAAGGATCGTCAACATCTTACACGTCTCCCAGCTTCATCGGTATCTACGTGATGTCTCCCACATCATTGGATGGGGAGAGTTGGATATTAAAGGAAATTCAACATTAATGGAGTAACCAATAAGGATCGAGGATCAAGAGGATAAGGATTTTTGAGGATGAATGATTTCCTTTGTCTGTGTTTTGTGCTGGCATGGTGGCCTCGAGGAGAGTACTTGGGAGTGGGAGGCACAGATGCGTGCCCAGTACCTGGAGTTGTTCTAAGGATTACATTAGTGTTTTACATTTTTGTTTTCCTTATAATGTAACGCATGACCTTGTTTACAATGAGATAAGATTTTTACTTATTCTATGTATGTGTGTGTGAAAATTCAAAACATTTTGGGAAAGTAGAACATGATCCCTAATCAAGACTCATTAATGCGGATGCGGTTAACCCCATGCGGGTGAGTCTGTGTTTCCCAAAGCAGATAATATCTTGACATGAGGGAAGGTTCTACCTAACCAATGTGTCGAGGAAGAAGAGTTAATTGGTTCTATGTGGATGTTCAGGACATTATATATTGGGGATGTGTTCATGTATGTTGAGGTTTTCACTCCATCTTGGGTTCCAAGAGAGGTTCATCTCTGAGAGCTATCATATGGGGAGGTTTTTCGGACCCCTCTTTTACCTAAGTTGGTTTAAATTATTAAGGGAGAGAATGCTTTGAGAGGTATCTGATGTAATGGATTGAACCTCTCTAGTCCATTACATTGTGAAAACTGGGTGTTTGTAGTATTCTTGGGGGTCACAGTGTCTTGTTCACCGAGTTTTCCAAAAACCCAGTTCCACAAAACGGTTTCACCAAAATGGTGGCATAGTTATAGCAACACCATTATGGCAGCACCAGTGATAGTTTCACCATCACGGTCACACCACCATGGTTGCATAGTCATAGTAACATAGTCATGTTCGCACCGTCATGGTGGCATCATCATGGTCGCACCGTTAGAGTGGCATTGTTACGACGTCTCACCAAATGGTGTCTCACTTATCAGTGAATCACTATGTCGCTCAGTATTCCATCCCATGTATAAGGGTTGTTTAATGAGAAAACCATCAAATCTCATCCATTTAACGGGGGAATAACTAAATTCCCAATACCTCAAAATGTCCTCCTAATTCTTGTAACTGCCCAACAGTGTGGCCAAGGTCACGATCCTATTTTTAAGGATTTTTGAATGGTCTCCCTAATTTTGAGGATCTCACATTCCATAATTTGATATCATATGTAATGTCCCCGACCCGGAATCCACTAAACCGGTTCCCCGATCCGGGTGGTTAAATAAACTTAAACGCGCCTCCCTGTACGCTAAAGGCTGTCGACTAGCAGCGGGGGTCTATGTAGTCAAGTGGGGAGACTATACCCCCTTTTATCAGAGTAAGACACAAAAAAAATAACCAAATAGCGGAAACAATAACCAGTAAACAAGAACCATGAATATCAATAATTTACAACAATAAATATTCCATGTCATACTACAAGTGCAAAAGTGAACAAAATCCCAAAAATAAAGACAATAGCCAAAATCCCCAAGATGGTCCTGACTCCTAGTCTGGATCCTCCACCAAGTGCTACCCATGTCAACTCATATATCTAGCAAGGACCCTTGCCCTTGTCCTGACCTGCAAACATGAAGTCTGCTTGGGTACCCAACGGCAACCCGAGAAAGGTGTGAGTACAACTCAGTAGGCCACCACCAACGGTGTCTACAAAATATCCAGTATAAACAGGTAGTGCATGAAAAAGGAAAATGAAAGATAAATGCCAAGTAATTATTTAAAGTTCCATTAACCGATTCAAGAC
Organism: Viscum album; assembly: GCA_963277665.1. Taxonomy (NCBI): domain Eukaryota; kingdom Viridiplantae; phylum Streptophyta; class Magnoliopsida; order Santalales; family Viscaceae; genus Viscum; species Viscum album. Next base: position 1,038,667,644 of record OY728134.1, on the reverse strand, counting down.
CCAAGACATTGCCATTCCATTACCATTCATTCATTACCATTTACCATCACTTACCATTTCATCACATTTCCATGGGTTAATCACATACATTATGTTACATGGGTCTAAGGACAACAATCACGTGCAAGAGGGTAAACACATCGTTATCTTATCTCACTAGGACTAACTCCCTCATAGCAACCATATCCTCACCTCAAAGCCTCAGTCTGAGTGGATGCAACTGTTAGGAGAATAGACCCTCAGTCCCCTTTCCTAACCCATGCATTTAGGGTGGAGTTTAGAGCATCAGTCTTCGCTTGACCCATGGGCGTAGATCATCAAGTCATATCCCATCTACCAAGCCATGTGCACATGAATTTATATAAGTAACTATCAACCTTCCAACCATTACCCATCGGCAAACATCATTCACAACAACCTGCATGGGAAACCACATCATGCCTTAACCCATTAACACATTACCATTTCACATCATTTAACCATTCACCCAATTCCCATGTGTTATTCCTATCTCACTAATCATTCCATCCTATACCCATAATCTATCCCATTATGGTCTTTAATCAATTTTCACATTAACCCATTTAACCCGTTCATCTTTTCCATGAATCAACCATTCATTCCATTTCAAATAACCCTTTGATTATTACCAAGTCTAGGTGCATCACCTAACTTCTATTCCACGTTCAACCAATCATGACAACATATTCATCAAGGGATCTACCATTTACCATAACAAGATCACTTGTTTAATAACAATCCCTAAACCCGGTAAAAGCCGGCACATCCCATGGATGGCCCTAAATTAGGTCAAGTCCATCCCAACACATCCCACGGGGACCGTGAGGGTTCACATTCCCCATTTTAAACATCATTCTTCACAAACATGCCAAGTATATCCAAAGATAACCAAGGAAAAGCAAGAACACAATATAACATGCACAAAACCCTAAATAACCATGGGATATAACTTGTAGACCACCTACCTCAAATCCGCAGTTGAACACACCCTCAATAAAGTCCTTAGACATCGATTCAACCAACCCTTGGAGCTTCAACCTATAACTCACCCAAAAGATAGGATTTTAGGGTTTTAGAACAAGAGGGAGAGAAGGCACAAACCATAAACCAAGAAAAGAACCAAGGAGTTGATTAGCCTTACCCAGAGCTTTAATCTGCAACCAACGGCACCAAGAATGCCTAATAATCCAAAGGGAACCACCCTTGGAAAGCTTGGGTCAGCCAAGTTCATCTCTAGGGATGAGAGATGAGGAGAGGAGGAAAATATCGAGTGGAGTTTTAAATCTCGGAGTGGAAAACTTGTAATTTTTCCCAACTTTAAGTGGTTGCACGGTTTGTCCGCACGGTTTGGAAAACTGTGTGCATGCCTCTAGCCGGAGGAGGAGGAGTTGCACGATTTAGCCGCATGGTTTGGAAAACTGTGCGCAAACCATGTGCATGCTTCTATCCAGAGGAGGGAGGGTCGCACGGTTTTTCCTGGGTAGGCCGCACGGTTTGGCTGACCGTGCGCAGGTTGTGTGCCTTGGTCTGCTTTGCCCAGACTTCCCTTCTTTCGTGCCCTGAGCCCCCAGAACACCCCCAAGGCCTCTCACACTTTCAAGAAACCTTTTAAAGTCACAAAATCAAGGGTTTAACCTAGAACACAACAAAAACATACCTTTCCAAAAACTGGGATCTTACAACCTCTCCACCTTATAATGGCTCGTCCTCGAGCCGAGCTCCCAATCTTCATTGCTCCATCAAGGAGAAGAGTTCGGGCCACTGAGCTCGTATATCCGATTCCCACTCCTAATTCTCTTCCTGAACTTTCCCATGCTGCCATAGTACTCAAACTAATGGCACAACCTTTCCTCGTAAGACCTTATCACTATGATCCACCACACAAACCGGATGCTCCTCAAAGGACGCATCAGCCTCAAGCTCCACATCCCCAACATCAACCACGTGAGATGGGTCAGGGTGATACCGTTGAAGCTATGACACATGAAACACATCATGCATCCCACCATATCATTTTGGAAGATCCAATTGGTAAGCCACTGGTCTGATCCTCTCCACAATCTCAAAAGGTCTCACATACCAGGGTGCCAACTTACCCTGCTTCTGAATCTGTCGGTGACCCAACCTTGGAGACACCCGAAGGAAAACTTTATCACCCACCCCAAACTCAAGAGGTCTACACATTCGATATGCATATGACTTCTGCCTAATCTGAGTCGTAGCCATCTGCTTCCTGATCAACTTAACTCTCTCTAAAGTCTCATGCACAAGACTTGGTCCCAACAACTCAGATTCAATGGCCTCTAGCCAACACAATGAAGATCTACATGGCCTCCTATAAAGTGCCTCAAATGGTGCTATCTGAATTGTAGCCTGAAAATTGTTGTTGTAGGAAAACTCAAATAACGATAGATGTCTCTCCCAAGAACCACCAAAGTCCATGACAGAAGCTCTTAACATGTCTTCCAACACTTGTATCGTACGTTCTGACTGCCTGTCCATCTACGGGTGGAAAGTTGTACTCAAAAACACCTGCGTACCAAGAACCTTCTGCAAATCTTGCCAGAAACGTGATGTGAAATGCGGATCTTGGTCCGAAACTATGGTTCGTGGAACACCATGCAACCACACTACTTCCCGAACATATAACTCACCCAACTGGTCGACTGTAGAGGTTTCCTGAATCGGTAAGAAATGAGCCACTTTCGTTAACCGATCCACAACCACCCAAATTGTGTCGTTCTTCCATGGCATCCTCGAAATACCCACAACAAATTCCATTGTCACATCATCCCATTTCTATTTCAGAATAGGAAATGGATGCAACAAACCACCTGGGTGTTGATGTTCGGCCTTCACCTACTAACAGGTAAGGCACCGCGCCACAAGGCCCGTAACTTCCTTCTTCATTCCAGGCCACCAAAACTACCTTCAAAGATCACGATACATCTTGTTCAAACCAGGATGCACTGCCCACTTTGATGCATGGAACTCATGCATCAACTCTTCTCGCATACACCTTGGCACAACCACACGATCACGAACGCGAACAACACCTTCCACGTCGATGGCCCAACCAGAAGGTAGCTCCCCACCTTTAAGCTTTTCCTTCATGGACAAACACTCAGGATCATCAAGATGAACTTCCTTAAATCGACCCAAAAGTGTCGTCTCTATCGTTAAGGAAGCAAGATTCACCTGACCGTTCTCCTCCTGCACCTCCAGGTGTATCTCTGCAAACAAATCCATCACCTTCCACTCGGTGCTGGACTCCTGAACCATCTGATTCTGAACCTTCCTGCTCAGAGCATCAGAAACACAGTTTCCCTTTCCTGGCGTATACACCAACTCAAAGTCAAAAGACTGGAGATATTCAACCCATCTTCTCTGCTGAAGATTCAGATCCCGCTGTGAGAATATGTACTTTAAACTCTTGTGATCGGTAAACATGGTAAATTGTTCTCCCAACAGATAGTGCCTCCAGCACTTCAAGGCGTACACTACTGTAGCCAACTCAAGATCATGAGTGGGATAGTTCCGATCATGGGGTCTCAACTGCCTCGACCCATAAGCCAGAACCCGCTCATCTTGTGTCAACACAGCCCCAAGTCCGACTCCGGACGCATCACAAAACATGATGTACTTCTTACCCGGCTTAGTTAAGATCAAGATAGGTGTGGTCTTCAACCGCTTCTTTAACTCTTGGAAGGCATTCTCACAAGATTCAGACCATTCGAACCTGATTCCTTTCTTGGTCAAGCATGAAAGTGGTGCTGCCAAGTGAGAGAAATCTTGAATGAACCTTTGATAATACTCGGCCAAACCCAGAAAACTCCGAACATTGGAAACACTCTTGGGCTGACCCCAAGATACAACTACTTGTACTTTCTTTGGATCCGCTGACACACCTACCTCCAAGATGATGTGACCCAGAAATGTACCTTACCTATCTAGAATTGACACTTGGATAGCTTGGAGTATAGCCGATGCTCTCTTCGCGTACTCAAGACAATGTCAAGGTGTTGGGCATGATCATCGTGAGTTTTTGAGTACACTAAGATATCGTCGACAAATACAACCACAAACTGATCTAGATAGCGTTGAAATATCTAGTTCATCAAAGCCATTAACATTGCCGGTGCATTGGTCAAGATGAAAGGCATTACCACAAACTCAAAAAATCTGTACCGACTCTAGAAAGTGGTATACGGTACGTCAGAAGACCTCACCCTCAACTGGTGATAACCCGACCTCAGATCAATCTTAGAGAACACCGATTCACCCCTCAATTGATCAAACAGGTCATCAATTCTAGGAAGAGGGTACCGATTCTTCACTATTATCTGATTCAACTTCCGATAGTCCACGCACATCCTCAATGACCCATCAGCCTTCTTTGCAAAAAGCACGGTAGATCCCCAAGGAGATGTACTAGGACAGATAAACCCCTTATACTCCAACTCCTCAAGATGAACCTTCAGTTCCTAGAGTTATGTCGGTGCCATTCGGTATGGCGGAATAGAAACTGGCTCCGCTCCAAGCAGCAACTTGATCGTGAACTCAACATCCCTCTTGGGTGGTAACCACGATAAATCCTCAGGAAAACACATCCTGAAATCGACCCACCATGGGAGGAAAATTAGGTTGTTCCCATCCCTCATTGTCATCAAGCATGAGACATTCCACGTGAGCCGTGATTCCACTCATCTGTTGACAAAATGGCCCTGCACGCCCTGCTCGAGCATCCCATTCTCCACGGTGGACATAAGCGTCACCGTCAAGCGACCTAAATGATACTCTGTGACGATAACAATATATGTGTGCCCGATACAACACCAACCAATCCAGTCCCAAGATTTGGTCAAAACCTGACATCTCGAGAATGAACAAGTCCCACAGAAAATGATACCCACCAACTTCCAAGGCACATCCCTTGCACTGCTTGATATCCTCAACCTGCACCCCCAACGGAGTGTCAATTGATATAACTTCACACACCCTCTCCACTGGTAAACCCAGCACCACCACAAGTTGATCAGAGATAAAGGAGTGTGTGGAACCTATGTCAAACAACGCACTAGAAAATGTAGAAGCTACAAGGATCGTACCTTGAACAGTTGACGGTCCGGCTTTGCCTTCACCAGGCACAAACTTAATTGCCTGAAGCTGACCTGCCCCTCTACCTTGGGCTCCAACCTGAACACCCTACGCTGCACTGCCCTGCTGGTGTGAGCAATCTTGCCTGGGGGTTCCACATCCACTGCCCCTGCCAGTACGGCCCGTGGATCTCTAACTGCCTGCCTGATATGGGGCAACTGATCCCCTTCCCGTATCCGGTACCTGCCTTCCACCATCATACTCACCCGCCTGCTGGGGGTTCTGTATAACCTCTACCCATGCCCCATCCTTCGGCACGAACGACACTCAACTGGAGGTCAAGGACACTGACCACGCATATGCCCCGGCCTACCGCACTGATAGTAGAACACTTGATCCCCATTCTGAGAAGCGGACCCTCTCTTCCAGCGGCTTTGCAAACTTCCGCCATGATGTGAGCCCTCATGGCGTCACTTCCGACCCTCGATAGTTGCACTACTCTTTTGCCCCACTGGCACCACAAGCCCACTACCCGAAGTTCCCTTCAGGTTTCCTTCAGAGATCAATGCTTGATCTACTACCTCTATGAACCTCTTCAAGTGGAAGATGTTTACTTGAGACCTGATCTCATGTATCATCCCATCCTGTAAATTCCTTGCTACTGCTTCCTCATCCCCTACTAACACTGGGACAAAGCATCTCAAATCAGTGAAGAGACTAGAATAGTCCATCACTGATAGTGATCCCTGAGTTAGGCTCATAAACTCTGCAGCCCGCTCCTGCCTCAAAGTCTCTGGGTAGAAATGCTCCAGAAAATTTTCCTGAAAAACCTTCCACGACATTCCCTCAACCTGCTCAATTTGAGCCTGAATGTCCCACCAACGCCTAGCCTGGCCTCACAAAATATAAGCGGTCATCTTTACCCGCTTCTCGACAGGGGTCTCTAGATGATCCAGTATCGTCTGGACAGACTCTATCCAGAACTCTTCTGCCTCTGGCCCACCCTCTACAGTGAAGGTCAGAGGGTGCTGCAGCTGGAACTCCCTGGTCAACTCAAACATACTTGGTGCAACCCGCCCTGGGTCCCGATCCATCATCTGCATAAGGCAAGCCAAGTTTCACCAGAACCGGTCTTCTCTATCTTCATTGATTACCGCATTCTCTTGCTCCTCTACTGGAGGAGTGTTCTCAGCAACATCCTCTCATTACCCAACAGGTAACAAATGTCGTGGTGGCATTTCTCTACAATGCCTAGCACGAGATTTAGTACACCTTCTACCAAACTCACACAACATTTTACAGAACATTTTTCACTTCATTTAAAACCCTTATATTTCATTAAACGTCATTTACCCACTTGTTTCATTTCATTCTTCTCATTGTTTCTTGGTTCCATGAAATGCATGATGCACCCTACCTTCCTGCCTCACACACCCATCCCGTGTGTGTGCCTAACACAATGCATGTCACCTATCTCCCTAGGTTCCTACAATGATGCATGAGTGCAAATTCTTGTGTTGTTAAGGTCACAAGCCCAATATCATAAAACAGTCACATCAAACCACATGTGCATCACCCAACGGTGAAATATTATCAACTGTAACATCACACAACCAAGAACAACATTTCCCACCCAGGGTGACTTGGGTTTTCCCTCGTACATGGGTTAGCTACTCCCAAGCACGAGCTCATTTCCAAGGCCCGACACATCCTAACCCTTGGCTACCAATCCCAAATAACAAGACCTCAGAGAATGAGAAGAAAGACCTCCTCTGATACCAATTTGTAACATCCCCGACCTGGAAGCCACTAAACCGGTGCCCCAAGCCAGGTGGTTACATAACCTTAAGTGTGCCTCCCCGTACGCCAAAGGCTGCCGACTAGCAGTAGGGTTCTATGTAGTCAAGTGGGGAGACTATACCCCCTTTTTATCAGAGTAAGCCACAACTGAAATAACCAAATAGAGGAAACAATAACCAGTAAATAAGGACCATCTATATCAATCATTTCCAACAATAAATATGCCATGTCATACTACAAGTGAAAAAGTGGACAAAAGCCCCAAAAAAAGACAACAGCCAAAATCCCCAAGATGGTCCGGACTCCCAGTCTGGATCCTCCACCATGTGCTACCCATGTCCACTCAGCTATCTAGCAAGGACCCTTGCCCTTGTCCTGACCTGCAACATGAAGTCTGCTCGGGTACCCAACGGCGGCCCGAGCAGGGTGTGAGTGCAACTCAGTAGGCCACCACCAACGGTGTCTACAAAATATCCAGTATAAACAGGTAGTGCATGCAAAAGGAAAATGAATGATAAATGCAAAGTAATTATTTAAAGTGTCATTAACCGATTCAAAACCCAAGCCATTGCCATTCCATTACCATTCATTCATTACCATTTACCATCACTTACCATTTCATCACATTTCCATGGGTTAATCATATACATTATGTTACATGGGTCTAAGGCCAACAATCACGTTTAAGAGGTTAAATACATAGTTATCCTATCTCACTAGGACTAACTCCCTCGTAGCAACCATATCCTCACCTCAAAGCCTCAGTCCAGGTGGATGCAACCGTTAGGAGAATAGACCCTCAATCCCCTTTCCTAACCCGTGCATTTAGGGTGGAGTTTAGAACATCAGTCTTCGCTTGACCTGTGGGCGTAGATCCTCAAGTCATACCCCACTCTACCAAGCCATGTGCACATGATTTTATATAAGTAACCATCAACATTCCAACCATTGCCCATCGAAAAATATCATTCACAACAACCCACATGGGAAACCACATCATGCCTTAACCCATTAACACATTACCATTTCACATCATTTAACCATTCACCCAATTCCCATGTGTTGTGCCTATCTCACTAAGCATTCCATCCTGGACCCATAATCTATCCCATTATGGTCTTTAATCAATTTACACGTTAACCCATTTAACCTGTTCATCTTTTCCATGAATCAACCATTCATTCCATTTCAAATAACCCTTTGATTATTACCAAGTCTAGGTGCATCACCTAACTTCTATTCCATGTTCAACCAATCATGCCAACATATTCATCAGGGGCTCTACCATTTACCAAAACAAGATCACTTGTTTAATAACAATCCCTAAACCCAGGAAAAGCCGGCACATCCCATGGATGGCCCTAAATTAGGTCAAGTTCATCCCAACACGTCCCGCGGGGACCGTGAGGGTTCTCATTCCCCATTTTAAACATCATTCTTCACAAACATGCCAAGGCTATCCAAACATATCCAAGGAAAAGCAAGAACACAATTTAACATGCACAAAACCCCTAAATAACCATGGGATATAACTTGTAGACCACCTACCTCGAATCCACGGTTGAACGCACCCTCAATCGAGTCCTTAGACCTCGATTCGACCAACCCTTGGAGATTAAACCTAGAACTCACCCAAAAGATAGGGTTTTAGGGTTTCGGAACAAGAGGGAGAGAAGGCACAAACCCTAAACCAAGAAAAGAACCAAGGAGGAGATTAGCCTTACCCGGATCTTCAATCCGCAACCAACGGCACCAAGAACGCCAAAGAATCGAAATGGAACCACCCTTGGGAAGCTTGGGTCGGCCAAGTTCATCGCTAGGGTTGAGAGAGGAGTGGAGGAAAATCCCGAGTGGGGTTTTAAAGCCCTGAGTGGCAAACTTGTAATTTTTCCCAACTTTAAGTGGCCGCACGGTTTGGCAAACCGTGCCCATGCCACTGCCCGGAGGAGGAGGATTCGCACGACTTAGCTGCACGATTTGGAAAATCGTGCGCAAATCGTGCGCATGCTTCTATCCAGAGGAGGGAGGGTCGCACGGTTTCACCTGGGCAGGCCTCACGGTTTGGCTGACCGTGCGTAGGTCGTGCGTCTTGGTCTGCTTTGCCCAGACTTCCCTTCTTTCGTGCCCCGAGCCCCCAGAACACCCCCAAGGCCTCTCACACTTTCAAGAAACCTTTTAAAGTCCCAAAAGCAAGGGTTTAACCCAGAACACAACAAAAACATATCTTTCCAAAAACCGGGATCTTACATCATATCTTCCCTCAGGTATCTTGGTTTTCTCTTTGTGTGCCTCGACCCTCCCTCCACATACGAATCGTGCGCCTGTGCGGAATCCCCCCCCCCCCCCTCATTCAATTTTCTTGGAGTATCCTGCTCACGCGACCCATGTTCTTAGTGCAAGGAGGAACTTCGACCCTTTGATCATCTAGGTAGGGATTCCTCCCGTCGTCTTCCATTTTATGTATCATGCGGGGTGGGTGTAATGATGACCTTGTGATTATGGTTGAGCCAAAATTAATAGAGATTAATCTACTAGATTTATAATACTTAATCGGACTTTTTCTTGATTAATAAATTAAAGGAATATGATGATAAAAAAGATAACAGGCTAACAGATAGGGAATTGAAGATGGATTATTGATGATCGTTGTTTTTATTAGTTATCCTTGTTTTCTATTGTGGTTTGTTGTGGCTGCAAGGCCTTCTGAAAATCTTGGTCATTGGGGGTCATTGCTAATGCACTACTGATGCTCTGTATTGTTGTGATGTTTTGATGTATATATGAAACATGAAATTTAATTAATCATGTACACATGGTTAATAAAATTGATTACTCGGGATGAAGAACCCTTGTGTGATCATTCATGTTTATCAAAGTGGAATTAAATAACCCTTGTTGGATAAAATATGAACATGCTTGGCTTGATGGTGTGGATGTGTGTTGTGTTATGTTGGGGCTTTGCACTTATGTGGGCTATGAGGTGTTATTATCGGTAGCATGTTTATGGGGACAAGGGTGGACAAAGGAGATGACTCTTTGTTTGGGGTGGCATTCATGTGCAGTGGGGCTGCTGTTTTAGGGGTTCTTCTTGTGGTTTTGTTTATGGGGTGTTCCTGGGGTGATATAGATTGTGGAATGAATGAATTTGTAGGTAGTGGTATTGACATTGTGTTGTACGATGCAGTTGGACATCACTAGGGTTGTGGCCAGTGGATGGTGGTTTTTTTCTTTCTAAAGGATGGATTGGGAGGGATAATCTTCAGAAATGATGATGACGGTGGTTAGGGAGGCTATTGTGGTTTGGTTTCTTCTATGTGGGTTATGTTGTGTGGTCAGTAGTTGGAACAAATTATAGTGAACTCTTAAATTAAAGGAATGGAAGTGGATAAACAAATCAAAAGGGGTTGGGCCTGAGGTTTGGCAGTAGCTGTTTGTCTTTTTTGTGCTTTTAGAGGTAGCAGCAGATGTTGAGTGGGATGTTTGGATTGTTTTGGAAACCATATGATAGGTTGTGGAGGGAAAAGGGTCATAGAGAACGCGCCACATGCGCCACCCCGTTTTCAAAAATATTCGACCGTTGGGGCCTCCTCTGTTGGGCCGTCATCGTCGTCCTCGGATCCGCCCTTCAATCCTGGCTCCTGCGGCCCTTCCTTGCTGGCTGCTCCTAGTTCCCCCATCCCCCTCGCTGCCCCCTCTCCCGGCCACGGTTCTCGACCATCCTTTCGCGATGCTCTCTGTGGCTTTTGTCCTTCCGCGGGCCTTCCATGTTTCCTAGCGGTCTACATGGGGGTGCCCCAGTCTTCGCGCGATGGATCTCGGATCTGCCTGGATGTACCTGCCTCGGCGTTTCTAGAAGCTTCGACTAGTTTGAATCTCACTCTTATAGCTCGATTTTGTGCCGCTAAGCCCTCCGTTGTGGGATTACAGCATTGCGTGGATTCCTGGGGTCTCCGCCTTCCGGTGCGGATCTCAGCTCTTCATCGCCACTCCTTCATTGTCCTCGCATCACAGGAGGAATTCCTTCAGGGGTGGTGCAGGGCGCCACGCTCCTGTGGTCGTTGGTCCTTCAGCCTTTCCCTATGGTCAATGGATGCCCATCATGGGAAAGAGAGTCCCCTCGCTGCCGTATGGATCAATCTCCCGGGACTTTTGCTTCCCTTCAAAAATTAAGGGCTCCTCACATCTATTGGCGACTCGCTGTGTAGCATCCTGTGCTAAGACCCCCGGACCAGCTACTGTATGGAGGCATCCATGGCTCGTATTTACGTGGAATTGGATTTCTCTCTCCCAATTCTGAATAAAATTGATCTCCGGGTGCATGACTCCTTTTGTTGGGATCAGGACATCTTCTATCATGTGTTCCCGAGCTTTTTCTCTCACTGCCTTCTTCAAGGGAACTCTATGCAGGTGTTCCACCGGTGTCGTCAGGGTGGTCGGACTCACCCGGCCCACTATGAAAAGCCTAGAGGTGATGATCCGGCTCCGCCTATAGGCAACCTTCCAGGGGTGATCCTCGAGGAGGAACATGCTCCTGTTGTTTCTTTGGTGACTCCTCCGGCGGACTTGGCCTCCAGGCACGTCCCGTCCTCGGCAGGCATCAAAGAGGCCTGTTGGGATTTAGTGACATATTTTTGGAGATGTTTGGCCCAGGTTTAGGTTTGTGCCCCTCTCTGCTCTCCTGTTCGTCGTTGGGGCCGGGAAATCACCCTTATGGAGTTAGCTCTGGCCCGTAGTGGTCATTGTGCAGATGAGAGGTCCCTGGAAATAGTGCTGATGGGTTATACCTTCGAGGGCTCCCTACCTTCCACTGATGTTGTCTCCTACCGAGTGCATGCCACGGAAGACACAGCATGGAAGACCCGCGGATTGGAGAGGTGGTCCAAGTCCCCAACAGGTATCAGGGGGAGTGCTAGAGGGCCTCGTCAAGGTCTTAGATATACTTCAAATGGCATCATTTCAAATGGTATTGGCGTGCACACAAGATCTCAGTCCAAGAAACTCAAGGGACGGTTGTCCTTCAATTTTGAGAAGGCCATTAAATCTGGGGCTAGTCCCAGATCCCTGTTTACCCAATGACTCCAGGATCATCTGGAATGCCTGAGGTATTGGAGCTCGTGTCAAAATGGACTTCTTGGCTTCAGAGGTTCCCAAACATAATGTCTCGGTGGTGGGTATCCTTGAGCACATGTAGAAATCTAGCAAGATTTGCAAATGTTCTCCAAGAGGCTCAAATTGCATGGTTACATGCATGCGGAACCGACTAATAACCACATCTGGATTTTCTGGCACCCTAGTGTTTCGTTGGTTCTAACCCAGGCGGGGAAGAGTTCATCACTGTGATGTTTTCCCTTGACTTACAATCTTTCTTAGTCTCCTTTGTTTATGGATGATGTGATCACCAACAACGGAAGTCCCTATAGAGTGTTGTCAACGCGTTTGACCCTGGTAATATCCCATGGATCATCTGGGGGGACTTAAATGTTGTTTTTGACCCGGAGGAAAGACGGGGAAGAGGGCCATTCAACAGTAAGGTCAGTCCAGTCTGGCTTTCTCTCCATTTATGGCTGGAAAAGGTCTCACGAACCTTGGATTCACATGCGATAGTTTTACTTGGTGTAATAACTGGCGGGGTTCCAAGAGGTAGTGGAGCTTCCTGGATAGATGTTTGGTCAACTTGAATGCTATCTTTGTCTTCACCAACACCCAGGTGACCCACTTGGCGCGTGGCATATCAGACCACTCCCCCTCCTGATCTCTCTAGCCTCTGGACAGCGGCACCACACCCGTTTTCGTTTCTATCAGCACTGGGTAAGTTTCCCAGGCTATAGCGATATTCTTAGGGACTCTTGGGATGCTCCCATGTAGGGACATTGTTGGACACCCTTCCACAAAAAAATCAAGATGGCTCAAGAAGAGGCTCCAAGAGTGGACGAAGGAATCCCAATTGCCAAACAGAGACCCGGAAGAGGCTATGCAAGAGGATGACCATCTCGAGTGGTGTCTTGAAGAGGACTGGTTTGACCAGTCCTTTAAGGATCTTGCTAACAAGAAGGAGCTTCTGTCGGAATTACTATTGAGGCAAGAGAGGCAGGCCAGGGGGATTCTAGAATTCATTGGCTTAAAGAGGGCGATAAGGACACAACATTTTTTCATGATTGCATTAAAGAAAGGAAAAGATGGAGCAAACTGAACATTGATACATGGGATGGTTCTTTCTCTGACGACCGGGAGGTGGTTGGGGAGCTAGCTAGCTCTCATTTTTACGCCATGCTAGCTGGTCCTATCTTTAACTTTCCTAATCGGTATACAGGGACCGACATGGGGATATTTTACAGAATTCAACCCTCCTTCTCTACTCGTGATAATGAATCTTTGGACGCCATTCCACAAAAGGATGAAATTCGTGATGCCATGATAAAAATGAACCCAGATAGTGCGGTGGGTCCAGATAGCTTTATCGATACCTTTTATAGATCTCTATGGGACATCATGAAGAGGTATTTAATCACATCCATTCAAGACTTCTTCAGGGGTGGTCCTCTTACTCGTCTTGCATGCGCTACTACGTGTTTCATCATTCTCAAGTCCAAGTCCCCATCCTCTATTGAGGGTTTCCATCTGATCAGTATGTGTAATGTGGCATACAAAAGTTTAGCTAGCATCATCAATGCTAGGATATCCATCAACCTCCCCATGTGAATATCCAAGGAACAACATGGATTTGTGGGAGGGTGCTTCATATTGGGAGCAATTGGCTTGGCCCAGGAAATGATCAGGGGTCATAACTTGAAAACACGTGGCTCAAACACGACGATTAAACATGATATGAGCAAGGATTATGACCATGTGGAGTGGAGCTTCATCAACAAGGTCTTTTCAGGTATGGGCCTTTACCCCTGGAACACTAATATCGTCTTCTGATGCTTTAGCTCAGCCTGGTTAGTAATCTACCTCATGGGAATAACTATTGGTTTCTTTAAATCAACTCACGGTCTTCAGCAAGGCAACCCACTCTCCCTAATCATTTTCATCATTATCCAGGACTTCCTCAGCCGCCTCATTCACCGCAGCATCATTAATGGTGAGATTATTCCCTTCCATAGAAGTACGAGGCCCCCCTCTATTTCTCTCCTGATGTTCACGGGAGACACTATTCTATTCATCAATGTGTCTAGAAGGTCAGTGTGAGGCATTAACAGAGCTTTGGAGGTCTACAGTTTTGGAGTTTCCAGAGAATAAACAAGAACAAGATCACTTTCTTCATCTCTCATAACTGCTCTGATAGGCGTGCCCTCAAATTGAGTCTCTCTTTGGGTGTGCAAAAAGGTAGCCTCCCCGTGCAGTACCTGGGAACCCCCATTTCCCCGAAGCCTCTACAAATCCATGATTTTGATTCCATTTCCTGTAAAATCACAGAAAGGGTGCATTACTGGAAGAACCATTTTCTATCCTTTGGTGGTAGAATACCTCTGGTTAATACTATACTCCTGGCCACTTTGATACATGCACTCTCTGCTTTCAAAGTTCCCAAAGGGGTTATATGCAATATGGACAAGATTTTTGCAGGTTTCATCTAGGACCCAACGTCTGAGGGAAGGAGGCACTAGGTATCATGGAATAGGATAGTGTGGCCCATCAGTGAAGTCGGTATCAGTGTTCAAAGTCATAATGACTACCATTCCTGCATGCATGCGAATATGGCATGGGAGTTGCTGGAGAAGTGAACCTTGTGGGGGCTGACCATGCATACTAGCTATGTCGGGGATGGGGTTACAGGGGTAGGTCACCCCTTTTGGAGAGAGATTGGTCCCCTTGTAGATTCTCTCAGGCCTCACACCCGATGGATCATCAGAACAGGGGAGGATTCCTTCTGGCACGATAACAAGTGTGGGGAGTTCATTGGGTATTCGAAATGCCCTGCCATTAATATATCTTTTATGGGGGCCACTAACTACCCGTCTTTCATAATATTTTCCTCACAAAGGATCAGATGTATGTGTTTCAACTCATCAACATGACCTCAAATCCGGACCGGTGTGTGTTCACCCCGTCCTCCTCGGGCTCTTTCATGTCCATGGATTTTTGTTGGGTCTATGACATATAGACTGGTAGAGATAAATAGTTTGAGTCTCTTTGGGACAAGTCCATTCCCACAAAATTTAGCTTTCTATCTTGTAGGATCCGCAATAGAGTAATTCCCGCCGAGGAGAACATCAAACGTTACGACGTGAGTGTGGCATCCTATTGTGGTTGCTACAAGAGGCACTAATAGGAAATCCCGAACCACCTATTCTTTGATAGTGATTGGGCGAAAGAGGTTTGGGGGTGTTTTGGAGCATTCATTGGTTTTTCTGTCTCATATATGGAGGACCATCCCTTTCTTGATCGTCGGTTCCATGGATCTGGTGGGCACAGCTCGGAGAAAATAGCACCCTCACTAGATTTTCATGAAGGCTACTGGAGCATGTGGAAGGTATGCAATAGTTATCTTCGTGAGGGGGTGTCTTCATTTGTGCACATGATCATTGTTCGCATGAAAAATCTCCCCATTGATATGGTCAGGGCGTTCAATGCCTAGAAGGAGGATCCTACTCTATAATGGCTTCTTCCCGCCCACCCCAATCCTTTTTCAGTTAGTAACCCCCTCTCTGGTAATTGGGTCAGATGGCATCCTCTGGCGCGGGGTTTCTAACTTAATACATATGGGTCCTATGTCTCGGGCACTATGCACAGTGGGGGGATCATTCGTGGCTCATCTGGTTCAACCATATTGGCCTTCTCCTCCTAGTTGGGCCATGGAACTTCAGTTTTATCCCAGGATAAGGACATGCTACTGGGTCTTACTATGTGCCGGCAAAGGAGGTTGATCCCTATGGAGGTTGAGACAGATTCCATGCTTGTTTCGAATGCACTCCAGGGTCTCTGTACTATGCGTTGCTCTTTTTAGTATGAAATTCGTAAATGCCACTGTATTCTTTCCAAATGCATAAAGGTATCCTATACATAGAGAGAGGGTAATATGGTAGCAGATTACCTAGAAACATGTGACTTCCATAACTCGGAGTTCTTTTTTTCATGACATTCACAGTCTACCCTCGGTTGGTAATATTATCATTAATAAAGACTCCCTTGGTTATCACCACTTTAGACCCCCCATAGTCTTTTTTAGCATGGCCTTCTCCTTTATAAATTTCATGTAAATCTCTTTCTTTTAATAAAAAAATTAGCATAATGATGATATGATAGGTTATGTGTCTGCTTATTTATATTTAAAGAAACATTTATTTCCTTTTGATTTCTTTTCGTGCCCCAACCTTTTTGAGAACCTTATGCTGAACACCCCCATTTCTATGGGGAGAGTGTTTTTCCCATCATCTCGGTGGGAGGATGGATGGCTGGTTATTGACTCTTCTCGACTCTCCCTCACTTACCGCTCGAGTTATTTGGGAAATCAGCAATGGATTGAGTTTATTTACCACTCATGTTATCTGGGCATGCTATAATGGCTTAAGGTATACTATAGCCCAAGGTCCTTCAGGCCAGGTAGTTTTTACAAGTATCATCAGGATGACACTCAGGTGTCTATAGGCAGAATGTGTGGTGTGGACGTGGCTCGGGTGTCTGCGGGCAGGATTGTGTTCGAATGAGGCCTTGGTGTTTTTGGACAAGATTTTTGTGTGGTTTTTGTCCCATGTGTGTGTGGAAATGTTATGGAAGTTGGACTACATTCATGCGACTAGTAGTGTTATGACAATTACTGTTAGGGAGGATCAGTTAACTAGTGGGACATGGTGCGGGGTACCCAAATATCTATGTGCTTACGCTATGATTTACCTACTTTGCGTTATTTAGTGAGTGATCCTTGGTGAGGCTGGGGTGTTTAGATTCCTTGATTAGTGCTTTGGATTTGAAGTTTCCATGGGGGAATTAGTATTCTCTCCCCACTTGTGCATGATAGACATTGGGTTTTCCCTACTTGGTATACTTATATAATCACCCTACATTTGGAAAACTGTTTTCAGGTTTCCAGGAGGACTTTGAGGACCATGCTATACTTATCTAGCTCAGGCAAGGGGATATTTGTTGTTTTCTTCATAATTTCATTTCCTTTTTCGTATTGTACCTTGGCGTTTTATTATAACTTGTGGTTGTTTTGTTTAAACATGCATGGGATGGTTTCCCATTCAGTGTTCTTTTATATATATCACTTTGGTGTGGTTTGGGTTATACTATCATTTCTCCCAGTCCTTTTCATTTAAAAAGGGTAATGCTTCCCATTTTGTGTGATTATATACCTACCCTTGGTACTAGTCACCGCCAAGGGGACTAGTGGAGGCGGGAATTTGGGGTCACAATCCCTTCTTCATCTTAAAGAAGGAAGGCCGTGACACACTGCTTCCTCTTCCCTCATGTTACGAAGGGTGGGTCATGACAATACTGAAGCCTGTTGGGGAATGTTCATACTATTTTATGAAAATAATTTTCACATAATTTATTTGTGAAAAGATAACATGGAATGTTAATTAATTAAAGTGGATGTTTGGATGCGTGATGATGGATCTTTTGAAAATGACAACGTAGGACCAAAACTCAAAATTTATTACATTTTAGGACCAAAAATATGATAAATACAATTTAAGGATCAAAAGGATTATGGTTTTTCACATGAAATAAGATTTCAATTTGATTAAAAACATGCAGGTCCTTAAATGGAATTGGGGGCTCTTTTGGTCTTCAATTGTCATTCCCGCATGGATCTATTGACTCTTGTGCACCACATCATTTTCAAAACCTCCTGACCGTTGGGTTGTGATCGCCTGATTCGGTGAGGGGGGTCATCATCCTGTGGCACCAGAAGCTCCATTTGAAAGGGAATTTCCCTCCCTTCCAATGTCAGATTTCTCTATCCCCTTATTTCTTTTGATATCAGTGGCTGGTCATTCTTCAGGTCTAGGAATATCTTGGTCCCTAGATGGATCGATCTCCCACTTTGTGAGAGATATTCTCCTTGAAACTCCCCATTTTTTCTCCTTCTAGGCATACATAAAATCCCTATATTGGCCCCACCAAGATTCTATGTGTAGGGTTCTCCAATAGTCACCTCCTCACCTAATACTGTTGAAGTGGTAGTGGATTTTCCTCGATGGACCTAAGTTTCCCATTTGAGGTTGGATCATCCTTCATTCAATTAATTTTGGACCTTTGTCGGTTCCTGGGGTTTTTCTTCTCTAGAGAGGGTTTTGGTTCTCCATCGAAGGTCCTTTTCAGTTATGTTTTGTTCCTAAGGTGTTGTTGTGAAATAATTTTCTAGTACCCCATGATTCTTCATCAAGTTCCAGTTATCCATATCCATATGGATATTGGATGTTCACATGGACAGGGAATCGTTTCAAGTGGTGGTATGGATAGCT
Source organism: Viscum album (assembly GCA_963277665.1). Lineage (NCBI taxonomy): Eukaryota > Viridiplantae > Streptophyta > Magnoliopsida > Santalales > Viscaceae > Viscum > Viscum album. The sequence continues at coordinate 1,038,649,315 of OY728134.1, read as the reverse complement.
CTACTAGGGATTCTTCTTATGTTCCTCAATCTGTCATTCATGTGTGGTATTGGATATACACTAGACTCCTACCTATGTGCTGATCAAAGGGTTATTCATATTCGGGATTCCTCTATGGCACAAATATGTGTTGATTTGGATCTGTCAAGGACCATGCCTTCATAGATCTTTCTCAGTGATGGTGAATCGTTCTCCTAGTAAAAGCACATTATCTACATCTCTTTGACTCACCTTTATTCGACATGTGTTCTTCAATGAAATTACATTTCATATTGTATATGGGCATGTGTTGGTTCTTCATCTTCATTTTGGTACATCTTCATCAGGTCTAGCTCAATCAATGCCCATTTCAGAAGAGGGATTACAGGCAGTCTCAGGCATGTCATCTTTTCATCCTCTGGTCATGGAAATGGGATCTTATTTGACATGTTTTCTTCCCTATGTGGTGTTACCTCATCTCTAATGCTTCATCATTCTTTATTTCATCTATTATCCTTAGCGATGGACACCCAGTGCAGTTGGTTCATCATCACATAGTACTCTCACCTCTTCAATGCCAACCATGGAGGCGTGACAAGGAGTTAGTGTTGAAGTCTCTTCCTATCTTAGACACTGTTATTTTGTTTTCAATTTCTTCTGGATTTCCCCCCCCCCAATATCAAATTACTTTGAAGTTTTAAGATATAACCATAATCCAGTCGATGTGGAATCATTTCATTGTATATTGTCTATTTTGAGAGTTTCTCCTCCGAGTGGGATGTGCACTTGGTCTAAATAATGGAAATTTTTTATAGGGTTTCAATGTGCAGTTTGAGTCTTTTTAGTTTTAGGCTCCTCCACTGGATGTTACCATCTTTAATGATATCTCTGTTTGTTTGGAATTCCCTAGGCTTAGGAGCTTCTGTAAAGACATATTTCATTGTTTATGAATTTCATAAGGGTCACAATTCGATATTGGTGGTCTTGGAACCTAAGAATGATAATAGAATAATTGTGGATATTTCTTGTAGAATGGGAGTGAGTAAATGAATTCATGGGGATTTATCAAATTAGAATATATCAGTTTTTTTAAGAACTTCATTTCAATGAATATGGTAGGCTCTACGGATCAGTTTCATTATGTAGAGGTCTGGTCCGGTTCCATTTCCTTCCTTTTCTCCATTTTGTTTGCTTAGTTTGAGGTAGCTAAAAGGGAATGTTTTTGCCAAGAGTTGTACTCCTTTGATGCAGGATCCTCCCCTTGGATAAAAGGAGTATACTTTAATAATATCATGGATAGTTTGATGAATAGAGGGGGAAACATATTTTTAAGGAAATAATGGTAACAATCTTCCAACATCATTTCTCACAGAAGTCTTATTGACATAGGATATACTAGTGATCCATTAAAATGATGTAATAATTATATGGGGATTAGGTGAGTGTGGTGTCTCCTGGAAATGTGCCTTACAAATCAAAATGTTTTATACACGTTGTCCAAAATTTAGTTCAATCTCTTTCAGATCATTCACCACTTCTCATTAACCTAGAAGATCACGATTATAAAGGCTGATGGTTCTTCTTTTTGAATCATCGAACATGGGATCCTAGATTTCTTCTGGTGGAGAAGTCTTCATGGGAACAACTCATGAATGGTAGTCCATCAGTGAGACTTCAAAACAAGATTTTTCACATAAAAGATGATTTTTAGTCAATAAATAATTGTAATCCCTTACTATGGAATGACTGGGAATTGATGTCAGATGATATTTTCCTTCTGAAGGCTCATCTTGAGGATCAGTGGGTTTTCATCCTTATGGAATGCCCAGCTCAAAATAATGCCAATTTTGCAGTGCTACTATTAGATCAGGAAAGGGAGTTTTGCGGCTTGTATAGGGCCACATGGCTCAAAGAAGAAGATCATAATACCTCATATTTCCTGGCATGCATCAAGGATAAGAGTCCCAATTTTTGGAAAAATATTCTTCTGGATGATAGTTCTTATAAAAAAACACTTCAATTGATAGAGGTGTGGTAGTTGAATATTTCCATGATATTCTTATAGAATCTAACCCAATCATGAAGAATGGTTTTCCAAGAGTTCAGGCTGATATTTTTGATGTCATTCCATATGTGTTTTCTGACCATAATAATGACATGATTAGTGGTATTCCTATTGAATGTGAGGTGTGGCATATGGTCAAGTCCCTGAACTTGGAGATATACCCAGGACCAGATAGTTTATATGAGGATTTTATGTGACTATTTGGAAGGTGGTTAAAAAGGATCATATTAATTCCATACTTGAATCTTTTTATGGAGGTATTCTTCATCATATATCTTATGTTTCCACCTTGGTTCTCATACCAAAGGTAAAAGATCCCTCAGCACTTAATTAGTTTCAAACCATCAGAATGCCCAATTTCATGTATAAGGTTCTTTCCATTATTCATAGTGGGAGATTATCGACTCCTATATAATGTTGGATCCCTAGTAAGAAGTATGGTTTTATTAAGGGTCATTCCATCCATGATGTCATTTCTATTGCCTAGGAAATGGTTGGGGACATCAACATGAGGAATATGGGTTCTATCATTATCATCAAAAATATCATGGATAAAGCCTATGATAGAATCCAATGGAATTTTATTATCAGAGTCATGTGATGCATGTTCTTCTCCCATTGGGTTTTGGATCTCTTATTTTGGTGTTACTACTCCACATAGAAGGTTATTTATTTCATGGGTAGGAGTTATGATTTTAAGAAGATGGTTCAGGGGTTAAGATAGGGGGATCCTTATTCTCCCACTCTTTTTATCTTGTTCCAACACAACTTCACCAAATATATAATGAATATCTTTCTTAATGATTCTATTTGGACTTTTCAGAATAGCGGTATGAATACTGGAATTTCTCATTTACTTTTTGTAGATGCCATTGTTTTCATTGTTAATAGTAAAAGGAGGTCTCTTCAGGGATACAATAGTTTAAAATAAGAGTAGTGTAGGTGGATTTGTTAGAAGATCAATCATGATAAATGTACTGTTTACATCTCTTCTTCCTACTCCCCTTGACGTGAAACCATGATTGAAGAATGTCTAGGTATCCACATGAAATACATTATCACATAGTATCTAGGAGATCCTATCTCTAAGAGGAAGATTTGTATTCATTATTTTGAGGGGATTTTGGTTAAAATATTGAATGTAATTGTTAACTCAAATACTTTTTTTGTCCTTTGGTGGTGGGATTACATTGGTCAGTCATGTTATATCCTTGATTCCAATGCGTTTTCTATAGGAAAGCAATGTTTCCTAAGTAGTAATTAAGGATATTTAAAATATTATTTTTTTTCTTTCATCTGGTATGCTCACTTCGACATCCATTTCCACTGGACCACATGTGGATGGCTGGCCAGCCCCTGGGATGAGGGTGGTACTAACCAGAGGGTTGTTTCAGGTATGATGCACAATTTGTATGCCAACTAATCTTGGGAAGTGGTTAAAGGATGAACTCTTTAGGGGTATTTATTCAATAAAAACTATGGGAAAGACGTGATTTATTCTAGGGGTAAGGTTTTGATCTATTGGAACTCCCTTTATGGCTATATTTATTTCAACATGGAAAATTAACACTAGATAGTTGGACGTTGGGAGATAATGTTTTGGAGTAACAATTGGGTTGGGGTCCTTCTTGGAATCCAGTTTTGTCTAATTCTTGGTGTTACCTTCAGGAAAGAAATAAAATAAAATCCCTTGGTCAATGCAGTATTGAATAAACTACAAAAGGGAATTTTGAATTATATTCAAATTAATGAGGATTGAGATGTTTTTATTTTTTCATGAACCTCTTCTGGAAATGTTTCAACTAAATCCTATCATAATGTAGTTCATTCATCACCAGCCGTGATCCATGGGATTCCATCCTTTTGGTCCAAATATCCCCCATTCATGTATAATTTTGTAGTATTGTGTTTTAAGAATCAATCCCTTATAGTAGATGATCAGATCAAAAGTAAGGGTATACAGCTCGCTTCCAAATGTTCCTGTCATGGGAACCCATAAGAGTGGTCAATCAATCACCTCTTCTTCGAGAGTGGCTAGGCGACGTCGATTTGGAGAATCCTCAGTGACTTCACTGATTTTTCATATTTAGATATGAATGGTCGACATTTCTTCCAATGGTGGTTTAGATTCATTTTGGGTGGAAGTACAGGAAGTAGAGAGAGGGATCTTCTGCTTGTGGTTTGGTGGTGGATCATCTAATCTTCGAGGAATAGTGCCTGATGCAAGTGGTATTGTGATTCTAGTTGATTCCTCTTTTCCAGATCGAGGTTCCTTTTGCTTGAGATATCACACCTCCTTCATCCATGAGATCATTCCTATTCACTCGGGGGATTCTTTTAGGGTATCACTTCTTACAGGCAAATCCTGAAGTCCCAATGTAGATGGTCTTGTAGGAACCCACCCCCTAGTGGACTCAAGATTAATGTGGATGGGTCTTGATTCTCTCATATTATTCATGGAGGTGGTATAGTTTATGACCCATGAAGTTTTTTTTCTTTCATGGATTCCTACGGTCCAGGTCATTCCCTTATCTCAAAAGCTTGATCAATGTGGTAAGGGCTGCAAATGTAGAATAGCAGGAACATCTTGTTGTCTTTTGTGAATATTGACTCGATGATAATTATTCATTCTCTACAATGTAAAATAATTGTTCCTTGGTCGATTATTTATCTCATACATAGATTAAATTCTCTCATTAAAGACCACAATACCCTTATTTACACATGTTGTGAAGGGAATGTAGTTGTGGATTTTTCCCTCTCGAATAAGCTCGCATGGATCTTATATGTGTTTTAATAGCTTTGGATCTCTTCTTGTTGGGTGTGTTGATATTTTTAGGGGTTATTAACTAGGAATTCGACTTTTTAGGCCCCGGTTATCTTGGGTCCTTTTTCTCCTTCTTTAATAAAAAATTTAATTTGAAGGGTAAGGTTAAAGTGGAATACAAATGTATGGATACTACATACATGTTCTAATCATAAGAAAATATTTATTTTCTTATGGTCTATGTGGTATTGGATTATTTATATACCATGCTTGTAGAGACCCAAAGCTTGACGTACATTGATATGACATTACTTTTGCGGAATACTTAGTACATAACAAAAACACACACACAAGGACCGTAATAGTTTAGTGTCTTTGGAAACTCTGAATATAATCTTCTAATCATGGTGAAAGATCTTCAACATCTCCCATAAAGATCTTATTTTTTTTAAACCTAAATCATTTCTTTATGTCCTGGGGAAAATAAAACATAAAAGGGTGAGCTCAAATGCTCAGTAAGGGTAAAAAAAAGAAATATCAATCATGTCATATTCATAAGAACATATCTTTTGGAAATCTTAACCTGTAAAAGAGATCATAATTTCATAACATGGGATAAATCATAGTAGTGAAATGTAATCCCAATAATCATAACTTAAAACATGAAACTTTGTGGCATACACACATAATCATAGAGAATCATTTCTTTTTAGTCAAGACTCATTTCCAAGACTATCTTAGTGGACAAAGTCCATTTCTGAACCGAGTTCATTCCTCATTTCAGTCCTGTTTCACTGAACCGGTATAACCTACCATTCCATCCATGTCTATCTCATGAGATATAAAATCTTTACCCAATGCATTGTAGGGAGATATAGGTCCCACCCATCTCATAATGATACCATTCTTATGTGTGCCACAAAATCATAAACCATACATCATAACATAACCCATGTAATAAAAATGGGAATCTTAAACATTGTGACATCATAAAACAATTCATATAAGATAAAGGAATTCATAAAAATAATTCCATCATAACATAATAAAATCAATGTAATAATAGGGATAGAAACAGAACCCTTTATTCTCATAGATGGAAAATAATTTTGATAAAACACTTGAACTCCATTCTTGAGGAAAATATCCTTTCTACTTCAAAAACATTTTCCTTCCTTAACATGTCATACAATTTTAAACTAAAAGAAGTTTATTAAAAATAAACTTGAAAACTTTTAAAGGAATCTTCTTGGAAATAATTTTTTAAAAATCCATTCATGCCGTATAAGTTAAAAAAATCATTCTTCTCGTACTTTTGTCGGAAAAGTCAAAAAGTACCTCGTATGAAAAACGACAAAAGATTCCTTTCATATCTTTTACTAAAAACTCACCGAAGGGTAAAATTAGATTTAAACAATTTTATTTGGATGGAAATAATATTACATATTGAGGAAACATGGATTTGGATGATAAAATACACCCCAGTAAATGCCAAAGTATAAACAATCTCAGATAAAAATGAGATTGTGATATTTCCCTTACCTTAGGTCCGATTTTCTTCGTAAGTGTCTGAACCTCCTGTATAATGATTTAAATAATGTCATTGAATTATTACAGAATCATACTCATTGTTATGATATCATATATGGTTCACTTATTACTTTATATTACCCGTTCTTTTGTAAATTCCATGTTAAAGAGCGTTTTGGGTAAAATTGTTTCATTTGTCGTCCGTGTTTTGACTTGTAATTATTTATATGATTAATTAGATCATGATTAATTAATTATAGAATATAAAACATGATTTATATATAATATATATTCAGAATATACATATATATAATAAATCATTAAATGGAAAGAAATACACCATTCATGGAGACGGTAGGACGTACGTACGCATGAACGTTGTTTTCGTTTCCTTATTGAGTTGAATGGAATTAAGTAGATGACATGTATACACATAAATACAGTATCATTATTATGTCATATATTTCATGATTACTTATTATATATACTTTATAATCATTCATGAATGGTTAATCATTGAGAATGAATCTCATCGCGTCGTGGAGATGGTATTCCGTACGTACGCACGAGCGATGATATCGTTCCCATGATCGCGGAATTTAATTGGAGTGTATGTATACTATTAAAAAATCAATATCACTTTAAAATAATCATATATAGTTATTATTTACACCATTATACCCATCCAAATAAGGCGGTGGTGGAAAATAGATTACACCACGGCGTGGAGACGGTATTCCGTACGTACGCACGCGCGGTGATTTCGTTTTCCGTAGGATGGATAGATAGTGAAATAAGGTTGTTTTATAATTATAATAACATATCATTATATAAGTGATACTGATTTTATTACTTCATAATGAAACAAACTAAGAAGATTAAGTGGAAGAAGAAATAAAGATGAAAGAATCGGTAACGGACATTACCTCTTCTTTGAAGCGCCTCTTTGAGATCTCCTTTTAGGGCACTAAAATTGGTCTTTGAGGAAGACCAGAACCTCTAAGATGTTTCTAGGGAAGTGGAGAAGATAAATTGGCAGGGGTTGGAAGATCTTGAAAGCTCAAAGTGGTGTGAGGAAGAGGGGGAGGAGGTGCCCTTTTATAAGGGAGGAGAGGGGCACCTTTGGAATAACTAAAACTATTATTTTATTATAAAGTCAAATTCGGTTTTAAATAGCTCCAAATTGATTTATTTCGAAGCTAAGGTGGGGATGGGTCTAAATACTCTCATAAAATATAATTTATAAAAGTTTAGGTTCCTATTTTAACCTTATCATTTAGATTTAACATTAAGTAAAATAATTTTACTTTTACCGTGTCTTCTTGTGTTCTTATACTATAAGGTTAATAAACTTACTATAAGAAGCCAAACGAACCCCAAGTTGTTTATTATTAATATATATAACCTTATATAAGTCATTTGGCCTAACCTTAGATTTTTAAAAATAAAATAACAATTAATAATATAATATTTGTTCTAAAAACTATTTTATGTCAATTTTGACACTATTTAGTAATTTATTTTTTTGAAAATCATAAAATAATGATTAGTTATAAAACAGTTAATTAAATCAATACTAACATGTCATATTAACCTATAAAATTATTTTAATTCATAAAAAGTCTCAAATTACATTTATTTGGGTATTTATAACATCAATTATGTCAATATTTCATTAATAAGATAATTACTGCATCATTGTTGTGTCATAAATAAATTAAATTATTTAATGTCTAAAAATTACAAATAAAATACCATTATGTAGGAAATATTTTTAGCTTTCTAATGAGTATTTATAGTCGAATTTAGCTTATGTATAACCCTATATTAAAAATTATTTACCTATTAAACTTTGATTTTAACTATTTTAACCCTTCTTTAAATAAATTAATAATAAATGTCCTAATCTAATCCAAGTGGGCCTAAATGATAATATTTTATTCCTAAGGTTGTTTTTGGTCGAATTACACTTATCAAATAGAATTAGGACATGTGTTAGGGTAATAATAATAACATTTTTACCCTTAATTACCCTATTTACTTTTAACCGTGGTAAAAAAAAGTAAAACGTTACTATTCACCAAAAAATATTTTCATCTCATTGAACCACATTTTACTTACTAACATCAACAGTGTCTCTCGGATTTTTGAAATTCCACTCACAGAAGCGGTAAAATTAAGTTTTATGAAAAAATAATTTTTTTAACTACCACTTAGTGGTTTCACTATTCATCAAAAAATGAAAGTTTCCAGAAAAATACCAAACATTAGGCCTAAGCTATATTTGATATTATGAACTCAAAAATGATGTCTATTTTACCAAATTCAAAACATATCAGTTCCATTAATTAATTTAAAAATTATTTTTTTTTGTCAATACAAATAGCGTGTTCTTAAGAGATAATAACTACCAAAAGATTGACACTTGTTTATGTCTGGTTTAAATGTGAAATTACATCCAATGAACAACATTGTATTAAATTGTAAAAATATATTCTAAATATACTTTAAAACCACTCAAATTAATAATTTATCACTATTAATTATTTCGATTTAAAAAGTTGTTTTGAATTAAAATTTAGTAATTTTCACTATTCATCAAAATATGAAAGTTATCCGAAAAGTACCAAAATTTCACCCTAAGCTAATTTCGATATTCCAAATCCAAAAATGAAGTCCATTTTGAAAAATAAAATTTAAAAAATTTCAAAAAGTGGTTATTACTATTCATAACGGCTGGTTTTAATAATATTTTAATAGCATATTGTTGTTTAGTGAAACTCGTTATTGTGCACTACACACGCTATCGAGGAAGGTCGTGATTGCGTGTAATACAATGCAAGTCAAGGATGCGTGTTGTGCAAGCTCCTTTTGGTGTAGCGTACAACACAAGACATTAATGAAATTAAAAAGAATATTTTTCATAAAATCTCGGGGTGTTACAATGCTATAGACTAGATATATTTATTGTGTAGTAAACTATATAAATACAAATGCTCTTATGGGTTTCATGTTGTGATTGTTTTTAAAAAATAAATTACTCTTTAACAAGAGGTTTATTTTTTTCATAAGAAATAAAAATGTAAAATAATAACATAATTTATTACCTTCTTCCATCTTAGGGGTCTCATATATAGTAATTTGTTTTTTCATGTAGTTTTAGATAAGATGTTTCATTCATTGACTCTTTGATGGTGATTTTTCAAAATATTATAAACTATGGATGATCAAAACATTGAAAATAGTAAGGGTATTAAAATCATATATGTGTTGAACTATATTGTATAGAATGATTTAATTCTTAATTATCTTCCATCAATTGATTATGATGTTCATGGTTTTCCAATGGAAGTCTTCCTTCCATTTTTTGGTGTTGTTCCACTTATCGATGATGATAAAAAAAATTGAGAATGGTTGGTGTACCCGAAAGTATTAACTTTACTCACCCTCTTAAATGAAATTTTATTGATTTAATTGATTTGTGATATATAAAGGCATCCAGGATAAGCTAAAAAGTTTCTATGATGGAAATAAAATAATAAAGAAAAAAATGTACAAATATGGTCATTTAATTATGATGATCTTAGGATGTGTGATAAATAATATATTGGTGGATTTTTTATAAGGTCAAATGATATTTTAAGGACTATAATATGTCTTTGGGAGAATTTATATAGTTCAACTATTGTTAAAAATATCATACAAATTTTTCTAAATATATTTGATGAAAATGTTTCATCATGATAATATAGATGTCTAGAAACTATTTCTATGGGTATTCTATAAAAATAATCTCAATACATGTAAAATGAGAAGAGAAAATTCTACCACATTAAAGAATTAATATAATCCTAAAATCACTTTGATGGATTCCAATATAATAAAATATATGTATGTTATATATGAGGAATCCATTGGTGAATCTATAACTAATGATTATGTTAGTGAATATTTTGATAAATTTATGTCATTGATTTATAAAAAGTTGAACATTGGTATTAAAATGTACGAAGTTATATTATATCTAATGTACTTTGGATGTGTTTCAATCTAACAATATGATACAATTTTTCATTTATAAAAATAAAATGGTGATATTGATGAAGATGAAAAAACTCATGGAGATCTCATAAAGATAATAAATACAAATTATTTTCATATTATATGGTAACAAAATATAATTTCTCTAACTAGTAAAAGAGAATTTCTTTTCTAACAATATATAATATAATGATGGGAAAGAAGAATCTCATAACTCACATGATTATGCCACTAAAAAAATTCATATTTAAAAAAATAAATGATGAATAATTCACCATTTATGGAAGAAGTATGTATGATAATGAATAATATGTGTCTTATATAGAGTTTATGATCAATAGAGAATGAAAATAATTTAGTCCAATGATTATATGACTTTAAATATTAAATTATAAATTGAAGTAGGAAAGTATTTTGTCAAATAATCATGATTTTTTTCTTAAAGAAAAATCAGTGTTTCTTGATGATATTGATAATCTTAAGATGTTGATTCATGAAAATAGTAACCTCAATATAAATATTTAATAAAATTAGAATTTGAAGTTGAAAGATTTAGAGGTCTCTTAGTAAAAACATTTTAATTCATAACAAGGAATTAGAAACATTTAAAACACAATATTAAAAAAAATTCAATGTTTTAAGAAGTGTAATCATAGGTTGTATGTAGATTTTTTGAAGAAAAATATAATAATGAAAACCATGTATGTGGAAAAGACAAGGATATATTAAAAACCAATAACATTTATGGTTTCAATATTTAGACCAAAATATACCACTAATAGAGTTTCTTTTGCAGTTGAAAAAAATATAAAAAATGAAAAAAAATATTCATGAGGTAATGAAAACATTTTTGTGAAAACTATGATCCAATGTGTAAGGTTTGCAAGTTTATTATAAACATATACACATCATTGGGGAATTATATGATTTATGAATGTAAATATGATTTCTAAGGTTACTAATAGTACAATGGTGGCTTTTTGGATAAAACTAATATGTATTGGGTTAATCATTGACATTACAATGAATCTGGGAGAAACTAAAGGTGGATTTTTTTGTGGTGTAAACCCACTCAAAAGAGATAACCTGAGAAATCCATCTTGTAGATTGGAAAAATATTGAATCCTTTGGAATATATTTGAAAATTATTTGATCATTATGTACATCAATCAAAAGGTTTTATTATCATTGTTTTGAAAAAAATAGTTTCTAAAGCAAATCAAAAAGGCTGCATGTGAAGAAAGAAAAGTGTAATAAAAAATCATTAGTTTTTGAAAAAACTATGAAAGCAATAAAAGTAGAAAACCCATGGATATTAGACTGTGGTTGTTATTAATATATTAAAAGATATTTTAATTTTAGATTAATGTGAAATATTACTAAGAAGTTATAATGTCTTTTGGATATGGTGAGTAACTCAGAATCAAAGGCATTGGATCTTCAATCATCATAGAAGAATAGTGATAATAAAAAATTTCCTTGTTTTTTGATGAGTTGATACATAATTATAAATTATTTAAAAACATTGTGATGAAGGTAACAAAAGTTTTTATATAAAATATGATTTTTTTAATTGGATATAATATTTAAAAGTTATAATGAGAGGATAACAAACAAATGGAAACATGCTTCATGTTTGGGATGCTCCAATTTAATTATACTTTAACATGAAGGAATAAAATCATATATGGAATAAATAGCTGGGAAATATTTTTTAGATGAATATGAAAAATATAAAAAAGTGATAAATTATTTTGATATTCTTGATATGAAAATAATAATATATTAATGTCTCTGTAAATCATAGAATGTTAAGATTAACAAATCAGTTCCTAATAAATTTTCTATTTATTCGACTCGTCTATTAGACCCGATAAATTATGAAATTTATGGAACCATAAGTAAGAAATAAACAAGTAGATAAGTAAATTATTTAATATACCTATGAATTTACATATATTAAATATATTTTTCTATGGAAATATAAATAATAGGCTCACAAAATTGATTAAGATTTCTTAAATAATTGGAGAAAAAGAATGTAGATATTTATTAAAGATGATTTGAACTGATAGTTTTTGTGAATATTCTAGTTGGAATTTTAGTGAATTTCCTAATAAGGATTTAATTATTCATGATTTTAGAGTACCACACATACCACAATATAATTTTATTACTTAAATAATAAATATATGTTTATTGGATATAGAAAAAACAATGTTGTTCGAATATAATACTTAATGATAATTTTGGAGGAAGGCTATCAGAGAAATAGATCAAGTTCATAATTGATTTTATTATATAAAAACTCAAATATGAACCATTTAAAAATACATTGAAATTAATCCCCTTGTTTTAAACAAATAAGGATGTTTTGAATCCCATCAATTATAAAATAAATGGTTTGAATCTTTGGAAATTTGATCTAAGAGGTGTTGGGGAATCTTTCTTGGAGATCCTCTTAATGGTATAATAGACTACTATAATACTAATGAAACATGAATGTCTGCTAAATCAATTCATGTGAATTTTCATCAATTTTATAATAATAACATTTGTAAAATAATTTAAAAAATGTAAGAAATAGAAAATTTCATGGTTGTAGTTGAGGAAAATGAAAATGTTCTAAATGATAAAAACAGTATGGATGTTGCTTGAGATGAAGATTTTTGACTCGTCTATCTCAAGTGATGTGGAACAATTTCATTCAATTCATCATAGGTTGTGGATGCGTGTTGAAAATTAAAAAAATCAATAGTGATAAATGAAAATATGTTCAAAATATAGAAACATGATGGTTAGTATCATATACACCTATATATTCACTGCTAAAACCAAAATATGTTTATGAGGCTTCAGAGCATAAGTAGTGGATTAATTATATAATAAATAGATGGATCAAATTGAGAAAAATGACTCATGTTAGCTTGTACCCAAAACATATATTAAGAATGTTATTGGAAAATTATGGGTGTTATGAAAAAAGTTAACCGTAAATGGTGACATGATGTAAAATAAGGAATAACATTTTATAGTATAAATTTGTAAAAAATTAAAGGAATTGACATTTATTATCCCTATAATCTAGTATAATGAATATAATATATCAATATATTTCTTTCTATAGCTGAAAAACGTTGATATTATGTTTTATATATGGACGTAAAGTCAAATTTTCTCAATAGAGATCTCAAAAATGATGATTATATTAAACAACCATGTGGCTTTATTCTTGGGAAAGTTGAAAGAAATTCTTGTATATTAAATATGTATTTTTATGGGTAGAAGAAAGATATAATTATTTGGAATTCAAAAGAAGAGACTTTATTAAGGAATAAGAACACCAATAAATTATGAGTTGAAAGTAATATATACTTAAAATAAAATCAATTGTTTTATATCATTGTGTTTTGTTTTTTGTGAAATTATATTTGTAGGAAATGATGAAGAAACATGTGAGAAGTTTACTAAGGATATGAATAATATGTTTGAGATACCAATATTAGGATAAATGAAATACATTAAAGGCTTAAAAATCCCTCAAATTAATAATTGGATTTTAATATCCCAAGATAAGTATTCGAAGTAAATTCTAACGAAGTTTGGAATGGGAAAACAAAATATAGTTTCCACATATTTTTAAAGGGGAAATAGTTGTCTAATGATTGATAAGGAAGGGAATTTGATCCTAAAACAATTATAATGTTAGATAGAATTTAATAATATCTAAAAACATCAATGATATATATTGTGTTGGTTTTTACGCTACATTCAAGGTATAAAATTTTTATAAATGAATCCACATCATGGTTTGAAAATTAATTCTTTGATATATTAAAGGCAAAAATTATTTTCAGTTGAAATATGATAGAACTAGAATGATTAATCTGTTTGGTTACATTGATCCAGTTTAGAGATGCAGTATAAATTATAATTATTACTCATCTAGTAGAGTGTTTTTCTTTATAAAATGATTCATTGCCTAGAATACATATAATAAATGTTTAGTTTATCTCAATATAGAAGAAGATGAGTATGTTTCTTAAACAGAAACTGAAACAAGTATTATGTGGAAGAAGACACGGTTGGATGATTTTTTGGATGATGTGATTTTTAGTTGGTGAAGGCTTATCGTAATGGCACAATTACTGGGGTGGGGCAGGTCTGGTAGTTTTATCTAGTTTTATGTGATTGTTTAGACAACTTTTTTGTTTTATCACTTTCCCTTAAAAGTGTTTTCAAAACAAAAAAGTGATTTTTAGTCAGTGATGTTTCCCCTTCTATTGGGATTTGATAATCAATGTTCAATAAATATCACTAAAAATATATTAATGAATTTTCATTCAAATAAAATTGATATTAAATATCTCTTCATCATTCAAAATGTCAAGAATAAGGATCCAATTCTTGAATTTTATGCTACAATAGAGAATTGTTTTCGATATTTTCACTAATATGTTCCCAGTATAAACATTTCACAAGATAAGGTTGATCATGGGTGTATAACCTCACCCTCTTAAATTTTATGTCATGTGATTATTTTCCCTCTCTTTCGTGACTTTGTATATTTCCATCAAATTAGAGAAAAATGTTTTATATTAAATCTATAAATTCATATTTTTCCCTTTTGATGTAAAACATGTATTTAGAGAGATTTTGTAAAAGTGGTAATCTATGATTTCTATGATTGTGTCTATGAATTTTCTTAATAGATTATTGAAGTGGATTTTGGAAAAGTTTTCTTATAGTATGCATTAATTTTTATAGTAAAATATCTAAGTGAAATAAGAATGATTTATTAATGGGTTTATAAAAATGTTTCTTTTAATCACATATTATGGAAAATATGACATAGTCTTCAATGAATTTTGATTCCCACATGAATTTAACTCATGTATAGATAGAATTTTTGTATAAATAATAAATTTCATGAGTTTTAATGTCACAGTGATTAATTTTACTTTGTTGAAAAAAAAATCCAAAGGGGGGGATTGTTTGGAAAAATATTGTCAAAGATGTTTTGGAGATAAAATTCGTCAGAATTTTTAAATCTTGAGTTATCTTTTTTGGATACATGTTATTTATTTAACATTGAAATGTTTATATATAATACCCCAATATTTCATTGCACGTTTCTTTTTAAATAAATTCAATAGCATGTGCTACACACAACACAGAGTTTTAGTGCACTATGATCTATCAAACTAGCCGTTTAAAAAGTGGGTATGAATAGTATTAACCACATTATGAGATTTATTACTTTAATTATTAAAAATAAATATCATTTTTGAATTCTTGATATAGAAAGTTGATTAGTGTGAATTTGAAGTGTTTTTCTGAAAACATTCAATTTTTGTTGAATAGTGAAAAATGTTACATTGTTGTTAAAAATCGACTTTTCCATTTAAATAATTATTTTAACTTTAAACTAATTTTAATGTCACAATAGATAAATAATAAATATATTAATACAATTTTGTTTATTGGAACCATTTTTATCATAGAATTATATATGAAAACTTATAGTTCTTTCAAACGTTTCGTTTACCTCCTACTAGCCACATCTGTGAGATTAGCATTAAACATAATTTTACCAATTCTATGATTTGAATTTTGAAAAATGGATATACACGGTTATAATAAGTATGTTATTTAGAGTCTAATATTATCATATTAATTTTTATTTTTGATTTGGTCAATAGTAACTTTGATAAATTTTTATTTACCACGATTAAGGGTAAATCGATTAATTAAAGATAAAATTAATATTATAATATTATTAAATTACCATAATAGTTTCCCTTACTTCATTGGATGAATGTTTTTTGAGAAAAATAAACCTTATGATCAAATTATATTCATTTTAATCATCTTTGGTATGAATATAAAATTTATTATATTTTATATAAAGAAGAGTTAAAGATGTCATACTCAAATTATAATAACTAATATTTAATATTGGGTTATACAGAAGATAAATTAGACTATAAATAGTCATTATAAAGATAAAATTTTATATAAATCAATTTAATTTATTTATAATTTCATAATATATATTATTAAATTAAATGATGACATAATGATGATGCAATAATTGCATTATTAAAGGAAGAATCAGATAAATGATATTAATAATATTGAAATAAATATCATTTGAAATATTTGATGCCATTCACGAGTTTTCAGATGACTATGACATCTCCGGGATGATTTAATGTAGTTGTTTCAAATGAATCATGTTTTTATGAGTTTTTAAAAAGGTCATGTAATGAATTGTGTAGAAAATTGACAGTATTGGTATTTTTTAAAAATAATAATTTTATTAAATTATTTAAAAATAATAAAAATCATAAAAAAAACAAAATTATTATTATAGGGTTGAAAATATTATAAAATGTCCATTTATGGACAATTTATACAAAATAAGTAAAAATTTATAATCCTTTAATATTTTAAATATTATTACCACAATTAAAATTAAATAGATTAACAAATTGTAAATTGAAATTATATGGTATAAAATTAAACCAAAACATGTCCAAAAGTTATAAGACTAAAAATAATCGACCCTTATCACATTATGACTTATTTTTTGTTTTTTAATGGAAACTTTTCCATAAAAATAAATTATATATTATTTAAATCTAAGATAGTTACAAAATATTACTATCTTGTATATTTACATCTTTTATGTGTCAACATAGGGGAAAAATAAAGACATGAAATAATATAAATGTATTTTTTGATATAAATGAAATTAGTTTCATTATATAAGTTTTCTAATTTTTACAAGTTATATAATTACCTTAATGTCTCTTCAATACTAAAACAATATTTATTTAATTGACATAAAAATAGAATAAATTATTTTACTGATATTAATTTTGATATATTTTGGATTATTTAATGTTTCTAACGAATTTGCTAGAACTATAAGATATATTATATGTGTCTGAAAACATTATATTAGAATTCCCACTTGGTCTTAATGTATTTAATGTCCACTTAGATGAATAATATTAAATTTGACAATAATGATATCTCAGTTAATAAATTTATTATAAATTTATTTAAAAATTAAAATAGTTAAATAATCCCATGGGGATAGGAAATGGTCAAAAATGTATTCTATGTTTCATTTATGGTCCATTTTAAGTATTTTAATCTAGACTAATCTTATTTTAATTTAATATTTTCACAGATTTCTAAAGTGCCTCTCCCCTCTCTTATAAAAAGGTTCCATCTCCCTCACTTCCTAACACCACCTTGAGACTTCTAGCTCAACAAAACCCTACCCAATTATCCTCTCAACATTTTTAGTTAACCTTTTTATGTCCGGGTTTTCCAAAAATACCATCCATAGTTTCCCTAAGAAGAGATCCAAAGGAAGTTCAATGAATAAGAGATAATTATTTTACCAATTCGATTCAATTTCCTTTCTTCTTCTACTTTATCTTCCTATGTTGTTTACCTAATAATTAATATCTACAATATCATACATATGATAATATGTAATTATATTTATATGAAAACTATATTATTCCTTTTATCCATCCTATGAAAAACAATATCTCTATGTGTACTTACATATGGATTGCCATCTCCATGTTGTGGTGTGATTTGTTTTTCATCCCTACTTTATTTGGATGGATATAATAATGTATATAATTGATAGAAATAATTAATAGGTTATGATAATGATTTTTTATAATTAATATACCATCAAATTACATACCAATTAACCATTAAGGGATTGATTCCATCCCTCGTGAGTACGTAGGACATACCATCTCCATGACACGATAAGATTCATTCTCTACAATAACCATTCAAGAATGATTATAAATATATAAATAATGAATAATTATGAAATATATGATATAATAAATCTACTGGAATAATATATATACATTTATTTCATTTACCTTCTTTCATTCAATATGATATGAAAACATAATCAATGTTCATACGTACATACGACCAACGGTCTCCATGAATAGTGTATTCCATTTCCTATATCTACCAATTATATATATTTATATACTAAATATGTATTTTATATAAATAATTATTTACATTATATAAGAAATTAAATCATTATCTAAGAAATAATATCAAGAATAAAAAGTCAAAACACGTACGATAAACAAAGAGGTTATTACCCAAAACATTTCTTTAACATGGAATTGTTAACAAACATGTAATATAATATCATAAATTAATTTATATGAATTTATAAATATAGATATGGTTCTAGTATAAATTAAATAAAATTATTTCACCATTATACAGGAGGTTAACACACCCTCAACAAAATAAATGTATGAAGTAAGGACTAATTTCGCAATCTCATTATAATCCGAGGTTATTAATATGTAAGTATTTACTGGTACATATTTATAGTCCATATTGATGTTTCATAAAATTGTTTTAAAAAGGAAAAATTTTAAGGAATTATGTAAGAAATATTTAACTAAAACATAATTTTAAATGTTTTGAAGATTTATTCATCTAAATCTTTCTAATTCATGTCCAGGTTTTCAAAATAATTTTTATTGATTTATTTATTAGGACGTGAATATTTTAATATTTTAATTTCAAAATTTATCTTAAATGTTTCTAAGTTCTATGGGAAACATAGATTAAAATATATTTTTTAATAAAAAATAATTCTTTTATAAATGCATTGCTTTTGAGGAAATGATTTCAAAGTAAAAACGTCTTTTTTCTCAAGAAATTTAAATTATTTTATTTGATTATTTTGATCTATGTCATCATACTTTGTTGAATATTATTTTTAATGATATTGATCACTTATGTCACAATATACCTTCTTTTTTGAATGTTTTAGGATCATTTTGACAGTTTTTTTGTTATTTTGATAATATTTTTGGTTTATAGATAAAGGATTAACATTTCGTATGATAGTTTTTCAATATGAATGTTTATGTTTTTTATGTTTCTCCCCACTAATATGAGGAATGTATTAGACTTAGTATATGATGGGTCGGTCCTGCTATAGCCCCTCGATGAATTTGTATGTCTCATAAGACAAACTAGATTGGGTATTTACCCATTTATGTATGGTCTTGTCACGAGGCCTTAGAGGTATGGTTATGATGTCTAATATTATGTATTCCCTCATTATGATATTAGTTATTGATATTCCATGTGATGATTTGACTAGTATAATAACTATGTTTATTCTTATTTTATATGGTATTACTTAGACTTTCTATATTATTCACAAGATTATGTTTAAAGGGTATGTGTTTTAGTTATACATATGGCCTTAATATTTATGATTATTTATTTACATTAGTTTCCATTGTATTATTACCCTTAAAGAGAATTTGTGATATCCCCCCTTTCCTATGTTTTATTTTCCCAATATTTAAATATGTGTGTTATTATTGAAATGTTGGGTTAAGCTAGGAGAATAATGGAATTCTCGAAAGATTATATATGTTTTATTTTAAGTTTTGAATTGTAATGAAAGGTTAATGTATGTAATCTATTTTCCAAGACTTCTAAACCAATCAGCCCTTCAGTATTTGATTCCTTGTAATCATGACAATTATTTATAATAATGAACTAACTATGGGCATCTAGGGCATTACCATTGTATTAAAAGTTTTTTAGAAAAAAATATGGAAATTATATTTAGAAAACAAGTATTAGAAAACCTAACCCAATGACTGACTTTGAGGATATGTCAATGTATAGTAAATATTCCTATAAATTGGGTATTATTGTGGATAGCCTAAAATAGAGCTAAGGTCTCAATTAATTAAAAGAAGATGACCTGATTTAGGCATAATATAAATGATTCTTCAAGACTACATCACTATGATTAGTGTTTCTGGGATTTTGATTTAGGTTTTGTTTGATGTTTAGAATTAGTAAGATTATCCAAGTAATTATTACACTGATGATAATGGAGAGACTAAAAATGAAAAATTAGATGGTCGTATTAAGGAATAAGATATTGAAGCATAGTTAATATTTTTTGAGTTAAGTGGAATAATTAAGTATGTGTTGTATTTGGAATCAAGAATTACTACATAAATGGTTCTATGATTATATAATCATGATTTTTATTAGGATTTTACATAAATATATCTTCTTTAATGATTTGGAAGAATAATATTTTTCATTAAGGAATTAAAGGTGATAAAATATTTGGTATTTGATAATAAAAGCTACATTACCTTATTTGGGGAATATTATGTTAAGATTTATTTTTAAAATTTAGAAGAAAAAATTGGTTATTGAATTTAGATGGAAGTATTTTGGTCGAGTCTTATGGTTCAAATGGGTTAAGTTTAACATTGGATATTATTATTTTAGGTTTAAGTTTGATTTAATTGATATTGTGTTGTAACCTTTTTCTTTTTTAAAACATTTAAAGGATTCATGAAATAGTTATGGACCATACCATTCATTAAATATGCTTCATGCATAAAGAATTATCTTTAATATACATCTCTAATTGAATGAAATAAATAGAAAATAGAACAAATCACAACCAAAGGATAACATTGAGACATGTAATGAAATCAAGTATGTTCTCACAAGTTCTTATCTGGATAATTAAATAATCCCTAAAATCTAGGGAAAAGTATCTAAAAATATGTTATACCTATAACTTAATTTTTGTTGAACCAATGGTATTTTCAATCATAATATATTTCTAAATTTGATCCCCTTAATTTTCCATTGATTGTTCACTTTTTTTGATTTATGACCTCAATTACTCAGTATAAATATTTAAGATTTTACTCTATGTATGTATCTCTAATTAACTATAATTTTCCCATATTTAAAATCATAATTTAGTGGTGACCTTCTCATTTTCTATTCCATATTATTAATAGTATATTTTATTAAGCTAATTCCATATGTGGGTTTTCCACAAAGGTATTTTCTAATATCAAACTTTTATTTTCGAAGTTCAATTTCAAACTATGAGGAATGAATTTACTGAAGTAGGGGATAATGTAACACCCCAATATTTCATGGTATATTTATTTTTACATAAATTCTATAGCTTGCGCTGCATGCAACACTGAGTTCGAGTGAACTATGATTAATTAAACAATTCGCCTAAAAAGCGTTTATGAATAGTATTAACCATATCATGAAATTTATAAATTTTATTTTTTTCAAAATAGATTTCATTTTTAAATTCATAATATCAAAATTATCTTAGGGTGTTTTTTGTATTTTTATAAAAGCATTCAATTTTTGATGAATAGTAAAAAATATTGCATTGTTGTCAAAAACTGACTTTTTCAATTTATATAATTATTTTACATTAAATTGATATTAAAGTCACAGTAGATAAAATATATATATATTAAACCAATTTATATCACTAGAACTAATTTTATAATGTAATTATATATAAAAACTTTTTGATCTTTTGAACGTCTCTTTTACCCGCATGCAAGCCACATATGTTGGATTTTCATTAAATGTATTTTTACCGCTTATGTGGTTTAAATTTTCAAAAATATAAATAAACATTTGTAATAAGTATTATATTTTTATTTTAATAGGATCAACTAGATTTTTTTAATTTTTTTAATAGTAACTTTGGTAAAATTTTATTTACCACGATTAAGGGTAAATCGAGTTATTAAAGGAAAAAATAATATTATAATATTATTAAATTAATATAACACTTCTACAAATGTCATTGGATGAATTTGTTTTGACCAAAATCAACCTTAGGACATTTATCTAACCTTTTTATGCATCTTGGGTAAAAATATGACATTTATTATATTTTATTTAAATAAAATTTAAAGATGTCATACTCAAAATTTAATAACTATTCCATTTTTAATATAGGGTAATACAGGAGATAAATTTGACTATAAATATTCAATAGAAAGATAGAATTTTTTTGTACATCTTGGTAATTTTTTTAATAATTTTATAAAATATATTATTAATTTAATTATTGACACAATGATGACATGGTAATTGATTTATTGAAGGATGAATCAAATAAATGATACTAATAATATTAAAATAAAGATCATTTGAAATATTTGATACCATCTATGTTTTTTGGGTGACCATGACATGTTAGGGATGAGTAAATGTATTTTTTTGAATGAATCAAGTTGTTATAAGTTTTTAAAAAAGTTAAGTAATTAATAGTGTCAAAATTTACACTATTTATACTTTATAAACAAAAACTATTTATTAAATTATTTAAAATCATAATAATCATTAAAAATAAAAAATGATAATTATATGGTCAAAATGTCATAAAATTTCTATTTATGGAATATTTACACCATATATTGAACAATTTAATACCATTTAATATTTGAAATGGTATTTCCACAATTAAAAATAAATAGATTAATTGATGGTAAATCAAAAAAATAAGATTTAAACGAAAACCAAAACATGTCAAAAAATTATTTGTTGATGAATATTATATCATTATCACATTATTATCAATTTTTATTTGTTTAATTGATAGTTTTCCATGAAGATAAATTATATTTTATTTAAATCAATGATAGTTACAAGATATCACTATCTTGTATTTTAAAATCTTTTATATGTCCGCATAAAGCCAAAATCAAGATATGAATGAATAAAAATGTATATTTTGATATAAGTGATTTTTATTTTATTATATAAATTTATTTTCAATTTTTAGAGGTTATATATTTACCTTAAAAGTCTCTTTAATTCTAGAACAATATTTATTTAATTAACATAAAATAGAATAAATGATTTTAAAAAAAATTAATTTTGATATATATTTGACTATATAATGTGTCTAAATAATTTAATAGTTCTATATGATATATTATAGATGTATGAAATCATTATACTCGAATTCACACGTTTTATTTATGTATTTAAAGTAAAATAAAATGAATAGAATTAAATTGAACAATAATGATATTTTATTAAATTAAATTATTATTAAATTATTTACAAATCCGAAAATGTTAAATAGTCACAAGGGGATAGGATATGGTCAAACATGTATTCTAATTTTCATTTATTGTCCATTTTTAAGTATTTCGAACTAGAGTAGACTTATTATATTTTAATATTTTGAGAGTTTCCTAAAGTGTCACTCCCCACTCATATAAAAAGGCACCTCATCCCTCACATCCCCACACCACCTTGATCCTTCAAGATTTACCTAAACCTTCCCAATTCTATCCTAAGAGTTCTTAGTCAACATTTGGTGGTCCTTGTTATCCAAAAAGGCTATCCCGAGTATCCCTAGGAGGATATCAAAAGGAAACCCAATGAAGAAGTGGTAATTCTTTTACCAATTCAATTCAATTTCATTTCTTCTTCTACATTATCTTTATATGTTGTTTACATAATAATGTCATAAATCCAATATCATCTATATTCTGAGATATAATTTTAATTATGGGAAAACCATATTACTCCATTTATCTATCCTACTAAAAACAATATCAACATACATGTGTACGTACATCTTACCTTCTCCATGTCGTCGTGTAATTGTTTTTCATCACTGCTTTATTTGGATGGGTATAATGAAGAATATAACTGATATAAATAATAAATATTACATTATAATGATTATTTATAATAAATATATCATTCAACTCTATTCTAATTCACCAATAAGGTAATTATACCATTTCTTGGGCGTACGTACAACCCACCATCTCCACGACGCGATGAGATTAATTCTGCATGTTAACCAATAAAAAATGATTTTAAAATCTATATAATGAATAAGTATGAAATATGTGACATAATAATGCTACTGGAATAATAAATAAATATATATATATATATCATTTACTTTCTTTTATTCAATATGATAATAAAATGGAAAATACGTTTATCCGTAAGTATGATCTACTGTATCCATGAATAGTGTATTCCATTTCATATATTTATCTATTGTATATATTTATATAGAAAATATATATGATATATAAATCAATTTTTATATTCGAAAATTATGTAAATCATTATCTAAGTATTAATATCCTGAATAAAAAGTGAAAAAAAATGTGTGATAAATATAGAGGATACTACCCTAAATGTTTCTTTAATGTGGAATTGTTAATAAATGGGTAATATAATGTCAAAAATTAATTTACATGAAATCATAAATATTGAAAATTTTCTGATATAAATTTAATAACATGATTTAACCATTATATATAAGGTTAACACAACCTCAACTAAAGTAAAGTACGAGGTAAGGGTTAATATAAAAATATTATTATTATATGGGGCTGTTTATACATAAGTATTATTAGGACATATTTAGCATCCATATCAATGTTTCTTAAAAATGTATTCAAAATTATTCTTTTATGGGTTTTTGTAATAATTATTTAAATAAAACATCATTTTAATTGTTTTTTATATTTCTTCTTACAAATAAATCTCATTTATTGAAATGTTTTCAAAATGGATTTTATGGATTTATTTATAAGGAAATGATATTTTAAAATGTTATTTTTTGAATTTCTATTACTAGTTTCAATGTTTTATTGGAAACATTGATTCAAAATCTATATTTTTTTAAATTCTTCTTTTATTAATGCGCAACTTTTGAATAAATGATTTCAAAGTAAAAACCTGTATTTTTATCATGAAATTTTTATGATTTTATTAGTGTATTTACATATATGTCAACATATTTTTCTGAATATTATGTTTTATTGTGGTTGGTCACTTATTATACGATCTACCTTATTTGATTGAGGGTTTTATAATTATTTTGACCATAGATGTGCTATTTTGATACCATTTACGGGTTATAATTAAAGAATTCACTTTTAATATGATTGTTTCTCAATATGAACATTTATATTTTTTATCTTTTACACCACTCATATGAAGATTGTATTGGACTTAGTAAGTGATGGACAAGGCTAGCTATAGCCTCTTGATGCATCGGTAGGTCTCATGAGACAAACTTGTTTGAGTTTTTACCCGTTTATATATGGTCATTGCATGATGACTTGATGGTATGGTTATAACGTCTACCATTATGCATTCCCTCATTATGACATTAGTTATTGATATTCCATGGGATTATTCGACTAGTATAATATCCATGGTTATGATTATTTAATATTGTATTATTTATTCTTTCCATATTATGCTTGATATTATGTTTAAAGGGATTGCCTGTTAGTTATACATCTTGCATTAAGGTTTATTATTATTTATTCATAAGAGATTATGTTTTATGATTACCCTTATGAGCATCTGAGATCACCCCTTTGTTATGTTTTATTTTTCAAGTATTCTAATAAGTTTATTATTACTGATATACCAGGTTAATCTAAGATAATAATGGAATTCTCAATGAATTATCAATGTTTTATTTTGTGATTTGAATTGTAATGTAAGGTTCATATATGTAATCTATTTTTATAGATTACCAATTTATTGGTTCATCAGGTTTAGATTACATGTAATCATGATAATGTATTAAAATAATGCACTGACTCTGGGCATCTAGGGTTGGGGTGTTATAATATAAATCACTTATCGTATTTATCCTTCAATGTTGGGTTATAATGTCCCATCAGACATAGGGTTCTAAAAATTAATTTTTACTATTTTTATGTCATACTTAACATCCATAACATGTGATTAAGGTGTTTTCTCTAGGAACTTTTTTCACAACATGAATAATAACATAGAATAAGTAGAGTATAATAAAGATCATGAAAAATATTTATTGTTCTTGATGAGGAAGAAGAATAAGTCCATAAATATATATATATATATATATATATATATTACTATATTAGGGGTTATTGTAGAACCACTCAAGACTTTATAAAGAAAAAGTCTTAGTGGATTGATATTAAATTCTATATGTATAATAATTATATGTATCATTTGATGGTGAGACTTTGTTAAAAAAAATAGGTGCATCTGTAGTCACTGAAGGAGGAATGTCACAAACTAATTATGGGAGCTAGGTTCAAACATGTAGGGAGAAAACATATGTTTGGGTAGACATGGAATCATAGAGGAAGATAATAGAGACCATAGTGAGAATATAGAGGGAATTATAGAACAGTCAGTTCATAGCACCCATAGGGGTTCCTGTTGGACTATGCAATTGTGTGGTACATCCCATGTAGGGTGTGTGAGATATGTTCTTGGTGATGACCCTAGTGTTTTCTCGAGAGGAATCAGTCATACAATTCCTTATATAGATCTACCCAAATTAATAAATAATTGATGTGGGATGATATATCATTGTTCATTTTTCATATGTTTTAAAAGATACAGATACAAAATAGCAATTCGATAAATATGAACTGAGTCTTCTAATTGATGGTATATCATCTTCTTCTTCATTTTCATCCATAATTGACTCTGATTGAATTTATTTCATTTTTCAAATCCATGTTCACCTCTTTTGAGTTGAGTGTTGTTATCTACTAGGTATGATCATCTTCTATATCCATGTGGTTTTTTGATGTGCGTGAAATCTATCATCTAGAAGAAGCTACTACCAAATAAAAAATACAGTTTCAAGATGTTATTAAAGTACTTTATTTTCATTTTAATTTCAATCTATGAAAGAGAATATTTTCATAATCGCATGAACATTAGAATATCATTGTGTGTAGATGTTGACAGAAAATTAAGTATAGCTAGGTTTTTGGGTGACACGTTATAATGAAAAATGATATGAATATTTTTAATGATGACATATTTGGCGTAATTGGAATTTTTTGACCTAACATGTGTTGTGGGAGATTTTATGTAGCCTAAAACCTAGAGAATATGTGGTGAGGTTTGTCTATAAATGGTGTAGCGTCAATCTGAGAAGATACTACTACTGATAGATAATATTTAGGAACAGGTTTTCTAAATGAAAACATAGAATTAAAAACTATAATTTTGTGAGGAGGAGTTATACTAAGGTTTATACTTGTGTGAGGTAGAAGAACTTTTTGTGATACTCCTTGGTTTTGAATAATTAAGGGATATAACTTTTGTGTACAATATTTACTCAATCTCATCCTATGTTTTGTGAATATCCTTGGATAAGTTCAACATAAGAATCATTGTTCCTTCATATTATTTGAGTTTTTCAAATCACACTATTGCATGCCAGAAGGAAGAGATTATGCATAAACATTAAATGAAGAAGACATGATATAATATGACACTATTTTTATTATCATGAAACCATTTGTGTTAGTTAATTAAAGATAATGAATGTATGATTTATTTATGAATATGAATGTATATGAACTTGTGAGGATAAAATAAATAGAAAATTCCATGATAAAAAGAACATGAAATAATTACAATAAAATTATATACATGATAGGATTCATTTAGGAATTTAACTAAAGGAGGTTCATGTGCGTTGTTGGGATGAAAAGTGAAGAAGATGTTTTTTTGTGGTTGTGAATGTGTAATTTTTTAGGGATGTTGTATCTATTTAATAGGATTTCAATATTGTTTCTTAAAAGGGGGTATGGAATTAACCATCGAGACCAGGAACAATGCAACTTTCCATGGGGCAGTGCTAGACGATCAGCAATGTGAGGTGGGTAGCATGGCGCCTTCATTGATGAAGATTCTAGGGAGGGGAAGTTCTAGTGGGTTGGGCCTTTGGTTTATTTATTGGTCAATCTCAACATAACATACCAATAATATGTCACTCCTTAATTGGACAAAAAAAAACTGGGATCCTCCAAGACATTTTTAGTTTTATAAATAAACATTATATGATCGCCACCAATATTGGACCGATTAAAACATAGAACATATCCATTAAAATTATTAATAACATTGGTACTTTCACAAAAAATTGAAGTACCTGGATCAGTGTGAACTCACTAAGATGGGGAGGGGTGAATCGATGATCACTTTCAACTTTTTAAAAATTGATTCTCTTTAATTAAAACTCTATGGCTAGTTAAATACTTGATCCATCCTTCTTGTGTCTCTAAGCCTTACCTCGAATGATGCTATAAATATAAAGGAACTAAACACAAGGATATACAAGGTTCGGTACAAATACCTACTCTTTATTGTGTTGGTTATTCTCCCAAACACAAATTCTCCAATATAAACTTATCATCAATTAAAATGGTCGATATAGAGTCCCACTGTATCTCTCATGAGTCCCAAATGAGGGTATTTATACTGCATCCCACAGTGTTACTGGAATCCACTGGCCTTCTCTAGAGTCCCACTGAAGACTTCTTCTCCTCCCTGAATCACACAAGGTTCTTATAGCTCTTAAGTCACACAAGCATATTCCTTGTTTGTTATCTTTTGATTCATTATAGATAATCTTCCGATCATCCCCCATGAGCTTACTGAATCACAAATTCTCATGTGTCACTTCAATAATATTCAACAACCTTTGGTAAGTTCTGTTGGCCATGCTCAATAATTCTGATCACCTTTCTGATCAGTTCTTAGTTCAACAATGCTCGGGAAATTATTTATTCTTATGATAAAGTCCTGGCCTCACATATGTGTATGAAAATGGTGCACACCGCCTATTCAATAATTAAAGAATTGTTCTACACAATATCAGCTTTGTCTTTATTCTTGGATTCACATGTAGAGTCAAATCAATGATAGGATCTTATGTAAATTTTCTACACATCAATTTCAATGAAGATTCTCATCATGCATAGATTTCATGGAATCAAAAACATCTTGTATTTTATATCACAAGTATTCTCACATGTGCATGTGCTTTTTCATGATTTAATGCATGTATAATATGTAGTTTTTCAATCCAAGCACACACTATTCTCTTGTATCAATGTTTTAGGTTCAATGTGTGTGGGTTATGAAATTACACACATTGTCCACTCAATCCTTCTTGTGTAAAAACTAAAATGGGTGTCAATATATTTGCACACTCACTTTCTCTTCATCTCTTCCATTTATCTCCTTTATTTTTTGGTTCTTAGAACACACGCACTTGTTCCTTTTAATTTGGGTTCAATGTGTGTTATGCATGCTTTTTCTTCATTCAATATGCACACACAATCGGCCTCTTCTTTATTGCCTTCTTATCTTTCTTCACGTGAAAAAGAACCATGGATGTTCTTCCTCCTCCTCCAAAAGTAATTCTCAATTCATAAAAATTTCCTTCTTCTTCTTCTTTCCCACATAACCTGAATGAATATTACAAGGGTGCATGTGGGTTATCCTCGCAAGAGGTAGTGTATATGAACACTTTCTCAAGTAATTATCAAACGAACCAGAGACAACATTATCTCCTTCAAACAGTGCTCAGTGTACGTGCATGTACAATCTTCACCATTCTATGAAAACACACGAGTCCTTGGGATTCTTCAAATCTTCACACAAAGATTGCACATGGATCTCCTTAATATAACTGTTGTTTGTACATGGTTATTTATTCATAGAGCACAACAAGGGTGTGTATGCACCAGTTGATTGCTTGTGGGATCACCTTCATAATGAATGATGAGGTTTTAGAAAAACTGGTCGCATGTTCGTGGGTTTTCTTCACACAGAGGTGTGGTTCTCCTTCACAGGATGAATTCAAGAGTACATATCACCTGTCAAAGGTGTACAGAGCCCTAATTCATCTTCACGAAGAATGTCAAACCAAGGAATTCTCTGTTTTAGAAATACAATCACTCATGTAGGCAAAAGGTAGAAAATATTCTTGGCTCAGTTCTCCTCTATTTATATGTAGGGGAACTTCTTTTTCTGTATTAACATCCCTCATGATATGCTCTTCAAATCCTTTGAAAAGTCAAGATCTTCGTCTTTGAAATATTCAAACACGAATAGAGATATCTCGAATCTCTTGGTTTTCTTCTGTTCAATGTGGGATCATGATATCACAGTGTAATCCTCCTCATTTTCTTTTATTAAGAACGCATGCAAAGATTCTTCTCGAACATCAAATGGCATGACATCGACAACTTCGCTTTCTCTTAGCCTATGTGGGTTCTTCGTGTTGTATTGCATGCATGAAAATGTAATTTCATGCATGTGTTATTGAAATCCATATGATCCTAATTCATGATGTTTGATGTTCAACGATGGACGGAGTTCAATCAATGGACGATCAGCTTCATCCCTAGCGATCAATGACATTGGGTGGTTACAAGGTTGAAGATGACAACTATGTGATAATAAGACGGTCTATGTTTAACATGGAGAGTTGTGGGATGATGTTCGGTGTAGATTTGATCGCGGGACATGGGATGAGACGTGTGGTTGAGATCTCTCATGAGATCAGATGGACATCTTGTATTACTTCCACCTTTTGAAAATGTTGTCCCATATTGAAACGCATCGCTGTTTCTTTATGCTTTATAATACTCGTTATGGTAGCCTTTTACAATTAATTTTCTTCTCCATCCACTAGTACCTCCCCATAATGGATTCACCCTATGAGCACGCTCTGTGCATAGTCTCAACTCCTTGCGGGCTTGCTCTACACCTAAGCTATTCTTGGGTTTTTCCCATTTTCTCCAGTGGCAGCCCCATGCGCCCCTGTGGGCATGTTCTCGTGCACCCCATGGTTGGTCCAAGTGGGTTTCTTGGCTAGGGAGTCAAGGCTCGACTGCCCACTCATATTTGTGTGTTTTGCCTCCCCTGAATGGATTACATGAGGGTTGGACTATATTTTTATGTAATCCCCATACATAAAAATAATCTATGTATAAAATGGGACACTAATTCATGCATGTCCACCTCTCTTCAAAACCAACCACATACACCTTTCCTTCTATTTTCTTCTTCTTCATTTTCTTTTTGGGTGCTTTTACTCTTCTTAATTGTCTTTCCAAAGTAATTCATCAAATTAGAAACAATATTATATGGACTTTCAAATGGATCGTGCAATAATGTTTTTCATGGCCTCCATCAAATGTTGTAACAAAGATTCATTCATTGACTCCTGTCTTTTAACATAAGATCAGTTTAATCAATCATCTAAATTAGTTATGGAGAATTTCAAAGCATTAAATCCAATTTCAGTTCATTTTGATTCTCCAAGTGAAAAAAGGAATTGGAACAACTTCCCCTCTTCAATCATCATCACAACAACAATCGCTACCTTTCCATTCACATATTTCCACCTTATTGACAACAAATGCGACACTATGCTCTACAATCTCTCCCATTTTATTTTTTTGTCAATATGACATAGGCACACTTTATAAGAGTCAAAATTTGTACACGTATTTTCACCATATTATTGGCAACCAAATGCAATGGTTTAGTGGGTTCTTTTCAAAAACATGTTCTTCTTCCTTTGAATAATATCTTCTTGATTGTTTCTGAGAGAGAGATGATGTCACATGGTTCACCTAGAAAAGAAACTTTATTTAATAAACTATAATTATACTTGGGATAACCCGATGTAGAAAATAATAGTGATATGACCATGGTTTTCAATGTTTTCAATAAATAACCATGCATGTGAAATCATACTTATAATATATAAATTCATATCCAAGGGGCTACAAATAATCAGATTTATCCATGCAATGCTAAATCATGCACATACATCACCAAACATAGAGAAAAGTTCATGTGAAATGATAAATCTCCCCATATCTTACCATCTTGTCATCAATCAAACACTACCCCTTAATTGAACTAATAAATAAAATTTAGAAAAAGGGATGAAAGTGTGATTGAAATAACTAATGTTTCAGTTCCTTAAGATGATTTTAAATTCATTATTTGTCATGAAATAATCCTTGATATCGTCTCCTTCGTATTTTCTCACCCTCAAGGGTTGAAATCCCTTTGAATCAACGTGGTGGAAAATATCCTCACATAATCTTCTAGATATTCATTATGATAAACTTCCACTATGGAACACTTCATTTAATTATCAAATCATGAACAATGAGTCCAAAATATTGTTCTTCAGTTTGTCCATTCATCTCTAGAATGACCTTCAACTTCATTTCCATTCAATGTAAGGAAACATATATAAAAAATGTATTAGGGAATAATATGGAACCTCCTTGCTTCATCAAGGTGAATATATAGGTTGAGATGCTTTTCCCAACCAATACGCTCAATTTTCTCCACTCTTCACACTTGCACATTTGATCTTCAATTCTGATTGTGCCTTTGTGAATCTCAATACAACTTATAACTATTTTTGTGTGAACCTTCATTCTTCATGTTCTTTTATGTCATTAGAATATCCCAGTTCAACTATCATCCTTTTCAGAAACACTACATGAGATAAAATAAGTGTAATGCAATTGTTAGCAGTGTGACCAGCCTTGTTGCACCTCACACACAGAAAATCCTTTTATTCACGTGGAATCATCTCATTCCTTTTTTATTCAATAGCGTTAGATTGTGAATTTTCTATTTTTCTAATTATTTCTAAAAAATCTGTCCAGATAACAAAAAATCATTAGGAACTGAGGCATCAAGATTGGATCTTCCACATGGATTATTCTGAGTTTCATACTTCTTATTTCTTTTGGATGCACTACCTTTTATATTCTTGGTTTTAGAATCCATGGCCTTCTCACATTTCCTCCTTGACATTTTCTTGGGTTCATTTTCTTTTTAACCATTCTTTTTCCTACTTCCCAAGGATGCTTCTTCATTCGTAGCTAGCTTTTGTGATCTTATTTTCTTATCAGCATTGGATACATGTGGAGATGGACATGTACCAACCTTGTGACCACTTCTATTTTATACAACACTGATATTATCATGAATTTAGAATCTGTTTTTAGTATACATAAGCTTCTGGACCTATGGAAGTTACCTCTTCCTCTCTGGCTTGATCCCCTTGAGATGGGATTCTTTTGTGATTTTTCATTTTGAGGATTTTACCAACAATCTAATGAACAATGCCCAAACTTGTTGTAGCACCATCATTGACCCACAAATCTTGATTTCTTGATCTCTTCTCGATAATGTTTTTGGGATTTCTTATTGAATTTTTGTTCTCTATCTGGGGAACCATCTTCTATATTCATCTTCCAATCCACCCTATCCATGATGGTAGGTTTCTAATCACCTTTCCTCATCCGTATTTGGTTATAATGTGTCTTCCAACTTGTACAGCTTGTGGAAACACATTTAGAATAATTAGTACAAGACAGTATGGATGATACATTTTTCTTAGAGGATGTTTCCATTTGATTAAATGATGATATAATATTACTTTTTGAATCATCATAATCAATTCAAGCATGAGTGGAAATATCTATTTTTTCAATTGTTTGGGAAGTTCCAGCTTGGGGTGACTGATGATTCTTAAATCTCACCTCCATCTCTAAACACTTCATGTTGAGGGAGTTCTTTTCATCCTCAACGGATCTCATCTTACTTTCCCAATTCTCCTACATATTTATCATTTTTTCTTCATGAAAATTTCATAATTTTTTCAAATATATGTCAAGCTCCTTTAGCTTGTTAGGTTTGTCTTTTAGGTGAATAGATTTGACAACCATAGAAACATTGTGTAACTTTTCAAATGCATGGAATGATTCTACAAAAACAATCTAACAGAATTCTTTCTCACAAATAATTCCTTTGCAATTATTTAGTAACATGATCATGTCTTTCATTGAAAATAGAAATTTTTTCTTCCATTACCTTCACTAGTTTTGTGAGAGTGTTTGATATGCCAACCCTTTTATCCAATACCTCTTCCATGGCACCAGCTTCTTCTTCCAAATATAATTTTTTATATTGAAGAGTACTAATTCTTGCAGTAATATGTCTTTCCACTTCTCTAGGGATTTTCTTTAAATGATATTTGAGTGATTACTGATGGTCACTAATTGATCTATCATCATCACATCTTGAACATGCTTCATTAGACGAGTATCAATAAAAAGTTTTATCACATGTTGTATCATTCATATTACCTTTAGTAGAAGGTGTCCCCCCATTACAAGTACGATTAATCTTCAGTTTCCTTGTCCATTTCTTCTTTCTATTATTTTGAGTCTTGGAGGATATCTTCATTTGAGGTTGTTCACTCATTTACTGAAACATTCACAGTATAAACACTTCCTTGGATCTTTTATATGGAACCTCCCCTTGATACCACTTGAAGTTCCTGGATCAGTGTGGATTCACTGAGAGGGGGAGGGGGTGAATCATTGATCCCTTTCAGTTTTTTACAAATTGATTCTCTTAAATTAAACCTCTATGGATGGTTAAAGCCTCAATACACTATCTTATGTCTATATACCCTACCTTAAATTATGTTGTAAATATAAAGGCAATAAACACAAGGATTTACAAGTTTTGGTTCAAATACCTACTTCTTGTTGTGTTGGTTATTCTCCCCAACATAGATTACCCTCTATAATATTATCATAAATTACAATGGTCAATAAATAGTCCCACTATATCTCTCCTGAGTCCCACAGAATGGTCATCATACTGCATCCCACAATGTTACCAGAATCCACTGGCCTGCTGTTGAGTCATACTGAAGACTTTTTCTCCTCCATGAATCACATAGGGTTCTTCTATCTCTCAAATCACTCAATTATCTTCCTTTTTTGTTCTCTTTTTATTCACTATAGATAATCTCTTGATATTCTCCCATGAGATTAATGAATCAAACTTTCTCGTGTATCTCTTCAAGAATATTCAACAGCCTTTGGTAGGGTCGGTTGCCCTTTCTCAATAATTCTGATCACCTTTCTGATTAGTCCTCAGTTCAACAATGCTCGAGTAATTATTTCTTCTTATAAAAAAGACCCAAACTCACTTATGTGTGTGCAAATGGTGAACACAACCTCTTCAATAATTCAAGAATAATTATGCACAATATCAGCTCTATTTTCTTTCTTTGATTCTCAAGTACTATCAACTCAGCTATAGGATCTTCTGTAAATTTTCCGGATTTCAGTCTCAATGAAAATTTTCTCTCTACATAGATTTCATGGAATCCAAAACGTCATGTATTGAATATCTCAAAGACTTTTCATAGGTGCATGTACTTTTTCATGATTTCATGCATGTATAGTATGTATCTTGTTAACTCGAGAACACACTATTCTCTAATATTAATGTTTTAGGTTTAATGTATGTGGGTTATGAAATTACACATGCACTTTCCACTCAATCCTTATTGTGTGAAAACCCAAATGGATATCAATCATTGAGCACAAACAATTTCTCTTCTTCTCTTCCCTTTATCTTATTTCTTTTTGGTTCTTAGAACACACACACATGTTCCTTTTTGTTTGGGTTCAATGTGTGTTATGCATGTGTTTTCTTCACTCAATATCCATACACAATCCACCTCTTCTTTATCTTATTCTTCTCTCTCTTTACATGCCCACGAACCATGAAAGTTCTTCCTCCTCCTCCAAAAGTAATTCTAAAAGCACAGACACTTCCTTATTCTTCTTCTTCTTTCCCAAACAACCCGAATGGGTATAACTAGGGTGTGTGTGATTTATCCTTCCCAAAAGGTAGTTTATATGCACACTATCTCAAGGTATTCTTAAACAAACCAGACACAGAATTGGCTCCTTCAATCAATGATCAGCATACATGCATGTATACTCTCCAACATTCTGTACAAACACTCGTTCCCTCTGGTTTCTTCAAATTTTCATGCATAGACTATGTGTTGATCTCATTCAAAGAACCATGGGGTATTCATGATTTTGTCTTCACAAAGTACAAAAAGGGTGTGTGTGCCCCGGTTTTTTCCTGTGGGATCACCTCCACGAAGCATGATAAGGGTTTATGAAAACCAATCTTGGGTTCATGGGTTTTCTTCTCACAGAGGTGAGGCTCCCCTTCGTGAGACGACATCAAGAGTGCATAGCACCTGGAAAAGGTCTATGAATCTCTTCTTCTTCTTCACATAGAATGTCAAACTGGGGAATGCTCTTTTTTTTGAAATAGGATTAGTTGTGTAGTAGAATGTTAGAAACTCTTATCAGCTTGGTGCTTCTCTATTTATAGGAGAGGGGACTTCTTTTCCTAGTTAACATCCCTCATGTTTTTATATTTTAATCCTTTGAATAGTTGAGATCTTCGTATTTGAAATATTCAAACACAGATACATATATAGAAAATCTCTTTGTTTGCTTCTATTCAACGTTGGTGCCTGATATAACGGTGTAATCCTCCTCAAGTGAATTCATTATAAATGCATGAGAAGCTTCTTCCCAAACATCAAATGGAAAGACCTAGACATCATTGTTTTCTCTTGGCCTATGTGGGGTCTTCATATTGCATTGCATGGATGAAAATGTAATTGCATGCAAGTATTCGTGACATCCAGATGATCCTAATGCATGAGGTTTGATCGTTAATGATGCCTGGAGTTCGATCAATGGTGGAGCAGCTTCATCCCCAGTGAGTAGCAACGTCGGGTTGTGAAGAGGTTGAAGACAACGGCCACAGGATCATCAGACTATCCAGGTTTAACATGGAGAGCCACGGGATGATGAACGAAGAAAATTTGATTGCAAGACATGAGATGTGATGTGTGGTCGCAATATCTCATGATATCTGATGAAAGGACTTGATTATTTCCTCGTTTTTTAAATATTGTCCCACAAATAAATGCACCGCATTTTATTCATTCTTTATAGTACTCACTATGATATCCTTGTTACAATTATTTCTCCTCTCCCTCCACTAGTACCTCCCCATTCTAAATTCACCCTGCGGGCACGCTCTGTGCCCAATCCCTTCTCCTATAGAGTGTGATCTATGCCTAATATATGCATGGTCTTTTCCCCATGTTCTATAGTTGATATCCCATGTTCCCCATTGTGCATAGTCATGTGTACCCCACAGCCGGTCCAAATGGGCTGGCTGGTTGGTGAGTCAAGGCTCGGCTACCAACTCATAGTGGTGTGTGCTGCCTCCCCTAGCTTACTGCCATGAGGGATGGCCTATATTTTTATGTAGTCCCCATGAAAAAAAAATATTCTAAATATAAAATGGGCCACTAATTCATGAATTTCCACCTCTCTTCAAAGCCAACCCCAAGTACCATTCCTTCTCCTTTCTTCTTCTCAATTTCATTTTTGGGAGCTTGTCCTCATCTTCATTTTGCTTTAAAAGTACTTAATTAAATTAGAAACAATACTGAATGGATCTTAAAATCCATCATGCAATCAAGTATTGGATGACCTCCTTCAAATGTTGAAACAATGTGTCTTTCATTGATACATGTCTTGGAACTTAAGATCAGTTCAATCAATAATCTGAATTAGATATGGATAATTTCCAAGAATGACATCCAATGTTATTTCATACTGATTATCCAAGTGACATAGGATTTGTAACAACTTCCCCTATTAAATCATCATCACCACCATAATCACTGACATTCCATGAAGATATTGACACCTTATTGACAAAAAATGCAACACTATGCTCTACAAAATGACTAAATGAATCCACATATATAATAGATATTTAATTGAAATATAAGATACGATGTACATGATTTCTCATAATTGTGAGTATTTCTCAATATATGATTTTATATCATTATAAAACTTTCTATTAATATTTATGAAGAGTGTAAAACTCCCCAAATTTGATGAAGTGTTTATATTTCTTTCATATTTTTATCCAATCAGAAAAAATCATCACATAAACCATTTACATGAGTTAACAATAGAACTCAAAGATCATTAATCCTCAATGAGGAATTTCTCAATGTATCCACCTTAATAATATACATATAAAACTAAAATGTTTACCTGAAAATTATATCTTACAATCAGACCATCATTAATCAATCTAAACACCAAATACAATTTCAAAATATCTTAAAATAGCACCATACAATCCAAATTTACCTATAATGTAATATTTCGAACCTTATTACTCAATTAAATCCCCTCTATATCGGTCAAAACAGAGGGTAAAAAGGATATTGTTTAGCATTTAAATGGAATGAATGATAATATGTAAACAAGACCAAAAACATAATTTAATTCCATATAGAGTTGAAAAGAAATATAATTAAAAAAATAATGTTTTCATTTCACTATTTGTTATATAATTATAATGAAACCATTTAAATAATGTATAGTCATTAATTATATTGTAAGCTTCTATAAAACTCTACATGAAAACCATGATACACTACCATACTATAACAAATAATCTCAACACATTGGATTTCAACTTCCTTGGAATTGATTAATATCTTTTAGTAAAAGATCTATATCATCAGGAATATTCATTAATCATTATCATAAAATAATTATATTAGATAATCATATCCATTTACTAAGTAGATGACATTATTACACATTATCACTGAATTACATTCTATTAGAAAACAATCCATCATTATTCTCCACCATTTCCATAGTAATTTCGGATAACTCTATTTATAATACCACTCATTCACTCAATCCACCTATATGTTTTTATTTACCTTCAACATGGATAAGATGGGATATCATAACAACCCCATGTAAAGTGTTAAATTAGGATTCCCTTAACACCATATGATAAATGGACTTTTAATCTATCATTACCCTTTTGAGAAATATAATACTAAAGCGGTCTTTCAACCACACCTCACTCCTCCCAAACATCACATAAATTTGTCTATAGTTTATTAAAACCAATCTCACCAGAACTTTAATGAATAAAATGATCGATAATAAAATAAATAAAATATTGTAGTGAAGATTCCAAAATAGAAAACAACCAAAGAAGAGATGAAAAAATAGTGATATTGAAATTACTAGCATAATTATTCTAATGATCCTTATACTGCTCATTAAAGTGATTTCCCAATAATTTAATTTATCTAATCCACCAGAAAGACTCATGATGAATGTGAAGAATTAAAATCTATTTATAGGTTCGATCCCCAAGCATCAAAATAGGGATTCAATACTCCCTTTAGTACACTTTAAAAAACTCTATATGTTTATTATCCATTATTTAAGGAATCCTCAAATGCATATCTATTACAAAAATAAATCTTCCACCATCCACCACACTTACACTATACTAATTTAACCACAAAGAGGAAGACTATATCATACTCAAAATCCTGTGGTACTCTAATTGGGAAAAAACTATGTTATTACACTAAACTGTCCATAGACATCTATAAAGTATAGAATATCATTGAAGAAGTAATTCAATATCTCAATAAACACAAATCATAGTGTGAGAAATTTTGAAGTCATCCATGAATGTATATGGAATCCTACAAGGAATTAATCTAAGCATGTAACAAGACTATTATCTGAGCCTTCTATTGTCTCATATAATTTTAAATCTAGTGATATTCCATCATATATCTCCCATTTTCTCAATATGAGATAATCATTAAAAAATTACATATAGTAGATCATCATAATATTAATATTCACTACTCACCATATTTAAGAAAACATATCAATCTCGAGCTCATGGAAGATAATTTGGAAATTATTAGGTTCAATAATAGTATAACCCATTCAAATAATCCATGGTCTTAGTCAAATAAATCAAAATATAATAAAATCATTC
Organism: Viscum album; assembly: GCA_963277665.1. NCBI lineage: Eukaryota > Viridiplantae > Streptophyta > Magnoliopsida > Santalales > Viscaceae > Viscum > Viscum album. The sequence continues at coordinate 1,038,609,434 of OY728134.1, read as the reverse complement.
GATATATCTAGATGATTCTAGCAGTTATCCAGGAGTCTCCTTGTTCACATACAAGGGTCCCAAACATGTGTCATCTATAAGAGTTATTCTCTTCAATACAGTTTCCACTGAAACCTTTTAAAATTTATTTATAATGACTATATATACCATAGATCCATAGTAATAATTAGTCTAACAATCACAACCAATCCTAACATGTGACAAACTTTAAAGTATATCCCAATTAATTGATATTAATTTATCATATCCTAAAAAACCATTAAGTGAACTCCCAATGATTTCCTCAGGAAGACCATAGTTTACAGACCAACACTAGAATATCAACACCTTATGATAGGAGGAATTACCTATAGATACAACTTTTATCCTATTATCATGAGGAAACAAAAAAAAATTCATATATGATAAAAACATATCAATTTAACATTTTCATATTAAAAAATACCATCAAGTAATGTAATTGGAAAAATTCAATAGGAGATACAACCAACACAGCATGATTGAATGATAGCTCAAACACAAATAATATGGGGATGATTTTCGTAATGAGTTCTACTGTCACAACCCCCTCCCCACAAAGTGTACCCCTCCTGGGCCGGCAATGTGAGATGGTAGATAATGACCCCCGAGTCCCGCCTCCAGTAGGCCCCAGGTTGGCGACTAGCACCGAGGGTATGGTAAACACACAAATGGGAAGGATTACCCTCTAAGAGAACACATGCGGAAGAGAGAGATAAGATAGACACCAACCAACTATAACTAAACCATTAAGATGAAAGAAATACCAAGTACACATATGAAATGTCATGAAAAAACTACTACAACTGAAAGGGGAAAAACTGTAAGTACCCAAAAGAAAGTAAAACAGCAGCAACCACAAGCCCGAACAGCTCCTATAACCCCAAGCTAGTAGAAACCAGCTTGATCTCCAACCTACTCCAAGTGACCTAAAAAACAGTTTATATATACATAGGGTGAGTATAACATCATACTCAGTAGGATCCTCCCCGATGTCTCTCATGTAAAAGTAAAGAAAGCATTCTAAAGCATAGTGAACAACAAGTGAAACTAAATCGTCACCTAAATGGGTATACTAAGTTCCCAACCTCACCATGGCTACTCTCACCAAGTAACGCATACAAGAATATATCATATAATAAAGAATATCAGGGGTACCCTACTACTACTTCCCCACTGGTTTTCCGCTTTGCCCCAATGTCCCACGTCCTAAGCATCTCTCTCCAAAAAGGCTTTCCCGCAGACACCTGGGTGAAGCACCACAATATGCACCTCGTGCAACAAAACCACCACGTCCACACAACAAAGTAACCAGGTAGTTTCCTGGAGCCACCACAGCTCACATAACGTTTATCATACTTTGGGTATTATACCTCAATCCATTACAGACCATACACCAATTAAGGATCCTCAAGCCATTACGGCCTACACACGTTACGCCTATAGCAGTCCATAGGATACTATATCCAGAATATATGTGTGTGAATAACCATAATCCATTATAGCCCTCTACACACATATATGGGGAAACTAACCACTGTGCCTACCAGCACAAGTTACTACCAAGAGAAGAGTGTGGGGCCAAAGGGGGTATTCAGCCATCCATCCTCCCAGCAGAATGTTGGGGAAAACACCCCATAGGGATCAGAATCCCTGGGGTGTCAGTTTCCCTTATTGATAGGGTGGATTGTGTGTGTATCAATTGGGATCTTTTCCCTTTAACAATAAAGAGGTTAACTCAGAACCCTTCAGGGAATTATCAAACAATCATTTCTTTAATCTATGTTGAATTAATAGATTTATTATTCATATGTTCCAAAATTTGGGAAACCTAATCAGTAAGCTATCATAAGTAATTAAACATGCTTACTGCACCGATTTGATTAACATCAAATTAAAACAAGAAGAACCAGATTCATTTACATGCCTATTTATCCATAGTCAACAGTTATCAATTAATCCTAGTTTACGTTCTTTACCAATTTCCATCAAGAACGAACAGCTAAACAAAGAAAGCATAGATATCACACAATCTAGAAAAACAAGAGGCAATAACATATGATCAATATCAATTTATTTATCCGGTTAAAATATTTATTATGTAAATTACATTGTCATCTAGTGGGATTAAACATGCTAACAATACAGTTGCACGTAAAAGAAAATAGAAGCAATGAATCCCCTACCTCAAACAGTTCCTCACGTTCTTTATCCACACGATGGGTCACGATCCTCCTCTTGCGACAACTGCATCCACCCGAGGATGCCAAGGTACGAATGCACCAACAAAACCCCAAGAAAAACCCCATTAGAAGCATGGAGATTACATGATATAAAATGGAAAGGAGAAACAGGAGAATATAATCCCCAAAAGAATGACAAAAAAACATACCTTATATCAAATATTGATCGATACATCTTGGTTGCATCAAAACAGAGCCGAACCAATATTAGGAGGGAAAGTTTGATTGTGAAACTCCTATGAGAAGGAATGAAAGGTTCTATCATCTCATAGCCAAGAACAAAGAGGAATAATTAGTGAGGAAGATATCCCGTCCCTTTAGAAGATTTAATGGAGCGGCAGGTTAAGATACGCTTGATTTCCCATTAAAAGTGGATCACATTAAACCATGCGGTTTAACCAAGTAAAAACATCCCAACCTTAGAAATAATTAATATAGTATTTTTGGCATTTAAATCGGCCTTAAGAGTCCTTAAAAATAAGTCTTTAAATGTATTTTACATCAAAGGAAACGTCAAAGGGGTGAAACTATAGGAAGCTGGAAACACTGTTCACATACTCAAAATTTGGAAAAGGAAAAACATTGTTCATAAACCTCACTATTAGAACCTCACCGTTCTGGAAACACTATACACATACTGTTACTATACACCTACTGTTACTATACACCTACCGTTAGAGGTTATCGATAGAGGTTACTGATAGACCTCACCGTACTGGAAACATTGTACACCTACTGTTACTGTACACCTACCATTACTGTACACCTACCGTTACTGTACACCTACCGTTAGAGGTTACCGATAGAGGTTACCGATAGACCTCACCATTCTAGAAACACTATACACCTACTGTTACTGTACACCTACCATTACTGTACACCTACCATTACTGTACACCTACTGTTACTGTACACCTACCGTTAGAGGTTACCGATAGACCTCACCGTTCTGGAAACACTATACACCTACCATTACTGTACACCTACCATTACTATACACTTACCGTTAGAGGTTACCGATAGAGGTTACTAATAGACCTCACTGTACTAGAAACACTGTACATTGAACCTCACCGATAGAACACTGTTCGCTGAACCTCACCAGTAGAACACTGTTCACTGAACCTCGTCGCTAGAACACTATTCACTGAACCTCACCGATAGAACACTGTTCACTAAACCTCGTCAGTAGAACACTGTTCACTGAACCTCATCGGTAGAACACTGTTCACTGAACCTCACCATTAGAACATTGTTCACTGAACCTCACCAATAGAACACTATTCACTGAACCTCACCGGTAGAACACTGTTCACTGAACCTCACCGCTAGAACAGTGTTCACTGAACCTCATCGGTAGAACACTGTTCACTGAACCTCCCCGGTAGAACACTGTTCACTGAACCTAACCGCTAGAACACTGTTCACTGAACCTAACCGCTAGAACACTGTTCACTGAACCTCACCACTAGAACACTGTTCACTGAACCTCACTAGCAGAACACTATTCACTAAACCTCACCAGTAGAACACTATTCACTAAACCTCACCGCTAGAACACTGTTCACTGAACCTCACTGATAGAACACTGTTCACTAAACCTCACCGGTAGAACAATATTCACTGAACTTCACCGGTAGAACATTGTTCACTGAATTGGAAATTTGTAAAAGTGTTGGGGATAAGTCACCTTGACCTCCCAGAACACCTCAAACACCACATTTTTACAAAGTAATGGAATGAAGAGGTCTGGGCCATTACATCAGATACCTCTCAAAACATTCTCGTCCTCGAGAATTCAAAACCAACCTGAAAAAAAAAAGAAATGGGGTCCGAACAACCACCCATCGAGATACCTCTCAAAAGAGAGAAAGCCACAAAAACAACAAAGGGTTCCATCTCATAAACATAAATAAAACATGAAAGGTGTAACCAGAAAGGGAACATCATTACATGAAAAGAGTTAAACATCGAACAACTCTAGGTACTGAGCACATATCTGTGACTCACGTTCCCAGGTACTCTCTTCCATGCCACCGTGTCGCCACAAGACATGAACCAAAGGGATAGAACACCCACGCAACACCTTATCCTTGTGGTCTTGTATCTCCATAGGTCGCTCCTCAAAGGGTGAATCATCATCAACATTGATCTCTGCCCAATCGATGATGTGAGAGTCATCATGAAGATAACGTCAAAGTTGTGATACATGGAAAACATCATATATCCGACTCATCTACGGGGGAAGTGCTACTCGATATTCCACAACTCCAATATGAGCTAACACCTCGAAAGGCCCAACAAACCGAGGAGAAAGCTTACTCCCACGAACAAACCTTTTCTTCCCACGACGGGGAGTCACCTTCAGAAACACGTGATCTCCAACATTAAACTCTAAGGGTATCCTCCTTTGACCAGTATATGATTTCTGACGATCTTGTGCTGCCTTCATCCTCTCACGAATCACCTGAACTATCTCTTTTGTATTATGCACTAGTTCTGGTTCGAGAATTTTTGACTCTCCAACCCCAGTCCAACACAATGGATAATGGCAAGGTCGGTCGTATAAGGCTTAAAATGGCACCATACCGATGGTGGAGTGAAAACTATTATTATAAGCGAACTCCACCAAGGGTAAATTCCTCATCCATGAACCTCCAAAATCAAGAACACAAGATCGTAACATGTCTTCAATAGTTTGGATGGTTCGTTCAGTCTGACCATCCATTTGAGGATGAAAAGCAGTGCTAAGGAATAGCTGAGAACCAAAAACTTGTTGGAGACCTCTCCACACCCTGGAGGTAAAAAGAGTATCTCAATCAGAAATTATCATCCTTGGGACTCCATGAAGCCTCACCACCTTCTCTAGATACTGCCTTGACAAAACTTCCACTGAGCTCGACACCTTGATCGCTATGAAGTGGGCCGATTTTGTTAAATGATCCACTACTATCCAAATAGCATCATGTCCTCCATGAGCTTGAGGTAAACCAGTAACAAAGTCCATTGAGATATCCTCACACTTCCACTGAGGAATATCTAATGGCTGGAGTAGACCACCAGGAACACGATGTTCGGCCTTCACCTTCTAGCAGACCAAACATCGAGACACAAACTGCGCAACCGCACGCTTCATCCCAGACCACCAAAACTAGCTCCTCAAGGCTCGGTACATCTTTGTCACGCCAGGATGCACCGCCAAAGGAGACCTATGAAACTCTCTGAGAACCATCTCATGCATCTCCGAAGGGGCAAAAATCCTTCCATGATACAACACTCAGTGTTGTTCATCCTCAGTCCAACCATCGGGGGTCTCACCACAAACAACTCAGTCTCTCCACACCTCCAACTCAAGATCACCCAACTAGGACTCTTCCACCTTCTGCATCAGGGATGATTATATCGTCATCTGAAAAAGACAACCTCTACCCCCAACTTCTCCCATATCAAGATATAATGCTGACAGTTCTTTCATTACTCTCCAGGAATCACCGAATTCATGTACAGAATCACCATGTGACTTTTGAATCAGTGCATCAGCTACAACATTCTCTTTTCTAGGTGTATATGATATTTTGAAGTCGTATTCATGTAATAACTCCATCCACCGATGTTGTCGTAAGTTCAAGTCATGCTAGGAGAAAACATACCTCAAACTCTTATGATCGATGAAAACCACAAAGCGCTTACCAATAAGGTAATGTCTCCAAAACTTCAGAGAAAACACCATGGCTGCCAACTCAAGATCATGGGTGTCATAGTTACGTTAATGGGGATGAAACTATCGAGACCCATAAGAAACAACTTACCTATGCTGCATGAAAACACAGCCTAGCCCCAGATGCGTAGCATCGCAAAAAACATCAAACTGAACTCCCTCAGCTGGAAGAAAAAGAACTGGAGCACTTACTAACTTCTCCTTTACATACTCGAAAGCCACCTGACACGGATCAGTCTATATAAATGCCTAATCCTTCATGGTCAAAGCTTTCAAAGAAGTCACAACTTGTGAGAAATTGGCTATGAACCTCCTGTATTATCCTACGAGACCAAAAAAACTTCACACCTATGACACTATATTGGGGTCTTCCCAAGACACAACTGCTTCTATCTTCTATGGGTCCATAGCTACTCCCTGCTGGGTCAAAACATGCCCCAATAAACGGACTTATCGAGCCCAAAAATCACACTTAGACAACTTCCCAAATAGATTATGTTGGCGAAGAAATCCCAAAACGGCTTGTAGATGCTCTGCATGCTCCTCCCCAGATGTAAATTACACAAGGATGTCATCAATGAAAAACACCACAAACTTGTCTAGGAACTCACAGAACACAGCATTCATTAATCCCATGAACACAGCTGGAGCATTCGTCACACCGAACGACATTACAATGAACTCATAATGCCCATGACGACAACGGAAAGCAGTCTTCAGGATATCCTCATCCTTTACGCGCATATAATGATATCTTGACCAAAATTAGATCTTTGAGAACCAACTTTCACCCTCCAGTTGATCAAATAAATCATTGATATATGGAAGAGGATAGAGATTCTTTATTATCACTTTGTTTAAGCGACGATAATCAACACACAACAGAAAACTTCCATCAGCCTTCTTCACAAAAAAAACTGGTGCACCCCATGGTGACACACTTGGCTGAACAAAACTGCACTGCAATAGACCATAAAGATGTATACGTAGCTCTCGTAACTCAGAATGGTACATCCTATATGGAGACATAGATATAGGAGACTCTCCTGGCTATAGCTCGATCCCAAAATCAATCTCTCGTCAAGGGGGTAATGCTACAACCTCTTCTGGAAAGACATCAGGGTACTCCTCTATGACCCTAGGAAATGCCAACTGCTGTATAGCATCCCGCCTTTTTATCACATAAACTTTCATTACATTTTACAAAACTGAGGATCTTTAAGGTTTAGTGTCTTGGAAACCAGGAACTTAAAACATGAAAACATACAACATTCTTCTTAAACACTTGAAAGGCTTCTCCTCATGTTCATCCTAGGTTCATTACTGCATCACATAACCTGGGGACATACATCAAAAGAAAGAGTGACCAGAATTCCCAGTAAGGGAAACAAGAGAAACATTTTACATGTGAACTTGAGATACTTCAATAAGGTCATGAAAAGAACTTTAAGGCATGAGAAAGAAATCATGAGATATATCATAATAAAAATAACATTCTTCATAACTTGAATATGTGGCTAAAACATTTAATATTGACAATCATTTAATTTCACCAAGGTCCATCCCCAAGGTGTCGTTAAAAAATTACCAAGGTTATTCACCAAGGTATCAGTCTAAAAAGTCATCTCTAGATATTAAGTCTTTACCCAATGCATTGGAACTCTATCTAGGCGCACCCTTGACATGTCTTTATTATCATGTGAGCCACATATATCATCATCAATAATTTCATAAACAACCCACATATAATAAAAGAAATGGGCTTCATTTCATAATCATAATGTTTTAAAAACTGCTTTAAAGACATGATCTTTATGTCACTTTAAACCCACGGAAAAGGGAAAGCGGGTTTTATGTATGTAAATCCAAGAATTTAAAATAGAACATTTTGATATATATGTGAATACCCCTGTGGAAATAAGATCTTTGAGTATTCACTTAATAACATAAAATAATTTTGAGATAAAGAGGGAGGCATTTTGAGACAAAAACTATGCAACATAACGTCTATGATACATGGTTTTAGAAAAAGTTGGAAAGAGAGGGGACATAGGTCACCCACTCAAAAATGATACATAAAACAGCAGGGGAACAAAATATAAAGTATTTAAGAACATGGTAATTAAATTTGAATGATATACCATTTGAAATGAAGAACTTTAAAGGAAGACAAAAAATAAGATTTCTCTTATGAGAATTCGGCAGCCTAACGGCGTCACTTAAAACTTCCAAAAATGGATTGACGAGATCAAATAGGGTATCTCATCATATGAACATAAATGATCACTATGATAGATATAGAGATCATACCCCAACATAATAAAAAGGAAATTGAAATACTTGACATGAAAATAGATCTTGAAAACGAGAAGGGTGAAAGAACCCCTTAGAAATTCGACAGCCTAACGACGTCACTTAAACTTCAACAAAAAATAAATTGATGAGATCAAATAGGGTCTCTCATAATATGAACATAAATGGTAATTATGATATATTTAGAGATGATACCCCAACATAATAAAAAGGAACTTGAAAGACTTGACATGAAAATAGATCTTGAAAATGAGAAGGGTGAAAGAACCCCTTAGAAATTCGACAGCCTAACGACGTCACTTAAACTTCAACAAAAAATGAATTGATGAGATCAAATAGGGTCTCTCATCATATGAAAATAAATGGTCAGTATGATAGATTTAGAGATCATACCCCAACATAATAAAAAGTAACTTCAAAGAATTGACATGAAAGTAGAACTTCAAAACGAGAAGGGTGAAGAACCACTTAAAAATTCGGCAGCCTAACGGTGCCACTTAAAACTTCAAAATACTGAATTGAAGAGATAGAATGGGGTCTCTCATCATATGATCATAAAAGATCAGTATGATAAATTTAGAGATCATACCCCAACATAATAAAAATGAACTTGAAATACTTTACATGAAAATATATCTTGAAAAATGAGAAGGGAGAAAGAATCTGTTACAAAAATTTCGGCAGCCTAACAGCGCCACTTAAAACTTCATAAAACGAAATAATGAGAGTAAGAGGGGATATATCATTATATGAACATGAAAAGGGCAGTAAGAGGAGTATAAAAGAACATCCTCCAACATAAGAACATGGAGCATAAAATGAATGACATAAAAGAGATTACTTGAAATGAAAGAGAGAGGTCGGATCCCTTACCTTAAAACGTAACTCCTAAAACTCAAAGGATGTGACCTTGAGGGCTTGAGGGCACCTTGGGAGGACTCCTTGGGAGGTAATAATACCAGAACTTCTTTGGGGGAGAGTGGGGATTCGAAAAGGATGAGAGGATGGCTTGGTATTTATAGGGAAAGTGAGGGGACAAGGCATTAATGGCCAAGGGACACCTCAAAAGTGGTTTTCTCAAAACCATGTGCTCTCCCAAGATATTTCCCATGAAGTTAGGCCAAATGGGACCCCCATACAATAATTCATCACCTTTGATCGAACATCCCTTAAAATATCTCATGATATCATCATGACACAGTTATGATGTCATTAAACATACTGAAACCCTAAAACTGTATTTTTACTATTCACTGAAAATTCAACTTTCTCAGAAAGATCCCAAAATTTCACCTTAATAAAATATCAATGCTTTGATTTCAAAAATGAACTCAATTTTATAAAAATAATTTTCTAAATATTTTTAATTTATTTTTTAAATAAATACACTATTCACTGAAAATTCGTTTTTTCATAAAAAACCCCAAAAATTACCATAACATAATATCGGTGCTCTGAGTTCAAAAATGAAATCCATTTTATAAAAATAATTTTTTAAATATTTTTAATTTAATTTTTAATTAAAAAACACTATTCACTCGAAAAAACTAATACTTGAATAATAATTTATGAAACCGTTATTTAACCATTTTATTGAATCACATTACTTAATCAAGGTGCCTAGATTATATTAATATTTTCTCTAAGTGAGATTACTAATCCATTTGGACACATTACTAATCCTAATCATAAAATCACTATTCATAATTTACTATTCATCAAAAATCAAGTTGATCTTATTAGACTCTAAATTTCGTACTGAACATAATTGTAGAAGACCATTTTTTGAAAATCATTACTCATTTTTAATTATTTAAGGTTTACATAAACATTTTTAAAATATCCTTTTTCTAAAATTCATAAAAAAATATGCATACTATATTTATCCGGTCATTTGAAAATTCATAAACATCATCATAAGAAGAAATCCCAATTTTTATTTAAAACAATGGATTACACAAGGCAGTTACAGTCTCCTTACATAGCCCCTTATCACACCAGCATAGGACCTAAGTGTAAGGTGTGCTAAGGTGAGAGAATCTGAGGGAGGCTTGGCCAACATCGCACGAGTAGTAATTTCCATTAGTTTGAACTTCTCGCAAAGGCAATTATGTTCTTGCTTCACATGATGAAGTTCGGCTTGGGTTTGGTCCAGAGCAAAGCCCAGTGGTGCTACCTCCTTCCCAAGTTCTGTTAGATGGGCTTCGATCGGTCCAAGACTACTGGGTGAGGCCATCGAATCTTCTTTCTATAATAATTAACCAAGATTACTTGTATTTAGAGACAATAATCAAAACGTTTAGTTTCCAGCGGTCATATTGACCAACGGTCATATAACCGTCTAAACCCAACGGTCTCATTTTAATTATACTCATGTTATCAAATGAAACATTTTTGTTGAGTATAAAAATAAAATAAAATAACACATAAAATTTAGGAAACAAGATTTATTCAAAATTTTGGGTCGTTACATGCTGTACCTATGAATAACTCAGAATCATCTCATCCATCATGGATGATATGGATGGAACGCGCCTATGACCCATCTCAGGATCTCTATCACCAAAAAACACCAATGGATCTTCATCCGCACCAATGAAAATGACCTTCTTCTTGAAGAAATCCATGATATCCTGCAACAAATACAACCAATCCATGCTGAGTATGACATCATATGGTTGTATTCGTAAACATAGGAAATCTCCCCAAGAGCGGTGTTTCCCCAATACTAGATCACAGTCTCTACATACTACAAAAAAGTCAGCTCGACCTCCAACTGGCATAGTCAACGCCAAGGGAACTGGAAGCCTCTCTACCTCAAGTCCCAAAGCATGGGAAAGGGTAGGTGATATGAAGGTGTGTGTCACTCTTGAATCAAACAAGGCATACACCAAGGTAGAAAACAAGAAAAGGGTACCTCGAACGATGTATGGCTCGCCTGGAGCTTTCAACGCTAGAGCATAAAGCTAACCACAACCACCTCCACAGCCTCTCTAACCCTAATGATGACCACCCCCATGGTCGCGCTCTACTCTCTGAGGGAAGAAAGCATCATGGGGTTGTCCACTACCTTCCCCATCTACCCTATGCTGATCTAAAGCTGGTGCAACTAGCTGTTGCTGCCTTGGCTGGAACTGCCTCAACGGAGGAACCTGAAGCGTAGAACCTGGTGCACGATGACCGCTCTAAAAGGTCGGTCACTCCTGCTACTGATGAAAATGACCACCACAAGAAAAAAAAGTGCCTGATCCCTTGGCATAGGCCTGAGATTTTCTACCTCTGGGAAAATGAGATGTGAAGAGCTGGGACCTACTTCCAGCTGAATGGAAACTCTTCTACCCGGAAAACTGGGAACCCCAGACCACAGCTCTACTTCATGAGAAATCATGCTGATTTCCCTCTCGTGATGATCCGGTCCTGGACAAAGTCCTCTCGACAACCTCTTCCCTCGCCAGCACCTCTAGATATGTTTTCAGAATAAATGGGGTGACCTGTCACTGGATCTATGGATGCAAATCCTCCTCAAAATGTATTGCCCTGGCCTCCTCATCTAGCAATAGGTCCGAAGCATATCGTAAAAGGTTCCTGAAACGGATTCCAAACTCTCAAACACTGAAGCTCCCCTGTCTAAGGGTAAGAAGCTCCTGGCGACTGGACGCCTTCATAGTCGAAGAAAGAAACTCAACCCTAAACTGGTCTCAGAACTCCTCCCATGAGATCACTGAATCCTCATGATCCCCAAGGAATAAGAACGACCACTTCCTCTCTTCTCCACGCAGAATCGTCACAACTAAGGAAACCCAATGCTCCTTCCGAGCATGGATTGAACTGAAGCCTATCTCGACCTCCTCTAACCAGTCTTTTGTGACTACATATAAAACGGAGCCCTTGTACTTTTGTAGACTCTAGAGCTGAAACTCTCAGATTGTCTACCTCCAAGTTTCATCGTCATCAACCTCTACCCTGCGGCGATCTGCTAGAATATCCTGCTGGAAATTTTCTATGCAAACCTGATGAGGACATCGACCTGGAGCCATACCTGCAAAATAAATAACTGTTAGAGCTCCTAAACCTGGAATATGGAAGACTCAACATTAATTAATTAATTATTTTCTTTTATTCATTTTAGGTTAACCTATCCCAAGGTCTACCCATTCAAACACAGGAACAAAGAAGGATGATGCATGATCCTTTCCAGGGTCTCTACCCTGAAACTAGTATCACCTTATTTAGTAGCCATTGTAAACTTAATGGTTCGTATATCAGATCATAGGGGGGCCTAAACGCCTATGTCTCAGCCGGTCTCCAGTCTTTACCTCACTTTCTAAACATGAATGACATTGTTTCCCTACCAACCCATGCAACCTCACCTGTGCCTAACTCCAAACTCCATCCTATCCCTCAACCAGACCTCTGATACCACTCTTTCATGACCCCCTCCCCAAAAAGTGTACCCCTCCTGGGCCGACAATGTGAGATGGGAGATAATGACCCATGAGTCCCGCCTCCAGTAGGCCCCGGGTTGGAGACTAGCACCGAGGGTATGGTAAACACACAAATGGGAGGCATTACCCTCTAAGAGAAAATATGCATAAGAGAGAGATAAGATAAACACCAACCAACTCCAACTAAACCATTAAGATGAAATAAATCCGAAGTAAACATATGAAATGTCATGAAAAAACTACTACAACTGAAAGGGGAAAAATTGTAAGTTCCCAAAAGAAAGTAAAACAGCAGCAACCACAAGCCCGAACAGCTCCTGCAACCCCAAGCTAGTAGAAACCAGCTTGATCTCCAACCTAATCCACCTTGTCAATAAGGTAAACTAACACCCCAGGGATTCTAAGCCCTGGGGGGTGTTTTCCCCAACATTCTAGTGGGAGGATGGATGGCTGACTACCCCCTTTGGCCTCGCACTCTTTTCTTGGTAGTTACTTGTGCTGGTAGGCACAGTGGTTAGTTTCCCCATATATGTGTGTAGAGGGCTGTAATGGCTTGTGGTTATTCACACACATATATTATGGATATAGTATCCTATGGAATACTATAGGCGTAACGTGTATAGGTTGTGATGGCTTGAGGATCCTTACTCAGTGTATGGTATGTAATGGTTTGAGGTATAATACCCGATGTATTATACACATTATGCGAGCTGTGGTGGCTCCCGAAAACTACCTGGTTACTTTGGTGTGTGGATGTGGTGGTTTTGTTGCATGAGATGCATATTGTGGTGCTTTGCCCAGGTGTCTGTGGGAAAGCCTTTTTTGAGGGAGATGCTTAGGACGTGCGAAGCTGGGGAAAAGCGGTAAACTAGTGGGGAAGTAGTAGCAGGGTACCCTTGATATTATTTATTATATGATATATTTTTGTATGTGTTACTTGGTGAGAGTAGCCATGGTGAGTTTGGGAACTTATTATACCTGTTTAGGTGACGTGTTAGTTTCAATTGTTGTTCACTGTGCTTTAGCATGCTTTCTTTACTTTTACACGAGAGACTTCGGGGAGGATCCTACTGAGTATACTTTTATACTCACCCTATGTATATTTAAACTATTTTTCAGGTCGCTTAGATCAAGTTGGAGATCAAGATGGTTTCTAATATCTTGGGGTTATAGGAGCTGTTTGGGCTTGTGGTTGCTGTTGTTTTACTTTCTTTTGGGTACTTACAGTTTTTTCCCTTTTAGTTGTAGTAGTTTTTTCATGACATTTCATATGTGTACTTGGGATTTCATTCATCTTACTAGTTTAGTTAGAGTTAGTTGGTGTCTATATTATCTCTCTCTTCCACATGGGTTCTCTTAGAGGTTAATGCCTCCCATTTGTGTGTTTACCATACCCTCGATGCTAGTCGCCAACCTGGGGCTACTGGAGACGGGACTCGGGGGTCATTATCTCCCATCTCACATTACCGGCCCAGGAGGGGTACACTTTGTGGGTAGGGTTTTATGAAATATATACTATACTAGCTCCCATAATAATACTATATATTCAACTTACTTGATCATATATCCTCTACACAAACTAATTTTTATAGAAACAAAGAACACATCATGCATATTGGAATGAATAGGTGATAATAACTATTATCAGTAAAGTTATCCCATGTAGATATCCAACCCATAATCATTTTGTTTCAATATATATCAATTATATATATAGTGTACATAACCCAAAATCACATAATTTGAAAATAAAAAGTATTAATATTCATTATCCACCCAAATATAGTTACCCATATCTCACATTCACCCCAATCACCCAATAAATTAGATAGATCATAATATGATCTCACATACTTGCACATACTTCATGGATAGTAATTCATTGAATATTCACTGATCATGAGTATTTGGAGGAAATTAATATTTTCATATATCACTGAAGTGAGAGAGGAAATATATATATCTCTAAATGTGAGAGCTATATACGTGTCTATATACTAATGAAATTAAAAATATCTAAGAAAAAATATATATACAAGGATGTTGTGGTAAATATAAATATCTATGGTTGAAACATTATATATAGTCCCCCTAATTCATAATTATTTAGGTATGATAAGGGAGAGTATTCATCACAACATTTTCCACCACAATCCCATAGTTGTGTAAGAGGAAGAGTGTCGCTATTAATGTGAATTGTCTTTTATTGTTTTCTCAAATTAGGAACACTGGAGAAATTATCCATCTATATTTATCTCATATAATGGAATTCTAAAGGAATTACTCATATTATCATGTCTTATATTTGAAAATAATTCCATCAAAAGTGAATTGATCAAGGTACATTTGATCCCTTAACCCATGGGTGAGAATTAATGATGGTTTATGTGGGTAAATATATTATTTAATTTTTGGAAAGTGGACCCTAATATTTCTACCTTATGTGGGTTAGATATATTGTATATTTTTTTGAGTGGGATTATAGGTGAAATTTGTCTGACATAGAACTGTATATGGTTCCCTTCAACTTTGGTAAGGCTAGTGACTTCCATTAGACTTTTAGTATGACCTCTAAAAATTATACTTGATCATGTTACAAGTAATGGATATATTTCCAATGTGATATTTTTTATTGAAATGGAATTGGAGCCTACTATGGTTTCCAAAATTTAGAAATGGAACAAGTGACCATGGGAGGTGTTATATCACGGTATGATTATTTTACATCAATTATGTTCTAGTGGTTAGTGTATTGAGTTATATATGAGCATTTTTATTGAAAATTATTTATATAGGAGGCATATCATTGGGATGTGAATCAAGATCATTAGAATTTCCCATATAGTGGGATTGACTATTTAATTGACAAATGAAGGGTGTCTAGATAGATGAATACATGATTTTTCCTTGACCAATGCAATTTCATGAGATTTTTAGTGGCAACCTACCAATGATAGAGTATCATTAATTTATCTATGTGTTTATTTTATTATTACCCAGGTTATAGGATTTTTTGTATACTGATTATAGGACCACAAATATAATGGGGTGTGACCCACTATTATTTTCTTAATTGGATATGGTTGAGACCCTAATGGGATATTATGGGATAAATGTACATAAAATAAAATTTTACATAGTTAGAGTATAGTATTGAAGATAATTCCATTTTTTATGTATTCCACATGTGATGTTATATATTGATTTATTTCACAACTATCTATAATGGATGGGGTAGTAATTGTATTTCCTACAACTTAGAAATTTTTGGATAAATGTATGCTTATATATTATATGTGAAATTAGAGTGTCTTCTTGGGTTGGGATATATAGAAAAACTTATTATCAAGATGATGGCCATGTTGACTTCTTTTACTTTTACCAAAAATTTAAAAGGGGTATTCTTGGTCTATGGATTATAAGTAATTTGAAACCATAATGAGAGAATATTTCATTAGGGATTGAGATAATTATAGTATCTTACTATTGGGGGAGATCTTTTCTAGGTCATGAAGATTAGTGATAGATTATGTTTCCATTCAGGGGTGTTTTCCCCTATAGATTGAATTATGATGATAGATATAGTATACCAATATTTTGGGGTGTTATTCCTTATGAAATTATTTTTTTGATAGCTATAATATTTTATCTACAAATGGGGTTGTTATCTATAGAATTATTTTCAATAATGGAAATTCTCTATCAACTATCATAGGCATTATCTTTAGTGCATATACTTATGATGATTGATGTAGTATACTGGATATCAAGTGCGTTGTTCCATGAAACATGATATATAATAATTCATATATATTATTGGAGCTTAGGGGATATATTCCCTATATGTATTTTTGATGATATACGTAGTATGATATGAACTGAGGATGTTATTCCCAAATGTTATATTTATAATGATGGATACACTAGGGAAACAATTATGAAAATTACCCAAATGATCTTGGATATGAATTGGTGACCCAACCAATATCGCTCGAAAAATTTATTAAACAAAAAGCTAATTTAATGGATTACATGAGGTGTAATGAACTTACACAATCTAGGAAATGAAAGGAAGGAAAAACATATAATCCAACATAGGAATAACTTGTTCAAACCATTGAAGTAGCTTCAGAAACAACATGCCGACAAGTATGTGAACCATGAATCAAGCCTTAAAGAACCTTCCAAAAAGTGTATCCAAGAGGTAGTGTTGTAGTCATGACCACATACATTGAATAGTTTTAATGCAACTACATATCCAGATCAATACAAATGCACAAATCTAATGGATTTAGGTCTCAAAAATAATTTATAAAACCTGCACTATTTTCAGCACACCATGTTCTATCCAAAACACAACTTCAAACCCCTCAAGAGTAAATATTGAAGCCCCAAAGTGCTCAGAACCGATCTTGAGGCTCCTCAAAACCATCCCTATAAGTCCATGGGACAGACCCCAATGCCCACGAACATAGATAAAATAACACATCTGTAAACAACATGAAATCTTGAAGATCACAAAGTAAACACCCTTTGAATTTCATGTCGCATGTGATGTCCAAAGAATCTCAAAGAACCAATGAAACAAAGATGAAAAGTTACCATTTCCACCTAGAGCTGTAGAACCTTGGTTTAACTTACACCAAATAGTAAGAGGAATCCTGATATATAATGACAGATATATAAATTTATTCTATCTATAAGGGATTTCTAGGGGATATTGGTGATGAGTAATATAACATCTCTGAGGAGTGGATCATTTGTGAGAATATGAGACCAATATTTTATACATTAACAAACACATTGTACTACTCAAATGATATTATCATTGGGACTTGTGAAGGTACAAGGGCACTCATTGGAAGCCAGTGGGTCAGATATTTTAAAATTATCATCATCGAGATGATGCTAATTGTCATCTCCAATGATCCTTGCTACAGTACAGTATAAGGATCTTTTGTGAATTAAAAGAGAACATAAATTTAACCTAAAAATATACCTATTCAGATCTGAAGCCGCACTTGACTACAACTCACTGATGGTGATAGTTTCTTGAAGTATCTATAGTAGGATCCCTCTATATCATCCACATGAACTTCAAAAATCCATGGGAGAACTGATATTCAAATTTCGGTTGTTAGTGTGGAAATCCAACAATAGCTTCGATGTCCTAATGATCACCGAGATCCTATGCCTTTGATGCTTGAAGGTATTCTTGGATCATCACCTGAGAGAAATAATATCTCTAGAAAGTGAGAGGTCAGAGATGCTATCATTCAAGAATGAATGAATAGTATATTGTGTGAGTGCCTCTAACTCTATTTATATTAGAGGTTATAAATACCCGTAAGGGTTCTTCATCCCCTGTTTATTCAACATCCACTAAATAAATAATTACGATGAACTACACTATAAAAATATTAATTATTATTTTATCACATTCCATTAATAGGCTAATCATTTTATTTTTCATTTTCAAAAGTTAGTTTATGGGTTCCCGGTACCCCACTACATGATTCCAATACAACCACTTTCACCATTACACAAAAACATAAAAGACCAATGGAAATGTCCAAGAAACCACGAACCAGGGCACAAGGACATCAGAAATGCTAGTCAAACCTCAGAAAGGGTTACCTTGAACGTCCCCCAGCGCGACCATCGACACCGGCCCAAATCCTACCGTCATCAAACTCCACTGGAATTCACTCGATATTCCTCCTTAATATTAAATGAACCTGGAATTTTAAATTAATATTCCTTTGATTATTATTTTATAATATTTACTTAACTTGTAAATTCATGAAATAAATTCAACCCAATTATTCATAACTTGAATATTAAAGAATTTATCTATTTCATTGGTGATTGATACCTTGGAAAACATTCAAATACCATGGTGTGGACCTCCACGTCCAATATACCTATACAATACAAAAATGGATGATTCTTGAATTTGTTATTATATGTTACCTTGTATGTCCTTATATTTATATTAGTGAATAAAATCCATGGTCCAAAATTGGATTATAGGATCCATCAATGGCCCTAAAGAGATAAGTATTGTTGTATAAATAACACCAAACATAAAAACATTTACTATATAATATGCTCTCTTTGTCTTTAGATATCTCAAAAGAAGGATGCACACTTGTGTCATCGCCCTTTTATTTATTTATAATTTGATGATATATCTGGACGAGTTTACTTTAATAATGATTTAGTTAAAGAATTATGATGTTAGAACCATCCTTCTCAACTAGGCCAGATATATAAAACATAACATGGTTTTGGAAAATCCATTTAGGACCATTCAATAAATGCAATACCAACAATGATGCACCCAACACAATATACCTCGCTATTATTTCATTCTCATGGTTTTCACATTTCATCAATGTACAAAATCTAATGGAACACACCAGTAATGATCTCAATTCAGAAGACCAATACACATGTTTAAAGATAGGAACAAACAATGAAACACAAAACATGTGGTGTTCCTATTTGTGGGTTTGTCCTCATGATCTCACTACTAGAGATCACCAAGTGGGAACTTAATGAGAAAATTATCAATGCCTATGATCACCCAACACCTGATAGACAAACATATATTTTGTCATGTCAGTTAGATGTATGTAGACCACATGACATATATTTATGATTAATGTCATAGTATCTTGAGGTTTTCATTATATCCTTGGATCTGCTATAACCTTTTTATATGAAAATTAGTCTATGGAAATTATTATTAAATAGTGGAGATAGAAATATGTATAATATAATGGTAAGTAAAGATCCTGAATATCAAACATATATACACGATATGGTAATCAAAAGTAATGAATAATTTGGTCCAGGTCATACAAAGTTTCAATACTCCCACTTTCACAATTTCCAAAATTCTAACAAAACAAGTATTCTACTCCCATGGTAAATATCATGTTTCTAATGAGTAATGACTTTAGCTTCTAGGTATACCACATTCTCTCTATGTGGCTATTTTGTTACATGTGGCCTCACCTCCTTGAGTAAAAATTATATAGAGATGGTCTCCCTGAGTATATCCTTTTTTTCCTCTATCAAAGATTGAAATATTTTCTAAAACAATTAAAATAATTATCATAATGATAAAACATTACATGGTAAATGTTATTTCAGGAACGGGGAAAAATCATTTCATTTTAAAACTAATTCTGAACTGCTTCAAAAGATTCAACATACTCGGTATTTTTATATATGAATTCCACTGGATTTTATGTGCCTGAATCACTCATCATCATAGCCTAACTATGATACTAAATGAAATTGATCTAAATAAATACTATTTTATGTCCCACCATAAATAGTATGCTTTCCTCCTTGCATACTAGGTACATAACATTTTTACATTACCAAGTACAATCAAATAGTACTAATTTCATTACTTGAAATTCTCTTTGATATAACATATATTTTTATACTATAATGTATATGTTGGAAATATCATATTAATTATATAAAATGGCATACATGATTGATCCATCGCTGAATAATATAGAACTCAACTCAACCCTTAATCTCCTCCTATGCGTTTCCATGTCATTTTGGATGAATTTATGCCATGTAACACTGGAAACAATTCTAATATTGAATTATTCCAACTTCTACTTTTTCAAAACAATGTAAACATATGTAAGATTGACTAGGTATAATTAACTATCAAATCTACCTTAGTAGATATTTTTTCCTTGAACATAGGTTTCTTATTTAATTCAATCACTGGAGAATTAATTTCATCCTCTTATTAACAAATTGTAAGAAAAAAACTAATTTTCCAAATGTTGTCCAACATCTTTTTCATAGAAAAATATGGCTCTCCCACTATCCTATGGTGGAAAAATGGAAAAGATTCATTCCAAATGAATGTTCTATGATCTAATTTCTTATTATAATCATGAATGGGATTTTAGTATCTGGACAACCTTATTGGCATCATATGATGTCATCATCCCTTTATAGTTGTGTTTCATATACACCTTCTAAGAAAGTTGATATTGAAATCCAATGACTAATAAAATGATCTTAGAATTAAGATATTATAAGTAAAATTATAAGGTAATTATGAATTCTAAATTGGTATAACCAATAAATCCTTATTTGTACCATGCGTGTACCACCCATGTATCAACTCACTTGAATCCTCATCGAAGTATTAAATATATAAGACAGTTTACACATTGATACATGGAATCAATTATTTAATTTCAATTATTCGTATTAATCTTATCTTATTTAGATATATTTATTACTTTTAGTAATAATTATTGTAACTAAATAATTTATTACCAACTATTGTGAATATAAAACCGTCAATCTGGTTTTAACCTTCCTCCTACAAAGTATGGGTCTCTGGAACATTCATGTTCCTCAAAAACAAGTGGAACATGTTCCTCTTCCAACTAAATGTTAATCTATGGAATTTACTAATCACATGTCAATATTGATCCCACTATCACAAGTAGAGATGTTCACCCTTTTATAGAAATTTAGTCTATCACATGACTAACACTTTTCTTTATAAGGGATTTTGTAGTATCCTAAGAAACTAATAGGATAATCACATAGATACACAATTTTTTTAGCTTGATGTGTGATTTTTTATAACCTAACAAGATATTTTCATTTTAAAAACATGTCCTATGACATAATCAATTTCCATTATACTATGACTCATAATATATTCATTGGTAAATTTAGTTGGCATATAGTTATGGGATACCACTGTTATTTTCAAATAATGTCTTGAAATATGATGGAAATCTCTACAAGTTGCAACATTGATACCACATACAACATGACTCTAATGTATAAACTATGTATTTTGGTATTTCTCTACGATACATTTTTTTTATCAATGTTAACATGTCAGACTCATCATCGATACCCTTTATTAGAATCAATTTAGTGATGTAGATAAAGTAATATTCATTTAGGAATTACTCCACTCTACATTATCATGATCGATGAATGCTTGGTTAATATATTCTTCAGCATGCTGATATGAAGCACCTTATATGTTTTTACCATTTGTATACTCCAATATCACATTCCATAATAACATAAGGGAATCTAATGAAGTATTTTTACTTCAAGATTACCCTTGGAATATTTCACGCTCACTAGATGAACTATTTTGGAATTCTTTGTGGCATGTCTTTATTTTTAGTGGTTTCTTTGTCCAATATAAATATGTAAATACTACCAAAGGTTTCTATCTCTATAGATCATAAAAACAAAACTATTTATATCCTTGATGTACACTTTTAGTTTTCCTTGACAATGATTTATATTTCCATAACTAGGTAAATAAGACTTACATTTTTATATTCATCACTTGATGCCTATGATTCATGTATCACTGAACTATTTGATGAGTATGATACCCCACACAAAACATTCATTCATGAACATGGAATAGTGTATCATAATTTCCAAAGGTAATGTGAGATAAATTTTTTGGTTATACTCAACAACTCTTTCAACTAGAATCAATAACATGGAAAATAGATGTTATGTTCTTCTCACCACTGACTTAGGAATCACCACTTCTTAGCTTCTTTTAGAAGAAACCTTACTTATTGTAATGTTTCTATCCATACATGGTTTTCGTATTTCAACAAAAATGTGTGAAAGGGATATTTTATTTAATAACCAAGAAGTATGTCAGAAACAATACTTTTATTTTATGAATATACACTGAAGAAGAAGTTGATTCTTGCTTATTAAATTAAGGTTATTTCATTTTAAAAATCCATAAATTTATTTCATAATATGTGATAAAAATAACCACTTGTTGAATAAAAATCCTCTATCCTTGGATAGAAATTATGAAGGTTCCTTTGGAATAACCTTCCATTGGCCTTTTCGCCTTGTCTTCCCATTTATTCACCACAAGAACTAAATATGGTAATTTCATTCTATTATTATTTCTTGGAAAACCTTACCTAAAATGTAATGAAGAATTTAGTCCATGTTATTCATTTTTTATCCTTAAACAATAACGGAGTAATAGGGTGTAAATGATTTGTGAAATGGATCAACTGAAAGATTGTGAAATGTATTTCACTTTACACATAACTAGTGTAGTTATCACCCATTAATATATTGATTTACTTTATCCTCAGAAAAATCATAGATATGAGACTAAATTTTCTTATCATCCATATCCTAAGGTAGTGACCACAACTAAAATCGAACGATGATGATATCATTATGACATATCCATTATATACTTCATTCATGAGTCTCTTGTAAGAAATTTTATACCCATGCTTCCTGATATGGATTTACAGGTATGGGGACTCCATCATCTAGAATTTCCGATATAGTAGTATCATACAAAAGTGCATGTACTACAATTGGAAATTTGTTCTAGTTTGGACATTAAAATTTTCCAATATTTATTATAATTTTTCTTGTGGTATTACTTAAAATTTTCTATAAAAAGTAAAACATTAGAATATTAGTACTTTTATATTGATAATTGAATTAGACATCACCGATTAATTTAATCATTAAATGTCTCCTGCTATTTTATCGAAATCTAGGAACCCTATATAAAGGAACCAAAAACTCAGTCGCATGAGTATTCTAGTGGAAAGGATCCTTGAACCTCCCCTAATAGTTTAAAAGTGTTGGCTATGCAACTACATTGAGGGTTCAAAGTAGGTGATGGGTTGGACAATAATATTAAATCACAGTTCTTTGATCTATTGGGTGAAGTCCCAGCTTATAAAACCATATCGTGATTTACTCAATGATTTCATCTAAAAATATAGAAATATTTATATAGATAAACCTTACTACCACATTAGTTATATAAACCCACCCCTCTCATAATAACTCCTTGTTAGAAAGAGGAACCATTAGTTATGGCATGATGAGCACCCCGAATACTCGATTTTTTCCAAATTTGAATAATGGAAGGCAGTAATGACATAATAATTCTTTGAGGGGTTTTTTGTATTTTTCTCTCGATAAATGTAATTCATTAAAATTAATATTGTTCATTTATGTTTTCACACTCACAATAAAACATTAGTAGAAAAATATACATCACTTCTTTATTCTTTTTATTATATATTATTTTTTTGTATTTTCCAATTGTTATAAAATGCATAAAATAATAAATAAATGCTTAAATATAAACTATAACTTGATTAGTCTTCAGCATCTAAAACACCCTAGGGGAATCATACCATAGTCATTGTTTGAAAATTGATGCAGCTCGTCCCCATCTAGTATGTCTATTTCTCATCTTTAGTAATGCATTAACATGGTATTGTCTACGTTTTACACCATCCTCATCTTGTCAAGGTCCACATCATGTCTATAGTATTGTATCGACTTTGCGGGGGGGGCACAACATGCATCGTCTTTATCATGAAATTACATCTCATCTTTGTGGTTTCGACGTCTTGCATTGTCTTCTACCAATATAGAAAATCACTCACACAAAATCAAAGGGGACTAGAGGTGTAATTTAAATCAAATATATTTGGGTGCATAGGCCCTTATACATTTTAACCAAAAATGAAGACAGTGTGTAGACCTCTATTTAATTAATTACAAATATCACATGCGGTTAAAATAAATAATTAAATAAAATAGACAAACATAGGTCAATTCACTACTCATGATAGGTCAGTATTAAATACATGTGTGAATAAAAATGAATTGCAATAAATTTAAGAATGAGGGATTATTGATTAAATTAAATGAATTGTGAAAATTAAAATAATTTAATTATTTTTCAGTCCGCCTTTAATTTAAACTTCATTCCAAAAAATAAATCAACTAATAAATTAAATTTAACTCTAAAATTAAATTAATTTATTCCTATGTATTAAAATTATAAATGAAAATCTATTTTAAGTTATTTAAAATTGGGAAAGCTCTCGAAACTCTACTCCAACTCATTGTGGGTCACGCCAAAAATGTGCAGACCCATAACATGCCATTTAATGCCTTTAATGGGCTACTTTGTGCCAGGAAGTTCCACCTAGGCCATTTTCGAATGGGGAAGACATGCCCGAGCCGTTTATGAGGTGTTTCAGGTCCTCCAAAGAGGTATGAGGGTCCCTTAGGGTGGTCTAAGATTGG